>WOAB01000056.1:8750000-10000000 GCA_027886185.1 Rheum nobile
CTATAGCCTCCACTCGATCTTCTCGAGTCTATCTCCCTCCGCCGTCGACGCTACGGCCTTCTCTCATCTCTCGAGCACCCATCAACACCGCTTTATTCCACTCACGCGACGCGTTTCACTCATCCTATCACTAAAGTGACTCGCGCGACTTCCCACCAAGGTCATCGATCCGACATTCACAAGCAGGAACGCATCACACATGGATTTGGAGAGCTCTAAGTGCCCTTCCAAAGGTATAGGTGCAGACTTTGATTTTAACATAGCAAACCTGTCTAACACCTTATGCAGATAATCATTTTGAGAGAGTCTCATAGATTTCTTATCTCTATCTCTTATGATTTTCACTCCTAGAATTTTCTGTGCAGGACCTACATCCTTCATGTCAAAATGTTTCTTAAGATCATTCTTAACACTAGAAATGGCAGCCTTAGAACTACTTATAAGAAGGATATCATCCACATATAACATAACATACAAAGAAGTCTTAATTTTCACATTCTTGAAATAAAGACAAGTATCATATTTGCTTCTAGTAAAGCCAAGAGATCTCATGCAATTATCAAACTTAATGTTCCATTGCCTAGGAGATTGTTTTAGCCTATAAATGGACTTTTTCAACAAACAAGCATGCTCAGGTTTAGACTTATCAATTAAGCATTTTGGATGTCTCATATATATGGTTTCATTCAAGTCACCATGCAAGAAAAGGTTGTTTTTACATCAATCTGTGCTAATTCCCAATCAAAAACAGAGGTCATAGCAAGCAAGAGATGCATGGTTTTATACTTTACAACTGGAGAAAAAAATGTCATTGTAATCAACCCCCTCTTTCTGGGTAACGCCCTTAGCTACTATCCTAGCTTTATACCTAGGAGGATCAAGGTTATTAGCTCCTTCTTTCAGTTTAAAGATCCATTTATAGTCTATGAGCCTAGCATTATTAGGTTTTGGGACCAAAGTCCAAGTGTTGTTCACATGCATAGAATGTATCTGTTCATGCATAGCCTTAAGCCATTCATTAGCCTTAGAGCAATTTATAGCTTGTTCAAAATTGTCAAGAGTATAGGAAACAACCAAGTCAGCCACAAGCAAAGCAAACTCAACGATATTAGAGGTGAACTTCTTGTTGGGAATCCTTACCCTAGGTTCTCTATCTCTAACAAGCTGATAGTTAGCAAGATCATGCACATTTTCATTGATTTCATGCAAAGCATCTAAGTGCATATCAGAAGATCCATCAGAAGAGTTAGAAGTTTCACTTACTCCCCCACCTAATTGGTGAGGTTGCAGAGCTGCATGTTCTACATTCTCTTCATTACTTTCTTGTGTTGAGTGGTTTGTTCCTTCCCCAGTGTGCCCTTCTAAGCTAATTGGGTGCTCAGTGGATGAGTGGCCTATATCAAACTCCTCTTCTTGGTCATTGTTTTGGTTGTGAGGATCAAAGAACTGTCCCAAAGTGACAGCCCTCATCTACTATCTTCATTTGTACCTGTATTCTTAGTGGCAAGAGTTAGTATGTTTTTAAAGTGGAAATCTTTCTCATTGAAGGTGACATTTCTAGAAGTTATTACTTTGTACCCATGGGGTTGGACAAGTAGTAACTTATAGCCTTTTACACCTTATGGGTACCCAAGCATGACACATTTCTAGGCTCTAGGATTGAGCTTTCCTTGAGATATTTGAGAGGATGTTGTACACCCAAAAGGTCTCAAGTGTGTCAAGTTAGGTTTCTTACATGTCCACATTTCTTGTGGTGTCTTAAATTCCACAACAGAAGAAGGAGATCGATTAATGAGGTAAGCTAAAGTTATCACTGTCTCACCCCACATTGATGGTCTCATTCATGAACTGATCAACATGCACCCGACTTTCTCTAATAGTGTCCTATTCATTCTCTCAGCAGTACCATTCTGCTGAGGGGTTCCAGGCACTATTAGATTCCTTTTGATGCCATTGTTCTTGCAATACAGGTCAAAAGCATGATTACAGAATTCTAGACCATTGTCTGTTTTTAGGCATTTCAACTTGTGGCCAGTTTGACTCTCAACCATAATCTTCCAAGACTTAAAGGAGTCAGAGGCCTCATCTTTAGCTTTCAAGAGATTCATCCACACTTTTCTGGAGTAGTGATCAATCAAGGATAGGAAATATTTCCTACCCCTAATTGTATCAACTTGAGCAGGCCCCCAGAGATCTGAATGAACATACTCTAAGGGTCTGCTTGCAGTGTAACTGGATTTCCCAAAACTGTGCCTAGACTTTTTACCAAAAACACAATTTTCACAGAAGGCAAGGTCACAAGGATGCTTGTCAATTAAGCCATGCTTAAACAAATTTAACAATCCAGTATTGTCTATATGGCCTATTCTGTCATGCTAAAGCTTTGTATAATCAGAATCACCGTGTTTAATCACATCACTGGAAACATTCAATTCAGGAGAAGCAATAACATAATAAAGCCCTCCCTTCTTAATATATGCTCCTAATAAGGACTTTCCCATCTCTTATGACATCCCTTATACCATGATGAGTTATAATATGGTAATTCAAATCATCAAAGATAGATTCAGACAATAAATTCCTTCTCAAATTTGGAACCCATCTCACATTCTGGATAACTCTAAATTTTCCATCATGCATTCTCATAGGAATAGACCCAATTCCCTTAATCATAAGGGTGGTATGATCACCTAGCATCACTTCCCCCTGCCCCCATCACATTTAGACAGAGAAGAAAACAAACCCTTGTGGGGTGTAGCATGCATTGTGCAACTAGAGTCAAGTATCCAATCATTGCAAGTGTAGCAGTTGGCAACCATCAGCAATTCATGAGAATATTCATTGCAAGATTCAAACATATTAGAGGAACCAGAGTTGTTTTTCTCTTTATTTTTCTCATCACGAATTCTTTTGTGACAATCTTTAGCAAAATGACCATCTTTACTACAATAATAGCATTTAACCTTAGACTTGTCAAAATTCTTATTCTCAGACTTATCAGATTTATCCTTAGTGGATTTCTTATGATAATTCTTCCCCTTTCCTTTGGCCATTAACACCTCAGACTTAGAGTCATTTTTAGGTTCATTTTTAGTCTTATGCTTAAACTTAAACACCTTTAGGACCTCATCCTTTTGAATGATAGACTCTGTGATCTTAGTAAGAGTTAATTCATCACGACCATATTGAATGACATCCTTAAGTGTGTCAAACTGGGAAGGTAGAGAATTCAACAACAAAACAGCTTGGTGTGTTTCTTTTATCTCATCATCACATAGTTTCAAATCTTGAGTCATTTTCAAGAAAGCATCAAATTTCTCATTCACAATCAAGGACACATCCATTTTGAAAGTGAACAACTTGCAGAGAAGTGATATGCGACTAGACAGAGATCTAGTAAGAAAAATATTTTCTAATACTTCCCATAGGGCTTTAGGTTGAGAATAACTAACCGCCTGAGGATCCATGTCGTCAGTAAGCCGTATCATGATCTCAGAGTGAGCGAGATCTTACATGTATTTCATCTAGGCATTAGAAATTCCTAGAGGCCAGTCTTTAGAAACGGCCTTGTAACATTTTTCTTTTATTAAGATCGCCTTCATCTTCACCTTCCACATGGAGAAGTCGCTATTGCCATCGAATGGTTTTAGTCTAATGCTTTCAGCCTGTACTACTTGAGATAACGAACAGTCAGTAAAGGAAACTGAAAAGCACAAACTTGACAAAAACTGTAACCCTAGACAGTTACCACAAATGTTTCAAAGTCAAGCTTCACACAAGGAACAAGACACCAAAACCCTAGAAATCTTGCTTGTAGCAACAAGTAACAAGATCCAGAGAAACAAACCCTAAACGTCTATCAACGAGACTATCAGGCAACAATTTAAAGTACACAAGGTAGCGAAAGCATGCAAAATCAAGTAACCAGACAGAGCCACGCTCGGATACCACTTTGATATCGTATTCTCGACCTTAGAGTCGATATATCAAGTCATCGCAAATAGATCGAAGTCAAGCAACACACATGCAAGAACAATAACAGTAAGAACACCAAATCTTGTTCATGCGGTTCGGTTGTCCTACATCCGCGGAGCCTCGAGATGGGACATTCAACCCAAATGCACTAAAGATCGAAAAACACAAAGTGTTGGTTACAAGAGAGTAATCGAAAAACCCTAGAAAAACAACTAGAGAACCACAGAGAAACAACAAGAAGACGAAGAAGAGGAAGGAGACTAGAGAAAGGGTTTCAGCCCCCTTTCAAGGTTGTCGAAGCTCCAAACATTGGTTTCGAAGGAAGTGACCAAGGTGGACTGATAACGGGTTTTCGTCATGTAAAAGCTGCTATGCAAAATATCCAAACAAACCCTAAACCGTAGTCCTAGGTAAGTAAAGGTCGATCCCACAGGGAGGCAAATTCTGTCTATGTATGCAAATTATGTGTCAAAGCAAAGTAACCAAAGAGGGGTTTTGTTTGTTTTGTAAGTTCTAAACATGCAAAGGTAAACAAGTGAAAGAGTTGTGAAATCAGTGATGGGAAAAGCACTTAGTCAAACAACATTCACTATTCGTATGACAAGTTGATCCTAGATACTCATTCAAAATCTCATGCAATGGAAATTCCAATTCCTTTTCAGATATAACTAATAGCACAACCATATACTATTAGCACTAACTAATTAAACAACCCTGAAACTATCAAGATTCAGTTTAACAGCAGCCTTACGGATAGGAATATAGGTGGATACAATTCTAGCATAAAACAATCAGCTTTTATCCTAGAATGTAAATCAGTTCTCTTCTGCATAAGACTAGCACAACTAGATACTAGTACGATGCAGTTGCTACTCTGAAATAGATATGCTCAACCAGTAACAATCTAGATCTAGCAATAGATCAATAACGACAAACCCTAGTTGCGTCCCAATAGAGATTATCAATATCAATCATAAGCAACTTAAGCAAGAGAAAGATAAAAACCATGCAATAGATTAAGAACGAGAATCTCACAACCGAATCAAAATGAAAGCTTCAGCGTCTGACTAAGCCAAGGAGGCTTAGTTCTTCATAGGTTTGTAGCAAAAACTCCAAAACTCTAGAATGAACGAACGAACATAGGCAACTCTCCATAAAATGTGTTTTTAACCTAATTCTAAAAAATATGGTAAACATAATAATAGAACAATAATAAAATAAAAAAACCAAATTAAACAATCCGAATCGGACTTCCACATTCAGCACATTCTCGGCTGACTCCAGCTTCCACATGCGCGGCCCACTCCAGCTTCCACATGCGCGGCCCACTCCAGCACATTCTCGGCCCATCTCAAAGACAGCAGCCCGCTCGGTCACGGTGATGTCATCACTCCATCTCTTCATTCCAGCTTCACGTGGCTTCAGCTTCACTTCACACCACACGGGAGGAGTTCTTCACGGGCCGAGCTTCACTTGGGCTTTTCTCAATTGGGCCTTCCTCATCCAATTCGGCCCATCATCCTTTTAATTCCAGCTTCACGTGGCCTGTTAATCTCCAAACTTCGCCCCCACACGCCATGCACATGAATGTGTCTAAATCTACCCGAATGGCACCAATAAATCCTCTAATGACTCTTAGTTAAGCCCTACAAATTAATGCTTATCAAATCACCCCATGCTTAGACCTTTGCTCGTCCACGAGTAAACCAAATAAAGAGCCTACTCCTTCAATGTAGCATCCAAGGTCTCAGGAAGCATATCCTCCAACTAAGAGTCACCTTACCCATGCCAAAGCTCCTGGCACCAATCTCATTCACAACACATCCACAACTCAACAAGCTTAAGGGCAAGCAGAGTACTTCCCCCAAGCTAAACTCGGACATCCAATAGTATGAGTAACCTCTAATCCTAGCCTCCATCTATTGCTCCTTATGTCTCCGAGAGTGACCTACCCGACAATCCTTCTTTGACTCCTCTTCTTATGACGCCTCGCCAAGAATAGTGAGAAATCCTAAAATCACTCTTCTTCTTTTTCACTCGTTTTGCCAAGGCGTCCTTTCAGGTTTTCACCAAGCCACTCATTTCATTTTCCAATAGATGTACTCACATAAGCTCACGTCACTCTTGACCTCATATTACCCCAGCCTAATGCTGGTCCAAGCCATCTGCTTATTACCTAGACCGCCCTTTCGGGTTTTCGACCTATCCCATGATTTTTATGATAGCCTTTTTTCAAATTTTTGGCTCTTTTCATTTTTTAATTTTTCTCCTCAACAGCGTAGCAAGTATAAAACCCCACCCCATGCTTAAACATTGCATTGTCCTCAATGTAATGAAAGACAAAAGAATAAAGCACAAGGAAAAACAAAAAATAACTCACAACGTTGCCGAGTTGGCTTGGACACTTCCTTGTTGCTGGCGGTGTAGTCATAAAAGCGCATATCTAGGTGTTGAGCGTGCGTCTTAATTACTCCATAGTCGTCTTCTACCGTGCAACCATAAGGTGACCACTTGGTGAGTAGTGGTAATTAAACAATGCGGGGTTGCACGGCCTTCAACTCTATCAACTCCTACCACGCAACCAAGATGAACCACTCTAGTGAAGTAGTGGTCAGACAGGGGGACGGGGTTGCATGGCCTTCAAAAATGGGCCCAGATGTCATCGTGGTTGGGCCCTGGTATTCCTCCTCTCCAGCTGTCGACTGCAGGGCCATCATCGTTGCCAAATAAATATAGGGTGAATGTATTCCTCCGTTTAGCAACATGATGCGCACCTCTCCGTGGGGAACTCTGGATAGCATGGTAAAACTTTTTTTTTTTTTTTTGCTCCCCGTTTAAGATTTTTTCGGGAAGTTTTTTTTTTTTTTTACCTGAGAAATTGCGGCGGTCGCCGTAAGGGGTGCGGCGGTCGCCGTTCTCAAGTCGTGGCCAACTTTCTTGGCGAGGCATTTACGGCGGGCGCCGTAAGGTTGGCGGCGGGCGCCGTGAACTCCTTCTTCACTTTTTCGCGCTTCCTGCAGGTTAGTTCGACACAGAACTACAAAAACTACAAAACTAAAAAAAAATTCAAAAGAAAATAAACTAAGGGAAGGGGAAAGAAAGTACCTAACATCGGGTTGCCTCCCGAGAAGCGCCTTGTTTACTGTCCTTGGCTCGACATAGGGCTCAACCTCTTCAACTCGGGTTGTTCCTATCACTTGAACTCCTGAGGTCTATATCAGGGGGATGCCGTTTTGTGTGCTCCATGTTGAGCCTTTCCCCCATGCTTGTGCCCTTCATGATGGTTGGACCGCTGTTCATATCTATGAATGCACTTGCCATCTTCAGAAACGGTCTACCCAGCATCTCAAGGGCTGCATGTATGTCCTGCCCCGTATCCAGCATGTAAAAATCTGCCACCTGAATTAAGGCCTCCTTCTTGTGCTTCCCCTTTGGTTTCTTCTTTATATTGCCCAGCGCCCTTAAAAACTCTGTGTAGCGAGGGATGCAATTTTCCAGTTCGATCAAGGGAATGGTTGCCTCGCAGATACTGAAGGTTTCATATAGCTCTTTGTCGTTCTTCAGCCTTCGAGTATCTTGTATTGCCTGAGGGAGGGGCGTGACGGGGTGCAGCCCAATGAGCGGGGAGGAGTTTAGACGCACATACTCATCATAGGCAGCCTCGAGAGGGTCGGGGGCTGTCGGGGCATTTTCGAGAGGAACGAGCGTCACAGGATCATTTTCGCGATCGCGACTCTCCTCCTCTTGGTCGCTGAATTCCTCCAGTCCCATAAAATACTCTTCTTCAGAAAGCACAACGCGGTCCAAAATATCGTCTGGAATACCCATCTCCTCAGTGGGTGAACCGAGGTCGAGGTATACCTCCCGCGGTCTTGGGTTCTCTTCTGCTTGAGACGGAAGTTTACCAGAATCCTCCGCTTCAAGTTTACTCACCGCTTGAGACATCTGACCCACTTGCCTTTCCAAGTTCTGAATGCTAGCTTGTGTAGTTTCTTGGAATTGCAATGAGCTTTTAGTCAGCTTGGCAATACTCTCATTGAGATTGACGTTGCTCTGCATCAGCATCTTCATCATATCTTCCATGGAAGGTGATGGGTTTGAGCTCTGCCCTTGAGGTCTTAGCACAAACGGCTGCCTAGGTTATTGAGGATTCCCCTGTTGTTGCACTTGACCTTGATTCTGTTCTAGGTCTTTCCACCTGAAGTTGGGATGATCCCTCCAACCTGGATTGTATGTATTGGAGTAGGGATCATATTGCAACTCCTGATAGGAGTGGGAAAATCTATCCATCTCTGTAACAAAATAAAAAAAGGGAAAACAAAAATCAGTAGCACGGGTGTGGACCGTAAGATAGGTCCACATAAAAGTTGACACACAAATCGCACACAAAATAGATTATTGCCTCCCCGGCAACGGCGCCAATTTGATAACAGGTTTTCGTCGTGTAAAAACTGCTATGCAAAATATCCAAACAAACCCTAAACCGTAGTCCTAGGTAAGTAAAGGTCGAACCCACAGGGAGGCGAATTCTGTCTATGTATGCAAATTATGTGTCAAAGCAAAGTAACCAAAGAGGGGTTTTGTTTGTTTTGTAAGTTCTAAACATGCAAAGGTAAACAAGTGAAAGAGTTGTGAAATCAGTGATGGGAAAATCACTTAGTCAAACAACATCCACTATTCGTATGACAAGTTGATCCTAGATACTCATTCAAAATCTCATGCAATGGAAATTCCAATTCCTTTTCAGATATAACTAATAACACAACCAGATACTATTAGCACTAACTAATTAAACAACCCTGAAACTATCAAGATTCCGTTTAATAGCAGCCTTACGGATAGGAATATAGTTGGATACAATTCTAGCATAAAACAACCAGCTTTTATCCTAGAATGTAAATCAGTTCTCTTCTGCATACGACTAGCACAACCAGATACTAGTACGATGCAGTTGCTACTCTGAAATAGATATGCTCAACTAGTAACAATCTAGATCTAGCAATAGATCAATAACGACAAACCCTAGTTGCGTCCAAATAGAGATTATCAATATCAATCATAAGCAACTTAAGCAAGAGAAAGATAAAAACCATGCAATAGATTAAGAACGAGAATCTCACAACTGAATCAAAACGAAAGCTTCAGCGTCTGACTAAGCCAAGGAGGCTTAGTTCTTCATAGGTTTGTAGCAAAAACTCCAAAACTCTAGAATGAACGAACGAACATAGGCAACTCTCCATAAAAGGTGTTTTTAACCTAATTCTAAAAAATATGGTAAAAATAATAATAGAACAATAATAAAATAAAAAAAACCAAATTAAACAATCCGAATCGGACTTCCACATTCAGCACATTCTCGGCTGACTCCATCTTCCACATGCGCGGCCCACTCCAGCTTCCACATGCGCGGCCCACTCCAGCACATTCTCGGCCCATCTCAAAGACAGCAGCCCGCTCGGTCACGGTGATGTCATCACTCCATCTCTTCATTCCAGCTTCACGTGGCTTCAGCTTCACTTCACGCCACACGGGAGGAGTTCTTCACGGGCCGAGCTTCACTTGGGCTTTTCTCAATTGGGCCTTCCTCATCCAATTCGGCCCATCATCCTTTTAATTCCAACTTCACGTGGCCTGTTAATCTCCAAACTTCGCCCCCACACGCCATGCACATGAATGTGTCTAAATCTACCCGAATGGCACCAATAAATCCTCTAATGACTCTTAGTTAAGCCCTACAAAGTAGTGCTTATCATGGACATCAATAGCGTCGGCGACAACCACCGGAGACGCTCGCTCTCTCCTTTTCTCTCTTTCTCTCTGTTTTTCTTACGACACAGCAAGGAACAATGAACAAGAAAGCAGGCAACACGACTTATAAAGCTTGGTCAAGCTGTCTCCCAAAAAACCCTGCGTTTCACCAAGTGAATCCCATGTCTCGTCGCGTGAAGCCCAAGTGAAGCCCGCGTCTCACGCCAGGTGGGCTTTGGCCTTGTGGGGCATGTCGACTTCTCCAGTGGGCGCAGTTGGTTTAAGCCTCCAAACCAGTTAAACCGGGGTTGCTTTAACCATTTAACTAGTGAATCCGGTTTTGCCCGGTTTTCCAATTAAACATCTATCTTATTATCCATACACTTTACATATTACAAAGCTGGATTATAATTACAACAATGCATGTTCAAAATGATTCAAATTATTCTTTTTGCTAGCTTCACTTTAGAGGATTTTTTGAAGATTATTATCTACATGTATGTTCAAAAAGGTAATTTATTGATTAGAATGATTTATAAGGTGTATTTTATGACGACAATTCAAGGTAAATGTGTGAATTTATATTAATACAAGAAAATATAAATTAGAAATTTTATATAATTAAAAAAATTAAAAAAATGCACTAAAATGTTAGGCAGTATAACCATAAAAAATAAAACATACACTTTATCTATAGTATATTTTGTGTGTATACATTAGAAAATACTTACTTTGTTACTTGCTTATAATACTTTATCAAGACGAAATGTAATATTAGGATACTATACTAATTTGAAACTTATCAATATTAAACTTTTTGGCATATATCACTAAATCAATTTAACACTAATACCATCAATTGTTTTTAGTATGTGTCTCTAAATAATTGAACAAACTATAAATTGTACGGCATATTTCACCAATATGTTAATTTACATACTCGCAATATTTAGGTTATGTAATTTGCATATCCTAAACATTAATTATCATATTAATAAATTAAACTATTAGGCTATTTTTTTTTATCAAATTGTATTAAATAAATCAGTAGTTAAATTATTAGCCGAGTATAATTTTTTGCGCCTTACGTGAGTCTATATGAAAAACAATACACGATATTTTAAGTATATACTTTTTTTTAAGTAATCATTTTAACAATTAATTAACCTATCAAATATGTGAGATATTATACCTTTATTATTATTATTATTTATAAAATGAAAACCTAGCTACAATATTTTAAACTTAACGAGACTATTGATTCTTGTCTAACAATATTATCAAGCTTCTATAAAAAAGTTATTATCTAATTTTATTTCTAGTTTAACATAGCTTAATGTAAAGCATATATAGATCACCTTCCTTTGTATTTTAGTGTTGGTTAAACTTTTCTTATATTAAACAAAATATTGATATATATTTTGCTTACATATGGTAAGTCATATTTGGTAAATATGAATATATATTAGCATATGAAAAATAAAATATAAATTAAAAAAAGCGTAAAAATGTGAAATAACATTTAAATTTGTCTATGTGACATACTTTATAAGATGACACATAGAAGAGAAAACTATAACTTTAGTATATGTATATAGATTATTTATCTTTCACAATTGTAACCCATCAATTGTATTGATCTAGCTTCAGAATAAGTTTTTATAATACTCAAACCCCATACTTGTAAGGTTTACAAATATTCTTCCAAGCAATAGTTAGTCTTTACTTGTTCCAAAAGGGATTTATGTTAAACTTGTTTATTTTATTATGAATATGTAACAGTAAAGATTGGATGAGAAAGAACGTTTATATTACAAGTCGGGACAAATTTATGTGGAGTCCAATGGAGTTGTAGCATCTATTGAGATTTTAAAAAATTAATTTTAAATTTTTTCAAACACTTTTCTTAACAAATTTCTCTCAAAATTTTCAAAAGAAAGTATGTAATTTTCAAATTAATCTTAATAATAATTTTTATATAGAATTTATTACTCATAATCCTCGGAAAAAAACAACTTTATCCAAATTAGTGCATAAATCTTTCAATAAAAAATACAATTTATATCTATCCTTATTTGTGTTAAAATTTTCAAATATTAAGGTTTATGAATTTGAAAATTTTGAAATCAATTTTATATTCAAATTTGTTGAAATTACGCAATGAAAGTATAATATAATAATGAAATTTGTTTAAATTGTGCAAATTTTTGATCAATTTTGAGTAATATTTTATTTGGGGTTCGATTATAGGATTTGTTGTTTGAAATTTGGGTTGTTTGTGTAAATTACATGGTATATTTAAATAAACGATAGACTTTAAAATTAGGATTTTGTGTAAGATAGACGATAAACTTTTGCTCCTTATAATGTTACTATGTTAGTCCTACCGATGTGGTGGGAATGATGAATACATAGTTTTTTTCGATATGAGGTAAACACTAGGACCCCTCCAATTAGAAAGATTATCATAAAGTATCACATTGAATGATTTTTATAAATTGTTTACAAAAATTATCATAACAAGAATTCAATCTTAAGAACTCATAAACATATCTTATCAAGGTGCGAAAGATGTTAGAGAAAAACTCGCTGAATAAAGAGTAACACAATTTTATATAAGGAGACTATTTCTAGTTGGCTTTTTTTCCATATTTAATTATGGTTATATAAAACTTTATAGGATATAAGCTAAAATCGATTGTATAATTAATTACGCATCTTCCGCTTTGCAAAAATGGGATTAACGATGCTCAAGTCGTGTTCAATCTTAATTTTACACGATTTCTATTTCACGCACCGACAAAATTGCTATTTCACGCACCGGTTCGTCCGTGACGTACCAAATGAAGCCGCCCGTGACGAACGAAAGCACTCCGTCCGTGACGGACCACAGTAAACCGTCCGTGATACACCAACCCCATCCGTGCGTCACGGATGAACATGCTGATCCGCGACACAACTTTGGAATCGCCATAACTTTTGATTCCCTAGTCCAAACGCGCTGAAATTTGGAGGAGTTATAGTTGACATCTTGATCTTTAATCTGGCGTTGGAGTCACTCAATTCGGAGTTACTTAGAAAAAGTTATACTTCTCCAAAGACAGGACAAAGAAATAGAAATCTCTTAAGCGCCAAGGCGAGTAGAGATACTTCTCCATTCGTTTCTCAGCTGATGGCGTTCGAACCTTCTTCTACAAGAAAGAGACGAGGTCGCAAGGCGACTTAAATGCTATTGTACTCGCACATTGTAATGATATTGTGATCCATGATTGCAATGCTATTGTAATCCGACTTAAATGCTATTGTACTCGCCTTGGCGCTTAAGAGATCTCTATTTCTTTGTCCCGTATTTGGATAAGTATAACGTTTTCTATGTTACTCCGAATTGAGTGATTCCAACGTTAGATTAAAGATCAAGATGTCAACTATAACTCCTCCAAATTTCAGCGCGTTTGGACTAGGGAATCAAAAGTTATGGCGATTCCAAAATCGTGTCGCGCATCAGCATGTTCATCCGTGACGGAAGAAACATGTTCATCTGTCACGGATGAAAATGCTTCGTCCATCACGGATGAACATGTTTCGTCCGTCACGGATGAACCAAGGCGTTAAATTAAGTTTCTTTTATTGATGTTAACATCAATAAAGTAATTGTTTATAAACTTATTCTGATTATGTTCAGTTTTTAAATTATATGACTTGATAGATTTTACATTGTAATTCAAAACAAAGACCTAGATAAACCGATTTTTGAAAAGAAAAACATTTATTAGAGTCTGTTAATAGTACATAACTACTATATGTCCATGTGTCATGTACATGTTTGGATAAATATAAACTATATATTTAACGGTATATCAATTGATAATATAAGATGCTATTGACTAACAAAAAATATTATAATAATTATATTGTTTTAGCATGCTAAAAAATTAGAGAAGGATTATGTAGCTCAAGTAAATCATATGTTATTAAAGTAAGAATCAGACGGTTAAACAAATTAAGTTTCTTTTATAAATATGCATGAGAATGATTTGTTCCATAAAGGTAACAAAATTTTAAGTAATATATTCATGAAACAATATAAAATATATTTTATTTTATATATTTTATGTATATATATTGCAAAAAATACTATATGACAGTTTAATTAGTGGCTTAATAAATCTAAAAATATAGTGCAAGTAATATACACACCGACATTAAAATGAACTATGTTTGACCAAATTAGAGTCTTGATAATGCTTATAATTTCAATAAAATTGGCCATACATAAAGATAATAGAAAGCTTCTTCCATCTCGATTGTCAAATGTTTCCCATTTGTTTTGAAGCAATCGTATCCCTTCTTTCTAATGGTTTGAGATATCTCTACTCGCCATGGCGCTTAAGAGATCTCTATTTCTTTGTCCCGTCTTTGGAAAAGTATAACTTTTTTCTACGTAACTCCGAATTGAGTAATTCCAACGCCAGATTAAAGATCAAGATATCAACTATACCTCCTCCAAATTTCAGCGCGTTTGGACCAGGGAATCAAAAGTTATGGCGATTCCAAAATCGTGTCGCGGATCAGAATGTTCATCTGTGACGCACGGATGGGGTTGGTGCGTCACAGACGGTTTACCGTGGTCCGTCACGGACGGAGTGCTTTCGTTCATCACGGGCGGCTTCATTTGGTACGTCACGTACGAAACAGTGCGTGAAATATAAATTTTACCCGTGCGTAAAATAGCAAGGGCCTAATTTTATCCAAGTTTTTCATATTTTTCAATCTTGAACGACATTAAACAGAGTTTTATCAGATGTTATTAAATCTTTCATTTTTGAACGACTTCAAACAACACTTACAAACGGAGAGTTAGAAGCGACTAAAACAGAAATACAACATTCATAACTGGGATTGTGAGATTGGATGATCATTACGGTGATACAACCCAAAAGTAGAACAAAATTTCCAAATCTTGTGTAATCATATAAGTACAATGTTTATGCACAATGCTAGGTATATATTACTATCTTGTTTGAGCTGGGTAAACAATAGCTGGTTTCATCCTTTGCATTGGATATATCCAACTATAAAATTATAATTTACAACAAGAAGAGTTGATCTCCTTAGTCCTTGCCAAGTGTTAATTATATTGTGTCATGGATTTGCTGGGCTAAATTTAATCATTATCTTCTTCGAATTAATTAATGCTAATAAAATCATAAAAATGAGTGAAAAAATGCTTTAGACAGATAACTTTGATGAATATATGCTCAACTGTATACTGCATTTGTCATTTGATCGATATATCTAACTACAAGAGTGCAATTTTCAGTACTAGGAGCTAATCTCCTTGATTAACAACAACTTATAGGCACTTGTTGGTGATGCATAGATGATAAGGAGCAATGGCAATGAGATAAAGAAACCAACAACGCTTCAACTACTTCTCTTCCAACACGTCGTTGAATGATAGAGATGGCGTACTCCAACAAAGCCGAGTCACATGGCAAGGTGATGGGTCCGTCGCTGGCCAAACCGAACTCCTCCTCTGCCATTCTAAGGAGTTCACTGAAAATCTCGGATTGAAGATACGCCAAAGGAAGTGCAAACCGCCTTTCATCAGTTGTGTAGACGACAAAGTGACCCTTCTCTACTTGTTGCGCTCTCTTAATGTTGTTGTTGTTGTTGTTGTTGGGAAAGGAAATATTTTTCCTGCTTGCAGCTGCCAATTTTTGCCACTTTCTTGCCATCTTGACTAGCTTCTTAGTGCTGACCATTTTGTTGGATTAGAGAATGGAATTTCTGATCAAGATCTTGAAGGGAAGACAGACTTTAGGGATGTTTATGATCAAGATCTTGAAGGGAAATTGAGCTGAGAATGCCTTGGTGGATGAGAATTGAAATGAATCAAGTGCTACTTATATATAGTTGCGATGCAGAGCAAGGCAAATCCTTTATACCATTGTTATCTTGTGTGATGGCTACTTGAGAAGCAAACCCATGTGACAATTATAGAAAATGTGGCCCATTGATGGAATGGCTATTAATTTTGTGGTGCATAACTGGTGAATGAAAATTTTCTTGAATGACCACCAAGATATACTAGTGGCCTAGCACAATGTAGCACACCAACCATGCAAATGGGTTGTCAAGCTGTAGTTTCACATGTCTCCTCTGTTGTTTGAGGGGCCATTTCTTGGCAATTTCAGCTTTCCTTTGTCCTTATCAATCACCCAAACCGTAAGTTTTATTGAGATGTATGTTGTGCAGGATCAAGTTGGAACCAAACCCATGTGATGGTGGGTCATAAACCACAATCTAGGTAGTACTTTAAAGGTGGACCCAAATGTCTAACTATGCTTTTATTGTTTTGGAACGAAAACGATCCCTCTATTGATTAGACAATCGCGCTAATAACTATACACAAACAAGTAGTTGCTTGCTTGTGCTTTACTATGACTATTATTAGAAAAGATAATATCTTCTTGTTATCTTAATTTCGGTTGTATATCTTTTAGATTAGATTTGTATCTTTTTTGTTAATATCTCTAGCCTTAGTTAGTTATCCTTGGTGTATATAAGGTACGATCATTCATTAATCAAAACAGATGAAAATTCCCAATCTTGCGTACTCTGATTTAACATGGCATCAGAGCCAAAACCCTAAAACACTATCTTCTACCATGTGTTTTTCCTCCGCTACTTTCAGCCATCATTTTTTTTTTCGTTCGTTCATACACTGATCTGCTATGGACGACGATGCTTCTAAATCCAAGGCGTTGGAAATGATGTATCCTTACTACCTTCACCCAACATGAATATCAGCCCAGTGATCTTGAAGGGTGACAATTACCAAAAATGGGAACGCTCTCTGCGCAATTCCTTTCTTGCAAAAGGCAAACTCGCTTTCCTTGATGGCGCACTTTCACGACCGGCCGCTGATTCTGCTGATCTCGCCAACTGGTGTCGTGTCAATGCCATGTTGGTGGCCTGGGTTCTCCAATCTATTGAACCCACGCTTCGTTCTACCATCTCGTATTCAGATACGGTTCACACGCTTTGGGAAGATCTCAAACAACGTTTTTCTATTGGCAATGCACCCCGGATTCACCAATTGCGCACTAAGATTGCGCGTTGTCAACAAACTGGTCAGTCTGTCTCTTCCTATTTTTGTCGACTTAAACTTATATGGGATGAGTTACACACCTATGTCAAGGCTCGTGGCTGCACATGTGGTCTTTGTAAGTGACAATGGACTGCCGTTCTACAAATCGAGAGAGATGAAAATTAGGTCCATCAGTTCTTGATGGGTCTGGATGACGACGCCTATGGCACTATGCATTCTACTATTCTCGCTCAAGACCTGATGCCCGGTCTTTACCGCGTCTACTCATTGGTGGTTCAAGAAGAGCGCCACTGCTCACTCTCCATTGACCGCAACAATCGCATCGATGGTGCTGCCTTCGCTGCTCAAAGCCGCCAGCATTCTTCAAACATGCCCTCTGTTGGGCCCCCACCAAACCTGTCTCTGGTAAGCATCGTCTCGACAAACCCACTTGCAATCATTGTGGGCGAATTGGCGATGAAGTTTCTGCATGTTTTCAACTTCATGGGTAACCTGAATGGTGGGATGAATACCGCCAAAACCTGTATGATTCTTCATCTGCTGGACGAGGTCGTGGCCATGGTGCCTCCTCGTCAACTTCTTCTGCTGATGCAGGACGTGGCCGAGGCCCAGGTATGGACAATGCTGCTCAATTGGGATCGTCTGCTCCTTCCTCTTCCTTTGCTCCCACTTCGCATGATCGTGATGCCTTGCGTCCTGCTTTGACTGATGGTCAGTGGCAGACCATGCTTGATTTGCTTCAACAGTTTAAACACTCTCATGCAGATAAGTTAATGGGTAAGCCATGTGATATATGGATCTTGGATACCGGGGCTTCTTTTCACATGACCGGTTGCAAAGAGTTACTTACTGATTTACATACCATCCGTCCTTTTCATATTCTTCTTCCTGATGGTCATCATTATATTGCTTCTGAAGCCGGCACTGTTTCTTTGGGAGATTATTTGAAAATGGAGAATGTTCTTTTTGTTCCATCTTTTCATTGCAATCTCATCTCTCTTGCTAATTTGATTCGAGATTTGTGGTGTTTGGTTACTCTTACTGATAAGCTATGTGTAATTCAGGACCGCATTTTGAGGACACTGATTGGTGTGGGTAAAGTGAGGGATGTGGTCTACTGGTTGTGCTCTGCTAGGGGCAAGCTTTCTACTAGTCGTGATGCTGCTATTTCATCTTATGAGTTCGGGTTATGGCACAAGCGATTGGGTCATCCCGCTGTTAAGTCTATTTCTTTGTTGCCAGGCATTCGTTCTGTTGATTGTCAGAATTTAGAACCGTGTGTTATTTGTTTAAAAGCAAAACAAACTCGTGATAGTTTCCCTTTTAGTTATATATAATAAAGCAGCAGCGTTATTTGATCTTATTCATGTTGATGTTTGGGGCCCTTATAGTGTTGCATCTACTTGCGGAGCTTACTATTTCCTTACCATAGTTGATGATTATTCCCGTTGTGTTTGGGTATATTTGATGCAAAGGAAAACTGAGGTCGTCCGGCTTGTGCAAAATGTTTGCACGTTTGTACAGACTCAGTTTCAGTGGCATGTGAAGAGGTTTCGTGTTGACAACGGAACAAAATTCCTACCTCTTAAGGATTAGTTCCATTCTTCCAACATCTTATTTGAAACATCTTGTGTTGCTACTCCGCAAAAAAATGGAAGAGTGGAACGCAAGCATCGTCATCTTCTTAATGTGGCAAGGGCATTGCGATTTCAGGCTTCGTTACCTATCAAATTTTGGGGTGAATGCGTTCTTACTGCTGCATACTTGATCAATCGAATGCCTTCTTCTGTGCTTCATGGTCGCACCCCTTATGAATTGCTCTTTGCTACGACCCCGAGCTATGATCATATCAGAATTTTCGGTTGTCTATGCTATGCTTCCGCTATTCCTCGAGACTGAGACAAGTTTGTGTATCATAGTCGTCGATGCATATTCCTTGGGTATCCTTATGGCAAAAAGGCATGGCGTCTTTATGATCTTGAATGTCAGGTCTTCATCACATCTCGCGATGTTGTGTTTTCAGAAACAAAATTTCCGTATGCTGCTCTGCCGCCTCCTGCACCTCTCTCGCCGGATGTTTTTGATGATTTTCCACCCACTGTGTTGCCCTCCAGTGATAGGGGTAGTCCTAAGACTGAGGTCGTTGTCTCTTCGACACCGTTGTTGAGTTCTTCCTTGCCTGACTCGTCTACTTCAGCGGCTTTGTTGGTCCCTTTTGCTGAGACTTTGTCTACTCTTCTGTCTTCATCTTAAGATGTTTCTGCTGAGGTTCGTCATAGTGCTCGACCTCGACAATAGTCCTCTCGGCTTAATGACTATGTTTGTCACACCACTCGCTGCAAAGACCCCTCCCTCGCTCACTCCTCACCCGCTCCAACGTTGTCCTCAAGTAACCCACTTTATCCCATAGCTAAATATGTTGATTGTAGCCAGTTTTCTGCCCCTCATGTGCAGTTTCTAGCGGCTATCATGGTTGGCCATAAACCTCGCAACTTTGCAGAAGCTGTTAAACACAAGGAATGGCGGGATTCCATGGCTTTTGAAATATCTGCTCTAGAAAACAACAACACTTGGGTGCAGCAGTCACTTCCTCCTGGCAAGAAGTCTATCAGTTGTAAGTGGGTATTCAGAATTAAGTACAAGGCTGATGGCACTATTGAGCATTATAAAGTTCGCCTAGTGGTTCTTGGTAACAACCAAGTTGAGGGTGTTGACTTCAATGAGACATTTGCACCCGTGGCTAAAATGACATCCGTTCGTGTCTTCTTATTAGTCTCTTCCATTTGCGGTTGGGAACTTCATCAGATGGATGTTCACAACGCATTCTTACACGGGGATCTTGAGGAGGAGGTCTTCATGTGACCCCCTCCTGGCTATTCGGCTTCTCTAGGGCAATTCTATCGTCTTCAGAAATCTCTTTATGGTTTGCATCAGGCACCTCAGAATTGGTTCTCTAAGCTTGCTTACGCTCTGCTTAAGTTCGGCTTCACTCAGTCTTATGCTGATTATTCTCTTTTTTCCTATATCCGCGGACGCACCATTCTACATGTCTTGGTCTATGTGGATGATCTAATCATTTTCGGTAATGACTCTGCCTCAATCACTCGCTTCAAGTCTTACCTGAATTCTTGTTTTCATATGAAAGACCTTGGTGTACTGAAGTACTTTCTGGGCATTGAGACTGCTCATGGTTCTTTTGGATTATTCCTGAGTCAGCGTAAGTATGCTCTTGAGATTCTTGCTGAGACCGGTCTTCTTGCAGCAAAATCGGCAAATTTTTCTAAGGTTCAGAATCATAACCTGAGTCAAGCATCTGGACCCGATCATGCTCACCCAGATCAGTATGGGCGACTTATTGGCCGTTTGATTTATCTTACAATCACTCGTCCTGAACTTTGCTATGTTGTACACATTTTGTCTCAGTTCATGTAGCAACCGAATGAGGAACATTGGCAGGCCGCCATCCGTGTCTTATGCTATATCAAGGGGTTGCCAGGCCAAGGCTTAGTTCTATCTCGTCATGGTTCTTTATAGCTTACCGCCTATTGTGACTCGGATTGGGCTGCTTGTCCCTTAACACGTCGCTCTTTTGACGGGTTACTTCGTCTTTTTAGGCGAATCTCCTATTTCTTGGAAGACCAAGAAACAGCCTACTGTTGCACGTTCTTCTGTTGAGGCTGAGTACCGGTATATGGTTGCTGCTTGTTGTGAGCTTCTATGGCTCAAGGCTTTTTTGACTTCACTCGGTTTTCATCACTCCCGTCCCATGCATCTCATGTGTGACAGTCAGGCTGCTATCCACATTTCTGCTAATCCCGTCTTTCACGAACGCACAAAGCATATTGAGGTTGATCTTCATTTTGTTCGTGATCACATCCAGTCCAAGGCGATCACCACTACTTATGTGTCCACGACTAATCAGCTCGTTGATATCTTTACTAAGGCCCTTGGGAAACAACAGTTCTCCTACCTCCTTCGCAAGTTGGGCATTCGAGATTTGCATGCTCCAACTTGAGGGGGAGTATTAGGAAAGATAATATCTTCTTGTTATCTTAATTTCAGTTGTATATCTTTTTTTGTTAATATCTCTAGCCTTAGTTAGTTATCCTTGGTGTATATATGGTACGGTCATTGAAGGAGACCACACCAAAGGCATTGTGGGAGAAGCTTGAGAGCATTTACGCGTCGAAGTCGCTGACGAACCGGTTATGTTTGAAGATGGAGTTGTACTCATTGAAGATGCAGGAAGGAGGTAATCTTCACGACATTATTAACTCATTTAATTAACTAGTATGTCAATTGATGAATGTAGGTGACAATATAAAAGATGAGGAGCGGGCGTTGTTGTTGTTAGCGTCATTGCCGACGTCCTACAAGTCCTTGGTGCAGACGTTACTTGTAAGAAGGTCGAGTCTCACTCTAGATGATGTGATGGACGCTTTGCGGGAGAGTGAGAGGATGATGAAGAATGACGTTATCAACACATGAGGGGATGGCATACTAGTTGCGAGGGAGCGTGAGCGAGGGAGGAGTCAAACGAGGGGGCAAGGTGATCCGAGATGGAGAGGAAACTCGCGTCAGCGTCGAGATTTAAGTGACGTCGAGTGTTACTACTGTGGGGTGAAGGGTCACATGAAAACGAGGTGTCCTCGGATGAGGGAGGACTTGAAGAAGCTGAGAGAAATGTCGTTGCGGACGTGTAGTGGTGACTCCTATATGAATGTGGTCGGTGATGTTGGTGATGAGGATGTTTACTTGGCAACGAGTGATGAGGAGGTTGCCAAATTTGAGTGGGTGATGGATAGTGCCGCCTCGATGCATGTGTGTGGGAATCAATCATTATTTGACACCTTGAAGAAAGATGGAGAGTTTGGTCACCTCAACTTAGCTGGTGGTGAGAAGTTGAAGGTCGAGGGTATCGAAAGCATGATGATGAGGCTTCACAACGGTACACGCTACCTCTTCATAATGTGAGGTACGTGCCTTCAAGCAAAGTTAACATCATCTCGTTGGGTGCGATGATGTCAGAAAGGTGCAGGTTTGTCGGCACGTCTAAGTGGTACATAGTGTTCAAGGGGAGACGCTTGATCATGAGAGGTCGGAAGAACGAAAAGAATATATGTGTGGTGGATGGACAAGTCGTGCAATAAAGATGTCGTGGTACCATGATGGGGACGACAAAGAAGGTGCGGTTTTCAAATATTACAGAGGTGTATGGAAATATGAATTAAGGGAGGAATTGTTAGATGTTAGATGTTAATTCATATTTCCAAATGGGCTTATTTAGTTTGGACCAAATTAAAGGTAGTATAATGTCTTGGAAGGGATTAAGCCCAAAAATAAAAGAATATGGGAGAAGTGTCTAGAATTATGCAAGTGAGAGAGCTATGAGTAATAATCTAGAATTTAGTAGAAAAGAGATATTAATTAGGATAATTCTAGAATAAGTTGGAGACATGTGGTGTATGTGTAAACCTATAATATTCTTGGGAAAGTTGTGTTAGTGTTGTAAGCCTATAAATAGGCATGTGTGGTAGCATTTTGGAGCATTGAGTAAGAGAGTAAATTAAGTATGTGCTCAAGTGTGAGGGGTGTGAAGTTGTGTGAGGGTGTTCCATAAAATAAAGAGTGTTGTGAACTACCCGTAAAACACCTCTTGTACATTTTCACTATATAATACACAATCGCTTTTGTATATTATGTCTTTGTTTCGGTGGAGTTCGGTGAGTATACAAGGGTCTTGGGAAGGGTCGATTCCGACCCTTCCCTAACATATTTATATGTTGTAGTTCACAAGTTTCACAACTTTTACAGTGAATCAAAAGATCAAGCTAGTAGGTCTTAGCTGAATGTTCATGAGCTAACCTTGTTTCTTTTCTTTCAATCCTACCATCTTATGCATTTATCTTAGAGAATTTTGAAGATTTATTTACGTCCATAATAAGTTGTGTACATGTTCAAAATGACTCATTTTGCTAAATTATTTTAGAGCAGTTTTTTAACATTTTTATTAAGATATATGTTCAGAACGTATTCTAATGTATATAGATTTTTCTTTCAAATTCATTAATCAACTTTATTGAGAAGACATTGGTTGGCAATGAGTTGGGGGCTAGATGACTGTTGCACTTCGGCAGTCATCCGCCCATTAGTCGATTTGGGTGCATTTATCTATCATCTGTGGGGTGATTAAAATTACGATTGGCCATATCTTATAATTTATGTTTAATATTTAGACATATAATACAAAAGTTCTTATTTATATTACAAACAATTTCGAATCAATAAGATATAAAAGATATTTTTAATACGCAAGAAACATTTAAAGGCAAAATGAGAAAAATACCGACAAAGTAAGGGTTAAATGTTTGTGGTTTTTATACTAATGATACATGATTAAATATATGAGGCTGATCAGGTGCGAACATAAGTGCACAATTTAGTCAACTTCGGTGCACATCCAACTCTAGTGCACTTTTGTGTGTAACACATTGCACAATTTGTTATAACATGGTGCATATTCGTCTTAGTGTAGATTTTGTTGTAACATGGTATACATTAATCTCAATGCACATTTATTTGTAACATGTTGCACATTCTTATACCAGTGCACACTTATTTACAAACCGATGCACATTTTGTCCTAACATGATATACATCCATTTCAGTGCACATTTTATTGCAACATGGTGCACATTCATCTTTGTGCACAATTTGTTGTAACATGATGCATATTTATTTGTAATATGATGCAAATTCAAAAGCGTTGTACAATTACATGTAACTCTGGTGCATTGATTGGTCAACGCTAGTCAATAGTCGGTCAATACCGATCAACGATCGATCAACATCGGTCAACGGTTGGTCAACACTTACCAGCGGTTGGTCAAAGGTTAGTCAACACCGGCCAGCGGTTGGTCAACGGTGGTCAACGATGGAGACCAGTTGTGTACCAATATATTTGTGCACCACATTACACATAAATGGTGAATCACATTAATTGTGCACCACAACACAAAGGATTATGCACCTCCGTTTCCACTTTAACGCGGTCTACACTAGAATGACCGTTCACACCAGACATAACCCCTATGTATATATATTTTGAGTATATTAGGTCAGATTGTCTGGTGAAAGACCTTCAACTGTATCGATCTATCATTCTACTTTGTTTGGGCTTCCACCCAACTTTTCAGATCGGTTTAGTTGGATATTTGTTACATCTTGATGAGATTATATAGTCCTAACTTTTCGATGTGGGAAAGGAGCACCACATTATTTTACTTTCACTATTGTAACCAATCAGTTGTACCGGTCTAGCTGCAATGATCTTCAATGTCCTTAAATAACTTTTTATAATACCCAAACCCCCATACTTTTAAGGTCTAAAGATTTTAGTCTCTTCTTGTTCCAAAAGGAATTTATGTTAAATTTGTTTATTTTGTCATGGATACCTAAGGACAAAAATTTAATGAGAATAAATGCTTATATGATAAGGTGATAACGATAAATATGTAGTGATTATATAAAACTTTGTAGGATATAAGCTAAATTCGATTTTATAAGTAGGCATCTTCCAATTGGGAATAATGTGCTAAATGATGATCAAGTCGTGTTCAATTTTATGTCACAAGTTTTTCATATCTTTCATTTGTTGGTGATTTTAGTGTCTTCATAAGACGGTTTCCTTAGAGAGAACAATGTCATTTAGTGTGATCGAGATTCATACAACACTATGCGTGTTCACTTTGTTATAACACGGGTTTGAGGGTGTGGAGTACACACTTGTATAAGCGGATTCGAGTTTCGAAGGAAAAACAATAAGGAATTGTTATTGTACGTGTAAAGTAACTACCCTTGGAGGGAACTTTGTTGGTTTGTTCCCTTTTGGGGAACTAGTTGTTCCGTGTAAGGGAATAAAGCATATTGTCGGTTGATTTTGAGCACATTAAACGCGTAGTTAATCTGCAACGTTTTGTAACTTCATTTGTAACTCTCATTATAACAACAATAGCTGGTGTAGCTACCTTGTAACCGTCGGTAACTGTTGGGATCAGTTTCCTGATAGGGTAATTGCCTTTGGAGCGGTTGTAAGCACCTGGTAACTGCTTGGTAACCACCGTAACTCCCCTATAACTTCTGTAAACTGATATGGAAGTTTCCTAAATCTTATACAAAGGTTTCTAGGGCGGGTTCCAGGGCATTAGTGTTGGATTTATCGAATTGATCTCTCTTATGATCAAATCATACGAAGCTAAAAGTCCGAAAACATATTCTCTAAAGTTAAATTCTCATCAAAAACCTTAATTTGAATTGATTGGTTTGTCTTATCTCACTTCAAATTTCGTGGAATCCTAAGGCTTGATAATGGGAGAAATATTGAGGTAGGAAAGCTCACAAACAATTCAAATCATATCTGGATTGTGTTGCTACTTGATCGTTTCCTGAAAAAGCTAGCTTCTGCATCAACATTTTCCTCAGAAGGCTTTGTTCCTAACATCATTCGTGAACGACTTTAAACAGAATTTTATCAGACGTTTCTAAATCTTACATTCTTGAACGACTTCTACAAAGAGAAATAACATTCATATGATCGTTATTGTGATACAACCCAAAAGTAGAACAAAATTTCCTAAACTTGTCTAATCTGCATATAAGTACAGTGTTTATGCACAACGCTAGCTATATACTATCTTATTTGAGCTGGGAAAACAATATCTGGTTTTTTCCTACAAAAAAATTATCAATATCTAGCTGGTTTCTTACCTTCCTTTGGATATATCCAAGTACAGACTGTACAGTTCAATGGATTCATCCAAGTATAAGAATATAATTTACCGCAATAAGAGTTGATCTCCTTGCCAAGTGTTAATTAGATCGTGTCATGGATTTGTTGGGCTAAATATAATCGTTATCTTCTTCGAATTAATGCTGATAAAATCATAGAAATGAGTGAAAGAAATGCTTCAGATAGATAATTTTGATAATTGCTCAACTGTATTCTGCATTTGATCGATATATCTAACTACAAGATCGGAGTGTAATTTACAATATTAGGAGCTAATCTCCTTGATTAACAACAACTAATTATAGGCACTTGCTGATGATATATAGATGAGTAGTGGCAATGAGATAAAGAAACCACCAATGCTTGAACTACTTCTCTACCAACGCGTCTTTGAATGATAGAGATGGCGTACTCCAACAAAGCCGAGTCACATGGCAAGGTGATGGGTCCGTCGCTGGCCAATCCGAACTCCTCCTCTGCCATCCTAAGGAGTTCACTGAAAATCTCGGATTGAAGATACGCCAAAGGAAGTGCAAAGCGCCTTGCATCAGTCGTGTAGACGACAAAGTGACCCTTGTCTACTTGTTGTGCTTTCTTAATGTTGTTGTTCTTCATGGGAAAGGAAATCCTTTTTCTGCTTGCAGCTGCCATTTTTTGCCATTTCCTGACCATCTTCACTAGCTTCTTAGTGCTGATCATTTTGTTGGTTTAAAGAAAGGTTTTTTTGTGGAAAGGGAAGACACACTTTAAGATGTTAATGATCAAGATCTTGAAGGGAAATTAAACTGAAGAATGCCTTGGTGGATGAGAATTGAAATATATGGGTCAAGTGCTACTTATATATAGTTGCGATGCAGAGCAAGGCAAATCCTTTATACCATTGTTATCTTGTGTGATGGCTACTACATAAGCAAACCCATGTGACAATTATAGATAATGTGGCCCATTGATGGATATCTACAATGGTTATTAATTTTGTGCTTCACATCACATCTAGTGAATAATATAGCCCCCAAGATATACTAGTGGCCTAACACAATGTAGCACACCAACCATGCAATGGGTTGTGAAGCTGTAGTTTCACATGTCTCCTCTGTTGTTTGAGGGGCCATTTCTTGGGAATTTAAGCTCTTCTTTGTCAACAACTAATACAAGCTCTCCTTGGAAGCAAACCCATGTGATGGTGATTTTATAAATCACATGTACGTAGCTCCTTACTTGGTTGTGTTCCTTTGGTAGTATGACAATCCTTGTCACAAGAATAGAAGATGAGTACTAGCTAGTTCGACACAGCTTAGCTGATTTGGAGGTGCTTGTGGCTCAACAGGGCCATTGATGGGTCAATTTTGACAACAAGAGGATGTGCCGTACTTCACTCAGGTATTCGATCACATGGCTTTGTTTCATTGTACGTAACACCTATTCATGAAAAAACATCAATTAAGGCCTTGTCTAATCTATTCTCTTCTCTGGCTGTTCAACTACTTAAGCCATATATTAATTCTTTCCCAGTAGTATTTAAATCCAAAAAAGGAAGTGGATATCCTTAATTTCCAGATGTTGTAGATGAAGGACCTTGTAGCAGTTCATCAATCAAGGGTGGTCGAGAAGGGGGCACTTTGACATGGCTCTGGAGGAGCTAGCTTGGGTGCCAGGAGATGGGCCATTCACACTTTTAAGTTAATGTTGGGCCTCGTTTTTTCGGCCATTGGATCGGCCCAATAGCTTGAACCAAAGCTGTATTCTAGAAGATCCGGTCAGAAACAACCTCCAGAGATCTTGGTCCGATCAGTTCAGCCTCCAGAGATCTCGGGGCGACCAATGGTCAGAGCGACGACCTCCGCGGATTTCGGAGCGACCAGTACACAGTTAGACGACTCCCGCAGATCTCGGACGATTTTAACCGACCCACGTGCAGGATAACCTCTTCCATGAATCTCGGGCGGATTTGCCAACCGATTCAAGCCAAAAACTAGTATAAATATAGAGAAAACTATCTTGTAACGGCACATTGTCATTCTTACTCAATTCAAGCAGCTTTATACTATTATTCTACTCAAAATAAGAGATCATTCTTGTGCTTAATCCGTTATTCCAACATTGAAGCGACCGACGGCTAAATTCTTGTATTTGATTAGTCTCTCATTCAGAAGAGATAAGTTTATATTACATCCGTTTAATCTCATTCTCTTGATTGTTAAGTTGATTTGGATTATTTAGATATTACTGATCTAATTGTTGTCTAGTTGCTCCCTCTTTAAGCGATTCAGGTCGGTTCGATCTTTTTCGCCCAAAACAATTTGGCGCCCACCGTTGGGCATCTAGCCAATCAACGATCCGATCAACGATCCAATCCATATCCAGTCATGGCCGGTTCCGGGATCCCCACGGTCACCGCTGAAGGCCAAGCTCAAACCAACCTCCCGGTCGTAGGTCAAACCGAAGATCCCGCCGACCAACCAATCTTGGACACTCGAATCCAAGAATTAGCAAAAAGCATGAGCATCCTCCAAGAGGAACTGGCTCAGCAACGCCTAAGAACCGAAACCCTAAGTATCCAATCTGAAGTTGAAATTGCAAGACTAATCCGTGAAAATGAACTTTTGAAATCGCAGGTGAATTCGGCCGCATCGGTCCCAGGGGGATCAAGACGCGTAGTCAACACTGAAGGCCTCCAAGCACGTCTCAACATGAATGGGGCAATCCCGACGCCCATGGCTCTGGTCACTCAGAGCGTCGTTCAACCCATTGGTATGTTTCAAACTCTTCCAGTCAGTACATTCATGACTAACGTTCCAGTTTCCGCGACCGAGCCCACCGAGACTCGAGTAGCCCCTCCACAGGTCACCCCGTCGATGAACCTACAAGTCCTCATACAACAAGCTATCAACGAACACATGAAGGCCTTAGACGACCGCATCGCTTGGATTCCAGGAGTCCCGCAACCGATCAAAAAGGAAGCAATCGACGGATATGAAGACTCGCCGTTCGTAGAGGCGATCGCTCGCATCGAGATCCCTAAAAAATTCCACATTCCCAACTACGATGGGATCGGGGACCCCGACGATTATATCTCTAATTACAAATAGAAACTAATGACTATCTCTATTCCAAGAGGGAATTGTGAAGCGGTCATGTGCAAAATCTTTGGCACGACCCTCGCAGGACCCGCACTAACTTGGTTCATGCATCTGTCGCAGGGTTCGGTCGCTTCGTTTGCCGATCTGGTCAATTCATTCAAAATCTAGTTTGCCAGCAGTCGGAGACTGAAAAAGCAATCAAGCGACCTATACAGGATCGTTCAAGGGTACGGTGAGCCCTTAAGGGATTATCTTAACAGGTACAACAAAGATAAGGTCGCAATCCCGCATTGCGACGTCCCAACGTCTATTGAAGCTTTCCGTCGTGGATTGATCAGGGGCAGTGAACTTTATCACGAGCTGACCAAATACCCATGTCGAAGCTTCGAAGATGTACAAGCCAAAGCCATGGCCCATGCCAGACTAGAAGAAGACGAAGAGTCTACAAAAGACGACCAACCAAACTGGAACACGATCCATTGGGAGCCGTCTTACTTTTGAAAACTCATACTTTGTACTTCATTTAGATTCAGTCGATTATACTTATCCAACTGTTTACTAACTTAAGCATCGGAGGGCCGTTGGGCTCACACCCAACGGTCACCCTTTGATCTTTTCTATGCCTTTCAAGTGTCTTGGACAGGAACACGACAAGAAGCCTCAAGACAAAATCAAGTTGATCAACATACACAAAACACAATCACACATAGCGCTTACACATTACACGATCGATCGGTACACAGGGAATAGAGGAACAAAAATACGACACATTTTTACAAGACCTGTCCCACTTGAGGTACACGTCTTATACAAATACTACAATGCTCTTCCCTGGAACTACACGACATGTCACACACAATTATAGGTCTACTCGACCAATGTCACACAACTTGACCAGGAAGCGACTGACGAGTCCACCTGCAAAACAAAACAAATGACAAACAAGGAGCGTTCTCCTGACCCTTCGCCATCACAAGAGACGCCCTCAGCCGTCTTCACATGATTACTGGCTATATTAAGCTAACTCTCAACTTGAGCAATACACATGTCGGCCCCGTTGCCAGAACAACTGTAGCAAAATCAGGATGAAGATCACGCCAGAAGAGAGAGAAGTTATAAAATCAAACCGTCCCATCACTTGACGCTCTGTCCCAGTTTAATTTTGGGGCAATTGTTGGGCCTCGTTTTTTCGGCCATTGGATCGGCCCAATAGCTTGAACCAAAGCTGCCTTCTAGAAGATCCGGTCAAAAACAACCTCTAGAGATCTTGGTCCGGTCAGTTCAGCCTCCAGAGATCTCGGGGCGACCAGTGGTCAGAGCGACGACCTCCACGGATTTCGGAGTGACCAGTACACAGTTAGACGACTCCCGCAGATCTCAGACAATTTTAACCGACCCACATGCAGGATGACCTCTTCCATGAATCTCGGGCGGATTTGCCAACCGATTCAAGCCAAAAACTAGTATAAATATAGAGAAAACTATCTTGTAACGACACATTGTCATTCTTACTCAATTCAAGCAGCTTTATACTATTATTCTACTCAAAACAAGAGATCATTCTTGTGCTTAGTCCGTTATTCCAACATTGAAGCGACCGACGGCTAAATTTCTGTATTTGATTAGTCTCTCATTCAAGAGAGATAAGTTTATATTACATCCGTTTAATCTCATTCTCTTGATTATTAAGTTGATTTGGATTATTTAGATATTACTGATCTAATTATTGTCTAGTTGCTCCCTCTTTAAGCGATTCAGGTCGGTTCGATCTTTTTTGCCCAAAACAGTTAATATCTATAATACATTAAAAAAAATAGTTTTTCTATGTAATAAATGTACTCATTCATTATCAAGCATATTTTATTTTTCTACGGTAAGCATTTTAGAAATAATAAATTTATTTAATATCAATCATTTTAGGCGCAATTGCAAGAATACCAGATTTCCAATTACAACTTGTAAAAAACCCATGTTTTAAAAAGTATTACAAAAGTACCAACTTTTTGTACTTTTTGTGGTATTTTTTCTATTGTTGAGGGTAGAATTCAACTTTTCTTTTCAATGAAATATCCTTAAAAGTTGATTAATATTGTCTCCAAAAAAGATAAAAAAATCCCTAATCTCTCCTTAATCTTTCTCCCTCCCGGTGGCAGCCCCATCCCATCAACCTCCTATGGCCTCAAGCTACCTCCTAGAATTGTACCTTTATTAAAATTGGCGGGCAAGTTTCCCTCCAAAAGAAAATTAATCATCTCCTTCAACCCTTAATCCCTCCAGCGTAGCTCACTCTGTCTGACAACAATCCCTAAATATTCCTGAAGAACTTCAAAGGGGCCTGACTCTAGCATTTACTCCACGTGAGATATTTCACACCTGACGCCCTCCATTAAAGCTTGAATAGGTAAGTAAACTCTCCTGAAATACATTCAATTTTTCTCCTCTGTATACGTGAAGTTCAAAAACCTTCTTTATTTGTAGGTATGAAAGTAGTGTATGTGATGTTCATCAGTGGTGGAGAATGGAAACAACAAGGGAAAAGGTGGTTGTATGATGGTGATAGAACAGTGAAAGCCATGTTGCTTTCCCCTGACATGGACTTGGCTACACTGCGCAACAAATGGATTGAGAAGAATCCATTTGATGAAGAGAAGTTGTTTGTGCAGATGCAATATGTTTATCAAAATAAACCAGAACTTCCATCGATCGTTATACATGATGACGACGATCTTGATGCGTTCAAGTTCTTGAACAACTATGGAGAAAATGCATCAGAGTGGAATATTGAGTTGTACACCAACCTTTTAAAGAAGGAAGAGATTTGAAGTGAAAGGGCTGAACATCGTACTCTTCCTTCTCCAACAGCTCCACCACCAACTCAAATCCAAGACAATAAAGACTTTTTCAGGTCATTTTTTTCAAAAAGTCAGAGCACCCGACACTGATGTCAGGTCAGTCGATGAAATTATTGAAGTTGACAACAAAGCAGAGTTAAGGAGATTAAAAGGGAAGAAGTGAGGGGGGAAAACAAGAGAAAGTGTGCCATGATACTAGAAGACATTATATCATTGAGCAGCGATGATGAGGACATTGAAGCTGCTACATCAAAAAACAAAGGAAATGAGAAAATGACTGATTATGCCAATTGTGGAGATTCTTTGAAGGATGAAATAGGAGATGGTTTTGATTACGGGGGTTGTTATCAATCAGGTGATAATGATCGTGTTGATGGTGGTGATGGTTTAGGGTATGCTTCAGGTGATGATGTAAATACTGTTGGTCTTGATGATGTGTGGGAGGAAATAAATGGCAATGAGGGAACACACAACGAGGAGCAAATAGAGGAGGACTAAGAAGAAGAGATTGATGTTGATGAAGACATGCTTAGAGAGATTGAAAAGAGGTACTATCCAGCGGAGAGGGACATGCAACGCATGTTAGTTGAAGATGAGGAAACAAGTGAAAACAAGTCCTCATATCCAACAATGAAGATTGGTCAGATCTTCAATTCTAAGGAAGAGTTCAAAGCTGCACTCTTTTTCCTGGTAATGGAAATTTTCTATGAGATGCGTGTGAAGAGGTCCGACAAGTCCAATTATGACGTTGAGTGTGTTGACGACAAATGCACCTTTGTTTGCCATGGCTCATTGTATCGAAAAACGTCCTTGTTTAAGGTGCGACAATATGTGGCGGATCATACCTGTGGCATGAGAGTAAACCACAATCATCACAAAGGAGTAACTTATCGGCTGATTGCCGAGAAAGTACTTCACAAGTATGTTTTTCTTGCCTTTTTCTTATCAAAGGCCAATATCAATGCATTTATAGATTCACTTCGTGACATCTCAGGTTTTTAAACGGCCGTAAAGGCCTCCGTGCTTCAGAAATTCAGGATTTTATGTTAGAGCATGGGATAAGGACAAGCTACTTCAAAGCCAATCGAGCGCGGCTCTTCGCCTAGGATATTGCACATGGTACTACTGAGGATAGCTATACGGCAATGTACTCTTACATGCACATGTTGGAGAAATCTAATCCGGGAACATACACGAGAATAGTCAGAGATGTTGACCAACGCTTTAAGTATGTCTTCTGGACTTTAGGTCCATGCATAAGGGCATCGCCACATCTGAAAAAGGTTAGTACACGGCTTTAACTTCAGTCCCACTATTGTCAATGTCTAGACAACAAAATTCACTGTCAGTTTGGCAGGCAGAACAGAACAAGCATCATAAGTCAGGCCATATATGGTTGTTTTCAAATCATATCGTCACATTTTCAGGGAAACTATTGACAACATAGTTTTGCGTATGTCGGTAATAACAGTTGGCGACACTCACCTGACAGCCATGTTCAAGGGGATACTTCTCCTGGCTACGGTACAAGATGGAAAGGGCCAAATATGTCCACTTGTTGTTGCCGTTGTTAACAGTGAGAACAATGATGCATGGTCATTTTTCTTCAGTGAATTGAGGGTTATTGTTCCTGATCATCCCGAGTTCTATTTCGTGTCTAACCGTCATATTAGCATTAGGAAGGCTCTGAGAAATAGTTATTGTTTCGCCAAGCATGGATATTGCATATATCACATATACCAAAACTTCAAGAGGAAGTTTGGCATGCAAGACCTCTTCGGCATATTCAAAAAAGTTGCTCAGGCTTACACAGTAGCTGAGTTCAATCATCAGTTTGCTCAAATAACAGCTGCATCTCCAAAGATTGGTCAATATCTAAAAGAAACTGGAGTTATAAACTGGGAGATGGCGCATTTTCATGGGAACAGGTTTAACATCATGACAAGCAACAACGCCGAGTGTCTTAATGGCATGTGGAAAATATAGCGTCGGTGGCCTATTCTTGCTCTGTTTGATGCGATTCTTGAGACCATTTCTAAATGGTTTTGTGAAAGAAGGGAAACCGCTTCAAAATGGGACCAATATTTGTCACCCTCTGTGTACACGCTGGTAGAAGTGAACTACAGAAGGCCAGCTAAGATGAGTGTTCAAAGACATAGCCAATTTGAAGCAGAGGTTATACAAGGAACTATCAGATACTCTATGAACCTTAATGCTCGTACATGTGATTGTAACATGTTCCAGATTGATAAAGTTCCATGTTCTCATGCCATAGCGGTTGCAAGTGATAGAGGAGTGCGACTCACTGATCTCGTCCATCCCATGTTCAAGAACGACTGCGTGAGAGAAGTGTAAAAGGAAACTGTGCATCTTGTTCCTCCCACAAACCGATGGTCAGTTCCTGAAGTTGTGTCATCCATCAGATGATATGCACCAAAGTTAAAACGTCCTCCTAGAAGGCCACGTATTAACCGATACATGGCGATGTGGGAGACGAACTATTCTAGGAAGAGGCGGTGTTCTTATTGCAGCAACCTAGGACACAACAAGCAGTACTATAGGAGGAGAAGGACTGACGAAGGATTATAGGAAGAGAATGGGTTAGTTTTTTTTTGTTTAGAACTGTCACCATGTTGGTGTTTTTTGGGCGTTTATGCTGGTAAACGTCGTCGTGTAAATATTGAGTCTGTTGTTGTTGGGTGCTTGAAAAGATGTATGGTTTAAGTATCTATAGTCTTAAACCATACCTCTTTTTGTGGGGGTTCCCCTTTTGGCTGGGATATAAACTTGATAAATTCAATCTTTGCTTAACAGTTGCTCGTATTACTTCTTATTTTTGTAAAACTCACAAGAACATACTGTAAAACTCTAGAAGGCCCTGTAAAACTACATATATGTCCTAACATGATCATCTGTGTGACGAAACAATCACTGTAAAAGTAAAACACGACTTGTAAACCTTCAATACATCCTGACAACCTATATCTATAAACTTAATACATAAACACAATCATCTGCTCTACCATTTGAGTTAATAGGATTTGAACCTTAGTCTATAAACTTAATACATAAACACAATCATCTGCTCTAGGATTTGAGGCATTGGGGGAGTTGGTTGCTTGAGCTCCTTACTTGGCCTATATAAGGAGGGGACTTGGAGGAGGAAGCCATCTCAATCTTTCTCTCTCTCAAATCTTTCTCTCATTCCATTGTCGCCGGATTTGCAAGCTTTCGCCGGAGTTGTCGTCGGAGCTACCATAGGAGGAGGAAGTACTCTCAAGGTGGTGTTTGGTGACCCAAGTAGTTTGGAAGTCGAAGCCCATCCAGATCGAACCCCGTCGTGTCGATTCCGGTGAGTTTCTTCTTCGTTGTGTCACCGCTGTAGCTCGACCGCACCCGCGGCAGAGCCGCCGCACCTGCGGTGTGCTTGGGCACTCGTGGTTGTGGCTTGGGCTTTGTGATCTCGATTAGGACTTCCGTTCCTTCGATTTCGTTCGTCTTTCTTTAGATTCGTATATTTTATGACTGCATGTGTGACAAACTCTTATATGACTGCATGTGTGACAAACAGAACAAGCATCATAAGTCAGGCCATATATGGTTGTTTTCAAAGCATATCGTCACATTTTCAGGGAAACTATTGACAACATAGTTTTGCGTATGTAGGTAATAACAGTTGACGGCACTCACCTGACAGCCATGTTCAAGGGGATACTTCTCCTGGCTACGGCACAAGATGGAAATGGCCAAATATATCCACTTGTTGTTGCCGTTGTTAACAGTGAGAACAATGATGCATGGTCATTTTTCTTCAGTGAATTGAGGGTTATTGTTCCTGATCATCCCGAGTTCTATTTCGTGTCTAACCGTCATATTAGCATTAGGAAGGCTCTGAGAAATAGCTATTGTTTCGCCAAGCATGGATATTGCATATATCACATATACCAAAACTTCAAGAGGAAGTTTGGCAGGCAAGACCTCTTCGGCATATTCAAAAAAGTTGTTCAGGCTTACACAGTAGTTGAGTTCAATCATCAGTTTGCTCAAATAACAGCTGCATCTCCAAAGATTGGTCAATATCTAAAAGAAACTGGAGTTATAAACTGGGAGAGGGCGTATTTTCATGGGAACAGGTTTAACATCATGACAAGCAACCAAGCCGAGTGTCTTAATGGCATGTGGAAAATATAGCGTCGGTGGCCTATTCTTGCTCTGTTTGATGCAATTCTTGAGACCATTTCTAAATGGTTTTGTGAAAGAAGGGAAACCGCTTCAAAATGGGACCAATATTTGTCACCCTCTGTGTACACGCTAGTAGAAGTGAACTACAGAAGGCCAGCTAAGATGAGTGTTCAAAGACATAGCCAGTTTGAAGCTGAGGTTATGCAAGAAACTATCAGATACTCTGTGAACCTTAATGTTCGTACATGTGATTGTAACATGTTCCAGATTGATAAATTCCATGTTCTCATGCCATAGCGGTTGCAAGTGATAGAGGAGTGCGACTCACTGATCTCGTCCATCCCATGTTCAAGAACGACTGCATGAGAAAAGTGTAAAAGGAAACTGTGCATCTTGTTCCTCCCACAAACCGATGGTAAGTTCCTGAAGTTGTGTCATCCATCAGATGATATGCACCAAAGTTAAAACGTCTTTCTAGAAGGCCACGTATTAACCGATACAGGGCGACATGGGAGACGAACTATTCTAGGAAGAGGCGGTGTTCTTATTGCGGCAACCTAGGACACAACAAGCAGTACTATAGGAGGAGAAGGACTGACGAAGGATTATAGGAAGAGAATGGGTTAGTTTTTTGTTTGTTTAGAACTGTCACCATGTTGGTGTTTTTTGGGCGTTTATGCTGGTAAACGTCGTCGTGTAAATATTGAGTCTGTTGTTGTTAGGTGCTTGAAAAGATGTATGGTTTAAGTCTCTATAGTCTTAAACCATACCTCTTTTTGTGGGTGTTCCCCTTTTGGCTGGGATATAAACTTGATAAATTCAATCTTTGCTTAACAGTTGCTCGTATTACTTCTTATTTTTGTAAAACTCACAAGAACATACTGTAAAACTCTAGGACGCCCTGTAAAACTACGTATATGTCCTAACATGATCATCTGTGTGATGAAACAATCACTGTAAAAGTAAAACACGACTTGTAAACCTTCAATACGTCCTGACAACCTATATCTATAAACTTAATACATAAACACAATCATCTGCTCTACCATTTGAGTTAATAGGATTTGAACCTTAGTCTATAAACTTAATACATAAACACAATCATCTGCTCTAGGATTTGAGGCATTGGGGGAGTTGGTTGCTTGAGCTCCTTGCTTGGCCTATATAAGGAGGGGACTTGGAGGAGGAAGCCATCTCAATCTTTCTCTCTCTCAAATCTTTCTCTCGTTCCATTGTCGCCGGATTTGCAAGCTTTCGCCGGAGTTGTCGTCGGAGCTACCATAGGAGGAGGAAGTACTCTCAAGGTGGTGTTTGGTGACCCAAGGAGTTTGGAAGTCGAAGCCCATCCAGATCGAACCCCGACGTGTCGATTCCGGTGAGTTTCTTCTTTGTTGTGTCACCGATGTAGCTCGACCGCACCCGCGGTAGAGCCGCCGCACCTGCGGTGTGCCTGGGCACTCGTGGTTGTGGCTTGGGCTTTGTGATCTCGATTAGGACTTCCGTTCCTTCGATTTCGTTCGTCTTTCTTTAGATTCGTATATTTTATTATCGAATCTAACTTAGGGTTTCGTTATGGGTCGTTTCGTAGGAATCCATAATCTGAGTTCTGTCCTCGTTTCGGACCCGGAAACCCGTTGTCTTTGAGCTTCGTCTAATCTAAGGCAAGTGGCGGTTCACTCTTGCTTATCATTCCATATTTCTATTAATTATCAATTGTTTAATTGTTAATTAAATTGGGATGAATTACTGGTTTCGTTGGGAACAGTTTTCTTAAAATGATACGATTAAAATGAATATTATAATAGGTTGTATATATTGCTAGAAACAACGCTATTATATCTGTTATTACCGTGATGGTATTGTTATGGATTTTTATACGAACTTGAAATATAGTTAGCAGTGGATTTTCTGTGCTCTTGAGATATAGTTAGCACGAGTATTCGTAGGAATGCTGCTTACCTTGAGAGGTAGCCGTTTCTTTATAACCCGGTGGATAGGATGTTCAAGCCCTAACACCGTTTCTCTAGTCATGACTATCCCCTATCCGAATACAGGGGAGGTGCGCTTAGCCGGCGTCAAACCTTTAGGGATTTATTCCCGACTATATATCTCTATATCCTGAGGGATGAGATGATTATGATAAAACCTTATAACGTGAATATACGTTTTGGAATTAAATAAGATAAGTGTCGTTATGCACATAATTAATGAACCTTAGGGCGAGAAGTACAACTTGGAAACTCGTCCGGGACTTCGATTAGAGTAAGTCCACCTTCCAAATTTGAATTCGCATTGTGCGGTGAGGTTGGTCGTGGACCCAAATAGTCAAGTCAGTTTTAAAACGTTTGTGTGAATTTTAATGTTCCCAAACATTGTCATACTTTCCGATAAGACTCAATTCGTTAGAGTCTTCTCTTTATATGCTTCCGTAAGACTCAATCTTTCAGAGTCTTCTCTTGATCATTCTGTTTCGTATATTTTCTGTAGAAGTATTGAGGTTTACTATTGTCATCGGCTTTCATTCGAGAAGCGATGAGTCTAACCTAATACGACTACTTAGAACCTTTCTGTTTTACCCTTGCATAGTCTTTCATTAGACTAACCAACCGGTTATATTCCCTTTCATGGTTGGCTGGTGTCATCCGTCTCATACGGCACATCAGATAAACGTCCGTTCCATGAAGGCTAGAAACGACGATGGAGGCAAATGGAATTTTGAAGTGTTTTACCAAGGTTGAGATCCTAGGCGTGTGATCGCTAGATCAAGACTTTTGTGTCATTTATTTTAAAAAGACTTCCGCTGTATTAAACATGTCTTATGTTAAGACTACTATGTATTTCTGTTGTTTTTGGATATTGGATGAAACTCCAAGACTTTGATTTAATACGAAATGTTATGATATTTCGTATTATAAATGTTGTTTTATGTTTTGTATAAACTGGTTAAGCCTTGGGTGGCTTCAGATGTGGAATCTGAGGTCACTGGCGGTAATGCTTTCAAGGAGATATTTGGGGGTGTTACAGATCTGGTATCAGAGCCGATTTTTTTTTTCGGGTTCGGTTTTAAAATATTTTGCGGGAAACAAAACTTTTATAAACCGTTTACTCGCTTTGAAACTGAGAAGTATTTTCGAAGGCTGTGAATTTCCAAATAAAATGATATTCTGTTGTTCTAGTCGTGCCTTATTTAGTCTGATATGGAAGCGAACTTCTATATTTAGAAAGACTAAACTCTCTTCTCGTCACCCGCAGATTATGGGTGCATGCTTTTCTCTTCAGAGGGACTCGAAAGAAGCCGAGGTGGATCCGCCATCTCCAATGAGGCTTGAGTTTCCAGTTCCCCTACAATGCTTTGAGATCGGAGAATCTAGTAGTCCACCCGAGGAGGTGAATACCGTACTCCCTGAGTCGGTAGTGCTAGTGTCCAATAAAACTGAGGTTCCTGTGGTAAAGCCCGAAGAGGAGCCAAGGGAGGACACTGAGGATGAGGGTTATCCGTCAGAGTACGCAAGAGGGTACTACGATGATGACTTTATGATCGAGTCGATTCCCGAGGAGGATCTAGAGGAGGATCCAGAGGAAGAGGATCCTGAAGAAGATCCAGAGGAGGACCCCGAAGAGGACCTCGAGGATCAGGGCCACGAGTCCGATGGCTTAGAGCGCTTATTGGTGGGCAGCGAGGACCCGGGGATGGAGTTTATCTATCCAAGTCCGGAGTTGCCGCCTGAGCGAGAGTACTCGCCATTGACTCCGATCGATTGAGAGACACTCTATGTTGAGTTTGGCATCAGAAGAAGGAGTGATCCACAAAATGCATCTGAGGACTCACAACCTATTCCTGCTCAGAGGAGGCTGAGGTTGAGCCCTGACTCACGACAGGCACTTTGCCTGAGTCAGATGATTTCCCATGAAGAGCGCCGTCAGATGGATGAGGCGGTTGAGCATGCTCGAAGAAGGGCAAGGCCAAGGAATGAGCCATGTACTCCAGGACCGAGCAGGGTGAGAAGTCCATCACCAGATTCCAATGGTAAACCCCATTCGAAGAAGCCATGTATGAGGAGCTGTGATTACAGGAAATGTTTCAGGGCGCCATGATTGAGCCAGTGCTGATTAGCAGTTTCTTTTCTTGTATTTCAGTGTTCGTTTTGTTAAGAAACTAAGTCTCCGAGCAATTTTGTCTTGACGCTCGGGAGATCCCTTTTGTAGAACTTATTAGCTCAGTTTGAGCTTATCAATGAAAATTACCAAGTTTGATCTATTCTAAGTGATTTTATTACATTGAGTACATTGGAATGATATTAATGTTATAAAATACTTGGAATTTGATCGGTAAACAGATGGTGAACACAAGGAACACCATTCGTGCTAGTGCTGGACCAAGCAATGACCCCAGACCAAATGTGAGGAACACTGCGAACCCTGTGGATGAACACGAGACTGCTTCTAATAACAATCCAGGGGGCAATGACCAAGCTCCGGTCAATGCTCCAATGGTATTTGATGCAGTAGCAATAGAGGCTATTCGGGGAATTGTGATGCAAGCATTCACAGACATTATGCGACCAAACGCACCTCAGGCACAAGCTATGCCAATTCCCCCAGCGGTTCCTAGATTTGAGGAGCCTAATATCCATGTACCCCAAGAGGAAGCGGTCAGGAATAGAGGCGACTATGGCCGAGCAATGAAGGCCATAAGCTCTATGAGGCCTGATAGCTATGACGGGAAAGGAGAACCAGTTAGGGTGGCATATTGGTTCTCACACATGTAAAGATTATTTAGAAACATTGAGTGCATTGAAGCTGAAAAGGTGCACATTGCTTTCCTTCAGTTGAAGGAAGTAGCCAGTGAAAGGTGGGAAGGTACAGGTCTTGCTGATCACCCTGGTTTGAACTGGGGGATGTTCAAGGCCAAGATGACAGATCGTTTCTTCTCCCAAGCTATGAGGGGAGAGAAGCACAAGGAATTCCTCTATCCGAAGACGGATGGATTAAAAGTGACCGAGCTTGCGACCAAGTTCAATCATCTATTGCAGTATGTTGGGCCGGAGGTGTCCAACGAAGAGCAAAAGATCTGGCATTTCCACGAGTGGATGAACCCAGATATTAAGCCACTAATGGTACGTCACGAATGCTCTACTTTGGAGCAATTCGTGGACGCTGCTTACAAGTTGGAAGTGACTCTGGAGGAGTCGACAAAGAAGCGTAATCGCAAGAGGCAAGTGCAGAGCCAGTCTCAGGCGAGTGGATTCAAACGTCCCACGCCACCGTCTAACTTTGCCAAGTCTGGCAAAGCAAAAACAGATATGACTCAAGGAGGGTCTACACAGCAATCGGGTCAAGGCAAGAATCTGATCCAGTGCTACAATTGTGGTACACCCGGGCACAAGAGCAATGCGTGTTCGAAGGAAAAGAAGATATTCTATGGCTGTGGAAAGGAGGGCCATGTACAGACGTTTGGTTCGCAGAAAAGGCAGAAAGGGGCTGAATCACAACAAGGGTCTGTTAGTCAGAACAATCGACCCAGGTTTAGACCAGTGGAGGCTCCTAGTCCTTCAGCGCAGACGACTGCACAAAACAAGGGGAAGGCCCCAGCTGCTTCTGGAGGTCAAGGTCAACGCCTTTACGAGATGCGTGAGGCGGATGGACCCAATGCTCCAATTGCTCAAGGTACTCTATACCTTCATTCTACTTCTGTATGTATGCTGTTTGATTCGGGTGCTACACATTCCTTTATTTCAGAGAGTTGTGTCAGTAAGTTAGACTTATTATGCAACGAGGTTTGTGAACCTTTCGTTGTAAATCTTCCTAATGGTGAACATTTGGTTGGAACCAAGCGTCTGTCAGAATTTCCGATTACCATTCAGGGTAAGAAGTTCGAAGCAGATTTGATTTGTATAGCCATGGCTCCATACGATATTATTCTCGGTATGGATTGGCTGACGCGTCATGGGGCGGTAATCGATTTTAGCTCAAGGACTGTGATGGTGTCATCTGGGGGCCAGTATATATGCAAGTTCAAGGGTCGGAATGACGCTGATAACGGCAGGCTTATCAATGCGATGGTTGTGTTTAAGCTACTTCGACAAAGATCTGTCGGGTACCTGTGCTATCTGGACAAGCCCAAGAAAGATGAACCTTCAATTCCTGATATTCCGGATGTCTTTCCAGAAGAGATTCCTGGTTTACCCCCGTATCGTGACGTAGAATTTACCATTGATCTCGAGCCTGGTACCGTGCCGATCTCTAAGGCACCGTACCGGATGGCTCCTCCTGAGATGCAAGAGTTGAAGAAGCAACTCGAGGATCTTCTTGAGAAAGGATATATAAGACCGAGTGCATCACCTTGGGGCGCTCCGGTCTTGTTCGTCAAGAAGAAGGATGGATCATTTCGACTTTGTATCGACTATCGAGAGTTGAATAAAGTCACGATCAAGAATAAATATCCGTTGCCGAGGATTGATGATCTGTTGGATCAACTGCAGGGAGCAAAAGTCTTTTCCAAAATCGATCTGAGGTCTAGTTACCATCAGCTCAGGATTCGTGAGGAGGATATTCCGAGGACTGCGTTCCGAACGAGATATGGTCACTACAAGTTCGTAGTGATGCCATTTGGACTTACAAATGCTCCAACAGTCTTCATGGATCTAATGCATCGATGTTTCCACCAATAATTGGATAAGTTCGTAGTGGTCTTCATCGACGATATTCTGATCTATTCCCCGAGTGAGGAGGTTCACGAGGAACATCTTCGGATTACTTTGTCAGTCCTTAGACAGAATCAGATGTACGCAAAGTTGTCTAAGTGTGACTTTTGGATAAAAGAAGTGGCTTTCTTAGGCCACGTGATTAATGAGAATGGGGTTATGGTTGATCCCCAGAAGATTGAAGCGGTAGCCAATTGGAAGCGGCCTCAGAATGTGAAGGAGGTGCGCAGTTTTCTAGGACTCGCTGGATATTACAGACGATTCGTGGAGGGATTTTCTAAGATCGCTCTACCCATGACCGGTCTGCTTCGCAAAGTCCATAAGAAGTTTGTCTGGGATGACAAGTGCGAGGCCAATTTTCAAAAGCTGAAGCAATGTCTGACCTCCGCACCAGTATTAGCGCTACCAGAGGGGATTGATGGTTATGTGGTCTATAGTGATGCTTCGAAGAGTGGTTTGGGATGTGTATTGATGCAAAGAGGCAAGGTTATTGCATACGCATCTAGATAATTGAAAACCTATGAAGCAAACTATCCGACGCATGATCTGGAATTAGCAGCGGTAGTTTTTGCGCTGAAAATTTGGAGACACTATCTCTATGGTGTAAGATGCCACGTCTTCACCGATCATAAGAGTCTCAAGTACGTGTTCACTCAGAAGAAGCTGAATATGAGACAACGTCGCTGGTTAGAGCTACTCAAAGACTACGACATCAAATTGCTGTATCATCCGGGCAATGCTAATGTAGTAGCCGATGCATTGAGCCGGAAGACGCCGTACGAGACTGTAGTGGCTCTACTTACTGCTCAGACCAAGCTGAACCAAGGGTTGTGCGAGATTGAAGTCTTGTACGATCAGCGTAGAGGATATCTGAGCATGCTTGAGATTCAAGCCACGCTACTTGATCAAATCAGGGAGAAGCAGGTTGATGATGTAGTCATTGTGAAGCTAAGCAGTAAAGTGATAGATGGGAAAGCTCCCAGTTTCGTGATTCAGGAAGATGGATCTCTGGTTTCAGGACCGGATTTGTGTGCCTGACGTTGATGGTCTTCGCCAGTTGGTGATGAAGGAGGCCCATTCGGCAGCTTATTCTGTACATCCAGGCTCTAGCAAGATGTACAAGGACCTCAGAAAGAAATTCTGGTGGCCCAACATGAAGTGGGATGTAGAAGAGTTTGTGGCAAAATGCTTGACTTGTCAGAAGGTCAAGATAGAACACCGCAGACCAGGTGGTGAATTGCTACCTCTTCCAGTGCCAGAATGGAAATGGGAGGATATTGCTATGGATTTCGTCACGGGGCTGCCAAAGACTCAAAGCCAGAAGGATGCTATATGGGTAATCATTGACAGGCTCACGAAGAGTGCTCACTTCGTGGCTATCAAGTCAACATGGGGAACCCAAAAGCTATCAGAAGTGTTCCTACACGAGATTGTCCGTTTGCATGGTACTCCAAAGACCATTGTATCGGATCGAGATGGCCGATTCATGTCAAGATTCTGGAAAGAATCACACAAGGCCATGGGAACCGAGTTGAGATTCAGTACTATGTTTCATCCTCAGACGGATGGACAGTCTGAGAGGACCATCCAAACCTTGGAAGATATGCTAAGAGCTTGTACACTCGATCGTCCGACTAGTTGGGAGAACAGCCTGAGTCTGATTGAGTTCACGTACAACAATAGTTGGTATGCTACCATAAAGATGGCTCCATTTGAGGCTTTGTACGGTCGAAGGTGCAGATCTCCGATTTGTTGGGATGAGAATGCCGACAAGGTTCTGCTCGGACCGGAGCTAGTCGAAAGGACTACCTCGGACATTGCTTTGATAAGACAAAGGATGTTGACAGCTCAGAGTCGACAAAAGTCTTATGCAGATCTGAAGCGCATGAATGTCGAGTTTGAGGTTGGTGACAAAGTGTTTGTCAGAGTATCGCCATCAAAGGGTGTGTTTAGATTTGGTAAGCGTGGGAAGCTTAACCCTCGCTACGTGGAACCATTTGAGATCCTTGATAGAGTGGGGTCTCTAGCGTATCGTTTGGCATTGCCGCCATTGGCACATCCAGTGCATAACGTGTTCCACGTATCCTTGTTAAGGAAGTACGTTCCTGATGAGTCTCATGTGCTGAGTTATGAAGACATCAAGATTCAGACAAATGGTACCTACGTGGAGATATCGGTGCGTATTCTCGAACGCCGTGAGAAGCAGTTACAGAACAAGGTGGTACCATTGGTACGGATTTTGTGGTCCAAGTCAGGAACTGAGGAGGTTACTTGGGAAACCTAGGAGACTGAGGAGGATATGCTTAGACGCTTTCCCGAGCTGTTTTCGGCCTAGTTTCGCGGTGGAAACCTTTTTAAGGGGGTAGTGTTGTAACGCCTCGCTTTTGTTTAGGTTATTCGGCCAAGTTTCGGGTCAAAACTTCTTTTAAGGGGGAAGTGATGTAATACCCCTCATTTTTAGTAAGGGCATTTTTGTAATTTTCCAAACACTCGTACTGAAGTCGAATTAATTTCAGAGAATTTCAGACATTCTGTTAAATGCTTGATCTCTGTAATAATTCCCTGAGTGGAATAAAATACATTCGACGTATTTTTGGGGTTTAGAATATTTGTTCGGATACGAATATATTTAATCTAGGGTTAAGACCCATACCCATAATTCTTCCCGGATGAAAGAGGGTGAAAGAGGCAGGATTTGGCCTCCACCGCTCCCGCGGTCATACCCACCGCACCCGCGGTCAGAAATGGCCTTCACCGCACCCCGCGGTGAGACCCACCGCACCCGCGCCGTCATCATTACTTTTCTGCTTCGTTGAACTTTGACCGTCGTGCGCCTGAGCTGCTTCGCCCCTGTCGGAGCTGAGGCAGTGGGGGAGCTGGTTGCTTGAGCTCCTTGCTTGGCCTATATAAGGAGGGGACTTGGAGGAGGAAGCCATCTCAATCTCTCTCTCTCTCAAATCTCTCTCTCGTTCCATTGTCGCCGGCGTTGTCGCCGGAGCTACCATAGGAGGAGGAGGTACTCTCAAGGTGGTGTTTGGTGACCCAAGGAGTTTGGAAGTCGAAGCCCATCCAGATCGAACCCCGTCGTGTCGATTCCGGTGAGTTTCTTCTCCGTTGTGTCACCGCTATAGCTCGACCGCATCCGCGGCAGAGCCGCCGCACCCGCGGTGTGCCTGGGCACTCGTGGTTGTGGCTTGGGCTTTGTGATCTCGATTAGGACTTCCGTTCCTTCGATTTCGCTCATCTTTCTTTAGATTCGTATATTTTATTATCGAATCTAACTTCGGGTTTCGTTATGGGTTGTTTCGTAGGAATCCATAATCTGAGTTCTGTCCTTGTTTCGGACCCGGAAACCCGTTGTCTTTGAGCTTCGTCTAATCTAAGGCAAGTGGCGGTTCGCTCTTGCTTATCATTCCATATTTCTATTAATTATCAATTGTTTAATTGTTAATAAATTGGGATGAATTACTGGTTTCATTGGGAACAGTTTTCTTAAAATGATACGATTAAAATGAGTATTATAATAGGTTTATATATTGCTAGAAACAACGCTATTATATTTGTTATTACCGTGATGGTATTGTTGTGGATTTTTATACGAACTTGAAATATAGTTAGCAGTGGATTTTATGTGCTCTTGAGATATAGTTAGCACGAGTATTCGTAGGAATGCTGCTTACCTTGAGAGGTAGCCGTTTCTTTATAACCCGGTGGATAGGATGTTCCAGCCCTAACACCGTTTCTCTAGTCATGACTATCCCCTATCCGAATACAGGGGAGGTGCGCTTAGCCGGCGTCAAACCTTTAGGGATTTATTCCCGACTATATATCTCTATATCTTGAGGGATGAGATGATTATGATAAAAGCTTATAACGTGAATATACGTTTTGGAATTAAATAAGATAAGTGACGTTATGCACATAATTAATGAACCTTAGGGCGAGAAGTACAACTTGAAAACTCGTCCGGGACTTCGATTAGAGTAAGTCCACCTTCCAAATTTGAATTCGCATTGTGCGGTGAGGTTGGTCGTGGACCCAAATAGTCAAGTCAGTTTTAAAACGTTTGTGTGAATTTTAATGTTCCCAAACATTGTCATACTTTCCGATAAGACTCAATTCGTTGGAGTCTTCTCTTTATATGTTTCTGTAAGACTCAATCTTTTAGAGTCTTCTCTTGATCATTCTGTTTCGTATATTTTCTGTAGAAGTATTGAGGTTTACTATCGTCATCGGCTTTCATTCGAGAAGCGATGGGTCTAACCTAATACGACTACTTAGAACCTTTCGGTTTTACCCTTGCATAGTCTTTCATTAGACTAACCAACCGGTTATATTCCCTTGCATGGTTGGCTGGTGTCATCCGTCTCATACGGCACATCAGATAAACGTCTGTTCCATGAAGGCTAGAAACGACGATGGATGCAAATGGAATTTTGAAGTGTTTTACCAAGGTTGAGATCCTAGGCGTGTGATCGCTAGATCAAGACTTTTGTGTCATTTATTTTAAAAAGACTTCCGTTGTATTAAACATGTCTTATGTTAAGACTACTCTGTATTTCTGTTGTTTTTGGATATTGGATGAAACTCCAAGACTTTGATTTAATACGAAATGTTATGATATTTCGTATTATAAATGTTGTTTTATGTTTTGTATAAACTGGTTAAGCCTTGGGTGGCTTCAGATGTGAAATCTGAGGTCACTGGCGGTAATGCTTTCAAGGAGATATTTGGGGGTGTTACATATTTGAAGAACCTTGGTAGAGAACCTTGGTAGAGAGCCTGAGAGTATTTGAAGAACCTTGGTAGAGAAGATTTGGGAAAGTAAGGGTTAAGGGTCTTTCAGTGAAAATTAAGAGGGGTCAAATCGGATATGCATTAGAAAGGATATGACTTAATTTAATATGGCCTGACAAACTTGAATACTTATTGTAAGACTTATATATGGCCTGAGAAACTTGAATATTTATTACAAGACTTCAATTAAGAGGGGTGAGATCATCTAAGGAAAAAACTATATATGTTGTTATTGCTCTGACTTCAATTAACAGGGCGCGTGGGAGACAAACTATAAGCCCTGAAAAACCATACATCTTAGAACTTGCCTCCCTAAAAGAAGAAAACATGGTATGACATTTTTTGAATGTGCATTTTTGGGTGAGATCATCTAAGGAAAAAAGTTATGTTATCATGGTGGTTGAGAGGATTTAAGTATATGAAGTAATAAGTATTTACAAATTCGATTTTGTTATGTTAGGGTGGATTGTTCTGCATATATGTTGTTATTGCTCTGATATATAACAGCGTTTGTCTTGAAAATGTTACATTTGTCCTGAAAAAGCATGTTGACATATTCGATGTTGTTATTGCTCTGAAATATAACAGCGTTTGTCCTGAAAATGTTACATTTGTCCTGAAAACGCATGTTGACATATTCGATGTTATTATTGCTCTGAAATATAATAGCGTTTGCCCTGAAAATCAGTTCATGCATTATGAAAACGTTACATTTGTCCTGAACACGCATGAATATAGTCAAAACTCGTAAACGCATGAATAAGGACAAAGGATCATACTTTTTATCATTCCAAAACAACACATAACCGTACAAACTTCCCCTTCCATGGAAATTAATAAGTAGACACCCAAACACAAAAGAAACAACATTAAAACTACTAAGGAACACCATTAAAACTACAGGAACAACCTTTTCCACGCCCACGCAAATCACGACATCCCGACGGGCATCACTGGGGCAGCACGACATCGCATTCATCACGAACCACGTAGACTTTGACTCAGGCTACCTTCTCGCCGAGGCGGACGAGATCTGCAACGTCGTCGTCTGTCTGCAGTGGTTGAAGGTATCGCTGCCCGGAGTTTGGGACCTGTTCAAAAAAAATTGACTTATTACCTGCATATCTGGACATGCTGTTGATCATCACATGTAAGGACCAAATCTCCATCTTGTTTTTGGGCACCTTGATGAGTCTAGTGCTCCCCCCCCCCCCCCCCCCCCCCCCCCCCCCCCCCCGTGTAGACATGGGTCGTTAATAAGGCCATTTCGCCGGTGATGGGGGATAATTCCCCATCCCAGTATACTTGTAGGTAGACCTTAATGAATGAGTCTGGCATTTACGAAAGAGTTTTTGGAGTTTGAGAGAGGATTTTTAGATCGATTTGAGAATTTGAGAGTAAGGGAGGATTTGTGAGGGATTTGCACAAGGCAGGCACGATATTTATACACAAAGATGAGTTGAGAGTAGAGTTAATGACGGGTAGTTGAGGAAGTAAGGGTTAAGGGTCTTTCATTGAAAATTAAGAGGGGTCAAATCGGATATGCATTGAAAAGGATCACTTAATTTGGAGAAGATTTATTCAAAAGCTTAGGTTTATGTACTTAGAATGACCTGACAAATCTAAATATTTATTGTAAGACTTCAATATGGCCTGACTTAATTCAAAATTTTGCAAAGATTTGGTTTTATTCGAGAACTAACCCCGCCATTTTACCCGGTTTTATGCACTTTTTAAACCGTTTTAAAGGCTATTTTTTCGGTTTAAAAACCGTTTAAATGTAGGAAATATTAGGTTAATGTGGAAGTTTTTAAACCATTTTAAAAACGGTTAAAATGGCGGGGTTAGTTCTCGAATAAAACCAAATATTTAAAATGGCGGGGTTAGTTCCTCCCTAACTCCTAATCCTCCTATGGTGTATGCTGCTCTGGCTATGCAAAAGTAAAGTTGGAGAATATTGACTCAAATCTGCATGTAAGAAAAGAATTGCTTGAAAAAGCTTTTGTTTATGTACTAAAACTGATAAAGATGATGACCTGACACACATCACATCAGCATTCAAATTTCATTTCATTTCTTTAATAAAAACAAAAAAAACAAGTAAAAATTCATATTTGCACAGAAGAAAGAACATCGAAGAGGAGAAAGAGGTATAACACCCTCTTCGAAAAGAGAGGAATCGAGAGTAACATCTTATAGGAAACGAGAGGAAATTATACGATGACAAAAGGCTGGACACAAGGAAGCTCATCTGCCAATTCAAATTCGTGGAGGAGAGGGCACGCAGCCGGTGAATCATCAACTCGAAGATGTTTCCATGGCCTCCCTGCAACAATACAAACTTGCAAATACACTCAAAATTCGGGAAAATAGTTCTATCGGTGTCCATTATGGAAGGTAATGTTGAATTTGAATTTTAGGGTTTTGATTTAGGATTTTGGTTATAGATTTAGGGTTCTGATTTGAGGCTTTTTCAATTAGGTAATAATTGGGAGTTTTTGAATTTGGTGCAAAATTTAGACTAACGATGTATTATTGTGAGAGATGATTTAGACTTTCAATTGGTAATTCAATTGGGATTTCATTTAGACTTAAACTAAGTTCAAGGACGATTTCACTGATAGTTGATTGGTTTAATTTTGTATTCAACCATAGGCAGGTCAGGATTGCAAATACTTCAAATGGGTGGATGGTCAAGCTTATGATTTTAGAGCCAATGAGACTATTGAAAGCGCAAGAGTTGTTGAAGATCACGGGACAACCTCTACGCTTATTTACCTGCATCATTCGACTTCAAGCAATGATATTATGAATATCAAAACAGCAAATTTAGTGTTGAAAGTTGTACTTGGTGTGGTGGTACTTGTGGTGTTAGTTGTTGTGTTGGTTGTCCAATTTGTAACCTTGTTGGTTAAAATATGATAATTAGTCATAAGCTTATGTTTAGCAAGACAATGTATTTTGTAGGGTCCGTCATAAGGCTATGTACTTGGTGTGGTGGTACTGTCCTCCTTATGGTGTATCCAGCTCTTGACTGAAATGTGCATACCTGCAAATTGCTTGAAAAGCTTAGGTTTATGAACTGAAAATGACCTGAAAAATCGGGTTCCTTACTTGTAAAACGATAATATGTCCTGACTTAAGCACCATGTTGTTTGAAAAGCTTAGGTTTACGTACTGAAAATGACCTGACAAACTGGGTTTTTTGCATGTAAAACGAGAATATGTCCTGACTTAAGCACCATATTACTTGAAAACATCCTGAAAATTGTCATCACAAGTTTGTAAACATCCTGAAAACACGAGCTTCCAAATTAAAATACAATTACCACATGTCTTCCTTGCCGAATGGTTCCCAACAAACTTAATGTCTTTAAACACCATCCCAATGACATTTAAAAATACTATGAGCCATTTGATTTATGTGTCCATCTACGAATTTGTCAGATGCAAGATCCATGTTTGTCATGCCAAGCATCAACAACTCAATGTGCTTCAAGGTGTAGATCACACAATCTCCTCTACAAGATGTACAAAAGCAGTTAGAATGTATATCAATTGTAGTTTGATAAGGATTTATCATTGCATTAATACACATATACTTACCCGCGCTTGTTCTGCTTAATGTTATCACGACGAGACACCGACATTGGCTTGTCCAATAATGGTTCACATCTTTTTGCCAGTGGCTCGTACATCTTGACATATCTTTGAATAGTTTGAATGACGGGCTGGATTATCTCGAAAATTTCCTTGTCTGAGTATAGATCCACATTGCAGTCATACATCGTCATACCCCAGTCGCATAGTTCAATTTCTAAGGCAAACCAGTGGGACTCTGTGATGTTGAAGGGCACATATATGCGTTTTGCATCATCCCATCTCCTGCCATAATCAGCCGGACATGCACCCATCATGTATTTAATCACTGCATCCTCACCTTTACATGGAAAGTCCTTCTGGAAGCGATTGAACTCAGAGGTGACCAAGGTTTGCCAAAATGTGTCAAGCACAACCACCTTCAAAAACTGCTCTGGATCCTCTGAAATCCTTTGACGATAAAGGAACAATGGTGCAACAATGTTAATGTATCCACTGAAAACGATGTTACAAATGCATAATATTTTGAAAGGATGCATTGGAATATTACCTCACTGACCAACCAGTCCTTTGGGGCAAACAATTTCTCAGAGAACTTCTTATCCAATGCTTGCCCACTCGGTCCAATTCGGGGTTCAATACTGCATGATGGTACATATTCATTTGAATAATAAACAAGGCAATATATCAGTTTGTCAGTCCATAAGGAATCATTTTAGTACATATACAGGCAATATATAAGTTTGTCAGTCCATAAGGAATCATTTTCCGGTCATATTACTAAGAGTCATGCCATATAACATTTTGACATTCAATTCATTATTAAGTTGAGTAGAATGGTTAAGTCACTAACCTTTCACTTTACATCCACTTTACCAGGTCTGTCATCCCTTCCACCTTTGCTATTTTTGGTAATCTTTTTCGCCAATTTCTGCTCATCCATATTGCGGAAGAGTGATTTTGCCGCCACAGCAAGCTCGTGAGTCCGACTTGGATATTTCTTTTTCTGCACTTGGCGACCCTTCCTTGGTCTCTCCTTCCTCGGAACATTCCCTTCTTTGGTCTCCCCTTTATCATCCCCCACGTCATCACAATCAGCATGTGATACCTTCTCACCTTGTAATTCAGTCCCAGCCTCAACACCTCCCTCATCAACCTTGGTCCCTCCCTCCACAACATCTCCCTTTGATTCCTCCATAACTCCATCAACCTTGTTGAGTCCCTCCATATCTCCCTTTGGTTCCTCCACAACTTGGTCATCAACCTTGGTCCCTCCCTCCACATCATCTCCCTTTGCTACCTCCTCAGCATCCACACCTCTGTCATCAATCTTGCTTCCTCCCTCCACAACATCTTCCTTTGGTTCCTCCACAATTCCGTCATCAACCTTGCTGAGTCCCTCCACAACTCTGTCATGCACACCCTCATCAGACACTGCTTTTGTTGGCACCTCATCTTGTGTGGCCACCACAGTCCCATCAATAACCAACTCCTCATTAACCAACTCCTTGTTGAGTCCCTTCTCATCTTGTGGTGTTGCCTCATTAACCAACTCCTCATTTGCCTCATTTACCCCCTCCTCAGTTGTTAGCCCCCGTAGTATTATAGCCGTCCGGATAAGAACTGACAGTGAATATGTTGCATCCCCTTGAACTTCTTGCTCATTTACCATTGCAATATCTTCACCCGCCACTTCCTGAAAACCTAAATTATCTGCAGCATAAGCATATGGGGGCGATCCAACCTTCTTCACCTCCCATTGTCCACCAGTTAACACAATTGCACCATCATCTTGCTCTCCATCCATTGTCTCCTGAAACGATAATATATGGTCTGAAATAAGCAAATATTTTTTGAAATGTGCATATATGGACTGAAATGTACATATATGGACTGAACAGTGCATATATGGATTGAACAGTCTCCTGAAATGATGATGTATGGTCTGAAATAAGCAAATATTTTTTGAAATGTGCACAAATGGACTGAAATGTGCATATATGGACTGAACTGTGCATATATAAACTGAAAAAGTTGGGCATACCTCATCAGACTCTCCCTGTTTGGACTCATTCCCTTCGGACTCATTCTCTTCGTCATCTTCAGACTCTGACTTTTCCTCTTTTTCATCTTCATGCTCTGACTCATCACTCTGATCTGTTGACTTCACCTCCCTCATGCTCTTCTGGTGTTGTGTAATGTTGGGTTCATCATCACTTTTAACCTCCCTAGACTCTGGCTCATGGTGTTCTCTAATGTCTTGATCACTTTCATCACTGGATGAAGAGGCCACTATTCTAGGAGCTTTGCCTCTTATGAACTTATTTAACTCAAGGACTTCCTCCCGTAACAGATCATGCTTTTCATTCAGAGTATGCATCATTTCAAGCAATTCATTCAAACAACACATCAATTGCCTTTGGTCCAAACCCTCAATGGTTCCAGCTTGCCCTCCCTTACCAACTCCCTTGTCCTTTTTACCAGCCCTTTTTCTTTTTGGCTTCAGTTGCTGACAAGGCTAAAGTCGTATGCCTATCAAATAAATCCTAAAATACCTACTAAAGAGAATATCAAGCAAGTCAGGGTCGATCCCACAGGGAGTCAGGTTATCTATCTCTGTAATTCGCAATTCACCAACTAGGAACTAGGGGTGGGGGGTTTGTAATGTTTTCTTGGAAATCAAGTAACAAGTAAGCAAATAAACAAGTTTGCAAATAAAGGTTGTGAATATAATGGGGAAAAGCGCCACACTTAACAAAGATCCACACAACAATATATATGGTCGATCACGGAATTCTATCAATCTCAAGTTCTTATCATTCCTATAGTTGTTCTTATCCCGATCATAGGTAACTATTAGTTCTACCAGCCCTAATAGTACTTATTACTAAATCAAATCCGAAAACCTTCAAGACTCAATAAAGCAATAGCATTCAACCAAGGATTTAACAAGATACATGCAATAGAAACAACCCGTTACTATAAGCATGCAATTAACTCTCTCTCACGATGAACACTCACATCCCGCTTATGTAAATCGTGCTCGCTACTAGATATTCAACCCGAATCCGGAATCACAAGTCCTAGCAATCAGGAAGATATCAATAAACCTAGGTGATCAATCTAGATAAATCAACATAGACCAATAAACAATCAAGCGCAAGAGAATTAATCCAACTAGATAGGAAAACGATCAAGAGTAGAAAACTCACAACCAATCAATTGTTGGCTTCAAACTGTCAAGTGCAACAATGGAGGTTTAGTTCTCCATAGGGTTTGTGAGAGCAAAACCGCAGAAAGGTGGTAACTAGGGTTAGAGAATGGATCCTCTAAAAGAGTCTTAAACTTAACTTAAATACTAAGGAAATAATTCAGAAATAAAGAAAAGAAATAAACAAACTTGGAAACAAAGTCTCGGAAATAAAATAAAACGGGAAATAAAAAACTCGGAAATATCTTCAGCGCGTCGCAACCGCTGGGTGCGGTGACACCCACCGCGGGGTGCGGTGGTACTCCAGAATCACGGCCTCTTCTCTGTAAGGTTTGCCGCGGGGTGCGGTCATCCCACCGCGGGGTGCGGTGACGGTGTCTTCTTCAGCTTCTGCGACACTTTAGTAAAAACGCCATAACTTTTTATTCCCAACTCGGATTGCGCTCATATTTTGAGGACTTGCATTAGACTTCAAGATCTAACTCCTCGAATTGGAATCACTCCATTTGGACATCTGAGTAAAGATAATGAACCATTTGAATTCAGCCCACTGTTCTTCTACTCTTCAATGCACTTCAAACCTCTGTAAATCCCATGATTTCTTCACTTCTAGTCTCTAACTCTCAACTCCACAATTGTGCTCTAAATCCATCCAAATGGCACCTCAAAACTGATAACAACCCCTATAAATACACTATAAAATAGTGCCGATCAAATCCCCCATGCTTAAACCTTGCTCGTCCTCGAGTAAGCTAAAGTCAACCTACTCCTTCAATCAATCCCCAAGGTTTCAGGAAGCATAGAAAAATCAATCCCTCCAAGAATTTCACCTAACAATAAACTCCAGGTACCAACACAATAAGCACAGCACAACATACAATAATACAACACCACACACCAAAGCTAAAAGGAAAGCAGAGTACTTCCCCCAAGCTTATCCCGAACACCATAGAGTGAATAAAATCTAATCCTAATCTCCCATCTATCTTCTTATGCTTCCCAAAGTGACCTACCCGAATCCTCCTTATATCACCTCTTCTTATGTCGCCACGCCAGGTAAAATGATGATTCCTAAAAATCACTCTTCTTCTTTTCACTCATTTTGCCAAGGCGCCCTTTCGGGTTTTCACCAAGCCACTCATTTCATTTTTCAATAGATGTGCTCACATAAACTCACGTCACTCTTGACCTCATATTACCCCAGCCTAATGCTGGTCCAAGCCACTTGCTTATTACCTAAGCCGCCCTTTCGGGTTTTCGACTTATCTCAAGATTTCAATTTTTGCCTTTTTTCAATTTTGGCTCTTTTCAATTTTTTATTTGTCTCCTCAACAACGTAGCAAGTATAGAACTCTCCCCCATGCTTAAACATTGCATTGTCCTCAATTTAATGAAAGACAAAAAGATGAAGCATAGGAAAGGCAAAAAATAACTCACAGACGCCGCTGAGTTGGCTTGGACACTGTCGTTGTTGCTGGCGGTAAAACAATGAACGCTCAGTTCTCTGGTGTTGCACGGGATCTTCTTAATCAATAATCTTCTCCTACCGTGCAACCAAAAGGAAACCACTTTGGTGAATAGTGGTATATCAAAGAATTCGGGGTTGTACGGCCTTCAATGAACACAAAAAATGGGCCCAGATGTGTTCGTGGTGTGGGCCCTGGTGTTCCTCCTCTTCAACTGTCGACTGTAGGGCCATCATCGTTGCCAAATAATGTGTGGGGCGAATGTCTCCTCCTTGATAACATGATGCGCACCTTCTCCATGGGGAACTCCGGACAGCTGGCCTACGGTAGAACTCTTTTTTGTTGTTTTTTTCGATTTTTTTTCCTGAATTTTTTTTTTAAAAAAAAATCCATTTAAGGTTTTTTTGGATTTTTTTTTCTTATTTTTTTATTTATTTTTTTTCCTTTTTTTCGAAACAAGAGAAAATGAAGGGGTGCCCACCGCGGGTGCGGTGAGCTCTCCAGAACCTCCATTGAACCTTTTCTTTCGTACCTGTGTGTTAGTGCACAGGCGAAACGAAACAAAAAAAAACAAAAACAAACTTAGACATGAGAAAAAACAATACCTCGGGTTGCCTCCCGAGCAGCGCCTTGGTTAATGTCGTTGGCTCGACATGAGACTCTACCACTTAACTTGGGTTGCTCAAAGCAATTGAACTCTTGGGGTCTATATCAGGGGGATGTCTCTTTGTATACTCCCTGTTGAGCTTTTCCCCCATGCTTTTGCACTTCATGATGGTTGGGCCGCTGTTCATATCTATGAATGCACTTGCCATCTTCAAAAATGGTATGCCCAACATCTCAGGGGATGCATGTATGTCCTGCCCCGTATCTAGCATATAAAAATCCGCCACTTGAATCAGGGTCTCCTTCTTGTGCTTCCCCTTTGATTTCTTCTTGATCTTGCGCAGCACCCCTAAAAATTCTGTGCAGCAAGGGATGATGTTCGCCAGCATGACCAAGGGAACGGTTTCTGCGCAGTCACTGAAGGTTTCAAATAATTTTTTGTCATTCTCCACCATTCTGGTGTCCTTCAGAGCCTCAGGGAAGGGTGTAGCGGGGTGCAGCGAGACAAGCGGGAAGGAGTTTAGATGCACATACTCATCATAGGCAGCCTCGAGAGGGTCGGGGGCTGCCGGGGCATTTTCGAGAGGGGCAGGCGTCGCAGGATCGTTTCCGCAATCGCGGCTCTCCTCCTCTTGGTCGTTGAATTCCTCCAGTCCCAAAAAATATTCTTCCTCAGAAAGCACCTTGCGGTCCCAAATATCGTCTGGAAGGCCCAACTCCTTGATGGGTGGACCGAGGTCGTAGTTTTCTTCTGCAGACATCCCGATGTATTCTACATCTGTCTCGCTGATTTGCTCTTCCCTTTCAGCTAAGGGAGTGACATGTTGCTGCTCAGTACTCTAGAGGGTCATTGAAAAGACATCCTCTCTCTGGTGCACTACTGGGTGAAATAGCTGTTTTGCCGACATCGTGGTCTCTATTCTGCTAATTTCTTGAGTCAAGTGCTCCATTTGATTCCCCAAATTCTGGAACCTGGAATCCATCTCTTGTTCATGTTGGATCATGCTTTGCGTAAGAGATTGAAGTAAATCCTCAGTCGAAATGTGGGAACTTGGATCGGACACTGGTAGTCTATGCTCATAGGCTGAATTGTACTGCCCTGGAGTACCCTGCTGGTAGAACGATTGTGGCTCCGGGTAGAACTCCTGGTAGTCATGACCATATGGAGGGTATTGCTGGTACCCATAACTCGAATTGGGGTGATCTCTCCACCCTGGAGTGTATGAGTAGGAGTATGGGTCATATCGCGACTCTCCCCATAAATCCATTTCTGTATCAAAGAAAAAAAGAAATCAGTAGCACGAGTGTGGACCGTAAGATAGGTCCACACGAAAGTTGGTAACAAACAAAACCACAAAAACAGAAATTTTGAGTTCCCCTGCAACGGCGCCAAATTTTACAGGGCTAAAGTCGTATGCCTATCAAATAAATCCTAAAATACCTACTAAAGAGTATAGCAAGCAAGTCAGGGTCGATCCCACAGGGAGTCAGGTTATCTATCTCTGTAATTCGCAATCACCAACTAGGAACTAGGGGGGTTTGTAGTGTTTTCTTGGAAATCAAGTAACAAGTAAGCAAATAAACAAGTTTGCAAATAAAGGTTGTGAATATAATGGGGAAAAGCGCCACACTGAACAAAGATCCACACAATAATAGATATGGTCGATCACGGAATTCTATCAATCTCAAGTTCTTATCATTCCTATAGTTGTTCTTATCCCGATCATAGGTAACTATTAGTTCTACCAGCCCTAATAGTACTTATTACTAAATCAAATCCGAAAACCTTCAAGACTCAATAAAGCAATAGCATTCAACCAAGGATTTAACAAGATACATGCAATAGAAACAACCCGTTACTATAAGCATGCAATTAACTCTCTCTCACGATGAACACTCGCAACCCGCTTATGTAAATCGTGCTCGCTACTAGATATGCAACCCGAACCCGGAATCACAAGTCCTAGCAATCAGGAAGATATCAATAAACCTAGGTGATCAATCTAGATAAATCAACATAGACCAATAAAAAATCAAGCGCAAGAGAATTAATCCAACTAGATAGGAAAACGAACAAGAGTAGAAAACTCACAACCAATCAATTGCTGGCTTCAAACTGTCAAGTGCAACAATGGAGGTTTAGTTCTCCATAGGGTTTGTGAGAGCAAAAACGTAGAAAGGTGGCAACTAGGGTTAGAGAATGGATCCTCTAAAAGAGTCTTAAACTTAACTTAAATACTAAGGAAATAATTCAGAAATAAAGAAAAGAAATAAACAAACTTGGAAACAAAGTCTCGGAAATAAAATAAAACGGGAAATAAAAAACTCGGAAATATCTTCAGCGCGTCGCCACCGCTGGGTGCGGTGACACCCACCGCTGGGTGCGGTGACACCCACCGCGGGGTGCGGTGGTACTCCAGAATCACGGCCTCTTCTCTGTAAGGTTTGCCGCGGGGTGCGGTCATCCCACCGCGGGGTGCAGTGACGGTGTCTTCTTCAGCTTCTGTGACACTTTAGTAAAAACGCCATAACCTTTTATTCCCAACTCGGATTGCGCTCATGTTTTGAGGACATGCAGTAGACTTCAAGATCTAAATCCTCGAATTGGAATCACTCCATTTGGACATCTGAGTAAAGAGAACGAACCATTTGAATTAGCCCACTGTTCTTCTACTCTTCAATGCACTTCAAACCTCTGTAAATCCCATGATTTCTTCACTTCTAGTCTCTAACTCTCAACTCCATAATTGTGCTCTAAATCCATCCAAATGCACCTCAAAACTGGTAACAACCCCTAGAAATACACTATAAAATAGTGCCGATCAGCTGCTTAACAATTTGATCAAAGGATTTGTGTCCTTCCTCCTCCAGGAAGTAACAACTTTCTCCCAAGTCCTCTCCGTCCTCCTCAACAAGGATCTGTTTAGCAGCGAAAGTCCCCTCTAGGACATCAGAAATCGAATCCAAGCTTGGCCTACTCGTTTTAAGTCACCTCACTCCTCGGGGCTACACAACTTTATTCAGCTTATGGGCAAACTTTCTGCCAATATGGGGCACTGCCTCATACAACCATATCTTAAACAAACAGAATTGGAATTAAACCACAATTATGATGAGAAGCGTTAACCTTTCTCAGTTTTACATATTCAACTACTAACACATTACCTGAAACACCATGGGGAAACCCTTTTATGGTGTATCCTGCTCTGGCATTGTCTGAACGTGCAAGTGCATCCTTAACTGACTCTATTCTTGTGTCCAAAGCAGAAGCCAGACTTTGATGGAGTTCAATATATACACTCCTACCCCATGGGAAATTATTGAAACGATCCAAGTCTTGGGTCAATTTCACATTTAGGGGCCTGACCTTCCTCTTCTTATCACCCCCCCCCCCAGTACAACACCCTCAAGAATTAACAACAAGGCCATCTTCATCTTGAATACATTTTCATCCCGATACGATAAGAACTTGGTTAAAAGGTTAGCAATGGTAATACTCCTCACACCAAAAAAATCAAAGACTGCCTTCTTATCCTCCATAGTGTCCTCCTCATCGGGCATCCCACAATTCAGTCTTATTATTAGCCTAAACTCCTCTATTGAAAACCTACATGGTTGTCCACCAAGATCATACCATGTCTCAAACTGCTTTTTTGTGTCCAATTGCCTAAACAACACATGGTGAATCAGTTGTGCAGACAGTTTTAAGTTTTTCATAATTTTTATAATTGAGCCAAAGGGGCCCTGCAGAACTGTCTGCCATTCTGTTCGAGTTAGGGTGTTCTCGATACAATTCAGATACTGAAGCCTTGAGTTCTGATTTATCCGACCATAAAACAACTCCTCAGAATGTAACTTGTACATTATCTGTAAAGAATGACATTCACAAATACATGACAGGTAAGAATGACTTCCATTTGTCAGGCCAAATGGAAGTTGTTCAGGACAAGTATTTACCCTAGACTATAACTTACAATTTTGTATCAACATGAATCAGGCTACTATGACATTGTAACATTCTAACCACACAACAAATACATGACATTCATATTCACATAAACCCAAAAACTTACTTTGTCAGGTAAGATAATTCGTTTTGTCAGAATACATTTTGGTTTGTCAGGCCATATGGATGTCAAGAGTTTAGGCTACTATGACTTTTACAGACCTCTCCATGCTCTGTTTTTTACAGAGTAAATCATGCTCTGTTTTTTACATAATTTTAGTATGAAATTTATCCATACCCTAAACCTAGCATGCATCACAAATTTCAGACAAAATATTGCTTTTTTCAGGTAAGTCAAGAGTTAGAGAAGACAACTAACCCCGCCAACCGACTTTGATGGCTCCTTCCTCGACCTCTTGGCTTTTGGTTCTTCAGCCTCCGAGATTCTCGATTTCCTCTTCTGCACCGAAACGACTGGACTCGGTGATTATTCTTCCTCCGACAAGCTGTAGGCTCTCTTCATTCGGCCACTCCCCACAGTAGCCGCCTTCGCATTCGCCGGATGTTCTTCGCTTTCCTCAACCCTCTTTCTCCTCAAAAGTGTAGAAGCCTTCGCCTTCTCGACTCTGGCTTTCGCAGACTGCAAACCTCTTGTCTTCACCATTCTCGATCTGGGCATTTAGTAAGGGCTTCAGAAATGGCTTCACAAAGGGCTTCGCCTTCTCGACTTTGGGGATTTAGGATTTGGTTTCACGAATACTTGATTCGGGGATGAAAGGAAAAAGCGAGATTAATTAGGTTCTTGAGAGCCGAAAAGATTTTGGGGAAGAAACGGATGGAAATGATGAACTGCTACCGATTGAACAGGTACTTGATTACGCGACTGATACAACGGTTTAAAATTAACTGCTTCTTTAAACCTTTCCAAAACACTTTTATGTTTTTTGAAAAAGTTTTATTCATAATTCATTTTACCTTTTTAGTTTTGAAAAGTTTTGCAGCTTTTTGGTACTTTTGTAATACTTTTTAAAACCTGATATTTTTGCAAAGAGCTATGCAAAAGTTGGTATTTTTTGCAATTCCGCCATCATTTTATAAGTCCCATGAATTAAAAATGATGGGACTAAACAAATGTAAATTCAAAAAATTGTAATTTTTATATTCAAGTATATCATCTTTTATAAAATGTTCTAAGGACAAATAAATGGAAAAATTAAAAATAATATAAATTCCATGATATTTTTAAATTTAGTTAATACAATTTTGTTCATAATTTTATTTTTTGAATTTCATTTGCTAATGTAAAGTTAAATTTTTTAAAATAAGTTCTAAAAAATTAGAATTCATGAATAAGAATATACAAATATAAACATAATAAATAAGCAATTTTAACCTATAATAAGGTGTTATAATTTTTCTAATTTCATTGTATATATACATTATTCTTTTTTATATGTCATATATCAAAATATGCACATATTTGTTGTGTTTTGACAATATCTCAAAAATGTTAAAAACTCCCTCATAATCAACTATTTCACAAAAGTTTGAAAATTGTTTCACAAAGATTTGAATGTATATTGCATACTTGTCAATTGAGAATATATAAATAATTTCTAATAATATAATAAAGGTACATATATTGATTCTTAAAAAAATAACTCTTACATAATACTTGAAATGAAACAAAATATATAAACGTATACTAACTTATAAATAAAACGTAATTGAATATGAGATGAAATAAACAATTTTTGTGATGTAATGATATATTGATCATACATAATTTATAAAATTACACTAATATATCAAAAAGTTCAATCAATCCAATCATAAACAAAAAATTAAATTTTAAATAAAACATCTTAAAAGCATGGTACAAGTCCGCTGGTTCTTTAAATGAAAGCAACTCTGAAAATAACACGTAAATAATGAATGTTTAAGCTAATTCTATATAATAATTTGATACGAGATAGAATAATACAACTTTGTTATGAAGTTGACAAAATGATTTTGTTTCATCTAATTTTATATTAATAACATTACAATTAGTAATGTAAAATGGAATAACTCATATATATTATTTTGTTATTTAGAAAAAAAAATCGTGAATTTAGATAGATTTGGCTATACAAATTTTATAACCTACATTAATATATTAAAGTATTAAGTAATCTAATTATAATTAATAATAAAATAAATTAATCATGCCACAGACCCGTGTGTAGCACGGAGACACATGTAATTGATATGACAAAAACCTACCCACAAGCGTATGGGTTCAGTTGTAGTTTTTCAAGTGTCGTTCCCAACGAGGACTATGTAGTATCGGTTGTAACTTTGACTGGTAAGTTAAGCCAAAAGATGAGAATTTTCGTTGAACTAGTAACTAAAATTAAGAAACAAATGCTAGTGATGATTGTAATCAATGGAGGGAAGGTTTCCAAGGCAAGTGATCCCCGCAACTATGCTTTAGTAGACTCAACTAGATAATTTTTTGAATTTAGTCTGTCTTTGTTGAAGAAAACTATCTTAGGTAATTACTAATTCCTCTCGGATGATAGCAAATGTGCTAAGGGAGTTCAAATCTTGCCCGGACCGGAAAACCAGACCGGACCGGTGAAATTACGGTCCGGTCTCCGGTCCAGGTTTTTCCCTTAATCCGGTCCGGTCCGGTCCAAACCTGGAAAAAATTGGTCCGGACCGGTTGGACCGTTTTTTTTTTTAAATAATAATAATAAGTTAGGAGTTTAAATGTAATTTTTTTATAGATATGTTCCTTAAGTTAATAAGTTAGGAGTATAAATGTTTTTTAGATATTAAATAAGAATTTGATTAAAAAAATTTTTTAATAAATTACGGTCCACACTTTTGAAAAAATCCGGTCCGGTCTGGACCGGATGAACACCCCTAAAATGTGCCCAGATTCAATTAACATCCACTCTCGCGACTTGCTAATCAAGATCTAGACTCTTTGGGCACTTAGAATCTAAGGTCAAACTGAATTAACATCCACTCTCGTGACTTGCTAAATCTTACCTAATCTTAGGGTTTCTATGATAGTTATTATTCCACAAGAGAAATTAAGACGCTCTCGCAATAATAAAATCTCAGGTTCAATTCCTAGGATTCCAATAGAAGTTATTACTACTCGGTCTCAAACCCTATCTGACTACCTATTAACGTTTTTATCTCTCAGTTGCAAACCCTAATAGGATCCAATTTGCAAAAGCTAATATGGGCATTAAGTATCTAGGAATGAATCAACAAAGTTTCAGATTTCCATTCATGCAAATATCAAACAAGTCTACCTACACATAGTTGGGATCAACCCAACCCTAGAAATATGGAATTAGCTAGACATGCATAATTGCAAGATCAACCAAAGAAGACATGATAACAATGGAAATCATAAACAAGATTGAAGAGAAAGATGAACTTAGTCTCGAATCCAGAAGAACAATCTCCAAAGTTGCAATCTTTTAAAGGGAGGCAAACAACTAGGTCTAGAGAATTAGAAACAGTGGCAAAAGATCCCTCTAAAAACCTAAAACGAAGTATTTATACATAGGATAAAAAGTTTCTAAAAATAAAGTCATCCGGATAGAACGCACGACCCGTGCCTTGATTTTGCAGAAAACGCACTGTCAAGCGCACGGCCAAAATGCTACAGGTGTGAAACCGAACGGCCGTGTGAAAAACGCACATGCAAAATTCTCCGTAGGCGAAAACGCATAGACAAATTGCGAGGAATCACCGCCTCCACGACCGTGCGATGGAATGCACGGCCCCCTTGAAGGAAATTCGATTATGGCGACTACCTTTCGATTTATGAGCTCCTATATATGCCTCATCACTCTTTCGTTCTAGCTTCTTCTCATCGATGATGGGCTCGTGCAAATCTTTGTTGTAGAGATGACCCTCCATCATCGGCTTCCACTAGGAGTTATTGTTCTCCGTGAGTTTGAACATGTCACCATCGTAGGTTATGGTGGCCTCCATATTAAACCGCACGAGATAACCCAGACCACTAACGAACCTTACTCTAATACCATATTTGGGAAAATACTATTTTCCCAACAACAGCTACTTGAAGATGATACCCAACATTAACCTTCCATATGTAGCTTTGAGAAGCCACTAAAATTATGGCTTCTTCTCTTGTTGTTTTAGAGCGCAACAAAGTTGTAGCATGTAGATTGGTTCATAATTTTGACACTGAAATGAAAAATTACTGGGTCTTAGCTGAATATTCATAAGCTGACCTTGTTCTTGTTTTTTTCCTTTTCAATAATAAAATTTTCTGCGTTTATTTTAGGAAATTTTGAAGATATATTTACCTCCATGTTGTGTCGAGTACATGTTCAAAAATTCATATGACTCTTTTTGATACTTCTTTCTTTAAACAAAAAGCAAGGGAAATAAACTAGCTAAAGCTTGTGCCCCTGATTAATGTCTTGTACTATATATGGTCTCTATAGTAGAAGTTTCTTCTATCAGATTGTATGTTTAGAGCTTAAATGTATATCCAATTTTACTTCATTGCGTATATGTTGATCCCTTCTTAGTTCTTATAGTATAGAACACTGGATTATTTTTCTTTCACATGCAATTGTAACCTAAGTCTAGTTGCAACATATTTTTAAGACTCAAAAATTTCCTTTTAACCAATAGTGGGTCTTTTCTTGTTCCAAAACTCTGTATGATATCATTAGTTTGTTTACCTGCTAAATTCAATTGCCTATTTTAAAGACTCATAAAATTCTTAGACTAGACAATCTACATATAAGTATACTTAATCAACTCTTTATTAGTATCGTGTTTGAGCTAGGTAAACAACAGCTGATCTCCTACTTGCATTAGATGTAGGAACCATAATCTGAAACACATAAACAATCTGCAAAGGAGTTAGAACAGAATTAAGGAATTGAATTATACCGAAACCGGAATGGGTTTGAACGCAGAGTCGAGATTGAATCTCTGTCCTTAATTCTGAAACGCCCCGTATTGAGACGGTTACCGGCGTTGAGAATCCCAGGATACAACTGCGGCGTTTCTTCTGATTCGCTCAACCAAAATCAGAAGCTTTCGAACCAGCGAACTGCGGGTACTCTCAGACTCGAAAAAATGGAAAGAGGAAGGGAAGACGAGAGGATTTCTGTGTATTGAATGAGACTCCAGAACTGCTCTTTTATAACGTTCTGAACGAGTTAGCGCACTAACTGAGGAGAGGAGATCGTGGAGTCAAGCGAGCCGTTGTGGCCTGATTCTCGAAACTGAACAGACCGAGTCAAGCGGGATCTCGGAAGCCCAACAGCCTCTAGAATCGGCCCAGCTGGCTTCCAAAAAGGAACCTTAGCTGCTGCTTGGGCCGAAGGCCCATTCCACAAGCCCACAAGCCCGAGCCTGAGCCCGATCCCGAGCCCGAGCCCGAGGAGAAGGCAAATTCTCTACCATTGCTATGTAATTAGATGGCAAACAAACCCATGTGACAATTATTAGATGATGTGGTCCATTGATGAAGATTTTGAATGATATTTTGTGGTGCATATTTGATGATGTTAAAGTCCGTGGGCCGGTTAAGGTAGATGCGTGTACGTCCGTGCACAAGCCCACCATATAAGCCTATATGGTCCATCCTAAAACCAATTGGCAATAGGAGGACTAGTCTATGGTATTATATAGTGGTCTTGGTTTCTTTATATTTCCGATGTGGGATTCTCCCATCTTATTTTCCACACGCCCCCTCAAGTGGCAACTGGCCTGGTCCAGTTGGCACTTGACATCATGCCTTAAGGCCGGCAAGCCCGTTAGTGTCTTAAGGCCGACAAGCCCAATCAACCAGGAGTCCAAACCCAGACCAAACCGCTCTGACACCATGTCAAAGTCCGTGGGCAGATTAGGGTAGGGGCGTGTACGTCCGTGCACAAGCCCACCATATAAGCCTGTAGGGTTCCATCCTAAAACCAATTGGCAATAGGAGGAGTAGTTTATGGTATTATATAGTGGTCTTGGTTTCTTTATATTTCCGATGTGGGATTCTCCCATCTTATAATCCACAGATGAATAATACAACCTCTTGAATGTCCTCTTTAGTTATTTGGATATGCAAGCAAGTGATGCTCCACCAAGATATGCTAGTGTCCTAACGTAACTTAGCACACCAACCATACAGATATGTGTTTTGGGCAAAAAGATATCAAACCTAAATTGTCTTCGATGTGGTGCTATTAGTCGAACGAATCAGTTTATAACTTCAAACAAAATAGCAAATCAAGAATGATGAAACGAAACGGGAATAGTAAAGCTTAGCTGAGACGGATCACAATGAATCGAGTGAGATTGAGTAATGTCAGACGAACACGTAGAACGATCGAATGATCTATTCCTTAAGAAAACTGTGTGCCGAGTTACAATGAGAGTTCGAGAATGCTAGCCAGTTGCATCCATAGAGGTGTGTGTACAATAGATCGATCCTAATTTATTTAAAATGAAAGGATTTAATGCCAGATTTGAGAGGATCACTCGGTTACTTAATGCCACGATTCTATCCATGACTTCCGCTCTGGACGCTACGAATGGAGCCGTTGGTCGCATCAACGGATGAATCTTCCTCTTCCGCACGCTGGGTCGTGATCTTTACTTGCTTCATGGGCCGATCCAATCCTGATAAAAACGTGGCCCAACAATTGCCCCAAAGGAAACCGGACGAGTAACGAGTTGGACTTGGGTGGTTTTCTTTCCTTCATGGATCACGGACACGTGCACTGGATTGGACGTCTCTGCTGCAGAATTGGATCCCATCCTTTGCCAATAAATTGATTTGACTTCTGCCCTTTCTTCTCATCTTCACCGTCTGTAACTTCTCCTTCCCTAGGTAACTTTTCTCCTTCCAAGTTTGAATCTTTTCACCATCTCATTCATGGCCACTTCCAATTCAGAGTCAAGTTCTGACGATCGCCCCCCTCTCTTCCTTCTCAGCGAGCAGGAAAGCTTCGTGAATGTCATGACTCAGCCCAAACTCGACAGGGCCTTGCAGGTTGGAGGTTTTCCTAAGGATGTCATCTCTCGCCTCCCCTATCCAGACGAACGGGCCAACTCGAGATGTCCGAGTTGGGTTTGCTTCTATGAATATCCTTTCAAAATAGGCCATACCTTTCCTTTCTCTGAACTAGTTCAGCCTGTGCTCTCTTCTTTCTCCCTAGCCCCTTGCCAAATAATGCCTCATGCCTGGCGTTTGCTTAAGGTCTTGGACCGTCTGAATAAATATTTTGCTACTGGCATAGATTTTAGGATTTTAGATTATAACTATTGTCTGGGGTCCAAGCGATCGTACCAGTATAACCTTCGAAGCCGCTCTGACTGCCAACCCTTGGCTTTGAGGTTGAATGTGAACGATCGTGGATGGAAAAAGCGGTTCTTTTTCGTGAACGTTGCGTCATTGGGCTTGGGGGGCGATCGTCCGTTCTTGTTGACCGAATGGATGTGGAAAGGTTTGTGTTCTTTCTTGTGCTTGAAGTAGGTCGCGTGGCTTTTAACTTTGGCTTACATGTAACTTTTTGCAGACCCTGCGATCGAAGATCCGGAGGAGGATCCTGTTCTAGATTCGAGGACGCAGGCAGTTCTGAAGTTTTCCCAGATCGAAAGGTCCTTTGCGAACATCAACATCTTTGCAACTGCTCAAACTCTCCCAGTCGAAGCAAATTCACCGATGTCGTCTTCTTCTAAACGTGGGTTCCTACCAAGTCTGCCTTGCCTTTTTTCTCTTATCTACTATCTTTGATTCTGTTTTCGTTGAATGCAGCCTTATCCCGGAGTGAAAGATCTAGCGCTCTTCTTTCGGCCAAGGATTTGCCGGCGCAGAGGATGCGTTCCAAGGCTCCTCCTAAAGGGTGTCCTCCCAAGTCGCTTCCCTCAAAGTCGTCTGGTCATAAGAGGAAACATGTTCGTGCCTCAGAAGACGCGTCAAAAGGCAAGTCTGCGAAGAAGACCATTGATTTCCTTGAGCTCCTCACCCTGCCAGTACCTGACGATATCGAAGACCTCCCTGCTTTGGAGAATCTGGAAATGGCCGCCACGGGATCTTGGACGGTTTGAACTCTAACTTCCCCTCTGTTTTCTTGTTGTTGCATCTGCTGACTTGCTGTCTGCGTGGGTAGGTCTTCCAATATCTTAGGTCGAGTCATTTGAAGACGAAGCAGATGTGGGACGACGCTTAGTCGAAGATCTCCCAAGCTGTGGATAGGGTGAAAGAAGCAGAGGCGTCGCTGAAGATGTCAGAGGGTATGCGTCGCGTTGCCGAGACTAACTTGAAGGTTTCTGAGCTACGTGTTAGTGATTTGAAGGCTCGACTAGAGAATGCCAAGAAGGAGGGCGGTGAGGTTGCCACTGACGTTGGAGCTTACTTCACGCTCAAGGCCAAGATTGAGACGATGGAGGATCTTAAGGCCGGTCGTCAAGAGTCGTAGGACCTGGAGAAGGAACAGGCTTATCTAGACGAGCAGTTCCCCAACGGTTGCCCCGGCGTCGACTTCCTTCAGGCGTGCGGGACCGTTGGAGTCATGGCGGAAGAAGGAACTGAAGTGAGTTCCGGACGAACAGAAACGGCACACGATCTTGCCCCTGACGCTGCTCTCGATGTTGCCCCTGACGCTGCCCAAGGTAGAGATGTCGAAGCTTGAATCTCTCATCCCTTGACTTGTTGGTTTGTTTTCTTGGATATTTGGATTGATTGTTTTGGAAGTCCCACCGTCGTGTGGGCAAACTCTTGCGTTTTGGCGACCCGTCCACCATCGCGGGTCGTGTGTTTGTAAGACGATGATGATTGGCGTTTTCGCCTTTTGTTTTTTAATAGAACTCTTTGGTTTCTGGCACCTGTATGTGTTTGATGTATGTTTGCATGGATGCGTTCTCCGAAATGAGGCCTGCATATTGTGTTTGAGTTTAGTCATGACAGTTGTATATTGTAATCCAGGGAGGTAAGCAAATGTGTCTTGCGTTAGGTGTGTAGTTCAAGGCTTCGTGTACCTTATTTTGTAATAAGGCAGGCGGTGTGCCGAAGTGCCTTTGTTGTTCAACTCTCTGTGTGTCGATCGATCGCGTTGTGTAAGTTTGTAAGCGCTTTTGTGTGTCTTGGGCGGATCCACTACTTTGTTTGAGCTTGTTACGCCTGTGTTTGGATGAGACAAAGCGAGGGGTTGCTAAGGAATGGCTGTCGGGGGTGAACCCAACGACCCTCCGATGTTTAAGTCAGTGAGAAAAGAATGTAATTGATAATCTGACAAATAATAGAAAAGTTTTTAGAAATGATACTGCTTTAGGTACGTTGCATTCCAGCTTCTTGGGATGTCGCATCCTTTCATGTCTTGCAATCTGTAAACGCCTTGTCCAACAACGTCTGTGATTAGGTAGGGTCCTTCCCATTGTGGGGCCAGCTTACCATCCCTGGGGTTTTTTGTGTTCTGAAATGTCTTCCTCAGTACCCAATCACCCTTTCTGAAAACTCGGACACAAACGTTTTTGTTGTAGCTCCTTGCGACCTGTTGTTGATATTGGACCATCCTAAGCCTGGCTTTTTCTCTGACTTCGTCAATCGTGTCGAGGTTATGCGATAACTCTTCATCGTTCTGCTCTAGGGTCTGCAGGCCGTATCTGGCTGTAGGGATAAGTATCTCAGCGGGGATGACCGCTTCACATCCGTAAACAAGCGAGAAGGGTGATTGTCTTGTCGCATTCTTTGGTGTGGTTCTATCGGACCAGAGGATGTATGGGAGTTCGTCTGTCCACTTGCCTTTGGCGCCTTCTAGCCTCTTTTTTAGGTTGTTGATGATGATTTTGTTACTGGACTCCGCATGTCCGTTCGACTGTGGGTATCTGGGGGTGGATGTGACTAAGTTGATGTTCCACTGTTCACAGAAGGCTCTAGTCTTGCGATCGATGAATTGGGAGCCATTGTCGCATACGATCTCTGATGGCACGCCGAATCTGCACAAAATGTTTCGTTTGATGAATGAAATGACTTGAGTTTCTTTTACCTCTCGATAGGCTTCGGCTTCGATCCATTTGGAGAAGTAATCCTTCATGGCGAGGAAGAAGACGCGTTGCCCCTGTGCTGGCGGTAACTTCCCAACAATGTCCATTCCCCATCTCATGAACGGCCAAGGCGCGAGTGTCGGATGCAGGGGTTCAGACGGTTGGTGTGCGACCGGTGCGTGTCGTTGACAAGCATCACATCTCTTGGCGTAGCCCAATGCGTATGCGTTCATCGTTGGCCAGTAGTATCCCATGCATCGGGCTTTGCAAGCCAGGCTTCGTCCTCCGGCGTGATTGCCACACTCCCCATCGTGCAAAGACTGAAGAAGTTTTTGGGCTTTAGACGCAGCTTTATCATCCGGTAGGGTGCCGTGTACTATCCAGTCGACGAATGGTTTTGTCCAGTCTTAGGAATCACTTGTCGAATGAGTTTCGGACTCGTCCTGTGCTATGGAGATGACTTCCTGTAGCTCGTCTTGTTGCCTTGTATCTTTAGCTGTTCTCGATATTGCGGGTGTCGTGACATGAACTATGGGGATGCTAGGAAACTCTCTTGAGTCTAGCGCTGATCCCAGGTTGGCAAGTGCATCTGCTTGTGTATTCAGTTCCCTTGGCACTTGGCTGATGTCGAACGTCTTGAATTGTGTGATCAACCCTTGAACGATGCTCAAGTAGGCGGCCATTCTATCATCTTTGGTGACGTACGATCCTTGGACCTGATTCACAATCAGTAATGAGTCGCAGATCACTTTTATGTCATCAATCGCAAGGTCTCGGGCTAGGTTGAGGCCAAATATGAGTGCCTCGTATTCCGCCTCGTTGTTTGTCGCATCCCATTCGCATCTCACGGCTTGGGCTATCTTGTCCCCTTGTGGTGATTTGAGTACAACACCCAAACCTGTGCCTCTGACGTTTGATGCTCCGTCGGTGTATAACTCCCAAGTACCCTGTACGTCGGTCGAAAGTAGTTTTGTCGCCTCCTTGATGGCTTCTTGTTCCAGTGTTGGACTGAAATCTACCACAAAATCTGCCAATGCCTGAGATTTGATAGCTGTTTTGGGTTCATACTCGATCTCGTAACCGCTTAGTTGTACAACCCATTTAGCCATTCGACATGTGAACTCAGTTTTCCTCATGATTGCTTTCATGGGATGATTAGTCCTTACAATAATAGTGTGCGATTCAAAGTAAGGTTTTAACTTGTGCGAAGCCATGACTAATGCCAAAACTAACTTTTCCAACGAAGTGTACCTTGTTTCGGCTGGAAGTAATGATCGACTTACGTAATAAATCGGGGATTGTTTGCCGTCTTCTTCCCTTACCAAGACGGCACTTACCGATGTATCTGACACGGCCAAATATATGGGCAATGGTTCGTCGTCCTTTGGCTTGGCAAGTAGTAGTGGACTCGACAGGTACTTCTTCAGCTCTTGGAATTCCACCTCGTGTTTTATGCCCCACTGGAATGACTTGTTCTTTTTGAGTATGTCGTATAACGGCTTGCACTTGTCGGACGACTTTGAAATAAAACGGTTCAGCGCTGCTATTCGTCCCATTAGTTTTTGAACATCTTTGACGCATCTGGGCGGCTTTAGATTGATAATTGCTATTATTTGCTCGGAGCTTGCTTTGATCCCTCTTTAGGTCACCATATAGCCTAAGAATTTCCCTGAAGAAACTCCGAAAGAACATTTAGTAGGGTTCAATTTCATGTTATAGCGTTTTAGTACCTCGAACGCTTCCTTCAAGTGTTCGACATGATCTTCTTTTTGCTTTGACTTGACCAGCATGTCATCTATGTAGACCTCCATGGTGTCCCTAATCTGGTCTTTGAACATTTTATTCACCAGTCTTTGGTACGTTGCCCCTGCGTTCTTTAGACCGAAGGGCATTACCTTATAGCAGTAGGTTCCTTGGTTAGTGATGAAGGTTGTCTTCTCTTGGTCTTGAGGGTCCATCAGTATATGGTTATAGCCACTGAATGCGTCCATGAAAGAGAGCATTTCGTGGCCTTTCGTCGCGTCGATCATTGCATTAATGTGTGGTAAAGGGAATGAATCTTTTGGGCATGCTTTGTTGAGATCTTTGAAGTCTATACAGACTCTCCACTTTCCGTTCTTCTTTTCGACCACCACTACGTTAGCCAGCCACTCGGGATACTCGACTTCCCTAATCTTGCCTGTCTCTAGCAGTTTCTTGACTTCGTCGTCGACTATTCTGTTTCGTTCCGTGGCGAACTTCCTGCGTTTCTGTTTGACAGGGGGAAAGCTTGCATCCACATTTAGTTTATGAGTTATGATGTCATGGGAGATACCTACCATGTCTTCATGAGACCACGCAAAACAGTTAGAGTTCGACCGGAGGAATCCTATCAATCTTTCACGGGTCGCATCGTCGAGATTGGACCCGATCCTGACTGTCTGACCTGGCGAGGTAGGGTTGATAGCAACTTCGATTAGCTTTTCTGTTTCTGTCTCAATGTATGTGCTCGACTCTTCCCCGTTCTGTAATTGCTATGCCGTGTCGCTCTCGACTGCTTTCTTCATGGAAGTCACGTAGCACTCCCTAGCGAGCCTTTGCTCTCCTTTGATTTCTTGGACCCCCCATTTGGTTGGGAATTTGATCGTTTGATGATAGGTGGAAGGGACTGCCTTCATCGAGTGTATCCAAGGCCTGCCAACGATGCAATTGTAAGGAGATTCACAATCTATCGCTACGAATTTTACCTGTTGATTAATTCCTCCCGCATAAGTGGTGAGAGTGATCTCGCCGAGCGAGTATCGGACTTTGCCATTGAACCCCACCAAGGGTAGTCTCCTCTTAGTCACGTCTTCCTCGCTGAGGCCCATCTCTTTTAGGGTGTCCAGGGTGATTAGGTCGGTGGAACTGCCTGTGTCATGTAGTACCCTGCGTACAAGACAATTTCCAATGGACAAGGATATTACCAGACTGTCGTGATGCTCTGCCCATCCGCTGGCGTCAGTCTCATCGAAAGTGATTGTGGGCAGGTCACTTGTCTTCTTAGGCCTTAGCTCAGAGGGTGAGGGTACATTGCCTATGCTCTGTTTGGCGTGGCGCTTTGCCGCGGAGTATGAAATCCCGCATATATCGGATCCACCTGAAATGGAGTTGACAATCTTGGCAGGTATAGGATAAGAAGGGCGTTTGTTTTGTACCTCATCTCTTCGTTCCATGGTGGCTTTGGCTCTGTCCGAAATGACGTCTCGAAGGAGTCCCTGCGACAGCAACCTTGCGACCTCTTTTCGCAATGCGATACATTCGTCGGTTATGTGCCCATGGTCGCCATGGAAGTCGCACCACCTTGTCGTGTATTTCTTCAAATCCGGTTTGTCACTCTTTTGTGGCCATCTCACGTCTTTACCATACTTGTCGAACGTTTTAACTAACTCTGCAATGGAAACACATAAGTTATACGATTGTACCTTGGGGTAGTGAAGGATTTTCCTTCCATTCAGGTCCCCTGTCTCGACTGTGATCGTCGGGTCCTCGGGGATATGGCAATGGTCGCCTGTCCTTACGACTATCAGACGTCGATCTGGAATTGACTCGATCCAGACTTGGTTCGACCCTAAAGGGTTCCCCGTCCTTGATAGGCGTTGTCGTGACACCTAAACAAATAAAATCCTAACAAACCTAAACAAGTAGTAGAGGTAAGCAAGGGTCGAATCCACAGGGAGGAAGTGATCAATCAATGTGTTTATGAGCATGCAAAGTAACAAAGGGGGGTTTTTAGTTATCAAGCAAAGCAAAGCAAACAAGTGTAGTTGATGAGAAAATATGAATGGGGAAGTAGTTCCACTAGAACGAGATTCACAATACAGAGATAAGTCGATCACTGAAATCTATTCAATCCAAGTTCTTTAACTATTCTTATGGTTGTTCCCACCCTGATCTTAAGTACTACCGATTCTCACAGTTGTCGATAGACTTATTACTATGCCAATGATAAAACACACCAGTCACGCCTGTCATGCGGTACCAGACCGGGGTACTTTACCACCAACAAAGCAATAGCAATGCATACAAGGATATAGGATATATGCAAGTAGAAAGACGTACAAGTACTCACTCCCCTACTTAACATGCAACTGATTCTCACTCACAATTGTACGCTCGGAACCCCTATACGCACAATTGTGTTTGCCACTAGATATGCACTCGGAACCCCTATATGCAATCCTAGCAATTGATATATATTACTCAACTTAGCTGGCCAGACTATGAAGAATAACGATAAATCAATAATCAATATAACCGAGAGAATCAAACCAACACACATAAGAATAAGAACAAGGAATAGAAATCTCACAACCGAATCAACTGTATTGCTTCAAACGTCTAGCAGAACAAAGATGTTTAGTTCTCCATGGGTTGGAACCCTGGAGGCAAAACGAAAAGAACTTCAAAACTGCAAAACTTCAAAACTTCATTCTGAAAACTAGCAAAACAAAGAGTATTTAACCTAATTCTAAAAGAGATAAAAATAATAAAAGGAAATAATAATAAAATAATTAAAGGAAATAAACGAACGAAATCCCGGGAAATTAATCTCGTATCTCCTTCGTGCAAGCATCTCGTCAGCAGCACGTTCATCAGCTTCGGCCCACTTCGTCTCACTCGGCCCAGCACAAGCATCACATGCGCGGCCCACCTTCAACAACATCAGACCGCTGACCTCGCGCTGACATCATTACTCCAATTCTTCAGCTCTCCGCTTTAGCATTTCACGCGCGTCAACAGCTCCTTCACGCGGGGCTTTTCTCCTCAGCTGGGCCGTTCTTCTTCATGGGCCTTTTATCCTCACGGACCAAACTCCTTCAATTCCAGCATCACCACGCGGGCATCTTAATTAATTTACTTCGCCTTTCGTTGATGGCCGCGGGGCGCCAACTCCCATCGCGGGGCGGCATCCTTCTCTGAGACCCATCGCCGGGTCGCGGTGGCTCTGGAACGGGGTGCCATTCTTCTCTCTTCAGCTCCTCTTTTGCTCTTCTTTACTACCAAGTGTTGGTAATCTTCTCCAATAAATTCCAACAGATCCCCATCATCTCCATCTAAGCCGTAAAACCTTTGATATCTTCACTTCTCAACTACTCTTCTGGATTACAGACTTAGCCTAAATCTACTCCAAAACTCCATCTAAAATATGTCAATAATCACTAGTTAAGGTGCATGAAATGACACCTATCAAATATCCCCACACTTAGACCTTTACTCGTCCGGAGTAAATCAAAACCAATCATACTCCAATCATCAAACACCAAGGTCTCAAGAAGTGTGAGCAAACATGATACCAGTGACTACAACAACTCAACCATCAGCTCCAGACAACCAAAACCATACGCACAGCACATCAACACAATACAACACAACTCAATAAATCTCAACACCCACACATCCAAGCTAAAAGGATAGCAGAGTACTTCCCCCAAGCTTATCCCAAACACCATAGAGTGAATCAAAATCTAATCCTATCTCCCATCTATCTTCTTATGCCTCCTAGAGTGACCTACCCGACAATCCTTCTTTGACTCCTCTTCTTATGACGCCTCGCCAAGAATAATGAGAAATCCTAAAATCACTCTTCTTCTTTTTTGCTCATTTTGCCAAGGCGCCCTTTCGGGTTTTCACCAAGCCACTCATTTCATTTTTCAATAGATGTACTCACATAAGCTCACGTCACTCTTGACCAGATATTACCCCAACCTAATGCTGGTCCAAGCCACCTGCTTATTACTTAGGCCGCCCTTTCGGGTTTTCGACCTATCCCAGGATTTTTATGTATGCCTTTTTTCAATTTTTGGCTTTTTTCTCTTTTTATTCTTTTTTTCTCCTCAGCGACGTAGCAAGTATAGAACTCTCCCCCGTGCTTAAACATTGCATTGTCCTCAATGTAATGAAAGACAAAGAATAGAAGCAGAGGGAAAAGAAAAAAAATAACTCACAAACGTCGCCAAGCTGCTTGGACACTATAGGTGTCGCTGGCGGTCTTCTCAATAAATGCCCAGGTCTTTGGTGTTGGGCGGGTGTCTTCATTAAATCCATCGTCTTCTCCTACCGTGCAACCATTGGAAACCACTTTGATGAATAGTGGCATAGCATAGTATGGCGGGGTCAAACGGCCTTCTAGGAACACATGGTGGAGCCCAGATATAATCTTGATGGGGGCTCTAGCGTTCCTCCTCCTCAGCTGTCGAATGTAGGGCCATCATCGTTGCCAAATAATGTGTGGGGCTAATGTATCCTCCGTGACAACATGAAGTGTCCATGGGAATTCCGGACAGCTGGCCTTCGGTAGAACTTTTTTTTATGAATTTTTTTTTTTTTTGAATTTTTTTTTTTTTTGCCTTCCGTTTAAGATTTTTTCGGGGGGTGACTTAGTGTAGGGAAGAGAAGACTTACATTGGTGGTAAACACCTTCTTCAATAGGCATGGGTCTCTTCCCTGCAGATTAGTCGGAAACAAAAACAAGAACAAAAACAAGGCAAAAACACACTAAAGAAAATGCAAAAACAAAAAATGAAAAGCAAAGAAAGAAAAACATACCTCGGGTTGCCTCCCGGACAGCGCCTTAGTTATTGTCATGGCTTGACATACCACTCTAAACTCTTCAACTCGGGTTGCTCATAGCAACCAAACTCCTAGGGCCTGGATCAGGGGGATGCCTCTTTGTATACTCCCTGTTGAGCCTTTTCCCCAATCTTGTGCAATTGTTGATGGTTGGATCACTCGTCGTATCCATGAATGCACTTGCCATCTTGAAAAATTGTCTACCCAGCATCTCAGGGGTTGCATGTATGTCCTGCCCCGTATCCAGCATGTAAGAAATCACCACCTGCATCAAGGCATCCTTCTTGTGCTTCGGCTTCTTCTTGATTATGCCCAGCGCCTTTAACATCTCCTTGCTGCGAGGGGTGTTGTCTGCCAGTGTGACCAAGGGAACGATTTTTATGCAGTCATTGAAGGTGTCAAATAAGCCTTTGTTGCTCTCCACCTTTTGGGTGTCCTTCAGAGCCTCAGGGAAGGGTATAACGGGTTTCAGTGCAACGAGCGGGAAGGAGTTGAGACGCATAAACTCATCATAGGCAGCCTCCAGAGGGTCGGGGGCTGCTAGGGCGTTCATGGGGGGAACGGGCGTCTCTAGAGTATTTTCGCGAACATGGCACTCCTCCTCATCATCGCTCCACTCCTCTCCAAAGAAGTTCTCCTCCTCAGAAAGCACCTGACGTGCAACCCCGTAAGGATCTACCCAAACCTCACCAGCATATCTGAAATTTTGGACACTGGGCCGCGGCGAGGTCGCGCTAGGAGGTACTTCGTCCACCGCGGGGCAGTAGTCATTGCCGCGGGGCGGTGAGGTCGCGGTGGAGATACTGAGGCATGTCGTCGGGTCGCGGTCATGCTCGCCGCGGGGCGGTGAGATAACTGGGACTTCACGCCGGGTCGCGGTGAGAGGTGACGCGGGGCGGTCGGCGATGTTCTCCATCTCATATTCGTCCTCCTCTTTTTTCTTCCCATTCTGCTTCTTCTTGATCTCGTGTAGCGCCTTTAGAAATTCCTTGAAGCGAGGGTTGTTGTCCTCCATTTTGAGCGAAGGGGAGTTTGCCTCGTAGTTGCTCAACCAATCAAACATGTCGTTGTCCTTGACTGGCCTCCTAGTGTCCGCCAGAGCTTCAGGGAAAGGCGCAGGAGGCTTCTCGGACCCAAGAGGAGGAAAGTAAGGTCGCACATAGTCATCCACGTAAGGAGAGGAGAGGCCGCGGCTCCGGTTTGTAGGCTGCGGTCGCGGTTCCTGTTCATCAGCGTTGTTTTCACCCTCGACCTCCTTTTCTTCGTGGTGCTCTCCCTTGGTCTCATGGACCTCCTTCTCCTTGACCCTTTCAGCCTCAATCTCAGCCCCGCTCCTCAGTGTCATGGCACAGACGGTCTCTCGTGGGTTCTCTACCACAGGAATTGATAGTTGTCTGGATTTCGTCTCAAACAACGCTTGACTCAGTTGGTTCAGCTGGCCCTGGAGACTAGAAATCGCCTCTTGGTGTTGTTGTTGGGCTCGACTTTGTTGTTGGACTATTGTTTCCACTCCTTTCCCCAACGAAGAGACACTTTGGGCCATGGTTGCCATGCTTTGCATCAGGATGTTGAATACATCAGCACCGGGCACGGGCAAACTTGCGTTCTATCCTTGGATTCCATATGAATATGGTTGCTCGTACTGCGGTTGGATTCCATACGGACCTGGGTTATATTTTTCCCTGCACCCTGAGTTGTAGGTGTCCGGAAAGTGCTCCTGCCTCGGTCCCTGCGAGTTCACACCTCGACGTGCATTTACTTCTGCTCTGAATGCGGGAAGTCCTGGACAATCGTCAGTGGAATGCCACGGATCATGACAGATTCTGCAGGCACTAGGAGTTGGGTAGTGTCCCCTCTCTGGCGAGAATGAGCAGGGGCCTGGTCTTTTGTGCGGTTCTCCCCCGAACTCCATATCTGTATCAAAAACAAAAGAGAGAAAAACAAAAATTAGTAGCAGGGGTGTGGACCGTAAGATAGGTCCACACCGAGGTAACACGCACAAACAAACACACAGAAAAATCAAAACTTGCCTCCCCGGCAACGGCGCCAATTTGATAGGCGTTGTCGTGACACCTAAACAAATAAAATCCTAACAAACCTAAACAAGTAGTAGAGGTAAGCAAGGGTCGAATCCATAGGGAGGAAGTGATCAATCAATGTGTTTATGAGCATGCAAAGTAACAAAGGGGGGTTTTTAGTTATCAAGCAAAGCAAAGCAAACAAGTGTAGTTGATGAGAAAATATGAATGGGGAAGTAGTTCCACTAGAACGAGATCCACAATACAGAGATAAGTCGATCACTGAAATCTATTCAATCCAAGTTCTTTAACTATTCTTATGGTTGTTCCCACCCTGATCTTAAGTACTACCGATTCTCACAGTTGTCGATAGACTTATTACTATGCCAATGATAAAACACACCAGTCACGCCTGTCACGCGGTACCAGACCGGGGTACTTTACCACCAACAAAGCAATAGCAATACATACAAGGATATAGGATACATGCAAGTAGAAAGACGTACAAGTACTCACTCCCCTACTTAACATGCAACTGATTCTCACTCACAATTGTACGCTCGGAACCCCTATACACACAATTGTGTTTGCCACTAGATATGCACTCGGAACCCCTATATGCAATCCTAGCAATTGATAAATATTACTCAACTTAGCTGGCCAGACTATGAAGAATAACGATAAATCAATAATCAATATAACCGAGAGAATCAAACCAACACACATAAGAATAAGAACAAGGAATAGAAATCTCACAACCGAATCAACTGTATTGCTTCAAACGTCTAGCAGAACAAAGATGTTTAGTTCTCCATGGGTTGGAACCCTGGAGGCAAAACGAAAAGAACTTCAAAACTGCAAAACTTCAAAACTTCATTCTGAAAACTAGCAAAACAAAGAGTATTTAACCTAATTCTAAAAGAGATAAAAATAATAAAAGGAAATAATAATAAAATAATTAAAGGAAATAAACGAACGAAATCCCGGGAAATTAATCTCGTATCTCCTTCGTGCAAGCATCTCGTCAGCAGCACGTTCATCAGCTTCGGCCCACTTCGTCTCACTCGGCCCAGCACAAGCATCACATGCGCGGCCCACCTTCAACAACATCAGACCGCTGACCTCGCGCTGACATCATTACTCCAATTCTTCAGCTCTCCGCTTCAGCATTTCACGCGCGTCAACAGCTCCTTCACGCGGGGCTTTTCTCCTCAGCTGGGCCGTTCTTCTTCATGGGCCTTTTATCCTCACGGCCCAAACTCCTTCAATTCCAGCATCACCACGCGGGCCTCTTAATTAATTTACTTCGCCTTTCTTTGATGGTCGCGGGGTGCCAACTCCCACCGCGGGGCGGTGATTTCTACCGCGGGGCGGCATCCTTCTCTGAGACCCATCGCCGGGTCGTGGTGGCTCTGGCGCGGGGCGCCATTCTTCTCTCTTCAGCTCCTCTTCTGCTCTTCTTTACTACCAAGTGTTGGTAATCTTCTCCAATAAATTCCAGCAGATCCCCATCATCTCCATCTAAGCCGTAAAACCTTGGATATCTTTACTTCTCAACTACTCTTCTGGATTACAGACTTAGCCTAAATCTACTCCAAAACTCCATCTAAAATATGTCAATAATCACTAGTTAAGGTGCATGAAATGACACCTATCAGTCCTCTTCCAACCTGACCTGAGCCATTGTCTTGGCCTGGACGTCTTCGAAGGTTCGGCATGGGTACTTCGTCAATTCTCGATATAACTCGCTGCCTCGAACCAGACCCCGTCGAAAGGCTTCGATGGATGTAGGGACATCATAATGGGGTATGGTGACCTTTTCCTTATTGTACCTGTTAAGATAAGTGCACAAAGGTTCGTTATTCTTTTGGACAACACGGTATAGATCGCTAGATTGCTTTTCTAGCCTTCGACTACTAGCGAATTGAATTTTAAAAGCATTGACTAATTCTGCAAAGGATGCGATCGATCCTTGTGGCAGATGCATGAACCAAGTAAGTGTCGCCCCTGCGAGGGAGGTGCCGAAACTTTTACACATAACCGCCTCGCGATTGGTCTTGGAGACGGAAATTGTCATGAGCTTTTGCTTATAGAGGGAGATGTGGTCATCTGGATCGCTTGTCCCATCATAACTGGTCATGCTGGGGAGATGAAACTTCTTCGGGATCTCTACCCGTGCGATATCATCCACGAAGGGAGATTCCTCGAAGCCATCCAATGCTTCTTTCTCGATGGGTTGGGGAACGCCTGGGATCTTTGCAAGACGCTCGTCGAAAGACTTCATATGCTCATTTATAGCATGTTGAATGAGCGTCTGGATGTTCAGCGTAGCCGCGACCTGTGGATTGTTTACTCGGATCCCTTCGGAGCCGGTAAGAGAAACATTATTAGTCATAACGGGGTTAACACGAGAAGTTTCAGGAATACTGGTCGTATGGGTTTGGTTTTGCTCGTTTGCTAGCATTATGACCACAGCATCCATATCCAGTCGAGTATGGATCCCATCAAGGTCGATTGAACACCTGCTTCCGGCTGACGCGGACACAGCAGATTGGACCTGCGCTCTAAGAAATTCATTTTCATTAGTCAAACGATTAATCGCAGTAACGGAAGTAGCCTGGATCGACTCGTTAGTCCGACGCTGATCGGCTAACTCTTCTTGTAGTGACGACAGGGTTAGCGCCATTTGACGGATCTGCTCTTGAGTAGAAGCCTCTGCTATGACGGAAACGGCGTCGTTAGCGGCTGCTTCCTGGATTGGTCCATCTCCGAAAGTGCTAGGAGGAGCGTCGTTCACCATCTTGGATGATTCTTGATGAAGATTTTGAATGCGAATCGGCTAACAGCCCCACGGTGGGCGCCAAATTGTTTTGGGCAAAAAGATATCAAACCTAAATTGCCTTCGATGTGGTGCTATTAGTCGAACGAATCAGTTTATAACTTCAAACAAAATAGCAAATCAAGAATGATGAAACGAAACGGGAATAGTAAAGCTTAGCTGAGACGGATCGCAATGAATCGAGTGAGATTGAGTAATGTCAGACGAACACGTAGAACGATCGAATGATCTCTTCCTTAAGAAAACTGTGTGCCGAGTTACAATGAGAGTTCGAGAATGCTAGCCAGTTGCATCCGTAGAGGTGTGTGTACAATAGATCGATCCTAGTTTATTTAAAATGAAAGGATTTAATGCCAGATTTGAGAGGATCACTCGGTTACTTAATGCCATGATTCTATCCACGATTTCCGCTCTGGACGTTACGAATGGAGCCGTTGGTCGCATCAACGGATGAATCTTCCTCTTCCGCACGTGTAATTGTCTCTCCCCACAAAGAAGGTTTCATACCAACACTTATGAGTAGACACCTTGCTTTTTCAAGCAAGGTTCTATTCATTCTCTCAGCAGTGCCATTCTGCTGAGGAGTGCCAGGTACAGTGAGATGTCTCTTGACCCCAGACTCTTTACAGTAAGAATTAAAAGCAGCATTACAAAATTCTAAGCCATATTCTGTTTTAAGACACTTAAATTTCTAGTTTGACTCATTTTCAACAGCAACTTTCCAGTTTTTGAAAGCCTCAAAAGCCTCATCTTTAGTTTTTAACAAGTACACCCATAATTTTCTTGAAAAATGATCTATAAAGGATATGAAATATATTCTACCCCCTATAGTATCAACCTGAGAAGGTCCTTACAGATCAGAATGCACATATTCAAGGGGTTTTTCAGCAACATATGTCGACTTGTTAAAGCTATGACTAGCCTTTTTACCAAAAACACAATTTTCACAGAAGCTCAAGTCAACAGGTTTCTTAGCAAGTATACCAGTCTTATACAGATGAAGCATGCCATTCATACCAATATGACCTAATCTTTCATGCCAAAGCTTTGACAGTTCAGAACTCATACTAATACTCATTTTTTAGAAATTAAGTTCAGGAAAAGCTATAACATGGTATAGTCTCCCTTCTTAACACTCTTGATAAGAGTGGAGCCATTTCTTATGACCACTCTTATGCCATTGTGAGTATTAATACTGCATCCTAAATCATCAAAGACATACTCTGACATTAGGTTCTTTCTCAAGTCAGGAACCCACCTAACCTTTTGAAGGAGCCTGACTTTACCATCAAACATCCTAAGAGAAACATTACCTATAACCTTGATAGGAAGTGAAGTGTGGTCACCCAACAACACTTCACCTCCATCACACTCATGCAAAGACTCAAACAAGGACTTATCAAAGGTAGCATGCAAAGTACACCCATAATCCAGAATCCAGTCATTAGTCATAGTAGACAGAGAAGCACACATAAGGAGTTCATAAGGATAATCATCATGAGTTTCACACAAAGCTGCAGATTCATTGGTCTTTTTATCCTTTTCATCTTTAGATTTCTTCAAACAATCTTTGATAAAATGTCCTGTTTTGCCACAGTAGAAACACTTCTTGTTATCCTTTTTTATCATTATCATGCTTGTCATTTTTCTTGAACTCTTTCTTAGAAAAAGACTTCTTGTTGTTGTTCTTAGTCTTTCCTTTAGCCATTAAGACCTCAGTCTTAGCATCAGCTTTCTTGTCAGTTTTAGACTTAAACACTTTCATGATTTCATTCTTTTCTAATATAGCTTAAATTATCTTTTCCTTAGTCAATTTTTCAGAGCTATACTGAATAACATCCCTGAAAGTATCAAACTGAGAAGGCAAGGAACTTAACAACAACACAGCTTGATGGGTGTCTTTAATTTTGTCATCATATTTTTCAAGTTCCTGAGTCAACCTCAAGAACTTGTCCAAGTTTTCATTTAGAGACAGGTTAACATCCATTTTGAAAGTAAACAGCCGACACAACAAAGAGATCCTACTAGGCAAAGACTTAGTCAAGTAAAGATCCTCTAATCCTTTCCAAAGGGTTTTAGTGTCAGAAAAACATACAACCTGACGAGCCACGTCGCCAGTTAACCTTATCATTATCTCTGAATGAGCTTGTTCATCCATTTCTGACTTAGCTTCCTCAGTGATGTCAGCAGGCAAAGTGCCCTTCACTGCTTTCCAACATTTTTCCTTAATCATAACTGCTTTCATCTTGACTTGCCACATGGCAAAGTCAGAAGTTCCATCGAAGGGTTTAACCCTTACAGAGTTCTCTGCCATCACAACACACAAGTAGTGAATAAGACAGAAGAAAAATCAAAGAAAGAAATAATCAAGACTAAATGGACAAACACACAAGGAACCAATACTCTTAGAGTATCTTAAGTTCTCAGGATAAAGCTTACACCTCTACAGAGTGTTATTCCTTTTGACAAGGGAAAAACACAGAGGGCTTCGTCCAAGAAGAACAAAAGACACAGAGTAAGAACAACAGGGATTTACAGCACATAGAGGGTCTGTAGGACCCCAAGAGTCTTCGTGCAACTCAAAGCACTTTCCCTTCTAAGCAAGAGCAGAGAGAATAAAGTGACAGACAACAAAAGAAAGGGTAAGTTTCTTCCTTTCCAGATCTAGAAATTGTGCCAATTCCCTTTTAGTTCCAGGTCCCAAAGGTCACTTAAAAGCAACCTTTTACTGGAAATGGCAAAAGACAGAATCACAGACAAGAAAGAAGAGAAAACACCAAACCCAAAAAAAGTTTTTGTCACATAAAAAACTCAGTGGAAGCCAGATTAAGAGCCAAAGCTCTAATACCAATTTGCAATCACAAATTCTCTATCCGCTTCGATTGCTCGTAAAAGGTAAAGCGATTAAGGACGAAAACTCGGAAAAACAGAAAGGAGCAAAGTGAACACCAGGGTTGTTTACGCAGTTCGGACCAAGGTCCTACGTCTGCGGAGCCTCAAGAGGGGAGACTCGCCCAATCCACTAAGCAACAAAGGCCAATAGCAATCACACAAGCGGCAAAGACAAGAACAGAGAAGAAACAAAGGCACAAAGCAAAACAGAAAACAAAACGAGAAGGAGAAGAAGAGTCCCCAGTGGGACACCACAAGGCTTTCAGAAAAGCCTTGCACCAAGGGCCTCCAACGAGCTCCACATGATTCTCTCAATCTCTCAAGCCTCTTTGTCTCTTTCTTTCTCTTGTGGTCTCAAGCTTTCAAAAGAGACGCCATGGAAGCCACAGAGAGCTCTAGAGGGAGCAAAAGCTCTCAAGGATTCCAAACGTCACACAGAGAATATGCCAGAGAGTGACGGCTATAGTGGCCCAGAGAGAGCTTAAGTACTCAAGCCCTAAAGTGTCAAAACATCGTCGTCTTCTTAGTTGGTGAAGGAGAGCTCCAGATAAGTGCAAACGCAGCATTTCACTTATGAGTCGACTGGCCCATCAACAGAAGAGGCCCATTAAGCACACCACAGAGAACAGGCCCAATAAACATCAGACCATAGCACCGGCAAACACATGAGTCCATCTCAGTGCCTTAGCCACAACATGGCTAAGTCACAAGGCACCCACTATGTCAGTGCCGTCTCAGACCTGCTCGAGCCCTGTTCCCCTAGTCCTAGCCTCTACCTAGCCTATGTGCTTGCAATAAATAACAGAACTTAAGCTAATGTTTATTACAATATAGGATTAATGACATAATATATATATTTTTGCATGTTCTGTGAAGTACATGTTCAGAAGATTCAAATGACTCTTTTTGCTACTTTTTCAAACGAAAAAAGCGGAAGAAAAATAGCTAAAGATTGTGTCTAGCTCTAATTAATTTCCAGCACTATGGTATATGGAGTGTGTTTCACGTACCAAGATGCTATGCGAAGTCCTAATTAGCAATGTAATAATCTCAGAATATACTAAGCTCATACTTTTCGCTTAAGAAGATCGAACAAGGAAACGTGTGCTGAGTGTCTCACGGAGAAAAAAAGGTCTAGACGTTCTAAGGAACAATTCCTTGATTAGCTAATTAGGGGTTTTTATTCTAAATTGTGTGTTTAAATTGTAGTTATTTTTTTGTGTTCATTCCGCTACACGTTCTAAAGAACAAATCTCTTATTTCGTTAGAGGTAACACTAACGATCCAAAAAACTAAATCCGTAAATTTGATAACGATCCAACAAACACAATCTATGAATTTGATAAATATACACTAAGTAGAATTATTCTTTGTCTCAGCCTCTTCATCATGTATGAACAATGTATGTTGAATAAGGGAACATTGTACGTTGAGGCGGCTGTTCCCTGCAAGTCTTGATCTTCTCTTGATGTTGACTTCGGCTTCAATAGGGAACGATCAATGAACGATGTAACTCGGATAAGATTTGAATCATGAGAACACTTTCCGAAATCAGAATTTTGCCCCTTACTAAGACTTAGGAAATCCGCAAAATCTGAAGTGAGATAAGACAAACCCTCTAGTTCCCTTCAAGGCTTCTGATGGGAACTAAACTATGTTCATGTATTTGTGGAGTATGACTTCAACTCAGATAGAGAACTCGTGCCTTCTTATGATCACCCAACACTATCACCGAAATGCCTTTATATAGGCTTTTGGGCGGTTACAGGGAACGGTTACGGCAGTTACAAGCGGTTACTAACGGTTACCAACCGTTCCAACTGCCACCAACTGTTTCCAAGGATATCCAACTACTTCTATCAGTTATCAACTGATTTAAGGTAATTAAGAGGTGGTTATTCCGACGGTTACCAAGGCGGTTATAACACATTAATCACGTGCTGAAACTTTAACCATGCCTCAGGGAACTTGACATTCCCACCTACAGAACGGTTGATCCATCCAGGGAACGACCACTCGTTCAACCTTAAGTAACGTCGATCTGTCTTAAAGACACAATTAACCTCTTTGATGCATTGTTCTCATATGGGTAACGTCACTAATCCTTAATGTCTCCCTCAGAATCTCAAGTATGCTTACACGAGTGTGTACTCCACACCTCAAAACCCGTGATGTAGCTAAGTGAGATCTTATAGTGTCGTATGAATCCCGATCACACTAAATGGCACCGTTTCCTATATGGGAACGGTCTCTTGATGACACTAAAATCACCAACAATCCTCCCCCATTTTAGTGTAATCCTTGATTCACAAAATAAGCAAGTCTTCATCCCAAACTCATGCATAAACACAAATATCGAAACGATTGAATTTATGTCTTAGTGTAATTACACATTTCAAACACCCGGGAATCATGGTGTCCTAAGGATTGAACCAATCGACCTCTTTGGATGCATGAAGATAACACACACATGAATTACTATACAATTCCATAGTCTAACTTGACTCTCTTAATGGCCTTGAGTCCTTATCCATTCGTGAGCGTTTTGAAGTCAACCCAAACTTCATGAAGCGGCCAATCTTCACGCCCATATAGGTAGATCCTTTTAAGGAACGCATCATCAATCGTGCACCTACAATCTGCACTTTTTCAAATGAACTATTAAGAAATTGCTTTCAACCTCTAAACTTGTAGGAACAGAGTGTGGGAGCGAGATCTGGATGGGCCTAAAAGCCCACTTAATGGGATAAAAAGGGCCAAAGGCCCAAAGGGATATAGGGCAATCTGCTGGCAAAGAAACAATGATAAAAGGGAATGCCGCAACAGTATAAAAAGAGGAGTGGGGTGAGACAACAAAAGAGGGAGGTCGGAGGAGGCTCTAATGGAGGAAGTGACGAGAGCGAGATTTCGTAGAAGACCGAAAGCATCTCACATCCTCCAACGGCAACAATGAACGCAGTCAGCGGTGCTTATCCTAATCCCGCTCTTCTTCTTTCCGGCCCACACATTCTCGGTCTAATCCGTCACCATCTCCGACCCCATTGTCACCCGTCAAGCTCTACAACCTCATCTCTTGCTCGTCTTCTTCGATCTTTCATCTCGCTTCTCTTCTCTTGCAATTCCTCAGGCTTGCCTTCCTCGCTTCCTTTCATAAGTTCCGGAATTAATTAGCAATAGCAATGACGAGAGAACAACTGAAAGTGCTGGACGCATTGGATGCAACGATGACGCAATGGTGCCACTTCACGGCGATCGTGGTGACAGGCCCGGGAGTTCTTCACGGACGCGTACAACCTGTTCAGCATCTCGCTGGTGACGAAGCTGCTGGGGCGCATCTACTACACGGACCCCGCCTCCCGGCCCGGGACCCTGCCCCCAACGTCTCTGCGGCGGTCAACGGGGTCGCCTTCTGCGGGACCCTCACCGGCCAGCTCTTCTACGGCCAGCTCGACGACAAGATGGGCCGCAAGCGCGTCTACGGCATTGTCGGGATTAGTAGTCGATCCTGTACACGCAGAACATCTCCGACGAAGAACACACCTTCACGGAGCTGCAACTCGCATCCTTTGTCTGGGCCGCTGAACTCATCTTCGTTCTTCGTCTTCGCGAAGAACGCACCTACGCGGAGCCCATCCTCTTCGCGGAGCTGCAACTCACGTCGTCGCGGAACTCTTCCCGCTGGCCGCCGCAATTCACGCCATGGTGGCTCGCTCCTTGTGCCCAACTTATACCGGTTGTGGGTAAGATTTACTAGCTGGAATTCCGCCCTAATCTTGATTCATAATGTGTTCGAGACACTAAATGAGAAGCATAAGAATGGGACTAAGCCAATATTGAGCTATAATTAATTAACCAAAAATGAGGAATAGTGCGGTAAAATTACAATGAGCATGTTGTTTCAAACATGTGTTTTAAGACTAAACTCCCATTAGTTACACTCATTTCGAGAGCCTACCTAGCAATAATTAATCTTCTATACCACTTTCCTAATTATTGGGTTGAGATGGTGATATCATTCACGGAGCCATATTCCAGCGAGCTCACCTTCACGGAGCTCTCCTTCCCGAGCCCGCCTTCACGGAGCTCTCCTTCACGGAGCACTCCCCCTCGCGGATCCCCTTCGTAGGCTCTCTTCGCGAACCTCTTTCGTGAATCCCTTTACGTAGCTCCTTCATGTTACTCCTTCATGAAGATTTCATTTCATGACTTCTTCCCGGTGTGACTTTAGACCCTTAAAGAGAAATTTGGTTGATTGTTGAGCGTGGTCCTCGTAAGCTTCATAGATGTGTCTTTGATGGAATAATCAATACTAGAAAGTTTGACTCTTTACTAATAAAATAAAGGGTGAGGACACTCGGTAAAGGTAACTTGACGGATAGGTAAACCCATTAATCTTGTTTCTTATATATATATATATGCTTTCCGTATAGAAAACTGACTTGAGCGTCGGAGAGCCCGCCCCCGGAGAAGCCATCTCCGGGGTATTTTCAGGAGAATATCGCGTAGAAGGTTGTTGGAGCTCGAGAACAACCATGCACAATCTGGAGAAGGCGCGAAGGATTAATATCAACACCAGAACTAAACCGCGGAGTCGGAGGCCCCCTACGCGAAGCTAGAGACTAAGGAGTTGCTGAGGACGTCCCCAAAACAAACAAATCCTCAACAAACCCGAGCTAAGGGCGTGTTGACTCTTAGCACCTTCACGATCGTTGAATCGGGAATCAACACAGAGCACATACCTGGGGACTGTTTTGTTTGTGCTCTCAGTTTCTAGGTGTAGGCTTTTCACATTGAATCCGTTCCCAACGTTAATTGGAAAGGAATTGGGTATCCCACCGCTAGAAAACTATATGGGTCTTAATCCCATCCCCTTAGCCGACTTGGAAACCAAGTCCCTAGCCAACCCCTTTGTCAAGTGGTCAGCCAAGTTTTGTTGTGACCTAACAAAATCCACCGAAATCACCCCATGCGTAATGAGCTCTCTTATTGCACTATGCCTCACACCCAAGTGACGTGATTTCCCATTGTATACATGGCTATATGCCTTAGCCAAAGTTGCAGCGCTATCACAATGTATTGATATAGGTGAAATTGGCTTTTCCCATAATGGAATTTCATATATCAAGTTCCTTAGCCATTTCGTTTCTTTCGCAGCAGCGGCTAAGGCAACAAACTCTGATTCCATGGTGGAACTCGTGATGCAAGTTTGTTTCTTGGAAGCCCATGAGATGGCACCCCCACCAACAAGGAACACCCACCCACTAGTGGAAGAATGATCCTCTTCATTTGTGATTCAACTTGCATCTGAATATCCCTCTAACACCGAGGGTGATCCACTATAAGTAAGACAAAAGTCCATTGTTCCCTTAAGGTACTGAAGTACCCGCCGAACCGCTTGCCAATGATATGCACTAGGATTACTAGTATAGCGAGTAAGCTTCCCTACTGCAAAAGCAATATCCGACCTAGTACTTGTCATGGCATACATCAAGCACCCAATAACCCTTGAGTACTCAAGTTGCATAACTGATTTTCCCTTGTTAGGGAACAGTTTAACACTCGGATCATATGGTGTTTTTAAAGGAGTGTACTTATCATAATTGAATTTCTCCAATACTTTCTCAATGTAATGAGATTGTGACAACGATAAGCCCTCCGTTCCCCGCCTTATCTTAATCCCTAGGATAACATCGGCCTCCCCCATGTCCTTCATGGAGAATTGTGATGACAAAAATGCCTTTATAAGGTCTACTTGCCTTTGATCCGTTCCAAAGAACAACATGTCATCCACGTACAAGCAAATTATAACACTGTTCCCAGAATTATCAAATTTGCTATATACACACACTTGTCGGATTGATTCAGTTTGAATCCATTTGACAACACAACCTCATCAAACTTTTGATGCCATTGTTTTGGTGCTTGCTTCAACCTATACAAAGATTTGACCAATTTGCACACCTTATGCTCTTGTCCGGGCATAACGAACCCTTCGGGTTGTTTCATATACACTTCTTCCTCAAGGTCCCCATTAAGGAACGCTGTTTTCACATCCATTTGGTGTATAACCAACTTGTGAATAGCAAACAAGGCAATCAATAGCCTAATGGTGGTAATCCTAGCAACTGGTGCATAGGTATCGAAGTAGTCGGTTCCATACTTTTGTCTAAAGCCTTGAACAACCAATCGGGCCTTAAACTTATCTATGGTTCCATCCACTTTCATCTTCTTCTTGAAGATCCACTTACTTCCCAATGGCTTACAGCCAGGGGGAAGATCAGCTAAAACCCATGTATTGTTCCCCATAATGGAATCCATCTCATCATTTATGACCTATTTCCAAAAGGAAACGTCTTGAGACTTCATTGCCTCAGTAAACGTCTTTGGGTCATCCTCAATATTGTAACAATACAGGTATTGGGATCCAACTTCATCCCTTGTTCCCTCTACCAAGTAAACATGGAAGTCAGGGCCAAAGGACGTTCCCTTCCTTACTCTTTTGGATCCCTGGTTCACTGTTCCGAGGTTGGACATTCATATCAATGTTTCCACTTGTACTGGGAACACTATCATTGTCTCCATTATTACTGGGAACAATGACTTTTTGTAAAGGTGTCAATGAAAATCGTTTTTCATCAAAGATGGCATCTCTTGACTCTATAACGGAGTGAAACCGAAATAGACTTGTTAGGTTCAATAACATAGAACTTATATGCCTTGGAATGCTCAGCATATCCAATAAAGATACATTCAACACCTCTTTCACCCAAAGTCTTTCGCTTGGGTTCGGGTAGTCTTACAACCGCCCTACATCTCCAAACCCGAAGATAATTCAGATTTGGCTTCCTTTGGAACCAAAGCTCATATGGGGTAGTCTTGTTCCTTTTGTTAGGAACCCTATTCAATAGGTAACAAGCCATCAACATGGATTCACCCCAAAATTCGTCATTCAAACGTGAGTAGGAAAGCATGGAATTGACCATTTCCTTAAGAACTCGATTTTTCCTCTCCGACACACCATTTTGTTGTGGTGTATAGGGAGCCGTGGTTTCATGAATGATTCCTGCGGATTGGAAATATTCTGGGTCAAAATACTCACCACCTTTATCGGTGCGCAATCTTTCGATCATTGTTCCCAACTGAAGTTCCACTTCAGTTTTATAAATTTTGAATTTATCTAGGGCCTCGTCCTTAGCATGCAATAGAAATACATAACAATAACGAGAATAATCATCTATGTAAGTAACAAAATATTTTTTATTGCCCAAGGACGGAGAAGCATGAAAATCACATAAGTCACTATGTATCAAATCAAGCACTACACTATTTCTCTGAACATTAGGGAATGGTTGTCTTGTTATCTTAGTAAGCATGCAAGTTCTACACCTCTCTATACTCATATCAAAAGGAGGAATTAAACCATTTTTAGACACATCAAGCATGCGTTTATAATGAACATGTCCTAGTCGAGCATGCCATAGAGAGGAAACGTTTTCCTCCGAGGGAACAACACCCTTTGAAGGGGCCGTTCCCACTGAGGGAACAACATGTTCAGAAGAAATAGAACCTTGACCACAAGTCATGTAAGCTGAATTCATAACTTTATTAATATTTAGCTTAAACATACCATTACATAGGTAACCACGTCCTACAAATACACCGCTCTTAGATAATATATATTTATCGGCTTCAAACACTTGCCGAAAGCCTAACTTGTTAAGGATAGCACTAGAGACTAAATTTTTCCTTATTCTGGGTACATACAACATATTTTTCAGAATTAAAGTCTTCCCAGAAGAGAACTCTAACTCCACTTGGCCTTTGCCTAAGACGGAGGCAGTTGACTCGTTTCCCATATGAAGGACACGTCCATCATCCAAGGGAACGAAGATCTTGAACATTGACTTGTCCCTACACACGTGTGTGCTAGCACCCGAGTCAACCCACCATGCTATCTCATCATCCTGCACAAAGAAGGCCTCAGAGATATTAGGAACAAAGTTCAAACCAGGAAATGTTACTAAAGAGGGAACAGTTCCGTTCGAGGGAACCGTTCCTTTCTGACCTTGATGAGATTTCTGCCCTTGGTCCTTAGAACCTTGAGCAGACTAGTTGGGAACGTTGCCCTTCTTGCCCTTTCCAGCCCAACAATCCTTCTTAAGATGTCCAGGCTTCCCACAGTTCCAACACCTCTTTTGAGAGGGTTTCTTGTTGGGACCGGTGTTTGTGTTGTTGTACGGCCTTTTCTTGCCCTTCTTGTTGTTACCCTTATGGGAACCTTCTTCCATCATGTTGATGGTGGAAGAATTGGGAGTCTCTTTCTCATTTTCTTTCTCTTGCAAACGAATGCCCTCTTCAATACGCAAGTGGCTGTCAAGTTCCACAAGGGAAATACCTTCCTTCTTGTGATTCAACATGTGATTGAAGTCTTTCCATGATGGAGGCAATTTGTCAATAATGCTTGACACAGAAATGGACTTGTCCATATTCAATTTATGTTGAGCAAACTGCCCCAAGATACGGAGTATCTCATGATATTGCTCCATCACCGGTCTTGAGTCAACCATTTTATATGTATTGAAGTTGCTCACAAGGAACTTTACGCTTGAAGCGTCTTCAGCCATGTACTTCAACTCTAGAGAGTCCCAAAGTTCCTTGGAGGATTCAACATTTTGGTACACATCAAAGAGGGAGTCGGACATACCGTTTAAGATGTGGCCTCGGCAAATGTAGTCATCGTTCTCCCATTTGCTCCTTTTCCTCACGGCCTCAAGTGGTTCATCATCGACTAACTCCGGCATGGGAGTGGATAGGACGTATACCACCTTGAGGTTGGTCAAGAGGAAATGCATCTTCTTTTGCCAACGGCGGAAGTCCATTTCTTCGAATTTTTCCAACTTCTGGAACTTCGTCGTCATCTCACGAACAGTCGTCATTGATCCGAAAATTCTAATTTCGATTGTATGAACAATGTATGCTGAATAAGGGAACAGTGTATGTTGAGGCGACTGTTCCCTGCAAGTCTTGATCTTCTCTTGATGTTGACTTCGGCTTCAATAGGGAACGATCAATGAATGATGTAACTCGGATAAGATTTGAATCGTGAGAACACTTTCCGAAATCATAATTTTGCCCCTTACTAAGCCTTAGGGAATCCGCAAAATCTGAAGTGAGATAAGACAAACCCTCTAGTTCCCTTCAAGGCTCCTGATGGGAACTAAACTATGTTCATGTATTTGTGGAGTATGACTTCAACTCAGATAGAGAACTCGTGCCTTTTTATGACCACCCAACACTATCACCGAAATGCCTTTGTATAGGCTTTCGGGCAGTTGCAGGGAACGGTTACGGCAGTTACAAGCGGTTACTAACGGTTACCAACCGTTCCAACTGCCATCAACCGTTTCCAAGGATATCCAACTACTTCTATCAGTTATCAACTGATTTAAGGTAGTTAAGAGGTGGTTATTCCGACGGTTACCAAGGTGGTTATAACACATTAATCACGTGCTGAAACTTTAACCATGCCTCAGGGAACTTGACGTTCCCACCTAGGGAACGGCTGATCCCTCCAGGGAACGACCACTCGTTCAACCTTAAGTAACGACGATCTGTCTTAAAGACACAATTAACCTCTTTGATGTATTGTTCTCATATGGGTAACGTCACATATCCTTAATGTCTCCCTCAGAATCTCAAGTATGCTTACACGAGTGTGTACTTCACACCTCCAAACCCGTGATGTAGCTAAGTGAGATCTTATAGTGTCGTATGAATCCCGATCACACTAAATGGCATCGTTCCCTATATGAGAACGGTCTCTTGATGACACTAAAATCACCAACACATCCTACTCGCCTACTACTCCTCTCCCTTGTAATATGAATTGAATACTGATTAATTCTTTTTTTGCTTAATTCTTACTTTCTTAGTGTCTTTTATTATTTTAGATTACGAAATATGAATTGAATACTGATTAGTTGATTCAATTATGGTTTATACGTGAATTTTTTATTTGAATTAGGAGGACAGTATGTTAAATTGTTAAATGTTAATTACTTATCTTTTGTTGTTACTACTTACTAGACTGCATTCATTTGGAAATTTGATGGCTTCTTCAAATGCCGAAAGTGGAGGTAGCACTTCAGAAACACAAAATGTGAACTTGTGAAGTTCTTCCCACTTTGGAAATATGTTGAAAGACTTGAGAAAACACATGGTGGAGGTGGTAATCGTAAGTGGAAGTGTAAAATCTGCAATGAGGAGAAGCAATGAAATGAATGGTTAATTAGTTTAGCTAGCTAGATAGCAATTTCCTTTGAGCAAGAAATGTATGGCATGTACGTTATATCCTTGATAGATAAAAAAAAAAGTAATATAATACAAATAAACTGCTTTGAGCTAGGTAAACAATAGTTTATAATTGATATTCTACTTTCCAACTACAAGAATGTATATATTTTACAAGAATAGGAGTTCGATCATCTCCTTGATTAACAACAGCTGATAGGCACTTGTTCAGAATGAATAGTTGTTAAGGAGCAGTGGCAATGAGATAAAGAAACCAGCAATGCTTGGACTAGCTCTCTACCAACGCGACTTTGAATGATAGAGATGGCGTACTCCAACAATGCCGAGTCACATGGCAAGGTGATGGGTCCATCGCTGGCCAATCCGAACTCCTCCTCTGCCATTCTAAGGAGTTCACTGAAAATCTCGGATTGAAGATACGCCAAAGGAAGTGCAAAGCGCCTTGCATCAGTCGTGTAGACGACAAAGTGACCCTTGTCTACTTGTTGTGCTTTCTTAATGTTGTTGTTGTAGATGGGCAAGGAAATCCTTTTTCTGCTTGCAGCTGCCAGTTTTTGCCACTTCCTGGCCATCTTAACTAGCCTCTTAGTGCTGACCATTTTGTTGGATTAGAGAATGGATTTGTGAAAAGGGAAGATAGACTTTAGGGATGTTTATGATCAAGATCGATCTTGAAGGAAAATTAAGCTGAAGAATGCCTTGGTGGATGAGAATTGAAATGAGTCAATTGCTACTTATATATAGTTGCAAGGCGGAGGCAAATCCGGCTTCTACCATTGTTATCTTGTGTGATGGCTACTTGAGAAGCAAACCCATGTGACAATTATAGATAATGTGACCCATTGATGGATATCTACAATGGTTATTAATTTTGTGGTTCACATCACATCTAGTGAATAATATGGCCACCAAGATATACTAGTGGCCTAACACAATGTAGCAGTACACCAACCTTGCAAATGGGTTGGCAAGTTGTATTTTCTTGGCAATTTAAGCTCTCCTTTGTCCTAATACAAGCATTTTATTGAGATCTATCATCTATGCTGTGCAGGATCAAGTTGGAATCAAACCCATGTGATGGTGGGTCATAAACCACAATCTAGCTTGGTAGTACTTCAAGGTGGACCCAAATGTCTATCTATGGTTTTATTGTTTTGGAACGAAAACCGCATGAGTAACAATACACAAACATGTAGCTGCTTGCTTGTGCCTTGCTATGACTATCCTTATCACAATACTGATTTCTTATCCTAAGATCAGTACTAGTTCGACATAACTTAGCTGTCTTGGAGGCACTTGTGTGGCTTAACAAGGCCCTATTGCATTCAAATATTCACATGCTTTTGCTTTACTCTGAGACCTACACAAGAGAACCACTCGATCATTAAGGCCTTGTCTAATATACTCTCTTCTCTGGCTCTTCAAGTATTTAAGCCATACAAGCATCTACCAAAAAGAGCAAATAAGTTCTCCAGCGAAACCAAAGCTAAATCAAAGATGATGAGCTCAAAAACCTTTTATCAAACTTGCTAGGAATTGGCAAAGGGCCGACAAGGGGCACTTTGTCGTCTACTCTGCAGACGACAAGTCATTTCTTGTCGTCTTCGCAACTACTTGAAGATCATACAAGACATCTAATTTCCATATGTAGCTTTTGAGAAGACACTAAAAATTATGTGGCAATTCTTTTGTAGTCTTTGTTAGAGTTCAACAAATTTGTAGCATATGGATTGTTATGTACATCGCCTCTTCACTGGTATGTTGGAGTTCAAAATTTTGAGAATGAAACAAAAGACAACTAGTGGGTCCTAACTGAAAAGTTCATGACCTAAACTTATTCTTACTTGATTTTTCCTGCTTTTTTCATTCCTCCATTTTTTTAGAGGATGCTGAAGATTCAACTGACACATGCGAAAATCTAAGGTTACTGTGGAAGTTAGAGTCCAACCCTACTCCAGCTGATCAGTTTGTCGCAATGTAGCACGAAAACAGAAACGGCAGGATACCGGAAAGCGGCAAATCGAAAAATAGAGAAAATGATTACGGCGGGAAACATCAATATAAATTATATATCATTTTAAAGCTCTTTAAGATGAATACATTTACATTAATAAGAGAGACATTAAATGATAATCAAATGACATAGAAATGGTTTATAACAATGAACAAATAAAACTAAAATATCGGCCACATTATATATATATTAATTATAATTTACAGAGTAACAAAGCTGTTCAAATAGACAAATACTTTGACTAAGTAACTAACAGACTCTAACATTCCCTAACAATGTTCGGCAATATTAATTGAAGATTGTGACCAGCTTACACCAGTATATAACTATAGATTGGAACATTGGAAGAAGCCAAGAAGGTAGAAGAAGAAGTGCGAACAGGAGCGCACCAGCACATACCTGAGCGACTGATTGAGCGGTGGACGGCGGCCAGCTGGGCGGCAGGTGCGATTTCTTCACGTAGAGAAGGAATTGAGGGAGGCAGATATAGGAAGTTTAGGGTTTTAATTTAACAAAAATTAAAATTTCTGGCATCAAAACGCACAGCAGCGTTTCTGTGGAGTTGCTGACGCGCATTGACTGTGTCCGAGGAGTTTCCCTTTTTTTACCGTTTTACACTGTGTCCTAAATCTTTACCGCTTCTTGACCGTTTTCCGCCGTGTCCTGCCACTTCCCGGAGCTTCCCAGTTTTCAACACGGGAACGCCTCCTTCCTAGGAGTACTTTCCATGCTTCCGAGGTTTATCAAGTCCATATATAAACTGATCATTAGTGACAAAAAATCTTTTTTGTAGCTTAGATGCATGATATATTGAGCTTAATAAATATATCCTTGGTTGTACAAAAAACTGATTTGAGGTAGGTATACAATTGTTAATATCCTTTCAGATATATCTAAACTACACAACGCTTCGACACATGGCAAGGTGATGGGCCCCCGCTGCCCAATCTGAACACCTCTGCCATTAATTCTAAGGAGTCCACTGAAAACCTCGGATTGAAGATACGCCAAATGAAGTGCAAAGCGCCTTTCATCAATCGTGTAGACGACAATGTGATCCTTCTCTACTTGTTGTGCTTTCTTGTTGTTGTTTCTTATGGGCAAAGGAATCGTTTTCCTGCTTACTGCTGCCAGTCTTTGCCACTTCCTTGCCATCTGAATTGGCTTACTTATGGTAATCATTTTTGTAGGAATTTTGTGAAAAGAGAAGAATTTGTAAGAGATGTGAAGAATGCTTTGGTGGAAGAGAGTTCAAATGAGTCATTTACGTACTCTTATATCCAAATGCTAATCATTTAATTTTGGCATGGCAAAAATTATATTAGATTAAAAAATTCTTGCTACTTTATATCTTACAGGCACGTACTATGAATCGTTTTCTCATCACCTCAATAAGCGATTTTCATGATCAATTTATTTCTGAATTATCATTTTAATTATACTGAACTATTTGAGACCAATTTGCAAATATGACAAACATTACTTCAAACCGATTAATATAACACGCGCACTTTAGTAAAAAGGCTAATGATCAAATAAATAAATTTTTCGCCACTCTATTTTATTCATGAGTATAACATTACTGTAGTATTGCTCTTTTCGTAATACATGTCAACAATGAAACAGGAACTTGAGGAAAGAAAAGAGCAAATATAATGTAACATGAGTGACGATTAATCAATAATTAGGTGTTCTTGTGGAGGGAAATGTAGAGCAGCACGAGGACAACCGGGATGATCATCAGGACCGGCATTCCAGGTGGACCCGTGGGTGCGGGCCCCATCAGCAGTGGACCCACCAGGAGGATAGCCGCCACCATCAGGAACACAGCAACCGACCCTGGGCCCCACTTGTAGTTGGAATCCATGGATGGATGATTAATTAAGATCGGTTGGTTGACGCTTTGCTTATGGATATATGTATCCAATATGGTAAATATGTTCCACGAGTTGTTGTGGGGGATCTACCGCCCCATTTATATGTCAGCGGGAATGACAGTTAGGCAGTTGGCGGGGTGGTTATCTTTTTCAAAAACGGTTATTTCTGACGCCAACCGTTAAAGGATGGATCGATAAATAATGGGTTGGGGATCTACCGCCCCATTTATAGGGTTGTACGTTTATAATTTTTTATACGATATTTTTTAGTGTTTAGTTTCTAAAATCAAATTCTTAATATACTTTCATAATTAACACATAAAATTTCATAATTAACACATAAAATATGTCAAACTTTGATGCACTATATATGAAGATTGTTAGGCAAAATATTTTTACCAAACAACACAGGCATAGAAAGGAAGTGCGTGTGAAAGATTTGTATATTGGGTTGGGCCACACAAGGAGTAGACCCAACTGGCCCATGATCAGATTTCGAAAAATACTTTGTATAAGTTTGGTAAAATTCTGTTCATTAAGGTGATAAAGTGAATAAGCTTTATTTTGTTGTTGGATTATGTTCGATCTCCATGCACATGATAATGTTTAAGCTGGTATGCTGGGGAACCCAACTGTAGCTTGGACACAATAAATTGGTTTCATATTCTGAATTGTCTTACACTATGTTTTAACAATTAATAAAAAGTATGCTACCACATGTAACTATGTAAGATAAAGAATAAAGTAGAGGTAGACAAGTAATACTGTACTGATCTAGTACAAAGTGGATTGCAATGACTTTACCTAGCTAAAAGGTGGATGCATATATAATTAAAAGGATCGCCGACATAAGTGCTTGCGACACGTACGTGTCCTATATATACACATTATATGCAACATATGCCTTTTATCGTTAAGAAAAATGGGTCGATTTTCAATTTATAAGCGAGTCATTTAGACAATAGTACATACTCCATATGATAATAAAATAAAGCGGTGAATATTTGTGCCATCTATCGACAAATTAGTTTATGCACGCACCACATATTGACAAAGCTCATCAGCTTATGTATACATGTGGATCGGTGTGTATATGAATATATGAGATATGTGCACATAAATGAAGATGTTTGTTCCTATATTTTATACATATGTTTATAGAAGTGTGTGCAGATATTTTTTATTAATATGTGCTTATGTTATGTGTGCCTAACTGCTTATGCATATTGTGTATATAATTGATAAGCACTACTTTGTAGGGTTTAAGTAAGAGTTATTAGAGGTTTTATTGGTGTCATTCGGATAGATTTAGACACATTCATGTGCATGGCGTGTGGGGGCGAAGTTTGGTAATTAATTAAAAGTCACGTGATTGCCGGGATCGGATTGGATGAAATTAGGCCCAAGTGAATAAAGGCCCATGAATTAGACACGTGAAATGCCGAAGAATTGAAAGCGGGCATGTGTTTGCTGAAGATGGGCCGTGATAAGGAGAGGCCCACGTGAAAGCTGATGCCCGCTCCGCGTCAAATTGGAAGCAGCGAAATGAATTGGAGGATGATGACGGTGCATGACGTCAGCGAGCAATTGGAAGATGCAATGGGCCGCGTGTTGCTGCCGAGATGGTGTGGGCCATCACGTGATGCCGAGAAGCTGCTGAACGCGAGATTCAAGGCCGAGAATGCGGGATTAATTTCCTTGCTTTTGTTTGTTTATTATTTTATTATTATTTTATTAATTCGTTTTAGGTTAATTTAGATTTTATTTCCTTTAGTATATTAGGGTAGAGAAAAGGCTTTTTGCCAATCTATCATCTTTTTCTTTGAACCCTAATTTCTCTTTACGTATTTGCTATGAAGAACTAAGTCTCCTTGGCTTAGTTAGACGCTGAAGCTTTCGTTTGGATTAAGTTGTGAGATTCTTGTTCTTAATCTATTGCATGGTTTTTATCTTTCTCTTGCTTAAGTTGTTTATGATTGATATTGATAATCTCTATTTGGACGCAACTAGGTTTTATTGATATTGATTAATTGCTAGATCTAGATTGTTACTGGTTGAGCATATCTATTTCAGAGTAGCAACTGCATCGTACTAGTATCTGGTTGTGCTAGTCTTATGCAGAAGAGAATTGATTTACATTCTAGGATAAAAGCTGGTTGTTTTATGCTAGAATTGTATCCAACTATATTCATATCCGTAAAGCTGCTGTTAAACTGAATCTTGATAGTTTCAGGGTTGTTTAATTAGTTAGTGCTAATAGTATATGGTTGTGCTATTAGTTATATCTGAAAAGGAATTGGAATCACCATTGCATGAGATTTTGAATGAGTATCTATGATCAACTTGTCATACGAATATTGGATGTTGTTTGACTAAGTGCTTTTCCCATCACTGATTTCAAAACTCTTTCGCTTGTTTACTTTTGCATGCTTAGTTACTTAAAACAAACAAAATCCCCCTTTGGTTACTTTGGTTTGACGCATAACTTGCATATTAAGATAGATCCGTCTCCCTATGGATTTGACCCGTACTTACCTAGGACTACGGTTTAGGGTTTGTTTGGATATTTTGCATAGCAATTTTTAGAACGACAAAAACATGTTATCAAATTGGCGCCGTTGCCGGGGATGCAATAATCTATTTTGTGTGTGATTTGTGTGTCAACTATTGTGTGGACCTATCTTACGGTCCACACCCGTGCTATTGATTTTTGTTTTTCCTTTTTGATTTTGTTACAGAGATGGATAGATTTCCCCACTTTCATCAGGAGCCGCAATATGACTCATACTCATACGCATACACTCCAGGGTGGAGAGATCATCCCAATTCGAGTTATGGGCACCAACATTACCCCCCTTTTGATCATGACTACCAGGAGTTCTACCCAGAACCAAACCAACAACAGGGTAATCCTTCACCTTCTATGGATGACATGATGAAGATGATGATGCAGAGCAACATGAACCTTACTGAGAATGTTGCCAAGTTGACCAAGAGCCACATGCAGTTCCAGGAAAGTATTCAGAGTACATGATCGGTGATATTTTGTAGTGTATTTCTAGGGGTTGTTACCAGGTTTGAGGCACCATTTGGTGGAATTTAGATCACAATTGGAGATTATGGAGTTAGAGCGGAGAAGTGTGATTTTGGTGGTCTGGAAGAGCTAATTGGAGACATCCAGAGGAAGAAGAGTTGACCACCTGAGGAGATGGCGAAATTCCCGAGAAAAGTGAAGGTCGCGGCCTTGCACGCGAGGCGAAGCCAGCACATGAAGAATTATTCCCGCGTGCTGCTTTTGTTATTTTGGGCCCGTGAAGAGGAAAGGCCCAAATGAAACGGCTGGGCCCAATTGAATGCTGATGCCGCGTGAAGAAGCTGGAAGAATGCAGAGCTGACGTCAGCCACGATGTCAGCGAGGAGTGTGTTGATGCTTGCAAAAGAAGATGGGCCGCGCATCTGCTGAGGTGGGCCGCTCCTGCTTGCACGAGCCAGGCCGAGATGTCTGCTGCCTTGGAGCTGGGCCGCGTGGCTGCTGGTCTGGGCCACATGAGTGGGCCTTGACTTAATTAAATGAAGAAGAATTGATGTGGACCGGCCCGAATTACAAGGGAGCAGCAAATTAATCCAAACGAGCCGGACGATTTGTTTCTCGTTTTCTTTTCGTTTATTCTTTTTCCTTTTATTTATTATTTTCCTTTTAATTATTTTTACCACACTTTTAGAATTAGGTTAAAACACTTTTAGTTAACCTAGTTGCCACGGAAAAAATAGTTAGACCTAGTTTCATTCATCGTTGTTTTTCCCTTTTGCTCAGGCAGACAATTGAAGCCTTTGGATTGATTGGATTGTGAGGTTATTCCTTTACTCTTTCTATGATTGTATTAATTTTCTCTCGTGCTTAATCTCATTGATCATATATCGATTCCCCTTGATTTGTTGATTAGGAAATCAATTAGATTGTTAATAGTAGTTCCCTCTAGTCTGACAACCTAGAGAAATTAGTATTATGCTATTGGTTCCCATTTTCCATACAACCTATTGAGATTGTTATTGATCATATTACTAAGGATTGGAGGATACTGGTTGAGAATCTAAATCCCTTAGTTTGTGTAGAGAATTAATTGCATGCAATTGTATGACTGGTTGCTACACTTGCATGTACCTATCTATTCCTGAACTTCCTGCTGCTATTGAATTAAATCGTGAAGGTTAGTAGGGATTTGTTTAATAGTTAGGGTTATCAAGACTGGTTGGACTGGTAACTAATTCAGAACAAGGATTAGGACTTTCATGAGTATTGAGGACTAGGAATAATCAATGATCGATCTATCAATCTGAAGTGTGGATATTTGTTTGGCTCAGTTATTTTCCCTATTTGATTTCAAGTCTTTGTTTTTATTTATTTATTTTGTTTTTAATCATAAACCCCCCTTGGTTACTTGTTGGTATACAATTACATCGTTGGGATAGTATTTGATTCTCTGTGGGATTCGACCCTTACTTACCAGACTACATTAGTTGGGTTTGTTTAGGATTATTTTGTATAGGTGTCACGACAACGCCTATCAAATTGGCGCCGTTGCCGGGGAGTCAATTTTACTATTCTAATTGTGTGTTTGTTTACCAACTGTTGTATGGACCTATCTTACGGTCCACACCTGTGTTACTAATTGTTTTCATTGAGATCTCAATCCAGACAGATGGCAGCATTTGATTTTTACTATCAGCAGCAAGGTTGGCCCCATTACTATCCTGAACCTCATGAGACGAGCCAAAGTTCATCTACGTCAATGGAGGAGAGCTTCAAGTAACTTGTGCAGAGCATGATGACTATTCATCAGGGGACGAACTCCAACATCCAACTTTTAACAACTCAAGTTGGAAGTTTGGCAACTCAGCTTGGAAGGTTGGCTCAAGTTGTGGAAAATATGAAGGAGGATTTTGAAAAGCCACCACCCCAACCGACCCTAGTGGCTAATGTGAGTGGCATATCACAACTGAAAGGAGAAAAGACAGAGGAGAAAGTCGAGAACCAGCGTCCGCAGGCTTGGACAAAATTCTGCGGATCAGTTCTTAGAGTATACCCTTTGGAAGCGATTCCTGTTGATTACACTCCTCCACCTCGTGATCCTAGGAAGCCACCTCCTCACCTTCCTAAGATGCTAAAAGTGAAGAAGAAGCCGGTGCTCATAATGGAGCCGCGCAACTCCATAGGTGAGCATGAGGTAAATCTCCCTTTACTTGATCTGATGCATGATGTGCCTAAATTTGCTAAATACATGAAATGCTTATGCTGGCCTAGGAAGAGGAAGAAATTGACAGGAGAAATTAATTTGAATGAACATGTGTCTACTGCATTCGGAAGACATTTGCCTGAAAAGTGTAGTGACCCTGACATGTTTAGTATTCCTTGTGATATAGGTTACTCCAGGTTTGATCATTGCATGATAGACTTGGGCTCATCTATTAATGTGTTACCCTACTCTGTGTATAAATTGCTAGATCTTGGACCTTTTCTTGAAACTGATTTAGTTATTCAATTTGTGAATGGATCCAAAGTTTTTCCGAAAGGAATAGTTGAGGATGTTCTTGTAAAGGTTAATAAGATGATTTTTCCTGTGGATTTTGTGGTGTTAGACATTGGTTATGATATGCACGTGCCCCCTATACTGTTAGGTAGGCCTTTTCTTAAGACTGCTAACATCCGAATCATTATGAGTAGAGGTATTGTGTTTGTGAAGTATGGGGGTGATAGGGTGACATTTAAGATATTTGATCATAAGAAACACCCTCCTGATAGTAAGTTTGTGTTGTGTTCTGGATTGAGTGATATCACATGATCATAGTAGCACAATGTCAAGCCATGACAATAACTAAGGCGCTATCCGGGAGGCAACCCGAGGTATGCTTTTCTTTTCTTGTTTTTCTTTCCTTGTTTTTGCATTTGTTTTGGTGTGTTTTGTTTTGTTTTTGTTTCCGACTAACCTGCAGGGAAGAGACCCATGTATATTGAAGAAGGTGTTTACCACCAATGTAAGTCTTCCTTCCCTGCACTAAGTCACCCCCCCCCGAAAAAACCTTAAATGGGGGGTAAAAAAAAAATCAAAACAAAAAAAAATCAAAAAAAAAAAATTCAAAACAAAAAAAAAGTTTTACCGAAGGCCAGCTGTCCAGAGTTTCCCATGGAGAAGGTGCGCATCATGTTGTCAAGGAGGATACATTGCCCTACACTTGATTTGGCAACGATGATGGCCCTACAATTGACAGTTGAGGAGGAGGAACACTAGAGCTCACACCATGATTACATCTGGGCTCCACCATGTATTCCTAGAAGGCCGTGTAACCCCGCCATACATGCTATACCACTATTCACCAAAGTGGTTCCCTTTTGGTTGCACGGTAAGAGAAGATTTTGGAGTTGATGAAGACACCCACCCAACACTGGAGACCTGTGCATACATTGTGTATACTGCCAGCAACAACGAAAGTGTCCAAGCAGCTTGGCGACGTTTGTGAGTTATTTTTTTTGCTCTTTCCTATGCTTCTATTCTTTTGTCTTTCATTACATTGAGGACAATGCAATGTTTAAGCATGGGGGAGAGTTCTATACTTGCTAGGGGTGTTCATCTGGTCCGGTCCGATGGACCGGATTTTTGGGCATATGTGGACCGAAGACCGGACCGGACCGGATAGGTCCGGTCCGGTCTTAATTCGGTCCGGTCCGGTCTTGGACCGGATTGGACCGGATTTAATTTTAAAAAATAAAAAAAATTAAATTCTTATTTAAAATCTATAAAAAAATATCTAAAAAAATATTTATAAAACATATATACTCCTAACTTATTAAATTTTAAAAAATATCTACAAAAAAATACATATAAATCTCTAAAAAAAATATATAAAACATATAAATTACAAAAAAAAATAAATTAAATTCCGGTCTTCCGGTCCGGACCGGATTTTTTCCGGGTTTGGACCGGACCGGAAACCGATTTTGGGGAAATGGTGGACCGGAGACCGGACCAGAATTATACCGGTCCGGTCCGGTCATTTCCGGTCCGGTCCGAAAATCCAGTCCGGTCCACCCATGAACACCCCTAATACTTGCTATGTTGCTGAGGAGAAAAAGAATAAAGAAAAAAGCCAAAAATTGAAAAAAGGCATACATAAAAATCCCGGGATAGGTCGAAAACCCGAAAGGGCGGCCTAGGCAATAAGCAGGTGGCTTGGACCAGCATTAGGCTGGGGTAATATGAGGTCAAGAGTGACGTGAGCTTATGTGAGCACATCTATGAAAAAAATATGAGTGGCTTGGTGAAAACCCGAAAGGGCGCCTTGGCAAAATGAGTGAAAAGAAGAAGAGTGATTTTTAGGAATCCTCATTTTACTTGGCGAGGCGTCATAAGAAGAGGAGTTATAAGGAGGATTCGGGTAGGTCACTCTGGAGAGATAAGAAGATAGATGGGAGACTAGGATTAGAATTTATTCACTCTATGGTGTTTGGGATAAGCTTGGGGGAAGTACTCTGCTTTCCTTTTAGCTTGGTTGTGTGGGGTGTTGAGATTTTCTTGATTTGATGTTGTGTTGTGGTGTGCTTATTTTTGTATGGTTGCCTGGAGTTTATTGTGGGGTGTTATTCTTAGAGGGATTGATTTTTCTATGCTTCCTGAGACCTTAGGGATTGATTGGAGGAGTATGTTGACTTTAGCTTACTCGAGGACGAGCAAGGTTTAAGCATGGGGGATTTGATCGGTGATATTTTGTAGTGTATTTCTAGGGGTTGTTACCAGGTTTGAGGCACCATTTGGTGGAATTTAGATCACAATTGGAGATTATGGAGTTAGAGCGGAGAAGTGTGATTTTGGTGGTCTGGAAGAGCTAATTGGAGACATCCAGAGGAAGAAGAGTTGACCACCTGAGGAGATGGCGAAATTCCCGAGAAAAGTGAAGGCCGCGGCCTTGCACGCGAGGCGAAGCCAGCACATGAAGAATTATTCCCGCGTGCTGCTTTTGTTATTTTGGGCCCGTGAAGAGGAAAGGCCCAAATGAAACGGCTGGGCCCAATTGAATGCTGATGTCGCGTGAAGAAGCTGGAAGAATGCAGAGCTGACGTCAGCCACGATGTCAGCGAGGAGTGTGCTGATGCTTGCAAAAGAAGATGGGCCGCGCATCTGCTGAGGTGGGCCGCTCCTGCTTGCACGAGCCAGGCCGAGATGTCTGCTGCCTTGGAGCTGGGCCGCGTGGCTGCTGGTCTGGGCCACATGAGTGGGCCTTGACTTAATTAAATGAAGAAGAATTGATGTGGACCGGCCCGAATTACAAGGGAGCAGCAAATTAATCCAAACGAGCCGGACGATTTGTTTCTCGTTTTCTTTTCGTTTATTCTTTTTCCTTTTATTTATTATTTTCCTTTTAATTATTTTTACCACACTTTTAGAATTAGGTTAAAACACTTTTAGTTAACCTAGTTGCCACGGAAAAAATAGTTAGACCTAGTTTCATTCATCGTTGTTTTTCCCTTTTGCTCAGGCAGACAATTGAAGTCTTTGGATTGATTGGATTGTGAGGTTATTCCTTTACTCTTTCTATGATTGTATTAATTTTCTCTCGTGCTTAATCTCATTGATCATATATCGATTCCCCTTGATTTGTTGATTAGGAAATCAATTAGATTGTTAATAGTAGTTCCCTCTAGTCTGACAACCTAGAGAAATTAGTATTATGCTATTGGTTCCCATTTTCCATACAACCTGTTGAGATTGTTATTGATCATATTACTAAGGATTGGAGGATACTGGTTGAGAATCTAAATCCCTTAGTTTGTGTAGAGAATTAATTGCATGCAATTGTATGACTGGTTGCTACACTTGCATGTACCTATCTATTCCTGAACTTCCTGCTGCTATTGAATTAAATCGTGAAGGTTAGTAGGGATTTGTTTAATAGTTAGGGTTATCAAGACTGGTTGGACTGGTAACTAATTCAGAACAAGGATTAGGACTTTCATGAGTATTGAGGACTAGGAATAATCAATGATCGATCTATCAATCTGAAGTGTGGATATTTGTTTGGCTCATTTATTTTCCCTATTTGATTTCAAGTCTTTGTTTTTATTTATTTATTTTATTTATTTTGTTTTTAATCATAAACCCCTCTTGGTTACTTGTTGGTATACAATTACATCGTTGGGATAGTATTTGATTCTCTGTGGGATTCGACCCTTACTTACCAGACTACATTAGTTGGGTTTGTTTAGGATTATTTTGTATAGGTGTCACGACAACGCCTATCAGTACACAAGCTAGCATTCAGAACCTGGAAAGACAATTTGGTCAAATCTCTCAAGTGGTGAATAAACTGGACACGAAGGATTCTGATAAACTTCCATCTCAAATGGAAGTGAACCCGAATATTCGGAATGTCAGTGCTGTGACTTTGAGAAGTGGGAAGAAGCTTGAGGAAGATAGGTCTGAGGTCAACAAGGACGACCATGAGGATTTGGAGCAGAATAGTGACGGCGACCACCGCGAAAACGGCGACCGCCGCAAGACTCACGACGCCCGCCGCGAAAGGGACGCTGCTCTCGACCTGGAAGAAAAAAATCACGGTGACCGCCATAACAATTATGGCGACCGCCGTGACGGTGAAACTTTTCTCGAAAATCCTGATGACATTCACGGCGACCGCCGCGAAACACACGGCGCCCGCCGCCCCTCTGATAGCGAAGTTGAAGCTAAGAAGGAGTATGTACCCCCGATTTTTCTTGAGTGGAAGCTTGTTGCGCCATTCCCATCTGCTTTGAAGCGTACCAAGCCACTTGCGCAGGACAAGGACATGTTTGAGATGTTTAGAAACGTTGAGATCAACATGCCCCTCCTGAATTTAATCAAGTCTGTCCCTCGTTATTCCAAGTTCTTGAAGCAGATGTGCCCCACAAAGATAAATCAGGATAGAAACAGCAAGAAGAAGGTCAAGGTCAGCGAACATGTCTCTGCTATTTTTCAGAAGCGCTTACCCAAGAAGTGTGGCGACCCAGGTATGTCCACCATCCCCGTTACCATTGGAGGTACCAAGTTCAATAAAGCTATGTTAGATTTGGGTGCTTCCATAAATGTTTTACCTTCATCTCTTTGTGAATCCTTAGGATTAGGACCCATGCATGCGACCAAAATTTTCATTCAGCTAGCTGATAGATCTAGTGTGCGGCCTATAAGGATAGTGGAGGATGTTTTGGTTAGGGTTGGTGATCTTAGTTTTCCTGCTGATTTCTATGTGCTTGATATGAAACATGATATGCATGTAGCCCTTATCCTATTAGGGAGACCCTTCCTGAAAACTGCAAACACCAAGATTAATGTGAGTACTGGTTCCTTGACTATGGAATTTGATGGCCAAACCATTAATTATAATATCTATGAAGCCATGAAATTCCCTTCTGATGGTCATTCTTTGTGTGCAATTGATGTACTTGAGCATGTGGTGCAAGATGTTTTTGATGAGGACCACCTAGATGACACACCACCTATTGTTGATTCTAGCTTGGATATTGCTATATCTACTGACTTGCAGGAAGGTGTTGATGAGTGGGACGCTTGCTATAAGCTCCCTCCAGAGCTTCCAGGTAAATCACCTTTGCTGCTAACTCCGAGCGAGAGGCTCGTTCCATATTTGGTGCAGGTCCCTGAAGTCAAGGCTAAACACCCCCCTGATCGATCTAAGCATGGGGTAGACGTGACTAAGAAGGTCAAGATGGAGAAGTCGTTGAAGAAGAAGCATGGTCTAAGGTTCAAACATTTCCATGATTGGTTCAGGAAGGAGGTATGGATTAAGAAGGTTCCCAAAGAGCCTGACGATATGGATTGAGGATTTGTGAGTAGTATGTCGAGCCAACGACATTAACCAAGGCGCTGCTCGGGAGGCAACCCGAGATTTGGTAGTTTATTTTCTTTCCCTTAGTCAATTTCTATTGTTTTTCTTTTAGTTTTTCCTTTCTGTGTTGAACTAACCTGCAGGAAACGAAAAAAAAAATGTTCACGGCGCCCGCCGTAAATGCTTCGCCAAGCAAGTTGGCTACGACCTAAAAACGGCGACCGCCGTTTAATTACGGCGACCGCCGCACCCTTCACGGCGACCGCCGCACTTTCTCAGGTAAAAAAAAAATCTAAAAAAATGGGCCTCGAAAAAAACCTTAAACGGGGAGCAAAAGACGAAAATAAGATACCCCGAAAAGACCTTAAACGGGGAGAAAAAGTCAAAAAAAAATAAAAAAAAAATTACCCAGCTGTCCAGATTCTCCACGGAGAGGTGCGCATAATGTTGCTAACGGAAGATTACATTCACCCTACTTTTACTTGGCAATGTTGATGGCCCTGCAGTCGACAGCTGGAGAGGAGGTACACCAGGACCCAACCACGACGACATCTGGGCCCATTTTTGAAGGCCATGCAACCCCGTTCCCTTGATTGACCACTATTCACCAGAGTGGTTTCTTATGGTTGCATGGTAGGAGTTGATGGAGTTGAAGGCCGTGCAGCCCTGATTTCCTACATCACCACCGCACTTCACATTGGTTTCCTATGGTTGCACGGTATATGAAGGTTATAGCGTTGATGTAGACATCCAGGACATGAACTTTTCTGACTACACCGCCAGCAACAAGGAAGTGTCCAAGCCAACTCGGCAACGTTGTGAGTTATTTTTTGCTTTTCCCTATGCTTTATTCTTTTGTCTTTCATTACATTGAGGACAATGCAATGTTTAAGCATGGGGTGGGGTTTTATACTTGCTACGCTGCTGAGGAGAAAAATGAAAAAAAAAATGAAAAGAGCCAAAAAAATTGAAAAAGGCTATCATAAAAATCCTGGGATAGGTCGAAAACCCGAAAGGGCGGCCTAGGCAATAAGCAGGTGGCTTGGACCAGCATTAGGCTGGGGTAATATGAGGTCAAGAGTGACGTGAGCTTATGTGAGTACATCTATTGGAAAATGAAATGAGTGGCTTGGTGAAAACCCGAAAGGGCGCCTTGGCAAAATGAGCGAAAAGAAGAAGAGTGATTTTAGGATTTCTCATTGTTCTTGGCGAGGCGTCATAAGAAGAGGAGTCAAAGAAGGATTGTCGGGTAGGTCACTCTGGGAGACATAAGGAGCAATAGATGGAGGCTAGGATTAGAGGTCACTCACACTATTGGATGTCCGGGTTTAGCTTGGGGGAAGTACTATGCTTGCCCCTTAAGCTTGTTGAGTTGTGGATGTGTTGTGAATGAGATTGGTGCTAGGAGCTTGGCATGGGTTAGGTGACTCTTAGTTGGAGGATATGCTTCCTGAGATCTTGGATACTACATTGGAGGAGTAGACTCTTTATTAGTTTACTCGAGGACGAGCAAAGGTCTAAGCATGGGGTGGTTTGATAAGCACTACTTTGTAGGGTTTAAGTAAGAGTTATTAGAGGTTTTATTGGTGCCATTCGGGTAGATTTAGACACATTCATGTGCATGGCGTGTGGGGGCGAAGTTTGGTAATTAATTAAAAGCCACGTGATTGCCGGGATCGGATTGGATGAAATTAGGCCCAAGTGAATAAAGGCCCATGAATTAGACACGTGAAATGCCGAAGAATTGAAAGTGGGCATGTGTTTGCTGAAGATGGGCCGTGATAAGGAGAGGCCCACGTGAAAGCTGATGCCCGCTCCGCGTAAAATTGGAAGCAGCGAAATGAATTGGAGGATGATGAAAGTGCATGACGTCAGCGAGCAATTGGAAGATGCAATGGGCCGCGTTTTGCTGCCGAGATGGTGTGGGCCATCACGTGATGCCGAGCAGCTACTGAACGCGAGATTCAAGGCCGAGAATGTGGGATTAATTTCCTTGCTTTTGTTTGTTTATTATTTTATTATTATTTTATTAATTCGTTTTAGGTTAATTTAGATTTTATTTCCTTTAGTATATTAGGGTAGAGAAAAGGCTTTTTGCCAATCTATCATCTTTTTCTTTGAACCCTAATTTCTCTTTACGTATTTGCTATGAAGAACTAAGTCCCCTTGGCTTAGTTAGACGCTGAAGTTTTCGTTTGGATTAAGTTGTGAGATTCTTGTTCTTAATCTATTGCATGGTTTTTATCTTTCTCTTGCTTAAGTTGTTTATGATTGATATTGATAATCTCTATTTGGACGCAACTAGGGTTTATTGTTATTGATTAATTGCTAGATCTAGATTGTTACTGGTTGAGCATATCTATTTCAGAGTAGCAACTGCATCGTACTAGTATCTGGTTGTGCTAGTCTTATGCAGAAGAGAATTGATTTACATTCTAGGATAAAAGCTGGTTGTTTTATGCTAGAATTGTATCCAACTATATTCCTATCCGTAAAGCTGCTGTTAAACTGAATCTTGATAGTTTCAGGGTTGTTTAATCAGTTAGTGCTAATAGTATCTGGTTGTGCTATTAGTTATATCTGAAAATGAATTGGAATCACCATTGCATGAGATTTTGAATGAGTATCTATGATCAACTTGTCATACGAATAGTGGATGTTGTTTGACTAAGTGCTTTTCCCATCACTGATTTCAAAACTCTTTCGCTTGTTTACTTTTGCATGCTTAGTTACTTAAAACAAACAAAAACCCCATTTGGTTACTTTGGTTTGACGCATAACTTGCATATTAAGATAGATATGTCTCCCTGTGGATTTGACCCGTACTTACCTAGGACTACGGTTTAGGGTTTATTTGGATATTTTACATAGCAGTTTTTAGAACGACAAAAACTTGTTATCAATAATCATTAAAAGTGTGTATATATTTTGTATTAATGTGTATACAGTGATGGATCTAGAAATTTATTGAAGGGGTGATTTTAATTTCATATATTTTTTATTTTATAAATTGATATTTATATTAATATTTTAAAACTAAAAAACTTATGAGATCCATCTTTTGAAGTTACTTTGATTAATTCATGTAATATATACTCTATTTTTTAGCGTTTTTAAAAATTATTTAAATAATGTAAGCTTTCCAATTTTTGTTTTTAATAAAAACTAAAAAATGAAATAAAAAATAAAAGAGAAATAAACATGTTTAATAAACATCAAGATTTTAATACGACAATTATGACTCAATTTGTTTTAACAAAAATAGAAAAAAGAAGGATTGGGGGGAGGGATTGATCAAAGGAGTAGTATAGAAGATTATCCATATTTATGAAGTAGATGAAAAATTTTGGATACTCAATACATATACTACGATTTTGGATAAAAGGCACAATTTTTTCCATCCAACATTGGATTACTTTGATTTCCACCAAAATATTGTTTTGAATTTTCAGTCTCTGAGTTCTACCATATAGGATTTAATGACATGTGAAAATAAAGAGTTGATCTTTATCTATCTCTTCTCCTCACATACTACAATTAATTACAAAATAGATCCGGAGTCGTTCAGAATGGTCCAAAGTCTGCTTGGATTTGATTGGAACTGATGTAGTCAGATACATGAGAGGTGGATCTCTCTCATTCTCCTACATTTGATGGGGTTGCTAGATGAGCAGACATTTTGTTTGAGATGTCGAAATCTTAAATATATACCACTTTGTCGATCCAGTAACACAAACCATAAGTTATTCAATGACTGGAACACTGAAGATGTAACAATGTTTCAACATAAAATAATTAGTACATGAGTGTGAGATACAAAAGCTTACATGTCCTTTAGAGGTAGTCAGATACACGATAGGTGGAGTGAGCTCGCTATACAACCCATTTATAACTTTTGAAGAATACTTTGATGGTTTCAACGGTTTAATTAACGACATTTTAAAACCATTGATCAAAGGGGTCGTAGATAAGCTTATCCATATTTATGAATTAGATGACAAGCCTTGGATACTCAATAAATATACAATGATTGTGAATAAAGGGCACAACAACTTTTTTCGTCCGTCATTGGATCACTTTGATCCCTGCCCAAAAATTGTTTCAAATTTTTAGTTTCTCAGTTCCATCTTATAAGATTTAATGACATGTTTGAATAAAGAGTTGCTCTTTATCTATCCCTTTTCCTCACACACTACAACGCTCTTAAAAGTGGATCCGGAGTCGTTCAAAATAGTCTGAAGTCTGCTTGGATTCGATTGGAACCGATGTAGTTAGATATATGAGAGGTGGATCTCCCTCATTCTCCTACATTTGATGGGGTTGCTGGGTGACAGACATTTTGTTTGAGATGTCGAAAGTTTAAATATATACCATTTTGTTATCTAGTAAGACAAACCATAAGTTATTCAATGACTGGAACACTGAAGATGTAACAATGTTTCAACATAAAATAATTAGTACATGAGTGTGAGATACAAAAGCTTACATGTCCTTTAGAGATAGTCAGATACACGATAGGTGGAGTGAGCTCGCTATACAACCCATTTATAACTTTTGAAGAATACTTTGATGGTTTCAACGGTTTAATTAACGACATTTTAAAACCATTGATCAAAGGGGTCGTAGATAAGCTTATCCATATTTATGAATTAGATGACAAGCCTTGGATACTCAATAAATATACAATGATTGTGAATAAAGGGCACAATAACTTTTTTCGTCCGTCATTGGATCACTTTGATCCCTGCCTAAAAATTGTTTCAAATTTTTAGTTTCTCAGTTCCATCGTATAAGATTTAATGACATATGTGAATAAAAAGTTGCTCTTTATATATCCCTTCTCCTCACACACTACAACGTTCCTAAAAGTGGATCCGGAGTCGATCAAAATAGTCTGAAGTCTGCTTGGATTCGATTGGAACCGAAGTAGTTAGATACATGAGAGGTGGATCTCTCTCATTCTCCTACATTTGATGGGGTTGCTGGGTGACAGACATTTTGTTTGAGATGTCGAAAGCTTAAATATATATCAATTTGTCTATCCAGTAAGACAAATCATAAGTTAAGACTGTAACACTAAAGAAGTAACAATGATTAGTATGTGAATGTAAGAAACAAAAACTTACATGCCATTTACAGGTAGTCAGATACACGAGAGGTGGAGTGAGCTTTCTATGCAACCCATTTACAACTTTTGAAGAATACGTTGATGGTTTCAACGGTTTAAATGATGTCAGTTTAATACCTTTGATCAAAGGGGTAGTATATAAGCTTATCTATATTTATGAAGTAGATGAAAAATCTTGGATACTCAATTAATATACTACGATTTTGGATAAAAGGCACAACAACTTTTTTCATCCAACATTGGATCACTTTGATCTCTACCAATACATTGTTTTGAATTTTCAGTCTCTGAGTTCTATCGTATAGGATTTAATGACATCTGAAAATAAATAGTTTCTCTTTATCTATCCCTCCTCCTCACATACTACAATTGTTTTCAAAGTGGATCCGGAGTTGTCCGGAGTCGTTCAGAATGGTCCAAAGTCTGTTTGGATTCGATTGGAACCGATGTAGTCAAATACATGAGAGGTGGATCTCCCTCATTCTCCTACATTTGATGGGGTTGCTAGATGTGCAGATATTTTGTTTGAGATGTCGAAATCTTAAATATATATATATCACTTTGTCGATCTAGTAACACAAAACATAAGTTATTCAATGATTGGAACACTGAAGATGCAACAATGTTTCAACATCAAATAATTAATACGTGAGTGTGAGATACAAAAGCTTACATGTCCTTTAGAGGTAGTCAGATACACGAGAGGTGGAGTGAGCTCGCTATACAACCCATTTACAACTTTTGAAAAATATTTTGATGGTTTCAACAGTTTAATTGACGACATTTTAAAACCATTGATCAAATGGGTCGTAGATAAGCTTATCCATATTTATGAATTAGATGACAAGCCTTGGATACTCAATAAATATACAATGATTGTGAATAAAGGGCACAACAACTTTTTCCGTCCGTCATTGGATCACTTTGATCCATGCCAAAAAAATGTTTCAAATTTTTAGTTTCTTAGTTCCATCGTATAGGATTTAATGACATGTGTGAATAAAGAGTTACTCTTTATCTATCTCTTCTCCTCACACACTACAACGTTCTTCAAAGTGGATCCAAAGTCGTCCGGAGTCGTTCAAAATAGTCTGAAATCTGCTTGGATTCGATTGGAACCGAGGTAGTTAGATACATGAGAGGTGGATCTCCCTCATTCTCCTACATTTGATGGGTTTGCTGGATGACAAACATTTTGTTTGATATGTCGAAAGCTTAAATATATATTACTTTGTCTATCCAGTAAAACAAACCATAAGTTATTCAATTACTGGAACACTGGATAAACAACAACGATTAGTATGTGAATGTGAGAAACAAAAACTTACATGTCCTTTAGAGGTAGTCAGATACACGAGAGGTGAAGTGAGATTGCTATGTAGCCCATTTACAACTTTTGAAGAATACGTTGATGGTTTTAACGGTTTAAATGATGGTAGTTTAATACCTTTGACCAAAGGGGTAGTAGATAAGCTTATCCATATTTATGAAGTAGATGACAAATCTTAGATACTCAATAAATATACTACGATTTTGGATAAAAGGCACAACTTTTTCCATCCAACATTGGATCACTTTGATCTCCACCAAAACATTGTTTCGAATTTTCAATCTCTGAATTCTACCGTATAGGATTTAATGACATGTGAAAATAAAGAGTTCCTTTTTATCTATCCCTCCTCCTCACATACTACAATTTTTTCCAAAGTGGATCGGGAGTCGTTCAGAATGGTCCAAATCTGCTTAGATTCAATTGGAACCGATGTAGTCAGATACATGAGAGATGGATTTCCCTCATTCTCCTACATTTGATGGGGTTGCTGGATGTGCAGACATTTTGTTTGATATGTCAAAATCTTAAATATATACCACTTTGTCGATCCAGTAACACAAACCATAAGTTATTCAATGACTGGAACATTAGAGAAGCAACAACGTTTCAACATCAGGTAATTAGTACGTGAGTGTGAGAAACAAAAGCTTACAAGTCCTTTAGAGGTAGTCAGATACACGAGAGGTGGAGTGAGCTTGCTATACAACTCATTTACAACTTTTGAAGAATACTTTGATGGTTTCAACAGTTTAATTGACGAAGTTTTAAAACCATTGATCAAAGGGGTAGTAGATATGCCTATCCATATTTATGAATTAGATGACAAGCCTTGGGTACTCAATAAATATACAATGATTGTGAATAAAGGGCACAAGAACTTTTTCCGTCCGACATTGGATCACTTTGATCCCCACCAAAACATTGTTTCGAATTTTCACTCTCTGAGTTCCACCGTATAGAATTTAATGACATGTGGGAATACTACTATTCAATCAACATTCGGGATCAAAATGTTCAATTGCATGGACACGGTTTGTACTTCATCACAATGTCGCCGCCTTAGATATGCTCCCGCAATTATGATAGAGATTATGGAGAAAGTGGATTTTGTATGTCGTGTAAGCAATGCAAAAGATCACTATAGAAAGTATGGAGTTGAAGTGGAAAAAAATACTGTGGTACGGGGGTGGAAGTCTAACTATGGTGAATGGCTTAAATATTGGAAATCTAACTGTCGTAATTCAAGATTCAACGAACAAGGTGAAGCGTAAAGTAAATGTAGCTCCTCCTTGGCCAGAATCGTATTGGGGGGTATTCTTGGGGCATCGGGGCACTAGCGACCTCGTATTGATTTTGTGTCAAGCTCCGCGGGCCAAGGTATGGGCATTGGAGGTTGTCTAGTTCTTCTAAAGTTATAATTTCTAAATTTTTCGAGAGCGTTTAGGGTGAAAGCCGAGGTTGTAGCAATTGTAGGACTGTAAGGAAAGTGTGTTTCAAAATACACAACATCCCCTATTGATAAATATATCACCAGATTCAATATCAAAGAGATTCCAGCCTCTCTTGCCACAAGGATAACCAACAAAGTTGCACTTCCCTACTCCTTTCAGCAAATTTGTCTTTATCTCGGGATAATTTAAAAGAAAAGCATAAGCAACCAGAGACCCAAAAATAACTATAGTTTGGCACTATACCGTACAGAATCTCGAACGAAGTCTTGCCCTGAAGGGTAGCTAAATTAGTCTGATTGATCAAATAGAAAGTTGTAAGGACACATTCTCCCCAGAAAGAGACAGGAAGATGTGCTTGAAAATGAAGAACTCTTGCCACGTTAAGGGTGTGTTTGTGCTTGCGTTCAATCCTCTCATTTTGCTGAGGAGTGTAGACACGAGAGGTTTCTAATAGCACACCCGTTTCAGCAAAGTAAGAATGTAGTGGAAGAAATTTTGTGCCATTGTCGGCCCTAATACTCTAAACCTGCTTGCAAAATTGAAGCTGAATTATTGCACAATAATTCTTAGTAGAGACAACAACCTCAGTCTTGTATTTCAACAAAATAAGCCTGCACGGCACGAGAGCAATCATTAACAATTGTCGAGAAATAGGCAACACTAGTAGTAGAAGAAGTGTTATAAGGGCCCCAAACATCGCAATGAATCAACTCAAATCATTTACTATATTGTAACAAATAAGAAAACTAGATCGAGATTGTTTTCATTTAAAACAGATAACACAAGGAACATCCTTGATTTATTGTTCTCACTACTAATAATATCAGATAAACTAGGTAGGGGCGGAGCCAGGATTTTACCCCGGGGGGCTAAAATCCTGCTCGAGGAAAAAAAAACTTAAGATAGTTTTATTTTCATGGCTTAAATCTGTTAGGGTCGGTTGAAATTACATTTTCAAATGAGATAAGGATAAAAAAACTTAAGATAAGTTTATTTTTGTAATTTTTTTTTCAACGGTCCCCTCTAGACCCCATGTAAATTCGCCCCTGAAACTAGGCAAAGTAAAAATAAAAGGATGACCAAAACAACAATGCTAGAGACTAGTAGACAAATAAGAAGTAGTATGACAAGCTCGCAAGTGAGTGCCAAGTGCCCAAATCCAAATGACATTGCTTAATTTGTTGCTCACCCACACCAATCACTAGTGTCCTCAAACCATAATATTGCAAGACACATAAATAAGGATATAAGATATAGTTTTTTTAGTCAATAAGTAAAAGTTGAGATTGTTTCTAGTAATTTTTAGAAAGAGATAAGGATATAAGATATAGTTTTTTTAAAGCTTGTTTGAAAAGTATACTTAACAACTTATAAAAGTTGAGATTGCTTAATTAACCTCTTTGTTTTTTTTCCAATCTTCTCCGCTTTTTCATCTGGAGAGGCGTTCCAGCCACAAAAAACTAACGACAATACCTGACTTTCCCATTTTTCTCAAAGTCGTGTAATTCTCCATCGTCTCATCTCCCCTTATGATTTTGGACTGGACGGTGTGTCAATTAGACATAAAAAAAGGATTCCTTCACGGAATATGTCTTCATCCAACAACCTCAAGGTTTTTCTCATCCTTAACTTCCTCGTTATAATTGTAAGTTAAGAAAATCTCTTTACAGCCTTAAACAAGCCTCCCTATCTTGGTTTGCCCAACCAAGCAATTCATTAATTTTATTTGATTTTACCCCTTCTCAACCTTACTTCTCTCTTAATTTACCTTTTTCACACCCAATGTGAAATTTTGTAGTTTGGCTTATGTAGATGATTTTCTAGTGATTTCTTAAACTCCAGTGTTGGCTTAACAATCACTTGTCTCAGAAACAATTTTCCTATAAAATATATTGGCAACATTACTTAATGTTGCAATGCCAATTACCACCTCCTCCTCTGTTGAGAATTCTACACACACTTATACCATGTTGGACGTTTAGTTCGATATTGAACCCCTAATTCGATTTTCGTCTATTTTGTACAAAATTGACACATTTCATACATTCTCGTCAAGCCAAGGTTAAGTTTAAGAATGCATTCGCTAAGATAACAGCTACAGTATTGAAACAGTTATATACATGAACAAACTAAACTACACTTCCCAATCATTAATAAGTATCAACCGCCAGCACAGATCCAGAAGATAATAATCTGGACAGAAGGAGCTAGTTGTCGGGCAACTTAACAGCTGCATTCGATCGACTGAATTGCAAGATGCACATCATGCGCGCCACACCGGATTTAGTTATGGATGTGAGGCGTAGTGCGATAAGAGAGCCATGGAGTGTAATGGATTTTCCCCATTTTAGTCAAATTGCTTAGGAAATACATTTTCTTGCAACTGTCTTCCTCGGTAATTATTAAATTATTCATGTAAGTGATTGTGCGTATTTTGATGACATTCATCAGATATATATAGTTGATTGTCACTTGTCAACATCACACAAATATGTTCAAATTATTGAAAATCAAATATTCAATGGTTATCGATCATATTAACCAATGCTAATAGTCATTAACTATCTAGTTGTCACAAGTGTTCAATTGGCAGGCACTCATGGGAATTTTTTCTGAATGTCGGCATCTCAATAAGAGTGAATTTCAAACAACATTCAACTCAACGAAGGTAGATACGCCAACAATAGTAAAACTGATCGAGAATGTTCATATAAAATAATATTTCGCCACTCCGTTTTATTCATGAGTATAACATTACTGAACTTTTGCTCTTTTCGTAATACATGTCAACTATGAAATAGAAACCTGAGGAAAGAAAAGAGCAAATATAATGTAACATGAGTGACGATTAATTAATAATTAGGTGTTCTTGTGGAGGAAAATATTGTAGAGCAGCACGAGGACAACCGGGATGATCATCAGGACCGGCATTCCAAGTGGACCCGTGGGTGCGGGCCCCATCAGCAGCGGACCCACCAGGAGGATAGCCGCCACCATCAGGAACACAGCAACCGACCCTGGGCCCCACTTGTAGTTGGAATCCATGGATGGATGATTAATTAAGATTGGTTGGTTAACGCTCTACTTATGGATATATGTATCCAATATGGTAAATCTGATCCACGAGTTGTTGCTGGGGATCTACCGCCCCATTTATATGTGAGCGGGAATGGTAGTTAAGCAGTTGGCGGGGTAGTTATTTTAAAAAAAAACGGTTATTTCTGGCGCCAACCGTTATTGATGGTTGTCTATTGAAGCCCACTGGATGCATGGATCGATCAATAATGGGATGGGCCTACAGAAAACCATGGTTGTTTGGTTTGATTGATCATCTTTCTGCAAAATGATTTTGCACGATTGCTACTTATTGATTTGGAACTAGTGTAGTCTCCTTAAGTAAGTGCAGGTTTAACAAAAAATTAGGGGTGTTCATCCGGTCCGGACCGGATCGGATTTTTTCAAAAGTCCGGACTGGAGACCGGACCTATTCGGTCCAGTCCGGTCTAGGACCGGTTTAGACTGGATCTTATTTTTTTTTAAATTAAATTTTTATTTAAAATCTATAAAAAAAATCTAAAAAATATTTATACTCCTGACTTATTAAATTAAAAAAATATCTATAAAAAAATACATATAAACTCCTAATTTATTTATTTTTATATTTTTTTTATAAAAAAACCGATCCGGACCGTTTTTTTTCCGGGTTTGGACCGGACCAGACCGGACCCGGATTAAGGGGGAAACCTGGACCGGAGACCGGTCCGATCTTTTACGGTCCGGTCCGGTCTCATTTTGAACACCCCTACAAAAAAATGATATGTTATATTAATATGATCAAGCTACTAAATATGCAACTTTTAAATAACATATATCTTTTTAATTTAAAAGAACAAAAAATATATTAATTGGTGAATAATAGTATACAAAATCTAATAATGAATTATTGAAATGTACTATGAATATAATGATAAAGTATATATTAGAAAAATATTTTAGTTTTTAAATTAAAAATTGTTTTTATATAAATTATAAATTTATTAATGTGATTTAGTAAACATATTATTTACAACAACAGCAGTTGTGAAAAAATGGGTGTCGAATGTACGAATAAGGTATTTCACCCCAGAAAATGTGTGCACGCATACACTTCACGGGTGCATTGTGAACACTTCGACAGAGTTTAAACAATTACATACTCTAAGAACATGGTATAATATATTACAATATACTATTTTTATACGAAAAGGCTAAATGCACGCGGTTTCGCGTCTAAATGGACGCGAAACCGTGTGCGTAGCTTAGCAGCACGGTTTCGTGCTGCTAAGCAACGCGCACAGGGAAAAAAATGTCATTTATCCATGCGCGTAAGCTACGCGTACAAAAAAAAATGAATTTTTTTTCTTCCCATAATCATGTAGAGAATTTCAATACGAGTCCGTGCATATAAAATGCGTCCAAAACGGACATCGTTTGCCCCTCCAAAAGCCCAAAAAACAAAGCCTTCATATCCATTTTTTTTTACAATTTGGTGCCCGGCATATAGCGCATTATTATAGTGAAATTTTTTGGTATTTTTTGCATTTTTCTACTATAATTTTGTATAAAACTTTAATATGAGTCCGTACATAGACCTGTCAAAAACCGACCCAACCCGAAAGGACCCGAACCCGACCCGAACGTCACTGGGTCAAGAAGGACCCGAACCCGAAGGACCCGAACGCAAATTCGAGCTCGCGGGTCCCCTTTAATTTATATATTTTATTTCATTTATATTAAATATTTTAATATACTTTATTAAATAATAATATAATATTAATTATATTATTAAAATTATTTTATTAAAGTTAAAAATCATAATAATAATCATAAGAAAAGGACATGTTCGACCTGCCGGGTCAACCCGAACCTGCCCGACCCGAAAATTGTACCAACCCGATATGACCCGAACCCGATTTGACCCGAACTTGACCAACCCGACCCAATTGACAGGTCTATCCGTACATATAAAATTCATCCAAAATAGATATCGTTTTCCCCTCCAAAAAGCCAAAAATCGAGAATAAAAACTTTATATAATATAGTATATACTATAGTATTTCATTATATTTCATATAGTTATACTTTTGTACTATAGTATTTCATTAAATTTCGTATAATTACACTTATATACTATAGTGTTTCATTATATTTCATATAGTTACACTTATGTACTGTAGAGTTTCATTATATTTCATAAAGTTACACTTATATACTATAGTATTTCATTATATTTCATATAGTTACACTTATGTACTATAGTATTTCATTAAGTCTAGTATACTTAGACTTATATACTATAGTATTTCATTAAATTTCATATAGTTACACTTATGTACTATAGTATTTCATTAAATCTAGTATACTTAGACTTATATAGTATAGTATTTCATATAGTTACACTTATGTACTATAGTATTTCATTATATTTCATATAGTTACACTTATGTACTATAGTATTTCATTAAATTTCATATAGTTACACTTATGTACTATAGTATTTCATTAAGTCTAGTATACTTAGACTTATATACTATAGTATTTCATTATATTTCATATAGTTACACTTATGTACTATAGTATTTCATTAAGTCTAGTATACTTAGACTTATATAGTATAGTATTTCATATAGTTACACTTATGTACTATAGTATTTCATTAAGTCTAGTATACTTAGACTTATATACTATAGTATTTCATTATATTTCATATAATTACACTTATGTACTATAGTATTTCATTAAATTTCATATAATTACACTTATGTACTATAGTATTTCATTAAGTCTAGTATACTTAGACTTATATACTATAGTATTTCATTATATTTCATATAGTTACACTTATGTACTATAGTATTTTATAAAGTCTAGTATACTTAGACTTATATACTATAGTATTTCATATAGTTACACTTATGTACTATAGTATTTCATTAAGTCTAGTATACTTAGACTTATATACTATAGTATTTCATTATAATTCATATAGTTACACTTATATACTATAGTATTTCATTATATTTTATATAGTTACACTTATATATTATAGTATTTCATTAAGTCTAGTATACTTAGACTTATATACTATAGTATTTCATTATATTTCATATAGTTACACTTATGTACTATAGTATTTTATAAGTGTAACTATATGAAATATAATGAAATACTATAATATATAAGTGTAACTATATGAAATATAATAAAATACTATAGTATATAAGTCTAAGTATACTAGAATTAATGAAATACTCTAGTACATAAGTGTAACTATATGAAATTTAATGAAATACTATAATATACAAGTGTAACTGTATGAAATATAATGAAATACTATAGTATATAAGTCTAAGTATACTAGATTTAATGAAATACTATAGTACATAAGTGTAATTATATGAAACATAATGAAATACTATAGTATATAAGTGTAACTATACGAAATTTAATGAAATACTATAGTACATAAGTATAACTATATGAAATTTAATGAATTACAATAGTACATAAGTGTAACTATATGAAATATAATGAAATACTATAGTATATAAGTCTAATTATACTAGACTTAATAAAATACTATAGTACATAAGTGTAACTATATGAAATTTAATGAAATACTATAATATACAAGTGTAACTGTATGAAATATAATGAAATAATATAGTATATAAGTCTAAGTATACTAGATTTAATGAAATACTATATATAAGTGTAACTATATGAAATTTAATGAATTACAATAGTACATAAGTGTAACTATATGAAATATAGTTAAATACTATAGTATATAAGTGTAACTATACGAAATTTAATGAAATACTATAGTATATAAGTGTAACTATATGAAATATAATGAAATACTATAGTATATAAGTGTAACTATACGAAATTTAATGAAATATTATAGTACATAAGTATAACTATATGAATTTTATATGTACGGATAGACCTGTCAACTGGGTCGGGTTGGTCGGGTTCGGGTCATATCGGGTTGGTAAAATTTTCGGGTCGGGCGGGTTCGGGTTGACCCGGCGGGTCGAACATGTCCTTTTCTTATGATTATTATTATGATTTTTAACTTTAATAAAATAATTATAAAAATATAATTAATATTATATTATTATTTAATGAAGTATATTAAAATATTTAATATAAATGAAATAAAATATATAAATTAAAGGGGACCGCGAGCTCGAATTTGCGTTCGGGTCCTTCGGGTTCGGGTCCTTCTTGACCTAGTGACGTTCGGGTCGGGTTCGGGTTGGAACGGTTTTTGACAGGTCTATGTACGGACTCATATTAAAGTTTTATACAAAATTATAGTAGAAAAATGCAAAAAATACCAAAAAATTTCACTACAATGCGCTATATGCCGTGCCAAATTGTAAAAAAAATGGGTAGGAAGGCTTCGTTTTTTGGGCTTTTGGAGGGGCAAACAATGTCCGTTTTGGACGCATTTTATATGCACGGACTCGTACTGAAATTCTCTACATGATTATGGGAAGAAGAAAAAAAAAAAATTTTTTGTGCGCGTAGCTTACGCGCATGGATAAATGATTTGTTTTTCCTGTGCGCGTAAGCTACACGCACAGATTTATGCCCATTTTACCCCTGTGCGCGTAGCTTAGCAGCACGAAACCGTGCTGCTAAGCTATGCGCACGGTTTCGCTTCCATGTAGACGCGAAACCGCATGCATTTAGCCATTGCCTTTTTATATGGGTTAGGTCACATGAAAAATGGTGCTCTTTCAGAAATGATGATGTTTCCTAGCCATTGGATGAATAAAATTCAAGCGTCACGATTAGACTATTAATTAAGCGGTCATATGTCATGCACATGAGTCATGACTACGTGAGTAATTTGATAAGAGCACTCCTTAGAGCATCATTATTGGGGGCTTAATTGAAGGGGTTTATTGTAGGCTTTTTGCCAATAAGCCTCACTCATTTTTTTAATTTAGTGGAGAGCTTATTAGATGGACTTATTAGAGTATATTAAATTATAATTATACCATTTTATTTATATTAAATTATCAATATATTTTTTATATTAAATATTTAATATACTCTTTATATTAAATTTTAAAAATTAAAAAATTTATTAAATATATTTATTTCAAGTATTTTGTATATTTAGTGTATATTTATATTAAATTAGTGTATATTTATATTTTAAACCATCATAAATAATATTAAAATGATTAGTTTTCAATTAATAATATACAAATTATAATAAAAAAAAAAATTTAAAAATTGAAACATAATCATAATGGATGTCTATGGATAGAGAAAAATGTAATTAGAATTATAATAATTTTTATTTTTATTTTTAATGTAAGAAAATAAAAATAAAACATTATAAAAAAATAACGGATGGCCATTCCTGACCGTCCGATCGACGCCATGTGTCGCGCACTGGGCGCACAAACGCAGTCCAGTAATCAAGCGCCATGTGGCGCTAGGCCTTAAAATAAGCCTCTCTTGAGAGGCTTATTTTTTAGCCAATTTTTAAGCCCCAAGTAGGAAACTTATTGGGAGCTTCTCATTTTTTAATCAAAAGAATTCAATAAGCCTCCAATAAAGATGGTCTTATGGGGGCTCATTCATAGGGCTTATAGGATATATTTTATTAAAATATTGGAAAGTGAGTTTAAGCCTTCCCTTGAGGCTCAAATAAAGGGGAAAATTTAAGCCCCAACCGGACGGGCTTAAACTAAAGTTAGTTTAAGCCCCGTTTGGTTGGGGCTAAAAAAATTTGTCCCAACCCTATTAAAACGACGCGTCTTTAGTAAGCAGCCAAACGGCTGCTTACTAAAGCGAGCGCCACGTGTCGCTCCGTAACTGGAGTCGCGTCGCTCGTTCGTTGAGCGACGCGTGGCGCTCTAGCGGACGGCCAGGATTTATTCCTGGCCGTCCGCTATTTAAAAAAAAAAAATCTTTCTTTTAAAAATTAAACATCAAAATAAAAAAGTACCATAATTCTAATTTCATTTTTCTCTATCCATAGACACCCATTTTGAATATATTTGATATATTTTAAATTTTTTTATTGTATATCATTAATTGAAATAAATTATTTTAATATTATCTATGGTGGCATCTATCCGCCATGGGCGACATTTGTCCAATCAATTTGGCTTCCTCAAGGCCCTAAAGCCAAGTTGTTTGCCCAACACTAAGAATCTGTTCATAAAGATGTGGAAAGGGCATTTGGAGTGTTGCAATCTCGATTCGCAATAATTCGTAGCCCGACACTCTCTTTGGATTTTGTGAAGATTGGAAAGATAATGAGAGCTTGCATCATTCTACATAATATGATCGTAGAAGATGAACGAGATTCTTATAGTCATCATGGATATGAAATCTCAGAGTTTGGCGAAGGAGTAAGTGGAGAGCCTACATCGATGAATAATCCGGATTGGACATACTCCACCGAAAGACCGGCGAGTATGAGCAACTTCCTGAGCACGGCGAGGGCTCAACTTCGGAATTCAAATGCACACCGCCAACTTAAGAAAGATTTGAAGGAACACATTTGGCAACGATTTGGAGAAAATTAGGGTCCTTCCCGTGTTTTGTGTTTTTAGTTATTGAGTTATGCATTGTCTAATGATGTTTTTCATTAAATTTGGTAATTTGCTTCAGTTTATGTTGTTTCATTGTAATGTTTTTTCTTCAATTTATGTATCCATCGTTGTTGTTTGTAATATATATGTTTGTCGTTAATTTCCTCCAAGCCTTAATATTTGTTTTATTAATTTTCAATTAATACTATATATAAAGACTTGAATTAAATTTTATTTAATAAATTAGGCTTAAACTCGAATAATTTACATTTAATATAAAGGGTCTATTAGTAATTTAATATAAAGGATATTTTGGTAATTTAATATAATGGCATAATTGTAATTTAATATAAATGTAAATTAGGACCAAAAACCCCTCCAAAAGCCCCTCCATTAAAATGCTATTTTGAGTTGGGCCTTAAATGGAGGCTTAAACTCAAAAAGCCCCCATTTAAGCCCATCTTTAAGCCCCCCCATAAGGGGTGCTCTAAGGGTGTATAACCAGTCAAATAATTCACCATGATTGGCGTTCACCGATCAATTTTATTTAATTTTTGACAATTTTTCCTGGAATCAAAATTTCTATATTGTGCGTTCAAAAACATTGTATTTTGTGTTCATATATTTTGTACTATATGTGCATTATATTTTATGAACACACAGTGCAAAGTTTTATGAACACGTAAAATACACATATATGAGTTCATATCTTTTACTCTCATCCAACTGACCATATTTACACGGTTCAAGTTGTATGAACACACATAACACATTTTAAGAACACAAAGTACAAGCTTTATGAACACGTATAATACACGTTTTTAATAAGTTGAAGAACACAAAGTACAAGTTTTATGAACACATAATACAAGTTTTATGAACACACAAGTGATAATAATGCACACATAGTATTCATTTTCTTAAATAATAAATAAACACATAGTATAAAACATAGACACACACAAGTGACAATAAATGCACACAAGCAAATATTTATGCACACACAGTATAAACTTTAGAAGACATATATGATAATAAATAAGTACGCAAGCAGAAATATATGAACACACATTTTCAATAAATTGAAGAACACACAGTACAAGTTTTACGAACATGTAAATGTATGTCAATGTACATGTTTATATGTTCATGCATGTTTGTCAATGTATTCATACATGTTTGTATATGGTCATACATATAAAAAAATGTTTATCAATGTGTTCGTACATGTTTACATATGTGTTCAATGTACATGTTTATATGCTCATACATATAAAAAAGAAGCTTCCGGAGTCACCACCACAAGGGCACAAATTAACTATGTTGAGCATATTATAATGCTAATCAACTTTGGTTCATAAATCTTAGTGACTTTTTTTTATTGAATTTAACTCACTTATAAATTGGAATATTTTATTTATGTCTTCTATACATAGTGTTTAGTCATTGTTGCCTTTTGTTTGACAATGAAGATTAATTGGAGAATCGTAATAGAAAAATGGGTGGGAAAAAGTTTGTGGAGGTTAAATGGTGATATTTATGGGAAACTTCTTTGACTATAAGTGGGGAGTCCACGTGAATTTCCACGAAAAGACCCGAAATAAATGTTAATTGAGAAAAATTAACGGGGACGAGGATTCGGTGGGACGAGGACGAGGACAACTTTAGCTCCCTGTGTGGGGATGGGAACGGGGATACTACTCCCCGTCCCGCCGCATTGACATGCATAAGGCCGGACGCCCACAATCGTCGGATCAGAAGAAAATGAGGCGTTCAGATCGCGCGTTAAAAATTCGGAAAATGTCGGTGGAGATGAACTGATAATATTAGCTAGCAAGTTTCTTTGAGAAATAAATGAATGGTATCTACATTAATTTGGTGGAAATGGACTGATAATATTCTACATATATAACCTCGGTAGTACAAAAAAACTGCTTTGAGCTAGGTAAACAATTGTTGATATCCTGCTTCTTATTATATGTCTAACTACAAGAGTATAAGTTACAAGAACAGGAGCTCATCTCCTTGATTAACAACAGCTGATAGGCACTTGTTGAGGATGAATAGTTGTTAAGGAGCAGTGGCAATGAGATAAAGAAACCAGCAATGCTTGGACTAGTTCTCTACCAACGCGTCTGTGAATGATAGAGATGGCGTACTCCAACAAACCCGAGTCACATGGCAAGGTGATGGGTCCATTGCTGGCCGATCCGAACTCCTCCTCTGCCATTCTAAGGAGTTCACTAAAAATCTCTGATTGAAGATACGCCAAAGGAAGTGCAAACCGTCTTGCATCAGTCGTGTAGACGACAAAGTGACCCTTCTCTACTTGTTGTGCTGTCTTATTGTTGTTTCTTATGGGCAAGGAAATCCTTTTCCTGCTTGCTGCTGCCAATTTTTGCCACTTCCTTGCCATCTTGATTAGCTTCTTTGTGGTAATCATTTTTGTAGGAATTTTGTGAAAAGAGAAGAATTTGTAAGAGATGTGAAGAATGCCTTGGTGGATGAGAGTTGAAATGAGTCAAGTACTCTTATATATAGTTGCTATCCAAATGCAAATCATTTACCATTGCTATCTTGAGTGATGGTTACCTTGGGAGCAAGCCCATGTGAGAATTATTAGATAATGTGGTCCATTATGAAGATTTGGCATGGTTGTCTTGAGATGCTAGCAAATGATGCTCCACCAAAATTATACTAGTGGCCTAACACAATGTAGTACACCCACCATACAAGCAAGTTTCAAGTCATACATGTATTCACATGGTCCTGCTTCTAGCTTCTAATGTGAACAAAAACAATGAAGACTTGCTGCGGTTGGCCTAGCTTCTTGGCTTTGACTATAATATCTTTACCACTACAACGAGTAAGGATAAGGACGTGTTGCTGTGAAAATACAAGAATAAAAGTATTCCACATCAAAAACTTGAGTAAAACAAGAACACTGTATAAGATCATGGGCTACTCTACCTATTGTTAATTGTTTTTGGGTTGAGACATAATTGGTCTATCAGACTTTAACAATTACGAAAAAAGAAGCTTATATGTTTAGATTGTCAATAAGCATAAGCTAGGTCGAACGTCTAACTACATTTAGACATGAAAAGACTTGTGTACAATGACTATATCCTTACCACGGCAATGAGTTTATCCAAAAACCATTATTGTTCGACACAGCTCAGTCATCGTTTGTGACTTCAGTTAACAAGGCCCTTAGATATGACCTAAAAATTTAGGCCCCAACAGAGTTCAAACTTGCAAGGAGAGAAGAAAAGTTAGTATGGTCCACTTGACAAGTTGGTAATGCAACCATTCACATGGTTTTTGCTTGATTGTCTCCTAATAAGACATTCAAATTTACAGATAAGAAGCACAAATCAATGTGTTGTCTAATCTAATCTCTTCTCTAGCTGGCTCTTCAAGTATATTAAGGAAATTCTTTCCCTCTGGTATTTGCAAAACAGAAGAGTTTTATCTCCAAGGAAACCAAAAACAAAACCCAAGATGATCAACTCAAAAACTTTGATCAAGCTTGCAAAAAAGTGGCAAAGGCTAGCCACGCTAAAGAGGAAGCGGATATCCTTTCCGGAAGCTGCAGAAGAAGAATCTTGTGGTAGCTCATCAAGGGCTGAGAAGGGCCACTTTGTCGTCTACTCTGTAGACGAAAAACGCCTCATGATTCCTCTTGCGTACCTAAAGAGTAACATCTTTGTACAGCTCCTTGACATGGCTACGGAAGAGCTCGGGGTGCAAGGGGATGGGCGTATCATGCTTCCATGGGAGGCAAGCTTTGTGGAGTACGCGCTCTCTCTTATACAAAGACGTGTAGAGGAAGACTTACAAGAGGCTTTTCTTGTGTCCATGGCTACAAGTCATTGCTTGTTGTCATCTTCACAACTACTTCAAGAAGATCATGCAGGATGCCAAACTTCCATTTGTAGCTTCTGAGAAGCCACTGAAATGTTGGATCCTTGTGTTCTTTTGTTCTTTTTTAGGGTTCAACAAAATTGTAGCATTGTACATATTAAAGAAGTGACAGCGTACCATATGCCTGAATGTTCATATGCTATCTATATAATAGCCTAGTGAATCACAGAACTTAACACAGAAACAGAGCAAATACAATTTATATTAAATGAAATAAAGTCAAGCTAGAAACGGAATGAAAATCAACTACCAATTAGCAAAAAAGTACATATGCAAAGGAGAGTAAGAAACGACTTGAAACAAAAATACAACATAAACAACTGAGAACAAGCAAAGGTGACAAAGAAGCCTTATACTTACAATGAAAGGATGATAATAATAGTGATACAACTCATAAGTAAGAAGATCCAGGATGAGTTTGTAGAACAAAATTTCCCGAACTTTTCTGACCCACATATGTTAAGTACCGTATTTATGCACAGCGCTATAAGAGCTATAATACCAAAAGCCAAGCTTACAGTAAACACTAAAATTCCTTTACTCTCCATGTACATTTGCTTTTCCTGGACCTTCCTCACCTCCGATCTGCCACACAAGGGATGGTTAACATTTTAGTGTTACTAAATACGGAATCAGACATGAGGGCATTCAAGAAGCAAGCAAGCAAGCTCGATAGTAGGACTCGTGTTCATAGGGAAAATAATCACAAACAACTCTTCGTATTTTTGCATTCCATAGTAAAATATGTTCATGAGTTGACACACTATCAACCTATTAGTAATGAACAAATCGTGCATGCATACTATACTATCAATAAAGAAGAAAATCAAAGAGTGGGGAGTAAAAGCAACTTCCATTCATTAATTTCATTTTCATCTAGGCTTTGTGATTCTAGAATGACATCACATGGAGATGCCTCAGATCAGAGGCTCTCAGCAGTCAGCACCGCTATAGGGGTTATGTGGGTTTTGTACTTACGATATCTAGCACTTAAGTCATGGAATATAAGCATAAAAATGTCCAGAATTCTGCAAGGAAATATCAACTTCAAATCCCATTAAAAAGGGAATCATAGGAGGACTTGGAATAGATATGGCAAAGCATTTAGACGAACCTGAGAATGGCATTTTCTTTGAGAATAACATCTAGCTGCGTGAAAACTTGAGATTTCCAAGAGACAAGATCCCCAACCTCTTTTGTCTGAGAAGAAGAAAGTCATTAGAAATAAATTGAAAATGAAACAATTATAGCCAATATACAGAATAAAAATGGACAAATCATCACATACAATGACATCTTTGCTGTTGAAGAAACTCTTTATATCCAATCTGATTCTTTCTAGAACCATATCTTTTTCTACCATCTCTTCGTCAAATTCTTTAAAAATGTTTCTATATCTCGAGTTGAGTTCCTCTAAATATCTCTCCAGAACAGAGAAATTTAAATCTAGAGCTCGAACTTTCTGCATCAGTATCTTTAACACTGTATCACTGGGCATCCTGCTAACTTGCTGGTGGTGTACTTCTTCCACTTCAGGCCCATGATCAACAGTAGTTTCATGCCGTGAACCTGAGCCTTCTGGATGAGAATGTAGCTCAGCATCATGAGATAAACTTTGATTGACATCGTCATGTTCTACAGATAGGGGCTCTGTCGGAAATTGCTCATGCTCACTCCTAACTTCCCCAGATGAATGCAGATTACCTGGATCAGCAATCAAATCCTCCAGCATCCGTTCTACAGCATCCACCCCATACACTTCAAGAGAACTGACTGTGCAGTAAAACTCAGAACCATAGTGGCTCAGGAGGTTCAGTTTGAGGTACCTCGTCCATTGTGGCTCTGGAAGAGGAAACCTCTGAGCATGTCTCACATTTCCAGCAGTGAAATTGCCTAACTTGACCCATGTATCTGTGGGATAAAGTAAACTCCCTAGGAGCTCAAACTGTTTCAAGTTTGATGAGTAATGCTCAAAGTTTGCTATTTGGATAGTACTTACTAGAGTTTCTTCAGAGAGTTCCACAATAACAAATTTCTCCTCAGCTGAACAAGGGTTTCGGAGATACTTATCCTTGTCCTTGACTAAAATATTAGAAGCACCTTTGCTTTCTTTGTTAAATTCAAGAACTTTTGCACCCTTTCCAGAAGAAGCATAGTTGTACTCAGCACCACCAGGCTCTACCCTGTGGATGACACCTCCTGCTGAGCCACTGACATATTTCGTCTTAGAATTTATCTCTTTGTTCTTGAATTCATCAAAAGCAAGGTCCGCAACGCGAGCCATCCTTCCGTTCTTCAGGGCATCTCTTCTTCCTAAATTCTTCTCTGAACCACCTCCTTCCATGTTGACTTGTTGGCTTTCTGATCCAGAGACATCACTTGTTATTTCTTTTCCAGCTTTGATTTGCTGCTCTATTCTATCCTCAGTATCACTATCAACTGAAGCTGAACTTTTAACAGAATGCTCATCACAAACTTGTTTGATCATCTCCTCTTCAGCGACAGAGCCCAAAGCCGAAGTACTTGCAAACTTTGCATCATCGAATGTGGAAGCATTATCCGAAAGCACGTTCGATCCACCTGTGAATGTAAGTCGAATTACATGTTAAGCCTTAAACTTAAAGTGCCTGAGATTGAATTTGCATGTTAAGTTTGCCTCTAAACAATCATCAATCTAGAAATGCAGAGATGAAAACAGTGATGAATGATGATTATGAATTGATGATTGCAATCACCTCCATCTATATCCCGGTGGCCATCACCATAGCTGATCCACAAGTTTAACAGAAAGACAAGACCCCATAAAACGATGACAAATGAAAGGGAAACTTTGTACAAATGATTCCTGCCAACTGCCTTCTCCAAAGCTCTTCGCTGAAGAAGAGCTCTGCGCGATCTCTGCATTGCACATCAATCCTAACCCAAAGCAACACCACCAAATGCAGTCCAACACCTCTGCACCAAAAATCCGCTGCCAAATCTCACCCCTCAGCCCACCACCATAAGCTCCTCGCTGTCATTGTCATCACCATTATAACACGATTAGAAAAACCCTATAATCTGAACACAAATCGAAATTAGCAATTACAACCGCTACAAATTCCAAATCGATATAAAAATCAAAACATCGAGTAAAGCAATCAACTCGAAATCAGCAATAGCCAATATCCCAACATGTAGATCCAAATATCAAAACCCCAAGACTAGAACTCTAGTATCCGGATCCAAACTCCAAGTCATGATTTTTTTTCAACAACCATAGAATCCAAATCGAAATCCAGATTATCCACCAAAATCGAGCCAAAAATATCACCCCAACTAATCTAAATCAAACCAAACAATACCGAGTACACAATGAAGATAAACAGAAACACCTTGATTTTTGTGAGATGACAGCAAGCGCGAGGAAGATGAGCGGCGAAGGAATAGTGAATCAGTAAATTGACCTCCGGCGATGAGGCGTCGGAAGGAGCGGCGGCAGCCAGGTGGCGAGGGATGAAGTGCAGAGGAGGATGGAGGAGAGAGGTTGAATTCTCGATCGGTCAAAAGCCGACCAAATGAGATTCTCTCCGGAATGAAGTGTATTCGTTTCTTGAGTTGGGATATTAGTCCACCAAAATTATGAAAAGGAAGTAACAAATTTTGATTTAATTTAATGATATTTGATAAAGATGAAATTAGGGAGGAATGTTCTTCAAAATATGAGATGAGATTGTATAAGAATTTCTACTCACATCCGATTAGTTACAACGCTAAATAAGGGAATCATAGATTATGGTTATTGTTTAATACAAAGCGTGTTCTAAGGAGATGGAAACCGCCCCAAATTTTGCCGACCAAACGCATTAATTCATTATTACATTACATAGTTATCATTTATCAAATTGATTCCGTCAGAATGTTTGCCTAGTCGGTAAGGGAGATGATTTCGTATTATTTATTAGTTTAATTTAATTTCTTAATAAACAATTTTAAAGTAGTCTATAATATATCCTTAAATCATACTTTTTGAATTTTTTGAGTATATACTTTATGACATTATAACTATATTGAAAATTTTCATTCAAAATCTGACTCCCATAATATCATAGTATTTGAATCTAAATCCGGCAATATCATAATACTGTGATGAGATTTACGTTATTTACATGTTAAAAGTATACTTTCAAAGTAATATATGTTATTTTATGACGGTATTCATTTTCCCAAAATTTATCAATACTACGCAACAAGTTTTAAAAAGTTGCATATGACTAGACTTGATATGATAAATAAACACGATTATTTTTCAGCGTATATCCAAAATTATTGTTTAACGCATAGACTCCACACGTTACGTGTGGAGCCTCACCACACGTTACGTATGGCCCAACACTACACGTTACGTGTGGAGCCATGTACCACGTAACATGTGTATAGGCTCCACACGTTACGTGAAGATGCTCCATAGGTTTAGGGCTCGACTTAACGTGAGGAGAGTGTTCCCACATTAAGTAGACCTTTTTTTTTATTAAGTAACGTTATACGAAGTATTCTTCGATTAGTATTGAGTAAACGTTTATTTCGTTTATTTCGGTCTTCTGCCCTTCCAATGTAAAATTCTCGATCGAGCCACCGAGCCGCTTCCAACCTGAAGATAGCGTATGTTTAGGGTTTAGGGTTTATGACATGTAATTTATTTGTGTTTTAATGTTGTGTATGAAACATAAGATTGTTTTCAAATTAGGGGAGGGTTACCCCCATTGTGTAGCCCAACTTGTATTAATCTTTATAAGAACAATACAAAATGATCATCAACATAGAAGACAATACAAATTGTTCATAACCCAAATTGACTACAACAACATTTAGCACACAATAGAGAAAACAATACAAATTGATCATAAACCCAAATTGACTACAACAACATTTAGCACACAATCGAATAATCGTGTGTGCCCTGTCCTCGTACATTGGATCAATCCACTCCCTGAAACGACACCCCACTTCTGGGCATCCCCAATACCTCTTTTCGTAGTTCCGCTGCAAATCCCAAGTTCGGACAACGGCTTTCAAATTACAATAGCATAGCCTATCTGCGTTTGTTGATGATTTGGATGAAGATGTCATTATTTGTTGTAGTGCTTGGTTTCCTACAAATATCATAAATCGATAGAAACTGTAAGAAGAAGCTTATCCAAAAGTGTATATGTAGGCGCCGTTTGTGTTAGAATTATTGTAGTGAACAAACAACCCTAATATTTCTTATATAGTGAAAAGGCAATGTGTTTGACAGCTAATAACCAGTTGAAAAAAGGAGAAATGTGATTGACAAATCTTTGACAGCTAATAACTAGATGTTGTATATAGTTGTATACAGCTGTAGTCACGAGTCTGTTATCCTAAACCCCAAAATCTTAAACCCTAAACACTTAAGGGAAAAAGAAGCACCACGTTACGTGTGAATATATTCAACACGTTACGTGTAATAGAAGCTCACACGTAACGTGTGGAATAACATCACACGTAACGTGGGGTTACGGCTGTTGTAAAACGCATTGAATTAACCGTCTTGTCCCCACCTAACTGAATTAATGGTCACCTCTTCATCTTCCCTGGCTAAGCCCTAATTTCGAACCTAAACCCTTCATTTGAAACACTTAAAAATTTGTGTTTTACACTCTCAATTTTATTTTAAAAAAAATGGACAATATGAACAACAATGATTATTGGAATAACTGTAACACCCCCAAATAACCTCTTGAAAGTATTACCGCCAGTGACCTCAGACATACTGTCCGATGTCACCCAAGGCTTTTCCAGTTGATATAAATCATTAAACCACAATTATAATACAACATATCATAACTTTCATTTAAACCAAAGTCTCGGAATTTCAACAAAATTCCAAATACAACAAAATACATCAGGAATACAGCGGAAGTCTTTAAAATAACAACAAAAGGGTCTTGATCGCAATGATCACTCACCAAGGATCTTAACCTGAATAAACTTGTCAAAACAATGTTCGCCTCTATAGTCGTTTTAGCCTTCACATGACGGCAACTTATCTGATGTGCCGAATCGAACGGATGACACCAGCCAACCATGCAGAGAACAATTACGGTTGATTAGTCTAATGAAAGACTAAGCAAGGGTACAAAGCAGAGTGGTTCGAAGTAGACGTATTAGGTTAGACTCATCGTCTCTCGAATAACAGTCGATAACGATAGTCAACCACCATACTCCTACTAGAATATATGAAAAGGCATGATCAAGAGAAGATTTTGGAGACCGAGTCTCACAGCAATCAGTCCCAAAAGAAGACTTCAATGAATTGAGTCTTATCGGAAATATGACAAATATTGGGGAACATAAATAAAACACACAAGCGTTCAAAACGACTTGATGTTTCGGTTCACGACCAACCTCACCGCTCAAAGAGAATCCAGATTGGAAAGAGAATGTTACTCTGATCAAAGTCAAGACGAGATTTTCTAGCTGCAATATTGCCTAGTTGCACTACTCGCCCAAGGGTATATTTAATTATGTGCGACAACGGCACTTATCTCATTTAATTCCAAAACCCACATCACGTTATAAGCTTTTAAATATATATTTTGCCATGAGGGACATATATCGAAGGGGATCCTTCCCAAGGTTTGTGACACTAGCTAAGTGCACCACCTCTATACTCGGATAGAGGACGATCATGATCCGCCAGTTGGTGTCAGGGTCTCTGATGCCCTCTCAACCAATAATTATCAAGAAACGACTGGACCCCAGGGTCCCAGTAACGTTCCTACGAATACTCGTGCTAACTAAACAGTTCAACACAGTAATAATCCACATCACAGTCATCATGGCCAACATCAAAAACATATATCGATACTAGCGTTGTTCTAACAGATATACAACCTAGTATAATATCATGTTTTAAATCACATATATAATAGCGTTGTTCTAACAAATATACAACCTATTATAATATCTCCTTTTAATCATATCATTTAACAAAACTGTTCCCAACGCAAACAGTAAATCATCCCAAATTAATTAACAACTAAACAAATGATAATTAATTGAAATATGGAATGATGAGCAAGAGCGAACCGCCACTTGCCTTAGATCCGTAGAAGCTTAAAGACGACGATGGGATTTCCGGGCTCGAAACAGGGACAGATCTGAGACCACAGATTCCTTCGGATCGACCCATAAAGAAATCCTAAGTTAGATTCAATATCCACGTATATGAAACTAAAAGAATACGAAAAGAATCGAGGGAGTCAAGCCTCGCCCAAGACCACACACCCAAGAACACACACTCGGACAAGGCTCGTCGCGGGTGCGGTGGAGCTCTTACCGCGGGGTGCGGTGGTGTTACAGTGGCGAGCTCGCGATAGTGTTTTAATGGAGAAAACTCACCCAATCACTTCGTTTGCTTTCGATTCGATTGTGGCTTCACTTCTAACCTTCGTAGGCTTTAGAATACCACTTAGGAACACCTTCACAACAAAGCTCAAAGCTTGGTGCTTCAATGGAGAAAACAGAGGAGGAAGATGACGCTCCTTCCCTTTCTGATTTCGACCCCTTTTATAGCCCAAAAACGAGCCTCCTCAGAGGGGACAAGCAAGGAGACCAGGGGGCAAGGCTAGGTGCCACTTGGGCTGCCTAGGCCTGACAACTCCGGCGAGTTGCAGCCAAGCCTTATCGCGAAGACGAAGACCGCCTCAGCTGTTGGCCTTCGCCGCGGGTGCGGCCACTTGACCGCGGGGTGCGGTCAAGGCCATTTTTCACCCTTTTGTCCGTTTTGACTTTGGGTTAATCTTCTTAATCCCGGGTTAAATATATTCGTACACGAACGACTATTTAACCTTGAACATACGTCAACTGTATTTTATATTACTCGGAAAAAATATTACAGAGATCAAACATATTACCGAATGTCTGAACTTCTCTGAAATTAATCCGACTTGTAATACGGGAGTTGGAAAAATTCCAAAATATCCTTATAAAATGAGGGATATTACATTACCTCTCCCTTAAAAGAAGTTTCAACCCCGAAACTTGATTATTCTAGGCCGAAAACAACTCGGGAAAGCGTCTAAGCATATCCTCTTCAGTAACATCCAGCAAGTCCTAGAAAACTGCGCACCTCATTCACAACCTGAGGCCGCTTCCAAATAGCTACCGCTTCGATCTTCTGGGGTTCAATCATAACCCTAACCTTACTGATCACACGGCCTAAGAAAGCCATTTCTTTAATCCAAAAGTCATATTTAGACAACTTTGCATATAGCTGATTTGTCTAAGGACTAACCCTCATGAGCTTCCTTGCTCGGGGAATAGATCAAAATACCATCGATGAAGACCACCACGAACTTATCCAAGTACTGGAGAAAACATCGATTCACGAGGTCCATGAAAACTACTGGAGCATTGGTGACTACGAACTCGTAGTGACCATATCTCATCCGGAAAGCAATCCTCAGAATATCTTCCTTATGAGTCCTGAGTTGGTGGTAACCAAACCTCAAATCGATTTTGGAAAATATTTTTGCTCCTTGCAACTGATCCAACAGATCATCAATCCTTAACAACGAATATTTATTCTTGATCGTGACTTTATTCAACTCTCGCCAGTTGATACACAGTTGAAACGATCCATCTTTCTTCTTGACAAACAAAATCGGGGCACCCCAAGGCGATGCACTCGGCCTTATATAATCCTTGTCAAGAAAATCCTCGAGTTGCTTCTTCAACTCTTACATCTCAACAGGAGCCATCCGATACGGTGCCTCCGAAATCGGCGCGGTACCAGACTCAAAATCAATAGAAAATTCCACGTCACTCTTCGGGTTAACCGGGAATATCTTCTGAAAAGATATCCGAAAACTCACTAATCACAGGAATATCAAGAATTGATGGTTTATCTTTCATGGGCGGATCCAGGTAGCAAAGGTACCCGACACAACCTTGTCGAAGTAGCTTAAACGCAGCCATCACATTGATGAGTCTGCCGTTATCAGCGTCATTCCGACCCTTAAATCTGCATACACACTGGCCCCCAGATGACACCGTCATAGTTCTTGAACTAAAATCGATGACCGCCCCATGACGCGTCAGCAAATCCATACCGAGAAATTATCGTATGGAGCCATGGATAATCAAATTAAATCCGCCTCGAACTCCTTACCCTTAATGGTAATCAATAAGTCTGACAGACGCTTGGTTCCAACTAAATGGTCACCATCTTGGACCAGCCCACTACATGGTTCACAGACGGCCCACTAGTGGCTCCGAGCCCAGGCCCAACCATTACTAACGTCCACTGTTGCCATGAGTCGCTGTCCATACATCTCAACCCATCCTTGGTAGCTCCACCTAATTAATAGGCAGCCATCTCCAAGAGGTTGTTGGTGAGTCTTGAACACGAGACCTCACCCATACCAAGCAACGAAACACTAACTTGGTATAAACCAAAGGTTCATATATAAGAAGAGTTACAACAAAAGGTTCACAACCTCGTTGCACACACAACTTAACTTACTACACAACTATCCAAGACGAAAGACTGGGTAACACCCAAATCAACAACATACCAACAAAAGGTATAAACACTTTAAGCATATGGAGCATCGGGTCCATCCGCCTCATGCATCTCGTAAAGGCGTTGACCTTGACTCCCAGAAGCCATTGGGGCTTTCCCCTTGTTATGTGCAGCTGTCTGCATCGAAGGACTAGGAGCTTCCACCGGACTGAACCTGGGTCGGTTGTTCTGATTAATAGACCCCTTCCGTGACTCTGCTCCTTCCTGCTTTCCCTGCCAACAAAACCTCTGTAAATGTCCTTCCCTTCCACAACCAAAACACGTCTTCCTTTCCTTCTGACACACAAAGCTTTTGTGCCCAGTTATACCACAATTGTGACATTGGATCAGACTCTTGCCCTGACCCGACTGCTGTGTTGACCCTCCTTGAGTCATATCCATTTTTACTCGCCCAGATTTGGCAAAATCAGATGGTGGCGCAGGACGTTTAAATCCACTCGCCTAAGGCTGGTTCTGCACCTGCCTCTGGCTCTTACGCTTCTTGTTCGACTCCTCCAGAGTCACCTCCAACTTATAGGCTGCATCCACATACTGCTCCAAGGTAGAGCATCCGTGACGCACCATCCATGGCTTAATGTCTGGGCTCATCCATTCATGGAAGTATCAGATCTTCTGCTCCTCGCTGGACACCTCTGGCCCAGCATACTGCAATAAATGATTGAACTTGGCCGCCAACTCGGTCACTTTCAATCCATCAATCTTTCGATACAGAAACTCCTTATGCTTTTCTTCCCTCATAGCTCGAGAGAAGAAACGATCATTCATTTTAGCCTTGAACATTCCCTAGTTCAAATCAACATGATCAGCTAGACCGGTGTTCTCCCACCATTCGCTAGTATCTTCCTTCAATTGAAGGGAAGCAATGTGCACTCTCTCCGCTTTTGTGCACTCAACATTACGAAACAACCGTTCCATATGTGAGAACCAATGAGCCACTCTGACTGGTTCTCCTTTTCCATCATAGTTGTCAGGTCTCATAGAGTTAATGGCCTTTAGTGCTCGGCCATAATCACCTCTATTCCTGACTGCCTCTTCTCGGTGTACATGGACATCTTGTTCCTCAAGCCTAGGAGCTACTGGAGGAATTGGCACAGCATGTGCCTGAGGTGCATTTGGTCGCATTATACTTGTAAATGCTTGCATGATGATTCCTCGTATTGCTTCAATTGTTGCTGCATCAAACACCCCTGGAGCGTCGGCCGAAGCTTGGCCATTGCCTCCTGGATTGTTGTGAGAAACTGACTCGTGTTCCTCCACAAGGTTTGCAACATTCCTCACGTTTGGCCTGGGGTCATTACTCGGCCCAGCACCAGCACGGATAGTGTTCCTCGTGTTCACCATCTATTTACCGATCAAATTCCAAGGATTTCATACATTAATATCATCCCGATATACTTAACGTAATAAAATCAACTTAGAATAGATCAAACTAGGTAAATTTCATTAGATGAACTTGAACCGAGTTACTAGGTTCTACAACCTCAAATCATAACGAGGGAACTGGGAATTCAAGCCTTACTGGAGATAGTGAAACTACCTCGGCTTCTTCTGAGTCCCTTTGAAGAGAACAGAATGCACCCATATCCTCCGGGTGACGAGAAGAGAGTTAGTCTTTCTAAATATGGAAGTTCATTTCCATATCAGACTAAAGAAGAAGGCACGACTAGAACGGTAATAATTTTCTTTGAAAATTCAGAGCCTTCAAAAACATTTCTCAATTTCAAACGAGTGATCGGTTTAAAAATTTTGTTCCAGTAAAACATTTTAAACCCGACCCGAAAGAAAAAAAATTCGGCTCTGATACCAAGTCTGTAACACCCCCAAATAACCTCTTGAAAGTATTACCGCCAGTGACCTCAGACGTACTGTCCGATGTCACCCAAGGCTTTTCCAGTTGATATAAATCATTAAACCACAGTTATAATACAACATATCATAACTTTCATTTAAACCAAAGTCTCGAAATTTCAACAAAATTCCAAATACAACAAAATACATCAGGAATACAACAGAAGTCTTTAAAATAACAACAAAAGGGTCTTGATCGCAATGATCACCCACCAAAGATCTTAACCTGAATAAACTTGTCAAAACACTGTTCGCCTCTATAGTCGTTCTAGCCTTCACAGGACGGCAACTTATCTGATGTGCCGAATCGAACGGATGACACCAGCCAACCATGCAGAGAACAATTACGGTTGGTTAGTCTAATGAAAGACTAAGCAAGGGTACAAAGCAGAGTGGTTCGAAGTAGACGTATTAGGTTAGACTCATCGTCTCTCGAATAACAGTCGATAACGATAGTCAACCACCATACTCCTACTAGAATATATGAAAAGGCATGATCAAGAGAAGATTTTGGAGACCGAGTCTCACAGCAATCCATCCCAAAAGAAGACTCCAATGAATTGAGTCTTATCGGAAATATGACAAATGTTGGGGAACATAAATAAAACACACAAGCGTTCAAAACGACTTGATGTTTCGGTTCACGACCAACCTCACCGCTCAAAGAGAATCCAGATTGGAAAGAGAGCGTTACTCTGATCAAAGTCAAGACGAGATTTCCTAGCTGCACTATTGCCTAGCTGCACTACTCGCCCAAGGGTATATTTAATTATGTGCGACAACGGCACTTATCTCATTTAATTCCAAAACCCACATCACGTTATAAGCTTTTAAATATATGTTTCGCCATGAGGGACATATATCGAAGGGGATCCTTCCCAAGGTTTGTGACACTAGCTAAGTGCACCACCTCTATACTCGGATAGAGGATGATCATGATCCGCCAGTTGGTGTCAGGGTCTCTGATGCCCTCTCAACCAATAATTATCAAGAAACGACTAGACCCCAGGGTCCCAGTAACGTTCCTACGAATACTCGTGCTAACTAAACAGTTCAACACAGTAATAATCCACATCACAGCCATCATGGCCAACATCAAAAACATATATCTATACTAGTGTTGTTCTAACAGATATACAACCTAGTATAATATCATATTTTAAATCACATATATAATAGCGTTGTTCTAACAAATATACAATCTATTATAATATCTCATTTTAATCATATCATTTAACAAAATTGTTCCCAACGCAAACAGTAAATCATCCCAAATTAATTAACAACTAAACAATTGATAATTAATTGAAATATGGAATGATGAGCAAGAGCGAACCGCCACTTGTCTTAGATCCGCAGAAGCTTAAAGACGACGATGGGATTTCCGGGCTTGAAACAGGGACATATCTGAGACCACAGATTCCTTCGGATCGACCCATAAAGAAATCCTAAGTTAGATTCAATATCCACGTATATGAATCTAAAAGAATACGAAAAGAATCGAGGGAGTCAAGCCTCGCCCAAGACCACACACCCAAGAACACACACTCGGACAAGGCTCGATGCGGGTGCGGTGGAGCTCTTACCGCGGGGTGCGGTGGTGTTACAGTGGCGAGCTCGCGACAGTGTTTTAATGGAGAAAACTCACCCAATCACTTCGTTTGCTTTCGATTCGATTGTGGCTTCACTTCTAACCTTCTTAGGCTCTAGAATACCACTTAGAAACACCTTCACAACAAAGCTCAAAGCTTGGTGCTTCAATGGAGAAAACAGAGGAGGAAGATGACGCTCCTTCCCTTTCTGATTTTGACCTCTTTTATAGCCCAAAAACGAGCCTCATCAGAGGGGACAATCAAGGAGACCAGGGGGCAAGGCTACGTGACACTTGGGCTGCCTAGGCCTGACAACTCCGGCGAGTTGCATCCAAGCCTTATCGCGAAGACGAAGACCGCCTCAGTTGTTGGCCTTCGCCGCGGGTGCGGCCACTTGACCGCGGGGTGCGGTCAAGGCCATTTTTCACCCTTTTGTCCGTTTTGACTTTGGGTTAATCTTCTTAACCCCGGGTTAAATGTATTCGTACACGAACGAATATTTAACCTTGAACATACGTCAATTGTATTTTATATTACTCGGAAAAAATATTACAGAGATCAAACATATTACGGAATGTCTGAACTTCTCTGAAATTAATCCGACTTGTAATACGGGAGTTGGAAAAATTCCAAAATATCCTTATAAAATGAGGGATGTTACAATAACAATGTCGAAAAGGATCCACTTCCAAATGAGGTAATTTATGTTATTTAAAGTTAAAGTTTTCATTTTTTGTTTGGGACATGTTCAAAGTTTTGAGCTTTAGTTGTTTAGGGTTTAGAAAACAATACATATTTGTTGTTTAGGGTTTAGCCAAGTTTCACATGCTAGATTTTCAAAGTTTTGAACTTGATATTTATTGTTTAGGTATTAGAAACCAAGTTTTACATGCTAGATTTTGAGGGATACATGTGTAAGAAAGCAAGATCCACGTTAGATTGAAGAACAGTTTCACACGTTATGCCCTAAACATGTCCACACGTAACGTGTGAAACATGTCCACACGTAACGTGTTACGTGTGGGACATGTGCCAGATTGTGGTTTCACACGTTACGTGGGGACATGCTTCACACTTCACGTGTGGCACATGTCACGCGTAACGTGTGAAACATGTCCACGCGTAACGTGTGAAACCACAACCAGATTCTGGTTTCTGGAGGTTTTTGTGCCTTCTGTAAAAGGGCACGGTTTAGGGCACGGTTTGTGACAAATCGTGCACTTTACCAGAATGTGGTTTCTGGTTTAGGGTTATTACACATTTATATAGAGAGTAATTCTGTGCCTTTAAATTGATGTCTAAGAATGCTTCCTTAAAGGGAATTATGGTTTCACAGTTGATAATTAGTTCACTATTATTTGTGTATACAGGCGAACTATTATTTGTACGAGGGGTTAAACAATATTTCCCTCGATGACTGGAGCACCCCACAAAAATCATTTTCTGGCTGGGAAACACCTCATCAACCGTTGTCGGAATGGAACACACCATCTGAGTGTAAAACACCAGATGATATACCATCCTTCTCACTGGGATCATTTGACTATAGTTGTCCGCCTCCAGAAGCATCTTTATCTCATGAAGAGACTAAGAATTCGGCTTCTGCTAACCCACAATTTTGCTTTCCATCCCTACACACACAACCTCAGTTTAGTGTACCACCAGAAGAGGATGTTTTCGTCTCTGCTGACTATTCAGATTTCTTCAAAACAGACCAAATCTGGGAGTCCAGGGAAGAAGCATTTATGTGGGCGCGGGAGACTGCTATATGTCACAAGTTATGCATCATAAAGGGGAGGAATAAACCTTCCGCGTATAGAGCCCTTGGGGGGACTTGGTTACCGTGCGATAGGCATTGACAAAACATCCGTAAACAAGCTGACCAAGTGAGGGACACCACAAAGTCGAAGAAGTGTGGGTGTCCATTCATGTTGAGGCTGAAAGAAGGGCCGAAGGGATCATGAAAGATTAGTGTACAACATGGAACTCACAATCATGTGATAACAGAGAATTTGTATGGTCATGCATTAGTTGGGCGACCAAACGCTGAAGAGAAGGAGATTATTAGGGCGATGACAGTTAATCATTGCAAGCCTCAAAAGATTTTTACTACAATAAGGTCGTCCCAATGAAACTTGACCAAGATGAAGCAAGTGTACAACATCATGCATGAGATACGAAAAAAGGGCATGGAAGGAAGAACAGTGGTGCAACAGTTCTTCTATGAGTGCAATGAGAAGGGATACTTCATGGAGCATAGATTCAATACAGAGACCAATAAGATAACATATATCTTCTTCGCAAGCCCGGACTAGTTGTCGATGCTGAAGGCATTCTCGTACATTGTGTTGTTGGACTCTATATACGCAACTAACAGGTTAGTAACACACATATCTATTATATTCTTCACTTGTTCATGTAATCATTAGCATGCCATAACATATCATTATGTGTGCGGATACGATTTTCCCTTTCTTGAAATTGTCGGCATCACATCTGTTTGGAAAAACTACAATATTGTCGGGGCGTTTCTAGAGCATGAGGACGAAAAGAGTTACAAGTGGGCAATAGAACAACTTTCAAAGATGTTTGTCAAGGTATAACGAGCACCCACATGCTTGGTTATAGATCGGGAGAAGGCGTTGATGAATGCCTTAGAGAAGCAGTTTCCAGAAGAAGTGGGCTTTTGTTCGACGTACCATGATCGCTACGTTGAAACAAGAGTATGAGCTATTCACGCCAATTTGGATGTCTACGATGACACTTGAGGCAATGGAGGCGAAGCTTGCATGGTTTCCTTCGCCCAACATGCCTGCCCCATGGGAGACGTGGTTGGACCTCCCGGATATGGGATGTTTGGTGGCAATTGCATTCAACTGTGTGTTCGTCTCCGTTGGGTGTTGGTGTTGGCACGACATACATGCCTATGAGGGTGAAACCAAATCAAGCGGTTGGAGAGAAGTTGAAGACGATATGCATTTGCCATGTCCAAAAAGAGCAACATTTCATTGTGGTACGTTAATACAATCAAATAAGTTGAAACTATCTTATGTTAAAACATATGTTTGATGCAATGACTTTGATGTAGATTGGCATTGCCGAAACATCGCCCTTGCCGTACCTTTACGGGCCGTGGTTGAGATTTCATGATCCGAATGTGCGTGATTTGGTAGATCCATTCCTTGATCGATTGACGGAGTACCAACCAGACAAACCAAAGAAGCAAAGAGGAAAGAAGAAAGTTGAAACTATTTTATGAAACTATTTTATGCAATGACTTTGATGTAATACCAAGACACATGTTCGTTGTATTTATGAGCTGTTGGTGAAATATCAAGACACATGTTTCCCTCATCCCTCAGTAGATCATACATATAGGTTCAATTTTTCTTATTTATGAGATGTTGGTGAAATACCAAGACACATGTTTTTACAGAAGGCACATAATCCACCAGAAACATTTCCACGGTCGCGGCAATTCTTCCGCGGTCGCGGAAAACCTTCTATAAAGAACCAAATAAGTTGAATTACACACGTTACGTGTGGTGCAGTTCCACACGTAACATGTGGAATTCAACTTATTTCTGGCGGATGGTAAAATGTGAAATTAATAAAATGTGAAATTACAAGAATAAGGTTTTCCATGCAACTTACAATGCGCTGGTAAAGGGTGTACGCCACGTGATTGGCAAAACCCTTCAGAAGTTCGGGCATCTCTGGACCTCCAGGTACTCTCACCTGCAATTCAGGGTCATATCTTCCCTTGTTCTTCGTTCGGGGAGGTTTTTTCCCGCGAAGAGGTAGCTTCCTGTGGCTCCTCGTCCGCATAATCAGGTTGACCTCTTGGAGCCCAAGCCGGACTATCCTCGTCCTACATTTTTTTTTACAAATGATAAGTAATTACATTTTTATCATACACTCATATTTTCATATATTAAGGCTACTTACCATAGGATGAGGTGCGTTCGGGTTGAGTCCCGGGTTCTCCCATGGGTTGTACCCCATCTGATCATCTACGCCGCCTTGATAATAGACGGGGTTGTGATGATGGATGTGAGGGCTCTGATGGAGGTGAGGTTCCTTGGCTTGGTCGGACTTGGATCCAAGAAGATGAGTGAGTTTTCTTTGTGAGGAGATGAGATTGAAGAAAGGAGATGCAAGAGAGTTGAAAGCTTGGAGTGATAGAAGTAAATGGCGGCCTAGAGGGAGATAAACTCAACCTTAGGCTATGCCACTTCTATATTCTTCACTAAGGTTACAAGGAAGCCAAAGATGGCTTTAAATAGTCTAGGCATCAAGCCAACAAGGGAAAGCTCTAATGGGCCTTTGTGAGTTGAAGCCCATGTATAAATGGCTCTTCACACTCACCAAGGCAAGACTAGAATAATGAAACTAAATAATCCAAAAATACAAAGAGGATAAAAGCCTTGAAGCCTTGGATATAGGCGTGCGCATGAATGCCTTGGAATCGAAGCATGGTCGATGCTTGAGTGTCGTGGCATTAACGCGTCGGCGCCTTGGTGGTCAATCACCGGGACTCATCACTCTCCCCTTCTTAGCTTTGAAGCGTCCTCGCTTCGACGGTATGGGAAGTCCGGGAGATGGAGGAAGTGTGGTGGCGTGTCTCCCCTTCTTAAAGGTGAATGTGGAGTGAGGGAGACCGCCACCAACACAAAGAAGCACAAGCAAATGAGATATGTCGGGCGTCTCCTTGGGCACAGCAAGATCGAAGGCCTCATGGGCGAGCATGGCAGCCAGGGGAATGTCCCTACAACAAAGAAACTCAACAAGAAAACATGAGATCATCCGACGGCTCCGGGCGGGACTATGGTCGCTCCTAGGCACGGGTCCAAGGGAGGAATGAGACATCAAGTGAGCAACACTAGTGGTGCCGAGTGTGTGAGGGATTCCATTAAGTGGCCACTAAGAGAAAGCTAGGGTGAGAGGCTCAACCGGGACAAGGAGTGGCATGTGGCAAGCTATAATGAAAATGGAATCCCTCCCTTTCTTAAAAGGTTGCCTAGCGGTCATGAGGGCCAAATCAAAGATTTCCCAAGATGTGGGCATGCTAGAATCTTTGAGAAAGGCCATAGAGGGTGTCGACAAGGCAACTACATAAAATTGGGGTTTGAAGGGAGTACGGTGGTAGGGCCAAGGCAGCCAAGGAGGAGGTCCCAAATTGTCTTGGTATAGGGTAATCCTTGGAGGCCCATGGTAATGATAAGAAAGTGCATCCAAGGAGTGCCTATGAAGGGCTCTAGGCATAATCCTCAAAGGGCCAGATCAACATGATAAGTCTCATCCAATGGGTGCCTAGGAAGGGCTCTAGGCAAACCTAGTGTGTGCCCTAAGAGAGAGTAGTCCTTATCCTCAAAAGAATGCTTAGATACCACGGGATAGTGAAGGATTCTAAGGACAACTCGAAAGCAAGGGGCATTCAACAATAAAATATATTAATCCAAAAGCGAATCAGAGTAATACGACACCCATGAACTATCAAGAAAAATGGGGATAGGAGCAACACAAGGTCCAAATTCTATGTGAAAGGCAAGGATGCATGCACAAGTAATCCCACTACACCTTGTAGGTCTAAGTAGGTGCCTCATGATACAACAAGTTAGACAATGAGCATACTTAGATATGGATAGAATGACATGGAATAAGTGAGATCTCTTGGACAAGAATTGGGACATGGAACTAAAATGCAAACAAGGGGACATACTCCTAGATGCAAAATAGCTTGTCAACATGCAAAGTGCTCTATCCAAGGATGTAACATGAAGCTCATGCAATGTGCCACTCAATAACATACAAAAGGATAGAGAGAAGGGGGCTCAACTTGGGTAGGAAGCGCCGAGGGCAACAATGGCGCCGACCAAGGTGGTGACAAGGCACAGCCCGCCGTCGGTGGTGCAGCCATGGGGCACCAGCCGCCATGGTGGTGGGTCGCTGGTGAGCCGTCAATATGCGACAAGGGGTCGCTCGCGGCAATGGGCGGCGGCCAACCAAGTTATGGCCGAGTCAATGGTGTGGTCATCCGAGCGGGCAAGGGCACCGAGGCCCGAGCTTGTGCAGGCGCTGGTGCCAACGGGGGTGCATGCACCGTGGCCGAAGAGAGCAGGGGCACTGGAGGCGGTGGAGACGCGGGCTTTTTGTCTGACGGCGGTGCGGCCATATTGGGTGCGGGAACCGGGGTTGGTGTAGGCATCGAGGCCTGAGCTGGGGCGGGCATGGTAGGCGGTGTCACAACCGGCGCGGGCGATGGGGAGTCGCCAAATCGCGGTTGAGCCAAGGGCACAACCATCGGAGCGGGCATGGGCACCGAGGCCGGCGCTTGTATGGTCGCCGATGATGACGGGGGCGCAAGTATCGGGGCCAGAACAAATGGCGTCACCGGCGCGGGCTTAGGCGCCGACGGCGGCGCGGCTGTCGGCGCCGGCTCGAACGCGAGCACGGTGGCGGATGTGGCCACCTCTGTTGTGCACCCGACCTTCATCGTGGCCAATAGAAGCTCAAGGGCGGCCACCCGGGCGGCCCCGGCCTCCTGTTGTCGGCGGATATCGGCTAGAACGGCGTGCAAGGCATCGACTTCCGCTGCGGAGGCTTCCTCCTCTCGGCGGCGCCTAGTCACCTCGGCGTGGGCAGCGCGTGAGGCATAGGCGTCAGCCTCCCTGGTGCGACTCTCTGCGGCAAGCCGTGCGGCAAACAACTCGTGTGAATGTGTGGGCGGCAGCCACCCCGGGGCAAGGTGGTCGAGCGGGCGCCGATGCGGGCCGTGGGCGCGAGCATAACCTCGGTGGCTCACATCCTCCCAAGCCTCCTCTTCAAAGGTCTCTTCTAATCCTGCATAGGCGTCTTCCTCTTCGTAGTCTCCAAAAGACTCCACGTCGAACCCGGTGAAACGAGGAGCATAATGGTGGCGACCCTCATAGCCGGCTGCGGGCCTAGGGGCGGCGCGTGATTAAGAGCCTCCATACAAGGTAGTGGTGTAATGATCTTGGCTTCGTGGGCTCCGGCCCGGTTGCGGCCGAGGAGGATAAGACCAATATGGCTCGTCCATGTCGACTTACCTAGCACAAGCAAGGGGCAATCCAAGTAGAGAGTCCCAAGCAAACAAAGCAATGCATACTTAACACAAAATGAATACCTTAGGCCTATGACAATCTAATCCAAGCAATTCAAGCAAGAAGGCAAGCAAATCAATGATCTAGGCAACCAAGGTAATCACAAGTATCACAAAGTAGGCTCAAGCAAAGGGTAATGCAATGCTAAGGTCGTGTGATTTGAGTACAATGGGTGGGCCAAAGCACTTCCAAGCAAAGCCCAATGGGATGACTTAGGCTAGGAGAGTGAATGTCGAAAGTGACTATGGATGCCAAGTGTAAAGAAGAGCCCAATTCGGCTACCCTATGGGCCCAAGGAGAGGGTGAAAGTGGTGACAAGACACATAGAAGAAAATGGAGAGATAGGCTTAGTGGCCCATGGTGCCTAGTGAGGGTGAGAGAGCCCACCAAGAAAAGTGGCCCAACCGAACAAGGAAATGTGTGAGTGGACCTTGTCTTGAATTTTTATTTTTATTTTTTGAATTGGATAACCGACTTTCTGTTTTTTTTTTTTTTTTGTATTTTTGGGCCTTTGCCTTTTCTTGGCCTCTTGTTTTGAATGGGCTTTTTCTAATTAATGAAGATCAAGGTCCACTAGAAGGCATGTGAGTAGATAAGGAGTGGGGCCACACGAATTGCATTTGAAGAGCCACTAGGGCCGGCACCAAGGGGAGTGGAAGACAATGTCCCTTTTTGGGTTGTGGGACAATTAGGAGAAGAGGGAAAGGAGTTTGGAGGCTTGCCACTAATATCCCCCTCTTTTTGAATCCCACAAAGATGTAGTTTTCAAGCACTCTAACCCACACAAGTCAGCCAATTGCCAATTTTGGCACTTACTTAAACTACCTAAGACAACCAAAAGGCTTAGAGTGAAAGCACTATTGTCCTTTGTCCAAAATACTCAAATCACATGCACATTCTAAGGGATTCAAATTAAACAAGCAAAGGGGCAAGGGCTAGGGCCGGCCATGGCAGCAAGGTGGTGGCTGTAAGGTGGCGGTGGTGGCAGCAAGGTGGCAGACGCGGTGGTCCGGTCGCCGAAGGTGGTGGTGGTCGCCGGAATGTGTTTTTTTTTGCGTTTTTGGGGCTGTTTTGGGAGGGTTTGGGTGGGATGAACAAAGCACGAAAAATAACTACTAAACTATCATAATATCAAGCAAAAGAAGCATGGAAACAAGGAAAAAACTGAGCATGAACAACTAACACACTAACATGAAGAACAAGAAATTTTCAAGCTAACAAGAGAGAACCTAAGCCTAGAACATGTTCATCATGGAAACAACAAGGAATCTCATGCAAGCTATGAAAATAATCATGAAAAACTAAATTTGAAAGGGGAAAGAAAAACTTAGCTTGGACAATGGCTCTTGATACCAATTGATGAGATTCAAACCCCCAAAGAGGTTCTTCTTCCCAAGAGACTAGATCGTGTCCAAAGCTTGTTCCTTCTCCTTCCTAAGCTTGCTAGATCTTCAATGGAGTGTGAGGGAGGACCACGGCCGAGAGGAATGTAGATGGGAACGAGGGGGTTGTCGGCGGTCCTTGGGTGCATGGCCAAGGGAACCTCTCCTAGAGGTTCCTTGGCTTGGTCGGACTTGGATCCAAGAAGATGAGTGAGTTTTCTTTGTAAGGAGATGAGATTGAAGAAAGGAGATGCAATAGAGTTGAAAGCTTGGAGTGATATAAGTAAGTGGTGGCCTAGAGGGAGATAAACTCAACCTTAGGCTATGTCACTTCTATATTCTTCACTAAGGTTACAAGGAAGCCAAAGATGGCTTTAAATAGTATAGGTATCAAGCCAACAAGGGAAAGCTCTAATGGGCCTTTATGTGTTGAAGCCCATGTACAAATGGCTCTTCACACTCACCAAGGCAAGACTAGAATAATGAAACTAAATAATCCAAAAATACAAAGAGGATAAAAGCCTTGAAGGCTTGGATATAGGCGTGCGCATGAATGCCTTGGAATCGAAGCATGGTCGATGCTTGAGTGTCGTGGCATTAACGCATCGGCGCCTTGGTGGTCAATCATCGGGACTCATCAGTTTTGGTTCCCTATGAGGGCCATCATCAATATCATTGTTGGAGGGCCGAAGCTTCCGTCGAACGCCCTCATTGGTAAGCACAAGCATGGGCCATCCCATGATAATAGGACAAGAGCAACCTGATACAGCGTGGCAAACACTAAACCAATCATTGGCATGTCGAGCCAGTACTCCTCGGTGCAAGGACTGATGACATAGTTGACCCGGAATATAAGGTCCTCGTAAGTGATCCCCGGGTGTAGTGCGGGCAAGATGGGCATGTATACATCCTTGTTGTCAAGCAACTCTCCCGCCAACTACATTTGAACCATAGGGTATGCAGTCTCTTCCGATCCCACCAATACATCCACAGTGTTCGTCTATAAGTACATCTCTAGCCCCGTTAATGTAGGGAAACCAAAAGTAATCCACATTCTTAATCCCAAAGTTCACCCCAAAATAAATCATGGATTGTTCAGGGAATTATTGCGATCTAGTCCCTTCAGATTGGTTGCCATATGTCCCAATGACCGGCGAAGCTCCACTTGGTCCCTTTTTGCCACGACCCCGATCGCTACCTTGGCTTCCATTCGTCTTCTTCTTCTTCTCAATCTCCTCTAACTCAACCCTCTTGTGCTTAAACAAGCTCGGTTCCCTCTTGGTAGAGTACTTCGTCAAACCCTTTGGCCTTCCTTTTGCAGTGATTCCCGTCGGCTCCTTCAACGAAGTTTTATGCGGATTCTCCGTGTCAAAGAACAACTCGGTGATTTGATATAATTGGTATTTCCTCAATGTTTTGTCGTCAAATTTTTCATTCATTGTATTCCATCTCAACTCTGGAATAGATAGTGGTATAGTGTCCTCAACTGGCTCTTCCCTGCAAACCATATCTCATTCAGGTTGCTTCCAGAAACAGTGTATCTCACTCGACATGATAAGCGTCTTGTTAATGATGGCATTTGCAATTTTGTGGACACACGGCAGGCCGAAGCAGTCTCTCATCCAGTGATCATCACAATCCTCTGAGACGTCATCATTCTCTATCTGCTTATACAGATCCAACAACATTCTCAAGCCCCTCTCCGACACTTTGTGGAATAGCCTTGAAAACGACACTCTTATTTCTGCCGGCACGACATCAAACATTGTTGGTTTTTTTACCTGTGACATCTCCATGGTCGCCCTCAGTTGCCCAATTTGACCCTTGTTGAATCGTAGTGTGTTAGACAGGGAACGGTGTGACTGTTCCCTGGGCAGCGGAACTAAACAAAAGTAACAACAAAGTTCCCAAACGTATACTTGTATTATTAAGAATTGTACAATCTCACAAGTCTTCTCTCCACCTATACCCTAGGTTACAAGACTTTGAGTGCAATCAACTCTCAATGACACAAGAACATAAAGAAAACCCTAAGCAATCAAGTACAAACCCGTACCTTGCATTGGATCTCCTGATCTCAACCTTGCAATAAGCTTCTTCTAGTCTTCAATGTGATAGCTGGGATACCTTTTCCCAAGGTAAACTCATCTATATATAGTGGTAGAAAAGATCTCTTACCAAATTATCAAATAGTTAGCAACCCCGCTATATAAGGTAACGGTGAAAGATTTTCTTTCCAACTAAACAATTCAGCTCATAAACACATAGTTTTCATCTATAAACTTTCCTAAGACTCATTATCTTTCTATTCTTTTCCAAGTAAAACTCAAAATCTCATTTCCTTGTATAATGGAGTCAATCTGGGAACAACTAGCACATCTCTGCGTTTGCATCATTCCACAGACGCTATTTCCATATATAGAAGTTTCCTTGTATAGGAACCACGCGCTTCAGATTTCCAATTTGCTTTTCGCATAACTGTTCCGTGTTTCCACACGTTCCATTGCATTCCTCTGCTTTCTCTTCTTCATGCGTTTTCCATTGTTCCCTAATTCTTTCATAAGACTTGAAACTCATAGGAACAACAAGAAAACATAAAACCTAATGGTGTTTATCATCATCAAAACCATAGGGAATGTCAAGATTCCAACAATTTCCCCTTTTTGGTGATGACAAACCCATTCAAAAATTGTTCGATCAAAACAGAGTAATAAGCAAAGCAATAATAATCAACATTTATCTCAGTTTAAATGTATAAGCAAAATTTTATGTCAAATGAATAATTGCAATTCATACCTTTAAGTCACATCATCGTTCCCCCTCAGCACTAGCATCGTCCAGAAATTCATAAGGAATTAGGAACAATTTAAACTGTTACCTCTCTTAACTGAGTTATCGCACAATTTCCACACTTCCCCCTTTTGGCATCATCAAAGGACCAAAAGTAAACAGTGGAACAACAAAACTAAGGCAGCAGTCAAGAGCAAAAGAAAAGTTCATAGATCAAGCAGGGAATTGATTACAAAACATCAGAGACAACTTGACAAACAAACACAAAAAGATCAAAATGCAAACACTTAAACAAGATAACATATTAGAAAGCCAAGAGAAGAGGGTAAGACGGGCTGGATAAGAGAAGGTGTCCACTCAAGACTCAGAGTCTTCCTTCCGTTCCTTGTCCTTGCTCAGAAAGTGTTCAAGAAGCAGTGACATGATATTCTTAATTTCACGCAGTTCAGCCAGCATTTGGCCTTGCACAGAGCTGTTCCTTGAAGTTCCTTCACCAGGCTCGCATTTCAGTGCTTCAGAAGGGGGCAACGTTCCCTTATCATCCCCTTGATACTTCATTTTGCTGATGTTCACCATGTCGAGCTCAGTGACCATGTGAACCTCGTCTTCTTCTTTGTAGACCTTCTTTTTCTTTTCTTTCTTTCTTTCTTTCTTTCTTTCTTTCTTTCTTTCTTTCTTTCTTTCTTTCTTATATTCCTCTTCTTCTTTTTAACTCTTTTTGCAGCAAAGTAGATGTTCCTCCTTGTAGTTCCATCAGATCAAAATTTAATTTCTCCTTCTCAGTGAACGTTCTTCTGCAATTCTCAACGTTCCTCTGATTGTTCCCGGCACTGACGTTCCTGTTCATTGTTCCCCCTCAGGCCAAGTCTCATCTAGAAGATTCCGAGACACTTGAGTGGATAGAAAGGCCGGTTTGGATATTTTATGGGGTTCACACAAAATATCAAAGATATATCCAAACAAAAATAGTTAGGGAACAATGACGATCCAGATAATGATTCCAGTAAAATGTGGCAAATAAAGAGAGGTGCATAGGGAACGTTTACCTGGATCCAAGCTTGGGACGGCAGTGCAACCAATTATCATTTTGGCTTGTAATGAGGGTGCAGATAATCAAATTGGTTGCTTTGGGCTTGAAAGAAGATGATATCATGTAAAAATAAAGCACATATGATCAAGAATAGAAGTTGCAAGAAGTTTTTGATATAGTGTAACACAAAGCACATAGCAAGATTAATAAACAAGTCATTTGCAAATAACATGCCACATAGAAGATGTTCCCTAGTTTATGAATGATCGATCTAGCCAATCACTGAGGGAATAGTGGAAGTGGAGTTCCTTAGTTTAAAGAGATCATCCCAAGGAGCATTCTCAAATACTCAAAGGGTTTTCTATCCAGTGCTTTGGTGAAGATATCTACAACTTGATCTTTTGTCCTGCAATGATCTACTCTAATGAAATTTTTCTCAACATTATCACGAAGAAAATGATGACGAATATCAATATGCTTAGTACGTGAGTGATGAATAAGATTTTTGGAAATGTTGATAGCACTAGTATTATCACACATAATGGGAACGGTGTCAAGAGACATACCAAAATCCTCCAATTGTTGTTTGAGACATAATACTTGGGCACAACAAGAGACAGCAGCTACGTACTCAGCTTTAGCGGTTGAAAGAGCAACATAATTTTGCTTCTTTGATGCCCAAGAGACAAGACATGAGCCAATGAACTGCCATCCCTGAAGTGCTTCTGTGATCCACTAGGTGGTCGGCAAAATCAGCATCATTGAAGCCCACGAGTTCAGACCCACTGTTCCTTGGATACCAAAGACAGAGATGATCGTTCCCTTTCAAGTACCGCAGGATCCGTTTGACTTCAATTAGGTGTGACTCCTTAGGATTTGCCTGAAATTATTTCTCAGCACCTCTTGTCTCCAAGGGAAACGGTTCCCTTAGATTGTTGTTGAAGTGAGGTGAGGTGATCTCTAGTTCCCGTCATATGGCATGAGCATGCACTATCAATGAACCACCTGTTGTTCCCCCTCACTTCATCCTGCATTTAGAAAGTTAGTGTTTCACGACACAGGCAAGCTTGGCTTTACCTGGTCGCTTAGAGACAAAGTTATATTCTCTAGGCTTAGCATTGAACATATCAGGAGATGCATCAAAATCATTCAAAATAACATTGTTACTTTGACTGTTCCTGCGTTGAGTGTGCTCTTCAGTGAACTTTTGTTTCTTAGCACAGTTTCTCACAACATGGCCGTTGTTCCCACAATGCCAGCAAATCTTATAATAGTCCCCCAAGGTGTACTTACGGTTTGGGACATGCATTCTACGTTGCTTGGCTCTAATTGGGTCAGGTGTACTAGGCAAATTACCCTGGGATTGGATGAGGTACATCTTATGGGCAGGTTGACCTTTGTACCATGATTGATTTGCACTCAACCCACTCTCCAGAGTTTTCACACGCTCTTCGATGTAAGAGTTCCTATCCTTAGTACTCTGAAGTTCCCTGTCTTTTAACTCTCTAAGCTCAGGGATGGTCAACTCATGTTCCTCACTCTCTTGTTGTTCACCATTGTAACCCAAACCATACTTGGGCTCTACAAAGGTAATCTCTCCTTCTTTAAGCTTCTGCTCAACCAAAATGGAGTGAATTTTATCAATATGGGCTCTCATCTGAGATAGTTCCCTTTCTGTGCTAGGAGAACTTAATTCACGAGTAGCATCGCACTTAACACAAGGAACAACAGATGAACTAGCAATTTTAGCAAGAGATTCATTTAATTCCGTGCATTTATCCTCAGCATCAATAAGATCAGTTTGAGTTTTCAGATTTTCATTATACATGCTCTTAATGAGAGAAATCAAGGTTTTTTTTATCATAATTAACTTAGGACTCAAAGAAGGTTTCAGGATCTACCTCTTGTTCCTCGTTGGATGATTTGAGGGTCATGGCACACATCTGGTTGTTCCCCCATGCCTCTGGCTCGTCATCATCAGAGTTGGCACATTCATCTCCCCAGACAGCAACGAAAGCCTTCTTTTTATCGTTCCCAAAATTTTCACCATTGTTGTCTGAGTTGTTCCATTTAGGGCACTTATTGGCATAGTGACCATTTTCCTTGCAGTTGAAGCAAGTGACATCCTTGATGTCTTGTTTCTTACCATTGTTCCCATCATTCCTGAATGATCGACCCTTGCAATAGAGAGTTCGCATGGCTTTGGTGAGGAGAGCATTTTCTGGATCTACACCATCCAAGTTGTCATCTTTGTTGCTTTCTATCATCTCAACAACTCTTTCAACCATCAAGGCAATGCCTTTAGGTTTGACATACTTGTCTTCTTCATCATACTTTTTGATTTTTCCAAATACCTCATGAAGTGTGAGTTTGAGGGTATTTGGATTCTCTTTGAGAATTGCTTTAGTCATCTTGTGTCTTGAAGGAAGTCCATCAATAACGACAAAGATTTTCTCTTTGGGGAGAATTTCTTTATCATCAATATCATGAGCAGCGAGTCTGGTGGTGATTTCCTCAAATCGAGATTGATAAGAGGAAACGATCTCACCATCAATCATGGCGAAGTTGTAGAAGTCTTTTTTTGCTTGGAAACGATCAAGCTCTTTAAGATTCGAACTTCCCATGTACATCTGTTCCAAGGCTGCCCACATATCTTTGGCAGTTGCACAAGAGTGTAGTTTGGATGCATCTTCAATGCTGATTGCGTTGTTGATAAACATACGAGCCTTGGAGTTTTTCTCCATGATTCTGAAATCATCTTGGCTCCAAGGTGTTGTTCCTTTGATTACATCTTCAGCAACTTTTTCTTCACCAACCTCAATGACTCTCCAGCATTGGTAGTCATTACTCTTCATCCAGTCCGTGAAGAGGTCTTTCCGGTGTTGGAACTTTCCATCGATAGGCAGGAACGGTGGTTTGTTGTTCCCAAGCCCAACTTCATGAGTGTAAGACATTGTTACCTGTGAATCTAAAAAGAACACACCGTCTAGAGCAAACCTGCTCTGATACCAATTGTTGAATTGTAGTGTGTTAGACAGGAAACGGTGTGACTGTTCCCTGGGCAACGGAAATAAACAAATATTCAAAGTAACAAGAAAGTTCCCAAACGTATACTTGTATTATTAAGAATTGTACAATCTCACAAGTCTTCTCTCCACCTATACCCTAGGTTACAAGACTTTGAGTGCAATCAACTCTCAATGACACAAGAACATACAGAAAACCCTAAGCAATCAAGTACAAACCCGTACCTTGCATTGGATCTCCTGATCTCAACCTTGTAATAAGCTCCTTCTAGTCTTCAATGTGATAGTTGAGATACCTTTCCCCAAGGTAAACTTGTCTATATATAGTGGTAGAAAAGATCTCTTACCAAATTACCAAATAGTTAGCAACCCCGCTATATAAGGTAACGGTAAAAGATTTTCTTTTCAACTAAACAATTCAGCTCATAAACACATAGTTTCCATCTATAAACTTTCCTAAGACTCATTATCTTTCTCTCCTTTTCCAAGTAAAACTCAAAATCTCGTTTCCTTGTATAATGGAGTCAATCTGGGAACAACTGGCACATCTCTGTATTTGCATCGTTCCACAGACGTTGTTTCCATATATAGAAGTTTCCTTGTATAGGAACCACGCGCTTCAGATTTCCAATTTGCTTTTCGCGTAACTGTTCCGTGTTTCCATACGTTCCATTGCATTCCTCTGTTTTCTCTTCTTCATGCGTTTTCCATTGTTCCGTAATTCTTTCATAAGACCTGAAACTCATATGAACAACAAGAAAACATAAAACCTAATGGTGTTTATCATCATCAAAACCAGAGGGAACGTCAAGGTTCCAACAACCCTCGATCGCATGGTGGATCCTCAATACCATTCTATTAAAACCCCCAACACTAGAATCCAAAATTTTCTTCAACACGTGATGCATACCATCAACCCTATCAAAACACATAAAAAGCATCGTGTTAGTCCGACATTGAGGCACTGAACCTAGCTAGAAACCACTAACCATTGTACAAGGGATACATGTTTGTAGTCCTCATAAAGAAGTGAAGATGATGATTCGTCCACGCTCTGACTATGTTTTCCATGTAAGGATTAGTCCACGTCTTCTCAATGTATCGAACGAGGCCACTCTTCCACGATGTCCTCAATTTCGGAAGCCTTTCTTCGTAGCTTTCCTCCGTGGTTGAACACCATAGTGCCCAGCATTGGCCATAAAACCTTTTGACTTGTTCTTTATCCTTCAAGATTGGGAGAGCATATGCTTCTATGTTGTGCTTAATATACACCCAACACAAAAGGTGTTGAACATCACCTTTGAAAACTATCTGAATTGCATTGATGAGGGCCTTCTCTCGATCAGTCATTATGGCGGTCGGCATTACACCCATCTCTTGAAACAAATACAAAAGTTTTTGCATTATGAACTTATAATGCACAACTTCTTCTTGTCGTGTAAATGCGTAGGCAATGTTGAAAGTCTTGTGCGTGCAGTAAAACCGACAATCTCCACCAAATGCATGTTATACCTATGGAAAACAATAGAATATAAGCAATTAAAATCGATTATATATCACTACTATTAAATGGTGTTGAAAAAAATAAGACACAAATCCATTACATACCTATTTGTCTTCTATGTGGCATCGATAACTACCACGTACGAGAACATCTTCAATAGGTGTAGCGAGTCCGGGCGAGCAAAAAATAGGATATCGGTCTCACCCATAGACAACTTTCTAAGAGGAAATACCGAGTACCTATTTTGTTGCAAAAGGTTTAGAGTCCATTGGGTAACCGTCATTTCCCCACGATCTTCGTAATGCATCTTCTGCAGAAAGTTGGAAACTTGTTTCATGGATGTTACATTTCTAGGGAAGAAGCTCCTCAACTATGCAACAATAGTCCTCAACGTCATGAACCTATCGCCCAACCTCTTGGCAAGGCGCTGCTCATCCGAGGTCATTCTGCCCATGTATGCATGCCCACGAAAGCTAGTCGGAAGCTTATGGTTGTGGCATCCATCTATCACACTCATGATCCATTTTTGAGTCACTTCCCCTGACTTCTTCTTCAATCGAACACCACACAACTCAAATGTGCATCCGGACTTCTTCAAGTTGGTTTCACGAATTACCTTAACATCCTCTTCTTCACTAACTTTCTTTCTCCCCGATCTATATTCCCCAAAGTGCTCGCATGTCAAACTAGCACTTCTGACATTTGAGGTACGAATTACTAAAACCATCATCAAATCTTTGCCCTTGTTCTTAACCCACTCAACCAATTCCTCTCGACTATCCCACTTCAGATTAGTACGAAATTCATCTTCATAATTTTTCCCCTATACATGTTTTTTACATAATTAATAATGTTACAATATATGGATTGCGATTCGTGAAATTTATTCATTTCTCAACTACAATATATTTGTAACTAACCATAAATAAATTAAATATTTAATACTATACAACAAAACTATAATTGTAATACGATAACATAACAAAACATGAAGTTTTATTAATCCATAACTAAACTACAGAATAACAAATTCATGACAAATATAGGCCTCTATGCATACCACTAAATCGTCATCATCTTCTCCACTACTACTAAATATTAATCTTATAATACAAACTAAAGAACAACAAATTCAAAACAAATATAGGCCTCTATGTATACCGCTAAATCGTCATCATCTTCTCTACAACTACTAAAAACTAATCTTTCAATATACATCTTATAGTATATTTTTTTTGATATTGCATACAAAACACTCGTACAACTATATGAACTTTTATCATTTCAATAGACGAATTTTAATTCATGCATACCTAAGCTATATTAACTTATCTCTATTATAAGCTCCCTATGTATAAATACAAAACTACTGCTTTTACAAACATTTATGCATTACTAACCTCGAAATTGCCATCATCGAAATCTTCATCTTCGTAACCTTCAATCTCTTCTCCACTCGTTTTCATTATATGCCATTTTGGTACGATTGATTGTTTTGATATGGAAATGAGAAGAATGACTAGCTATTTATAGAGGAAAAATCCGTCGTTGGAATAACGGCAGATTTTGTACGCTATAATTGTGCGTACGCAAGAAACCATCGCACATGTAGGGCTTCCAACGACTATTTTTTCAAACGGTAGAATCTGTACGCACAGATTTTGCATACGCTTTTTTTTGCGTACAGTTTTATACAGTATTCCACATGACCCTGTGGAATTGTACAATATTTGACATGTATGCATAGAAATTGCGTACGTAGTGCGAAAAGGCATTTTATGTATTGTATATAGCAGCGACCTTAATTTAATTTAGTATATAAATTACACACCAACATTCACTTGATCTATCGGTTTGACACTAAACTCCCTTAAGTGTTCTATCCAGAGTTCTTGGGACATTGATGTTGGGTGAACAGTACCCCGGTCTGACGTAGAGCGATTCTATCCGATCAAACCAGACGATCAAGACCAAAAAAAAGGTATATAAATAACACGTAATTACTTGCTTACGGAATATAAATAAGATAAACATATATAACAAAAACTTCATTTTAATTTTTGAACAATTATCTTATAGACAAAACTTAATTGTGATTTAAATGCTTTATCTTTTCATACTTTTATCAGAAAAAAGTCCCAAATCAACGCACTTGTTATTTGGTGCTATATATTACTATTAATCTATTATCATACGGAGTATTTGCTTTAGCGGTACACACCTTTTGTCACGGTATGATGATTATGATTAATTAGTTGATTACGATCATTTGGGTGCAGGGATCTGAGCAAAGTCGGCACGTAGAGGAAACCAGATCCACCATTTATGGCCTCCTGCTATCATCTCCATCCTCAATATTTTGTATTTGGGAGATCGAAATGTTCTTGTAGGTTGTTAATTGGGTAATTTTCATACTTACGAGATCCTAGAGACGCATTAAATGAGAACTATCGCTTTATTTGAGAACCGGTTATTTTGATGAACACGCAATGATAGATTTTATGAACAAGGGGAAAAACGGCAAGTCAATATTATAAATATACTAGTGTAGTGTCAGTGTCTTGTACATGATTTGTTTATTTTTTCTTATATTTAAAAAATTATATATCAAAATTATATATTTAATCGATATAGAACTGTTTAGAAGTAGATGAATGATAATATAAAAAAGAACTAACAGAATAAAAAATATTAAAGAGATTGATAAAATATTATCGAAAGAGAGGCAGAACTATCCATAAACTTTATATATAGTAAAAATTGGCTAATTAATTTTGAAGTGGAGATAGCCATATCCCTAACATTAATACTACTATAAACGATAAAGCATAATCAAAATGTTCATCTAATACATGAAAATGAAACCTTAAACATAAAATCTCGTAAGATGTTCAAAATTGCTACAAATTATGAAAAACTTCCTTGCATACTACATTGGTTGTAGTATTAGATCTTTTTTTGTTTAAAGTCGCATATTAAAATCTCCAATTCTTTCTTGTTGATAACTCTTGGTGATGCAACATAAAACTGATCATGAGTGAAAACAAGGCGTGGAAGACACAAACAGACATTTACAAGTGATTGGCCCCGACTCTTGTTATCGTCATAGCAAAACAGACACTCAAGGAAAATTGACTTCATTGAAACATGAACGGATATGAAGTGTCTGATGGTGACATGAGCACGCGAGAAATCAAAACTTGTCTGATAATATTGTTGCCTAAAATATTCTTCCTTGTTTGACATGACTGTCGAGCTGCATGATTATCAATCTTGTCATATTACATAAACCTGATGACTGATCAATATTTCGAAGCAACATAATAAGGACTCCAACCTTAAGTTTAAGTACATGATTTGGGACACCCGAACATCTAATATTGTTCAAGTAGTTAGATGTATAAACACTTGCATCGTTGTCTGCAATAAAACATGTCTTGCACATGATATCCAAATTGAGATAAACTTTCTCATCACCAAGTAACAAAGACAATATATAGTCATTAACTCTATCTACATCTTTATGTGTTGGTGCAAGAATTGTCCGTTCTTCAAAGTATTTCAAAAACAACTTATTGTCCAAAAGAGAGGAATAAACACACCTTAACAATTGCTGGAATCATATTTAAGTCATAATCATTCACCAATAGTTCATCAGAAATTTGTATTTGTGCTTCTCCATCATTGTCATCACCTACAATATCATCACTCATGCTTAATACCTATTCAAAAAATTTATTTGCTTTTTGGATATCATAATCATGTATACCTTATTGAATCAACGTGTTTCTTGTCAAATTAAGAACTTTACAATATTTCCACAAATAAGAGGAATTAATGGTGGCGAAATATTAATTTTTTTTAGTAACATGGCATTAGAGTTTATAGAGTCAAATATGGTGGTACTTATAGATGAATAATTTTTATACATCAATACTCATAAAAAAACATCATACTATAGGAAAAAAAAACAATCAAAACCAGTATTGAACCACTATAGTTCTCCAAACCAAAGTTGAATGTTAAATAGAAGTCACGATATGTAATTCGAGCGGAAAAAGAAGAAGAATTGTTTCTATGATAAATTTTACAAAAAAACTAATTTTATATAAAAATCTATATGATACTACATAATAGTTTTAATCAAAGTGAAATGTTTTTTGTCTTTAACTAACTTCTTAGCGGAGTACAAGTTGGTTTTCTAAATTTATGGCTAAGAATATTGTTTGCTACGTTTTTGAAAAAATAGATGATAAAAAATATTCATATTGTAAGCATATCCGGCTAATATGGGCAGAGATTTTATTTTCTTTGATTTTATTTCATTTTCGAAAAACCGACGAAAAAAATGAGAGCTTGACACATGGCAAATTCAATACCGTGATGTCACGTGGCAGCAAAAAAATTTGGTTCATTTTGGGGGCGTCACTTGGCGTAGTAGGTATTCTACTTTAGTATGTATAGTAGATTATGCAAAAAAAAAATATGGCCGAGAATATTGTTTGCTACGTTTTTGGAAATAATAGATTATACAAAATATTCATATTGTATGCATATCCGGCTAATATGGGCAGAGATTTTATTTTCTTTGATTTTATTTGATTTTTGAAAAACCAACGAAAAAAATGAGAGCTTGACACGTGGCAAATTCAATACCGTGATGCCACATGACATCAATAAATTTTGGTTCATTTGGGGGCACCACGTGGCATAGTAGGTATTCTACTTTAGTAGATATATAGTAGATTACGTATAAAAAATATATGGTCGAGAATATTGTTTTCTATATTTTTGGAAAGAATAGATTATACAAAATATTCATATTGTATGCATATCCGGCTAATATGGGCAGAGATTTTATTTTATTTTCTTTGATTTTATTTGATTTTCGAAAAACCAACGAAAAAATGAGAGCTTGACACGTGGCAAATTCAATACCGTGATGCCACGTGGCAGCAAAAAACTTTGGTTCATTTTGGGAGCGTCACGTGGCATAGTAGGTATTCTACTTTAGTAGATATATAATAGATTTTATGTTTTCATAAAAGTAGTATCGTGTTTTCATAAATTAACTTGTATTGTGTGGTCATTAAGTTGCTGAAAATTTATGATTGTAAATTTGTACTATGTACGTATAAATATTGTACAATTGCATCAATCTATAAATATATAAAGTAGACTAAGGGTGCAATTAATGCCTAATAAATATGATAAATTATCTCTTTTTTTATTGTTGATCTTTCATTACAAACTATATATTCTAATATAGCTCAATGATTAAAGATACTCTCATAATGCAAGAGGTCTAGGGTTCAATTCCCCTTCTTAACAACTTTGTTTTACTATTTTATCTTTCATTATTTTTTTGTTTATATTAATTAGTTACTCAAAATTTTATATATATCCGTTTATCTATCTATCTATATCTATATATACTATAAAATAGAGTCTTGAATAATTGATGGCTCGTATTAATTGAGATGATTTTTGTTAATTTTTTTTATTTCAATTTCATTAAAAATCAATTATGCTCTTCATCTGAATGATTAGGTGGTTGTATACGAAGACAAAGGTTACGTTAAAGGTTCAAGTCTTCTTGAATTTTTTTTAATCTTTTTACATTTTTATAGGGTTAGAATAATTTTACTAGCAAAACACTATTATATATATTTATCATTTTTTAACATTTTTTGGAGATTTTGTATTTTTAATTTTCTTTCCCATGTTATACCCTCTTGATGAAGACAACTACATACGAAATGGTTGAAGTTCAGATAAATAAACATAAAGATATAATAAGAATATTTTGATCTTTCTTATATTATTTTATATACATATACAAATGGATTTTGTCATCGTTAATTACTTTCATTATTTTTGCTCACCGATATACCTATAGGATGATCTACTTGCGAAAGAAAATCGACGATTGATATAAAGCTTAGTGGTGATGGTTATTACAAAAAAAATATGATAGGTTTAAATCTTTTTAGGAGCATGTTGGTCAAATAATTTTTTTGGCATTTATTAAACATATTAATTTTATAAAAACACTAAATATAATAATAATAATCTAATGGTGTGGTTTTGGTGACACATGTGAATAGCTCATTTTCTAAAATTAGATGGTTAAACCCGTGCTTTGCACAAAAAAATATATTATTGTTTTATTTTTTATAATATATAAAATAATAAGTTTGTATTAAGGTGTATTTTTTTTTAATACGAGACCGTAATTTTTCCCTACAATTTAGAATTTATTCTATTAACGATTTGTGATTCAATATTTTAGGTGATCATTTTTTTAGTTACAGAGTAAGATTGTCTAATACATAATTTTTTTAATTAAATAGACTTTATATAAAATTAAACTGGATTCATTGTTATAATTTTATTTAAAGGATGGGTGATGAGCGAATGATGGTTGGATTGGTGATGACACGTAGGCAAATTGAATGTGATGACTACGCATAGAACTTAGACCTCTTACATAGTATATAGATAGGCTGTGACTAATATTAAATAGAGTATTTAATTTGTTTACTAAAAATTGGTTTATTTTTATACCGATGGTTTTTTAATAATTTTGCTAAAGTATTTATGTTATGTACTTCAAATAAGAAAAAAAATTAGAGTTGAACATTTATAATTTCAAATTATAAAACTAAAATTTATAAATTTTATCATAGTTTAATTTATGAAAAAAACTTGAATAAACTATACTAAATAAAACTTGATAATATATGACCGTTTTAATTATATGAATTTTTTTAAAAAATTCCTATTAAAGATAACATTTATTAAATAAAAAATATTACATTATATTTATGATAGACATACAAATTATTATTGTGATAATAATAATAGTGAAAAGACATTAAATTTGTTATTTTGGGTGAAAAAGGGGAAAAAACATACAATATATTAGCTCATATGTACAATAGATTTGTTATCCTAATAAAGTGAAGCATTTATTAGGACAAAAAAGCTAACGTTTAGTGTTATATAGACTAATTATAATTATGTTACTTTCATCGGTCGTAACGTTGATATGTGAAGAGTAATGGTTTTGAGGAAAATTATTATAACCACCACTTTTCTAAATTTCCAATCAACGTGAATATAAAATGTGATTATGAAAAGACTATTTTTTTAGATTGTACATGGTATTAATTATATAAAGCCTTAACCATCAATGATAAGTTACACAAGAATTAATTAATGCAATGTTGAACATAAGGTCGGAAAAATTCCCCTTTTAATTGTTAGTAACTCCAAATATTATGTTAAAAAAACTCTAAATACTTAACGCTGCTCTTTATTCTCAGTTAAAAAGTAATTAATTGGAGTATTTCCATTTATCCTTTGCAGTATATTTAAATGGTAGGTGGGAAAGAGTGTTTGAAATTCAAACAAAAGAGGTGAGGTAACAACATATGATCAGTAATATACCTCTTTTCACGATAAGATAAATCTCTTAATACATTTTTTTTTTCTATTTTATAGATACGACCTAAAAATCAACCGTTTCTCTTCAAAATGTATAAGATTTGATTGCATAATCATAATTTTGCTAACAGATTATTGTATTCCTTAATTAAACTAAAATTTCATTCTGAATGTGCGTTTTGCTAAGATACTCATTATACATGGTTTATTTATTTGAAATTCTCAATGAGTTTTATTAGATTTCTTCATATGCAGTTAAATTTTATATGGTTTGGTTGCAGAAGAAACTTCTCGAATGTGTTATTGTCATCAATGTAAAAAGCAGTTTTAGAGAGCACATATTGCATAATGAGTCTCCATACATCTTAAAAGCCTTTATTTGAGGTTTACAGTTTACCGTACATGAGCTAGAATCAATTGGAATCAAGAAGGTATGACCTTTTCGTAGATTCAGCTAATCGTTTTTCAAATATTATATTCGTATATATTTATGTATTTGATTTTCCATAGTTCAAAATTATTACATTAAAAAACTTACTTTAAATTATTCTACTAAAAAATAGATAATTACTGAAATGTTTAGAAAATCGATCATTACAAAATAATATATATATCTTCGTATTTGTACTTTGTATCAGTTTTAGGATGGACAAACTTAACAGATGTATGCTAATATAATATTTTAAATTAACATAGTCAAATATAGTAGTAGTAGTCAAAATTTCACTTTGTACAACAAAGGACTTATGAGAAACTTATATGGAAGAATTGCAGGTATAATCGAAATTGGTTACATTATACTTAGTATAATGTAATTATGAATTAGTTTATACACATAACATAATACATTGACATCAGTTAGAAAAAAGTGTTTCAAAGTTGTTATAATATGCAACCTAATTAATTTACAACAATCAACGTAATTATATATTAACTATGTTATCAGGAGGACTTGAGAGATTGATTGGTCACATGCCACAACTCAAGTACTCAACAAATAAGAAGGCCGGAAGAGGGAGGAATGACTAATAAAAGAGCTTAAGGTGAAAAGGTGCGTTTTTCGTTGGTGATTAGAGGGTTGAAATAATGTGTTAATATGGGAGTATCAAAGAAAAAAATCAAGGCAAATTGTTATTATATTTTAATTTAAAATTATGAAAAATATTATTTTTATTGATGTCAAAGTTTCATGTATATAATTAGAATTTTTATATTTAGGTCGATCAAATCAAAGGTGAAATTAGATCGAGACTATTCATAATTGAGGATAAGAAATTTTATCATTTTAAATATCAACATGCAATGTGAGATCTAACATGTCATACTCTTTTATTTAAAATTTAGTTGCATATTTACCAATACATGTATTTATTTGTTTTCATATATTTAGTCCAATTGTTAAACCTTATCGATTTTTTCAAGTAATAGCTAAACACTATATTCTCTTATGTAAAATTTGGTTGTATATCTGTCAATATTTCAAAAAAAAATTGTGTTATTAGTGCTACTATATTTACCTATACTAATTCAAATTAGATGCAAGACTAGCATTGATAATTTGAAAATTTAACAATAAACATGTATTATCTTGATCGAATGTAAATAATACACGAAAAAGTGGGCATTCTTACAATTCTCACGCGAACTGTGTCCTAACTTGTTCCATGCTATACTTTGCGTATGATTTTTCATATATGTTTGTTGGGCTTAATGGGTCCAACCTTAATTGACATAGACAACTCAATTCTCCGGGTCGACCCAAGCCCGGTTATGTGTGTGTCAAAGCCCGTGATCTTGGTAGTTGGACCCAAGCCCGACTTTTCACTAACCACCACTTATCCATTTTGCCAATGCCATTCTTAACTCCTATTTCGTTTCATATAACTACCCTCTCCAAATATGTTAATACCACCATAGTCCATATAAAGGAATACAAATATAGGGGCCGGTTTCACCCAAAAAAAAAAGAAAAAGAATATTTTGTTCTTTTTTTTTGGTCTTGATCACCTGGTTCGACCGGCCAAAGTCGCTCTACGTCTAGACCGGGGTATTGTTAGCACACGAAGTGGAAGACCCCTCACAATATCAGTATCTCCATACACGCCTCCAGTAGGAATCGAACTCGAGACCTCTAGATAGAACGCACGCTTAAGGGAGCCTAGTGTCAAACCACTAGAGTAGGGATGGCAATTTCACCCGAACCCGACGGGCACCCGAAAAAACTAACCCGAAAAAACGGATGAAAACCCGAAAAAAAAAGGGTGAAAATCGGGTTTCGGGTGATGGATCGGGTCAGATTCAGGTGAATGCTTTCATCCACCCGATCCGACCTGACCACCCGACCATGTCACCCGCTATATATATATTTTTTTCATTTTTTTTAACCCTATAAAATCTAATATAAAAAGAAATCCTAATTTTCTTCTAACAACCGCTCCTCTCCTTCATCTGCCGCTTTCCTCCATTCAAACTCTAACTCACGTTTAACTTTCCTCCACTTCCTCCTTCATCTCCGCTCTCTCCTCCCGCCTCCAGTCCACCATCTCCTCGCCGCCTCCAGCTCTCCCGTCTCTCCTCCAGCCTCCAGTCCACCATCTCCTCGCCGACCCTCGCGACTGCCTTCTCCACGACTGGCTCTCCAGATCTCCGGCTCTTCCTCCCGCCTCCTCGTAGCCGGATCTGCCTTCTCCGAGTTTCGTTGGCGTGTCTCTCCTCCGGGCTCCAGTGTGACTCTCCAGCTCCTTACCCCGCCTCTGCGCAGTGCCGCCACCACTCCCTTGAATAGTCTCTAACTGGTGGTAACTGGTAACTAAGTGTCCCCCGCCTCTACGTAGTGCTGTTTTGCTAATTTAGATTTAGTCCCCTAATAATTTATTGAGGAAAATGTAGTAAATTATATATATTTTGTAGGTTATATTTGTAAGCCAATACTGCTTACAAATATCAGTTGTGGGTCAATATTTGGCACTTATTTGTTTGCACTTGTTTGATGATCTTATTCTTGTAAATTATGTTCATTGTAATATGATTCGATTGATTTATGGTTCATTCACCTTGGCTGATACACACTCGGTTCTGAATTTCTGCAAATTTCCGTTTTGCAAATTTCCATTTTGTAATTTTATGAAAAATAAAAATGATAAAATTCACCCGATTCATCCGATCACCCGCGGGTGATCGGGTGGATCGGGTTCGGATGATGCACCCTTCAGGTGCGGGTCGGGTGGGTGAAAAAAAAAATCGGGTCGAGTGATGGATGTTGTCCACCCGGCCATCACCCGATCCATTGCCATCCCTAGACCATCACAAATTTTAGTGGTTGAAAAACTTAAGTTATTTCTGTGCTCGAACATTGAAATAATCGTAGCATATATATCCATCGCAAATTTTAGTGGTTGAAAAACTTAAGTTTAATACAACTGCTAGGTCATCCATGGATATCAGATTAAATGGGTATGCAATTATCTTTTCGATAAATTTGTGACATTTAATTGAACTTAAATAATATGTTATACGCCTACAATATTTTGTTTGTTGTTGGTAACCATGTATTGAATTTGGCGGTGCAAATTATTAATCCTCTCTATATATATCCCACTTGGAAGTTGGAACTCCGAATTTGTGTCCAAATAATACTAGCTACTGTATTAATATACTTTCGAAAAGAAGAATAAGGCAAGTGAGGCAGAATTTTTACTGATAATTGGAGGCATGTAAAAGATATTAATTGCTCCAATATGGAAGACGTATGTACGTGCGCGCGTAAATAAATGGCGTGGCCGGTCGGGGTCCCGTTTACGAAATTATAACATAATAATAGACCATGCCAAATTGTAACTAAATATATAATAATGTTAAATAATAAGGTGTGTGAATGTGGGCCATGGTCGATTTATTTGAAAAAGGTGTTATGTTGTCCAGATCTGCATATGTACGTGTTGATGTTGAAGCAGATGATCGATAAGTGTATTATGTAGTCTAGTTCACACGAGGAAAAAAAAACTAAGCTGATCCCTCATATTCACATATGGCTAGCTAGTGCTACCAAACCGTACATTTATCCAAACAGGACAAGGTTTAACTTCAACTTTTAATACATTCATAATCATATATATAATCTGCATGCTTTAATGAATCAAACTATTTGTACAGCAGTGTAAAAATTGGTTAAAAGATTGAGGCCGCCTTGTTTGAATCAAAGGGTAGTTTTTTGTGTTGTGTGGTTAGTGTTTTAGATTTATATGAAAAGACTAGCTAGCTACTTCAAAATGCGCATGGCTGTTTCACAACCCAAAAAAATGCATGGCTCTTTGGTTATGACTTATGACTTATGAGTAGCTTTTTATTTGGCTGATGATATTCGCACTACGTTTTTTTCTTTTCGCACTACGTTTTACTACGCCAAATGTTGGCGTACGTCAAATACGAGCGTAGTAGGCTAAAAACGTATAAATACGTGGAAATTAAAAAAAATATATAAAGGAGCTACGCCAGAATCTTGCGTACGCAAGATTCTGGCGTAGCTCCTTTATGGGGACTTGGGGGGATTTTTGAAATTGGCCTTCTGCGCCAGAATCTGGCGTACGCAAGATTCCGGCGCAGCAAAAAAAAAAAATTTGCCTCATAATCATGTAGAGAATTTCAATACGAGTCCGTACATATAAAATTCGTCCAAAACGGACATCGTTTGCCCCTCCAAAAGCCCAAAATACGATGACTGCTCCCATGGTCTTATTTGGGCCTATTTTGGCCCAATTTTTCGTATTTCAGGTTTTCACCCGTTTCTTCTATAATCCTTCCTATTGAACCTATTGGAAGGATTATAGAAAAAATGGGTAAAAATTGAAATACGAGAAATTGGGCCCAAATAGGCCCAGTAGGAAGGATTGTAGAAGAAACGGGTGAAAAACTGGAAAAAAAAACGAAAAATTGGGCCCAATAGGAAGGATTATAGAAGAAACGGGTGAAAAACTAAAATACGAGAAATTGGGCCCAAATAGGCCCAGTAGGAAGGATTGTAGAAGAAACGGATAAAAAAGTGCAAAAAATGAAAAATTGGGCTCAAATAGGCCCAATAGGAATGATTATTGAAGAAACGGGTGAAATACGAGAAATTAGGCTCAAATATGCCCAGTTTTTAATTATATTTCATATAGTTACACTAATATACTATAGTATTTCATTATATTTCATATAGTTACATTTATATACTATAGTACTTTATTATATTTCATATAATTACACTTATGTACTATAGTATTTCATTATATTTCCTATAGTTACACTTATATACTATAGTATTTCATTAAATTTCATATAGTTCCACTTATGTACTATAGTATTTCATTAAATCTAGTACACTTAGACTTATATACTATAGTATTTTATTAAATCTCATATAATTACACTTATATACTATAGTATTTCATTAAATTTCCTATAGTTACACTTATATACTATAGTATTTCATTAAATCTAGTATACTTAGACATATACCCCATCGTATTTCATTAAATTTCATATAGTTACTATGTACTATAATATTTCATTAAATCTAGTATACTTAGACTTATACACCGTAGTATTTCATTAAATTTCATATAGTTACACTTATGTACTATAGAATTTCATTAAATCTAGTACACTTAGACTTATATACTATAGTATTCTATTAAATTTCATATAGTTTCACTTATATACTATAATATTTCATTAAATCTAGTATACTTAGACTTATACACCGTAGTATTCCATTAAATTTCATATAGTTACACTTATGTACTATAATATTTCATTAAATCTAGTACACTTAGACTTATATACTATAGTATTCTATTAAATTTCATATAGTTCCACTTATGTACTATAGTATTTCATTAAATCTAGTACACTTAGACTTATATACTATAGTATTTTATTAAATCTCATATAGTTACACTTATATACTATAGTATTTCATTAAATTTCCTATAATTACACTTATATACTATAGTATTTCATTAAATCTAGTATACTTAGACATATACCCCATCGTATTTCATTAAATTTCATATAGTTACACTTATGTACTATAATATTTCATTAAATCTAGTATAGTTAGACTTATACACCGTAGTATTTCATTAAATTTTATATAGTTACACTTATGTACTATAGTATTTCATTAAATCTAGTACACTTAGACTTATATATTATAGTATTCTATTAAATTTCATATAGTTCCACTTATGTACTATAGTATTTCATTAAATCTAGTACACTTAGACTTATATACTATAGTATTTTATTAAATCTCATATAGTTACACTTATATACTATAGTATTTCATTAAATTTCCTATAGTTACACTTATATACTATAGTATTTCATTAAATCTAGTATACTTAGACTTATATCCCATCGTATTTCATTAAATTTTATATAGTTACACTTATGTACTATAATATTTCATTAAATCTATTATACTTAGACTTATACACCGTAGTATTTCATATAGTTACACTTATGTACTATAGTATTTGATAGGTGCAATTTAGTGCACCTTAACTAGTGACTTTTGACACATATTAGATGGAGTTTAAGTGGAGAATTAGGCTAAGTCTGTTACTTAGGAGAAGAGTTGGAGTTGTACAGACTTGGAGGTTTTGTAGCCTAATGAAGGAAGTTGGAGATGTTGAAGAAGATCTGCTCAGAGCTAAGGGAGAAAACTACCTCACTTGGTAGTACGTTGGAGCAGATAAAGGATGAAGAAGTTGCCCGCATCGCCCCGCGGCACTGTCACTGCCCCGCGGTGAAGATCCTTAGGAGAAGCGCCTCGCGCCAGAAGAAGCCACCGCATCGCGGTGGAGCATTACCGCTTCGCGGTGGAATGAAGACCGCGTGGCTGACGTGTGCTGTTATTTCCTATTTTGATATTTTATACTTTATGTTTTAGTTTTAGATTATTTCCTTATTTCGGTTATTAGGTCAACTTCGAGAAACCTATATAAGGTCTTTTCGTTAGTTTTGAAGAGGGCAGATAGTTACGTTCTTCTTCCTTAATATAATTTCTAGGTTTTTCAAGTAATGGATAGCTAAACATTCTTGTTTCGCTAGACGATTGAAGCACTACAATGAATTGGTTGTGAGATTTCTATTTCCTTGTTCTATATCTTATTAAGTTGGATTGATTCTCTCGATTGAATTGATTATTGATTTATGTTGGTTTACCTAGAGTTGCTAACTAGGTCTGTCGGCATTTATCATATTGCTAGGATTGCATATAGGGGTTCCGAGTGCATATCTAGTGGCAAACACGTTTGTGCGTATAGGGGTTCCGAGCGTATATTTGTGTGTGAGAGTCAATTGCATGTTAAGTAGGGGAGTGAGTACTTGTACGTCTTTCTACTTGCATGTGTCCTATATCCTTGTGTGTATTGCTATTGCTGTGTTGGTGTTAAAGTACGCTGACAACTGTGAGAATCAGTTGTGTTTTATCATTGGCATAGTAATAAGTATATCGACAACTGTGGGAATCGATAGAATTCACGATTAGGGTGGGAACAACGATAAGATAGTAAAAGAACTTGGAAAGATAGTTTTCAGTGATCAACCGATTGCATTGTGGTGTGGATATTTGTCTGGTGGAATACTTTCTCTTATCATATTTCATCTCTTGTCATTAATTGCATGTTTGTTTACGTTACGATTATTCTAGACAAAACCCCCCGTTGCTTGTTAATCATACATAATTGCGTACAGATAACTGACTCCCTGTGGGATCGACCTTGACTTACTTGCTATACTCTTTAGTAGGTGAATTGAGATTATTTTGACAGGAAAACGACACCGGTTTCCGGCCTCGTCAAATTTGGCGCCGTTGCCGGGGAGTCAAATTTTCTGTTTGTGATTATTTGTGATTGACTGCCGTGTGGATCTATCTTACGATCCACACTTTTACTACTGATTCGCTACTTGTTGAAGTTCTTACAGAGACAGGTACGAATGGCGCAAACACTCCGCCAATGGACTGAACAGAATCTGGTACAGCAGCCCTTGGCTGTGACTATTCCACCCCTGGCTGACGGGGTCAAGTTTGAGCTTAAACCAGGAGCAATTCGGTTGCTACCAAAATATTATGGAAGAAGTGGAGAGGATCCCATTCTCCATCTGAACAAGTTCCACACCATTCTGATGAGCATTAAGCCCACCGATGTCACTGAGGACCAGATCAAAATGAGAGCCTTTGGGTTCACTCTAAAGGATGAGGCTGAAGATTGGTACTATCATCTACCTGGAGGGAGTGTAGACTCCTGGACTAAGATGCACAAGGTTTTCCTTGCCCGTTATTTTCCCGCTCAGATGGCAAACGCTTTGAAAAGGGAGATCACATGCATCGAACAAGGCGAAGATGAGGTACTCTATGACTATTGTCAGCGGTTTGATCGACTCTGCACGAGTTGCCCATTCCACGGTTTTGATACGAAGTCTCTGGTGCTTTATGTTTACAACGGGCTGAATGACATTGAACGAAGAATGATTGATGCCTCTTGTGGTGGTAGCATCCTCAATCTGACTCCGGATGTCGCCATGGCCACGCTTAAAGAGATGGCTGAAGGTACAAGGGAATATTCTGAACCCCCGAGAACCATGCTAGTTGGTGCCATCAGCTCCCATGACTCGCATATATCACAAGAGATTGCTTCTTTGAGGGAAGTAATTGTGGGGATGGGAAGGCAAACCACAGATACCACCACTGCTGAAGTCTGTGCTGCTGAGAGCTACGAGCCCATTGAAACACGACAGCTTTGCATTGATGATCCACCAACTGCTCACAGCCCCTCTTCGACCGCAGCGATTCTCCATACCCTAACCCAACACTTTGCAACACATGTGGAGAAAACTGAGACTACTTTCCAGCGGATAGCAGAGTTCATGACCGACTTCAAGGATGTGGTCGTTGAGCTACGAAAAGAGAGAAGGCAAGATGTTGCAAACGCAGTAACCCTACGAAGTGGCAAGGAACTACATGTCGCCCCTATTGCTGATCAGGACGACAGAGCTGAGATTGAGCTTGCTGAAGAGTCAGTATCACCACCCCGCGGCAGTTCTCACCGCAACGAGGTGGTAGCTCCCAGTGTTCCTACACCATTATCACCGCCTCGCGGCGACCCTCACCGCCCCGCGTTGAACTCACTGCCCCGCGTTGAACTCACCGCCCCGCGTTGAACTCACCGCCCCGCGTTGAACTCACCGCCCCGCGTTGAACTCACCGCCCCGCGTTGAACTCACCGCCCCGCGGTGAAAGCCCAGAACTCGTAGATCTTCCTGACGAGGAGGTGGATACCTATGTACGGCCCAACTTTCCTCCTCTTGGATCTGAGAAACCACCTACACCCTTTCCAGAAGCACTCAAGGAAAGGAGAGTTATTGATGACAAGGATCTCTTTGATACTTTCAGTAAGTGTGAGGTGAATATCCCACTCCTCAATCTTGTCAAGAGTGTACCAAAGTACGCTAAATTCCTGAAGGAGCTATGCACAGTAAAGAGGAATCAGAAGCTGAAAGGAAAGGAGAAAGTCAAGGTCAGCGAACGTGTCTCTGCTGTATTCCAACGCTTGCCAAAGAAATGCGGAGATCCAGGCATGTGGAGCATTCCTTGCACCATCGGGAACACCAGGTTTGAGAAAGCTATGCTTGATCTAGGCGCCTCCATCAATGTGCTGCCCTATTCTCTCTATGAATCCCTCGGACTTGGACCTCTGCAGGAAACATGTATTGTAATTCAATTGGCTGACCGGTCTAGTGTCTATCCTAGGGGAGTCATAGAGGATGTCCTTGTTATGGTCGATAAGTTGATATTCCCTGCAGATTTTTATGTCTTAGATATGGAAACAGATGCAAAGGCAACTCCTATACTGTTAGGTAGGCCATTTTTGAAAACTGCTAAGACTAAACTTGATTTGCAAAGTGGGACACTTTCCATGGAATTCGATGGAGAGAGGGTAGAATATAATATCTATGAAGCAATGAAATACCCCAAAGAAGACCATTCTTTGTGTTCCATTGATGTGATCAATTCCATTGTGCAGGAGGTCTTTGATATTTCTGGTTCTGACGAGTTGATGTCTATTGTTGAAAATAATTTGGATTCCTCCTATGAGGAATATTCTTTACCCTCTAACATGCAGGAAGCCATCGCTCATCTAGACACTCATGGTAAGTACTCTACGGATCCTTTGGGCATTGGCCCCATCTTACTAAACCCGAGTGAAAGGCTCGTTCCTTCTGTTGAACAGGCCCCAGAGATCGAATTGAAGCCGCTGCCGGACCATCTCAAGTACGCCTTTCTTGGAGCCAAAGACACTTTGCCAGTCATTGTGTCCAGCAAGCTCTCTGCAGATCAAGAGATGAAGCTTTTGGACGTGCTCAGGGAGCACAAAACCGCTATTGGATGGACCATTGCAGACATAAAAGGGATAAGTCCCTCGACTTGTATGCACCGGATTTTACTTGAGGACGGAGCTAAACCGTCTAGGCAGCCACAGAGACGGCTAAATCCTCCAATGATGGAAGTGGTGAAGAAAGAAGTGCTCAAACTCCTCAAAGCTGATATGATCTTCCCTATTTCGGATAGCCAATGGGTAAGTCCAACCCAGGTTGTCCCTAAGAAAGGAGGGATTACTATAGTGGAGAATCAAGATGGAGAACTAATCCCCACCAGGACTACCACAGGATGGAGGGTATGCATTGATTACCGTAAGCTGAATGCGGTAACTCGGAAGGATCATTTTCCCCTGCCCTTCATTGATCAAATGCTAGAACGCCTTGCTGGGCGACCCTACTATTGCTTCCTGGACGGATATTCAGGATATTTCCAGGTGGCCATTGCACGAGAGGACCAAGAGAAAACCACTTTTACATGTCCCTTTGGCACTTTTGCATACCGCAGAATGCCATTCGGATTGTGTAACGCACCTGGTACATTTCAACGATGTATGGTTAGTATCTTCTCTGACTATGTTGAGAAATTCATTGAGGTATTTATGGATGATTTCACGGTGCATGGCACTAGCTTTGATTCATGTTTATACCATTTGGCACTTGTGCTTAAAAGATGTGTTGACACCAATTTGGTTTTAAATTTTGAAAAATGTCATTTTATGGTGGAACAAGGAATAGTCTTGGGTCATATTGTTTCTGCTAGGGGTATTGAGGTCGATAAGGCAAAGATTGATGTAATTCAGTCTTTGCCTTATCCTACTAATGTGCGTGAAGTGCGTTCCTTTTTAGGTCATGCAGGTTTCTACCGCAGATTTATTAAGGACTTCTCGAAGATATCTTCACCCCTCTGTGAGCTTTTGAAGAAGGAAGTGACCTACGTATTCACAGATGAGTGCAAGAAAGCGTTTGACTGCCTGAGAGAACGCCTGACAAGCGCACCCATTATTCAGGCACCTGACTGGTCTCGCCCATTTGAGATCATGTGTGACGCCAGCGACTATGCAGTCGGAGCAGTTCTAGGACAGAAAGTGGGACGGGCATCCCACGTGATTCATTACGCATCCATGACTCTGAATGGAGCCCAGAGGAACTACTCCACCACTGAGAAAGAGATGTTGGCTGTCGTTTTTGCCTTGGAAAAGTTTAGGCAATACCTCCTGGAAGTCAAGGTGATTATCTACACAGATCACGCTGCTCTTCGTTACCTAATGACGAAGAAAGAAGCAAAGCCAAGATTAATCCGATGGGTTCTCCTCCTTACTGAATTTGATGTGGAAATACGTGACAAGAAGGGAGCAGAGAATCTCGTAGCGGATCACCTAAGTAGACTCGTCCATGAGGAAGATAAACCTGGAGAACAGAGCCCCATACACGGCACCTTCCCAGATGATACACTGTTCATACTCGAAGGCAGTTCAGAGAACACGCACCGCCCCGCGGTTCCCACCACCGCGACCCGGTGAGCTGTATATAGTATGCAGTTGGAGAAACTACCGCCCCGCGGTGATGACCACCGCGACGCGGCGATTAGATTACTTGAGAGCAAGGAAAGCTCACCGCGACCCCAAAGCACATCACCGCCCCGCGGTCTTATTTCTGGGATCACACTTTGCCCTGGCAATCTTGATGACGTCCCTCTTCAGATAGCTATGGATCTCTTTGGAATCCAATCTTACAGACCATGGTATGCAGACATAGTCAATTATCTGGTTCGAGAAGAATTTCCCCCGGACTACACCAGAGCCCAAAAAGTAAAGATACGGAGAGAAGCTCGCCACTATGTCTGGGACGATCCCTATCTGTGGAAGCATTGCATCGATCAGGTTGTGCGCCGATGTCTCCCAGACAACGAGGTACAATCTGTCCTTAACTTCTGCCATTCTGAGGCATGTGGAGGTCATTTTGGAGCAAACAGGACTGCTAGGAAAGTATTGGAAGCAGGATTTTATTGGCCACGCCTCTTTAGGGATGCTCATGTCTTCTGTAAAGCCTGCGACCGATGCCAACGGGTCGACAACATCACCAGAAGGAACGAAATGCCAGAGTCATCACTGATTTTCTGCGAAGTCTTTGACGTCTGGGGCATGGATTTTATGGGACCCTTTCCTAACTCTCATGGGAATCTATATATATTACTGGCAGTGGACTACGTTTCCAAGTGGGTGGAAGCAAAGTCCACCAGGACTGATGATTCCAAAGTTGTGGCAAGTTTCATCAAGGAGAACATTTTCTCAAGATTTGGAGTACCCAAAGCTTTAATCAGCGACAGGGGAACCCATTTCTGCAACAAGACGGTGACTGCCCTGCTGAAGAAATATCATGTCACTCAGAGAATCTCCACGGCCTACCACCCTCATACTAATGGGCAAGCTGAGAACTCCAACAGAGTGATCAAGACCATACTGGAGAAGACAGTAGCAGCTCACCGGAAAGACTGGAGCGCCAAGCTCAATGATGCGCTGTGGGCATACCGTACAGCCTTCAAGACGCCGATAGGGATGTCCCCGTTCTGGCTGGTATATGGAAAAGCTTGTCACCTACCCGTCGAACTTGAGCACAAGGCGTGGTGGGCAATAAAGAAGTGCAACCTACAACTGGATGAAGCATGTGAATTCCGTAAGCTACAAATGCAAGAACTTGAGGAATTACGCCTTGACGCTTATGAAAACTCAGTCATCTACAAGGCGAAGACCAAGCAGTGGCACGACAAACACATTCTGCGGAAAGACTTCAAGCCAGGAGATAAAGTTCTTCTATTCCAATCCCGGCTTAAGCTCTTTGCTGGAAAGCTGAAATCAAAGTGGTCAGGCCCGTATGAAATCACTGAGGTGTACCCCCATGGGGCCGTAGAGCTGATCAACCCCAAGACCGACACCACTTTCAAGGTGAACGGCCACAAATGCAAGCCTTACTACGAGGGGTTTGATCCAATCCAGGATGAGGCACTACTCGAGAACCCTGACGCTGAAGCAGGATGAGCCACAACCCACGTCGAGCCAACGACGTAAACCAAGGCGCTGTCCGGGAGGCAACCCGGGTTAGTTCTTTTCCTTTCTTTTTCTTAGATTAATTTCGTAGTTTATTTTGCTTTGTTTCGTTCGCCTGTTACTCACATTTCAGGTACGAAAGTAAATCCGAGATGAGACTTGGTACCCAGCGTATCCCACCGCCCCGCATCGCCAATTTACCGCATCGCGGTGGATTCCACCGCCCCGCGGTGGACCTTTGGTATAATTTATCAACTCTAAATAAAAAAAAATGCAAGGCATAAAGGGCCCCGAAAAAACCTTAAACGGGTGAGTAATATTTTTATGCCTTGAGTTGGATACGAAGGATTTGACGGTGTCAGTTTAAAACCGCGGCTCTCTTTGCCGTGCCCTAACCCCCAAAATTCTCCATCGCCTCGCTTTCACCCAATCCGCCATTTTCACCCCTGCCCTAGCTCTGATCTCGGATGCTCTAAACCCAACTCTATCTTCCTCTACCCATACCTCCCCCTTTGTGCTGATTTCCGGTCCCCTGTAGTGGTTCGTAGTTGAAGAAGGGTGCTCCTTGGAGTGTTGGGGTGCTCGGTGCAAATTGGGTGCTTTTGCCGGTGTTTTGGAGGCGTTTGGAGGGGAATAGCACAGTGACCGCTTCGTGTCGCCATCTCGCCGCCTCGCGTGAGTCAAATTTTTTTGAATCTGGAGAAGAAGGTGAACAGTCGCCGCCCCGCGTCCATTCCGCCGCGACCCTGCACCTGTGCTCAGATATCATCACCGCCCAGTGGTGCCTTCGCGGTCTGCCTTTGGCCGGTTGTAAGTGCCCTTCTCCGAGCCTTTCTCTTCTAGTTCTTTCTTTCTCGCACCATGGAGAGAGCTAGGAAGGTTGGCATGTCTGAGGAGGAGTCGAATTTATATGATGCGGTGTCGACTAGGAATGTGTTGCCAACCCGTTTCTTTGATAAGGATACCTTGGCTGAATTGGGTCTGCTAGAATTGACCCAACACTGTCTGGAGAAACTAGGCTTGGGGGGCTTCCTAGACAAATCTGCCCCCACCTACCCCAACCTTTGTTACCAGTTTCTTGCCACCGTGACCAAGAGCCATAGACGTCGTGTTGTGAACGGCCGAGAGGAGAGTATTCTTGTGGGTATTTCCTTCAAGTACGAGGGTCGGAGTTATGGTTTTCCTGTTACTGCGCTACGAGAATTGCTGGGTATATCTAGGCCGGGCACATTTGGATGGAGGCATGGTCCCGCCAAAGAGACCATGAAGGAGTTTTGGATGAGCGCCACGGGGATGGCTGAATTTCAGAAGGGCCGGGAGACTAGTGATAAAATCGTGCATCCCTGCCTCCGCTTGATTTACACAGTGTTGATTCGGACATTCTGTGGTATGGAGGAGAGTAGAGCATCCATAAAGCGTCTGGGTCTTTTCTCCGCGATGATCGATCCACTAGACGAGGTGACACCCGGATGGTTCGCTATTTGGTTACATGAGCTGTTGCTGGTTCGTGAGGACGCCGGGCGAGATATTGTGCAGGGAGGTTTGATTACTTTGATTGCGGCAGCCAGGATTTCTTTGGATACCATTCCAGACCCGCTTATGCCCATTCGTTATAACATCCAGTATATGCGGCGTCGCGATATGTTGAGCGGATCTCAGGGGGAGTATATGTGGTGTTCTCATGGTGGCCATCTTGTGCGTCTTCCTCGTCCCTTGGCGTATCCGGAGAATTTCACGGGTTGGTACATTCCTTCCGATGTTGAGATTGCTCCTATGGAGGAGGAGTTAGAGCCACCGGCTGATGATGTTGCGATTGATCCTGTGGTTATTGAAATGGAACCACAGGCTGCTGTGGTTGACATCGTTCCTGCGGACGGGGTGTTGGAGACACCAGCTAATGAGGAGATGGCACCACAAGCTGAGGACGCCGAGGGCACTGAGCTGGTGCCTGAGCCTATGGTGGATGCACCCATGATCATGGATGTTGATCCACCCATCCCCGACGTGGCTTCCACGTCTGCACCACCTCCTGAGTTCTCCTGGGATGAGATGTTCGTCCGTTTTGCTGCATTTGAGCTACGTCAGGAGGCTGCGAACGAGGCGACTTTGGCTCGGTTGCAGGCTCGTCACGCTGAGATTACACGTGACATCCGGGAGAAGCTGGACGCCGCAGAGGTTTACATCACAGAGCAGTACTTTGGGAGGCACCCACCTCCGCCGGGCTATCCTTAGTATCCACGTTCCCAGTGAGTGTGTTTCTCTCTTCCCTATTTGCTTTGTCTTCTTTTTACATTGAGGACAATGTGTCATTCAAGTGTGGGGAGGGATTTAGACTCACTGTCTATCTTAGCTAGTGTATAGTTTTTAATTCATGCATTTTCGTACTTGCATTTATTTCTAAAAAAAAAGCCATAAAATGTTGAAAAGGCAATCAAAAATCCTGGGATGAGTCGAAAATCCGAAAGGGCGGCTCAGGCAACAAGCAGGTAGTCCGACTGGTAATAGACCAGGGCAAGAGTGGACTGGAGTGATGTGAGTATATGTGAGACTTCTAGTAAAATGAAATGAGTGGCTTGGTGAAAACCCGAAAGGGCGCCTTGGCAAGATGAGTGAAAAAGAAAAAAAGAGTGAGTTTAGGATTTCTCTTACCTATTGGCGAGGGGTCATAAGAAGGGCGACATAGAAGGATTGTCGGGTAGGCCACTTTGGAGCCATAAGGAGTTGGACTGGAGCTAGGATTAGAGTTCTCTCGCATCATTCATTTTGGTTGTTTGGAGTGTTGGTTGTTGAGTTGTTGTGGTTATTAGTGTCTTATATTGTCACACTTCATGAGACCTTGATTTTGCTGGATTGGAGTATGATGGAGCTAATTTACTCGGGACGAGTAAAGGTCTAAGTGTGGGGATATTTGATAGGTGCAATTTAGTGCACCTTAACTAGTGACTTTTGACACATATTAGATGGAGTTTAAGTGGAGAATTAGGCTAAGTCTGTTACTTAGGAGAAGAGTTGGAGTTGTACAGACTTGGAGGTTTTGTAGCCTAATGAAGGAAGTTGGAGATGTTGAAGAAGATCTGCTCAGAGCTAAGGGAGAAAACTACCTCGCTTGGTAGTACGTTGGAGCAGATGAAGGATGAAGAAGTTGCCCACATCGCCCCGCAGCACTGTCACCGCCCCGCGGTGAAGATCCTTAGGAGAAGCGCCTAGCGCCATAAGAAGCCACCGCATCACGGTGGAGCATTACCGCTTCGCGGTGGAATGAAGACCGCGTGACTGACGTGTGCTGTTATTTCCTATTTTGATATTTTATACTTTATGTTTTAGTTTTATATTATTTCCTTATTTCGGTTATTAGGTCAACTTCGAGAAACCTATATAAGGTCTTTTCGTTAGTTTTGAAGAGGGAAGATAGTTACGTTCTTCTTCCTTAATATAATTTCTAGGTTTTTCAAGTAATGGATAGCTAAACATTCTTGTTTCGCTAGACGATTGAAGCACTACAATGAATTGGTTGTGAGATTTCTATTTCCTTGTTCTATATCTTATTAAGTTGGATTGATTCTCTCGATTGAATTGATTATTGATTTATGTTGGTTTACCTAGAGTTGCTAACTAGGTCTGTCGGCATTTATCATATTGCTAGGATTGCATATAGGGGTTCCGAGTGCATATCTAGTGGCAAACACGTTTGTGCGTATAGGGGTTCCGAGCGTATATTTGTGTGTGAGAGTCAATTGCATGTTAAGTAGGGGAGTGAGTACTTGTACGTCTTTCTACTTGCATGTGTCCTATATCCTTGTGTGTATTGCTATTGCTGTGTTGATGTTAAAGTACGTTGACAACTGTGAGAATCAGTTGTGCTTTATCATTGGCATAGTAATAAGTCTATCGACAACTGTGAGAATCGATAGAATTCACGATTAGGGTGGGAACAACGATAAGATAGTAAAAGAACTTGGAAAGATAGTTTTCAGTGATCAACCGATTGCATTGTGGTGTGGATATTTGTCTGGTGGAATACTTTCTCTTATCATATTTCATCTCTTGTCATTAATTGCATGTTTGTTTACGTTACGATTATTCTAGACAAAACCCCCCGTTGCTTGTTAATCATACATAATTGCGTACAGATAACCGACTCCCTGTGGGATCGACCTTGACTTACTTGCTATACTCTTTAGTAGGTGAATTGAGATTATTTTGACAGGAAAACGACACCGGTTTCCGGCCTCGTCAGTATTTCATTAAATCTAGTACACTTAGACTTATATACTATAGTATTCTATTAAATTTCATATAGTTACACTTATGTACTATAGTATTTCATTATATTTCATATAGTTACACATATATACTATAGTATATATTTCATTAAATCTAATATACTTAGACTTATACCCCATAGTATTTCATTAAATTTCCTATAGTTACACTTATATACTATAGTATTTCATTAAATCTAGTATACTTAGACTTATACCCCATCGTATTTCATTAAATTTTATATAATTACACTTATGTACTATAGTATTTCATTATATTTTATATAGTTACACGTATATACTATAGTATTTCATTAAATCTAGTATACTTAGACTTATACCCCATAGTATTTCATTAAATTTCCTATAGTTACACTTATATACTACAGTATTTCATTAAATCTAGTATATTTAGACTTATATCCAATCGTATTTCATTAAATTTCATATAATTATACTTATGTACTATAGTATTTAATTAAAACTAGTACACTTAGACTTATATACTATAGTATTCTATTAAATTTCATATAGTTACACTTATATACTATAGTATTTCATTATATTTCATATAGTTACACGTATATACTATAGTACTTCATTAAATCTAATATACTTAGACTTATACACCGTAGTATTTCATTAAATTTCATATAGTTACACTTATGTACTATAGTATTTCATTAAATCTAGTAAACTTAGACTTATATACTATAGTATTTTATTAAATCTCATATAGTTACACTTGTATACTATAGTATTTCATTAAATCTAGTATACTTAGACTTATATACTATAGTATTTCATTATATTTTCTATAGTTAAACTTATATACTATAGTATTTCATTAAATCTAGTATACTTAGACTTATATCCCATAGTATTTCATTAAATTTCATATAGTTATACTTATGTACTATAATATTTCATTAAATCTAGTATACTTAGACTTATATACTATAGTATTTCATTATATTTCATATAGTTACACTTATGTACTATAGTATTTCATTAAATCTAGTATACTTAGACTTATATACTATAGTATTCTATTAAATTTCTTATAGTTACACTTATGTACTATAGTATTTCATTATATTTCATATAGTTACACGTATATACTATAGTATTTCATTAAATCTAGTATACTTAGACTTATACCCCATGGTATTTCATTAAATTTCATATAGTTACACTTATGTACTATAATATTTCATTAAATCTAGTATACTTAGACTTATATACTATAGTATTTCATTATATTTCATATAGTTACACTTATGTACTATAGTATTTCATTAAATCTAGTATACTTAGACTTATATACTATAGTATTCTATTAAATTTCATATAGTTACACTTATGTACTATAGTATTTCATTATATTTCATATAGTTACACGTATATACTATAGTATTTCATTAAATCTAGTATACTTAGACTTATACCCCATGGTATTTCATTAAATTTCATATAGTTACACTTATGTACTATAATATTTCATTAAATCTAGTATACTTAGACTTGTATACTATAGTATTTCATTAAATGTAGTAAGTATACTGGATTTAATGAAATACTATATTATATAAGTGTAACTATAGGAAATTTAATGAAATACTATAGTATATAAGTCTAAGTATACTAGATTTAATGAAATACTATAGTATATAAGTATAACTATATGAGATTTAATAAAATACTATAGTGTATAAGTCTAAGTGTACTAGATTTAATGAAATACTATAGTACATAAGTGGAACTATATGAAATTTAATGAAATACTATAGTATATAAGTGTAACTATAGGAAATATAATGAAATACTATAGTACATAAGTGTAATTATATGAAATCTAATGAAGTACTATAGTATATAAGTGTAACTATATGAAATATAATGAAATACTATAGTATATAAGTGTAATTATATGAAATTTAATAAAATACTATAGTATATAAGTCTAGTATGAAATACTATAGTACATAAGTGTAACTATATGAAATATAATGAAATACTATAGTATATAAGTGTAATTATATGAAATATAATGAAATACTATACCATATAAGTGTAACTATATGAAATATAATTAAAAACTGGGCATATTTGAGCCTAATTTCTCGTATTTCACCCGTTTCTTCAATAATCCTTCCTATTGGGCCTATTTGGGCCCAATTTTTCATTTTTTGCACTTTTTCATCCGTTTCTTCTATAATCCTTCCTACTAGGCCTATTTGGGCCCAATTTCTCGTATTTTAGTTTTTCACCTGTTTCTTCTATAACCCTTCCTATTGGGCCTATTTGGGCCCAATTTTTCATTTTTTTCAGTTTTTCACCCGTTTCTTCTACAATCCTTCCTACTGGGCCTATTTGGGCCCAATTTCTCGTATTTTAGTTTTTTACCCGTTTTTTTCTATAATCCTTCCAATAGGTCCAATAGGAAGGATTATAGAAGAAACGGGTGAAAACCTGAAATACGAGAAATTGGGCCAAAATAGAACCATGGGGACAGCCATCGTATTTTGGGCTTTTGGAGGGGCAAACGATGTCCGTTTTGGACGAATTTTATATGTACGGACTCGTATTGAAATTCTCTACATGATTATGGGGCAAAATTTTTTTTTTGCTGCGCCAGAATCTTGCGTATGCCAGATTCTGGCGCAGAAGGCCAATTTCAAAAATTCCCCCAAGTCCCCATAAAGGAGCTACGCCAGAATCTTGCGTACGCAAGATTCTGGCGTAGCTCCTTTATATATTTTTTTTTAAATTTCCACGTATTTATACATTTTTAGCCTACTACGCTCGTATTTGGCGTACGCCAACATCTGGCGTAGTAAAACGTAGTGCGAAAAGGCAAAAAACGTAGTGCGAATAGGCGGCTCGTTTTATTTTTATAATTCCTAACAACGAAATAATAGTTTTTTCTTACACAAAAGTCCAAAAAGAATTCCATTGTTGATCATGATCTTTCATGGAAGCTTTAGGGTTAGAGATAAATAGAGATAAGGAAGAGACAAAGAAGGATAAGAGAGAAAAAAGTAATTAAGGAACAAACATAGAAAAAGGTTATATGTCAAATTAGATAATGGATCGTGGGCCTATCCAAGAGAGTGGACGTATGTACGGCGCAAATGCGCGTATGAGCCTATAGCATAAAAGCCCAGTCAAGTTTCATCCTACAACCAATTGACAATAGGAAAAGTAGTTCATCAAACTTATATACTAGACAAGTTATGTCCCAACTTTTAGATATGGAATGAATATTCTAATAGTATGAGTTTGATTGTATATGTAATTCGATATCCTCTCACAAAATCCATACATGCTGGCATTTTAAGATATTTATACAGTGTACCCACTTTTTCCTTAATTACACAATGTACCACACTTTCCCCTATTTACTTCTCATTACATCCATCTCTTATGAAAGTTCTTATAAACAACTCCAAAAAGCTTCTTAAAAGGTCCCATTAGTAAAAAAATCATATTTTCACACCCAAAATTGATGTAAGTTTTCTTAAAATACTGAAAAAGTTGCGAGTTGGATGCATGAAAAGTTTGGAAAATGTATAATAATACACCTACCGACGCAAAAGCCAAAAGCCCGTCTCTTAGGTGAACGTATCGAAATTTAGTGTCTGTTTGGATTCCCCAAATAATATATTAAAATACATTATTTTGCATTAAATTGATTATTTAATACAAGTAATGTGTTCTCTTGGGAAATCCAAACAGACTCGTAATTCAAAGAGTCAATATAGTAAAATCTTTATAATATATATGAAAAATAAAGCTCGTCCTAATTCTGATAAAGCCACTAACAACTTTTTCATCGACAACTTTCAGTTTGTCTAGGATTTTGGTTATCCGCGAGTAGCGGATTCTCAAATATTGTCATCGATCTCCTTAGCAAGAAGCTTGCACCTACTCATCCTCTTGTAGTCCAACCTTTCTTTGCCAAGGCTAGCTTTGCCACTAAGGATTTGGCCATCCAATTTCGACACATTTACAATGAGGCAAATTGTAGAGTCTCGATTTGGACTCATCTCATTTTGCTTCTGATTTTCTTATTGGTTATCATGTTTGCATAGCTCTAATTAAGTTATTTCCCATTTTCTTTCCGAGGACGCTAGAGGAGGGACAATCCCCCAGTTAATTATATTGCCTTGTTTTTTTTTTTTGTTTATTATACTATGCGAAATAACATCCTACATTGAAAATTTGAGAATAAATGACCTAGTATATATGCTTAGTGGATTACTCATCCTATTGTCAATTATTTTAAGATGAAACCTCATTAGGTTTATGTGTTGGACTTATACGCGCTGCGCACGGACTAATACGTTCATCGTCTATTTTTCCACCCGACTCTATCATACTCCCCTTCCAAAACAAAGACCCAGTTGATCGAGCCACCCGTGAGCGTTTTAGTCTCTCTTAAAATGTAGTATAATGTATATAATGATATATAATATATAGCTTATATTCAATAATTTTTAAAGGTACATTATTTAATTATTAAATTTAATTTTAGTCATATAATTTTTGTAATGCTTACCCATAAGCACAATTAATATTGTAAATTTTGCTTAATCTAGATTTGATGACGTCAGCTCTAACGCATATATTGACATATACCCATTAGACTAGTCTATTACATAATGTCATGTATGAACAGATCGTACTCTTTATCATCTCTTATAGGCGGGATAATGTAGATGTCACAGATAAAGATTTCAACACACAGATTTATAAATGATTAATTAAATGGGTGAAGATTAGGTGAGAATATCGTTCATAAACGAATGCAAAAATGTTCTTTTACTATTCATACATAGGTAGAAATAGAAGCGGATGCAAAAATTTTCTTGAGTGGGGGCTAACATGTTATTATTATTGCAATAATGTTATATATTTAAAGAAAATTTATAATAACATTTTTTGAAATGTTATGTCTCAATTTTCAATTAAATTCACAATTTTCTAGTTACAAGCTTTAAATTTATCACATCACAAACCCTAATATTTAATTAAATTTCTAAATTAATTCTATCTTAATCTGAATCTCATAATTCATTTCATTATCTGAATCTATAATTTCTAATTTATGATAATGAGTGCTTTTTCAAATATTGTTTGTTTTATCTAGACCCAAATATAAGATAACAAATTTTATAATGAACCTATTATATTCAAAATCGTCCAATGAATATTAGAGGCCTTTTACAAAATTTATAAATAGTTTTATAACCATTCTAATAACTAGCTTAGAGGATTATATATAGAGAAAATTACGGGAAACCACCCGTTAAAGGGTCGATTTTTAGTGGAACCACCCGTTATAGACAAAATTATTTTAAACCACCCATTATAACCATTCCGTTAGCGCGCAACCACCCAAAGCCGAAAGTCGTTAGTTTTTTCATCTCATTGTGTTAAATGACCATAATACCCCTGCTATTTTTTAAAAATTACGAAAGAAACCAGACTGAAATCTCCAAATTGCCCTTCAGTCAATTGGTTGCCTCATTCAGTAAAAATTATGAGGAAAATTTGGGGGGAAATTTTAGGGTTAGGTTTAAGGATGAATTTGGTAGTTGTTTGGCGAAATTGGGGAGTGATTTTGGAGAGCGATTGCTGCTAGAGAAATCCGAGTGTGTTCCATCATCTTCTTTGAGCGAAAGTGGGGACGAAATTAGGGTTAGAGTTTGGGGAGCTGCGACAGAGGAGGGATTTGAGGAGCTGCGACATAGGAGGGATTTGAGGAGCTGCGACAGAGGAGGAATTCGACGATAATGAAGGCGTCAAATTGGAACTTCGAGCGATACGAGGTCCCATCTTGTGCTTCTTCTGCTTAGTGGAGGGAGATTCCACGATAAGGGGCGATTTTAGTGTCAATGTTGTCTTCAAGGTAAGATTCTATTGCCCTTATTTTATGGTTTCTAGATGGGTGTATATAATTCAAGTGGTGTTGTCACGATTGACTTAGTGGTGTTGTCACGATTGACTGTATTTGTTGTGTTGTCCATTTGTTACATGACATTGCCATGTGATTCACTTCACATTGCTTTTTGGTGTTTTTTAGGCATTTTTATTGAATTATGTGATGTTTACTGTATGTGATTTTAACTGCATATTCATTCCCTTTTTGAATTGATATGAATTCACAGATGTATGTGACAATCAAATTTTTGTATGATGGGAAATTTTACAAAGGTCTCGAAGACCATGTGTGTTATAAGAAGAAATCTATTTATTGCAAGCAATTTGTTGACCATGATCTTATATCTAAGATCGAGCTAGAGTGCTTTATAAAAGAGGGTGTGGGACTTGAAAATGTGATGGAACTCTGGTACTCACAGCCAGGACTCAGTCTAAATAATGGCCTTAGATAAATAAAGTGTGACAATGATATCATCCACTTATGCTCTTGTGCTGGGTCAGACAAAACACTACATGTCTATGTTGTGCAACCAAATGAACTTACTCCAACTACTATGAGACAAGGTGTAACTGGGCCAATCATTAGCAGTCCAACAAATTCTGCTAGGCCCATAAATAGTAGGGGCAGTTCCATAGCAGCCAGCCCACCAGTTTTATCTCAACCAACTCAACAAACTATAATAAATGATAGGGGTCATCCCACAAATAGTGCTGGCAATTCCAAATCTGATGCAAACCCTAGGAAACTCTTATCTCTATCTTGTGCTTCCAGTGGAGGTATTATTGGCAGATGTGGTAAGCAAAGATCCCAACCAAAACCTGTTATAGAGGAAGTACCTGATGATCTATCTATAGATGATGATCTATCTACATATGAATCCGATGGATCTGCAGATGAAGGTAATGTCTTAGGCTTTGATTCCTCTGATTTATCTGATACATCTGATGTACCATTGATGAGAAAATATTTGGTGGAGAGTCTTCTGAGGAAGATGATGATGATGCTGTGTTTGAAGATAATGTTGATACTGATGTTGTTGATGGGGGTGTAGAAGCTGAAGGTAATGAAGAAAATGTGTTTGATATAAGAGTTGATTCTGAAGATTTTAGGAGTTGTAGTGATTCTGAGGGTAACAAAGGCCGTGTAAGGTACCCTGAATTTAATCCACTAGTTGATTTTAGGGGTAAAATTACCCTTAAGAGTGGTATGAGATTTGGCTCAAATGAGATTTCCAAGAAGGCATTGAGGCAATTTGCACTTGAGAATGGGTTTGACTATTACTACTTGCACAATGACAAGACTAAAGTCTCTGCATATTGTAAAAACAAGTGCCACTGCTCAATGTAGCACGACAGAAAAAAAATGTGTTTGTAAGGAGACCTTGTGTGGATTTAGGGCTATTGCAAGAAAAATGGGTAATGATGGTAGTTTTCAACTCAAAACCTTTGATCCAAAGCATGAGTCTGGATGACAGGATGTGAAAACAAAGGTCACATCCACATGGCTTGCTAAAAAATATCTTGAACATTATAGAGATGATCCTCAATGGAGGATTAAAACATTCATTAGAACAATGAAGAGGGAGCATAGTGTTAACATTTTCTACTACCAAGCATGGAGGGCAAGGCTAAGGAAATCCTAATGACTCAAGGCTATGCACCTGAGAAGTATGCAAAAGTATGGGATTATGCAGCAACTGTTTGAAGTGGAATTTGGGGAGCTCTGTGTATGTGAAGGTTACAGAGGAGCAACCTGAGAGGCCAATTTTTCAGAGACTTTATGTATGCCTACAGGCTTGCAAGCAAGGTTTTTTGCTGGGTTGTAGGCCATTGGTGGGTCTAGATGGTTGTCATTTGAAGGGGGCATACACTGGACAAGTGTTAGATGCAATAGGAAAGGATGGCAATGAAAATATTTTTCCTATAGCTTATGCAGTTGTGGAGGCTGAGAGAAAGAACACCTGGTGTTGGTTCCTTGAAAATTTGATCCAAGACATAAGAGGTCAAAATTTGACCTTTATGTCTGACAGACAAAAGGTACTTCTAGATCCCTTGCCATTGTTTTTTCCCCTTAATTTTGGTGTAACACTAACTATGTTTTTATTTGTGTTTATTCAGGGCCTGCTTGAAGCCATCAATATGGTTGCTCCCACTTCTGATATTAGAGTGTGTGTGAGGCACTTGCATAATAATTTCAAAGTCAAGTGGTCAGAAAAGTCTTATAAAGATGTTGTATGGGCTGCTGCTAGGGCTGCTACTAAGCATGAATTTGAAGTGGCAATGGATAGGATTAGAGGAATGGAAGAAAGAGCTTACAAATACCTCATTGATGCAAACCCTAAAACATGGTATTTGCATGGGTTTAAGCACTACTGCAAATCACCAGAACTGCTCAACAATGCATGTGCGTCATTCAATAGTTGCATTCTAGAAGCAAGGGAGATGCCCATTCTCTCCATGTGTGAGTGGATAAGGAGAAAGCTGTTGAAGATGTTCATCACCAAAAGAAATAACATGAGAGCTCACAATGGATTCCTCACTCTAGAAGCTACTAAAAAGGTTGAATCGACTAAGGCAGAAAGTCTACACAGATGCAAATGCTATGGTGATGAAAACAGATATGAAGTTGATTCTGGGGGCAACACATATGTTGTTGATCTTGATCAAAGGACTTGTGGATGTAACATGTGGGATTTGACAAGAATGCTTTTCTCACATGCAATTTGTTGCATTCTGAAAAGGAGGCTAAGAGTGGATCAGTTTGTGGACCAATATTATTGGAAATAGACATATATGAGGGCACGAGTCAGTACATCCAATGCCAGGGGAGGACCAATGGGAGAAGACTGTATAGAAGGCACCAGAACCTCCTGCATTCATAGTTCAACCTGGGAGGCCCAAAAAATCAAGAAGGAAAGAACAGGAAGAAGCCACAAGCTCTAAGCAAAAAAGACTAAGGACTGGAAAGAACAAGTGTTCACATTGTGGGGAAGAAGGTCATTATAAGAATAAGTGTAAAAACCCTCCTAATGGACCTGAGCCACCAAGGAGTTCTAATGTAGGAGGGAGACCACCAAGTGGGAACACTTTACCTGTTCATCCTAGGAAGAGAAAGTACACAAGGAAAGAGGTAAGTTGACTGTAAATTAAATTTTGAAATGCCTATTGCATATAAAAATGAGAATTTTAACTTTATATTATAATGCTAGGTGAGGTCCCACATGGCATCCAATGAAGCCTCCCAAGCCCATGCAGCCCATGAAGTCCCTAAAGCACCTGAAAAACCTCAATCCCCTGAAGCCCCTCAATCCCAAACTGAAGTCTTTGATATGGTAAGTAAATACACTCTTAGGGATGAATTAACATGTGCTTGCTTTAAAATATTTTTTGCCCTCATTGTAAGGTAATGAACTTGCTCTTATGCATGAGGAACTCATTTCATTTGACCACCAACAAAGTTACTCAAATGAACCAAGCCAAATACCAACTCAAGGATCACATGCACCATGCTCAACTATGGTGAACAATGATATTCCACCAACACAAGTGAATTCTGGATCCAGGAATAGTAGGAAGCTATACCCTATAAGGAGGCCACCACTAAGGACCACAATTACAACAAGGTCTCAACTAGCAAGTTCCATGAAAACAAGAACAAGATCTGCATTCAAGAGGAACCACGAGTGAAGGATGTAATTTGGTAGTTGTTTCCTGTTTGTGACTTACCCTAAACAATGTGATGTAACTGAAGACCTTGAAAATGTGATGTAACTGATGTTAAGGAGACAATTTATAACTGATGTTAAGGAGTACTTTTGTAAGACATGTTGTCTTTGGTTAATTGAAGCATGTTGTTTGTTATTGCAGGTTGTTTGTATTTGCAGGTTGTTTGTGTCTTTGGTTTAGGGTATGCAGGTTGTTTGTTATTGCAAGTTGTCTGTTTCTCTGTATTGTAGGTTATAAACATGTGTATTCAACCTTGCCATTTTTTTGAACATGTTATGCTTAGTGTCACTTGCTGCAACTGAAACATGTGTCACTTGCTGTTATGCTGCCATTTCATGTGTGTCACTTGCTGTTATGCTGCCATTTCATGTGTGTCATTGGCAGATGTGCTGCCATTTTTTTTTGAATAGGTTATAAACATGTCATGCTGCCACTTCAGTGTCACTTGCTAGTTGCTGCAATTTAGACATGTGCATATAACAACAAGCATCGAACACAGTCATAGAAAACAAAATAAGTGATCACTTGCTGCAACTGACACACGTTCATTTTTTGGTTCCACAGGCATAGAAAAGCATTAAACTTAGACAAAGCGATTGCTGCTAGACATTGTACTTAGAAAATAGAAAATTCATCAAGAAAGCTAAACCAAAACCACCAACAACAAGCACTAGATCTATCCTAGACCTAGCAAGACATTTGTCAATCTGAGCTTCTTTTTTCTTAAATAACTCTGCAAGCATGTTGTTCTTTGCTTCCAATTCCATTTTTTGGTTCACCATTTTCTTGATGATACTTGTTGCATTGCTCTCGAATGGTGAATCGATCCAAGAAAAATATTCACAGCCTTTTGGACCATCTGTTGTGTACAATGGACACCCAAAAAATTGTCTTATATAGTTTTTTTGTTGTGTAGGCTGTATAAATCATTGCTCTCATGTTACACTTGCAAATGGTACCACCAATTCTTGCACTTGAATTGTATGTCTGTGATGACGTTTTAAATCTGTTGAAACCTAGCAGAACCAACACAACATTTACAAGCATCAAAACTGAACCAGTGAACCATTGAACCAGTGAACTAGCAACTATAATGCAAGCATAAAAAATTGAACTAGCAACTATAATGCAAGAAGCAACTATAAAATTGAACCAGTTAACCAGTGTCTTGATGACATTTTCAATCTTTTGAATTCACCTTAGTTCGAACCAGTGAAACAACAACTAATGCAAGCATCAAAATTGAATTAAATGAAAGACAAATCAATTAAGGAAGGATAAGAATTCACCTTAGTTCGAAACCGACTGACTTGGGATACACCAGCCAATTGTCACGAGTTGCCCCAATTCCAAATTCAACAATTAGCTCGAAACGCCCTAAAATTGAACGCAAACTTGTGAAGCCAAGCCTAACCCTCAAATCAAACGCAAACTTGTGAACGAGACCCAATTTTGGGTTAAAATCGAGAAACTTCTAACCCTAATTGCCCCAATTTCTCCTCTCGATTTAACCAATTTCGAACACAAACTTGTGAACGAGAGCCAATTTTCGGATGAACTTAAGCCAAGACTGGTTTCTTTCGTAATTTTAAAGAAATAACAGGGGTATTATGGTCATTTAACACAGTGAGATGGAAAAACTAACAACTTTCGGCTTTGGGTGGTTGCGTGCTAACAGAATGGTTATAATGGATGGTTTAAAATAATTTCGCCTATAACGGGTGGTTCCACTAAAAATCGGCCCTTTAACGGATGGTTTCCCGCAATTTTCTCTTATATATACTATCAATTATGTGTTATAAACTATTCTTAACAAGTTATTTGTAAATCTGTATCCTATATTTTGCTAACATGTGATAATTGTTCTCTTAAAAATTAAATCTGTAAATAAATCAAGCAAATAGCTAGCATTTAGTCAGAAGAAGAGACTTGGGGATGGGAGCAGTAAGAAAATGCGGAGAAGAAAAATAAAAGAAAGGTAAGGCTGTGTGTGAGAAATCTCAAACTAGAATGAAACAAGAACCAGAGAAAGGAAAACCTCCATTGATGGAATGAGATTTACAGAGAGAGCTCAAAGGCTCTGAATGAGAAATTCTGTTATAACAGAATCGGTGTCTAACAATCTCCTAAGTCACCGTATTTATACTAAGTACACATGCTTAGTATACTCTCCATATCCCCCCTCAAGCTGGACTTGGAGGAGACTCAACAAGACCAAGCTTGAAAGAAAGAAACTTATGCTGAACTTCACCAAGAGGTTTGGTGAACAAGTCAGCCAATTGAAGTTGAGACTTGATATGAGCTGTGCGGAGAAAGCCCTCAGTGACTTTCACGAACATAATGACAGTCAATGTTCAAGTGTTTGGTCCTTTCATGAACATAATGTGTTTAGCAACACGATTGTCGCAATGAAGGGTGATAGGCATAGGTATTGTGACATAGAGATCCTGCAATAAACCCTACAACCAGACAATTTCACTTGCAGTGTAAGACATACTCATGTATTCTGACTCGGTCGAAGACTTTGAAACTGTCTTTTGCTTCTTCGTTTTCCATGAAACAACAGAGCTGTCCAAGAAATTACAATAACCACTTAAGGATCTGGCTGTGAACTTACAAGCTCCCTAGTCTGCATCATAGTAACTTGTCAACACCAAATTAGACTGAGCTGAATAAAACATTCCCTAATTTAATGTGCCTTTGAGATATCTGACTATGTGCAAAGCAGCTTGCATATATGGCTCACGTGGACAACTCAGGAACTGACTGAGATGTTGAATGAAGTAAGAAATATCAGGTCTAGTGATATTCAAATAGAGAAGCCTACCAATGAATCTTCTGTAAACTTCAGGCTCAGGCAAAGGTGTCCCTTCATCAATAGACAAAGCAAGTCCTCTAGGAAGAGGGAAAGATGCTGCTTTACAATCTAACATATTGACATCTTTCGAAATGTCAAGAATATACTTCCTCTGATTGATGACAGTACCCATAGAATACTTAGCAATCTCCAGACCAAGAAAGAATCTGACTAAGCCCAAATCCTTGATAGTAAAAGCTTCATGAAGGCCAATTTTAGTTCTAGAAATTGTATCAACGTCATCACCAATCAACATCAGGTCATCAACATAGACCAAAGCAATAGCAGTAAGACCCCCAACTCTTCTAACAAAAAGAGAATAATCTTGTCTGGATTGAAGATACCCAAGCTTAAGAAGGAAATTAGTCAATTCAACATTCCATTGTCTTGAAGCCTGTTTTAATCCATACAAAGATCTTTGAAGCTTGCATACCTGACGAGGTGTTGCCTTCAAATATCCCTCTGGAGGAGTCATGTACACTTCTTTCTCAAGGTAACCATGAAGAAATGCATTGTTAATGTCCAACTGATAAACATCCCAACTCTGAGTTGTGGATAAAGCAAGTAAAACTTTGACTGTAGCAAGCTTGGCAACAAGAGAGAAAGTGAATTTGTAATCCTTGCCTTCTATCTGTGTGTAGCCCTTGGCCACCAAGCGAGCCTTATATCTCTCAATAGAACCATCAAGTTTAAACTTAACCTTGAAGACCTATTTGGAACCACAACCTTTTTGTCAGGTGGACGGGAAGTGAGAATCCAGGTCTTGTTGGTTTCCAAGGCTTCCAATTCCTTGGACATAGCCCCTTCCCAGTGAATATTGCATTTATCCCTTTTGTATGTCATGGGCTCAGTAATAGAGCAAACATTACAAAATGAAGTGACAAAGTCAGGAGAGTAATCAGTTTAGTCAAAAAAAATTATGGCAAGAAAGGATTGATATAATGAATCATGGGAAGAGACAGTAGGACAAATATAGTCCTTAAGCTTGACAGGTTGTGTTTTAAGTCTGGTAGACCTTAAGCTTGACAGGTTGTGTTTTAAGTAGAGGAAGAAGAAGAAAGAGATATGTCATTAGAAGAAATGACAGGTAATAGAGAGGGTGAAAACTGGAAGAAGAAACATGAGGGACATATGTGTCTTGTAAGGAATGATGTAAAGAAGAACCATTGGGTAAAGAGGACGATAAAGGTAAGGAAATGTCCACATCAACTGCAGGATTGACCAATGGAAATGTAAATGTAATAGGAGGAGCATAACTGATAGTTGTTGTATCCTTATAAGGAAAACACTTCTCTTGAAACACCACATCACGACAAGTGATACGCTCTACTTTGTAGTGCGTAACTAGGAGTTGTTACTGGATATTAGGTACCATTTTGTGTGGGTTTAGAAGACAATTTAGGAGAATGGAGTTGTAGAGAAGAAGTGGTGGAACGGAGGATTTTAGTGCATATTGTGACGACATTGAAGATAAGGCGGAGCCACCACAAGAGAAGACCGCAAGCGAGAAGCAGAAGATCGCAGCAGAAGCATTTCTGCGGGCGCGGAAGGACGAGCCGTGGTCGTGGATTTACAACAGAGGCAAGGGTTCGACAAAGCACAGAGCCGCGGGCGCGGAAAGACGAGCCGCGGTCGCGGATACTGTTCATTCGCGGAGCGCATTCGGGATTTCGTCCGAGATCTGTTTTGCTTTAATTCTTTTTATTTTATTTCTTTTTATTCCGATTATTATATTTCAAGAAGATATTATTTCTTATCTTAGGAATTAGGTTTTGCTAGGTTATTTTACCTCTCTTAGAGAGCAGCCTTTTCATAAACACTTTATCGTTCAGTTTTTCCCTGAGAGTTTTTGTGCTTTGAAAACTATGAAGAACTAAGCAACCATTGCTTAGTCCGACGATTGAAGCCTTCGTTTGTATTTGGTTGTGAAATTATAACTCTATTTCCTTTCCTTTGATTATATTGATTCTCTTTGTGCTTCATCCCATTGATTCTTGCTGATTTGACTAGTCTGATTATCTAGTTGATATTAGTGATTGTCTATTGCTAGGATTTGGATATTTCTGGTTGAAATCCCTTATCTTGTGTAGCAACCACAATTTATAGGAACTGGTTGTGAATGTTTATTGTGAAGAGAATTGATTACATGTCGAGTACTGACGAGTTGTTAAGTATTGCATGTATCCTGCTTAATTCCTATGCTTACCGATGCCATTAGATTGAATCTTGATGGTTTCTTGATTGTTTAATGGTAAGTATTTTCAGGGTTGGTTGACCTGTCTATATACATAAGATCGGAATAGAAATATTCATTGATAGGAATTGGAGATAATCTAGGATCAACCAATCAAACTGAAGTGTGGATATTTGTCTGGCTAAGTTACTTCTCACTCATTGATTACATCTTTTGCATTGATTTACTTTGTTACTTAATACAAACCAAAATCCCCCATTTTGTTACTATTGGCATACAACCTTTGCATATAGGAAGATTGCTTACCTCCCTGTGGGATCGATCCTTATTTACCCTACTATATTAGTTAGGTTTTTGAGGTTATTTGATAGGAGTGTACGACAAACCCCTCATCAAATTTGGCGTCGTTGCCGGGGAGGCAAAGTTCCAATTTTTCCTGTTTGTTTGTTTGTGTGCTAACTTTTGTGTAGACCTATCTTATGGTCCACACCCGTGCTACTGACTCTCCAATCTTAGATCCTGATATAGAAATTGAGAGGACACTTTCCAGGAACCGCAAAGCAGCCCGTACGCAACTCGAGATGGCTGAGGAACAAACTTTGAGATAGTTGACTGCACCGAATCTAGAACAGCAGTCGCTCGCTGTGCAATTTCCGGAGTTGGCAGATGGCGTGAATTTTGAGCTAAAATCTGAGTTGATTCATTTGCTACCCTACTTCCATGGGATGAGTGGAGAAGACCCCAACAAGCATTTCTCTGTATTTCACGCTGTCTACAGCAGCATAAAGCCCATGAACATTACTGAGGACCAGATCAAGCTGAGGGTCTTTCCTTTCTCTCTGAAGGATGCGGCCAATGATTGGTTCTATTATTTGGCCCCAGGAAGCATAGATACATGGGCGAAAATGAAGAAAGTCTTCCTGGAGAAATACTTCCCTGCAACGAAGCTCAATAACTTGAAGAGAAACATTAGCAACATCGAACATCATGCTACTGAGAGGTTGTATGAGTATTATGAGAGGTTCAAGAGATTGATATCAAGCTGTCCATACCATGGTTATTCTGACCAAGACCTCATTCTATATCTGTATGGTGGACTTCTTGATGATGAGCGTAGGATGGTGAACACAACCTATGGCGGTATCATTATCAACAAGACGCCAGCTGCAACATTTGAGGTATTCTTTGAGCTATGTGAGGGCTCAAGACAGTTTAACAAGAGAGCGAGCATTCAAGCAGTTAAGGCCGCAGACTATCATCCATCGTCCTCACTACTTTCTGATATGGTTGAGATGAAGGAGATGATGACGAGGTTTATGATGAAAGGCAACCAGCAGCAGGTTAAGTCCTGCGGAATATGCTATGACACGATGCACCCCACAAATGCGTGTCCAACACTGCAGGAGCCCACAGCTGAAGTAAAGGCCATGGGAGATTTCGAACCTCCTAGACCGAGATATGACCCGTACTCCAACACCTATAATCCAGGGTGGAGAGATCACCCCAATTTGAGATACGGGAACCAGTAGAATCCTCCTCAGGGCCATGATGACCAGGAGTTCCACCCGAGACCACAGCAGTTTCCACCACGCCAACAACAATTTCAGCAGTCTGGAGGTCAACAACAACAATTCAGACCACAATACGAGCCTAGACCTCAAGGCCAAAGTTCCAGTTAATCTATGTTTGTTGACGACCAGATCAAGTCTCTTGCGCAGTGCATGACCAGTATTACTCAGATGGTGTCCACCATGCAAAACAACATGATACAATTTCACCATGAGACCAAGTCCAGTATTCAGAACTTAGAGAAACAGGTTGGACAGATCTCTCTAGCAGTGAGCAAACTGGAGGCTAGGGACGCGCGTAAACTCCCATCACATACGGAATTGAATCCCATGCAGAACGTCAGTGCGATGACGCTAAGGAGCGGAACGCAAATGTAGGAAGTGACGGAGGCTGCAGAGGAGAAACCGCGGATTGAAAACCGCGACGGTTTGGTGCCAGATCACTCTCTGTAAAACGAAGAAAACTCAGAGGGCGATCAACAAGCATTTCCGCGACCGCGGAAATCCCTCTGGAGAACCCTCAGAAAGCGCCGAAAATTTGGAGGAACAGATCAGCCAATTTCCGCGACCGCGGAAATGCCCCTGGAAGCGGAGAAATCTCTGAAGAAATGCCACGATCACGGGCCCAAAGCCGCGATCGCGGATTACCTGTTGACGTCCACAACGATTATGTTCGTCTATACTTTCCTCCGCTCAGTTCGCTGAAGCCACCCGCACCATTTCCCGAAGCATTGAAGGATACTAGAAGGCCGGAGAACGACAAGGAGATCTTTGAAACCTTTAGTAATTGCGAGGTAAACATTCCGTTGATCACACTGATTAAGAGCATCCCTCGCTATGCAAATTTTTTGAAGGAATTGTGCAAGATTAAGAGGAAGAAAATAGTAAAAACGAAGAAGAAGGTCCAGGTGAATGAGAATGTCTCCGCTATGCTGCAAAAGCGGACGCCCAAGAAGTGCAGTGACCCAGGCATGTTTAGCATTCCTTGCAAATTAGGTGACACCACGTTTGATAAAGCCATGCTGGATTTGGGTGCCTCTATAAATGTGTTGCCTCTCTCGTTGTATGAATCTTTGGAGCTTGGACCATTGCATAAGACAAGGACGGTAATTCAATTGGCGGATATGTCCTATGTGTCTCCCAAAGGAGTCGTGCATGATGTTCTGGTAGAGGTCGATAAGATGATTTTCCCTGCTGACTTCTTTGTGATGGATACGGGACAAGACAAGCATGCAGCCTGATAGGAGCTTTTGTCGTGATGCCCAATCAAAGTAAATCCTTAAAAACCTAACTCAGTAGAATAGGCAAGTAAGGGTCGAATCCCACAGGGAGGAGTTATCTTTCTTTATGCAAGTAGTATGTCAAAGGTAACAAAGGGGGGTTTGTTGGTTGTTCGCAATTTAACAAAGTAAAGTAAAACAAAGGTTGTAATCAATTGAAAAAAAAAACACTTAGCCAGACAAATATCCACCTTTCATTTGATTGATTGATCCTAGATTATCTCTATTCCTTCCTATGATTATTCTTGTCCCTATTCTGACATAGTTACCAGTCCAACTAGTCCTGACAACCCTAACTATCGAACGCACGAGAAACTATCAAGATTTAGAACAATAGCAGCAGAAAGCATAGGAATTAACCAGGATACATGCAACACCACAACTCGCAACATTTAACACATAATCAATTCTCTTTCATAATAAACTAGTCCAACTAGTCCTAGAATATCATATTTGCTACTCAAGATAAGGGATTTCAACTCGAAATATCCAAACCCTAGCAATAGACAATTACTAATATCAACTAGGTGATCAATCCAGTCAAATCAATAAGAATCAATAGGAATAAGCTCAAGAGAAAAGATATAATCAAAAGAAATAGGAATAGAACTATAATCTCACAATTATATATCAAATGAAGGCTTCAATTGTCGGACTAAGCAAAGGGTGCTTAGTTCTTCATAGTCTTGAAACAAAAAATCAAAGGGAAAATTGAACGTAAACTGAAAACTAAGATAAAAACTGAATCATGAAAAGGCTGCTAGGAATTAGGTTAAATAATCCTAGCAAAACCTAAAGCTAAAGATAATAAACTTAATCTAAAAGGAAATAATATAATCTACTCGAAATAAAGGAAATAAAATAAGAAGGAAGATAAAGTAAAAACAGATCTTCGGTAGAAGTCTTTGTGCGCGTCAGATGATGAGTTTTCCGCGATCGCGGAGGATTTTCCGCGATCGCGGAAAACTTTCTGTAAAGCTTCTCGCTGTCTTCATTTGCCGCGATCGCGGCTTTGGGCCCCATGACCGCGGATCTTCGATTCTTGCTCTCTTCTTGTCCGTGTTGTTCCGCGACCGCGGCGGTGAATTCCGCGACCGCGGAGAACTTCCTGTAAAGGTCTTCCAACTCCTTCTTCCTTCGTCTTCTCTCGTGGCTTATCTCCATCTTCAATATATCTTCATTTAAGCTCTTCTACGCCACCAAATCTACACTTCTTCTCCTCAACTCCATATCCTCAATTGTGCTCTAAACTCATCTAAATAGCACCCAAAACACCGGTAACAACTCCTAGATAAACCCTACAAAGTAGCGCTGATCACAACCCTTGTGATGTTGGGTAGGCCATTTATGAAAACGGTGAATACAAAGATTGATGTGAGTAGTGGTTCACTCACCATGGAGTTTGATGGGGTGAGGGTCGAATACAAAATTGATGATGCAAAGAGACACCCGCCTGATTTTGATTCCAAGTGTTCGGTTGCTGTGGACAACCCAAGTTGATTTGAAGGGCACTATGTCGAGCCACGACAGTAACCAAAGCGTTGCTCGGGAGGCAACCCGAGGTATGTAATTCCTTTCATGTCTTTTTCTTTTCAAGTTATCATTATTTTCGTTTCGTTTTTAGACTAAACTGTAGGTTGGAGTTTCGAAGACAGAATCAGCAAAGCAACAGACACGAAACCACGATCGCAGAAATATTTCCGCGACTGCGGTTTTACCACTGTAAGTCTCCTCCTTCAAAAAAAAATTAAAAAAATTCTGAAGACACCGCGACCGCGGCCTTAAAACCGCGACCGCGGCCCAACTGTCCGATTTTTACTATGAGAGACGGCGCACATCATGCTGCCACAGAGGAGACATTAGCTCGACATTTTTATTTGGCACCGATGATGGCCCGACAGTAGACATCTGATGAGGAGGAGCTCCAGAGCCAACTGCAGATACGATGATTGATATGGAGCGACAGTCGACAGAGCCCACTACACGATTGCACTAGGGCTCCAACTTTGTGTTCATAGAAGGCCCGTGCAACCCCATTTCTTTGATGTATCACCTTACAGTGGATATATTTGGTTGCACGTGGAGTTTGCTTGAGTAGGACCGCCGCAACACCAGAGACTTGTGTTTTCAATGTTTTACCGCTAGCACCGACGTCTAAGTCCAGGCCACCTCGGCGACGGTCGTGAGTACTTTTATGCCCTTCCCAGTGCTTCATCTTTTACTCTTTAATTACATTGAGGACAATGCAATATTTAAGCATGGGGGAGTGATCTATATTTGCTAGTCGTCTGAGAAAGAAAAAAAATCATGGGCTAAGCTGAAAACCCGGAAGGGCGGCTTAGGCAATAAGAAGGTGGCCCGGACCAGCATTAGGCTGGGGTAATAAGAGGTCAAGAGTGATGTGAGTTTTGTGAGCCCATCTATTGAAAAATGAAATGAGTGGCTAGGTGAAAACCCGAAAGGGCGCCTGGACAAAATGAGTGAAAAGAAGAAGAGTGATTATTAGGATTCCTCAATTTTCTTGGCGTGGTGACATAAGTGTTGGAGCTATAAGAAGGATTCGGGTAGGTCACTTTGGGAGTTATAAGAAGATAGACTGGAGCTAGGATTAGATATTTTTCTTCACTCTATGGTGTTCGGGTTAAGCTTGGGGGAAGTACTCTGCTTTCCTTAAAGCTTGTGTGTTGTGGTGTTGTGTTGGTGCCCTAGAGATTCATGATTAGGTACAGTTCCTAGTGGAAAGTTTTGCTGTGCTTCCTGAGACCTTGGGTATTTCATTGGAGGAGTAGGTTTATATTAGCTTACTCGAGGACGAGCAAGGTTTAAGCATGGGGGAATTTGATACGCTCTACTTTGTATTGCATAACTAGGAGTTGTTACTGGATATTAGGTACCATTTTGTGTGGGTTTAGAAGACAATTTAGGAGAATGGAGTTGTAGAGAAGAAGTGGTGGAACGGAGGATTTTAGTGCATATTGTGACGACATTCAAGATAAGGCGAAGCCACCACAAGAGAAGACCGCAAGTGAGAAGCAGAAGATCGCAGCAGAAGCATTTCCGCGGGCGCGGAAGGACAAGCCGCGGTCACAGATTTACAACAGAGGCAAGGGTTCGACAAAGCATAGAGTCGCGGGCGCGGAAGGACGAGCCGCAGTCGTATATACTGTTCATTCGCGGAGCACATTCGGGATTTCGTCCGAGATCTGTTTTGCTTTAATTCTTTTTATTTTATTTCTTTTTATTCCGGTTATTATATTTTAGGAAGATATTATTTCTTATCTTAGGAATATTTTACCTCTCTTAGAGAGCAGCCTTTTCATAAACACTTTATCGTTCAGTTTTTCCCTGAGAGTTTTTGTGCTTTGAAGACTATGAAGAACTAAGCAACCATTGCTTAGTCCGACGATTGAAGCCTTCGTTTGTATTTGGTTGTGAGATTGTAACTCTATTTCCTTTCCTTTGATTATATTGATTCTCTTTGTGCTTCATCCCATTGATTCTTGTTGATTTGACTAGTCTGATCATCTAGTTGATATTAGTGATTGTCTATTGCTAGGGTTTGGATATTTCTGGTTGAAATCCCTTATCTTGTGTAGCAACCACAATTTACAGGAACTGGTTGTGAATGTTTATTGTGAAGAGAATTGATTACATGTCGAGTACTGACTAGTTGTTAAGTATTGCATGTATCCTGCTTAATTCTTATGCTTACCGATGCCATTAGATTGAATCTTGATGGTTTCTTGATTGTTTAATGGTAAGTATTTTCAGGGTTGGTTGACCTGTCTATATACATAAGATCGGAATAGAAATATTCATTGGTAGGAATTGGAGATAATCTAGGATCAACCAATCAAACTGAAGTGTGGATATTTGTCTGGCTAAGTTACTTCTCACTCATTGATTACATCTTTTGCATTGATTTACTTTGTTACTTAATACAAACCAAAATCCCCCATTTTGTTACTATTGGCATACAACATTTGCATATAGGAAGATTGCTTACCTCCCTGTGGGATCGATCCTTATTTACCCTATTACATTAGTTAGGTTTTTGAGGTTATTTGATAGGAGTCTACGACAAACCCCTCATCAACAAGTAAAGAAACACTTGTGTTCAATGTCAAAAAGTCTATAACCTTTCTGACCCATAGGATAACCCATGAAAACACACTTCCTAGATTGAGGATCAAACTTGTCCTTTATCATAGAAGTAGGCTTTCCAAAACATAAGCAGCCCAAAACTCTCAACTTAGAGTAAGAAGCAGGTTTGTTGAATAAGACCTCCTAAGGAACCTGCCATTTAAGAACAGAACTAGGCAACATATCAATAACATGAACAACAACAAGGACACATTCTCCCCAAAACTGCTTAGGAAGATTTGCATGAATTCTCATTGCCCTAGCTGTCTCAATAATATGTCTATGCTTCCTTTCCACTCTACCATTCTGTTGTGGATTGCCAAGAACACTATGCTGATGAACAATGCCCTTAGAAGCAAATAGAAACTGACAAGCCTTCGGTATAAACTCAGAGCCACTATCACTCCTGATGACTTTGATAGTAGTATGAAACTAAGTTGTAACATATGCCAAAAAGGAACTTATTATCTCTCGAACTTGATGTTTAAACTTGAATAGGTAGATCCAAGTAAATTTGGAACAATCATCCATAATGGTAAGGAAATAAGAAGAGCCACAATGAGTAGGAACTTTGTATGCTCCCCTTATGTCAAAATGAACAAGATAAAAGGACTAGAAGCCACAGATTCATTACGAGGAAAAGAGTCTTTACATTGCTTAGCAAAAACACACGTCTCACAAAAAAAATTAGAGACAGATTGAGAGTTTGACAATGACAAATGTTGTATCTTGCTACTTGAATAGTGTCCTAATCTCTCATGTAAAACTTTACATAGAGATCCTGAATTACAATCAGTAGACACTTTATTAGACAATCGAGCATTATTCAAATCATCCAAGCAGCATGAATCAACCTGCAACACAAACAAGCCTCCAACTCTTTGTCCCACGATCACTGAGTCCTTAGTGATAGGGTCCTTAAAAGAGATATGATTAGACTCTATATGTCCAAATAAACCACTATCATCCACCATGGCAACAAAAGAACATCATGCAGCATCAACTGCTTACTGATCATCACAGAACCAACTGTATCAACCTCTAACACAGTTCCATCAGGCAAAGCAACACGTATAGGACTATCAAGAGCCCTATTATGACAGAATAAAGCAATATCATGAACCCTATGATCAGTGGCCCTAGTATCAATAATCCAAGAACCATTATCAAGAAAAGAACTAGCACTGAAGGCGGTAGAAGAGGGCAGTTTACCTGCAAAATTAGATGAAGCACCAGCAGCAGATATGCCTTCATCTCCTCTCAACATCTTGGCAACCTCTTTGCACATAGCAGAAAACAAAGAAGGATCCATAGAAGAAGTTTTATTCTGAGAATCAAGAGGTGTCACTAGTGGAAAAAATCATTATAGAGGCGGGCCTTTGGACACTTATTGAGGCGAACACCGTTCGCTTCAACTAAGGGGGCTGCAACAAGTAGGGACACTTTTTGAGGCGATCATTTTACGCCTCTAAAAGGACCTTATTGAGACGGGCCTCCGAAGCCCGCCTCAACAAGTCCCTCACTTTGGCGCCAAAATGAGGGACTTGTTGAGGCGGGCCTCTATAGGCCCGCCTCAACAAGTCGCGCGTATATACTTATAGAGGCGGGCGTATACAAGCCCGCCTCAACAAGTAGACGCCGACTCGGCCCAGAACTCGCCCGAGTTCTCGGCCGAGTCAGTCAGGTTCCTGATTTTATTCACAGAATAATATACAACAAACAACAGATTTCATTTGACCAAAAAAACAACAACAGATTTCATCAGAGTGCAGTCAGGTTCTCAACAACAGTTTACATGACAAGTAAAAACAAGTTCAATCCGATAATAAATACTTCGATGTAAAATACTGTACCCATTACTCACGAACAACATCCATTTCTTCATAAGTATACGATGTCTTCCTCTTAGGATATAGCTGCATAAAAAAAAAACAGAAATTATTGACAAAAAACATAAATACTATCAATATATAGTTAGTTAAGTTACATACCTTATCTAGTCGGTCATGAAACTGATATCTAGTAGGTCATGAAACACAAATACTTCCCACCTTGATACTTGTACACTTGAAATGCCCTAGAAAATCAACATAATACACTCATGAAACTGATATTGTTAATATTCCAAAAAAAAACTAATTCGTAAGCAAAATAACTTACCTCATCTTATTCACTTATGATTTGTAACCCATATTCCTTCCCTATGATCTGTACGGATATGATTAGTATTATTTGTATCTTCCTCCTCCGGTAATGGTTGAACAACAGTTGATAACAAGGGTGTGTCATCATACTCGTCATACTCATCTTCATCCACAACATCATCAATACCCAGAATATGTCTTTTGCCTTGGGCAACTGCACGCCATCTAGGATCAACATTGTCTACCACATAAAAAATCTGCTTAGCTTGTGATTCTAGGATGAATGGCTCGTCACTATCACTTAATCGGTCAAAGTTTACCAATGTCAAACCCGGATAAATTTCATCTTGCTTCACCCCGTTAGGGTTGTTGACCCACTTGCACCGGAAAACAGGGATTGTAAAATTGTTATAATCAAGCTCCCATATTTCTTCGATAACACCATAATACGATTGTGTCGCATCAACCGGTCTTTTGTCCTTAGCGCTCGCATAGACCCTAGATGATGCAACTACCTTCACTCCACTATTCTGCACCACACTCTTTTCATCTTGTCTTCTAGTGTAGAATGTGAACCCATTGATATCATACCCTTTGTAAGACCGAACACATAGTCGAGGACCTCGAGATAACCACTTGACCGTATCAAAAATGTCATGTTCTTTCCTTAGTTCCTCAGCTACTTCCTTCTTAAACCAATCAACAAATGTGCGATTATGTTCCCGCATCAAAGCTCTTTCATTCAATTTAGCATTATTGTGTTGCAATTCAAGGCAATGCTTTTCTATGTAAGGATTGACCTCTGTAAGATGCTGCAACACACAAAGATGTGCCTTAATCTTCCTTTCAGATGGAGGAGATATCACATTTTTACCAATTACTCCCTCTCCTTCAAGCCTCCCTACATGACGAGATTTTGGAAGACCTATTGGATGAAGCCTTGACAAAAACTCAGCTGCGTATTGAGATATCTCTTCATGAAGGACTCCACGAATGATACTATCCTCTGGATTCGCCCGATTCTTTGCTTTGTCCTTTAAACTGCCAAAAAATCTCTCAAAAGGATACATCCATCTTAAGAACACCGGACCACATAACTTGATTTCTCGAACCAAATGAACAATTAAGTGCACCATTATGTCAAAGAAAGACGGTGGAAAGTACATTTCAAATCGACACAAAGTTTCAACAATATCATATTGGAGAGCATCCAATATTTCCGGATCAATAACCTTAGCACATATGGAACTGAAAAACACGCAAAGTTTTTTTATAACATGTCTCACGTGTTTCGGCAATATCCCACGAAGTGCGATCGGCAAGAAAACATTAATCAATACATGACAATCATGAGACTTCATACCAATCAACCGAAGGTCCGAAAGAGAAACTAGACGTTTTACATTTGACGAATATCCCGATGGAACCTTAATGCCATGTAAGCACTCACAAAACACCTTTTTCTCCTTTCTTGACATTGTGTAACACGTCGGAGGCAGAAAAATCTTTTTACCATCCGGTTTTACCACGGGCCACAAATCTGGTCGAATATTCCTCTCTTTCATATCAAAACGAACTTTCTGATTGTCTTTCGTCTTTTCGGGTATATTTAGCAAAGTCCCAGTTATAGCATCACAAACATTTTTTTCAATGTGCATCACATCGAGACAATGCCTAACCGACAAATCTTTCCAATAAGGAAGATCCCATAGTATAGACACTTTCTTCCATAAAACACCTTTTTAGAGACGGACTTGAAGCCCTTGTCGTATTTGGTGTCAACATTTTTAATCCGTTCATAAACCTGTGATCCTGTCAAAGGTGTACGAGCTACTCCTTCTTCGGTGTACCCATTGAACTCCTTCTTTTTACGGTAAGGGTGATATCGACTAAGGAACTTCCGGTACCCTAGATAGACATTTTTCCTGTAATTTTTCAAGTAGGCAGGTTTCATGTCTTCTTCACATATAGGGCATGCTTGTTCTCCTTTGGTTTTGTACCCAGACAAGTTTCCATATGCCGGGAAATCATTTATGGTACAAAAAACCATAGCTCGCAAGGTAAAGTTTGAGTTCGTGTATGCATCGAACATTGGAACACCTTCATTCCACAGTAATTTCAAATCATCAACAAGTGGAGCCAGATACACATCTATGTCATTCCCAGGTTGCTTAGGCCCGGAGATGGGGAGTGATAACATGATATACTTGCGCTTCATACACAACCATGGAGGAAGATTATAAATCGCTAGAAGAACCGGCCATGTGCTATGTTGACTGCTTAGAGTGCCATACGGATTCCCACCATCTGTACATAAAGCAAGTCTCAGATTCCTAACCTCCTCACCACATTCAGAATATTTCTTATCAATATTTCTCCATTGAGGAGAATCAGCAGGATGTCTAAGGAGTCCATCTTTCTTCCTCCCTTCCGCATGCCACCTCAGACTTTTTGCTTCCTTCTTTATCGAAAACAAACGCTGAAACCTAGGTATTATCGGAAGATACCACATAACCTTAGCTGATGGGCCCCTCTTAGCCGAATTTACCCCTTTACGCTTGTAACGAGATGCACCGCACTTTGGACACTCATCCAAATTTTCATGTTCGTTTCTGTAAAGCATACAATCATTTGGGCAAGCATCTATCTTGACAGCCTCTAAGCCTAAGGGACACATCAATTTCCTGGCATAATAAGTAGAGATAGGCATCTCATTGCCTTATGGTAAAAATTCACCTAACCATTCCAATAAGGTGTTGAAACTTCCATCAGTCCAACCAGAAGCACATTTCAAGTTGTAAAGTATTGACACACCCTCTAACTTGCTAAATTTTATACACCCGGGATACAAGGGAGTCTCTGTAGCCTTTGATACCTGTTCGAACATCTGAGGTCGTTCGTTCAAGTGATCTCTCACCCCATCCATCATCCCATTCATTTCATCATCTTCTTGGTCATCATCATCATCCATCTCATTATTCTCAGCAATATCATCATCACTATCATCAGTGTCTACCCGAACATCAAACTCATTGACACTAGAACTTGGACGATCAGGTATTTTCTCACCATGCCAAAACCAAACATGGTAATCTTCTTTGAAACCACGACGGAATAAATGATCCTCAATCTCATCAATATCAGCAAACCGCCTTATATTCTTACAATCACGGCATGGACAATAGATTTTTTCGGCTTTCGTACTCCGTTGGTGTGCTAAAGCATATCTAATGAACTCCTCAACCCCACTCAAGTATTGTGTCGTAGTATGGTCACCGTACATCCAAGGACGACTCATTTCTAGTAATAAATGCAAAATAACATGCAAGGAATTAAGATTAAATACTCATTTCTAGTAACTATCCCGCCAAGGGCCTAAATAGATAATAATACGCAACCAAGCAAGAAAAAATAGAAACTCAACTATCCCGCCAAGGGCCTAAATTATGAATTCTATCCCGCCAAGGGCCTAAATTATGAATTCTCTCCCGCCAAGGGCCTAAGGAATTAGGGTAGAAGTATTACCTTGACCCAATATCGATCCTTCAAGGCAATGCCCTTATCAGCCTATAGAATGTCATTTCACCAATTAAATAAAGAATGTGATTCTTTTCACTTTTGCTTTATTTATATAGCTTTTCTAAGACTAGTAAGAAGCTTCACTCATCAAAACTGCTATGTATTTGTAGGAGCTAAAAAATATTAATCCATGTCACCCAAACTGGATATTATTGTAGCCTTATTCATTTACTTTTATTGCCTACCCGACTATCATAAATATCCAAAACCACAAGAGCATGTCCAAATACAATAAGTCTTCCCAAAACTCTACCATCATTGAAACTACTTCACATGCAAAATTAGTAAGATCGCCAGAACAGTCATACTCGTTTGCATCAGTTCAAAGCAAAAGAAGCATGCATCCATCATTTCAAATACTGAAGTAAGAACCTAAAACTGAAAAACTAAAGCATTGAGAAGCGAACGGACAAGGAAAGGGGATGTGAACGTCGAGGGCGTAAAGGATGTTGATACCTGACTTGGCTTCGAGTGCGTTGAAGTATTAGAGGGAGCTCGGCGAAGGGAGGGAGCTCAGCGAAGGGAGATGAAGTCGGAGCTCGGGAAGACGGAGCTCGGCGAAGACGGAGGAGATCGATGAAGTAGGGAAGAAGGAGGAGATCGATGAAGTCGGAGATCGTCATCGGAGCTCGGGACGAGAAGAGGAGGATACGAAGAGGAAAATGAAGGAAAGCATCAGCTGTTTTTTTTTTAATTAGGGTTGAGCTTATAGAGGCGGGCCTAACATGCCCGCCTCTATAAGTATTACGACTAATGGTCTAATAGATGCGGGCCTTACATGCCCGCCTCTACTGGACATACTTGTTGAGGCGGGCTTAAGAGGCCCGCCTCAAAAAGCTTTAATTGAGGCGGGCTACTTGGCCCGCCTCAATTAGTTAGAATTAGAGGCGGGCCTTATTCTGGCCCGCCTCTAATACTTTAGCGAGAAATGTTTTTTCGGATACTTGTTGAGGCGTATATTAATTTGCCCGTCTCAAAAAATGTTTTTGAGGCGTATAAATTAATTATCCGTCTCAAAAACCAAAAAAAGTGATTGCCTAAGTCGTTATTGAGGCGTTTTGTACTATGTACGCCTCTAATAGGGAGCCTCAAAAAGTGTTTTTTCCACTAGGCGATCACGTGTTGAAAGGCCACATCATGTATCCTCCATCTCCACAAAATTAGCACGCTTGTCTTTGAACTTCCAGTTCTCACGATAGCCATGAAGTTTGTAACAATTCTCCTTGGTGTGGCCTTTCATGTGGCAATGATCACAAAACCTTTCAACACGTGATCGCCTGGAGTTACCACGGGGTGCAAAATATTTCTGAAGCTATTGTTGTTGTTTGCCAGAGAAACTGTTGACAGAGCAGCTAAACCATCAGAATGCGAAGTCAAAGAATTAGTGACTGACTTTTGCCTCTCGACTTGTTGGACAAGGTAAAATGCCTTGTTAAGAGTCGGTATTTGATCAGAAGATAGAATATTGTTGCGAACATGATCATAATCACTGTTAAGTCCCATCAAGAATTCAAGAACTCTGTTTCTAGCCAATTTTTCATCAATTTTCTTGAATAGATCACAGTAGCTGAATGCTCCACATTTACAATGCGGAGTCTCTTCAAGACTAGAAATCTCATCCCAAATTTGCTTCAAGAATGAGTAATATTCAGCAACAGAACGAGAACCTTGTTCCATAGAACATAAAGTCCTTATCATTTGATACAAAAGAGGACCATTAGTCTGGCCATACCTTTCAACAAGTTCTTCCCAAAGCTGGAAAGCAGATTCAACAAAAGTTAAAGTTTGAGAAATTTTGACCTCCATTGAGTTTAAAATCCAGCAAGGCACCATGTAGTCGGCGCGAATCCACTGAGGACCGTCATGCGAGCTTGGAGCATGATGTCTACAGCTCTCGTCGATGAATTCGAGTTTGAATTTTGCACCTAAAGCCAATTTGACAGTGCGACTCTAGTTGAAGAAGTTCAATCCATCCAATTTCATCGAAATCAATTGATTTCCAGGATGATCGGAGTTGGAAAGTGTCAACGGATCGGTCGTCGCTGCAGTCGGAGCTGGAATCGGAGGCGGAATCGGATCACGACGAGGCGGAATCGGATCCTGACGAGGCGAAATCGGATCAGGAAGCAGGATTGGATCGCGAGGCAACATCGGATCGCGATGAACGTTCTCAGCATCCATGGAGAACAAGAAATCAAAAACTGCGCAAGAACGCGTAAGAGAGCGAAGAAGAAATGCGGAAGAAAAGACGAATGTGTTTGATGTATCTCAAACCTCTGATACCATGTGAGAACTCTCAAACTAGAATGAAACAAGAACCAGAGAAAGGAAAGCCTCCATTGATGGAATGAGATTTACAGAGAAAGCTCAAAGGCTCTGAATGAGAAATTCTGTTATAACAGAATCGGTGTCTAACAATCTCCTAAGTCATAGTATTTATACTAAGTACACATGTTTAGTATACTCTCCATACTGTGTGCATGTGTATGTAGGAAGATTCGAACTTAGGATTAGTTGCCATACAAAACTTGCCTCTTACCAGTTGAGCAACACAACTTTATTATCCTATACACACCACTTTTACATATATCTTTCTAGATTTCAATGGGGGCTACAACCCTCATTGGGCCTCACTTGGATCCGTCATTGAGTAGAAATCGTATGTACAAATGCATATCTAGAAAGTGTATGCACATACATAGTGAATGCACACTTATAATAAGGCAATGGCTAAATACACGCGAGAATGGAGCTAAATGGACGCGAAACTACACGCTTAAGCTAAGCGTCCGGTTTTACACGCTTAGCTTAAGCGTGTAGGGGTATTATTGGTATTTTAAAAAAACAGCCCACAGTTCTTACACGCTTAAGCTAAGCGTGTGCCCACACGCTTAGCTTAAGCGTGTAGTTTTTTTTTTTTTGCAAGTTTAAAAGCACACGCTTATCTTAGGCGTACAGCACAAAAAAATTTCCCAAAATTGCATTTTTTTCCATAATCATGTAGAGAATTTCAATACGAGTCCGTACATATAACATTCGTCCAAAACGGACATCGTTTGCCCCTCCAAAAGCCCAAAAAACGAACCCTTCAACCCGCGCGCGTATCTTCTTCGAACAGCCCATCCGTAAGCTTTTATAAGCTTCAATGGAGGATTTGGCAAATTTCTTGGATCCGATTGAAGCCATTAACTATTGGGCATTTAAGAGGACCTTATCATACACATAATTCCACATTTAATCGGATTGAATGTCGATTAAAATCGTAGAATTTTATCCCCAAAGCCACCGTGTCGTCCAAGGGGCCGATTTGAACAAATTCAAAATTGGACCAAATCATCTTCAATTGGAGGACATGAACCATAGGGCCTTGTTGAGGGTGTCCTAAGATTCAAAATGCCTATAAAATCCCCTTCAATCGTTGCCCCAATGCATCCAATTTCGAAGTCAAAACTCATGAATCCTAAATCCCGTTACCGGTTGTGTCTTGACCGAAATTCGAGCACATGGAAGCTTTATTCTTGCAATTGTTGGTACTACTAGCCTTGAAAATTGGTCCTTTTTCAAAGCCCTCTCTTTACATCGCCGGAAAAAGACCACTTCCATTCAATTTGGAGTTTTTCCGACAAGGTGTCAAGAAGGTATTCCGGCGGGATTGAATTTGTGCCCATTTTGCGGTTTTTGGGGTATTTTTCATTTGTTTTGTCTTAATCTTGGTTTAATTAATTAATCTAGATTAGTGAAAAATATTTTAGGATCAATTTGGTGCCCGACATATAATATATAAGTAATAAGTTTATAATATTTAACCATAATGTTTAACTATAGTATATAAGTAATAAGTATGTAATACTTAATTATAATGCATAACTATACTTTATAACTAATATATTTTGTAATACTTAACTATAATACATAACTATAGTATATAAGTAATAAGTTCATAATACTTAACCATAATGTGTAACTATAGTATATAAGTAATAAGTTCGTAATACTTAATTATAATGAAATACTATAGTAAATAAGTGTAACTATATGAAATTTCATGAAGTACTATAGTAAATAAGTCTAAGTATACTAGATTTAATGAAATAGTATAGTACATAAGTGTAACTATATGAAATTTAATGAAATACTATAGTATATAAGTCTAAGTATACTAGTTTAATGAAATACTATAGTATATAAGTCTAAGTATACTAGATTTAATGAAATACTATAGTATATAAGTCTAAGTATACTGGATTTAATGAAATACTATAGTATATAAGTGTAACTATATGAAATATAATAAAATACTATAATATATAAGTTTAAGCATACTAGATTTAATGAAATACTATACTATATAAGTGTAACTATATGAAATATAATAAAATACTATAATATATAAGTTTAAGTGTAACTATATGAAATATAATGAATTACAATAGTACATAAGTGTAACTATATGATATATAATGAAATACAATAGTATATAAGTGTAACTATATGAAATATAATAAAATACTATAGTATATAAGTGTAACTATATGAAATATAATAAAATACTATAGTATATAAGTCTAAGTATACTAGATTTAATGAAATACTATAGTATATAAGTATAACTATATGAAATATAATGAAATACTATAGTATATACATGTAACTATATGAAATATAATAAAATACTATAGTATATACGTGTAACTATATGAAATATAATGAAATACTATAGTATATAAGTCTAAGTATACTAAATTTAATGAAATATTATAGTATATAAGTGTAACTATATGAAATATAATGAATTACAATAGTACATAAGTGTAACTATATGATATATAATGAAATAATATAGTATATAAGTGTAACTATATGAAATTTCATGAAATACTATAGTATATAAGTGTAACTATATGAAATATAATAAAATACTATAGTATATAAGTCTAAGTATACTAGATTTAATGAAATACTATAGTATATAAGTGTAACTATATGAAATATAATGAATTACAATAGTACATAAGTGTAACTATATGATATATAATGAAATACTATAGTATATAAGTGTAACTATATGAAATTTCATGAAATACTATAGTATATAAGTATAACTATATGAAATATAATAAAATACTATAGTATATAAGTCTAAGTATACTAGATTTAATAAAATACTATAGTATATAAGTTTAAGTATACTAGATTTAATGAAATACTATATACTATATAAGTGTAACTATATGAAATTTAATAAAATACTATAATATATAAGTTTAAGTATACTATATTTAATGAAATACTATACTATATAAGTGTAATTATATGAAATGTAATGAAATACTATAGTACATAAGCGTAACTATATGAAATATAATGAAATACTATAGTATATATGTGTAACTATATGAAATTAAATGAAATACTATAGTATATAAGTCTAAGTATACTAGATTTAATGAAATTATAGTATTTTATAACTTATGTACTATAGTATATTTCATTACATTTCATATAGTTACACTTATATAATATAGTATTTCATTAAATCTAGTATACTTAGACTTATACACTATAGTATTTCATTAAATCTAGTATACTTAGACTTATATACTATAGTATTTCATTAAATCTAGTATACTTAGACTTATTTACTATAGTACTTCATGAAATTTCATATAGTTATACTTATTTACTATAATATTTCATTAAATCTAGTATACTTAGACTTATTTACTATAGTATTTCATGAAATTTCATATAGTTACACTTATTTACTATAGTATTTCATTATAATTAAGTATTACGAACTTATTACTTATATACTATAGTTATACATTGTGGTTAAGTATTATGAACTTATTACTTATATACTATAGTTATGTATTATAGTAAGTATTACAAAATATATTAGTTATAAAGTATAGTTATGCATTATAATTAAGTATTACGTACTTATTACTTATATACTATAGTTAAACATTATGGTTAAATATTTATGAATTTATTACTTATATACTATGTATTATAGTTAAATATTATGAACGTATTGCTTACATACTATAGTTACACATTATGGTTAAATATTATATGTCGGGCACCAAATTGATCCTAAAATATTTTTTCACTAATCTAGATTAATTAACTTAACCAAGATTAAGACAAAACAAATGAAAAATACCCCCAAAATCGCAAAATGGGCACAAATTCAATCCCGCCGGAATACCTTCTTGACACCTCGTCGGAAAAACTCCAAATTGAATGAAAGTGGTCTTTTTCCGGCGATGTAAAGAGAGGGCTTTGAAAGATGACCAATTTTCAAGGCTAGTAGTACCAACAATTGCAAGAATAAAGCTTTCATGTGCTCGAATTTCGGTCAAGAACAACCGGTAACAGGATTTAGGATTCATGAGTTTTGACTTCGAAATTGGATGCATTGGGGCAACGATTGAAGGGGATTTTATAGGCATTTTGAATCTTAGGACACCCTCAACAAGGCCCTATGGTTCATGCCCTCCAATTGAAGATGATTTGGTCCAATTTTGAATTTGTTCAAATCGGCCCCTTGAACGACACGGTGACTTTGGGGATAAAATTCTACGATTTTAATCGACATTCAATCCGATTAAATGTGGAATTACGTGTATGATAAGGTCCTCTTAAATGCCCAATAGTTAATGGCTTCAATCGGATCCAAGAAATTTACCAAATCCTCCATTGAAGCTTATAAAAGCTTACGGATGGGCTGTTCGAAGAAGATACGCGCGCGGGTTGAAGGGTTCGTTTTTTGGGCTTTTGGAGGGGCAAACGATGTCCGTTTTGGACGAATTTTATATGTACGGACTCGTATTGAAATTCTCTACATGATTATGAGAAAAAAATGCAATTTTGGGAAGGAAAAAAAAAATTGTACTGTACGCCTAAGATAAGCGTGTGCTTTTAAACTTGGAAAAAAAAAACTACACGCTTAAGCTAAGCGTGTGGGCACACACTTAGCTTAAGCGTGTAAGAACTGTGGGCTATTTTTTTAAAATATCAATAATACTCCTACACGCTTAAGCTAAGCGTGTAAAACCGGACGCTTAGCTTAAGCGTGTAGTTTCGCGTCCATTTAGCTTCATTCTCGCGTGTATTTAGTTTGTCTGTATAATAAAAACGTATGCACACCTAGGGAAACATATATGCACACTTAGTGAGAGAGTATATGCTCACATAAGAGCCAATATTTAAGAACATATAAACACATACTAAAAAACAATGTGTAATGTGTTTATACACTTTTTACTTATGTGTTCATATACTTTTTATCTATGTGTAATGTGTTCATATGAACACAATGTTCTCACGTCATTACTTATCGGCCATCCGCACAGTATTTCTTCTTAATACAATATATATAAAAAAATTGGTCGGATTAATAGAATATATATTAGTACAGAACTATTAGTGAAATATCAATATATAAACAAATAAATGTTATATATTATATCTTCGTGTGCGTTGCATGTATTGGACTTAATATAACTGCTTTTTAATAATTAATGAACGTACCTGCAGTCGTGTTTGTCACAGAATGTTGCCAAGCAAGAGAAGGAAATTGAAAAACAAAGATTTTGTTTCGATTTCTTATTTTAAAATAATTCCTATACATTCATTTGAAAACTTCATTTAGTCAATTCAATTGGCCCTTGTAATTGTATATTATTTTAACGTTGCCAAATGTGCATATCGATCGATCTATCAATGTCAAAGAAAGCATATGTTAGTCGTTGGTGGAGTATTTTTTTTTTCGTGTTGCATCTTTACACGCAAACGCTCCTCTTACTTGTATCTCTTTGTCACCATTTTTGTGGACTAAATCTTGTAAGGACAAAATATAGAGTTAATTTTCCAATATATTATCCAATGAGATGTAGCGTTTGATCAATAATTTACACATTCTTTTATTTTTAAATTACCTACAAATTGACATATACCTGCAGTATACTTCTTATCATATTGATCAATTACATTATTGATTCAATCAAATCATTCCTTTAACGACTCTTCGAACTTCTTATTCATCATATTTTCACCAATTCATAGACGTGGATCAAATTAATTAATTTAAAATTATGGGCAATTATATTTTACCGTAATAAAGTGAACTAACTTGGCAATTTAGCACATTAATGCCGCTTTTGTGGAAATATATATGGTTATAGAATGTTCGATGTAATGGGATTTATATATCTTTTATTACATAACTTGAGTCGTTCTTTGGCTCAAAAGTGGTCCACAAATTTATATTGAGAACGACTCAAGAGTGGTCCCCTAGATTGGACGATGTTTGTGGTTTTGGGATCAATTAAAACTATATCCACGACAAATAAGCAATTAACTAAATGGAAAGCTAATTCTCTTTCCCTAGAAACCAAAGCGACGTTAATTAAATCTAATTTATCAGCTAAATCAAACTACATCATGCAATATATTATGTTACGTACCAACATCCATTCACACAAGAACTGGACAAAATCAACAGAAACTTCCTATAGAATAAAGACCCAAATTATAAACGACTTATAGGGTGAAACAAAATCTGTAAAAATAAGGCGAATGATGGGATCGGTATCTGGAAAACTCAAGACATGAAAAAAGCCCTACATATGAAAATAATATGGAAAATACTTACAGAATCAAATAATATATTGGTTAAAATAATAAACGAAAAATACCTAACAAGTACGGACATACTCCATTATTTCAAAAAAACCATTCTTGGCAATGGTGACAATTACTCAAACTATGACCAAAATGTCAAACTGGCCTGCAAATCTACAATGGCTTATCGGTGATGGTAACTCGATTTACTTCTGGAAGGATAAATGGGGCCACAACCTTAACCTTGCAGATGAAAAACTACCAAATATAGATATTAACCCTGAAATAAAGGAAAGTGAATTTTTAACCAACAAGAAATGGAAAAAAATAAACTAGACTTGATCCTTAATAAAGAAACAATCAACCAAATAATAAATATTCTTATTCCCATAAACATTATAATAAATAGATTATATTGGTCACCAAACAAAAACGGTTGGTTTTCTACAAAATCAGCCTTTGAATTGATCACAAAACAAAAAATATCATCCAAAATTATGAATTTTAAAGGATTTGGAAGCTTGATACCTACACTAAAATCAAGAACTTTCTGTGGAAAATCTTCCACGATGGCCTACCAACAATAAAACTTGCTCAAAAACATGTCAATGTGCCTCTTGCATGTGACTCATGTAATAAAGAATTTGACGACATAATCATTTTTCTCTTTAAATGCCCTTTTTTTATTAAACAAATTAATAAACAAAATCCATTAATAGCAAACACTAACAAAAGGATAAAAAACAACAACAAAAAATCTAAAAATCTCCTAATGGAAATCCAATCCCTCCTAACAAGAAAAAGAGTTCATATGTCTTGCCACCTCTTGGTGGAGATTATGAATCAACGGAAATCAAACTATTTTCATCACCAATAACTCAAAGAAGATAAAAGTCATAACACAATATATTAAAATGTTAACACTTAATTGGGAAAATAAAAAGAAAAATGAATGTGATGAATTTAAATAGGAAAAAGAAAACCCTCTCACAATAGAAAAACAAGGAATATTAAATGGGAGAAACCAAGACAATGATTCGATAAAATCAATTTTGATGGAAAAAACTTAACGGCGGAAAAGTTGGTACACGCAACATTATCAGAAACGACAAAGCAGAAACAATTACCATGGATCGCCACCAAGCTGGCAAAAACACTATCCTAATGACTGAAACACTGGCATTAAGAGATGACATCAATGCTGCAAAACGACTGGAAATTTCTACTTAATAAGTTTACATTTGAAGACATTATTTAATATATCATCACTTACTAGTTACTAATAACTAAAGCATTAATATTGATAGTACATGTCATTCACTTAATAACACGTGTCACATTAGCTTGTTTAAGAAAGCTTATTAATTGTCTATATTTTATAGGTCTCCCATATTAAGAAAGTTTGTAATTAATTAAGAATATTTATAAGATAGAGGATCAGGTACATCTGTGTGTTACTGTACGAAATGCGGAGCATTTTGCACCGTTTGATTTTAGTGATCAACGACTGAGAATGTGAGCGTGTTTTTTTTATGATTTTTTTTATTTGAGGGCATTTTTGTCATTTTGTCACTTAGGTCTTCTTCCTCCCCAATCCTCCATCGCGTTCTCTGACTGAGCTCTTCATGATGGGTTTCTATAGCGCGATTCATCAGTGTTTCCACTCCATTCTTCAAATTCAAACTCAAATTGTTCAATAAAACTTGTTTATTTGTTCATTTAGGCTTCAAATTTCATCTATTTTTTATGGAGTTCGTCGTTCCCAATTGCCATGGATGCTGATAATGATTTTCATTCAAACACTTAGTTTTTTGTTTGTGTTTCAGTGTGAGCTTGATTTTTGGTTACTTCCATTTCGCAATATCATGTTTATGGAGTACAATCTCAAATTTTGTTGATTTTTTGATAAAAAAAAAATTCAATTTTGGTTGTTTGGGATTGTAACATGAGTTTGTGAACATTCTTCTTCTTATTTGTACTTGGATGCCATAGACATTTCCCTTGTTGAAAATTTGTATCAAAGGAGTTCTTGTTGTCCCATCATCTAATCGAATGTTTGATAGCTCTTTTGGTTTTGAAATATGCACTGATTATGAACATAATACTGTTAATAATGAACAATGTCGCGTTAATAAAGAACTTGTCATACTTTTTGTTATTCGTTTACATTGTCTCTGTATTTCAACATGTTCATCATATGTAGTTGCTGCTAGTGGCTGCACATGGTTACCATAGACTTTTCCATGTTGAATGTTTGTATCAAGGATTTCTTGCAATTGGATACTCTAAACAAATAATTGATACCTCAATTGGTTTTCAAAGTATGCACAAATTATGAACCACATGCGATTAATTATGAACATTTTGATATTATTTATGAATCTGACATGCTTTTTGGGATGAAGTTGTGATTGGGTGAATTGTTGTTTTGGTTGTGCTAATTCACTCTATTGACTAATCTAAATCTGTCATATTTGTATTGATGTAATGGATCAATTTGATGTTATTTATTTTGTTTTTTTCTAAGCTTTTTTTTTGCTTTTGTGTTTTGATAGAAGCCCACAAGGTGTTTGATGAAATGCCTGAGAGAGATGTTGTGAGTTGGACATTGATGAATTTCCTCTATGGTTGATAATCAGATTGTTTTCACATTTTTGTAGACATTTTAAGTGAAGAACCTGAGAAAGTCATGATAAAAGGCACAAAATGAAATGAACCACAAACAGGATTAATATGAACATTGACATTATTATATATGAACACTATATGACTATATATGAACCTTTAGTTTACGGGAATTTCGCGAGGTAACCCTTAGTCATTGCAAATTCCGTGAAACGTCTATAAGTTAGAACAATTCCGCGTGGTAACCCTCAGTTTTTTTAAAATTCCGTCATCTACCCCACCGTCTAAATCCGTTAAATGTCCCGTTAGTTGATTAAAAAAAAGGAAAAACACAAAAGGAAACAAAAAGAAAAATACAGTGAAAACGAAAGGAGGGAGAACGAGGTTCGCAGGGCTGCTGGAGGAAGTTGCTGGTGAGGAGGGAGGTTCGTTGCTCGAGTCCGGTCTGAGGAGGTTTGCTTGTGGAGGTCATTCGCTGCTCGAGGCTGGTGGAGGAAGTTCATTGCTCGCGGTTGTCCGTTCTACTCAAAGGCGGTGGCGACGAGGCAGCTGCTCTAGTAGTCATGACACTTGTGGCAGATACGAATTCATTCTTGATTTTGATTCATTGGGAGATTTCTCATATTTAGGCTTTATGCAAATTTGGGAATTTTGTTTTAAAGGTTTGAGTTTCTGTCAAAGATTAATTGGGGGGTGTTGATTTTAAAGGCTTTGGATTTAGATGGTTAAGTAGATCGCAAGAGCAAAACCAAGGCCCTCCACCTCGTCGTCCTCCAGCATCAACCTTCTCTCGACCAGTAACTCGGCATCACCGACGTCGTCCTCTCCTCTCCCCTTTGTTCTTCTAAGTTCACATGGCCTTCAAGTTGCAGAATCCCCAACTTTGCTATTATTATTATTATTATTATTATTTTGTTTTGCCTTTTTTTACCCAACTAACGGGACATTTAACGGATGTTAACAATTGGGTAGATGACGAAATTTGAAAAAAGTTGAGGGTTACTACACAGAATTGTTCAAACCCGTGGACGTTTCGCGGAATTTGCAATAACTGAATGTTACCTTGCGGAATTCCCGTTTAGTTTATTTATATGGTGCACGAAGTATGAAAAAGTAGATAAAGTTTTCAAACGATAAGTATGAATATTAGATTCTTATATATGAACATCAACTTGTAGTTTGAATCTTATTGTTTCTATCAATCAAGGAAAAATAATCCTCAAACACGAACGTACTCAAAGTATTGGACATTACAGGACTATTTGTGAACATTTACATACGACGGGTGAATCTATGCTATATAGAGATCAAAAAACACACACGAATAATTTTAGTAGAATAAATATATGAACTTCAATGGGATATATATGAACTTAAATATGATACACATGAACTCAACTTGAACTAAGACTTTTTACAAGCACAATATGTAGCCTATGAGGGATTTGAACCCACATCCATGTGTACATACACATTGCTCTACCATTTGAGCTAATAGGCTATGACAAATCAATTATTTAGACATGTAACACATGAAGCCTACCTTTTCAATGGTGCACAAAATATGAACTTTAAGTCTTTAAGGTAATATACATGAACATTAAGATACTAAATATGAACATTGCGGACAACACGACCAAATCGAATGACAGTCAAATTGTGAAAATGAAAACGACAACATCTCAAGTTCAGTCCAAAATTGACAAATGTAACATTAAAAAATTCAAAAAAACTTCAACACACAGTGGAGACAAATGACAAGTCATGAAGAGACCAACTTCATCCCAACAAATCCAAAATTCAACACATAGATGAGCAAATCCAATTCAATATCATAATTGAGACATCAAAATGGATCTTTACCTTGTTACGTACTGGTGTTCATGAAAGCTTCTCACTGTTCGCCATGGTGTGAATCAAGAACAAATAATCCTGTCGAACAAACGAGATTTGAGCGAATATGATTCAAACTTGTGGTGGAGCGACGCAGATTCAATCTTTGATTTATGTGAGAAACAAGCTTGACAGCTTTGATTGATCTACCAATTTGAGGAGAAGGATTGAAGATTCTAGAGTTTGTCTCTTTGGATTGAATATGGGCTACTCGTGGAACGCTCAGATGAAGAGGAGAGATAGTTCTATTTGTTTAATGAAATGTCCCCCTTTTTGCTGATAATTACAAAATTGCCACTCTAAATGAAAAAAAATGGCACGTGTGCCCTAATCTACATGTTTAAATCCAAACATCCGATCCCCTCCATCCAACGGTGGAAAACACATCTTATTTCCTACATTAAGTACAATTTGTACCTGAAACCGCCTCTTATTTATAAATTAAGTTATCATTTAATTTGAAAACAATTACTTTCTTTAATCTATTTATGAAAATACGAATAACCAAAAAACATATCTTTTCATATACTCCGAATGTGATTCTTAACAATTTTAGAGTTATTTTATTTTTAAACCGTTTCTAATATTTGGATTAAAAAAGTCTATGAATTTAATCCTAATACTTTCCTCATTCAACAAGAATCATTGGTTGTCATTTTTTCTTATACTGCATTTTTTTCATTTAACGTGAGACGTGGTAACATTAATTTCTATGTTATGTTATATATATATGTAGTCAGGCACGAACGCGATAATTTAGTTTAGTGGGACGAAAATAAACTAGTATTACAATATATATAAAATACTAAATGTCGTAATAATTCTTTTTTATTATAGTAACATTTTTCGAGGTGTCGTATTCTGAAATCATCACAATAATATCTTCAATCTCAATAGATGACACTGCATCTTTTTCAATGTAGGCATGAATTGTTTCGTTTAGCATTTTTCCTGAATGCAAAAAAGTTGTTGTGTTTGTGACAGTGCTACCCACAATGTTCCAATACTTTTTGAAAAAATCTATTGGGAAGCCATCGGGTCCTTATGTTTTATCCGAAGGCATATCGTTTATGGCTGACTTAATATCTCTTGGAGTCAAAAGTTTTAGTAGCTTGTCGTTATCAGCATCTGTTATTTCTCGTTGTATTATTTTTAGCGTTGGGGTACTATTTTGATAAGTGTTTATATATCTTGTTCCCATTTCCTTTGACTTTCAGACTTTTTTTGGTTTTGATAAAAAATCATAAGCCCGTCCTTGCTTTGAAATTTAGTAATAAACTGATTCGTGAAACGAATCTTGGCAATTGTCTAATAGTATTTTGTATTCTGATGTATTCTGATCAGCCAGTTTTATGTGTGTTGCTTTAGCTCTTTGTTTCGAGTATTTATGTTGGAATTTGAGGATACATTGATATCTTTTTGTTAATCTTCGTAGAAGATTAATAATCCTATTACAGTTTGGTGTTAAAACTAATTGATTTTGGGCTTCTTCTAATTTTTCTTCCGAAAGTTGCAATTGGCAAAAATTGTGATTGAAAGTTTCTTTCGTCCATGTTTTTGAGTATTTTTCAACAATTTTAAAATTTTGTTGTAATTTAAATATATAAGAACCTTGCAACTTATATTTTCATACTTTGTGTACTAATTTCTCATAATCTTTAAATTCAGTCCATGCATTTTCAAATCTAAAAGGAGGGTTTGTACGTTTCATAGTTTTTCCAATGCTAAAAGAAATTAAACAATGATCAGATGTAGACTACTGTCAAAAGTTGACCCAACCCGCAAACCCGACCTGTGTTTTTTGGGTTGAGACCCGACCCGAAAAGTATTGGGTCAAAAGTGACCCGACCCGTTTGACCCGAAAATTTTTGGGTTGGGTCATTACAAATGTGTTTATATTTTATATATTAAATATTAAATATATTTTATTATTATAATATTATATTATAATAATTTTTGATTTTTTTTTGTTTTGATTAAAATATTATTTTAATATTCATTTTATAAAATTTGTCATGGCGCTCTCAACCAGCTGGGTCGACTTGAACCCGTACCTGACCCGCAACGACCCGCCCCCACAATCGAGCCACAAATTTTGACCCGCAATCTATGATACCCGAAAACTCCAAAGTAGTGGCGTGTCCCCGTTTTGGAAACTCGGACACTCAGAGACGTTTCCCATGAGGGGGAAACGGTCAACATTTCTGTTGACCATAAAGAAGGGAAACTCCTCAATTCCAAGAGCGTTTCCTAGTCTTTAAATCTTATATTTAAACTAATTTAAACCTAAAATTATAGAACACTCCTTTACGTACACTCTTTTTTTCCACTATCCTTCTCGGCTCTCTCCTAAATCCTTTAGCGCTCTAGGCGACCATTCTCGATCGTTCATCATCGTTTATTCATCGGGAGGACTTTTGGGTCGTTTTAAGCTTTAACTAATACCTATGGGTTTTTTCCGACCAAAAAAATAACTATGGCTTTTTTTAACTATCATTACTTTATTTTGAACTTGATTATGTTGTTTGTTTGGAATTGTAGTTTCCTTATTTTGTTAGTTTGCAAGATGTTGTTGAATTGCACATTTCTCATGATGTTAATTTATCATACTCCTTTTATAAGTGATTTAATAGCTTGATAATAGTCCATTTTATGCATCCTCTGGTGATAAATTTATTTTACTCCTTCTTACCTTTAAAATAACATATAATTTGTATTGTCGTTTCCCAGCCATTTCCTTTTTTATTGAATTTGAGATTGTCGTTTCCCCGTGTCGGAAACGTCTCCGTTTCCGAAACCCGTTTGCGATTCCGGGTAACATAGCCCGCAATCGACCCGACCCGTAAATGATCCGACCCGATATGCTTAAACCCGTTTGATCTCGTCTGCTAGAACGAACGAACAAAAGGCACAACTTTGGCTTGCTCTTGGAGGTTTTGGCCGTACAAGACTTGGGGAGGAGGTTATCTTCGTTTCCTTTTGGAAGCGATTACTTATAAGATCGTATCTTATCTTTAGTAATGGATATAATATCTTTATATTATTTCCATATATCTTCTAATAAGATACCTCTTTATCAAGTAATTATTAATGATAACTTTTATCCATTAATAATAAAAGTCTATCTCCCAATTTAGCCATAGGGCCGAAAATACCATGTCCTACATGGGCTTTCGGTTCGGTTTGATCCAGCCCGATAACTCTATGTGTGTGACCTCATAGGACCTGGTTATTATAGCCATGGGCCTAACCCGATTAAGCCCATTGATCGTAGTTGGCTTCTAGCAAAGCACTACGACCCCTAAAATTCCTGGATTGTAAATCTCCATTAATTGTCCTATTCCATATATTGTTCGATAATTGCACATTTGATTAAAGGACACAATTCCTTCAGAATCTTGTACCCATCAACATTGATCAAATTTACGGCCATCACAATTCAGCTAAATTCGATTTAGAGTCCGTTCAGTAAGTTGTGAGTGGAAGTGGAAGAATTTGCTTCTACTCTCACTTCCACTCACAATTTTGCTTATCATTGAGGGTAAGGGTAAGCTAGTTTATACTCACTTCTCACCCCATTTTCAACTTACAGAACACAACCTTAATAAGACTTGACTTAAATTTGATTATACTAGGAGAGCCTAATAAATTGTATTTGGACTAAAATGTGAATAAGATAAACTTACCCTCTTAAATTTCCACGAAAAAATGAGTCAAAAATTTGACCAGGCACTTAAACAAAGATACATGCCAAACTTCCTATTCCCACTCGTTGACATTGTTGAAGATTTCCCATCTTCACCTTCCCATTTGCGTGCCTAACACTTCATTTTCGCTTGACTCTCTCCTCCCTTCCCCCATATCTTCCCTCTCTTTTTTTCTTCTCCTTTTTATTTATTTATCATAATTCCCATCTTCTCCATGCACACACATATACATAAAAGCCTATAAATCTATAATATACCAACCCCTCCCATTTATTTCCACAAAAACCCCCAAACCCCCAATTTCATCCCCACAATTATCATTCTCTCTAGCTAGCTCCAATAATGTCTTCTTCTTCATCATCCTCTCTTCCTAAATCCATTCGGATCCTATTCATTCTTGTACTCCTCTCTCTTCTCGTAACCCCGCCCGCCGCTGCAACCCGGCCCGGAAGATCAATCCAAAACGTGGAAGAAAACGGAGCTCCGGCAAATTTGGGGGTGGTCAGGTTGGCCTACAACTTCTTGCCCAAGGGTCTCCGGCCGCCATCTGGCCCATCGAAGAGTCACAACTCCGAGATGGACTCTGTTCATGGCTAGCTAATTAATCTTCACCAGCTTCAGATTATGTCACATGATTTTGAAAGAGTATACTATATAGTTTAGATTTTTGTTTTGGGTTTTTTTCAATTTGAATTGGGTTTGTTAATTGGTTAATTTCTTAATTAGCCTTGAATAAGATTCTTGAAGGGATGAATGATGGCAAGGCTAGTTTATTCAGCGTCAGATCATGTAAATACATAGTGTTTTTTTGGGGTGGTTTTAAGTTTTGGGATCAAAATATGATCATAAATCATACGTACAGTACCGAAAAATTAGAGATTTGGGTTTGTTTCAATTTATTGTATGCAGAATAATATATACAGTTGTTCTTTTTTCTGGGCTTGTGCTGATTATTAACTTATTGTTTACAGTATTATTTGCTTCATTTCTATAGCCTTATATTTTGCTTTTTGATTTGTTGTACGTACTTTGAATTGCTGAATTTTCATGGCAACAACCAATTCTGCCTTTTAGGCTTACTTTTCTCAGAGTTTGACCTTTGAAAGTGTCCAACCACTCCATATGCAGCATAGTGATTTTCATTGGTCCAGTTAAAAGTTAGATTTGATTTGGTCTTTGTTGCTGAATTAGGCTGAATCATACGGAGTAAAATTTTTCCCATTTGGATAGGTTTTTTAGATTTTCTTTTTTTTTATATAAAAATAATATCTCCAATTTTAAATTAATTCAATACAACTTAAAAAAGTGAATTGTTTTTTTAAACTAGAAATGGGGTCTAGTAAGTGCTCGTTCGGTAGAAATTTGCCTTCAATTAGTTGAAGTCAAATTTTGTTTTGATTTATTTCAACTAGTTGAAGTAAATCCATAATGTTCCCCCTCCCACATGAAGGAATTTCTTCCACTTCAACTAATTGAAGTTGAATTTCCTCCCCACCGAACGAGCCCTAAGTGTCCAGGGAATTTTAATTCACCGCATATGTAGTACTAGTGTGAAATCAATTAAAGACGATATGAAATGGTGAGCCAATTAAGAATTTGGTGGGTAGATGTTCAAGTTGAACCAACATCTCATGACTGAGGTGTATATATAAGTTGGTAACTCTTTCGGGCTGATCAATTTGTCCATTTATGCATATTATTCTATCCTATATGAACTTTGCATAATTTTTCAATGATTCAAGTTTTCCTGATAAAGTCCGGTGGCCGATAAAGGTGTGACGTGTTGCGCACATGCGCATATAAGCTCAGTATATAAGCACAATGGAGTTTCATCCTAAAATCAATTGACAATAAGATGAGTTATCCACTAAGCTTATATACTAGGTTTTTTATTCTCAAGTTTCCGATGTAAAATGTTACTTCTCACACATCCCCTCAAGTGCAACTGGTCTGGCCCAGTTGACACTTGACAACATGTCTTGAGGCCGGCAAGCCAAACGGGCTATCCCATATCATGCCCTCATGGCGGGCTAAACCCAAACAATGTCTTAAGGCCGACAAGCCAAACGCGCTAGTCCATATACGCCACATGATAGCTAAGCTCAGATAAACCAGGAATCGAACTCAGACTCGGAACCCGTTTTGATACCATGATAAAGTCCGGTGGGCCGATAAATGGGTGACATGTCAACTCGTGCGCACATGCGCATATAAGTCAAGCACATAAGGGGTGATGTGTCAACTCGTGCGCACACGTCAACTCGTGCAACTGGCCTGACTCAGTTGACACTTGACAACTTGCCTTGAGGCCGGCAAGCCAAACGGGCTAGCCCATATCACGCCCTCATAGCGGGCTAAACCCAAACAATGTCTTAAGGCCGACAAGCCAAACGAGCTAGCCTATATACGTCACATGACAGCTAAGCTCAGATAAACCAGGAAACGAACCCAGACTCGGAACCCGCTCTGATACCATGATAAAGTCCGATGAGCCGATAAAGGGGTGACGTGTCAAGTCGTGCGCACATGCACATGTAAGCCCAACACATAAGCCTAATGAGGTTTCATCCTAAAATCAATTGACAATAGGAAAAGTAGTCCACTAAGCTTATATAATAGGCCTTTTATTCTCAAGTTTCCGATGTGGGATGTTACTTCTCACATTTCGGAAATATTTATCTATATACTACTACTAAATCCGCAATTATATCTCCTACGTGTCGGTCATCTAAGTATGTCACGTCATCAGATAATTGTGTATATTTACCTATTCACCCTTATTTTATTTATAATTTATTTTATCTTTTCTTTATACAAATTTCCTAAAACCACCCCAAAATATTTCCCATTATACATGATAATTCTGCACTTACCAAAAACATTATTATCATACTTAATTAGTGTCCATAATATAATATGTACGTTAATGGTACGTAAACTCTATTATAAAGATATGTATATAGATAGATAGTCCGTAAATAGTTAACGTTGTATGGTTCATCCACCAACATACATATAATTATGCACTTATCAAAAACATGATTATCATACTTAATTAGTGTCCATAATATAATATGTACGTTAATGGTCCGTAAACTCCATTATAAAGATATGTATATAGATAGATAGTTCGTAGATAGTTAACATTATATGGTTCATCCACCAACATACATATAATTATGCACTTATCAAAAATATTATTATCATACTTAATTAGTGTTCATGATTTAATAAGGGTGAATAGATTGTCCGTAAACTCCATTATAAAGAATACAATATGCAACTCTATTTTAGTGTAGTTTTATTCTTAATAATTATATAAAATTCATAATTTATATTTTCTTCTATTAATATAAATTCATACATCTATCTTCAATTTTCATCATATAATACACCTTATAAATTATTCAAATCAACAAAAGTATCTTTCCGATATATCATATTAATTTTTCTATATAATTTTTTTTATATATTATATATTAAAAACAAATTTAAATTCATTCTTAAAATAGATTGTCACAAGGGTACGGGACTCATGCTAATATCCTTACTATTATAAAAGTGTAAGGTAAACTTGTACTATATATGCATGTCTTTTATGTTGTGTCCTGCGGTGAAGATGACAGCTGGCTTATTTTGCTTATACGTTGCCATTTTAGTGGTTAAGTTCAGTGTTTGTCAGATTGGTAATTTTCTTTTTTCCACTCCTGGTACATACGTGTTAGCTGCTTCTTCTTCTATCCTTCCTGTGAGCCGCGTGTACTGTTTGTTTTCATATATATGTTGATCGGCAGGACCTTTCGTCACCACAGTTCTTCTCCGCCTTTGATTTCGTGGCTTGGTAAGTTTCTTTGCACTATGAAATTGCACATCCTTGTCTGCATATTTTTTCGCAGGGAAGACGATCAACAACACAATTTTTTCCCCTGATTATGCGTTGGTTTGCGGCTGTGTGGGTGAATTTGCTCGATTGAAAAATACCCTCATCTTCGATTAGAGTTGCATGAGAGAAATGGATTGAATTGGAATGGTGTGTTATTGTGACAAGAGGAGATCGAGTGCCAGTTAATTTGGGCCTTTGGGTTTCTTGATTTTTTGCCATAGCTGTTTCCCCAGATTTGGCTTCTTATCCTCTGTTAAAAAAAGGAGAGCTGAATAGCTGATGTGGTGGAAACTGCAAGAAACTGAACGGGAATTCTTCGCTATTTTTTTACTGTTGAAGAGGTATTAAAGCACCAGAGGAGAAGTGAGGTTTGATTGTGTTGCTTGCAAAGGCAGACACAGATGTGAAAGGGGGTTTTGAAGGTGCGGCTGTGGTTTAGGGTCTTCGTCGCTAGAAATAATGAGCCGACTTAGGTGGGGAAGACATGGACTGGAATTTTGTTTGGGCCTCCAACAGCCGTTTGTTTCCGTTTCTTGGGCCAGTAAAATATGCTTTTTTCTGATTGGGCCTGCATTTTGTAATTGGGCTTTCATGTTGCGTGCCATTGCATTTTTTCTTTTCGTTTCCCTTTCGTTTAATTTCTCCTGTGCTAACCTTGATAATTCACACATTATTTATGTAAATCCAAGATGCTAGAACACAACATGTATTTAAATTAATGTAACAGGACAACAATAATGTTAAGATCGAAAAAAAGTAAATTCAAAGATGCTTAATTAGATAACTTTCAACGTTACATCAAGCCATAAGCTTTGTACGTTGGCTTCTTCGAACGAGAGGTTGAAGAGTAAAAGAAACACCAAATTTGAAAACGGCTTACACAATTCCAAGATTCATGTATGACTTGAGCTAAAATAAACCCACTCATAAAATACAAAGTGAGTTAGCAAAATATTTTTAAAAAACAAAACAAAACAGACAAACAGAAGATATCCAGAAGATATCCTTACAAACCAGAAGACATACATAAATCATCATAACGGAAGATTTTTATAAATGATTTACAAGCGGTTTGTAAGACATACATAAATCATTACAACGGAAGATTTTTATAAATGATTTACAAGCTGAAATAACAGTAGAGCTCGAGTATGCAAAAAGAAGTCGAGATCTTTGTAACTGTGCGTTGTCGTACTGCGATAGAAGGTAATCCGAAATGATATTGCGTAAAAGTGTAGAGTAGAAGGTAATCCGAAATGGTATTGCGTACAAGTGTAGAGAAAATGTTAGTAGTAGCTAAGAAATCTGCGGCTTTGTTGGACTCTCTAAAGCAGTGATGAATCTGAAAATAATCCAAACCAATCGAATTTTCATAATTATGGGGTTACCCAAGGAAATGTTATTAACGAGAGGTTTCGTGCTCAAATAATAATAACATAGTATTTTTAAAAGGTTTTTTAGTATGTTTATGTGCACATAATATAAGTTCATTACTTATAAATAATATATATTATTGTACCACCTCTTACCCATTAGTGCAATTTTTACAACTCATCTCTTACTAATCGTACGATGATTAATGTATATTCGACCCTAGACGAAAGTTAAGCTTAGTAATTAAACATATATGCCCTATTATTTTATGTGTCAATCCACTAACAAATACTTATTTCGGTATATAAAAACCCCTTTTATATGAATAATACTATGGATAAGGATACCTAAATGCAAGAATAATTGAGTTTTTGAAAGTATGCCTTAAGGTGTTCCACCAAACTTACTTGATCTAACTTAGCTAGCTATATCCAAATACAAGCAAAAGACAAAATTGTTTGAATGGACGCATCTATCAACAAAAAGCTTTGATGAAGACCATGCTTCTAATGTGAAAAATCCAAACCCAAAAAGAAAACATCCATAAAGAAATAATAAGACGAAATAATTAAAGAAAGATGAAACTCTATCCGCATCAACCTCACCGCAGCCACTTTACAGTACATACACAAAATACATATGAAACTCTCAAATCACAAACATAATCTCCAATTATATGCCATGAAGAATTATTTTCACTAAAATGAAATCTTTTCAACATCATAATCCCTTGTATAAGCAGATATTGTTTCATGTTTATCATTCTTGACCTTGAAAAGACAAATTAGTTGGTACCAAACTTGAACTGAACGCCATCCATGAATACATAAGTTCATTGATACAGTATAACCAAAATCTCAGTATGAAAATATCTGACAGAAAATATTCATACAAATTCTGAAATGGCAAAAAGAAGAAGAAGTGTAATTTCGATGTTACCAGCACGATGGGTTGAAACGGCCAAATTGAGCTTCTGCATTTTGTCAGGAGGATCAACTACACCTGGAACCATATCAAACGACACAAAAATCCAATAATATTAATAACCTGCAACCACCAGTATGAAGCATAAAGGGCATAAGAAATTCAAAGTCGAAATCATACTCAATTTTCTTTTTATGAAAAACTATCGACTTTTGAATTCTTACGAGCTCGACGACTTTTGAATTCTGAAAAGATATTTGTTCGTCTAGGTTTTTTATGAAATTGTCCAAAATCACCCTAATTTATGAGAACTTGCAAAAATACGCCAAGGATAGATATGGATGAACTTGTACTGGGACCTACAATCGTCAGCTACACGCATTCTCATGTTCATCAACTAGACCCTTTCGGCTTATCTGTGATTTTGTGAGGTTGTGAGCATTGCTGGTGGATGTTTAAGGCCTTCATGTTCAAATACTTATTTTTATTGTTTTTCTTATCTTTGTCATATTACTACTTTGTATCATAGTGAACCAGATGTTGAAGGCCTTCACGAATTGGCTCGTTGTGATTCGGACCTCTGGGGTCTTCGGGTTTGGGATTCCTCCCTTCCCTTGTCTGTAAAGAAAGTTGTGCTGGAACAGCTAAGTAATGAATGACACCAGCGGAGGGGCTGGTGATTTCAAAATAAGAAAAAAATAAGCAACCGCTCAAACAGAGAAATGCTCACATCTCTCTCAGAAAAAGCCTATCTCTGCACACTAGGATGCTTTCTCCTTCCAAAATTTTATTAAAATGTTAAGTTGACCGAACTCAATTTTAATATCGAGAGAACGAGAAATCAACATGTGGTTAATTGTTCTAAATTACAAGTGTGCATGACATGAAATGTGTGCTTTATGTCATTTTCTCTATATTCTGTTTGCTCTCTTTGACTCATTTGTGACATCTATTTTCAAAGGAATTGGAAGTACATGAAGCAAGAAAGTTGAGAGCATCATACGAGAACATCGAACTATTGAAAGAGAAGTTAATGGAAGAAATGATGCATAGAGAAAAGGCAGAAATTGAGCTACTTAAGTTACCAGAGTTGCAGCTTGCCATGAAAAAATTGGCAGATCTACTTTCTTTTATCATATCATATAGTCGCCTCATTAACAAACATATAGTACATTTTTTTAATATAACTTCTATTATCTCCTAATATAAAGTGCTCATACAGATGCATAGTCTCCCATAATATTTGATAAATAATGTATAATTTCATTTAAATACTTATAGATGACATTGTAAAAAAAAAAGAGATTATGTCAGAGAAGTCTTATCTATTATTTAAGAAGTGGAACAAATATATATGGTATTTTACGAACCTAATTAAACTTGTGCACGAAAAGAAATAAAATTATATTTTCTAAACATACTTATTGTATTGTCACTACATTTAACATTTCAACTATATAAATTACTATAATTTTAAATTACATATTTTATGTGCAAACTAAAAAAAACAGTACTACTTAAAAACATTCAAATGCAAAGTATTTCTCACCGTCGGATGTAGATGATCAACGGCTGATATAGAGGCGCGCTTCACCTGAAACCCAAATTAAATGGAGGGCAATTTCGTCATTACACACGCTAGGTCTTTCTTCCTCCTCATTCTCCATGTTCATTTGTGCTGAATTCTTCCTTCTCACGCGATATCTACTCTTTCATGATTCAATTCGTTGATTTTATACTGGATTTTACAAAATCGAACTAGATTGTTTAATACAATCTGTATACATTCATATTGGCTTCAAATTTTAGCTTTTTAGGGTGTGTTCTTCGTTTCCACCCTCCATGGATGCCGGTACTGATTTACTTCAAAAAGTTTTGAAATTTGATCGAGGTTTACTTGTAGGATTGATTGTTTGCTTTTTCCATTGTGCAACGCCATTTTTATGCAGTATAATCAAATTTATTGCTGATTTTTTATCGAAATACAAAATTCACGTTTTTTTTTTGCCATTGACAGTCCATCCTTCTTCTTCTCTGTTGGTTTACGAATATGCACACATTATGAACATAATCCTATTAATAATGAACATTATGGCGTTAATAATGAACTTGACACGTTCTTTAATATTTTGCTTAAATTGTCTATGTATTTCAGCATGTGCATCAACTTCGGTTGCTGATAGTTGCGACTTGTCTCATGAGAATAGTGTCCAGAGTGTTGATGTGACTAGAACCGATGAGCCTGATGTTAATGACTATTATGAAGTTTGAATTGTTGCAATGTCATGTTTTGTTACTAGAATCTCGGTTTTGTTGATGTTTTACATCAAAAAATCAGGTTTTGATGTTCTAGATTGTAACATGAGTTTGAATTGTCTTTTGATCCAATGTCTTGTCTTTTGATTCCACTTTGTTGGATGAGTTTGAATTGTTGTTAGTGGAGATGTATCATTACCAGCTTTGAGAACCTTTTGATTTAGTTTGGATAAATTAATTAAGTGATGCACACAATGTGTTCGATTAAATACCCGAGAGAGATATTGTGAGTGCATGATATCTCTGTTTGTCTTGAAATATGCACTGATTATGAACCTCATGTGCTTAATTATGAACATTTCAGTTATATTTATGAACCCGGCATGCTTTTCGGCAGAAGTTGTATTTGATTGAATGGTTTTCTTGGTTGTGCTACTTATCTTCATTGATAATCTAAATTTGGCATCATTGTGTTAATCTAATGGATCGCTTTGATGCTATTTATTTTGGTTTTTCTTAGTTTTTTTCTTCCTTTTGTATTTTAAAAGAAGCCCACAAGATGTTCGATGAAATGCCCGAGAGAGATGGTGTGAGTTGGACATGGATGAATGTCCTGTACGGTTGACAATCAGTTTGTTTCACATTTATTTAGACATTTGACATGAAGAACCTGAGAGAGTGATGATAAATGCACAAAATGAAATGAACCACAATGAGATTAATATGAAAATCATCATGAATATATATGAACATTATATGGCTATATATGAACCTTAAAACATAAAATATGAACATTTAGTTTATTTATCTGGTGCTTGGAGTATCGAGAAAAAGATTGAGTTTTCAAAAGATTAAATATGAACTTTAGATGTTTATATATGAACACTGACATTTTAGATATGAACCATTACGTTTCTATTATTCCCAAAGCATGAAAATAATTATGAACCTTAGGAGACTATATATGAACTTGAACGTGATACATCTGAATCCAACTTGAACTTAGACTTTTCACAACCATAATATGTAGCCTATGAGAGATTCAAACCATCATCCATGTGTACCAACACATTGCTCTACCATTTGAGCTAATAGGCTATGATAAATCAATTATTTGAACAGTTTTTAAATAACTAAATATGAACCTTAGAGGATTATATATGAACTTATAACCTTAAGACATGAACGCAATCATATGCACAATCTATTATCCTTTATATGAACCCTAAAACATTTTGAATCTAGAAAATCCTAGAGTTTTTACAACAAATTAGATTCAATGGTACCTATGAACCATAAAAACACTACAATGAATGCCATTTTTCACAATTTAGGGTAGCACAATTGTTCAAAACAAGTTATTGATTTTCAACTTGACTATGAACCCTAAAGTATTTTTGTTCACCGAAATTCAAGTTGTTTCAAGCAAATAGCAAAATTAAAAACATTAAAAGTAAAAACGAAGTTGTAGAGCATGGATTTTTACCTTTGTGTGTGCTTCGTTGTTTGTTGAGCTATCTTCTCTTGTCTTTGTACTGAATGTTTCCATTGAAGCTAATAAACGAGACTAACAAAAATAGGTGGACAAGGACAACGAGGTTTGTTGTTCGGATGTATTGTGTGAAGTTATATTGGAGTTTTAATGGTGATTTTATGGAGATTGGAGGGGGAGAAAAGATCTGTAAAAAATTGGGGGTTTGAAAAAGAGAATGGAGGGGATAAAGGAGGAGCAAAAATCAAGGCTTGCTTTTGGAAGTATGAGAGGGTTGTTTAGGGAAGATAAGTTGATTTTCCCCAAATTTACAAATTTGCCATCTTAAATGACTTCAGTATTGCGCGTGTCATCAACTTTTGTTTTTTCCAGCTTTTAATCTCGTTCATTCGTTGTACAATCCAACACTCCACGTTTCTTCGCAAATTGTACAGTAACAACAAGTTGTACCTGAAACAAACTCTAAAAAAGAATCATGTTAAAAACAAATTTATAGTGTAAAAGATGACTTCAATGGTCAAAATTTTATCAACGATCTTTATGTAGAGTAACGTTATCCAAACTAATTCTCATCTCTCTCTAGTAAGAGCCTCTTGGTCACTGAACCATTGTATTCGTACTTGCAATTATTTTTCAAAGAATTACGATCTTAGACGAGTAGGAGATCAGATTTGGGAGACAGCTTATAAATTTCATAAATATGTTCATGTAAATGATTAAAAAACGCTAGAGAATTTGGACGAGTAAAACCAGTGTATGTGTATCGTATGACAATGGTATGGCCCAATTACATTTCGTGGGCTGGGCCTGTGCTGTCAAAGACTAAATGTTACTAAAAAGAATACTGGCCCAAATTTGTGGGTTGCACCCCACAACATATTCATAGTCAGTCCGGTGAGTTAGGTAAATAACAATTTTACATTTTTTTTTTAAATTAATAGACCCTTAGTAAAAATGGATCTCTCTCACTCTTCCTAAACCCTACTTGCTTAATAAAAATTGGCATTAAACTTTTGGTTGTCTTCTCCTTTACGAAAAGAGTCATGTCACGAGTGTGTGATTTTGAGCTAGCTTAACCTCAAAGATCCACGAGTAGGGATGTCAACGGGTCGGGTGTTGAATGGGTGAATCACATCCACCATCCGACCCAACTTAAAAAAACCAGTCACCTGATCTGACCACCACCTAAAACACGATATTTAAACCCGATCCTTCGAAACACCAGATGAGTGATTTTTCGGATGATTATGATAATTTTACTCTATTTGCCTAAAAAATATTGGATCAGATCATAATTAAAAAAACACGAAACATTAAAGTTATCACTAAATCACTCATACACCATATACAACTACAACCCATAAAAATAAGAGGGTAAATCTAAAACATGCAACCAACAAAATAATGTTAGCGAAACAAGCATAGTACAAGTCTTTTTTTAGGGGAAGTGCCGAAGCACTAGATCTATTCATTCAAGTCAGAAAGGTAAGCTTTACAAGCTGGGGGGGAGACAAGTATCCCAGACCCTGATGCCAGTTTCCCAAGGACTCACCCTGGCAAGTTCATGAGCAAAAACATTACTAGATCTATGGACAAAATTGAAGGAGACAGACGCGAAGTGAGTGCACAACTGGCCAATATCATGAACAAGGAAATCGATCTCAACGGGACAGCACGTGGGATCCTTGAGAGAGTTAATCAGCACTTGACAATCACTTTCAATGCAAACATGTTGGAGATTATGCGAAACCGCCAGTTGGGTACCCAGGATCAATGCTTTAGTCTCCGCGACGAGTGGGGAGAAGCACACCTGGCTCTGCTCAGTAAGCGCAGCAATGAGCATGCCCTTGTGATCTCTGATTGCTGCACCCAGTCCCATGCCCCTATCCTCCTTCACCGAGGCATCCGAATTGATCTTGTATGAGCAAAGAGGGGGAGCCACCCATTTAGGGGTGGCTCGAGCACCTACAGGCTTGACAATGACAGCTTCCCTTCCATGTAGCTCCATGAACAGGGCAGATGCCTCAGAGACCAAATCATGTGTGTCCTTGAAGGCCCCCTCGAAAACCCAATCATTCCTGTGATTCCAGATCTTCCAACAAACGCAGAGTAACAATTCAAACTCTCTTTGGTCACCCTTATCTGCCATAGCGTCAATCAAATCGTCTCCCCTAAAAGGGCCCTTCACCACTGAAATCCCAACAACCTTCCAGACGTCTTTGCTGAACATCCAATCTCTGATGAGGTGTACTTCAGTTTCAACAGCAATCAAGCAACAAGGGCATCGATCATCAAAACCATCAATCCTTCGAGCAATTCTCGCATTGGTAGGCAGGGCAGCATTGCAAATAGACCAGGCAAACATCCGAATCCTCGGAGTAACTTCAGCAGAACAAACTCTATTCCAGATCTTCAAGGTGATATGCGCTTCTCACCATATACTTCCCCATCCTATCGAGATTCCAAATGAGCCTATCTTCACGTTGATTGAGGCTAAGGGGAGTGGCCAAGATTCTCTCTTCTTCGAAAGGGAGAAAGAGCTCCTTGACCCACTGTGATGTGTCCTTGCCTCCTGTGTCAAGCCAAATTGTCAAAGGAGACGCCTTTGGATCTAGTCTTGGTTGGGAAGTCACGTGATGAACTCGTCTCGGTGATGGTGGAGTTCGTGAACGGAAGAACGCGATGAATCGGTGGTGATGGAGACGGTGCGGAAGCGATTGAATGGAGGGATAGCCGACTTGAAAGGACAAGTCGTTGGTGTAGTAGCGTCGACTGCAGGTGAAGGAGATGCGAAGATAGACTTTGCTTGAAGATCAAGCGGTTGCCGTAGCGTCGGCGGCGGAGGGAATGGGGATGAGAGAGATATGGGTGACGTCCGATCAAGGGAAGGAGGATAAACACTCGACTTAAAACCTTGAACTTTAACTTGAACGTAAGAAATAACAATAACAAAGTCGGGTATAAATAGGGGAGGTGAGACGTCGGATGGGCCGAGTCGAACCTCGTGGGCTAGCCCATGCAAGCATGCAAAAAGGCTCAAACCCTAAAAGATAAAAGGAAACTATCTTAAATGCTAAAGATAAGGAAACTATCTAAAACGTTGCAAATAAGGAAACTATCTAAACAAGCCGGAAATACCAAATATAGATAATGTCTTAAAAAGAACGCGTGAAACAAGTATCCCAGACCCTGATTCCAGTTTCCCAAGGACTCACCCTGGCAAGTTCATGAGCAAAAACATTACTAGATCTATGGACAAAATTGAAGGAGACAGACGCGAAGTGAGTGCACAACTGGCCAATATCATGAACAAGGAAATCGATCTCAACGGGACAGCACGTGGGATCCTTGAGAGAGTTAATCAGCACTTGACAATCACTTTCAATGCAAACATGTTGGAGATTATGCGAAACCGCCAGTTGGGTACCCAGGATCAATGCTTTAGTCTCCACGACGAGTGGGGAGAAGCACACCTGGCTCTGCTCAGTAAGCGCAGCAATGAGCATGCCCTTGTGATCTCTGATTGCTGCACCCAGTCCCATGCCCCTATCCTCCTTCACCGAGGCATCCGAATTGATCTTGTATGAGCAAAGAGGGGGAGCCACCCATTTAGGGGTGGCTCGAGCACCTACAGGCTTGACAATGACAGCTTCCCTTCCATGTAGCTCCATGAACAGGGCAGATGCCTCAGAGACCAAATCATGTGTGTCCTTGAAGGCCCCCTCGAAAACCCAATCATTCCTGTGATTCCAGATCTTCCAACAAACGCAGAGTAACAATTCAAACTCTCTTTGGTCACCCTTATCTGCCATAGCGTCAATCAAATCGTCTCCCCTAAAAGGGCCCTTCACCACTGAAATCCCAACAACCTTCCAGACGTCTTTGCTGAACATCCAATCTCTGATGAGGTGTACTTCAGTTTCAACAGCAATCAAGCAACAAGGGCATCGATCATCAAAACCATCAATCCTTCGAGCAATTCTCGCATTGGTAGGCAGGGCAGCATTGCAAATAGACCAGGCAAACATCCGAATCCTCGGAGTAACTTCAGCAGAACAAACTCTATTCCAGATCTTCAAGGTGATATGCGCTTCTCACCATATACTTCCCCATCCTATCGAGATTCCAAATGAGCCTATCTTCACGTTGATTGAGGCTAAGGGGAGTGGCCAAGATTCTCTCTGCTTCGAAAGGGAGAAAGAGCTCCTTGACCCACTGTGATGTGTCCTTGCCTCCTGTGTCAAGCCAAATTGTCAAAGGAGACGCCTTTGGATCTAGTCTTGGTTGGGAAGTCACGTGATGAACTCGTCTCGGTGATGGTGGAGTTCGTGAACGGAAGAACGCGATGAATCGGTGGTGATGGAGACGGTGCGGAAGCGATTGAATGGAGGGATAGCCGACTTGAAAGGACAAGTCGTTGGTGTAGTAGCGTCGACTGCAGGTGAAGGAGATGCGAAGATAGACTTTGCTTGAAGATCAAGCGGTTGCCGTAGCGTCGGCGGCGGAGGGAATGGGGATGAGAGAGATATGGGTGACGTCCGATCAAGGGAAGGAGGATAAACACTCGACTTAAAACCTTGAACTTTAACTTGAACGTAAGAAATAACAATAACAAAGTCGGGTATAAATAGGGGAGGTGAGACGTCGGATGGGCCGAGTCGAACCTCGTGGGCTAGCCCATGCAAGCATGCAAAAAGGCTCAAACCCTAAAAGATAAAAGGAAACTATCTTAAATGCTAAAGATAAGGAAACTATCTAAAACGTTGCAAATAAGGAAACTATCTAAACAAGCCGGAAATACCAAATATAGATAATGTCTTAAAAAGAACGCGTGAAACAAGTATCCCAGACCCTGATTCCAGTTTCCCAAGGACTCACCCTGGCAAGTTCATGAGCAAAAACATTACTAGATCTATGGACAAAATTGAAGGAGACAGACGCGAAGTGAGTGCACAACTGGCCAATATCATGAACAAGGAAATCGATCTCAACGGGACAGCACGTGGGATCCTTGAGAGAGTTAATCAGCACTTGACAATCACTTTCAATGCAAACATGTTGGAGATTATGCGAAACCGCCAGTTGGGTACCCAGGATCAATGCTTTAGTCTCCGCGACGAGTGGGGAGAAGCACACCTGGCTCTGCTCAGTAAGCGCAGCAATGAGCATGCCCTTGTGATCTCTGATTGCTGCACCCAGTCCCATGCCCCTATCCTCCTTCACCGAGGCATCCGAATTGATCTTGTATGAGCAAAGAGGGGGAGCCACCCATTTAGGGGTGGCTCGAGCACCTACAGGCTTGACAATGACAGCTTCCCTTCCATGTAGCTCCATGAACAGGGCAGATGCCTCAGAGACCAAATCATGTGTGTCCTTGAAGGCCCCCTCGAAAACCCAATCATTCCTGTGATTCCAGATCTTCCAACAAACGCAGAGTAACAATTCAAACTCTCTTTGGTCACCCTTATCTGCCATAGCGTCAATCAAATCGTCTCCCCTAAAAGGGCCCTTCACCACTGAAATCCCAACAACCTTCCAGACGTCTTTGCTGAACATCCAATCTCTGATGAGGTGTACTTCAGTTTCAACAGCAATCAAGCAACAAGGGCATCGATCATCAAAACCATCAATCCTTCGAGCAATTCTCGCATTGGTAGGCAGGGCAGCATTGCAAATAGACCAGGCAAACATCCGAATCCTCGGAGTAACTTCAGCAGAACAAACTCTATTCCAGATCTTCAAGGTGATATGCGCTTCTCACCATATACTTCCCCATCCTATCGAGATTCCAAATGAGCCTATCTTCACGTTGATTGAGGCTAAGGGGAGTGGCCAAGATTCTCTCTTCTTCGAAAGGGAGAAAGAGCTCCTTGACCCACTGTGATGTGTCCTTGCCTCCTGTGTCAAGCCAAATTGTCAAAGGAGACGCCTTTGGATCTAGTCTTGGTTGGGAAGTCACGTGATGAACTCGTCTCGGTGATGGTGGAGTTCGTGAACGGAAGAACGCGATGAATCGGTGGTGATGGAGACGGTGCGGAAGCGATTGAATGGAGGGATAGCCGACTTGAAAGGACAAGTCGTTGGTGTAGTAGCGTCGACTGCAGGTGAAGGAGATGCGAAGATAGACTTTGCTTGAAGATCAAGCGGTTGCCGTAGCGTCGGCGGCGGAGGGAATGGGGATGAGAGAGATATGGGTGACGTCCGATCAAGGGAAGGAGGATAAACACTCGACTTAAAACCTTGAACTTTAACTTGAACGTAAGAAATAACAATAACAAAGTCGGGTATAAATAGGGGAGGTGAGACGTCGGATGGGCCGAGTCGAACCTCGTGGGCTAGCCCATGCAAGCATGCAAAAAGGCTCAAACCCTAAAAGATAAAAGGAAACTATCTTAAATGCTAAAGATAAGGAAACTATCTAAAACGTTGCAAATAAGGAAACTATCTAAACAAGCCGGAAATACCAAATATAGATAATGTCTTAAAAAGAACGCGTGAAACAAGTATCCCAGACCCTGATTCCAGTTTCCCAAGGACTCACCCTGGCAAGTTCATGAGCAAAAACATTACTAGATCTATGGACAAAATTGAAGGAGACAGACGCGAAGTGAGTGCACAACTGGCCAATATCATGAACAAGGAAATCGATCTCAACGGGACAGCACGTGGGATCCTTGAGAGAGTTAATCAGCACTTGACAATCACTTTCAATGCAAACATGTTGGAGATTATGCGAAACCGCCAGTTGGGTACCCAGGATCAATGCTTTAGTCTCCGCGACGAGTGGGGAGAAGCACACCTGGCTCTGCTCAGTAAGCGCAGCAATGAGCATGCCCTTGTGATCTCTGATTGCTGCACCCAGTCCCATGCCCCTATCCTCCTTCACCGAGGCATCCGAATTGATCTTGTATGAGCAAAGAGGGGGAGCCACCCATTTAGGGGTGGCTCGAGCACCTACAGGCTTGACAATGACAGCTTCCCTTCCATGTAGCTCCATGAACAGGGCAGATGCCTCAGAGACCAAATCATGTGTGTCCTTGAAGGCCCCCTCGAAAACCCAATCATTCCTGTGATTCCAGATCTTCCAACAAACGCAGAGTAACAATTCAAACTCTCTTTGGTCACCCTTATCTGCCATAGCGTCAATCAAATCGTCTCCCCTAAAAGGGCCCTTCACCACTGAAATCCCAACAACCTTCCAGACGTCTTTGCTGAACATCCAATCTCTGATGAGGTGTACTTCAGTTTCAACAGCAATCAAGCAACAAGGGCATCGATCATCAAAACCATCAATCCTTCGAGCAATTCTCGCATTGGTAGGCAGGGCAGCATTGCAAATAGACCAGGCAAACATCCGAATCCTCGGAGTAACTTCAGCAGAACAAACTCTATTCCAGATCTTCAAGGTGATATGCGCTTCTCACCATATACTTCCCCATCCTATCGAGATTCCAAATGAGCCTATCTTCACGTTGATTGAGGCTAAGGGGAGTGGCCAAGATTCTCTCTGCTTCGAAAGGGAGAAAGAGCTCCTTGACCCACTGTGATGTGTCCTTGCCTCCTGTGTCAAGCCAAATTGTCAAAGGAGACGCCTTTGGATCTAGTCTTGGTTGGGAAGTCACGTGATGAACTCGTCTCGGTGATGGTGGAGTTCGTGAACGGAAGAACGCGATGAATCGGTGGTGATGGAGACGGTGCGGAAGCGATTGAATGGAGGGATAGCCGACTTGAAAGGACAAGTCGTTGGTGTAGTAGCGTCGACTGCAGGTGAAGGAGATGCGAAGATAGACTTTGCTTGAAGATCAAGCGGTTGCCGTAGCGTCGGCGGCGGAGGGAATGGGGATGAGAGAGATATGGGTGACGTCCGATCAAGGGAAGGAGGATAAACACTCGACTTAAAACCTTGAACTTTAACTTGAACGTAAGAAATAACAATAACAAAGTCGGGTATAAATAGGGGAGGTGAGACGTCGGATGGGCCGAGTCGAACCTCGTGGGCTAGCCCATGCAAGCATGCAAAAAGGCTCAAACCCTAAAAGATAAAAGGAAACTATCTTAAATGCTAAAGATAAGGAAACTATCTAAAACGTTGCAAATAAGGAAACTATCTAAACAAGCCGGAAATACCAAATATAGATAATGTCTTAAAAAGAACGCGTGAAACAAGTATCCCAGACCCTGATTCCAGTTTCCCAAGGACTCACCCTGGCAAGTTCATGAGCAAAAACATTACTAGATCTATGGACAAAATTGAAGGAGACAGACGCGAAGTGAGTGCACAACTGGCCAATATCATGAACAAGGAAATCGATCTCAACGGGACAGCACGTGGGATCCTTGAGAGAGTTAATCAGCACTTGACAATCACTTTCAATGCAAACATGTTGGAGATTATGCGAAACCGCCAGTTGGGTACCCAGGATCAATGCTTTAGTCTCCGCGACGAGTGGGGAGAAGCACACCTGGCTCTGCTCAGTAAGCGCAGCAATGAGCATGCCCTTGTGATCTCTGATTGCTGCACCCAGTCCCATGCCCCTATCCTCCTTCACCGAGGCATCCGAATTGATCTTGTATGAGCAAAGAGGGGGAGCCACCCATTTAGGGGTGGCTCGAGCACCTACAGGCTTGACAATGACAGCTTCCCTTCCATGTAGCTCCATGAACAGGGCAGATGCCTCAGAGACCAAATCATGTGTGTCCTTGAAGGCCCCCTCGAAAACCCAATCATTCCTGTGATTCCAGATCTTCCAACAAACGCAGAGTAACAATTCAAACTCTCTTTGGTCACCCTTATCTGCCATAGCGTCAATCAAATCGTCTCCCCTAATGGTGATTTTATGGAGATTGGAGGGGGAGAAAAGATCTGTAAAAAATTGGGGGTTTGAAAAAGAGAATTGAGGGGATAAAGGAGGAGCAAAAATCAAGGCTTGCTTTTGGAAGTATGAGAGGGTTGTTTAGGGAAGATAAGTTGATTTTCCCCAAATTTACAAATTTGCCATCTTAAATGACTTCAGTATTGCGCGTGTCATCAACTTTTGTTTTTTCCAGCTTTTAATCTCGTTCATTCGTTGTACAATCCAACACTCCACGTTTCTTCGCAAATTGTACAGTAACAACAAGTTGTACCTGAAACAAACTCTAAAAAAGAATCATGTTAAAAACAAATTTATAGTGTAAAAGATGACTTCAATGGTCAAAATTTTATCAACGATCTTTATGTAGAGTAACGTTATCCAAACTAATTCTCATCTCTCTCTAGTAAGAGCCTCTTGGTCACTGAACCATTGTATTCGTACTTGCAATTATTTTTCAAAGAATTACGATCTTAGACGAGTAGGAGATCAGATTTGGGAGACAGCTTATAAATTTCATAAATATGTTCATGTAAATGATTAAAAAACGCTAGAGAATTTGGACGAGTAAAACCAGTGTATGTGTATCGTATGACAATGGTATGGCCCAATTACATTTCGTGGGCTGGGCCTGTGCTGTCAAAGACTAAATGTTACTAAAAAGAATACTGGCCCAAATTTGTGGGTTGCACCCCACAACATATTCATAGTCAGTCCGGTGAGTTAGGTAAATAACAATTTTACATTTTTTTTTTAAATTAATAGACCCTTAGTAAAAATGGATCTCTCTCACTCTTCCTAAACCCTACTTGCTTAATAAAAATTGGCATTAAACTTTTGGTTGTCTTCTCCTTTACGAAAAGAGTCATGTCACGAGTGTGTGATTTTGAGCTAGCTTAACCTCAAAGATCCACGAGTAGGGATGTCAACGGGTCGGGTGTTGAATGGGTGAATCACATCCACCATCCGACCCAACTTAAAAAAACCAGTCACCTGATCTGACCACCACCTAAAACACGATATTTAAACCCGATCCTTCGAAACACCAGATGAGTGATTTTTCGGATGATTATGATAATTTTACTCTATTTGCCTAAAAAATATTGGATCAGATCATAATTAAAAAAACACGAAACATTAAAGTTATCACTAAATCACTCATACACCATATACAACTACAACCCATAAAAATAAGAGGGTAAATCTAAAACATGCAACCAACAAAATAATGTTAGCGAAACAAGCATAGTACAAGTCTTTTTTTAGGGGAAGTGCCGAAGCACTAGATCTATTCATTCAAGTCAGAAAGGTAAGCTTTACAAGCTGGGGGGGAGACAAGTATCCCAGACCCTGATGCCAGTTTCCCAAGGACTCACCCTGGCAAGTTCATGAGCAAAAACATTACTAGATCTATGGACAAAATTGAAGGAGACAGACGCGAAGTGAGTGCACAACTGGCCAATATCATGAACAAGGAAATCGATCTCAACGGGACAGCACGTGGGATCCTTGAGAGAGTTAATCAGCACTTGACAATCACTTTCAATGCAAACATGTTGGAGATTATGCGAAACCGCCAGTTGGGTACCCAGGATCAATGCTTTAGTCTCCGCGACGAGTGGGGAGAAGCACACCTGGCTCTGCTCAGTAAGCGCAGCAATGAGCATGCCCTTGTGATCTCTGATTGCTGCACCCAGTCCCATGCCCCTATCCTCCTTCACCGAGGCATCCGAATTGATCTTGTATGAGCAAAGAGGGGGAGCCACCCATTTAGGGGTGGCTCGAGCACCTACAGGCTTGACAATGACAGCTTCCCTTCCATGTAGCTCCATGAACAGGGCAGATGCCTCAGAGACCAAATCATGTGTGTCCTTGAAGGCCCCCTCGAAAACCCAATCATTCCTGTGATTCCAGATCTTCCAACAAACGCAGAGTAACAATTCAAACTCTCTTTGGTCACCCTTATCTGCCATAGCGTCAATCAAATCGTCTCCCCTAAAAGGGCCCTTCACCACTGAAATCCCAACAACCTTCCAGACGTCTTTGCTGAACATCCAATCTCTGATGAGGTGTACTTCAGTTTCAACAGCAATCAAGCAACAAGGGCATCGATCATCAAAACCATCAATCCTTCGAGCAATTCTCGCATTGGTAGGCAGGGCAGCATTGCAAATAGACCAGGCAAACATCCGAATCCTCGGAGTAACTTCAGCAGAACAAACTCTATTCCAGATCTTCAAGGTGATATGCGCTTCTCACCATATACTTCCCCATCCTATCGAGATTCCAAATGAGCCTATCTTCACGTTGATTGAGGCTAAGGGGAGTGGCCAAGATTCTCTCTTCTTCGAAAGGGAGAAAGAGCTCCTTGACCCACTGTGATGTGTCCTTGCCTCCTGTGTCAAGCCAAATTGTCAAAGGAGACGCCTTTGGATCTAGTCTTGGTTGGGAAGTCACGTGATGAACTCGTCTCGGTGATGGTGGAGTTCGTGAACGGAAGAACGCGATGAATCGGTGGTGATGGAGACGGTGCGGAAGCGATTGAATGGAGGGATAGCCGACTTGAAAGGACAAGTCGTTGGTGTAGTAGCGTCGACTGCAGGTGAAGGAGATGCGAAGATAGACTTTGCTTGAAGATCAAGCGGTTGCCGTAGCGTCGGCGGCGGAGGGAATGGGGATGAGAGAGATATGGGTGACGTCCGATCAAGGGAAGGAGGATAAACACTCGACTTAAAACCTTGAACTTTAACTTGAACGTAAGAAATAACAATAACAAAGTCGGGTATAAATAGGGGAGGTGAGACGTCGGATGGGCCGAGTCGAACCTCGTGGGCTAGCCCATGCAAGCATGCAAAAAGGCTCAAACCCTAAAAGATAAAAGGAAACTATCTTAAATGCTAAAGATAAGGAAACTATCTAAAACGTTGCAAATAAGGAAACTATCTAAACAAGCCGGAAATACCAAATATAGATAATGTCTTAAAAAGAACGCGTGAAACAAGTATCCCAGACCCTGATTCCAGTTTCCCAAGGACTCACCCTGGCAAGTTCATGAGCAAAAACATTACTAGATCTATGGACAAAATTGAAGGAGACAGACGCGAAGTGAGTGCACAACTGGCCAATATCATGAACAAGGAAATCGATCTCAACGGGACAGCACGTGGGATCCTTGAGAGAGTTAATCAGCACTTGACAATCACTTTCAATGCAAACATGTTGGAGATTATGCGAAACCGCCAGTTGGGTACCCAGGATCAATGCTTTAGTCTCCGCGACGAGTGGGGAGAAGCACACCTGGCTCTGCTCAGTAAGCGCAGCAATGAGCATGCCCTTGTGATCTCTGATTGCTGCACCCAGTCCCATGCCCCTATCCTCCTTCACCGAGGCATCCGAATTGATCTTGTATGAGCAAAGAGGGGGAGCCACCCATTTAGGGGTGGCTCGAGCACCTACAGGCTTGACAATGACAGCTTCCCTTCCATGTAGCTCCATGAACAGGGCAGATGCCTCAGAGACCAAATCATGTGTGTCCTTGAAGGCCCCCTCGAAAACCCAATCATTCCTGTGATTCCAGATCTTCCAACAAACGCAGAGTAACAATTCAAACTCTCTTTGGTCACCCTTATCTGCCATAGCGTCAATCAAATCGTCTCCCCTAAAAGGGCCCTTCACCACTGAAATCCCAACAACCTTCCAGACGTCTTTGCTGAACATCCAATCTCTGATGAGGTGTACTTCAGTTTCAACAGCAATCAAGCAACAAGGGCATCGATCATCAAAACCATCAATCCTTCGAGCAATTCTCGCATTGGTAGGCAGGGCAGCATTGCAAATAGACCAGGCAAACATCCGAATCCTCGGAGTAACTTCAGCAGAACAAACTCTATTCCAGATCTTCAAGGTGATATGCGCTTCTCACCATATACTTCCCCATCCTATCGAGATTCCAAATGAGCCTATCTTCACGTTGATTGAGGCTAAGGGGAGTGGCCAAGATTCTCTCTGCTTCGAAAGGGAGAAAGAGCTCCTTGACCCACTGTGATGTGTCCTTGCCTCCTGTGTCAAGCCAAATTGTCAAAGGAGACGCCTTTGGATCTAGTCTTGGTTGGGAAGTCACGTGATGAACTCGTCTCGGTGATGGTGGAGTTCGTGAACGGAAGAACGCGATGAATCGGTGGTGATGGAGACGGTGCGGAAGCGATTGAATGGAGGGATAGCCGACTTGAAAGGACAAGTCGTTGGTGTAGTAGCGTCGACTGCAGGTGAAGGAGATGCGAAGATAGACTTTGCTTGAAGATCAAGCGGTTGCCGTAGCGTCGGCGGCGGAGGGAATGGGGATGAGAGAGATATGGGTGACGTCCGATCAAGGGAAGGAGGATAAACACTCGACTTAAAACCTTGAACTTTAACTTGAACGTAAGAAATAACAATAACAAAGTCGGGTATAAATAGGGGAGGTGAGACGTCGGATGGGCCGAGTCGAACCTCGTGGGCTAGCCCATGCAAGCATGCAAAAAGGCTCAAACCCTAAAAGATAAAAGGAAACTATCTTAAATGCTAAAGATAAGGAAACTATCTAAAACGTTGCAAATAAGGAAACTATCTAAACAAGCCGGAAATACCAAATATAGATAATGTCTTAAAAAGAACGCGTGAAACATCATGAACGCGTTGAAGGCTTTAACGAGATCATCGCGTGAGACGACGAAGGGTCACAGTCTTCAGAAGAACGCGTTCTTTCACTGTCTTCAGATACTCCGATGGTGGCGAGGACGACGAGCCTTGGATGGGTCTCTGGGCTTCCTTGGCTGGCGGCGGCGCGTGCGATAAGTGACGCGACGGCGGCGGCGATGACCTTGGATCTAGATCGTGTCACTGGGCCCTGTGAACGTAGGCTCATGGCCTCTTCCTCGTCTTGAGCCGTCATGGGAGGCAGGGTCACATCACCCTCCCCCACTTGGCTGTGAAGCATCCCCGCTTCACCATCATCAAACTCTGGCCTAACGTATGGAGTCAAGTCTGCCATGTTGAAGGATGCATGGACTCCAACATTTGGTGGGAGCTCGAGTTGATAAGCATTGTCCCCTATGGCCTTGACCACGCGGAAGGGACCATCTCCACGCGGTGCCAATTTGTGCTTTCGTCGCGATGGAAATCTCTCATTGCGCAGATGCACCTAAACAAGGTCTCCGGGGGCATAGACGACGCGGCGGCGGCCGGAATTCTTCTGCAAGGCATACTGCGCGGATCTCCTCCAGCTGCTCCTTGGTCTTTTTCGATGAAGCTCTTGGACGTGCTCAGCGCGATGTGAGGCGGAGACATGCACTGGATCACAGAGAGGGCGCGACGACAAATCCAGTGGTGTCAATGGGTTGATGCCATACACCACCTCGAAAGGTGTCATCTTGGTCGCCTTGTGCCTGCATCTATTATAACAAAACTCGACAATGGATAGTAAGTCCTCCCAACGCTTAGGATTCGCCTTGAGCATCGTGCGAAGGAGGGCTCCTAGAGTTCTATTTGTGACCTCCGTTTGGCCATCGGTTTGGGGGTGGTAGCTAGTGGAAAAAAGAAGTTTGGTTCCTAGCTTACCCCAAAGAGTTCTCCAAAAATGACCAATAAACTTAGAATTCCGATCACTAACTATGGTACGCGGGACTCCATGAAGACGCACCACATGGTCAAAGAATAAATCAGCAATCTCAGTAGCACTATGGGTGGTCTTACAAACTATAAAATGAACCATCTTAGAAAATCTATCTTCGACCACAAAAATAGAGTCTTTACCTCGTCTAGAGAGGGGCAAACCCGTGATGAAATCCATAGATAAATCTTCCCAGGGGGCACTCGGGATGGGCAAGGGAGTGTAGAGGCCATGAGGACTGGACTTAGCTTTGGCTCTCTGGCAAGTCACACAACTCCTACAAAACCTAGTCACTTGGTGGGTCATGTTAGGTGATAAGAGGCTAAAGTCGTATCGCCTAATCAAAATAATTCCTAGCAAACCTAAACAAGTAGTCAGGGTAAGCATGGTCGAAGCCCACAGGGAGGAAGTAATCAATCTATGTGTTGTCGCATGCAAAAGTAACCAAGGGGGTGTTTTGGGTTGGTTTCGTAACAAGCAAGAAATCAAACAAAGCAAATAAACAAATCAAAGGTGTGTAATCAATATGGGGAAAACACTTAGCCAAACAAGATCCACTTTTCCTATGATAGATCGGTCCTAAGTCATCTCTATTCCTTTCCTATGGTTATTCCTGTCCCTATTCTTGTATAGTTACTAGCCCTACCAGTTCTAGCAACACTTACTACTGAACGCACAAAAAACAATCAAGATTTAGAACAATAGCAGCATAGAGCATAGGATCAAACCAGGATACATGCAATAATCACAACCCGCAATAATTAACATGCAATCAATCTTCTTTCATAACAATCTAGTCCTACCAGTACTAGATAATCATGGATACTACTCTGAATAAGGAATCTCCGACCGGTAAATTCCAAACCCTAGCAATAGACAATTACTAAACCTAACTAGGTGATCAGTCTAGTCAAATCAATAACAATCCAAAGGAATTAGGAATAGGGAATTAACCTCACAATCAAATCATAGAAAAAGCTTCAAATGCCGGGCTAAGCAAATGGTGCTTAGCTACTCATAATAATGGAAGACATAATTCTTGAAAGGAAAAGCTCTGAATGCTGAATAATGAACGATAACAAGAGATGAAAGATAACTAGGGATTTTAAAGCTAACCTAAAACTCCCTAGAAGATAACAAAAAGCCCATAAAACAATTAGGGTTCGAAAATATAAAACAAAGGGAAATAAAGAAATAAGGAAAAAGAAATAAAAATGTCTCGAACAGCGCGGCGCTCCCCGTAGATGGCCGCGGCCGTGGTTTGCTCTCGAGTTGGCCCAATTTAATGCCCGAATTAACCGCGGGCGCGGCCAATTTGCCGCGGTCGCGGCCTTTGTTCTTCAACGTCATTTTTCTCGGGAATTTGGCCGCGGGCGCGGACTCCCCGCGACGGCTCGTGGTTCTCTCTTCTCGTCTCTTCCTTGTGGTTTCTTCATGGATCTTCGTTGTCTCCTCAGGTGGTCAACTCCTCTTCCTCTGGATGTCTCCAATTAGCTCCTCCAGACCACCAAAACCACACTTCTCCGCTCTAACTCCATAATCTCCAATTGTGCTCTAAATCCAACCAAATGGCACCTCAAACATGGTAATAACTCATAGAATTGCACTATAAAATAGCACCGATCAAATCCCCCATGCTTAAACCTTGCTCGTCCTCGAGTAAGCTGAAGTCAACATACTCCTCCAATCAATCCCCAAGGTCTCAGGAAGCATAGAAAAATCAATCTCCAAGAATCACACCTAACAATGAACTCCAGGCAACCATACAAATAAGCATAGCACAACACAACACATACCCAAATCAACACCCCACACAATCAAGCTACAAGGAAAGCAGAGTACTTCCCCCAAGCTTACCCCAAACACCATAGAGTGAATAAAATCTAATCCTAGTCTCCCATCTATCTTCTTATACCTCCCAGAGTGACCTACCCGAATTCTCCTTATATCACCTCTTCTTATGCCACCACGCCATGAACAATGAGGAATCCTAGAAATCACTCTTCTTCTTTTCACTCATTTTGCCAAGGCGCCTTTCGGGTTTTCACCAATCCACTCATTTCATTTTTCAATAGACGGGCTCACAATATACTCACATCACTCTTGACCAATTATTACCCCAGCCTAATATTGGTCCAAGCCACCTGCTTATTACCTAAGCCGCCCTTTCGAGTTTTCGACTTATCATAGGATTTCTATTTTAGCCTTTTTTCAAATTTTTGGCTTTTTATCTTTTTAATTCATATTTTCTCCTCAGCGACGTAGCAAGTATAAAACCCTCCCCCATGCTTAAACATTGCATTGTCCTCAATGTAATGAAAGACAAAAGAATAGTAGCACAAGGAAGATAAAGATGACTCACAAACGTCGCCAAGTTGCTTGGACACTTCGTTGTTGCTGGCGGTAGACAAAATACGCCTAGGTCGCTAGTGTAGTGGTGTTGGGCGGGTGTCTTCAACAACTCCATACTCTTCTCCTCCTCAGCTGCCAATTGTAGGGCCATCATCGTTGCCAAATCAAGTGTAGGGCTAGTATTTCCTCCTTGACAACATGACGCGCACCATCTCCATGGAAAACTCTGGACAGCTGGCCTCAGTCGATTTTTTTTTTCGTTTTTTTTTTCTCCCCGCTTAAGGTTTTTTTGGAGAGTTTATTAGTGCAAGGAAAGAAAGACTTACAATGGTGGGGAAAACACCTTCTTCAATAAGCATAGGTCTCTTCCTTGCAGGTTAGTCGAAAACGAAAAACAAAGAAAAGAACAAACAAAAACACACTAAAACAAATTCAAAAACAAAGAAAGAAACGCAAGGAAAAAATTCCATACCTCGGGTTGCCTCCCGGACAGCGCCTTAGTTATTGTCATGGTATGACATACTACTCACAACTCCTCAACTTGGCTCGCTCACCTCCAATGAGCGCTCGGGATCCCTATCAGGAGGGTGTCTCTTCTTGTCGTCGATGCTGAATCCGACCCTCTCCCCGTCAAACTCCATTGTGAGCGAACTTCTACTCACGTCAATCTTTGTGCTCGCCGTGTTCATAAACGGCCTTCCCAACATCACAGGTGCATCCTTATCCTGCCCAGTATCCATGACGAAAAAGTCTACAGGGAACACTAAGTGGTCCACATGTACCAACACATCCTGCACAACTCCCTTCGGATTGACAATTGAATTGTTCGCCAGCTGGATGACAATCCCCGTCTTTTATAGTGGGCCCACGTCCAAGGACTCGTAGTGAGCGAGTGGCAGCACATTGATGGAGGCGCCCAAATCAAGTAATGCCCTGTCGAACAGGGTACCTCCAATCTTGCAGGGAATGGTGAACATCCCTGGATCATCTGCCTTCTTTGATATCCGCTTTTGCAGCATAGCGGACACGTTCTCGCTCACCACCACCTTCTTCTTCTCCTTCACTAGTTAAAAGTTTAAGCAAAGGGACATTTACCTCGGAGTTGCTCACCCAGTCAAACATGTTCTTGTCTCCTGCTGGCCTCCTGGTATCTGCCAGAGCTTCAGGGAATGGTACAGGAGGCTTCTTGGACCCAAGAGGAGGGAAGTAGGGCCGTACATAGGTGTCATTGGGGTCCTTGTAGGCTCGGGCACGCGCCAACGCTGCACCGCGGTCGCAGCAGGTGGGCCGCGGCCGCGGTAACGTCAAATCTTCAGAAATTTCCTCCGCTGCTGGGCCGCGATCGCGGTTCGCTCTTGACCTGGGAGGAATTAAAATTCGCGATTAAACCGCAACCGCGGTTTTTGGGCCGCGGTCGCGGTTCCTGTTTGTCCTCGCCCTTCTCGCCTTCGAGCACCTTTTCTTCGTGGTCTTCCTCCTTACTCTCCTGGACCTCCTTCTCAGCGACCCTTCTGGCCTCAATCTCAACTCCACTTCTCAGCCTCATGGCATACACATTCTCCCTCGGATTGACTACCGTTTGAGATGGTAGTTTCCCCGACTCACGAGCCTCTAGCCTGCCAACCGCCATAGAAAGTTGATCCATCTGCTTCTCCAGGTTTTGAATACTGGATTTTGTCTCCTACTGGTTCTGGGCTACCGTATTGGCCAACGCTTGAATATGTGATCCCATCTCTTTATTTTCTTGAACGATAGAGTTAGACAATAATAATATGCCTTGGTTGAGAGATTTGATCTGGTCATCGACGGACGTAGAGGCGCTGGAACTCTGGCCCTGTGGTCTCTTTGTTCATAAGGAGCTCTAAATTGTTGCTGACCTCCAGGCTGCAGGTACTGTTGTGGATGGGGGAGAAATTGTGGTGGCCTTTGCTGATAGTCCTGGTTCTCCTGGCTTTGATGAGTGTTCTGCTGATTCCCGTATCTCAAATTGGGGTGATCTCTCCACCCTGGATTGTAGGTGTTGGAGCACGAGTCATATCTTGGCCTTTGAGGGCCATATCCGCCGATTGCGTTCACCTCAGTAGTGGGTTCCTGCAGCGTGGGACATACATCAGTTGGATGCGTCGTTTTATAGCATATCTCACATGATTTGACCTGCTGCAGGCCACCCTTCATCATGCACCGCCTCATCATCTCTTTCATCTCAGCCATCTCAACAACTAAAGCGGAATTAGGCTCAGATTCTGCAGCTCTCACGGATTGGGCGCCCGCCCTTCTACTAAACTGTCTTGAGCCCTCGGATAGCTCAAAGAAGACCTCAAAAGCTTTGTTTGGAGTCTTGTTGAGGATGTTCCCTCCACAAGCAGCGTTCACCATCCTCCATTCTTCATCAATAAGACCTCCGTACATATAAAGTACGGGGTCCTTCTCAGAGTAGCCATGATATGGGCAACTGGATATCAACTCCTTGAAACGCTCATAGTACTCATAGAGCGACTCATTAGCCTGCTGCTCAATGTTGATGATGGCTCTCTTTAGGCTATTCAGTTTTATCGCTGGAAAGTACTTCTCCAGGAAGGCCTTCTTCATCTTGACCCATGTGTCTATGCTCCCTAGAGGGAGATAATAAAACCAGTCATTGGCCGAATCTTTCAATGAGAAAGGAAAGGCCCTTAACTTGATCTGGTCCTCAGTTACGCCATTTGGCTTCATACTGGTGCACACCGAATGAAACTCAGAAAGATGCTTGTTGGGGTCTTCACCACTCATCCCATGGAAGTGGGGGAGTAAGTGGATCAACCCAGACTTCAACTCAAAATTTACTCCGTCAGCCAACTCAGGAAACTGCACAGCCAGCGGTTGCTGTTGCAGGTTAGGGGCAATCAACTGCCTCAGCGTCTGCTCTTCGTCAGCCATCTCGAACGCGGGATTGTCAAAGACCAAAGCACGATTTACTCTGCGACCTTGGGAAAGAGTCCTCTCAATCTCTGAATCAAAATCAAGTAGAGGAGAATTAGTAGCACGGGTGTGGACCTTAAGATAGGTCCACACCAAAGTAACACACACACAAACAAACACACAGAAAAATCAAATCTTGCCTTCCCGGCAACGGCGCCAATTTTATAAGAGGCTAAAGTCGTATCGCCTAATCAAAATAATTCCTAGCAAACCTAAACAAGTAGTCAGGGTAAGCAGGGTCGAATCCCACAGGGAGGAAGTAATCAATCTATGTGTTGTCGCATGCAAAAGTAACCAAGGTGGTGTTTTGGGTTGGTTTCGTAACAAGCAAGAAATCAAACAAAGCAAATAAACAAATCAAAGGTGTGTAATCAATATGAGGAAAAACACCTAGCCAAGCAAGATCCACTTTTCCTATGATAGATCAGTCCTAGGTCATCTCTATTCCTTTTCTATGGTTATTCCTGTCCCTATTCTTGTATAGTTACTAGCCCTACCAGTTCTAGCAACACTTACTACTGAGCGCACAAGAAACAATCAAGATTTAGAACAATAGCAGCATAGAGCATAGGATCAAACCATGATACATGCAATAATCACAACCCGCAATAATTAACATGCAATCAATCTTCTTTCATAACAATCTAGTCCTACCAGTACTAGATAATCATGGATGCTACTCTAAATAAGGAATCTCCGACCGGTAAATTCCAAACCCTAGCAATAGACAATTACTAAACCTAACTAGGTGATCAGTCTAGTCAAATCAATAATAATCCATATGAATAAGCGCAAGAAGAAAAATATAAATCCAAAGGAATTAGGAATAGGGAATTAACCTCACAATCAAATCATAGAAAAAGATTCAAATGACGGGCCAAGCAAAGAGTGCTTAGCTACTCATAATAATGGAAGACATAATTCTTGAAAGGAAAAACTATGAATGCTGAATAATGAACGATAACAAGAGATGAAAGATAACTAGGGTTTTTAAAGCTAACCTAAAACTCCCTAGAAGATAACAAAAATCCCATAAAACAATTAGGGTTCGGAAATAATAAACAAAGGGAAATAAAGAAATAAGGAAAAAGAAATAAAAACGTCTCGAACAGCGCGACACTCCCCGCAGATGGCCGCGGCCTCTTGGCCGCGGTTTGCTCTCGAATTGGCCCAATTTAATCCCCGAATTAACTGCAGGCGCGGCCATTTTGCCGCGGTCGCGGCCTTTGTTCTTCAGCGTCATTTTTCTCGGGAATTTGGCCGCGGGCGCGGACTCCCCGCGGCGGCTCGCAGTTTTCTCTTCTCGCCTCTTCATTGTGGTTTCTTCATGGATCTTCGTTGTCTCCTCAGGTGGTCAACTCCTCTTCCTCTGGATGTCTCCAATTAGCTCCTCCAGACCACCAAAACCACACTTCTCCGCTCTAACTCCATAATCTCCAATTGTGCTCTAAATCCAACCAAATGGCGCCTCAAACCTGGTAATAACTCCTAGAATTGCACTATAAAATAGCACCGATCATTAGGCCAAAAGAAATGTTCTCTCAGCGAGTCTAAGGTCTTCCTAATCCCAAAGTTTCCACGACTCGCGTGTGCTTCCTCAATCAATAGGAGCCTAATGGAAGATCTAGGAATGCATAAACGACTAGCCTTATACAAATAACCCTCAGAAAGGTAAAACATCTCAAACTCACGCGATCTCAAGCAATGCTCAAGAATAAGGGCAAAGAAGGGGTCAGTAGCATATAATTCTTTAATCAAAGCAAAACCCAGAATTTTAGTTTGCACGTGAGTCAAGAGAACGTACCTGCGAGACAACGCGTCAGCCACAACATTGTCTTTCCCTTTCTTGTGAACAACGACATAAGGGAATGTCTCGAGGAACTCCACCCAGCGAGCATGACGGCGATTGAGGTGAGCTTGGCTCTTCAAGTAGCTCAGCGCGGCATGATCACTGTGGATGATAAACTCACGCAGCCAAAGGTAATGTTGCCAAGTCTTTAGCATGCGTACTAAGGCATAAAGCTCTTTGTCGTAGGTGGGGTAATTGAGGGTGGCCCCTGTGAGCTTCTCACTGAAGTAGGCAATTGGCCTCTTCTCTTGGTGTAGCACACCACCAATGTCTATGTCAGAGGCATCACACTCTACTTCGAAGTGTTTGGTGAAATCTGGAAGTTGGAGCAGAGGAGCATTGCACAATGCGTTCTTCAAGGCTGAGAAGGCGCGTTCATGGGACTCATGCCACAAAACTGTGTTGCCTTTCTTGGTGAGTTCATGGAGTGGCGCGGCAATGGAAGAGAAGTCGCGTATAAAACGCATGTAAAATCCCGTGAGGCCTAAGAAGCTGCGCACTTGGGTCGGTGTTGTAGGCGTGGGCCATTCTTTGATGGCCACGATCTTTTCTTCGTCAACGCTTAACCCGTCACTACTCACAATGTATCCCAGAAAGTTGGTGGACGCGGAGCAAAAGGAACACTTGGCCAGATTGGCAAACAGGCTCTCGTGACGAAGGCATTCGAGCACTTGGCAAAGGTGATCGGCATGGTCTTTGAGGCTCTGGGAATACACAAGGATGTCATCGAAATAAACGACAACAAACTTGCCAAGGAAAGCTCTCAACACGTGGTTCATCACGCGCATGAAGGTGTTGGGCGCATTCGTGAGCCCAAAAGGCATGACAAGCCACTCGTAGAGCCCATACTTGGTTTTGAATGCTGTCTTCCATTAATCACCTTCTTTCATTATGATCTGGTTATATTCACTCTTCAAATCAATTTTGGAGAAGAGTGTCGCGCCATGAAGTTCATCAAGCATATCATCAAGACGAGGAATAGGGTGTCGATACTTGACGGTGATCTGGTTTATGGCACGTCAATCAACACACATTCTCCAGGTGCCATCTTTCTTGTGCACAAGGATCATAGGCACAGCACAAGGGGAGAGAGATTCCCTTACGTACCCGCGATCCAATAAGTCCTAGACTTGGCACTGGAGTTCTTTGGTCTCTTCTGGACCAGCTCTGTAAGCAGCGCGGTTGGGCAAAGAAGCACCAGGAACAAGATCAATCTGGTGCTCAATGCCCCTCAGTGGAGGTAAACCTTATGGCAACTCATCTGGGAAGACGTCTTGGAACGCGTCAAGCAACTTCACGATCGATGAAGGCAAGACCGCGTTCTTCGACGAGTCTGGTATGCACGGGTTGGCACAAGTAGAAAACAAGGCGCTTTGCTAGTGACACATACAGTGAGGTCACTGGGCCTTGCTAAAAGGATGCATTTCTCACAGGTGCATTACAAAGGACGCGCTAGGGGCAACGACTGAGGTGGGGCACCGGGTGTCCCAACTGAGGCATGCGGCTTCTTCTTGCGAGGACTTGGAGAAGACAAAGTGGGGCCAGATTGGTAGTCGTTTGGCCTCTGGTGTTCATCTGGGCACGCGGGGGAGTTAGAGGATGCGGCCTCTATGACTTTCTAGCGATCACGTTCAACCTGGTCCTACAAGATCTCATGGGGAGACATTGGATGCAAAGTGACGCGCTTTCCGTGGTAATTGAACACATAAGTGTTCAAATAGCCATCATGGAGCACGCGCCTGTCAAATTGCCATGGGCGCCCAAACAAAATATGGGTGACGTCCATTGCAATGACATCACAAAGAATAGAATCACAGTATTGGCCGATAGAAAAAAAATGGAACATTGGCGAGATACTGTGTTACCTGGACTTGAAGAAATCCATTGGAGGGCATAAGGTTGTGGATGAGGAGTTGTAGGCAAGTTAAAGTGGTTGACAACCTTCTCATTCACAATATTTGCACAAGATCCGCCATCAATAATAACACTCAAGGAAGCTGTTTGCACTAGAGCCCTTGTGTGGAACAAGTTCTCTCATTGATCGCTTAAGTTGGCTTCCTTGATGGTGAGCAGACGACGCGTCACCAAGCTCAATGGTGTGCCCGCGTGCAGAGAAGCGGGTTCACAATCATAAGCGTCGTCGTCCTCATCTTCGTTGTCTTCAGTGATCGCAGCAAGTGAGGCCTCCTCGTCTTCACAAGACTCGTAGCCGGCGGCGGCTGTGGAGAACAACACTTTGCGAGCATTGGGACAATCTTTCTTGTAGTGTCCTCGTCCACCACATTTGTAACACTCAATATCACGCATGCGATCATTGCTCTCGGGAGCCTGTCGTGGTGCATGTTGGCGCGGCGCAGTGGTTGGCGGTGCGGTCTTAGCCTTGGAGGCTTGGCTAGATGCGGCTGTGGTAGAGGACTAGGTTGAACATTAGTATAAGGTAAACTACTAGAGTTAGACCAATACCTTTGTTGGCCACTGGAATATGTGTAAGACTCCCGGCGAGATAATTAGGCATGAATTTGCATTGCCGTGTGGGTGAGTGTATTCATGTCTTTGATGGGCAAAATCTCGAGTTGATCACGGATGTTAGTGTTCAAGCCACTCAAGAATTTGGTCCGCAAAGTAGATGGTGTAACAGAGATGTTTGCTTTGTAATACATGTCTTTAAGCTTGGAAAAGAACTCGAGTGGAGTCATCGATCCTTGGCGAGCCATGGCAATGTCCAATCGCATTTGATTCCGATAGTCTAGAGGCACGTATTTCCTGGTCATGATGTAGACTAATTGATGCCATTCTGTGACTCATGCTCTGTGGCGTCGAACGCAGTCATCTTCGAACCTATGCCACCATACGCGGGCGGCGCCTCGAAAGTGAAGCGTCGCGGCGTCAACATGGTCTTCAGGTGGCACTCGATTATAGCGAAGAGTATACTTTGTGTGGTCGCTGGTATCGAGGTTGGTCTGGTGCTGGGTTGAACGCGTTGTTAGGTGCAGCGTCATAGAGAGGGTTCCCAAGAATGCGCACGCCATGTGGTCTATCGCGTCCAACTTGGTGTCTATCGCGTTGTTCGCGATCTTCGCAGACAAACTCATCCTTGGACGCGTAGGCGTCATCGCGGTGACGCCGTCGTGGCTGGGGATCATGGTTGTCGCGTAGATTGGTTCTCTGCTGAACATCGCGATGCTCACCGTCGATGGCAGTAACGCGTTCTCCTTTGGGTCGGAGACGCGGTGAAGGGATCCAGTCCGAGGGGTGATCCTGCAGCTCAATTGGATCGCCAAGAGGTGGATGGAAAAAATTAGGATTGACCATACCTGAGTCCTCGATCTCTTCGTCGAAGTCGTCGTGGACATTTGGTGTGATCGACTCGTAGCCATCAGATCCGAAATGCGGTGTTCGAACACTCTGGTGTCAGAGGTGATCGCGTACGTCATGGCTCCTGGGTTGTGTAGGCGGTGTCCTCAAGTGATCATCGCGGTGGGCAGGTCCACTAGCGCGGCGGCTGTGTCTTCTCGGCGTCGCGTCGGCTCGTGCGGCTTGACGACGTCGGCCATCGCGTGGCGTGGAGTCTGGTACACGGCGCTGGGTTCTGCGAGAGGCATACCTATCATCAAAATTGTATGGTTTAGACTACTCACCTCGAGAGTTGTTGGCGTCGCGGTCGGTATCGGTGTCATAGCCAGCGGGTGTGGCTCTAGGCACGTAGCGATCCTTCTTGGAAACGAAGCCTTGGCGGCTCTCAATGACACTCTGCAGTCTGTTGAGTATTGGTTGATGTTGAGAAGTGGAAGGCATAATTCCCTTGCCCTTATCCACTCTGGGCTGCGATGGAACTGCGTTCGTTGCTCCAGTGGTAGGCGGCGCGTCCAACGCACTTGGAGGTGTAGGAGTTGGCACGATGGGTGCCACTGGGGGTTGTGCTCTCAAAGTCGCAATCTCTTGTCTAAGAGCATGGATAAAGAATTGATCTTCAGACAATTCCAAGAGTGGATCACGTGGTTGGTCTTGTGGTGGTTGGTCTAGAGGGAGACCCAACGACTGGTTGTGTGTGTTGGTGTTGTCGATGTCGGGGTCATCTGTACTGGGTCCAATCGGCATCGTACCTATAACAAGACGACCAGATATGGGAGTAAAAACGAACCAAAAGACAACACAGAACAACAATCAAGCAAATCACTAGTCAAGTCACAACGTTCACGTGGGTAGGGCTTGTTTGGGTTTGCCGTGAGGGCGGCTGGCTTGCACAAGAGTTGGTGTATCAAGCAAGTTGCAATCAAACAAACAAGAACAAATTAAAACCCTAAACAAACGTAAACAAAGCAACTGAGTAGCAAGAAATCATCTTCTAGGAAGCTACCTAGACGATGGAGAGATTGAGAAGATGAGCTTAGACCTTGGTGAGGAGTTAGGGTGGCCTTATTTTGACTATACCTAACTTTGGATTTTTTTTTTGAATATCTTCTTTTTTTTATCCGAGATCTTATCTTTTGATCTTTTCGGATTTGCAAAAGGAAGCAAAAGAAAAAGGTCTAAGTAACAAGAATATCACAAGTGTGATCTTTGTAGAGAGAGGAGAGAGAAAATAAGATTTGATGATATCTTATATTAGGAAATTGGCAAACTTAACTAAAAAGTAATATCTTTGAAACAAGGAAATTCTATCTATGCATGAAATAAGGAAACAAAAGATTCTAGCATGCAAGATAACAAAATTACCTAACACACCAAAACTTAGGGAACAAGAAAAAAAAATTCGGCGAAGAGAGGATCTTGTAGAAACCGAAGGTATGGATAAGATGCAAATTCGGGTGTTTTCTCGCGAGATGTTATGGAAGCAAACGATGGGGGCAAGGAAAATTTGTGAACAAGATTGAAACTTGAGTTCGTGACTTACAAGACTGTTGGGCTCTGATACCAGTTGATATGTCCTTGCCTCCTATGTCAAGCCAAATTGTCAAAGGAGACGCCTTTGGATCTAGTCTTGGTTGGGAAGTCACGTGATGAACTCGTCTCGGTGATGGTGGAGTTCGTGAACAGAAGAACGCGATGAATCGGTGGTGATGGAGACGGTGGCGGAAGCGATTTAATGGAGGGATAGACGATTTGAAAGGACAAGTCATTGGTGTCATAGCGTCGACTGCGGGTGAAGGAGATGCAAAGATAGACTTTGCTTGAAGATCAAGCAGTTGCCGTAGCGTCGACGGTGGAGGAAATGAGGATGAGAGGGATATGGGTGACGTCTGATCAAGGGAAGGAGGATAAACACTCGACTTAAAACCTTGAACTTTAACTTGAACGTAAGAAATAACAATAACAAAGTCGGGTATAAATAAGGGAGGTGAGACGTCAGATGGGCCGAGTCGAACCTCGTGGGCTAGCCCATGCAAGCATGCAAAAAGGCTCAAACCCTAAAAGATAAAAGGAAACTATCTTAAATGCTAAAGATAAGGAAACTATCTAAAACGTTGCAAATAAGGAAACTATCTAAACAAGCTGAAAATACCAAATATAGATAATGCTTGAAAAGAACGCGTGAAAAATCATGAACGCATTGAAGGCTTTGACGAGATCATCGCGTGAGACGACGAAGGGTCACAGTCTTCAGAAGAACGCGTTATTTCACTGTCTTCAGAAACTCCGATGGTGGCGAGGACGACGAGCCTTGGATGGGTCTCTGGGCTTCCTTGGCTGGCGGCGACGCGTGCGATAAGTGACGCGACGGCGGCGACGATGGCCTTGGATATAGATCGTGTCACTAGGCCCTGTGAACGTAGGCTCATGGCCTCTTCCTCGTCTTGAGCCGTCATGGGAGGCAGGGTCACATCACACTGGGTATTCCAAGATCCTGTCGAGTTTAGCAAATGAGATACTCTCATTTCAGACAGATGTTGTGGGCATCGGGTAATAGCTTTAAATTCAGCATTGCCCTCGATCCAAGGATCCTTCCAAACCTTGATCGAATTACCATTACCCACTTGCCACCGAGCCCCCTTGTCAATGACTTACCTCGATTCTGCAATTGATCACCAAAGGTATCTGGGATTTGTGCCCACAGGAGCATCCATAAAGGAGGTATGAGGAGAATACTTGGCTTTAAGAATTTGCACAACAAGGAGATTCGGGTTTTACAGAATTCTCCATCCTTGCCGCCCGAGTAAAGCCCAGTTAAAAAGTTGTAGATCTCTGAACCCCATGCCCCCTGCCTTCTTAGCACGACAAAGGTTTCTCCAGCTACACCAATGGATCTTTCGTTCTTCCCTTTTCTGACCCCAAAAAAATCGGCCCATGATACCTTGAAGGTCATTGCTGACTGTCTTGGGAAGCTTGAAGACGCTTAAACAGTAAGTCGGGATAGCCTGAGCAACAACTTTGATCATCGTTTCTCTCCCAGGCTTAGACAAAAGAAGCTTCTTCCAACTAGCTAGTCTCTTCTCAACTTTCCCCCTAACTGCCTTGAAAATTTATTTCTTCGATCGGCCCACAACAGCAGGGAGGCCCAAGTACTTCTCAAACTGGTCAATTTGATTCACCTCCAAAATTTGTTGAATAGCTACTCTTACATCAGTTGGAGTCCCACTACTAAAACATATTTCAGTTTTGTCAAAATTCACTACTTGTCTAGAGGCCCTTTCATATTTCCCCAGAATTGCCTTCATCTCTTCGGCATGTCTCACCTCAACATTGGAGAACATAATGCAATCATCTGCATAGAGAAGGTGGCTAATATGAGGGACGGAGGGAGCAATAGAAATACCAGGAAGCAATGCTCTTCTGCTGGCATCATCTATCAAGGCCGAAAGTTCTTGTCCACATATGATGAAGAGATAAGGGGAGAGAGGGTCCCCCTGCCTAAGCCCTCTCCTGGGAGTAATCTGATCAGTTGGTTTGCCATTAAGCAAGATAGAGTACTTCACGGAACATACACATTCCATCACTCTAGAGATCTAGAATTGGCTGAACCCCATCTTAAGCATAGTCTTCTCCAAAAACACCCATTCGATCATGTCATAGGCCTTGGACATGTCCAATTTGACAGCAAATTGCCTCAAATTCTTTCCATTGCTGGATAGATGATGGAAAATCTCAAACGCGATCATGTAATTATCTGTGATCATTCTTCCAGGAACAAACCCACTCTGACTTGGGCAAATAATCCTATCAGCATGTCTTTCAATCTATTGGCCAAGACTTTAGAGATAAGTTTGTAGAATACATTACACAAACTAATGGGTGTGTAGTCCTTCATGTTTTGGGCCTTATTCTTCTTAGGGATGAGGACGATGAAAGTATTGTTAATCCCCTCTGGGAGCTCCCCACCATTCAAGAAGGTGAGAGCCTCGGTGGTGATCTTATCCCCTACAATAACCCAGTAAGTCTAATAGAAAAGAGTGCACATTCCATCAGGCCCTGGCGACTTGAGGGGGTGCATCTGCTTCAAGGACCTCTGATGAGGGGATCCCCAGCGGATCACCACAGCGAACCCATGTAGGCCCCATTCCAGGGTCACCTACAGGACCTAACCATGGCCCCGGGACGCTGTCCCCCGATCAAGGTCTGCAGACCGTGAATCCCAACCTCTGACAGGACCTCTGTGAGCACCAACCCCTTCCTAGAGTGACACAAACACAAAGGCCTGTAGGTTGTTGGAGGGGGGAATCGAACCCCAGACCTCCCTTTACCAAGCAGGTTTCCCAATACTTGGTACCAATTGAGTTGAAGCCACCATGGCTAGGTACCTTCGTGTCCTCAATTCTCCTTTGGATAACGAAGTAGACTTGTACCCCTATGCCTCCATGACAGAGTTGCTACACTTAGCCATCAAAATTGAAAGAAAATCTAAGGCTAGGAACCAAGGAGGAAGGATGACAAGTGGAGTGCCTAACCGAGGTTATCAACCTTATGGGAGAGAGCCATTTCAAGCAAGGGAGAAGGGGCAACCATCAAAGCCTCATTGGGAGCAAGGAGGGCCAAAGAGGATTGCACAACCCACACCCTCCACACCGAGCCCAAGGCAGCCCACCATGGCCCCTAATGGCCCCAAAGGGAGTACTTCTAACCCTACTCCTAGAGCTAGAGATGTTGTGTGTTTTAAATGCCAAGGTAGAGGTCATATGATGAAAGATTGTCCTAATACTAGAACACTCATGATTAACCACCTAGGGCAATATGAATCCGAGTCCGATTGTGAAGAACATGATGCTTGTGATGATGATAAAGAGCATGAAAATGAATTTGATGATGAGCATGGAATTGAATATGAGCATGGTGAGTCATTGATTGTTAGGAGAACTTTGCATGTGCAACCAGCCCCATGTGATGATAATCAAAGAGAAAACTTTTTCCATACTCGTTGTCTAGTCAAGGGCAAAGTGTGCAACATGATCATAGATGAATGAAGTTGTTATAACATAGCTAGCACCAAGTTAGTTAGTAAATTGCAACTTTCTACTTCTTATCACCCTAGGCCTTATAAATTGCAATGGATGAATGATTGTGGTGAATTGAGAGTTAGCAAGCAAGTTAAGGTGACTATCACATTAGGGCATTATGAAGATACTATTTTATGTGATGTATTGCCTATGCAAGCTTGTCATATCTTACTTGGTCGTCCATGGCAATATGATAGGAAAGTCATGCATGATGGTTTTACTAACCGACATTCCTTTACTTTTCATGGTAAGAATGTTGTCCTCAAACCTATAACCCCATCTCAGGTTACGGATGCATATGAGAAGAAGAAGAGTAAGGAAAGGGAAGAGGAGAGAGTGAGGAAATAAAAGGCCCCACAAAACCAACCCACATCCACGCCTAAGCTGAACCAAGCCCTTAGCATCCAACCCCCAACCGTCCTCTTAGCCTCCAAAAGAGAGCTTAAGGATGAGTTCCTAGACCCGGGCACCACTCTCATGCTATTGTGCAAGGAGCTTAGCTTGTTGAGTGATGATCTTAAGGCCACTCTACCTCCCCGAATTCAGTCCATACTTGAGGAGTTCAATGATGTGTTGCCGAAAGAGTTACCACCCGGCCTACCCCCTATTAGAGGCATAGAGCACCAAACAGATCTCATTCCCGGAGCCACATTACCCAATAGGCCCGCCTATAGGATGAGCCCCAAGGAAACCCATGAAATCCAAACCCAAATTAAGGAGTTGTTAGATAAGGGTTATGTGAGAGAGAGTCTTAGCCCTTGTGTCGTACCCGTGCTTTTAGTGTCCAAGAAAGATGGCTCATGGCGAATGTGTGTGGATTGTAGAGCCATCAATAACATCACGGTCAAATACCGTCATCCCATCCCTCGCCTAGATGACATGTTAGATGAGTTATATGGTGCCATAATCTTTTCCAAGATAGATCTTAAGAGTGGGTACCATCAAGTTAGGATAAAGGAAGGGGATGAGTGAAAAACCGCCTTAAAGACTAAATTTGGTCTTTATGAATGGTTAGTCATGCCTTTTGGGTTAACTAATGCCCCTAGTACTTTCATGCGCTTGATGAACCATGTGCTTAGACATTATATAGGGAAGTTTGTTGTTGTGTATTTTGATGATATACTTGTGTATAGCCGCTCCCTAGAAGACCATGAAGCTCACTTAAGGGAAGTTCTCTCTACCCTTCGTGCAGAGCACTTGTATGCTAATCTTAAGAAATGTGAGTTGTGCACTAATAGTGTTACTTTTCTTGGTTTTGTAGTGAACTCACAAGGGTTGCAAGTGGATGAGCACAAGATTCAAGCCATTCAAGAGTGGCCAACACCCACTTCCGTTGGCCAAGTGAGGAGCTTCCATGGACTAGCTAGCTTCTATCGGCGGTTTTTCAAGGATTTTAGCACCATCGCAGCCCCCTTGACTGAGATCACCAAGAAGCATAGCCCATTCCATTGGGGAAATGCCCAAGAGAGAGCATTCAACACCTTAAAGGAGAAGCTAACCCAAGCACCATTATTAGCTCTCCCGGATTTCAACCGTCCCTTTGAAGTGGAGTGTAATGCTTCGGGCATAGGCATAGGAGGAGTTCTCATGCAAGAAGGTAAGCCTATTGCCTATTTCTTCGAAAAGTTGAAAGGTGCATGTCTTAACTACTCGACATATGATAAAGAGTTGTATGCTTTGTTTCGAGTGCTTAAGACTTGGCAACACTACCTATGGCCTAGATAATTTATTTTGCATACCGATCATGAGGCTTTGAAGCATTTTAAGAGTCAAGATAAATTGGATAGGCGTCATGGTAGATGGATGGAATTCATTGAAACATTTCCTTATGTGATTAAGTACAAGAAAGGAAAAGATAATGTTGTTGCTGATGCTCTTTCTAGGAGGCATGTCTTGTTGACCACATTAGACTCTAAGGTGCTAGGATTTGCATATATAAAAGAGTTGTATGTGGATGATGCTGATTTTTGCGATGCTTACAAGCAATATGTGCTAAAAGGTTCATTAGATAAGTATTACTTGTTTGATGGATTCTTGTTCAAAGTTGATAAAGTGTGCATACCTCGTTGTTCCCTTCGCTTGTTACTTGTTGAAGAAGCCCATAGGGGTGGATTGATGGGTCATTTTGGGAGGGAAAAAACATACCATATGTTGCATACTCATTTCTTTTGGCCATATATGCTTAGGGATGTTGAGCACCTAGTTAAGAGATGTTTGGATTGTTTGAAGGCCAAGTCTAAGTTGAAGCCCCATGGATTGTATAGTCCTTTGCCCATTCCTACAGCCCCTTGGGAAGATATATCAATGGATTTCATTGTGGGATTGCCTAGGACTAAGAAGGGGAGAGATTCGATCTTTGTGGTAGTTGATCGTTTCTCTAAGATGGAACATTTCATAGCTTGTCATAAGACCGATGATGCATCCAATGTAGCTAGCCTATTCTTTGGGGAAATAGTTAGGTTGCATGGTATACCTAGGACTATAGTGAGTGACCGAGATGTGAAGTTCTTTAGCTCATTTTGGAAGACACTTTGGAGCAAGCTAGGAACTAGGTTATTGTTCTCTACATCTAGTCATCCCCAAACCGATGGTCAAACGGAGGTGACTAATAGGACCTTAACCACCATTCTTAGAGCCATTCTTAGGAAGAATCTCAAGGCCTGGGAGGAAGCTTTACCCCATGTGGAGTTTGCTTATAATAGGACCGTCCATTCCTCCACACAATTGACTCCCTTTGAGTGTGTTTATGGTGTAAATCCTTTAACCCCACTTGATCTTACCCCCTTCCCCATGAAGGAGCGAGAAAGTTTTGATGCAGGTAAGCATTTGGAGTTCATCAAGGAGCTACATGAGTGCACAAGGAACAAGCTTCATGCCAAAGCAGAGTACAACGCAGCCAAGGCCAACAAAGGGTGCCGCCGCTTGGTGTTTCAACCCGGAGATCTTGTGTGGGTGCATTTGAGAAAGGAGCGTTTTCCCGAGAAGCACAAGTCCAAGCTTTCACCAAGAGGAGATGGACCTTTCAAGGTGCTACACCGTGCTGGAGACAATGCATATGTCTTGGAGCTCCCGGACGATTATGAAGTTAGCCCCATAGTCAATGTAGCCGATCTCACGCCATATCTCTCCATGGATGACGAAGGTGATTCGGGGTCGAATCCTTTTCAAGAAGGGGAGATTGATGAAGGATCATCTGAGGCCTTACCTACGATGCCCACAAAAGGAGATGGTCCACTCACAAGAGCTCAAGCCAAGCGCATGCAAGAGGAGCTCGAGAACTTGGCAAGCCGCCACGTCTCAAGGGAGCCAACTCTCGTCGAGGACTTCACCGAACCCATGCTAAGGACCTTGGTGACCTTCCGAGCCAAGCCATGCGACGAGGAATGAAAGCGAGCATGAAATTGGCTCTCTGGAGACATGCACGGTTAAGGGCACGATTTGTGCCAAACCGTGCGCCTCACCAGAGCACAAGAATTGCACTCTGGAGTTCTGCACGGTTAAGGGCACGGTTTGTGACAAACCGTGCGCCTCACTAGAACCTCATTTCTGGCTTTGTTTTAGGACCACTTTTTGAGACATTACTTGGGCCTTTTAGGGCATGTTTGGGCCGGCTCCCCTAGGGTATTTAAAGGCCATTTTGTTGTCTTTTGACTTAGACTTTGATGAAATGAAATGTTGCTTGCACATGAAATTTGAGAGCTCTCAAGGGAGTGTTCTCCATGGTTGATTCGACTTGCTTGGTTTGACTTGCTTGTGTCAATCTCCTCCATAGGATTGGTGCTCGTAGGCTCTCACAAGAATCCTCCTCGTGCTCCTTGGATTCGTCCATTGTTGTGTGAGGTTGTAGAAGAAAGGGTTGGTTGATATTTGGTTTTGGTTCTTGGGAGACATCTTAGGGCTCCAAGGGTCTTGCCTCTATTCAATTCGGTTCTTTCTATATCCCCTTGTTTATCTTTGTTATTTCTTGCTTATTTTCATATTTCTAACTCATTTGTGTTTCATCTCTTCTCCTCCATCTCTATGAGTCTCTCTTGGCGTCAAGATCGGGCCACTCGCGGCTAATCCCCGCATCAACCTCTCCACATCCTCTCTACAGAAATCCCTATCCAGCCCAGACTTCATCTCCTCGGTGATACAAGTGTTCACACAGCTTAGAACCTGCTCGACTCCTTCAGGGGTGCATCTATTAAACAAGGCTTCAAAATATCCATTGATAGTGCTCTCAATCTCCTTAGCCCCGGAGCATTCAGATCCATCTTCTCTGGCAAGCGATTTGATTCTATTTCTCTCTTTCCCGACAGAGGCAGACTTGTGAAAAAACTTCGTGTTTCTGTCCCCATCCTTGATCCACAAAGCTCTACTCCGCTGTCTCCAGTGTTTTTCTTCCTCTAGCACCAGATCAGCAATTTCCTTGACCAGAAGCCGTCTTTTGGCCATCTGCTCTCGCGACAAACCCCCCCTATTCAGTTGCTGGAGTGGGTCCCTCTTCCTCTGAAGCATCCTTCTAATTTTTCCTCTCTGTTTTAGCCTAGGCAGCAAGGTTAGAGGCACACTTGGCAATAGTGGAGGAAGTATTGTCATGACTGTTCGACCAAGCATCTTCAATGATACTTCGACACGCTTCATGGGCAGTCCATGTCTCCTCAAATCTGAAAATCTTCTTCTTTCTGCCTTCATCCTCCAAGTGGTGAAGAACTTTAATTGGAGCGTGGTCGGACCACTCTTTGTTGAGATTAAGAACCTTAGCTGTAGGGAGCATGTTCATCCAACCCTCATTAGCAAGAAATCTGTCCAATCTACATTGCACATTGTCACTCCCAGCCCTGCCATTATCATACGTGAATTCGTATCCACTGAAGCCAAGATCGGCAAGCTCACAATCATCAATAGCCTCCTTAAAGGCCTCCATCTGATGCAAAGATCTATCCTGACCCCCTTTCTTTTCCGACGGCAACAAGATCTCATTAAAATCCCCAAAACAGAGCCAAGGTAGCATATGCTCAGAGGCCAACAGACGAAGGAGTTCCCATGACTTATATCTCATATCAGTCTCAAACCACCCATAGAAGCTCGTGATCCTCCATTCTCCCTCATCATTCGACATGGAGAAGTCCATGTGGTGTGCAGACATGGAAAGCAAGCTAACTCTATACTCCGATTTCAATACAAGCTAGGCCTCCAGCTCTGCCACAGTTGTCAATGGCAAGACCCTCATAACCCTTTATTCTATATAAAACTCTCTGAAATTCACGTCCACTGAGTTTGGTTTCAGATAGGAAACTGCCAAGGGGTTGCCCAGGCCCCTGCAGTTTATACCAAGGCAATTCATGGCGACGGGCGGGGCTGAACCTGGTCAGCCGCCGCCTTAGTAGGGGATTGAGGGGTGATTGCAGAAGCCCTTTTGTTCTTGACATGGACTTCAACCAAAACACCCTGATCGATCTCCATAACTGAAAGATTACTTGATGCTTTCCTCTTCTTGGATAAAGGTTCAGAGCTACTAGTGCCCTTATCATCCTTCTCTCTGGCTAAGCGTTTCCACGCCTTCTTTGGAAGAGCCAGCTGCCCCTGATCCTCAGTGCTAGTACCGCCCCTCAAAGTCATTTCCACAGCCCCTGCCAGCATGCCCTTATTATCCTTAGAAGCCACCACCATACTGCACTTGGCAGCCATGGCCAAATCAGAATTAGCATCCACTTCATGGCCAACATGGGGGCAATCTAAGTCATTAGCCTTAGCCAGTTGGTTCGATTGAATCACGTCTGCCTGCTTCTTCGAGCTCACGGCTGGAAAGCCCTGCTCTGACTCAGTATTCGGTGGCCGTTTAAGCTTTGCCTTAGTCTCCTTGTCCAAGCGCTCAAACTTCAGCCTGTCAGCCTCTCTATCCGCTTTGTCAACAATAAAATCCTTGATAGCAGGGGCCTTAAGCCATGGACCATATTGTGCAGCGACCCCTGTTTCAAGGCTCTCTTCGTCCTGCTCACATTCTCTGTCCGTGTGCCCCAAAATCCCACATCTATAGCAGAAATCAAGCACATGGTGGTACATGAAGTCCATCCATATAGGATCTAGATTATCAAAATTGACCTTCATCCCTCGCATGAGAGGCTTTCTCACCTCAATCTCGGCACAGATCTTAACAGCCTCCCCCCATCCGAAGTCCACATCGTCTTCCATACTCAGAAATCTTCCCAATGCGTCCCCCCCCCCCCCGTTCTAGCCACTGTCGCGGTTCACTTGTTAAAAGGCAAGTTCAAGATACTCACCCACATGGGAACTTTGTCAAAACGCAGGTCCGCTAGCTTCTCTCCTCCTTCTATATCCTGAAGCAACAGAAGGCTTCCATTGAAATTCCATGGCTGATGGTCAAGGACCCATTTCTTGTCATGCTCGTGGAAAAACTGGAAGATAAACTTATCGCTGCCAACTTCCTTTATCACCAGCCCTTTCCTAGGCTTCCAAAGTTGCTCCAAGGTTCTTCACATCACCTTCTTATTCACAAACTTTTGCGTCAAGATCTTTCCAGCAACCCCTAGCCGGATTCTCCCGAGGCTCGTTTCTTCACGGGCTTCTTCTATAACAGCAATCGCCTCCTCTTTCTCAGTCAGTGAGAACCATTTCCATTGTTGCTCCAGATCAGTCGTCATCAGGACAAGCAAAGAAAGAAAGAAAAGAAGAAGAAAAAAAACTCACTTTTGTGGCTCATTCTAAGGCTCTCTCACAAACGATGTAAAAAGCGACTCCTTTAAAGATAAAAACCCCACTTTTAAGGAAACAAAACAATGACAAAGACAGAAACCCCTACCCATAAAGGAAACCAAGCAAAAACGGTAAGCAAAACGGGAACTTCACTAGGAAGACCAACCTAGCATGGCGCTAGACCCAAAAACCCACATTGTCGGTGCCCTAGAACCCTAGGGAGCGTTCCAACGGAGAGACATCACTCATCCAAGTTATACTCAAGCATAGTACAAGTCTTTGACTTCAACAATCTATATCCAAGATTGATATACGATACTCCTCTTTGAAAAAGTAAACCCTACTGTCCAAATAGAATTAGGATGTTATATATTAATTAATTTAAATTCAAATAAATAATACGATATATATAAAGTACAACTTAAACATTCAATAAATCAATATCGATCATATAAAATTCATTATTAGATTCTTTTCATTTTATTTGTTTTCTTTTGGCCAAGTCAATAATTTTGTTATTTCCCCGTGTACATAAACACCTAATTCATTCAATTAGCTTTAAGTATTTGGTAAAACATCTTTACCCTTAAATAACAAGGAAGTATATACGATGGGTTGCCCCATCATTAATGGGTAAGTAAACCATGACACATTTCAAGACAAAATCTTATCTACCAAAAATCAGTTAATAAAATGGAAAACCAACTCCCTCTCGTAAGAAGGTAGAAATACTTTAATAAAATAAAATTTGGCTGCTAAACCAAACTATATCATGCAAAGTGTATGCTACCCTCCTACATTCACAAAGAATTAGATTCAATTAACAGATCTTTCTTCTAGAACAAGGACTCCTCCTATAAACCTATAATTACACTAGTATAAAAAGGGACATAGACAGCGGAACCAAACCAAACTAAAAGCAAATCTCAATCAACAAACTGTAGACAAAATAATAGATATCCCGATCCCTGAGTTGCCGATCTCGATCGGATAGATTATACTGGACATCAAGTAAAAACAGTTGGTTCTCTACTAAATTAGCCTTTGAAATGATTACTAAACAACAAAATCCCAATACAAACAACTTTTCCTGGATATGGAAACTAGATATATATCATAAGATTAAAATTTTTCTTTGGAAAATATGCCATGATGGCCTCCCCACCAAATCCAGACTAGCACAAAATCACATATTGGTTACCCTAGCATGTGACTCATGCAACAACCCATTCGATTTAATACACTTCCTTATAAAATGCCCATTTACTATCAACCATATCAAAGAACAAAATACAACTATTGGTCCCATCATCGATAATATTAATATTAATATTAATAATAAAAAATCAAAAGACATAATGATTGAACTTCAGTCGTTACTGACTAAAAAAGAATTTACTAATCTCTGCACTATTTGGTGGAGTATTTGGATTTATAGGAACCAAATCATCTTTGAAACTGACCCTAATGACAAAATCAAAAATCTTACACAATATATTTCTACTCTAATTAAAAACTAGGACTCAACAAAAAGAGAAGAGCATAAGGATGCCCCCAACCAATTATAAAAAAGCACAACCAAAAAGAAAAAGAAAATTTCTCCATTGGGAAAAAACTAACCGACAATTTTATAAAATTAACTTTGATGGCTCTAAACAATCTAACGGTGAATCTGGTATTGGATTCATCATTAGAAATGATAATGATGATATTATCCACATGTAAAATAAACGTTGTTGATCTAATAGTATTCTCATGACATAAGCTCTGGCACTAAAACACAGTATCAAAATTGCTAAGACAAAGAAACTAACCAAATTGCAAATTGAAGGTGACAATCTCTGCCTTATAAATTCTTTGATAGGCATTTGGGATTATCCCTGCGAGATTGAGATGGTTGTGGCCGACATCCAATCTTTTCAAGAAGTCCATTTTAAACACTTTTTTTGGGAGGTGAATCATTATGCTGATTGCATAGCTAAACTCAGCTTTTCACCAAATGTATCTAACCTTAGTCTTGATTCAGAACTTTGTGTTCTCATCCACATGGATGCTCTAGATTGGACTTCACACAGATTCTAACTCAACCTAATTATTTCCTTATGAAAAAAGAAAAGAAAAGAAAGTATATATGAAAATGCGGTATATTTTTCTAATCAGGCAATTTTTTTTTTATAACAATACAATGTTTGAAAATAGCTTTACCCCAACATGTGTATAATATCTCACATATAATATTGGGTAGATATCTTTAATTTGTTTCTATCATCTATATACTATTACTAAAGTCATAACTATCTCTCCTAGGTGTCAACCTTCTAGCTATGCCAAGTCATAAACGTAATTAACTTATTTGTCTATTTGTCTTTATATTATTCTACAAACTAAAGCCCAATTATCAACCTAAATTAGCTATATCTTTCTTACCATATAAATTAGTAGTAGCTTATATAATATATCTAGGTGATGTCATTGTAGATGAATAAGGAAAGCTATATTATATCTATTTACTATTTTACACTTATTATTATATGTTTGATAATTAATTCATATCATTAATTACTAAAATATGTAATTATCACATGGAATTTACGTAGCTTTTTGGTGACTAAATAAATATAAATTAGATATTTTATCAAACCGGTAAGCTTCTATACAAATTACGCAAAATATATGAAATTCTTATCTTATATTATTTTATATCAATATAAATTCATATTGTTTAGGAATATATTATCTAATTTTATAAAAATATTATTAAATACATTGTTTAGTCTTATTAGCTTTAATTATTTATAGAAATAAAGGTTTGTAAATCGTTTATTCTTCTACATTCAAGTAATCAATTTTAGAAAATAACATAAAAATTATCCCATGTGCTAGATCATTTTAAAACTTTTATATACATTACTATGAAAAATTTAAGATACAAAAAGTATTTTTGAAATGATTTTACATCTAAAAAAATAATAATAATTATAATACTGATAATTATACAATTAAGACTGCAAAGAAGTAATACTTATTTTCTTAAGAACAACTGTAAAGATAGTTATTGATTATAAACCCCAAATTATATTTCTTTATAAAATCTTACAAAAATCATTCTTTATCTATTCTAATTTTAATATAGTTATAATGACAATCTTACAAAAATCATTCTTTATCTCTAATGGTTGATTTATATATTCCTACAATTTATATAACCTAGATAATTAAATAATTTTAATACAATCCACCATCTATAATTCATAACACCACATTTTTAAATATATACATCTTTATGATAAGATTTTCATTATAATAACGAGATAGTGTAAAAATAAAATTATAATGGTCTTGACCTTTTTCTTGATTATAAATATCAAGTCGGAAATAAACTCGGTATATTATAATGCAATGATCTTTACTTAATTTTAGATAGTGGTTTGTCTTAGTTTATTTAAGAAGGGGATATATTTATCCAAACTTAGTAATTATGTTACTTCATATATTTAAAAATTAAAAATAAAATATCACAACTTTATGGATTTGTTTTCAGTTTTTGAATAATTTTACTCTCAAAATATAAACAAATCTGTTAAGAAGGAAGTTAAAATTTTAAAAAAAATTATAAAAAATGTTTCGCGTGTCAAAAGGAGGTGAAGACGCATATCATATAGTAAAAGATGTGTATTTTAGGTGAGACATATAGTCTGAGGAGATTTCGATTAAGTAATTATATAGTATGTTGAACTTAATTAAAAAAAAAAAGACATGTTTTGTTGTGGCCGTTTATTATTTGGTATTTGCGAGTAGTTTATATGACATAATTGATATCAAGCCTTTTTATTTTATTGTTATAAATGATGGTTTTATATTCAATTGATAATATTAAGAAAAACTTACTTTTAGATTCGAAAAAAATAAAACAAAACTCATAAATTATAAATTGGTAGTCAAACGATTGCCTATATACCTTACTTGATCCATGTTTTTTGTTACAATTTTTATAAAATTTTAAAAGTGAATGTTAGAGGTGTGACTGGATTGATGACATGACGAAAGAAAATATGTCGTGTTATAAACCCATAGAATCTAATTTCCTTTTTCAATATCATAACTCTCATCAAATTTCTAAAGTTCACATCATTACTTTATTAAAATTATCACTTGAAAAATTGAATAATTTTATATTTTAGTTTATATATATATAAATCGATAGATAGATAGATAGATAGATAGATACAATACTAAAGTTATTTTTCTAATATCAATGAATTAAAATCAAATTTATATTTTATATTTCAATATATATATATAGATGTTGGAATAAGAGCCTTCTTCAGGGAACCAAAAATGCAAAAATTGGCTTCTCCAGGGAACAGATCAAGTGGCAACACAACCCGGATAAAGTTTGAATCACATGAAAGCTTTCCGAAATCAATATTTTGCCCCTTTATCAAGCCTTAGGGAATCCACGAAAATTGAAGTGAGATAAGACAAACCAACCAATTCAAATCAAGGCTTTTGATGAGAATTGAACTTTAGAGAATGTGTTTATGGACTTTTAGCTTCGTATGGAATGATCTTAAGTGAGATCAATTTCGACCAACCCAACACTAATGCCCTAGAACCCTTTATATAGAATTTAAGGAACTTCTAGATCAGTTTACAAGAAGTTATCGGGCAGTTACGACGGTTACCAAGCGGTTACAACCGCTTCAAAGACAGTTACCTTTTCTGGGAACTGAACCTAGCGGTTATCGACGGTTATAAGGTAGTTACACAAGCTATGGCGGTTATAATAGGAGTTGCCACTGCAGACGTGATTGAAGTTACAAGCACGTTCTAGACACGTTGTATATTACTCGTGCATAAACGAAAATATCACAAGGATTGAATTTCCGCTTAGTGTAATTACACATTCCAAACACCCAGGAATCATGGTGTCCAAAGGATTGAACCAATCTACCCCTCTTGGGTGCCTGAAGATAATACATACACAAGTTACTTTACAACTCTTAAAGTCTAACTTGACTCTCTTACGGCGTTGAGTCCTTATCCATTCATAAGCATATCTGAAGCCAACCCGGAACTTCATGAAGCGGCCAAACTTCACACTTACATATGTAGATCCCTTAAGAGTAACGATACCCAATCGTGCACCTACAATCTACACTTTTTCAAAGGAACTATTAAGAAGACTCTGTCTTCAACCTCCCTCTTGTAGAAACTGAGCACACACTTGGGGATTGTTCTTTTGTGCTCTTCAGTTTCTAGGTGTGGGCTTTCCACATTGAATTCATCCCTAATGCTAGTTAGGTAGGAATTGGATGTCCCACCACTAGAAGACTAAATGGGTCTTAATCCCATCCCCTTAGCTGACTTGGAGACCAAGTCTCTCACTAACCCCTTCGTCAAGTGGTCAGCCAAATTTTGTTGAGACCTAACAAAATCCACCGAAATTACCCCATGCGTAATGAGCTCTCTTACCGCACTATGCCTTACACCCAAGTGGCATGATTTCCCATTGTATACATGGCTAAATGCCTTAGCCAAAGTTGCAGCGCTATCACAATGGATTGATATGGGTGAAATTGGTTTCTCCCACAATGGAATTTCATAAATCAAATTCCTTAGCCATTCCGCTTCTTTCCCAGCAGCCGCTAAGGCAACAAACTCTGATTCCATCGTAGAACTCGTGATGCAAGTTTGTTTCTTGGAAGTCCATGAAATGGCACCCCCACCAAGTAGAAATACCCATCCACTAGTAGAAGAATGATCCTCTTCATTCGTTATCCAACTTGCATCCAAATACCCCTCTAACACCGAGGGGGAACCAAAGTACGTAAGACCAAAGTTTATGGTCCCCTTGAGGTATTGAAGTACTCTACGGACCGCTCGCCAATGAATCACACTAGGATTACTAGTGTATCAGCTAAGTTTCCCCACTGCAAATGCAATGTCAGGTCTTGTACTTGTCATGGCATACATCAAGCACCCAATAACCCTTGAGTACTCAAGTTGTGACACGGATGTTCCTTTGTGAGGGAACAATCGTGCAGAGGGATCAAATGGAGTGCTGACTGGACAACACCCATCATAATTGAACTTCTTCAACACTTTCTCAATTTAATGAGATTGTGTTAATGCCAAACCTCCCTCTTCCCTTTTTATCCTAATCCCAAGGATAACATTTGTAATATCCCTCATTTTATAAGGATATTTTGGAATTTTTTCAACTCCCGTACTACAAGTCAGATTAAATTCAGAGAAGTTCGGACATCCTATAAAATGTTTGATCTCTGTCATATTTTTCTGAGTAGTATAAAATATAGTTGATGTATTTTCAGGGTTAATTAGTCGCTCGTGTACGAATATATTTAACCCGGGGTTAAGATAATTAACCCAAAAGTAAAACGTGTAATACCCCTCACTTTTGTAAGGGTATTTTTGGAATTTTCGGGCACTGTTGGAATTTTTCCAAATGCCCATAAGGCACGTCGAATTATTTTCAGTAGAGTTCGGATTTTTCCGTAACATCCATGCTCTCCGAAATAATTCCTTGAGTGGTATAAAATACATTCAATGTATTTTCAGGACTTAGAATATTTGTTTGGATACAAACATATAATTTCCGGGGTTTAAAACCCATACCAAAACTGTTCCCCAAAAGTTTTGTGGTTGGGAATGTTACACGTGAGCTCAGAATTCTTCCCTCCGTGTGCAAAGCTTGGCCGAGAGTCTGATGTGGTGGTCGGGCACCCACGTCTCCTCACTTGTCTGGTCGGGGAACATCCTCCTTGTGCTTTTTAAGGGAGCTCGATGGAGGGTGATGGTAACGAGCTGTTCTATGGGAATGAGCTCTTCTGTTGGAACGAGCTCTTCAGCGAGCTATTCTGTTGAAGTGAGGTCTTCAACGAGTTGTTGAAGTGAGGTCTTCAACGAGTTGTTGAAGTGAGGTCTTCAACGAGCTGTTGTAGTGAAGACTTCAACGAGCTATTGAAGTGAGGTCTTAAACGAGCTGTTGTAGTAAAGTCTTCAACGAGCTCTACTGTTGGAACGAGCTCTTTAGCGAGCTATTCTGTTAGCTCTCCAACGAGCTATTCTCTCCAATGAGCTGTTCTCTTGAACGAGTTGTTCTCTTGAACGAGCTGCTCTCTTAAACGAGCTGCTCTCTTGAACGAGTTGTTCTCTTCAACGAGTTGTTCTCCTGAACGAGCTCTTCAACGAGCTCTTGGAACGAGCTCTTCGTTCAAACTCAGCGCATTCTTGTTGATCTTATCCGTGACATCATCAGGATAAGATTTCTGCAATTTTATCCCTTTGCCTGAGCCGTCTGACACCTCCCCTAGCCATCCCATCTTGTTCCCTTGCAAGTTGACTTCTTCCCCTTGCAAGTTGATTTCTTTCCCTTGCAAGTTGGGCTCCGTATTTGGGCTATAAAAGGAGGGGAAATGGGCTGAGATGCTTATCAGAAGCTCTCATTTTCTCCTCTAAAATTCTCCAAAAATCCCTCCATCGTTGTCCAAGCTTTAAGCTTCGTTCAAAAGTGATCAAAGATTCCTTGGAATAATAAAAGGTGCTCTTGAGTGGTATTCAAAGGCCTAAAGAAGGTGTTGGAGAACAAACCCCCAATCGAATCGAGCCAAATGAATCGAACTCGAGATTTATTATCCAGGATTTGTCTCTGTTTTGGACCCAAGAACTCGTCGTCTTGAAGCTTTGTTCAAGCTTTCTTCGGATCTAAGACAAGTGGCGGTTCACTCTTGCTTATCATTCCATATTTCACGTTAATTATCAATTGTTTAATTGTTAATTAAGTTGGAATGATTTCCTGTTTTCGTCTAGGAACAATTTTAATAATTGTATGTGGATTTCAAAGGAAGATTAATATAGGTTGCATATATTGTTAGTAGCAACGCTATTTTGATATATATATATATATATATATAGATTGATAGATCTATGATGTTGGCCTTGATGGCTTTGATGTGATTTGTGCTGTTCTGAACTGTTTAGTTAGAACGAGTATTCGTAGGAATGCTACTGTGCATCGCTTGGCGAGTGCTAGTCGTTTTTTGATAACTTGGTGGTTAGGATTTAGTTCCTACCATCCTTCTATGGGTCTGTGCACTTAGTTGGTGCCGTTAGTAGGAATTTAGTTCCCGACTCGATTTTTATGGATTTAGTTCCCGACTTGACATCTCAAGATCCTGCGGGATGAGATGAATGAAAAGCCTATAACGTGTTTGTGTGTTTTGGATTTAAAATAAGATAAGTGCTTTAGTGCACATAATTAAAATACCATTGGGCGAGTAGTGCAGCTAGGTAATAGTACAGCTAGGAAAACTCGTCTGGACTTGATTAGAGTAAAGTTCTTTTTCCAATCTGGATTCGCTTTGGGCGGTGAGGTTGGTCATGGACCGAAACATCAAGTCAGTTTTGAACGCTTGAGTGTTATGTTAATGTTCCAGACTTTGTCATATTTCCGATAAGACTCATTTCGTTGGAGTCTTCTTTGGGATTGATTGCTGTGAGACTCGGTCTCCAGAATCTTCTCTTGATCATGCCTGTTTCATATATTCCAGTAGGAGTATGGTGGTTGACTATCGTTTTCGGTTTTAATTCGAGACGATGAGTCTAACCTAATACGACTACTTTGAACCAATCTGCTTTGTACCCTTGCATAGTCTTTTTAATAAAGACTAACCAACCGTAATTGTTCTCTGTATGGTTGGCTGGTGTCATCCGCTCGATTCAGCACATCAGATAAACTGCTACGAAGGCTAGAACGACTATGAAGACAAACGGTGTTTTTGATAAGTTTATCCAGGTTGAGATCCTTGGCGGATGATCATTGGATCAATACCCTTTTTTGGTTTTATAAAAGACTTCCGTTGTATTTCTGATGTAATTGTCGTACTTGGAATTGTGTTGTAATTCCACGACTATGATTTAAATAAAAGTTATGATATTTTTATCATAATTGTTGCTTTTATGATTTATATCAAATGGAAAAGCCTGGGGTGACTCCGGCTGTGAAACCCGAGGTCATTGGCAGTAATACCTTTCCAAATGGGTTAAGATTTGGGGGTGTTACAGAGTTGGTATCAGAGCCGAAAGTTTTAAAACGGGTTTGGGATTTTATAAACCATTTACTCGTTTTAAATTGAGCAATATTTTCGAAGGCTCTGGATTTTCAAAATTTCGAAGCCGTTCATAGTCGTGCCTTCTTCGGTCTGATATGGAAACAAACTTCCATATTTAGAAAGACTAACTCTCTTCTCGTCGCCCGTAGATTATGGGTGCTTTCGTTCTCTTCAGAGGGACTCGAAGAAAGCCGAGGTGGTTTCGCCATCTCCAGTTAGGCTTGAATTCCCAGTTCCCTCATTATGGATTGAGGTTGTAGAACCTAGTAACTCGGTTTGAAGTTCACCAATGAAAATTACCAAGTTTGATCTGTTCTAAGTTGGTTTTATTACATTAAGTATATCAAAATGGTATTAATATGATAAAATCATTGGAATTGGATCGGTAAACAGATAGTGAACACAAGAAACACTGTTCATGCTGGTAATGTGCCAAGTAATGACCCTAGACCAAACATAAGGAATGTTGCAGACCCTGTGGAGGAACACGAGTCTGTTTCTCACAATAATCCAGAGGGCAATGGCCAAGCTCAGGTCAATGCTCTAGTGGTATTGGATGCCGTAACAATTGAGGAAATTCGGGGAATTTTGGTGCAAACATTCACCGATATCATGCGACCAGTCGCGCCTCGGGCACAAGCGGTGCCAATTCCTCATGTGGTTCCTAGATTTGAGGAGCCAGATGCCTATGTACCTCAAGGAGAAGCAGTCAGGAATAGAGGTGATTATGGCTGTGCATTAAAGGCAATAAGCTCTATGAGGCCTGATAGTTATAACGGAAAAGGAGAGCCAGTCAGGGTGGCTCATTGGTTTTCCCACATGGAGCGGTTATTTCGCAATGTGGAGTGCACTGAAACTGAGAAGGTGCATATAGCTTCCCTTCAATTGAAGGAAGATGCTAGTGAATGGTGGGAGAACACCGGTCTTGCTGATAGCCCTGATTTAAATTGGGCAATGTTCAAAACCAAGATGACCGATCGATTCTTCTCTCGGGCTATGAGGGAAGAAAAGCACAAAGAATTCCTCTATCCGCAGATTGAAGGATTAAAAGTGGCCGAGCTTGCCACCAAATTTAATCACCTGATGCAGTATGCTGGGTCAGAGGTATCCAGTGAGGAACAAAAGATATGGCACTTCCATGAGTGGATGAGCCCAGATATTAAACCATCGATGGTGCACCACACATGCTCTACATTGGAGCAGTACGTGGATGCAACCTATAAATTGGAAGTGACTCTGGAGGAGTCAACAAAGAGGCGTAACAACCAGAGGCAAGTGCAGGACCAGCCTCAGGCAGGTGGATTCAAACGTCATGCGCCACCGTCTAACTTTGCCAAGTCTGGTCGAGCAAAGACGGATACAACTCAAGGAGGATCGATGCAACAATCAGATCAACGCAAGAGTCCGATTCAGTGCTACAAATATGGTGCGTATGAGCACAAGAGGAATGCGTGCCTAAAGGAGAAGAAAATGTGTTTTTGTTGTGGGAAGGAAGGACACTTGTAGTTATTTTTTCCGCAAAGGAGGCAGGAAGGAGCTGAATCACAGCAAGGGTCTATTAACCAGAATAATCAAAACAGGTTTAGACCAGTGGAAGCTCCTAATCCTTCAATATAGACAACTGTGTAGAACAAAGGGAAGGCCCCAGCGGCTTCTGGAAGTCAAGGACAATGACTCTTTATAATGAGTCAAGATGACAGGGAGGAACCCTGATCAAGTAGTTGTGCCTTTCCTTTAAAGATTTAGGAGCATCGACGTGTGTTGATAATCTCCACGGTTTCGTAGTCGGTTGGTTCAACTTTTGTCAAGTGGCCTTAATGTAATGTTTCGGATAAATAAAGAAGTGTTTCTTTGCTCCGAAAATTACTGAGTTCATAGTTATTACAAAGTAATCGTTCATATAAGTCTTGTAAAGTGCCAGAAACAGTGTATATCGGGAGTGGATAAAAGCTGTCGGACTTACAGAGGGGTGTGATTAACACACTATGAGATCTAAAGAGTTAGATCTCATGTGCATGGAATGTGATTCCATTAAGATGTAAATATGACATTTAGCGAATGTCATAATATTGAATCCCAGAAGTAAGAGTTGGCAGTGGCGTAAATCCCTCATCAGTTTAGCCAAGTTTCAGGGTCGAAACTTATTTTAAGGGAGGGGGGGGGTAATGTAATACCCCTCACTTTTGTAAGGGTATTTTTGGAATTTTTGGGCACTGTCGGAATTTTTCCAAACGCCCATAAGGCACGTCGAATTATTTTCAGTAGAGTTCGGATTTTTCCGTAACATCCATGATCTCTGAAATAATTCCTTGAGTGGTATAAAATACATTCAATGTATTTTCGGGACTTAAAATATTTGTTTGGATACAAACATATAATTTCCGGGGTTTAAAACCCATACCAAAACTGTTCCCCAAAAGTTTTATGGTTGGGAAAGTTACACGTGAGCTCAGAATTCTTCCCTCCATGTGCAAAGCTTGGCCGAGAGTCTGATGTGGTGGTCGGGCACCCACGTTTCCTCACTTGTGTGGTCGGGGAACATCCTCCTTGTGATTTTTAAGGGAGCTCGATAGAGGGTGATGGTAACGAGCTATTCTATGAGAACGAGCTCTTCTGTTGGAACGAGCTCTTCAGCGAGCTATTCTGTTGAAGTGAGGTCTTCAACGAGCTGTTGAAGTGAGGACTTCAACGAGCTGTTGAAGTGATTCAACGAGCTGTTGAAGTGAGTCAATGAACTGTTGAAGTGAGGTCTTCAACGAGTTGTTGACGTGAGGTCTTCAACGAGCTGTTGAAGTGAGGTCTTCAACGAGCTGTTGTAGTGAAGACTTCAATGAGCTGTTGAAGTGAGGTCTTAAACGAGCTATTGTAGTAAAGTCTTCAACGAGCTCTACTGTTGGAACAAGCTCTTTAGCGAGCTGTTCTGTTAGCTCTCCAACGAGTTGTTCTCTCCAACGAGCTGTTCTCTTGAACGAGTTGTTCTCGTGAATGAGTTGTTCTCTTGAATGAGCTATTCTCTTCAACGAGATGTTCTCTTCAACGAGTTATTCTCCTGAACGAGCTCTTCAACGAGCTCTTGGAACGAGCTCTTCGTTCAAACTCAGCGCGCTCTTGTTGATCTTATCCGTGACATCATCAGGATAAGATTTCTGCAATTTTATCCCTTTGCCTGAGCCGTCTGACACCTCCCCTAGCCATCCCATCTTGTTCCCTTGCAAGTTGACTTCTTCCCCTTGTAAGTTGATTTCTTTCCCTTGCAAGTTGGGCTCCGTATTTGGGCTATAAAAGGAGGGGAAATGGGCTGAGATGCTTATCAGAAGCTCTCATTTTCTCCTCTAAAATTCTCCAAAAATCCCTCCATCGTTGTCCAAGCTTTAAGCTTCGTTCAAAAGTGATCAAAGCTTCCTTTGAATAGAAAAAGGTGCTCTTGAGTGGTACTCAAAGGCCTAAAGAAGGTGTTAGAGAACAAACCCCCAATCGAATCGAGCCACATGAATCGAACTCGGTATTTATTATCCAGGATATGTCCCTGTTTCGGACCCAAGAACCCGTCGTCTTGAAGCTTTGTTCAAGCTTTCGTCGAATCTAAGGCAAGTGGCGGTTCACTCTTGCTTATCATTCCATATTTCCATTAATTATCAATTGTTTAGTTGTTAATTAAGTTGGAATGATTTCCTGTTTTCGTCTAGGAACAATTTTAATAATTGTATGTGGATTTCAAAGAAAGATTATAATAGGTTGCATATACTGTTAGTAGCAACGCTATTTTGATATATATATAGATTGATAGATCTATGATGTTGGCCTTGATGGCTTTGATGTGATTTGTGCTGTTCTGAACTGTTTAGTTAGAACGATTATTCGTAGGAATGCTATTGTGCATCGATTGGCGAGTGCTAGTCGTTTTTTGATAACTTGGTGGTTAGGATTTAGTTCCTACCATCCTTCTCTGGGTATGTGCACTTAGTTGGTGCCGTTAGTAGGGATTTAGTTCCCGACTCGATTTTTATGGATTTAGTTCCCGACTTGACATCTCAAGATCCCGCGGGATGATATGAATGAAAAGCCTATAACGTGTTTGTGTGTTTTGGAATTAAAATAAGATAAGTGCTTTAGTGCACATAATTAAAATATCCTTGGGCGAGTAGTGCAGCTAGGTAATAGTGCAGCTAGGAAAACTCGTCTGGACTTGATCAGAGTAAAGTTCTCTTTCCAATCTGGATTCGCCTTGGGCGGTGAGGTTGGTCGTGGACCGAAACATCAAGTCAGTTTTGAACGCTTGAGTGTTATGTTAATGTTCCAGACTTTGTCATATTTCCGATAAGACTCATTTCGTTGGAGTCTTCTTTGGGATTGATTGCTGTGTGACTCGGTCTCCAGAATCTTCTCTTGATCATGCATGTTTCATATATTCCAGTAGGAGTATGGTGGTTGACTATCGTTGTCGGTTTTAATTCGAGACGATGAGTCTAACCTAATACGACTACTTCGAACCAATCTGCTTTGTACCCTTGCATAGTCTTTTTAATAAAGACTAACCAACTGTAATTGTTCTCTGCATGGTTGACTGGTGTCATCCGTTCGATTCGGCACATCAAATAAACTGCTACGAAGGCTAGAACGACTATGAAGACAAACGGTATTTTTGATAAGTTTATCCAGGTTGAGATCCTTGACGGGTGATCATTGGATCAAGACCCTTTGTTGGTTTTATAAAAGACTTTCGTTGTATTTCTGATGTAATTGTCGTACTTGGAATTGTGTTGTAATTCCACGACTATGGTTTAAATAAAAGTTATGATATTTTTATCATAATTGTTGCTTTTTTGATTTATATCAAATGGAAAAGCCTGGGGTGACTCCGGGTGTGAAACCCGAGGTCACTGGCAGTAATACCTTTCCAAATGGGTTAAGATTTGGGGGTGTTATAAAACGGGGCAAAATTGGCCTTGACCGCACCTTGGCCGCACCTTGCCGCACCCGCAGTGAAGGCCAAGTGGGAGAGGCGATCAGAGGGATCACCGCACCCGACCGCACCCTGCCGCACCCCGCGGTCAACTCTTTTCTGATCGTTATCTTCTTCCCTTCTGCAGCCGCTTGTGGCTCTCCCGTTGTCAGGCCTAGGCCGCCTGAATTCGCCCCTAGCCGTCCCATCTGGTTTCCTTGCAAGTGGAGGGTTGACTTGGGCTTTATAAAAGGAGGAGAGATGGGCTGAGACGAAGCACATCTGAGCTTCATCTTTTTCCTCTGAAATTCTCCAAAACTCCATTGTTGCCTGAGTTCTTGAGCTTTGCCGGAGTTTGATCGGAGTTCCCTTTGATTGGTAAAGGTGCTCTCAAGTAGTGCTTTGAAGGTTTAAGGTGTTTGGAGATCAAACCATAACCAAATCAAAGCCAAACGAATCTATTTGGGTAATTTCTCCTCCACTTCTCTGTCGAGCCTTTGCCCCTGTGACCCCACCGCACCTGCGGCAAGGACCCCACCGCACCCGCGGTGAGCTGTCCGAGTTGTGTGATGTTGGGTGTTGTGGTCTTGGGCGAGGCTTGACTCCTTCGACTTCTTTCGTATTCTTTTAGATTCATATATGTAGATATTGAATCTAACTTAGGGTCTCGTTATGGGTCGTTCCATAGGGATTTATTATCCAAGATCTGTCCCTGCTTCTTACCCATGAACCCGACATTTCTAGCTTATTCAAGCTTTCTTTGGATTTAAGGCAAGTGGCGGTTCGCTCTTGCTTATCATTCCATATTTCCATTAATTATCAATTGGTTAATTGTTAATTAAATTAGAATGAATATTGTTTTTGTCTGGGAATAGTTTTAATAACTGGATATGGATTTAAAAAGGAATATTATAATAGGTTGCATATACTGTTAGTAGCAATGCTATTTTGATATATATATATATATATATATATAGATTGGTAGATCTTTGATGTTGGCCTCGATGGCTTTGAATTGATTGTACTGTTCTGAACTGTTTAGTTAGAACGAGTATTCGTAGGAGCGTTTGGACTCTGCGAGGTCCAGTCGTTTCTTGATAATTAAATGGTGGAGAGGGCATTTGAGAGACCCTAATACCATTTGTAGGTCATGACCAACTTCTATACTCGGGAGTGGGTATAGAAGTGGAGCACTCAGCTAGTGCCACAAAACTCGGGATTTAATCCCTTCGGTATACATCCCTCTAGATGAAACGTATACTCAGAATATATGTTCCGTATGGCGGAAATATGATTTAAAAGCTTATGACGTGATGCGCGTTTTGGAATTTAATAAGATAAGTGCCTTAGGTTCACACATAATTAAAATACTCTTGGACGAGTAGTGTAGCTAAGCAATAGTGCAATTAGGAAAACTCGCTTCCACTTGATCAGAGTAAAGTTCTCTTTCCAATCTGGATTCGCCTTGGGCGGTGAGGTTGGTCGTGAACCGGAACATCAAGTCAGTTTTTCTAAACGCTTGTGTGTGATAAATATTCCAGACTTTGTCCTACTTCCGATAAGACTCAATTCGTTGGAGTCTTCTTTGGGAATGATTGCTGTGAGACTCGGTCTCTAGAATCTTCTCTTGTTCATGCCTTTTCATATATTCCGTTAGGAGTATAGAGGTTGACTATCGTTATCGGTTATTATTCGAGAAATGATGAGTCTAACCTAATACAACTATTTCGAACCTTCCTATTTCTCCCTTGCATAGTCTTTTTAATAAAGACTAACCAACCGTAATTGTTCTCTGCATGGTTGGCTGGTGTCATCCGTTCGATTCTGCACATCAGATAAGATGTCCTGAAGGCTAGATTGACTATGAAGGCATATGGCATTTTTATGAAGTTTATCAAGGTGGAGATCCTTGGCAGGTGGTCATGACGACCAAGACCCTTTTTGTTTTATGTTTTAAAGTCTTTCGCTGTAACCTGATTTTGTTATATTTTGTCCTATCGGAATTGGGATGTAATTCCGGGACTTACGTTTCAAATATAAATTATGGGATTTTGTATCATAATTGTGGATTTGTGTTGTAATAAAACTGGAAAAGCCTGGGGTGATTACGGGTGTGAGTCCGGAGTCACTGGCAGTAATACCTTTCCAAATGGGTTAAGATTTGGGGGTGTTATAGAGTTGGTATCAGAGCCTAAAGTTTTAAAACGGGTTGGGTATTTTCTTTGAAACCGGATACTCGTTTAAATATTTTCAAGGGCTCTGAGTTTTCAAAAGAATTTGAAACTTGTCGTTCATAGTCATGCCTTCTCTCTAGTCTGATATAGGAAGTTGCTTCCATATCTAGAAAGACTAATTCTTTTCTCATTGCCCTGTAGGATATGGGTGTATGCTATTCTCATAAGAAGGACTCATAAGATGCCGAGATGAAACCACCATCTCCGGGAAGACTCGACTTTCCTGTTCCCCCGAGATGTTTTGAGATCGGAGAACCAAGCAATCCACCCAAGGAAGTGAAGTATATACTTCCGGAGTCGCTGGTGTTAGTATCCGATCAAACCATGGTTCCAGTGGTAGAGCCTACCGAGGAGCCAAGGGAGAACCCGAAAGGTGAAGTTGGGTTGTCAAGGTATGCTATGGCGTACTACAACAATGACTTCACGATGGGGACAATCCCCGAGGAAGAGGAAGAAGAGGCGTCAGAGTACACAGGAGGGTACCTTGACGTTGACTTTGAGTATGAGTCAATTCCCGAGATGGATTCCGAGGAGGATTCGGAGGAAAACCTGGAAGAAGAAGATGAAGAAAATATGCTCGAAGTAGATCCTGAGGAAGAGGAGGATCCGGAGGAAGACCCTGAGATGAACCTCGAAACGCAGAACCAAGGGCCTGATGACTTGAGGCACTTGCTAGTGGATAGTGAGGACCCGAGGATGCAATTTATATATCCCAGTTCGGAAGTGCCACCGGTGCAAGAGTACGCATCGTTGACTCCTGCCGATTGGGAGGCACTTTATGCCGAGTATGGCATCGAAAGGTATGCTCCACAAAATGCATCTGAGGACTCACAGCCTATTCCTGCTCAGAGAAGACTGAGATGGAGGTCAAGTCCTGAACTGCGCGAAATATTTCGCCAAAGTCAGGAGATCTCTTTTGAAGAGAATCGTCTGATGGACGAGTTGGTTGAACGTATTCAACGAGGGAACAGGATTGGAGAACCCAATGAGGATGATCAGGGCATTACCATGCCTAGTAGGAGGCCAAGAGTGCCAAGGTCAGGGGACGAACCATGCGTTCCAGGGCCAAGCCGGGTGCGTAGTCCGTCCTCAGAGTCTGACGGAGAACCACGCCCGAAGAAGCCCTATATGGGAAGCCTGCCATACAGGAAACAGTTCGGGGCACCATGATAAGGGCCGATGTTGCCTTAGAAGTTTTTGTTCTAGTATGTCAGTATGTAGTTTGTGAAATACTGCAAATCTCCGAGCAATTTTGCTCTGACGCTCGGGAGATCAACTTATGTATAGTCTTTGTAACATAGTTCCAGTTCACCTATATATAAGATAACCAAGTTTGATCTATTCTAAGTGATTTTGTTACATTAAGTATGGTCGGAAGATATTAATGTATAAAATACTTGGAATTTGATCGGTAAACAGATGGTGAACACAAGGAACAACGCTCATGCTGGTGCTGGGCCAAGTAATAACCCAAGACCAAACGTAAAGGATGTTACAAACCCTATGGAGGAACACGAGTCGGTATCCAATAATAATCCAAGAGGCAATGGCCAAGCTCCTGCCAACGCTCTTGTGATTATCAATGAAGCTGCAATTGAGGCAATTCAGGGGATTGTTGTGCAAGCAGTCACCGATATCATGTGACCAATCGCGCCTCAGGCACCCGGAGTGCCAGTTCCTTCAGCAGTTCCTAGACATGAGGAGCCTGAGAACCCTTGATATGTGCCATTTCATGCACCTTAACTAGTGATTATTGACATGATTTAGATGGAGTTTCGGTATAGATTTAGGCTAAGTTTGTAATCTAGAGGAAGAGAAGAAGATGGAGACTTGATGGAGCTGAAGAAGACACTGCTGATGCGCCGCGGTGCTTCCCACCGCGACCCGGCGGTGGATCCCAGAGAAGAAGACGCGCCGCGCCGCGCCAGAAGACAGCCACCGCCCCGCGGTAGGCACGAGACGCCTCGCGGCCAGCGGAGATTTAATTCTTATTCTGCATTTTTGCGAATTTCCTATTTTATTATTTTATTTCCTTTATCTTTATTACTAGGTTTAGCTTATTTTTCATGAACCTATTTAAGAGTTTTTTCCAGTTTTTAGATGAGAACGTTCTCATTCATTCATTCATTCATTCATTCATTCATTCATTCTAGATCTAGGTTTTGAACGAATGGAGAACTAAACACACTTGTTTCGCTAGACGATTGAAGCATTGCAATGGATTGGTTGTGAGATTTCTATTCCTTATTCTATATCTTATTAAGTTGGTTGAATTCTCTTGAGCATGTTGTCTATTGGTTTGTGTTGATTTATCTAGAGTTGCTAACTAGGTTTATCGATATTTATCATAGTGCTAGGATTTGCATATAGCGGAATGCGAGTGCATATCTAGTAGCAAACACAATTGTTACATATAGTGGAATACGAGTGTGCAATTGTGAGAGAGAGTTATTTGCATGTTAAGTAGTAAGGTTTTCTTCTATTTACATGTATCATATATCCTTGTTTGAATTCTATTGCTTTATTGATAGTAAGGTTTTCTTCTATTGATATTGTGGTAAGTACTATCAACAACTGTCTGAATTGGTAGTTAATTAAGATCAGGATGGGAACAACTATAAGATTGTGAAAAGAACCTGGAACAATAGTTATCAGTGATCAACCTGTTTCATCTGCAGTGTGGATATTTGTCTAGTGAAATACTTCCACTCATCATACTTATTCTGTCTTTAAAGCTTGAATCATTGTTACTGATAAGCACTACTTTATAGGGCTTAACTAAGAGTTATTAGAGGGTTTTATTGGTTCCATTCGGGTAGATTTAGACACATTCATGTGCATGGTGTTTGGGGGCGAAGATTGGTGTTTTGGTGGTGTTTTGAGCTTATTGGAGTACATTTGAAGATTCGGGATATGGAGCCACCAAGGAGTATGGAGTTAGAGAGGAGAAGTGTGGATTTGGTGGTCTGGAGAAGCAAATTGAAGATATCCAGAGGAAGGGAAGTTGACCACTGAGGAGACGAAGAAGAACCAAGGAGAGAGTCCACACGAGAGTAGAAGAATAATGTGCTGAATTCAATTGATTCGTTCTCTCTACTCAGATGTCAAAATGCAGTGATTCCAATTCGAGGAGTTAGATCTTGAAGTCTACTACAAGTCCCCAAAATATGAGTGCAGTCTGAGGTGGGAATCAAAAGTTATTAAGTTTTTACGAAAGTGGTGCAAAAGCTGAAAATCGAGCATTAACCGCGATCGCGGGTCTTGGGCCGCGATCGCGGGTCATCAGCGCCGAAAGTTGCATCTTTTCCTGAGCTTATCTTTTCAGATTTCTTTTTCCCTTTTTCTTATTTTTAATTTAGTTAGTTTCTTAATGGGCTAGGTCATTTTGTTAGAGCCCTATAAATACTTTTTTTTAGCATTAGGGTTAAAAGCTTCCACACTTTAGTTGCAATTTTCATCGTTGTTTACTTTTCCTTCACCATGACTATGAGGAGCTAAGCCTCTTTGGCTTAGTCTGGCAATGAAAGCTTAAGTTTTGATTATTGGTTGTGAGGTTATGTTCCCTTTCTTAATTCCTATTGGATTATATTATCTCTTCTAAGCTTATTCCATTGGATTTCATTGATTGCACTAGCCCGCGCAACTAGTTGTTGTTGGTGATTTTCATATTGCTAGGATTAGGAAACTGTTGGGCTAACGTCCTATTCTGCTGTAGCAAGTACAATTTACATGCTCTGGTTGAAATTGTTCTATTGTAGGGAGAGATAATTACATGGTAAATGCATCTGAGCGAGCGTTCTGTGTATCCTGGTTAATTCTTATTTGTATTGCTGCCTTTGGGTTGAACCTTTAGTGGTACTAGGGTTATTCATTGGTAAGGATTCTTTGTGGAAGGTTTCTCTCTGAATCTACACAAGATCGGGACAAGAATAATCATAGGAAGGAATTGGAAGGAATCTAGGATCAACCAACCAAAACTTAAGTGGAAATTGCCTGGCTAAGTGTTTTCTCACATTTGATTGCATATTATTTATTCTGTTTTATTTCTTACTTGATTTAAACCTCACAAACCCCCCTTGTTACTGCTATTCGATTGGTATTCGATTTGTGATAAGAAAATAGACGCTTGTGATTCTCTTGGGATTTCGACCCTTGCTTGCTTACTATACTAGTTTGAAAGTTGAGGTTTACTTTGATTTGGCATAACGACCTTAGGCCACGTCAGTTACTCTGCGATTATTCTAAAAACCCCTCTGTTACTTGTCAGTCACACGTCAATTGCATACAGATAACCGACTCCTTGTGGGATCGACACTGACTTGCTTGCTATACTCTGTAGTAGGTGAATTAGGATTTCTTTGACAGGAAAACAACACCGGTTTCCGGCCTTGTCAAATTTGGCGCCGTTGCCGGGGAGTCAAATACTTTGTTTGTGATTATTTGTGATTGACTGCGGTGTGGATCTTACTTACGGTCCGCACCTTTGCTACTGAATCGCTACTTATTGAAGTTGATACAGAAACAGGTACGAATGGCACAAACACTCCTGCAGCTGACTGCGCCAGATCTGATACAGCAGCCATTGGCTGTAATCATTCCACCCCTTGCGGATGGTGTGACATTTGAGCTCAGAACAGGAGTGATACGGTTGCTCCCGAGATACCATGGACGAAGTGGAGAGGACCCCATCCAACACTTGGGTAAATTCCACAACGTCATTATGAGCATTAAACCAGCTAACGTCACGGAAGATCAAATTAAAATGAGAGCCTTCGGGTTCACTCTTAAGGACGATGCTGAGGACTGGTACTATCATCTGCCTAGCGAAAGAATAGATTCATGGGCTAAGCTACATAAGGCATTCCTCGCACGATATTTCCCAACCAAGATGGCGAACGCCTTGAAAAGGGCAATTGCCAGTATTGAACAAGGAGAGGAGGAGACCCTTTATGACTATTGTGAGTGGTTCAAACGACTTTGTTCTAGTTGCCCGTTCCATGGTTTTGACAAGAAAGCTCTAGTGCTCTATGTTTACAACGGGTTGCCGGATGATGAAAGAAGAATCATAGATGCTACTTGTGGTGGTAGTATCTTGAACATGACCCCTGATGCAGCCATGATTAAACTTCATGATATGGATGAAAGCACAAGGGATTTTGATGAAGCCCCAAAGACCAGAGGAGTTAATGCTGTCAGCTCCAATGATGCACATTTATTGGAAGAAATTGCTTCATTGAAAGACATTATTGCGAAGATGGGTAAACAAAAACCACCTCAACAGCACAATGCTTGTGGAATTTGCATTGATCCATTTCACAACACTAATGCTTGTCCCCAACTTCAGGATGCCACTACTGTTGAAGTATATGCTGCTGGAGGTTACAGACCTATTAGACCTCGACATGATCAACAACAACTACAACAACCACCACAACCTCACTTTGATGAGCTACTAGTTGCTCCCCAAGCTAGTAACCCCCCTTCAACTAACGACTTGTTCACGGCCTTAACAATGCACTTCACAACTCATGTGCAAACAACTGAGGCCAGCATCAAGAGCATGGAAGAGAAAGTGGGTCAGTTAACAAATGTGGTCACTAGGTTGGACAAAAGGGCCTCGCAAGAAAGTGTAAATGTTGTGACCCTCCGAAGTGGTAAGAAATTGCAAGTCGCTCCTACTGCTGAAAAGGACGACAAAGCTGAAATTGAAGATGGGCAAATTCTACCGCCCCGCGGCCAAGAACACCGCCCCGTGGTGAATCCACCGCCCCGCGGTGAAAGTCCAGATCTCGATCATGACGAAGAAGAGGACTCCTATGTTCGTCCAAATTTTCCTCCTCTTGGTTCTGAAAAAACCCCTGCCCCCTTTCCAGAGGCACTAAAGGAAAGGAGAGTAATCGACGACAAGGATCTCTTCGACACCTTCAGTAAGTGTGAGGTAAGCATCCCCCTCCTTAAGCTTGTAAAGAGTGTACCTAGGTACGCTAAGTTTTTAAAGGAGATATGCACCATCAAGAGAAATCAGAAGCTGAAGTGAAAGGAAAAAGTCAAGGTCTGCAAACGCGTATCCGCTGTATTCCAGAGGTGTATGCCAAAGAAGTGTGGCGATCCAGGTATCTGGAGCATTCCTTGTATTATTGGTGACACTAAATTTGAAAGAGCTATGCTTGATCTTGGTGCCTCCATTAATGTTTTGCCCTATTCCCTCTATGAATCTCTTAGACTTGGACCTCTGCAGGAAAGAGGAATTGTAATTCAATTAGTTGATAGGTTTAGTGTCTACCCTAGAGGAGTAGTAGAGGATGTTCTTGTTATGGTTGATAAATTGATATTCCCTGTAGATTTTTATGTCTTAGATATGGAAACGGATACAAAGGCAACTCCTATCCTGTTAGGTAGGCCATTTTTGAAAACTGCTAAGACTAAACTTGATTTGTAAAGTGGGACACTTTCTATGGAATTCGATGGGGAGAAGGTGGAATATAATATATATGAAGCTATGAAACACCCCAATGAAGACCACTCTTTATGCTTCATTGATGTGATTGACGCTATTGCACAAGACATATTTGATATATCTGGTCCTGATGAGTTGATATCCATTGTTGAGAATAATTTGGATTTGTCCCATGAGGAATACTCTTTACCGACTAACATGCAGGAAATCATAGCTCAGATGGATGCATATGGTAAGTTTCCTATAGATCCTTTGGGCGTTGGCCCCAATTTACTAAACCCGAGCGAGAAGCTTGTTCCCTCTGTTGTACAGACTCCCGAGATTGAATTGAAGCCGTTGCCGGATCACCTCAAGTACGCCTTTCTTGGAGCCAATGACACTCTGCCAGTCATTGTGTCTAGTAAGCTTTCTGAAGACCAAGAAATGAAGCTATTAGGCGTGCTCAGGGAGTACAAGACTGCGATAGGATGGACCATTGCAGACATAAAAGGGATAAGTCCCTTGACTTGTATGCATAGGATTCTACTTGAAGATGGAGCCAAACCATCTAGGCAGCCACAGAGAAGACTCAATCCTCCAATGATGGAAGTGGTCAAGAAGGAGGTGCTGAAACTCCTTAAAGCTGATATGATCTTCCCTATTTCCGATAGCCAATGGGAAAGTCCAACTCAGGTTGTCCCTAAAAAAAAAAAGAATGGTATCACTATAGTAGAGAATCAACAAGGGGATTTGGTTCCTACAAGGACCACTACAGGATGGAGGGTGTGCATTGACTACCGTAAGCCGAATGCGGTAACTCAAAAATACCATTTTCCCTTACCTTTTATTGATCAAATGCTAGAACGCCTTGCTGGGCGCCCCTATTACTGCTTTCTCGATGGGTATTCAGGATACTTTCAGGTGGCTATAGCGCTAGAGGACCAGGAGAAAACTACCTTTACATGCCCCTTTGGCACCTTTGCATACCGCAGAATTCCATTAGGTTTGTGTAACACACCCGGTACATTTCAACGATGTATGGTTAGTATCTTCTCTGAATATGTTGAGAAATTTATTGAGGTATTCATGGATGACTTCACAGTGCATGGGACTAGTTTTGATTCATGTTTGAACCATTTGACACTTGTACTTAAAAGATGTGTTGAAACCAATTTGGTTTTGAATTTTGAAAAGTGTAATTTCATGGTAGAACAAGGTATAGTACTTGGTCATATTGTTTCTGCTAGGGGTATTGAGGTCGATAAGCAAAGATTGATGTGATTCAGTCTTTGCCTTATCCTACTAATGTGCGTGAAATGCGTTCCTTTTTAGGTCATGCAGGTTTTTACCGAAGGTTTATCAAGGACTTCTCTAAGATCTCTTCACCCCTATGCGAGCTACTGAAGAAAGAGGTGACCTATGAGTTCACCGACGAGTGCAAGAAGGCGTTTGATTGCTTGAGAGAACGCCTGACTAGTGCACCTATCATTCAGGCACCTGAATGGTCTCGCTCGTTTGAGATCATGTATGACGCCAGTGACTATGCTGTTGAAGCGGTTCTAGGCCAGAAAGTGGGACGTGCCTCCCATGTAATTCATTATGCCTCCATGACTCTAAATGGAGCTCAGAGGAATTACTCCACCACTGAGAAGGAAATGCTGGCAGTTGTCTTTGCCTTGGAAAAATTTAGGCAATATCTTTTAGGAGTAAAGGTGATCATCTACACAGACCATGCTGCCCTTCGTTACCTAATGACGAAGAAGGAAGCAAAGCCAAGATTAATCTGATGGGTTCTCATACTCACTGAATTTGATGTTGAGATACGAGATATAAAGGGAGCGGAGAACCTAGTAGTTGATCACCTGAGTAGGCTCGTACATGAAGAAGATAAGCCCGGAGCGCAGAGCCCCATTCACGGAACTTTTCCAGATGACACACTCTTTATGATCGAAGGAACTTCGGCTAACGCCCACCGCCCGACGGTTTGCACTATCGCGACCCGGCGGTCTGTAGAAATTGTGGAACTGGAGACTCTACCGCCCCGCGGCGAAACCCACCGCGACTCGGCGGCATGTTAAACTGGGAGCCAACAAAACTCACCGCGGCCTGCGGTGACATCACCGCCCCGCGGCAGCATCTCTGGACTCACACTCTGCTCTGTAAGTACTTCTGTACCCCCTCCTCATATAGCCGAGGCCGTCTTCGGGCTCCGTTCTTTTAGACCATGGTACGCAGATATAGTGAACTATTTGGTTTGAGAGGAATTACCCCCGGATTACACTAGAGCTCAAAAGGAGAAGGTACGAAGAGAAGCCCGTCACTATGTTTGGGATGATCCTTACCTATGGAAACATTGTGTCGATCAAGTAGTGCGCTGATGTCTTCCGGACAATGAGGTACAATCTGTCCTTAACTTTTGTCATTCTCAAGCATGTGGGGGCCATTTTGGAGCAAACAAGACTGCTAGGAAAGTATTGGATGCAGGATTTTATTGGCCACACACCTTTCGGGATGCTTACGCCTTTTGTAAATCCTGTGACCGATGCCAAAGGGTTGGAAATATCTCCAGGAGGAATGAAATACCGCAATCATCATTAATCTTTTGCGAGGTCTTTGATGTTTGGGGTATTGACTTTATGTGTTGTGTGTTGATGCAAAGAGGCAGAGTTATTGCATACGCATCTAGACAGCTCAAGACCTACGAAGAAAACTATCCGACGCACGATCTGGAGCTAACAGTAGTGGTTTTTGCACTAAAGATTTGGAGTCACTACCTCTATGGTGTGAAGTGCCAAGTCTTCACCGATCACAAGAGTCTCAAGTATGTGTTCACTCAGAAGGAGTTGAATATGAGACAACGCCGCTGGCTAGAACTACTCAAGGATTACGACATCGAGTTGTTGTACCATCCGGGCAAGGCTAATGTAGTAGCTGATGCGCTGAGCCGGAAAACAACTCACGAGACTGTGATAGCCCTACTTATTGCTCAGACCAAGCTAAACCAAGGGTCATGCGACATTGAAGTCTTGTACGGTCAGCGTAGAGGATACCTGAGTATGCTGAAAATACAGGCTACGCTACTGGATCAAATCAGAGAAAAGCAAGTCGATGACATAATCTTGGTAAAGCTAAGCAGTGAAGTAATGGATGGGAAAGCTCCCGGTTTTGTGATTCAGGAAGATGGATCACTCTGGTTTCAAGACCGGATTTGTGTACCTGACGTTGATGGTCTTCGCCAGTTGGTGATGAGGGAAGCCCATTCGTCAGCCTATTCGGTACATCCAGGCTCTAGCAAGATGTACAAGTATCTTCGGAAGAAGTTCTGGTGGCCAAACATGAAGTGGGATGTAGCAGAATTTGTGGCGAAATGCTTGACTTGTCAAAAAAGTCAAGATAGAACACCGCCGGCCTGGTGGTGAATTGCTACCTCTTCCGATTCCAGAATGGAAATGGGAGGACATTGCAATGGATTTCGTCACAGGGCTACCAAAGACTCAAAGTAAAAAAGATGCTATATGGGTGATTATTGACAGGCTCACGAAGAGTGCTCACTTCGTGGCTATCAAGTCAACATGGGGAACCCAGAAGCTATCAAAAGTGTTTTTACACGAGGTTATCCATTTGCATGGTACTCCAAAGACCATTGTATCAGATCGTGATGGCCGATTCATGTCAAGATTCTGGAAAGAATTGCACAAGGCCATGGGAACCGAGTTAAGGTTCAGTACTGCGTTTCATCCTCAGACGGATGGACAGTCTGAAAGGACTATCCAGACTTTGGAGGATATGTTGAGAGCTTGTGTACTCGATCGTCCGACTAGCTGGGAGAACAGTCTGATTCTGATCGAGTTCACATACAATAATAGTTGGCATGCTACTATCAAGATGGCTCCATTCGAGGCTTTGTATGGCCGAAAGTGCAGATCTCCAATTTGTTGGGATGAGAATGCCGACAAAATTCTGCTTGGACCAAAACTAGTTAAAAGGACTGCCTCGGACATTGCTTTGATACGACAAAGAATATTGACAGCTCAGAGTCGACAAAAGTCTTACGCTGATCCGAAGCGTAGGAATGTTGAGTTTGAAGTTAGTGACAAAGTATTTGTCAAAGTATCGCCGTCCAAGGGAGTGTTCAGATTTGGTAAGCGTGGGAAGCTCAACCCTCGCTACGTGGGACCATTTGAGATCCTTGATAAGGTGGGATCTCTAGCGTACCGTTTGGCATTGCCGCCATCGACACATCTAGTGCACAATGTGTTCCACGTATCCTTGTTGAGAAAGTATGTGCCTGATGAGTCTCATGTGCTAAGCTATGAAGACATCGAGATTCAGGCAAATGGTACTTATGAGGAGATGCTTGTGCGCTTTCTCGAGCGTCGTGAGAAGCATTTGCGCAACAAGATCGTACCGTTGGTACGAATTATGTGGTCTAAGTTCGGGACTGAAGATGTTACTTGGGAAACTTGGGAGACTGCGGAGGATATGCTTAGACGCTTTCCTGAGTTGTTTTCGGCCAAAGTTTCGGGGTCGAAACTTCTTTTAAGGGGGAGGTAATGTAATATCCCTCATTTTATAAGGATATTTTGGAATTTTTCCAACTCCCGTACTACAAGTCAGATTAAATTCAGAGAAGTTCGGACATCCTGTAAAATGTTTGATCTCTGTAATATTTTTCTGAGTAGTATAAAATACAATTGATGTATTTTCAGGGTTAATTAGTCGCTCGTGTACGAATATATTTAACCCGGGGTTAAGATAATTAACCCAAAAGTAAAACGGACAAAACGGGGCAAAATTGGCCTTGACCGCACCTTGGCCGCACCCGTAGCACCCGCGGTGAAGGCCAAATCGGAGAGGCGATCAGAGGGATCACCGCACCCGACCGCACCATGCCGCACCCCGCGGTCAACTATTTTTTGATCGTTATGTTCTTCCCTTCTGCAGCCGCCTGTGGCTCGCCCGTTGTCAGGCCTAGGCCGCCTGAATTCGCCCCTAGCCGTCCCATCTGGTTTCCTTGCAAGTAGAGGGTTGACTTGGGCTTTATAAAAGGAGGAGAGATGGGCTGAGACGAAGCACATCTGAGCTTCATCTTCTTCCTCTGAAATTCACCAAAACTCCATTGTTTCCTGAGTTCTTGAGCTTCACCGGAGTTTGATCGGAGTTCCCTTTGATTGGTAAAGGTGCTCTCAAGTAGTGCTTTGAAGGTTTAAGATGTTTGGAGATCAAACCATAACCAAATCAAAGCCAACGAATCGATTTGGGTAATTTATCCTCCACTTCGTTGTCGAGCCTCTGCCCCTGTGACCCCACCGCAGCCGCGGCAAGGACCTCACCGCACCCGCGGTGAGCTGTCCGAGTTGTGTGATGTTGGGTGTTGTGGTCTTGGGCGAGGCTTGACTCCTTCAACTTCTTTCGTATTCTTTTAGATTCATATATGTAGATATTGAATCTAACTTAGGGTCTCGTTATGGGTCGTTCCATAGGGATTTATTATCCAGGATTTGTCCCTGCTTCTGACCCAGGAACCCGACGTTTCTAGCTTGTTCAAGCTTTTTTCGGATTTAAGGCAAGTGGTGGTTCGCTCTTGCTTATCATTCCATATTTTCATTAATTATGAATTGGTTAATTATTAATTAAATTAGAATGAATCCTGTTTTTGTCTGGGAACAGTTTTAATAACTGGATATGGATTTAAAAATGAATATTATAATAGGTTGCATATACTGTTAGTAGCAACGCTATTTTGATATATATATATATAGATTGGTAGATCTATGATGTTGGCCTCGATGGCTTTGAATTGATTGTACTGTTCTGAACTGTTTAGTTAGAACGAGTATCCGTAGGAGCGTTTGGACTCTGTAAGGTCCAGTCGTTTCTTGATAATTAAATGGTGGAGAGGGCATTTGAGAGACCCTAATACCATTTGTAGGTCATGACCAACTTCTATACTCGGGAGTGGGTATAGAAGTGGAGCACTCAGCTAGTGCCACAAAACTCGGGATTTAATCCCTTCGGTATACGTCCCTCTAGATGAAACGTATACTCAGAATATATGTTCCGCATGGCGGAAATATATTTTAAAAGCTTATGACGTGATGCGCGTTTTGGAATTTAATAAGATAAGTGCCGTAGGTTCGCACATAATTAAAATACTCTTGGGCGAGTAGTACAGCTAAGCAATAGTGCAATTAGGAAAACTCGCTTCCACTTGATCAGAGTAAAGTTCTCTTTCCAATCTGGATTCGCCTTGGGCGGTGAGGTTGGTCGTGAACCGAAACATCAAGTCAGTTTTTCTAAACGCTTGTGTGTGATAAATATTCCAGACTTTGTCATACTTCCGATAAGACTCAATTCGTTGGAGTCTTCTTTGGGAATGATTGTTGTGAGACTCGGTCTCCAGAATCTTCTCTTGTTCATGCCTTTTCATATATTCCAGTAGGAGTATGGAGGTTGACTATCGTTATCGGTTATTATTCGAGAAACGATGAGTCTAACCTAATACAACTACTTCAAACCTTCCTATTTCTCCCTTGCATAGTCTTTTTAATAAAGACTAACCAACCGTAATTGTTCTCGCATGGTTGGCTGGTGTCATACGTTTGATTCGGCACATCAGATAAGATGTCCTGAAGGCTAGATTGACTATGAAGGCATATGGCGTTTTTATGAAGTTTATCAAGGTTGAGATCCTTGGCAGGTGGTCGTGACGACCAAGACCCTTTTTGTTTTATGTTTTAAAGTCTTCCGTTGTAACCTGATTTTGTTATATTTTGTCCTATCGGAATTGGGATGTAATTCTGGGACTTACGTTTCAAATATAAATTATGGGATTTTGTATCATAATTGTGGATTTGTGTTGTAATAAAATTGGAAAAGCCTGGGGTGACTACGGGTGTGAGTCCGGAGTCACTGGCAGTAATACCTTTCCAAATGGGTTAAGATTTGGGGGTGTTACAACATCGGCCTCCCCCATGTCCTTCATGGAGAATTGTGATGACAAAAATTCCTTTGCATGGTCTACTTGCCCTTGATCCGTACCAAAGATCAACATGTCATCCACGTATAAGCAAATTATAACTCCATTTCCAGAATTATCAAATTTTCTATACACGCACTTGTCCGATTGATTCAAGTTGAATCCATTGGACAACACAACCTCATCAAACTTTTGATGTCATTGTTTCGGTGCTTGCTTCAGCCCATACAAGGACTTGATCAATTTGCACACCTTATGCTCTTGTCCGGGCATAACAAACCCTTCAGGTTGTTTCAAAAACTTCCTCCTCTAAATCCCCATTCAGGAACGTTGTTGTAACGTCCATTTGATGTATAACCAACTTGTGAATAGCCGCTAGGACAATCAACAATCTAATGGTGGATATTCGAGCAACCGGTGCATATGTATCAAAGTAGTCGGTTCCATACTTTTGTCTAAAGCCTTGGACAACCAATCGAGCCTTAAACTTGTCTATAGTTCCATCTACTTTCATCTTCTTCTTAAAGATCCACTTACTTCCCAACGGTTTACAACCAGGGGGAAGATCAGCTAAGACCCAGGTATTGTTACTCATGATGGAATCCATCTCATCATTTATGGCCTCCTTCCATAAAGACACATCATGTGACTTCATTGCCTCGGCAAAGTTTCTTGGGTCATTCTCAATACTGTAACAATACATATATTGAGAACCAATCTCATCCCTTGTTTCCTCAACCAAGTAAACTTGGAAATCAGGACCAAAGGATTTCTCCTTTCTTACTCGTTTACTCCTTCTGATTTCAGACATTTGTTCCCCTTGGGGTAACGATACCCCTGGAGGAACACAAGCCTCCCGATCTACACTAGATCTAGGAACCAAGTCATTTGATACAGGTGTTGATGAAAACCGTCTTTCATCAAAGATGGCATCTCTTGACTCTATAACGGTATGAACCGAAATAGACTTATTTGGTTAAATAACATAGAACCTATAGGCCTTGGAATGCTCAGCATATCCAATGAATATACATTAAACACCTTTTTTACCCAAAGTCTTGTGCTTAGGGTCCGGTAGTCTTACTACCACTCTATAACCCCAAACCCAAATATAATTCAGATTAAGTTGCTTTTTGAACCAAAGTTCATATGGAGTTGCAATGTTCCTTTTGTTAGAAACTGTATTCAACAAATAACAAGCCGTTAACATGGCTTCTCCCCAAAATCCATCATTCAACCCCGAGTAGGAAAGTATGGAATTAACCATTTTCTTTAAAACTCGATTTTTCCTCTCCGACACACCATTTTGTTGTGGTGTATAGGGAGTTGTGGTTTCATGAATGATACCTTCAGATTGGAAGTAATCTGGGTCAAAGTATTCACTACCTATATCGGTGTGTAACCTTTTTATCATAGTTTCCTTTTGAAGTTCAACTTCATTCTTGTAAATTTTGAATTTACCAAGGACCTCATCCTTAGCATGCAGTAAAAATACATAACAATATCGAGAATAATCATCAATGTATATCACCACATATTTCTTATTTCCCAAGGACGGAGAAGCATGAAAATCACGTAAATCACTATGTATTAACTCAAGCACGAAACAATCCCTTTGTACCCCAGGAAAAGGTTGTCTAGTTATCTTAGTAAGCATGCATGTTCTACACTTCTCTATATTCATATCAAATGGTGGAATTAAGTCATTTTTAGACATATCATGCATACGTTGATAATGAACATGTCCAAGATGCGCATGCCATGGAGAAGAAACAATTTCCTCTAAGGGAACAGATCCCCTTGAGATAACAGAGCCTTGTGCACAAGTCATGTAAACAGAAGTTACAACTTTAGTAATACTGAGTTTAAACATGCCATTACATAGATAACCACGTCCAACAAACAAACCACCTTTTGATGATACATAATTATCGGCTTCAAACACTTGCCGAAAACCTAACTTGTTAAGGATAGTACCAGAGACTAATTTTTTCCTAATTTTAGGAACATACAACACATTCTTAAGAATTAAAGTCTTCCTAGATGAAAACTCCAACTCTACTTGGCCTTGGCCTAGTATGGGGGTAGTTGACTCGTTTCCCATGTGGAGGACACGTCCATCATCCATAGGAACAAATGACTTGAACATAGTTCGGTCCCTACTCACGTGAGCAGTAGCACCCGAGTCAACCCATCATGCAATCTCATCATCCTTGATGAGACTTCTGCCCCTGGTCCTTGGACCCTTGAGCATAATGGTTGGGAGGGTTTCCCTTATTCCCCTTTCCAGCACGACAATCTCTTTTGAAATGTCCCGGCTTGCCACAATTCCAACAATGGATCCCTGTGGAGGAACGTTTCTTGTTGGGACCATTGTGAGTGTTGTTAAACGGCCTTTTCTTGCCCTTGTTCTTGTTCCCTTTCTGAGAACCTTCTTCCATCATGTTTACAACGGAAGAACCTGGAGTCTCCTTCTCCTTACCTTTCTCTTGCGCACGAAGGCCTTCTTCAATACGCAAATGGCTTCCAAGCTCCACAAGAGAAATGTTTTCCTTCTTGTGCTTCAACATGTGCTTGAAGTCTTTCCACGATGGTGGTAACTTGTCAATTACACTTGACACCGAGATGGACTCGTCCATCTTCAAGCCGTGTTGAGCAAACTGCCCCAAGATACGAAGTATCTCATGGAATTGCTCCATTACCGGCCGAGAATCAAGCATTTTATAGTCATTAAAATTGCTTCCAAGGAACTTCACGCTTGAAGCGTCTTCAGCCATATACTTGGACTCCAAGGAGTCCCAAAGTTCCTTAGCGGATTCGACATTTTGGTACACATCAAAAAGAGAATCAGACATACCATTTAAGATGTGGCCTCGGCAAATATAATCGTCATTCTCCCATTTACTCCTACGCCTCACGGCATCCAGTGGTTCATCATCGCCCACTTCGGGAATAGGAGTGGAGAGAAAATACGCCACCTTGAGGGTGGTCAAGAGGAAGTGAATCTTCTTTTGCCAACGTCGAAAGTCCACCCCTTCAAACTTGTCAAGCTTTTGGAACTTGGTTGACATCTCACGAACTGTTGTCATTGATCACCAAATTATTGATTTCGAATGTTGGAATAGGAGCCTTCTTCAGGGAATCGAAAATGTAGAAATTGGCTTCTCCGGGGAACAGATTAAGTGGCAACACAGCCCAGATAAAGTTTGAATCGCATGAAAGCTTTCCAAAATCAATATTTCTCCCCTTTATCAAGCCTTAGGGAATCCACAAAAATTAAAGTGAGATAAGACAAATCAACCAATTCAAATCAAGGCTTTTGATGAGAATTGAACTTTAGAGAATGTGTTTATGGACTTTTAGCTTCGTATGGAATGATCTTAAGTGAGATCAATTTCGACAAACCTAACACTAATGCCCTAGAACCCTTTATATAGGATTTAGGGAACTTCCAGATCAATTTACAAGAAGTTATCGGGTAATTACGACGGTTATCAAGCGGTTACAACCGCTTCAAAGACAGTTACATTTTCTGGGAACTGAACCTAGCGGTTACCGACGGTTACAAGGTAGTTACACAAGTTGGCGGTTATAATAAGAGTTACCACTGCAGACATGATTGCAGTTACAAGCACGTTCTAGACACGTTGTATATTACCCACGTGCTTAATGCACTCAAATCAACCAGCCAGCTGTACAGTTTCCTCATAGGGAACAAATCCCTAAGAGGGAACAAACCAACAAAGTTCACTAGTACAAAAAGGTCATCTAATACCGGTTTTTTACTGAAACGGATACCGGTTATGGTTCTGTTCTAAGATGAGCCGAAATCATGCTCCGTATACCGGTTTTTGAAAGACCGGTATGAAGCTGGGACACGGATACTGGTTATTTAAAAAATCGGTATCCTCGTATTTGTTTTTCTTTCTTTTTTTAAATTATTTATTGTCGATACCGGTTATGTGAAAAAACGGTATCTACCTCCTTGTCTGTTACATAGCGGTTATTAAAATAACCGGTATGATATTTATTTTTTATTTTTTAAAATATTTTTTTACAATACCCATTCAGCTATATATTATACCACTTGTTTACATCATTGTATCTCACACAAAATGCTACAACAGTGTACAACAAAATCACATCAAATAATCCATGTATAAATTATATATAATAAACTGTTAACAAGCGTTAGCTAACAAAATAACTTGAGAGTTTCATATCTCTTTAAACTATAAATAACAAAATAACCTAATAAAATAGCTTCTAAGAAAATATACTAGTTACTGAAGGATTCACCAATAATCAGAAATGGTTTGAAACCTAAATTCATTACCCAAGAAGGTCGACATGCATTCTCATAATGAACCCCAGATTTCTTGCATTCGACCGGGTAAAGGAGTCCCACAGAAGCAATTTCAGTGGCTCGCTTCTTGGATTCTTTCTCTAAAAAAGCGTAGAATGTGTCCCTCGCCTGTTTCACCCAAAAATTTGGCAAGAAAGAATGCTTAACTGAAAATTTGAATTCAATACATGAACAAAAAATCAAAATTTAGTTTCTTACAACATAAAAAGCATGGCTGGGCACCTTGTTCTTTCTTCAGGGTGGAGCCACTGATGGAGGAGTTTCCAGGTAGCCTTGAATGTCTCAAGGAAGATGACACGGAACATACTTTCCTGTATTTTATAAAATGGACAGAAAAATCAATCTTTTAACACAATCAAGAGTCTTCCTATTGTGTAAGATTGTAAAGAGACCTTTACCTAGATGATGAGGATGATGATGGAGTATCACTAATAGTGGTATAAGAAGTTGAATCAAGGAAATAATAGTTATGCAAAAGGAAACAAAGCAAAGCTGCAGTGACCAGATATTGCAGAGAAACTTGACAAAAATAATGGAAATGAAAGAATCTACCACTTCTATATTGATAAATGTATGCTCAAGCAGATGAACTGATTATGTCTCTTTGCTTAGTCCTCCAATATTCCAACAAAACAGCATAAACACTTGCAAGAAGACTTTGGTTAAGTATTGCAACCAAGGGGGGACCTTCTTTGAGGGCTTGGATATTACCTGCTAGCTTGGATATTGAGGAGGAAAAATAGTTAGTATTATACTGCTAGCTTGGATATTACCCTGCACATGGTGGTTTATTTGGGTCTGTGCACCAGCCGTGTTTCTCCTCTGCTCGTCTGATAGAATGAAGTGAATCAGACGTGTTTAGGATCTTGAATCGTAGTAGATATTCAAAAATTCTTACTTGTGAGCTTCTTGATCGCCTCTTCTCTTTGTCATTTGCCATTGCAGGCGATTATTAGGCTCCAACCCAGGTTGTGAAATCTCTAGACCATACTTTTTAACCAGTTTAATGTACCTGGATTCAAAACCGCAAGACTGAACTAAGTACCATAGAAATATGGATGAATATTAGCTATTTATAATATATGCACAAATTTGAAGTAACTTACTCTTCTGCATTAAAATGCTCAACTCCCAAATCCTCGTCCCAAATGAAAATGTAGTCATATGATGCCACAATGTCTGGATGCAAGAATCTTTTGGCGTACCACCTTGGACGGAAAATATAAGCAAGTTAGTGCAAGGCAGAGTTATGTAAAAAGGCAAAAAAAACATAGAAGAGGTTGTTCACCATTTTGTCTGCTTTTTAACACTTATATGGACAGCTTTCTTTGACCACTCAAACTGTAACACATAATTAAAAACGTATGAGAAACACACTTTGGAATCCTTCAAATGACATACATAACAATTGAAGGAAGAGATTTTGACCTGTTCAGGAGTCTGATTAGCTCTTAGTCGGCATCCTTGGTAGACGAACGCGGCATCCACACGTTTCACAGATCGGTGGTTATACCACGCCATCATGAGTTTCTCCAATCGGCTATTTCTCTTCATCCTGAAATAGACTTATTTATCATCCTAGACACAAATATTCACAACCATGTGAGTCTTAATTACTTCCAGGGGGAAATTAGAAGAATCTGGATATAATTTCATGCATAGGGAAACATGAATTGAGTTCATAGATATCAGATACAAAGTGCAGTCATCTTCTTCATTGACTAGGGTTTCAAAATTTACACCTTTCCCAAATAACCACACACGAAACCAAATCAGGTAACGAAATTGAACAAAACCCTAAGAAGAGGAGGAGTAGTAGAAGAAGAACAAGTTACGATACCACGTCGGTAACCTTCAGGGTAATGTCTGTTCCGGCGCTGAAATTGGAGTTCATCCCCTTCGGCGATCTCTTACTCTTTGCCCTAACATACTCTGTAAGCCGAGCCTCGAGAGTTGAAATTCGGCCTTCGAGAGTTGAAATTTGAACACCGAGAGATCCATGTTGAGCTTGGATCTCCCTCTTTGACTCCTTCAAGCCCTCGATTGTGCTAACTATCTGCGAGGCCTTGCATTTCTTCGATAGTGCGGAGAGGTCGGCGCAACAGAGGGCTCAATCAATGGTGCTAGGAATCGGTATTGATGATGGTGAATTTGGGGCTAGGTGATATCCCTCAATTTTTAATAAGGATATTGGGATTAGGTAAAGTTTGAATTTTCTGAAATATCCATAATCTCCGAAATAATTTCCTGAGTGGTATAAAATGCATTCGATGTATTTTCGGGATTTAGAATATTTGTTTCAAGACAAACATATAATTCTCGGGGTTCCCCATTTTAATATTCTAAAACCCCACTCACTTTGTCTCCCTGCGTGCTCTCTCGGTTGTCTCTCCAGCATGCCCACCTCGAGCCACGTGCTGTCAAGGCACACCGCTCAAGAGATTGGTCGGGGGAGCTGCCCTCCTCCTTGGGCTATATTTGGATCAGATCGGAAGGGGGTCGAGTGACAATCACACCATCGCTCCCCAGCTCTCCTCTCGGCCATCTCTCTTCCCGCCGGCGAGCAAACCCCCCCCCCCCGAAGAGTTGCTGATGTCTGCATGAGCCACTGCTGAGGCGAGACGACGAGCTGGTGCGAGCCGCGGTGAGCCGAGACCATCGCCGAGCTTCACCGACCCGCTGCTGGTGCTCGATCTCCCCTATTCAGACCCTCCGGCGTCGCAAGCTTCCCTTGCCTCGCCTTCGTCTTTCCTCCCCCGCCGAGTGCTACGGTGGTGTCGTGGTATTCCTCCCCGCCGGCGTCGCTCCATCCCCGGCGTCAAGAGACCCCGGCGAAGCCCCGCCGGAGACGAAGACGTCGCCCCTGTTTCGCCTCTGTGCCCGCCACTCTGCCGAGCCCTGTGCGAGCTCCTGCTCAGCCGTGATGCTGTCCGAGCCACCGCCGTGGTGTTTCTCCTCTATGCCGCCGCCTGCTCCCCGGCGTCGTTGAGCCTCCCCAGCTGAAGCCAGCCGAACTCCCCTGGTTCGTGCTCGATCGGCTCGTTGATGTTGAAGACGAAGTTGAGGGGGGTTGAAGGTGATGATCAGTGGGCGAGTGGGCCCCTCCTTGTTGTGTTGTTGTTGGGCCGAGCAGCCCAATAACCGTCCAATTTAGTTTTGACCCGAAATTATTCGAGCGGTATAATTTCGACTCCCTTTTATCCGTATTTTCCTTTAGGAAAATTTAATAAATATTTTTATGATTTAATATCATAAAAATTTATTAAATATAATTCCTTAAATTCGTCCAGTCAAATTAATTGATAGATAATTAATTTGTCAGTTAGAACGTGATCTGCTGGGTCGCGTGTGGACTCGTACTTTGCTGGGATTATTCTAAAGCTTAAGCCATGTCCTTGGAAATGACATTTTTGGTAGTCGTCTCGTCCAGATTCATCGCCGAATCTATTCCAGGCAAGTGGCGGTTCGCTCTTGCTCATCGTTCCATATTTACATTAATTATCAGTTGTTTATCTGAGTAATTAATTCTGAATGATTATTGTGGTTATCTGGAAATGGCTTTATAAACTGTTTTGGAAACTAAATTATGATATTGTAATAGGTTGTATATCTGCTAGAACAACGCTATTATTTATGATCGCCTTACGGGCATTTATGTGGATTTATCTGAACTATTGTTGTGCTGGAACTATTTAGTTAGCACTGTTAGATAGGAACGTTACTCGGACTCCGTCCAGTCGTTTCTTTATAATCGGGTAGAGGGGTGGCTCGTAACCATCCAATACCATTTTAAGGTCATGACCGGTCTCTTTCACAAGTGTGTAGAGGCAGGGCACTTAGCTGGTGTCACAATTCTTTCGATGTGTGTCCCTCTCTAGAAAACGCATACTAAGATATGTCGTTCCAATGTTGGGGTACACATGTAAAAGTCTATAATGTGGTGTGTGTTTTGTAATATAATTCAGATAAGTGCTACTCTGACGCACAAACTTAATAAACATTGGCGAGTAGTGCAGCTAAGTAATAGTGCAGTTAGGAAAACTCGTCTTAGACCTTGATCATAGTACGTTCTCTTTCCAATCTTAATTCGCTGTATGCGGTGAGGTTGGTCGTAAACCGAAGCATCTCGGTTAGTTTTTCAATCATCGTTATTTGATTCTGTAATTCCAGATTTGTCATGTCTTTCCGAAAGACTCAGTTCAGTTGGAGTTTTCTCTTGTTCATGCCTCTTGTTGTATTTCAGTAGGAGTATGAAGGTTGATTATCGTACTCGGCTTTTACTCGAGGAACGATGAGTCTAACCTAATACAACTACTTCGAACCTTATGCTTTGTACCCTTGCATAGTCTATTCAGTAGACTAACCCACGAACATTGTTCTCTGCATGTGGGCTGGTGTCATTCGTTCGATTCGGCACATCAGATAGAGTGTAGTTGAGAAGACTAGAATGACTATGAAGACGACGGTGGTTCTTGGTTGTTTTAATCATTTCTTTCAATCAGGTTGAGATCTTTGGGCAATGTATTTTACAAGACTTCCGCTGTACTCTGTTTATATTTTATAAGACTTCCGTTGTACTCTGTTTATATTTTATAAGACTTCCGCTGTATTTCATGTAAACTATGTGTTTATCCTATCCGGGATTGGGATGTAATCCCGTAACTCGTATTTCATTTGAACAACGTTATGTTTTGAATCGAATGTTTTGATCATTATGTATCATTGTATGTCTTGATCGTATTTAAACGGTAAAGCCTTGGGTGACTTTGATAAGGAACACCGGAGTCACTGGCAGTAATACCTTTCCAAATGGGTTAATATTTGGGGGTGTTACAGTTGTGGTATCAGAGCCTAAGGTTTTTAAAACGGGTTTGGAGATTTTACAAACCATTTTTCCGGTTTTGAAAATGCTTTAAATGGGCTCTGAATTTTCAAAGTGAAAAGAATTTGAAAACATCGTTCATAGTCATGTCTTCTATATAGTCTGTTGTAGTAAGCTTGCTTCTATATCTATGAAGACTAACTCTATCCTTGTCGCCCGAAGGATATGGGTGCATTCATTTCTCTTCAGATGGACTCGGAAGAAGCCGAGATGGCTCTGTCATCTCTAGATAGGCTTGAGTTCCCGGTTCCCTCGTCGTGTTGTGAGGTCGGTGAACCTAGTAGTCTACTCGAGGAGGTGGAGACCGTACCCCTGAGTCGGTAGTGCTAGTGTCCGACGAGGCCGTGGTTCCTGTGGAAGAGCCTACAGAGGAGCCAGGTAAGGACACTAAGGATGAAGAAGAGTTGTCGAGGTACGCTAGAGGGTACTATAAACAACGACTTCATGATCAAGATGGTTTCCGAAGAGGACCTTGAGGAATAGGATTTGATCCGTATAGCCATAGTTCCATACGATATTATTATCGGTATGGATTGGCTGACGCATCATGAGGCGGTGATCGATTTTAGTTCAAGAACTGTGACGGTATCATTTGGGGGCCAGTGTGCATGCAAATTCAAGAGTCGGAATGACGCTGATAACGGCAGACTCGTTAATGCAATGACTGTATTTAAGCTACTACGACAAGGTTGTGTCGGGTACCTTTTTTTTATCCGGATCCGCCCAAGAAAGATGAACCAACAATTTTTGATATTCATGTGATTTGTGTCGGGTACCTTTTTTTTATCCGGATTCGGATTATTTTATCAGTCCTTAGACAAAATCAGCTATATGCGAAATTGTCTAAAGTCTGACTTTTGGATCAAAGAAGTGGCTTTCTTAGGCCATGTGATCAATGAGAATGGGTTATGATTGATCCCCGGAAGATTGAAGCAGTAGCCAATTGGAAGCGGCCTCAGAATGTGAAGAAGGTGCGCAGTTTTCTTGGACTTGCCGGATATTACAGACGGTTCGTGGAGAGATTTTCTAAGATCGCTCTACCTATGACCGGTCAGTTCCGCAAGGTCCACAAGAAGTTTGTCTGGGATGACAAGTACGAGGCCAATTTTCAGAAGCTGAAATAGTGCCTGACCTTCGCACCAGTATTAGCGCTACCAGAGAAAAATGATGGTTTCGCCAAAGGCTCAAGCTAGAATATCAGAGGGATTCTATGCCACCACTGTGGTAAGGCTGGGCATAAAAGCCCTAGTTGCCATAAGGAAAGGAGGGATGAACTATATAAGGATCAGAATACCTTGTTGAAAGGTCATGCTATAGACATTGATATGGACAGATTGTTGAGAAGGGAAATGTAAGAGAGATAGTTCTTGGGAAACTCGTTTCTTCCATTACAACCTTGAGTAAGACTTTAGAGCTCAGAGTTGTGGATACGATCAGTATAGAACCATTGGTTAAGGTTTGCTTTTGAAAAGCCAAGTGTGCAAAGTCATAGGTATTATTTTGAAAGATCTATTCGAAGTTTCGTTTTGAGGTCCGATGTAAGGCTTCCTTAAGAGAAGCGATATAAAGATTAGACAATGATTGATGGTTATTATGGCAATTTTATGTCACGTTTTGGAAAATTAAGTGATTAGGCACAATAGTGATAATCGATTTATTGCAATCTTGTTTCGAGGAAACTAGAGGCCTGAGTTGGCAGTGAACTTTAGGGTCAAATGATTAAAGTTGGGAAGTTGTCCTTACAGGGAATAAAGAGTTATGGCACTTGAGAATTTACAAGATTCGATATTTGGAGTTTATGTGAATGGGTCATCCATAAGGCATATAGTACAACCCTTATTGGAAAGATCAGGTTGTAAAGTTACTATGTTAGGAAGAGGCCACTTAAATGGAAGGATTTCAATTTAAGAATCAATCATATTGATGATTTTGATAAACTAAAGGATTTAGTGCATGGATTAAGTTTATGTATGCTCAAGGAGTAAGGTAACATTGTTACTTGTGTACATCTATCGAAGGATTAGGACACAAGTGATTGATTCGGTTGATAATGAATCATTTAGCATTATGATATTTTGAGGAATAGGGAATAAGATCTCATGTGATTGGTTTAAGGAACGTAGGAATAATATGTTATGATTATTCTTGGAGAAATTATGGGGAATCTTAAAGGATTTAAGTTAGAGATTGCGTAAGGAGATGCGTGTTCTCATGTTGAAGGTACAATAACGGTCAGGATATTGTAGATATAGTAAGAATGATTACATGGTATTATATATAGAGATGAGGTTGCGGAAGAGATCAAGTGGACTTGAGGAAAAAGGTAACCCATGTTGGTTAAAGTAATTATATAACACGTTCGGGTGAAACAAGAGTATAATCCTATGAAATGGATTAGTGAATCATGTTGAGGTAATCAGACATAGATTGTGGTATTACTGATTGTGGAATCATATGAATAAAGATTGTGAGATAAAAATATGGCATAAGGGCCGGATATGATTAAGGTAACAAGTGAATCGTTTATGTAAGGTCTGTATAACAAGTGGAGATACTAAGTAGTAGTACTGTTGATTTCTAAGTATTTATTCAAGGACCGGATTGTCGAAAGGAGGTTAGTAGAAATATGTTGTATTCTTCTATGTAAGATTATTAAGGTCTTTAGGAGTAATAAGGCATATCAGCGAAGATTCATTGGAGATTTTTGTAATGGATTCAGGATCGAATAGGAAGTTTGATGTTGGCAATATAAGTTGTGAAGACCTAATTGGTTAAGGATACCGACCTAAGGAGGTTTGGGTATATACTTCAAGAGAAGTTTAGAGGTAAGAGCATATGTATTCTCATGATTTAAGTATAATGAGTCTTTGGTGGTGATCATGACTTTGAGAATGGTCACGAGTTAGTACAAGTATAGTGTATGGAGAGAGGTTATGCTGAGAGCCTATGTACTCGATCGTCTGACTAGCTGGGAGGACAGCATGAGTCTGATTGAGTTCACAATACAATAATAACTGACATGATGCTATCAAGATGGCTTCATTCGAGGCTTTGTACGATCGAAAGTGCAGATCTCCGATTCGTTAGGATGAGAACGCCGATAAGATTCTGCTCAGACCAGAGCTAGTCAAAAGGATTGCCTCGGAAATTGCTTTGATAAGACAAAGAATGTTGAAAGCTCAGAGTCGACAAAAGTCATACGCTGATCCGAAGCATAGGGATGTTGAGTTTAGGATTGGTGATAAAGTGTTTGTCAAAATATCACCCTCCAAAGGTGAATTCAGATTTAGTAAGCGTGTGAAGCTTAACCCTCGCTACGTGGGTCCATTTGAAATTCTCGACAGAGTGGGATCTCTAGCGTACCGTTTGGCATTGCCGCCATCGGCACACCCAGTGCATAATGTGTTCTACGTATCCTTGCTGAGAAAGTATATACTTGATGAGTCTCATGTGCTGAGCTATGAAGATATAGAGATTCAAGCAAATGGCACTTATGAAGAGATACTTGTGCGTATCATCGAGCACCGTGAGAAGCACTTACGCAACAAAGTGGTACCGTTGGTACGAATTCTATGGCCCAAGTCCGGATCAGAATAAGTTACCTGGGAAACTTGGGAGATTGAGGAGGATGTGCATAGACGCTTTCCCGAGTTGTTTTCGGCCAAGTTTCGGGGTCGAAACTTCTTTTAAGGGGGAGGTAATGTAATATCCCTCAATTTTTAGTAAGGATATTCGGGTAATTTTTCCCAACCTTCACTAATTAATTATTTCGCTTTCAGTGAAGTTTGGATTTTCTGAAATATCCATGATCTCCGAAATAATTCCCTGAGTGGTATAAAATACATTCGATGTATTTTCGGGATTTAGAATATTTGTTTGAAGACAAACAGATAATTCCCGGGGTTCCCCATTTTAATATTCTAAAACCCCACTCTCCTTGTATCCCCGCGTGCTCTCTCGGTTGTCTCTCCAGCATGCCCACCTCGAGCCACGTGCTGTCAGGGCACACCGCTCAAGAGATTGGTCGGGGGAGCTGCCCTCCTCCTTGGGCTATATTTGGATCAGATCGGAAGGGGGTCGAGTGGCAATCACACCATCGCTCCCCAGCTCTCCTCTCGGCCATCTCTCTTCCCGCCGGCGAGCAAACCCTCCCCTCCCCCCAATAAGCTGCTGCTGTCTGCATGAGCCACTGCTGAGGCGAGACGATGAGCTGGTGCGAGCCGCGGTGAGCCGAGACCATCGCCGAGCTTTGCCGACCCGCTGCTGGTGCTCGATCTCCCCTGTTTAGACCCTCCGGCGTCGCAAGCTTCCCTTGCCTCGCCTTCGTCTTTCCTCCCCCGCCGAGTGCTGCGGTGGTGTCGTGGTATTCCTCCCCGCCGGCGCCGCTCCATCCCCGACGTCAAGAGACCCCGGCGAAGCCCCGCCAGAGACGAAGACGTCGCCCCTATTTCACCTCTGCGCCCGCCACTCCGCCGAGGCCTGTGCGAGCTCCTGCTCAGCCATGCTGCTGTCCGAGCCACCGCCGTGGTGTTGCTCCTCCCTGCCGCCGCCTGCTCCCCGGCGCCGTTGAGCCTCCCCAGCCGAAGCCAGCCGAACTCCCCTGGTTCGTGCTCGATCGGCTCGTTGATGTTGAAGACGAAGTGGAGGGGGGTTGAAGGTGATGATCAGTGGGCAAGTGGGCCCCTCCTTGTTGTGTTGTTGTTGGGCCGAGCAGCCCAATAACCGTCCAGTTTAGTTTTGACCCGAAATTATTCGAGCGGTATAATTTCGACTCCCTTTTATCCGTATTTTCCTTTAGGAAAATTTAATAAATATTTTTATGATTTAATATCATAAAAATTTATTAAATATAATTCCTTAAATTCGTCCAGTCAAATTAATTGATAGATAATTAATTTGTCGGTTAGAACGTGATCTGATGGGTCGCGTATGGACTCGTACTCTGCTGGGATTATTCTAAAGCTTAAGCCATGTCCTTGGAAATGACATTTTTGGTAGTCGTCTCGTCCAGATTCATCGCCGAATCTATTCCAGGCAAGTGGCGGTTCGCTCTTGCTCATCGTTCCATATTTACATTAATTATCAGTTGTTTATCTGAGTAATTAATTCTGAATGATTATTGTGGTTATCTGGAAATGGCTTTATAAACTGTTTTGGAAACTAAATTATGATATTGTAATAGGTTGTATATCTGCTAGAACAACGTTATTATTTATGATCGCCTTACGGGCATTTATGTGGATTTATCCGAACTATTGTTGTGCTGGAACTATTTAGTTAGCACTGTTAGATAGGAACGTTACTCGGACTCCGTCCAGTCGTTTCTTTATAATCGGGTAGAGGGGTGGCTCGTAACCATCCAATACCATTTTAAGGTCATGACCGGTCTCTTTCACAAGTGTGTAGAGGCAGGGCACTTAGCTGGTGTCACAATTCTTTCGGTGTGCGTCCCTCTCTAGAAAACGCATACTAAGATGTGTCGTTCCAATGTTGGGGTACACATGTAAAAGTCTATAATGTGGTGTGTGTTTTGTAATATAATTCAGATAAGTGCTACTCTGACGCACAAACTTAATAAACCTTGGCGAGTAGTGCAGCTAAGTAATAGTGCAGTTAGGAAAACTCGTCTTAGACCTTGATCATAGTACGTTCTCTTTCCAATCTGAATTCGCTGTATGTGGTGAGGTTGGTCGTGAACCGCAGCATCTCGGTTAGTTTTTCAATCATCGTTATTTGATTCTGTAATTCCAGATTTGTCATGTCTTTCCGAAAGACTCAGTTCAGTTGGAGTTTTCTCTTGTTCATGCCTCTTGTTGTATTTCAGTAGGAGTATGAAGGTTGATTATCGTACTCGGCTTTTACTCGAGGAACGATGAGTCTAACCTAATACAACTACTTCGAACATTTTGCTTTGTACCCTTGCATAGTCTATTCAGTAGACTAACCCACGAACATTGTTCTCTGCATGTGGGCTGGTGTCATCCGTTCGATTCGGCACATCAGATAGAGTGTAGTTGAGAAGAATAGAATGACTATGAAGATGACGGTGGTTCTTGGTTGTTTTAATAATTTCTTTCAATTAGGTTGAGATCTTTGGGCAATGTATTTTACAAGACTTCCGCTATACTCTGTTTATATTTTATAAGACTTCCGTTGTACTCTGTTTATATTTTATAAGACTTCCGTTGTATTTCATGTAAACTCTGTGTTTATCCTATCCGGGATTGGGATGTAATCCCGTAACTCGTATTTCATTTGAACAACGTTATGTTTTGAATCGAATGTTTTGATCATTATGTATCATTGTATGTCTTGATCGTATTTAAACGGTAAAGCCTTGGGTGACTTTGGTAAGGAACACCGGAGTCACTTGCGGTAATACCTTTCCAAATGGGTTAAGATTTGAGGGTGTTACACTAGGGTTGTGTTCGAACGAGGAGAATGATGAAGGAGAGGCAGGTGCAATAAACATAATTTAGAGCTTTAATTAGAAGGCGTTTTGATAGCAGAGAATATCGGTTATTACACCGCACGTGCATATCGGTTATATTAATAACCGGTATACAAATTTATTTATTTTTCGCAGATAGCGGTTTTGTCCAATAACTGGTATCCGTTTCTAAGTTTTATACCGGTTTTACGCAACCGATATCCTTCCTTCCGGTATTAGATAAGCCGTTTGTACTAGTGGTTCCCTTCGAGGGAACTTGCTGTACGAGTAACAATACCTTATTGTTGCCCTCCAAAACTCGAATCCGCTTACACAAGTGTGTACTCCACACCCCCAAACTTGTGTTATAACGAAGTGAGCTCCCATAGTGGTGTGTGAATCCCGATCACACTAAATTGCATTGTTCTCTCCAAGGAACAATATCATGATGACACTAAAATCACCAATAATAGATAGATAGATATAACTTATAACTTGACAACTAATATATAATATATGAAGTTAATATTATATTTTTGTTGATATACAATTATTTATATTATTTAAAGATATTTTTCTAATATCAATGAGTTAAAATAGATAATTAATTTACACTTAAAAATAAAATAAAATAAAATTTAATAAAAAAAGTCCTTACACGAGTAAATCAACTAGTTCATCCTAAACTCGATTAAGTGGGTAACGGATTTGAACTTACTACATTTACAACTACCTAAATTAAATTAAATGGCTAAATTCTATTTGAGATTTGTAAGTTTTCAAAAGATACCACGCGTAGTATATATGGTTTCCAAAAAAATCAATGCCTTGTATGAGAAGACTCCCACAACAATCATTATATAAATATATGAATCAGCAAAACCCTATTCAAAGCATATGATCATACAAACATCTGAGCTTCAATTTGATCAGCTTGGTTGATTGATAAAATTAACCAGGATCGGAAGCAATGGCTAGTGTAGCTCCGCCTCTGCCTTCAACTCATGGGGTTTGTTACCAAGTGTACATACCTGCAATGTGAAATGCGGAAGTCAATTACAGACAAACAAATAGTTGTCCACAAACAGCTTTGACAGGATCAACAAACAACCCTGACAGGATCGAATGGACTACTAACCGTTTTTCAGGAAGCAGTGAGCTATTTCAGGACAAATATGCAAACTTCAAGAAACAAAAGCAACGAGAACCGAACACCAGAATTTTACGTGGAAACCCCAAACTAGGGGAAAAACCACGGGACCCTTTGGGTACCAAACTTTCACTATCAACAAGGATTACAAGTGGGTACAACCTCTCTAGATAACACTAGAGGAATACACAACCATCAAGGCTACAACATTGGTTCAATCTTCACCCAACAAGGTGAAACAACAAGAAAAAACAACGAGACAACTTATTAAGAACCTGACCTAGAGGGCACCAAAACACGATCCAACCGTTGGATGTGAAGGTCTTGATGGCAGGAACAACACTCTGAAATTTCTTCCTAATCGGAGATGATCTTGACGTCGATCGGGGCAGATCAGATTTGGGTGCAACAACACCTACGGGTTCCAAACTCACTCTTTTCTCCTCTTCTTTTCAACTCTCTTTTGTGTCTCTTTTGGTTTCTCTCTCTTGCCTCTAAAAGTCACTTTCTTTCCCTTAAATATGAGAGCCAATTAGGATAAGACTTCCCACAAGTGGGGCATCATTTGAGCCTTCCAAATGGCATTAAAAGCCCATTAACAAGTAATGGCTTCTTCCTCCAAATATAGGAGGGAAACACAACAAACTCCCTCTTCACTCCTATATGGGGAAATCAAACAAGCCCGCTCTCAAGCGAGAAGCAACAAACTTCTCCTTAGGCAAGGTCTTCGTCAGCATATCTGACCCATTGTCATTGGTGTGGATCTTCACCAAATCAAAATCTTCATCTTCTACCCTCTCTCGCAACCAATGATACCTCCTCCGTATATGTTTGGTTCGAGAATGGTAGGTGGCATTCTTGGCAAGGTGGATGGCACTCTGGTTGTCACAATGAAGTGGGAACGTCTCTTGTTCCACTCCTAACTCATCCAGGAAATCTCTCATCCATATCAGCTCCTTATCGGCCTCAACTGCAGCCATATACTCAGCCTCTGTGGTTGACAAAGCCACACACTTCTGCAGTCTCGATTGCCATGATACAGCTCCCCCTGCAAATGTCATCAAGTAACCTGACGTAGATCGGCTGGAATCAACATCACCCGACATGTCAGCATCTGTAAAGCCATCAAGCATCGGCTTTCCAGGACCAAATCGTAAGCACACACTCGAAGTGCATTTGAGATACCTGAGGATCCACTTAACTGAAGCCCAATGCTCCTTTCCAGGATTACTCATGAACTTGCTAACAACCCCTACTACAAAAGCAATATCTGGCCTAGTGCAAACCATGGCGTACATCAGACTACCCACAGCTGAAGCATAAGGCACATTCTCCATCTCTGCCTTTCCTTTCTCACTTTTCGGACACTGACTGGAACTCAACTTCATGTTCGCAGGCAGTGGAGAGCAAACGGGTTTAGCCTTGTCCATGTTGAACCTCTGCAGTACTCTTGTCACGTATCTCTCTTGTGACAGCCACAACATGCTTTTCTTCCTGTCACGTGCTATGTGCATACCCAAAATCTATCTTGCAGGGCATAAGTCCTTCATAGCAAAGGACTTGCTCAGAGCTTTCTTCAAGCTAGCAATCTTGTTGGTATCGCGACCAACAATCAACATATCATCCACATATAGCAAGAGAATAAGGAAGTCACATTCATGGAAGTTCTTCACAAACACACAATGATCAGCTTGTGTCTTGTGGAATTCATGCTCAATCATGAAAGACTCAAACTTCTTGTACCATTGTCGAGGAGCTTGCTTCAAGCCATACAAGCTTCTCTTTTCCCTGATCTCAAAACCCTCAGGTTGCTCCATATATATCTCTTCTTCAAGATCACCATGAAGGAATGCAGTCTTCACATCTAGCTACTCAATCTCCAGATTCATGCTTGCAGCTAGGCTTAGAACAACCCGGATGGACGACATCTTCACAACTGGAGAGAAAATCTCGTCAAAATCAACACCCTTCTTCTGCTGGAAACCCTTCACCACTATCCAGGCCTTGTATCTGGGTGGACAACCATCTTCTCCAGTTTTCAGTTTGAAAACCCATTTGTTTCTAAGAGCTCTCTTACCCTCGGGAAACTTCATCAAGTCATAGGTGTGGTTCTCATGCAAGGAGTTCATCTCATCTTGCATGGCACTGTACCACTCCTTCTGGTGCGCATCTGTCATAGCTTTCTCGTAGCCCTCTAGCTCTCCTTCATCAGTCAACAACACATACTCACTGACTGGATACCTTGAGGAACTTTGTCTTTGTCTGGTAGATCTTCTCAACTCAACAGTTGGCTCTTCAGGGGATTCTTGCAATTCAGTCTCAACAGTTTCTGGCGGATCAACATCACCATCATCACCAACATCATGTCCATCTTCCTGCTGAACTTCATCTGACTGTTGTACATTGTCAGGATGTACACGCCTGTTGTCAGGAAACACTGGATATGTGACAGTGGCAGGCTTGGAAGACGACTCTGGTTGTTTCTGCTTCCAGTCTTCAATCGTCATATCTTCCATGAACACAACATCTCTGCTTCTGACCACTTTCTTGTCAAGCAAATCCCACAATCTGTACCCAAACTCATCCTCTGAATACCCTAGGAAGATACATGGCTTCATCTTATTGTCAAGCTTTGCTCTCTGATCTCTAGCAACATGCATGTATTCCATGCATCCAAACACCCTCAAATGCTTGTAGGAAACATCTCTTCCAATCCAAACCCTCTATGGAACATCACCATCCAAAGGAACTGAAGGAGATTTGTTGATGAGATACACAGCAGTCAACATTGCCTCCGCCCAATATGACTTTGGCAGCTTAGCATGCAACAACATGCTTCTCACTCTCTCTGCTATGGTTCTGTTCATCCTCTCTGCAAGCCCATTCAGCTGAGGTGTCTTGGGAACTGTATACTCAAGCTTGATTCCCTGACTCTTGCAATATTCCTCAAACGGACCCCTATACTCTCCACCATTATCTAACCTGACAGCCTTCAATTTTTGCCCTGACTCTCTCTCAGATCTGGCATGAAATTCCTTTAACACTGACAATACTTGGTCTTTGCTCTTCAACACAAAAGCCAATAATTTTATAGAGTAATCATCAATAAATGTGACAAAGTATTGTGCACCACGATGTGACTTGGTATCCATAAAACACACATCAGTATGAACAAGATCTAATGCATGTCTTCTCCTAACTGGAGGACGAGAATGAAAGGATGCTCTGTTTTGCTTTCCAGCTAAGCAATCAACACAAGGTTTTAGACTTATACCTTTCACTTCTGGGAGGATGTCCTTCTTGGCTAGAGCAAAGAAGCAGAATTCGATGTACGTGATGCAAACAAAGTTGTGCAGAGATGAAGCAAATGTGGTGGATGTCCTTCTTGGCATGCATTAGAGAAGACATGCATTAGACTTATACCTTTCACTTCTGGGAGGATGTCCTTCTTGGCTAGCGTCTGCAACCCCCTCTCACTCATGTGACCAAGCCTCTTGTGCCATAACTCGCCAGCTGAGTCAGCCACCACATTTGCTTCATCTCTGCACAACTTTGTTTGCATCACGTACATCGAATTCTGCTTCTTTGCTCGAGCAACAATCAAACTTCCCATAGAGACCTTCCATACACCACCATAGAAGCTACCATGATAGCCCTCATCATCAAGTTTCCCAGTAGATATCAGATTCAACCTAACATCAGGAACATGACGAACATCTCTTAAGATCAATCTGCAACCAGTGGATGTAATCAAACAGACATTGCCCATGCCCACAATATTACGTGAACCATCATCTCTCATCCTAACATAGCCATAGTCACCAGACGTGTAGGATGAGAAGTATTCTCTTCTCGGTGTCAAGTGGAACGATGCACGTGAATCAATCACCCAAGTGCACTCATCACTAGCAAGGTTCAAGCAACCTTGTTCACCAATGAACAACAACTCTTCATCACTAGTCGCAATAGCAGTGGTGTCCCTTTCCTCTTGAGGTTTTCTCTGAGTCTCTGAATTGTTACAATTGCCCTTTTCCTTCTTGAACTTTCGGCAATTCTTTTGGAAGTGACCTAGTTTCCCACAATAGAAGCACGTGAGTTTACCTCTGGACTTCGATCTCCCCTTGGACTTGTCTCGGTTCTGAGAACCCTTCTGCCTGCTCCTTCCTCTATTGGAATCTTGTGCCACATTTGCTTCTGACTGAGACTGTAAGGAGGAACCCATCTCCTTTCTTCTTGTCTCTTCATTCAAAAAACTTGCTTTTACCGCCTCTAAGGACAACTTGTCCTCCTGACAAGAATTACTCAGTGACATAACAAGAGTTTCCCAACTGTCTGGCAGGGAGGAAAGTAACAGCAGGGCCTGCAGCTCATCATCTAATGTCATCTTAGCTGAGGCTAATTGATTCACCAAGCCCATAAACGTACTGGTGTGCACCACAATGCTCTCACCATCTGAGTACTTCAAACTCACAAGCTTTCTCATCAAGGACGCCTTGTTTAGGGCATTCTTTCGCTCATACATACCCGCAAGCTTATGCCACAGCTCATAAGCATTTGTGTCATTGGCCACATGTTGAAGTACACTCACATCAACAAACTGTCTCATCGTCGCGATAGCTTTTCTATTCAGAATCTTCCACTCTGAATCTATTGCTCCCGTCGGTATTTCCTTTTTTTCAATTGGCTCATAAAGATCTTTCACATACAAGAGATCTTCCATCTTAATCTTCCAGTCTGAATAGTTACTGGAGTTCAACACAATCATTCCCTGAAAGCTACTGTTCTTTTCATCCATCGGAACCTTAAGCTCTGATACCAGTCTGAAGTGCGGAAGTCAATTACAGACAAACAAATAGTTGTCCACAAACAGCTCCGACAGGATCAACAAACAACCCTGACAGGATCGAATGGACTACTAACAGATTTTCAGGAAGCAGTGAGCTATTTCAGGAAAAATATGCAAACTTCAAGAAACAAAAGCAACGAGAACCGAACACCAGAATTTTACGTGGAAACCCCAAACTAGGGGAAAAACCACGGGACCCTTTGGGTACCAGACTTCCACTATCAACAAGGATTACAAGTGGGTAAACCTCTCTAGATAACACTAGAGGAATACACAACTATCAAGGCTACAACCTTGGTTCAATCTTCACCCAACAAGGTGGAACAACAAGAAAAAACAACAAGGAGACAACTTATTAAGAAACTGACCTAGAGGGAACCAAAACACGATCCAACCGTTGGATGTGAAGGTCTTGATGGCAGGAACAACACTCTGAAATTTCGTTCCAATCGGAGATGATCTTGACGTCGATCGGGGCAGATCAGATTTGGGTGCAACAACACCTACGGGTTCCAAACTCACTCTTTTCTCCTCTTCTTTTCAGCTCTCTTTTGTGCCTCTTTTGGTTTATCTCTCTTGCCTCTAAAAGTCACTTTCTTTCCCTTAAATATGAGAGCCAATTAGGGTAAGACTTTCCACAAGTGGGGCATCATTTGGGCCTTCCAAATGGCATTAAAAGCCCATTAACAAGTAATGGCTTCTTCCTCCAAATATAGGAGGGAAACACAACACAATGAAGGTGGTATGGTCGCCCCCACAACAAGGCTACGTGAAGCTTAACTTCGACGGAGGTTTGCTTAGAGACAAAAGTTTGGCGATCAGTGCCGGGATCTTCAGGGTGGCGTTATCCTACTACGCCGAGTGTAGCGGCACAAGCCCGTATGACGGGGAGGCCAACGAGCTCTACATCGGGCTGGAGTTTGCTTGTCGTCAAGGGTACGAGTAGAGCTGGCCAATCCTGAATCGGAATCGACAAATTAAACCGGAATCGGACCGGCGGTTCAAAGTCCCGATCGATTTAGGTTCAAGGTATACTTGAACCGCCGAACCGGCGGTTCAACAACCAGTTCGTAGGCGGTTCAACAACCGATTCACAAACCGGCGGTTGAACCGCCGGTTTAGGTGACAAATAAATATTAAAAAAATAAAATATACCCATTATCCTAAAATCCAAAACACCCCTAAAACCCTAAACTAAAACCCCAAATTCATATAATGTTACATAATTGTATTACCTTTTAAATCTTAAAAAAGCTAAAACAATCATAAACACATTAAAAAAATGTTTAAATAATTAAATATTAGAAAAACTAACCATATAATTATACAAAACCTTAAAATACAAACCCTTAACCCTAAAACTATAAACCCTAACCTCAATCATATAATGTTACATACTTATATACCCTCTAAATCTTAAAAAAAACTACAAAAAACATAAAAACATTAAAATCGTTCAAATAATTAAATTTAAAATAAAACCTAACCATAAACCATAAACAATACAAAACCTTAAAATACAAACCATTAACCCTAAACTATACACCCTATACTAGAGTCTTATATCCTACATTACTCTTTAAATGATTAAATCTTATTAAAGCTACAAAAAACATAAACATTAAAAATGTTTGAATAATTAAATTTAAAATAAAACCTAACCATAAACAATACAAAACCTTAAAATACAAACCCTTAACCCTAAACTATACACCATAACCTAGAGTCTTATATCCTACATTACTCTTTAAATGATTAAATCTTAAAAAAGCTACAAAAAACACAAACACATTAAATACGTTCAAATAATTAAATTTAAAATAAAACCTAAACATAAACCATAAACAATACAAAACCTGAAAATACAAACCCTTAACCCTAAACTATACACTCTAACCTAGAGTCTTATATCCTACATTACTCTTTGAATGATTAAAATCTTAAGAAAACTAAAAAAAATCATAAATACATTAAATAAATATTTAAATAGTTATAATCACTATTAAGTTCAAGCCCTTATTTTTTATTTTTTTTATTTTTTCAAACAGGGTTCCGAATCGGAATCGGATTTCGAACCGACAGAAAACCGGCCGAACCGGAACCGAAACCGGACCGCCAGTTCCGAGGGTAGACAGTTCAAAGTTCCCTTGAACCGGCGGTTCATGAACCGTGCCCAGCTCTAAGTACGAAAAGCTCTGGATCAAGGGCGACGCCAAGTTCTTAATCGAGGTGCTGCAGGAGAGGAGGCGCAACACGTGATACGATGAGGGCGTTCTTGACAAGATTAGGGCTCTCCTGGGGCTGTTTCTCGAGACACCCAAGCCCACCTTCATCAACCGCGAAGGGAACATGACCGCCGATGCCCTAGTCAAGCTCGTGCACGACAATCTTGCCTTTATCACGCGCCCGCCCATGGTGAGTTACCGCTACGAGTCACTCGGATTGCAGATCGAGAGCGTCGACGATATGTACACGTCAGAAAGGAGTCCACGTATATCACCGGACCTCGATGTTACTAGCCATACATATAGTACACAAGGAAAAAAATTAAGACAAGACAAACTATATATGTCCTCATCGATCGATTTGGAGTTGTTACCTACAGTTATATATTGAATTTGTTTTTGATTCATTAGTAGATATCTCTAGAAAATTGGGTTACATATATGCCCAGAAACTACAATGGTACGCGGATGGGTGTAAGAATTAAAAACATAATGTTAATGCATGTCCTCTAACTAAGACAAATCAAATATGCTCATAACAATGAGATTAAATCTTCTGTAACCTTTTTATGTTTATGTTTTTTTTTATGTATTTTATAAGTTAAATTTATTTATTTTATATCTTAACTTCTAAAATATAAACTCTATAACATAGAGTTGGGTTCATGTGTATATTACTCATAGGGTGTAAAGTTAGTAATTTTTCCAGCCATTAGATTACCTAAATAGAAGACTGAGATTAAAAGCTTCAAAATTGTACTGGTCCACCCGTTTGATATGTGCTTCATTAAACGATGACATTCTCTTGTAATCTTTACAAGCTTTTCATACCCCTACCCTAAATCAAAACAAAAATATGAAACACGCTTCTCATTCTCTCTGAAGTTTTTTCCTCTTTTAGTCTCCACTGCTTAAAAACCCTAGAATCTCACTAGCAAAATAGTTCACAAATTTCAGTTCTCCTTCATTACAACATCTTGATTCCACTCGTTCTCTCCAAATTTCACCCAAAACTTCACTTCTCCTCCAAATTTTCAGTCATTCTCTCGATTTGAACGAATTATAGCAATGGCGAGGAAAGGAAGATGGAGAAAGGGAAATCACCTCAAGCGCACGGTAAAAATTTCTTCTAGCATTTAATTTCAATTTCGTTATTTCATTCAAATAGATTGATGCATGTTTAGGAGTACGTTCAAATAAAAAAGTCTGTTTAGGGTTTGTACAAAATTCAGTTGAGAAAATATTGAGATTCAAGTTATTGTGCACAAATATCCCTTTAGAGTGTTTGTCAAAGGTTGAATGTTTCAGTTTGCTTTGAGGTTTCTGCATGAAGAATGACCAACATATTTCTCTTATGCAATTTTTAGATTTTTAAAAATGTCTAGAGTTATACATGAGGTAGTAATGTTAGGTCAAATCTATTATATAATGCTTCTAAAATGATGAATTTCTCTTATGTATTTTTTTCTACCAGAAAGTAGCTACTCAATTTTTGTGGCATGTTGAAACAAGCTGAAAAATCATTGTTTAACTGTTACTGTATTTTAATATGTATATCAATAGGTGCATAAATAATTGACAAAAGTGCAAATGTGACACACTTAAAGTGCATAATTAAAAGTCTGAAATATGTAGATATCTCATATGTTCGGTTGTTTTTTTCATACACAACTAAGCTCCTAGTATTCATAAATATGTTAGGAAAGTGCATGCTTTAATGTCTAAAATATGTGTATTTGCATATATAGTAATAGACGAAATGACAAAAAATGAAAATAAACCTAGAATATTATACTTCAAAGATGCAACTATGATAATTGGGGATGAGAACAATCACCAAAGAGGTAAGGTTGTTCAATATACCAAACAAAAATATGTCATCTTATTAACATAAAAAACAATGACACTAACTTATTTGACTACGAAACATAGAGAAGAAGCAATAGGTTACATGACCTCAAGCACGCAGAAAAGTCAAGCAGTGGTACACCATAAAACACCAAACAAGACAAATAACAAGAGGAGGGGACTCCCTTGTAAAAAATGAGGTAATGATATTAAGTTTTTCAATATAAAAAATTATGTATTTGACTATATATGTAATTGGCTAGAGTCCTCAAGTTATACACTTAGAAGATACTTTATTTCCCTAAAGTGCATAAGTTCCATCTAATAGTGTATGTTTATATCATAAAGTGCACACTTCTTTATGTGGTAGTATTTCCAATTAATAAAAAAATATTCATTTAACAAAAAAAATCCTAATGTGCATACATAATTGACTAGAGTGCATGTATTACAAATAAAAGTGCATGTTTAACTTTGAATTTTTCATAATTGTCAAGTTATTAGGATTGCTATTTCAATGATCTTAAATTGTCATTTCTGATATTATACCTGTTTATATGGCATCGAATAGAGAAACACACGAACAAAATGGTATCAAAAATGACATTAAAGAGGGCTAGGACACAAGAAATTGAAATAGTTGTTGTGCAAAACAGTGAAGAGAATAGACGATGAGGCTACATAAGAAGGTACAAGCACTGTCAAGTTTTGATGTGAAAACTACTATAGTTGATGTAATACCCCATAATTTTTAGTAAGGATATTTGGGTAATTTTCTCAACCTTCGTTCAATTAATTATTTCGCTTTCAGTGGAGTTCGGATTTTCCGTAACATCCATGATGTCCGAAATAATTCCTTAAGTGGTATAAAATACATTCGATGTATTTTCGGGACTTAGAATATTTGTTTGGATACAAACATATAATTTCCGGGGTTTAAAAACCCATACCAAATTCTCCCTATCAAAAGTTACACACCACCGCTCCATGCCTGCCGCGTGTCTTCTTTGCTGTCAATGGCTTGCTCCTCCACCAATTTCTGTCAGGACACCTTCAATAAGCTTGTTGGGGAAGATGCCCCTCCTTGGACTATATATGAGATCGATTGGAGGGCTTTAGGACAGGCACCCAACCGCGCTCTCTCCCTTCTTTCCCGACGAGTCGCGCCGAGCTGTTGTCGGAAGCCGCAGCTGCTGCGTTGTTCGTTGTTGTTATCGCCGCTTGATGTGTAGTTGCTGCCCTCCATCACCGTCACTGTTCAATCCGGCGAGCCTCCTTCTCCGGCGAGCCGCAAGCAAGACCGCCGGTGACTGCAGTCGTGGGCTGCTGCGAAGGTTGCGCGTCGTCGTCGTGGGAGCCGCCGCTGCCCCCGCTGGTGTCGTCGTCCGCCCCTGATGTGCTGCTCCGCCGCTGTCGCTTCTTCCCGGCAAAGGTGAGCCACCGGCGACGAGGCGAAGAGATCCTCCCCGGCGAAGACCGCGCCGATCTGCTGCGTCGTTATTACGTTGATGTCGATGTTCGTGGCATGAGGAAGAAGGGGAATAGTGGTGGTGGGCTCCACTCCCCTTGTTTAATTGTTGTTGGGCCGAGAGGCTCAAAACCCTTTCTGTCCAATTTAACCCAAAATTATTCGAGCGGTATAATTTCGACTCCCTTTCATCCGTATCTGTCTTTAGGAAAATTCAATCAATATTCTTATGATTTAAGATCATAAGAATTTATTGAATTTAATTCCTTGAGTTTGTCCAGACAAATTAATTGAGATTAATTAATTTGTCATGAGTTGGATCGCGTGTGGACTCGTACTCTGCTAGGAATATTCTGAAGCATAGGCCATATCCTCGGAAATGATATCATCAGTAGTCGTCTCGTCTAGATTCATCGCCGAATCTACTCCAGGCAAGTGACGGTTCGCTCTTGCTCATCATTCCATATTTCCATTAATTATCAATTGGTTAATTGTTAATTAATTTGGGATGATTTACTGTTTTCGTTGGGAACAGTTTTGATAAATGTTATGTGGAAAAGAATATGATATTATAATAGGTTGTATATCTGCTAGAACAACGCTATTATAGATATATTTATGATGATAGCCTAGAGGGCTTTGATGTGAATTATTATTGTGTGCTTGAACTGTTTAGTTAGCACGAGTATTCGTAGGAACGTTACTGGGACCCTGGGGTCCAGTCGTTTCTTTATAATCATGGGGGTTAGGAGAACCTAACACCATTTTGGAAGGTCATGACTAACCTCTATACTCGGGTATAGAGGTGGTGCACTTAGCCAGTGTCACAAATCTCGGGAGTTGTTCCCAAAAGATCTCTCGTCTCGGGATGAGCTGATCATAAAAGTGTATAACATAATGCGTGTTTTGGAATTAAACAAGATAAGTGCCATAGGTTCGCACATGATTAATATACTCCTCGACGAGTAGCGCAGCTAAGTAATAGTGCAACTAGGAAAACTCGTCTTGACTTTGATCAGAGTAAAGTTCTCTTTCCAATCTGGATTCGCCCTAGGGCGGTGAGGTTGGTCGTGAACCGAAACATCAAGTCATTTTTGAACACTTGTGTGAAAGTTTATGTTCCCCAACATTTGTCATGTTTCCGATAAGGCTCATTTCGTTGGAGTCTTCTTTTGGGTTGATTGTTGTGAGACTCGGTCTCCAGAATCTTCTCTTGATCATGTCTTTTCATATATTCCAGTAGAAGTATGGTGGTTGACTATCGTTGTCGGTTTTAATTCGAGACGATGCGTCTAACCTAATACGACTACTTCGAACCACTATGCTTTGTACCCTTGCATAGTCTTTCATTAGACTAACCAACCGTAATTGTTCTCTGCATGGTTGGCTGGTGTCATCCGTTTGATTCGGCACATCAGATGAGTCGAGGATCCATGAAGGCTAGATCGACTATGAACATGAACGGTATTTGAAATAATGTTTTAATCAGGCTACGATCTTTGGGCGTTGACTACTGAGGTCAATACTCTTGTAAATTATTTTAAGTCTTCCGCTGTATTGTAATAACTCTGTATTTTGTCGCATTTGGAATTAATTCCGCGACTATGTTTTAAATGAAAGTTATGGTAATTTTGTATCATAATTGTTCTTTATGAATTGTGTTTCAATGGTAAAGTCTGGGGTGGCTTCGGTGTGAAAACCGAGATCACTGACGGTAATACCTTTTCAAATGGGCTAAAGATTTGGGGGTGTTACAGTTGACATCCCATGGGGTGATTATGAGAACAAGGGAGATTTAGGAGTTTATGCTTTGAGATATTTGGAGACCTTTATGGGGTCAAGCATGCAAGGATGACAGACATGGATAGTTGATGGGGATAATGAGAGGTGCATTAATATCCTGAGGGTCAGATATATGCATGCTATGATTATGTCAACACATAATGAAGCAAGAGAGATGGTTACGAGGTATAAAATGAAGAATGCAAAAGGAAAAACAGTAAAGAATGCATGGTTGATTGGACGACCTTGTCTATTTATGCAGTGTTGATTTTGTAAAATGTTGATAAACCTAATTTTATGGTTATGCATAGTTAAACTTTAATGACTGCTCTAAAATCCTAGTTCAATGTATATTGATTTGGATATTATTAGCATATATTTTGCTAATGTAGCAAAATAGAAAGTTGCTCGACTTGTTGGAAAGACATATATTTGATGCGGATGTAATGAATGGATGGATTACTTGTTATTACTGTTTCTAATGGATGAATTAGTAGGTATGTCATAAGATTTGCTTATGATGTTATCAACTCGATGTCGCGGATCTTGTATGTGGATATTGATATCCATACATAATTTTCTCTTCTGTATTGCACAATGGTGCATAAACAAGTGTATATATATATATATATTGATATCCATAAATATTTTTTTATAATTTAATTAATTCGATATGGTAATGCCCTTCGTTACCAGTACCACTTACCAGCAGCCGGCCCTATTTTTTTCCACTTTCCAAATCTGAAATCTCCCTCCACGAGACCACGACCACGCTCCATCCCTCGTCCATCTTCTCCAAATCTTCCCAAAATTCCAGATCCAGTCCGACCAGTCGCTCGAGTGCTCGACGGGCGACGGCTCGACCAACTCTTTCTTCACGGCGGCGGCGAGCCGGGCGAGGGGACCTAAGACTCCATGGCGGCGGCGGCGGCGACTCCACGAGCGACTAGGCGAGGCGGCGAGCCTTGGACAGACCGGCGGCGACTCAGTCCTCACGACCTCACTCCAGTACTCCACGAGACCACTGAGTCGACCCACTGACCACGAGCCTTGGACCGTCCAACGGGCTAGCTAGCCTTGTTAGGTTCGGTTCCTAAATTCCCTGTGCTATGTTGTGCATCTTCAGTTTTTCATTTGTATAATTGTTTGCTGATTTTAGATTAATAAAGGTTGGATTTGATAATTTGAATTTGGTTAGCAGTGGATTTAGAAATTGATTATCTATGTCTAATGTCTATGTGAATATGTGATATTGTGATGTTTGTTTAAAGTTATTTTGTGGTACTGTGATGTGGTAGTATTGATTGTTGAACATTTGGATTAATTTCTGTTTTTGAGTTCATCTAATATATGAATCATTAATCATGAGTATGGTATTTGTATCATGGTTAACGAGACAGTGATGTGGTCTAGATCCTCATTAGAATTATCATGTCTCAGTTTTTTATTCCTTGGTCATTCAGTTTTACTGAGTGATGCATATTTTTGAAATTGAAGTATATTGTCTTCTTTTGTTTGTTTTACTTAGACTCAGAGGCAGAAGGTCCGTCTCAGCCATCAAATAGCTCAACGGGAATTGCACCATAAGGTTCGGAATATAGTTAAGGCTTCGAATTGTAATGTCTGGAACTCTTAAATCTGAAATATCTAATTTGTAAACAATACCATACCTCATTATGTAAATGTGTAAATTACAAAATCCTGTTAACTTTTGGAGCTGCTCATGATTTTTTCCTTACTGATATGTTTCTTATTCTCCTCTCAATCATGCACAGTTTCACAATGTATGGGGACAACTTATGAAAATAGGCTACCAGAACTCACGCTTTGCACATCAAGTTTGAAACCCCTTCCAAATTAGTAGGGTATGCACTTAAAATTAATTTTAGCTAAATCGGATTTAAGCTACGTCAGATTCAACTATATAAATTTTAGCCCCTTCTATTGTGAAATCCTGGCTCTGCCCCTGTATGTTTAGATATAATATAATATAATCACATGTCAATCTCTTTTCTTTCCTATATGATCTATTATACTTGAAATGTTTAGATATAATATAATATAATCACATGTCAGTCTCTTTTCTTTCCTATATGATCTATTATACTTGAAATACTGCAATTATGTAGTCATAAATTTGCAATTTTATAATGTCCATTCAAATATAAAATTTCTCTTTCATCTAATATCAAATGTAATCTTAAAATAACTAACCCGTGCATGGCACGGGGCTTAAACTAGTTACTATTAAAAGCGTACCAGGTCAATGTTATACGGAGTATATATGTGGGGTTACGAACAATATATATATATATATGGGCACACTCCGGTAAAACGGGAATTGTGGTAAAACGGAGCTATTAATTTGGGACGTTGGATGGAGGACTGAGTCGCCGATCATGCTAAACGCGACAACCATTGGGCAGATAGTGGGGTTAGTGGTCGAAGTATTAACAGCCCAAATGTTACCACAAGCCCAAGCGGCCCCCTTACCTCAAATCGCAACTAGTGTGGAGGCACATATTAAGGCAGAGAATGGGCAACAGAATCGCAGGGCTGGCTCGTTCAAGCGTCCGTCGTCGCCCACCAAAATCGAAAGGTTTGGTCGTACTCGAATCAAGGCAACTCCGTCTGATTCCGCCAAGGACTTGGGCTGGAATAGCGGCAGGATTCTATGCCATAACTGTGGTAAGGCTGGGCACAAGAGCCCTAGTTGCCAAGAGTTGAAGCGGGTATGTTACAAATGTAGGAGGGAAGACCACATGAAGGCATACTGTAGGAAGAAGGGCTTAAAGCCAGCTCAAGCAAATCAGGCTTCCAAAGTTGGCAGTGGACAGAACCCAAGAATGGAAGTATCTGTTCTGGGGCAGTCTGCTACTCGTGATAGAGGCAAGGCGCCTATGGAACCTTCGGGTCAAGAGCAGTGACTCTTTGTGATACGTCACCCCGACGAAAGGGAAGCTTTGTACAAGTGGTAGTATTTTGTAAGGTTTTAGAATAAGGAGCGATGACTTGTGTCGATAGTCTCCATAGTTTAGTACTCTATCTAATCGACTCTCTATCAGTTGCTTTATGTAATGTTTCGGATAATGAAGAAATGTTTCCTTGTTCCGGAAATTACCAAATTCATTACTTTTGCAAATTGTCCGTTCATACGAGACCCCGTGAGTGCCGGGAACAGTATAGGTCCTGTTTGGATATTCGTTCCCTAATCGTTTCCTTAGCTGATTTGGCGAGCGTTATCTCATAAGCTGAATTTTACCAAAAAAAAATTTAGTGTGTAGGAACAAATGTGTATGGTTAATGCTCTATGAGATTTAAGAGCTAAATCTCATACGTGTACCCTGAACATTTGCTCTGGTAAAAGTGTGTAGGGGTGGACTAATGCGAAGTCCAGAATGCCTAGTTATGAAGTCATGCTGTAGGCATTGACATGGATAGATTGTTAAGAAGAGAATGAATGTATATGAGGAATAGTTCATAGGGAACTCGTTTCCTCTATTACGATCTTGAGTAAGACTTTAGAGTCCAGAGTTATGATTATGAAGGTTGTAAAGTGGGTATGTTCATTGTGGACCAAAGGATTAAACTTTCGGAAAAACTAGGGGGCGAAGTCATAGGTATTATTTTGAAAGATTTATCGGAGGTTTCGTTATGAAGCTATCTTATGGAATTTTGCCATAAGGATTGGATAGAGAGTGATCGATGTCTGTTAAGGCGATTTGATGTCACATTTAGGGGAATAAAGTGATTAGCCGCAACTGTGCTGATTGATTTATCACGGTCTTGTTTGGAGGAAATTAGAGGTTTAAGTTGGAAGTAAGCTTTTGGACCAATTTCAATGGGGCCAAGGAAATTTACAAGGTTTGACAAACGGATTTTTAACAAGTGGGACGTAAGGCAGACGATATAGCACTTTTTGGAAATTAAGTTGTAGAACGATTGTTTTGGGAGGAAGTTCGTTGAAGGTTATGGAGTAAGGACTAGATTATTCGAAGGATATCGATAGGCAAGAGGATGTAGCATGGGAAATTGTCGTATGTGCGTATAAGGAGTAAAGTAATACATGTTACTTGTATGTACCCATTGAAGGATTTATGACGTAAGGTGATTGATTTTGAAGGCAAGGTATCATTCATCAGTATGGTATTATGAGTAAATAGAATTGAGGAACTTTAAAGGTTTAAGTTAGAGATTGAATAATGGAATACGTTAGGATGATCTTGGATATACAGTGAGTATCCGTAAAGCAAAAGGGTGGTTGATTTGGGACAATAAATCGTATGAGGACAACTGATTGCTTAAGGATTTATGGGTGAATAGCAAGCTCGGGGTCGAAACTATTTTTAAGGGGGTAGTGATGTAATACCTCTCATTTTTTTAGTAAGGGTAATTAGGTAATTTTCTCAAACTCTCGTACGGTAGTCGAATTAATTTCGGAGAATTTCGGACATTCTGTAATGTGCTTGATCTCTGTATATTTTCCTAAATGGAATAAAATACATTCGACGTATTTTCGGGGCTTAGAATAGTCGTTCGGGTACGAATATATTTAACCAGGGTTTAAAACCCTTACCCATACCTTTTCCCGGGCAAGGCGCGAAAAAGGAGAAAACCGCGACCGCGGCAGAGCCACCGCGATCGCGGAAAAAGGTGTGTCAGAAAAGCTGGCAAGGGATTTTACCGCGACCACCCGCGACCGCGGAAAAGCTCAAGCGCGATAGCTTTTTCTGCTCCGCCGGACCTCGACGTCCGGGTCGCCGTTGTTCGCTTGGGCACCCGTCAAATCTGGTCGTTGTAGGCGCCTACCTTCTTTGGGCTATTTAAGGAGGAAGATCTGGACAGTTGAAGGGCACCCCAAACCAGATCTCACTCTCTCCCTCTTGTTTCCATTGTCGCCGGAAAGTTCAAGCTCTCGCCGGAAAAACTTCTTTCGTCGTCGGAGCTCCCATTGGTGGTGGTGGTGCTCGTAAGGTGGTCCTTTGGTGGTGCAAGGCGTCCAGAAGTCGAAACCCTCACAAATCGAGCCCCAACGCGTCGCCCCGGTGAGATTTCTTTCTCGTCGATCGCCGGAGTTCATCGACCGTGATTGCGGTCATGAACACCGCGATCGCGGCTGTGACATTGCCGACCGCGTTGGCGGCCATTGTCGCAGTGTCTCGCGGACACTCATCCTCGACGACTGCGACCACGACGGAGCCACCGCGATCGCGGTGTGCCTGGGCACTCGTGATCATGGCGTTTGGCTTTGCGGTCTCGATCGGGACTTCCGTTCTTTCGTTTTCGATCGTCCTTCTTTAGATTCGTATATGTTATTGTCGAATCTAACTTAGGGTTTCATTATGGGTCGTTCCGTAGGAATCTGTAATCTGAGTTCTGTCCCCGTTCCGGACCCAGAAACTCATCTTTGAGCTTCGTCAAGCGTTCGTCTAATCGAAGGCAAGTGGTGGTTCGCTCTTGCTTAGTATTCCCTGTTCCATTAATTATCAATTGTTTTGATTGTTAATTAAATTGGGATGAATCATTGCTTTCGTTTGGGAACAAATTTTATAAATGATACGATTAAAAAGTGATATTATAATAGGTTGTATATATTGCTAGAAACAACGCTATTATACATGTGATTACCATGATATATTGATGTGGATTTTATCTGTGGAAACTTAAATTATAGTTAGAACGAGTATTCGTAGGAACGCTATGTATCTCATTGCGAGTCCTGGCTGTTTTTTTATAACCGTGGTGCTTAGGAGGATTTTTGCCCTAACACCCTTCCCCCTGGTCATGACTATCCCCTATCCGAGTATAGGGGAGGTGCACACAGCTGGTGCCAAACTTTCGGGATATGCTTCCAAGATATCTCTCGTATCGAGACGATATATTTATATGATAAAAGCTTATAACGTGAATATACGTTTTGGAATTAAATAAGATAAGTGCGATTATGCACATAATTAATGAACCTTTTGGCGAGAAGTACAACTTGGAACCTCGCCTGGGCTTCGATTAGAGTAAGTCTTCTTTCCAATCTGGATTCGCATTGTGCGGTGAGGTTGGTCGTTGACCCAAATGATCAAGTCGTTTTTAAATACTTATATGAAAACTAGAACGTTCCCGAACATCTTGTCATATTTTCCGATACGACTCAATCTCTTGGAGTCTTTCCCTTGTACGTCTTCGATAAGACTCAATTCCTTTAGAGTCTTCTTTTCAATGCATGCTTAAGTTCTAATCATTCTGTGAAAGTTCTGAGTTATATATCGTTCATTCGGTTATTATTCGAAGGACAATGATAGTAAGCGGTTACGATCACTAGAACCATTCTGTTTTCACCCTTGTATAGTCTTCATTAGACTAACCAACCGGGTTTTATTCCTTGCATGGTTGACTGGTGTTATCCGTCCTTTACGGCACATCAGTGGTTGATTTTCGAAGTCCTGAAGTAACCATTGAAGAAGAGACTTGCAGTTGAAGATTCAAGTATTCAAAAAGGTTGTCAATTATCACTTTTATATATACATTTTTATAACCTAGTCATGTAATAGATTTATTCTTAAAAGTCTTCCGCTGTGTAATTTATAAGTTTCCCGCAGTAATTCTACTTTGTTGTAAAACACTTCTCCTCTTGTTTTGAGGGAAATATTTAAATAAAAGTATTAAGGTTTATATGAAAATATATTCCGCTGCTTAACCTTTCGTTAATTATTATGTTTATTCAAGATTAATTGTTCCGATTAAAGCCTTGGGTGACATCGGGCAGCAACGTCTGAGGTCACTGATGTGTGACACTACCGATGTAAGTCGGGGGTGTTACACGTCTATCCTATTATAGGATATTCTGGGTAAAATCTAATCCCAAAATTATAGGATATGGAGTAAGTGGGTGTGGTTGATTGCACCAGTCAAATTTAGACCCCTCCAAATTAAATATTAACCATCTATCTTATTTTAATCTAACGCTCTAAATTAGTACTTTCGTTTTACCGTAGTAGGTTGTTTTACTAGATATTAATTATATATATATATGGAGTTCAATTCATATATTATGTTAAGCTTGTTTTAGTCTTTTATTTTTTTTTTAAAATATTTTTCATATTGATTATAGATAAACAAAATTTATTGACGAGTTATGAGATATATTATTAAAAATTATATAAATTAATACGTTTTAGTTTTTATGTAAATTTTTTTACTTCATTGGTTAAAAATGAGATGAGTAATTATTAAATTTAAAAAAAAAAACTCTAAATAATACCAACTATCACCTGAAAATTAATATTTTCGTGTTTTAGTAGATAAATATTGCTAAAATAGTTCATTTTTTAATTATGATTTTTTTTCTTTTTTAGTTATATAAATGAGTTGATGTATGATTTTTTTTTTCCATCTCATGTTTTCCGGTGCCACATCAACATCTCCCCAAAAATTTCACCGAAAAAATGGATCATATTGGGTTATATTGACATAGTTTGGGTACGTTTTTACAAATTTTCAAGTTCGTATTAGTTTATAGGGGATAATTGATATTATTTAAAGTTTTTTTCATAAAAGTATACAAATTATTTTAAAAAGCTCCATAAAATGGCTCAAAATTAAATTTTTGTTCTCTAAATCCATGTATTACACCATTTGCACGTAAATCCCATTGTTGGGTCGGATCCGCCTTCTTTGTATCCCTAGATCGGCCCAAATGAAAAATCCATTTCAAAAAAACTGAGCGGCCCATCTACTTCTACATTTATCAGTTTATGTTGGTCGTTGTATGGTTCAAGGTTTCATACAGGGGCGGACACAGAATTGTAGTTCAGTGAGAGCTAAAATCTTAAAGAGTAAAATATTATCGTCTACCTTACCCAAAATCCTAAATCGTAATTTTTAATTCTACTATTTGTTTTACACAAACAATCTCAATTTCAAACAACAAACTCTATATCCAACTTCAAATGAAATTTTACTCAAAATTGATCAAAAATTAAACAAATTTCATAATTACAGACTACTTTCACTGCGTAATCTCAAAAAATTTGTATAAACATTAATTTGTAAAATTTACAAATTCATAAACCCTAAATTTTAAAAGTTTTAACACAAATAAGGATAAGTATAGTGAAAATATTACATATCTTATTGAAAAATTGTGTGTAAATTTGGATAAATTTTTGTATTTTTGAGAATTATACATAATAAATCATATGTAAATAATATTTTTAAAATTGGAAAACTACAAAATTAGTTTAAAATTTTTGAAGAAAATATTTTAGGAAAAAAAATTAAAAACTTTGAGGGAGGAAAAAAAATCCCGTATAATTTTTTTTTCCAATTTTTTATATTTTTTTAAATTCCAATGGGGGTTGTAGCCCTACTGAGACCACCTGCGTCTGCCCCTGTTTCATAGCAACAAATGTTCCATAATTTCCCGTACATTCCCATTTTCCGGCCGCATTATTCGTTCCAAGCTTCCATTCCGAAGGTGATCCACTCCCCTCTTTGATCTAGACATTCTTGTTTAAATTTTGTAAATTCGCGATCTTTTTTCTTATGTTTTTGTGAAATTATAATTTGCTTCGTAATCATAGCTCTTTTATTCCTGTATACATTGTTGCGCGCTGAAAGTCTGCAAAATAAAATATCATCGTTTTTTTGTGAAGTTGTTATTTGTTTATACTTTGGATCACGTATCTTTGACAATGATTTGAATTTTAAAGGGTTTAATTTGATCATCTTGGTCTCAGTTGGCATATTTGACTTTTTAGTATTTCTACTTACACCACCCCCTTGATTTGCACAGAAAGAGCGCGAGAGAGGACATTGATTTTGACTATGTGTTGCATGGTGCACGATTCAGCGATTCCGCTGCTCCTCGTTCACCGCCCGGCTGACCCCCTTCGGAGACCGCCTCAGACAGCGATTTCTCGGCCGCCTGTCGGCCCTCGCTTTCGGCCGTCTGCTTGTCCGCCGTCCTCAGGGTCGCCGTCTGTCTCGATTCCCGACTATTCGTCCGAGGACTCCGAGCCACCAGTGGTCCCTACGGGCTACGTGGGTCCGTGACGTCCGTCTCGATTATGCACCTCGTTCGTTCGTCTGTTCGTCCTCCGTTGCCAATTGAAGATTTCTCCTCTCAATTGTGCATCAATTGATAGATTTTTGGTAAGATTTCTTTATTTGAATTGATGTGTGCTTTTTGTAGTGTAGCTTTGAAAGGCAAAGCAAATCTGGATTACAAAGGAAAGTGGCTGGTAAACTAGTGTTATTAAAACAAGCATTGAACTTCACATAGTTGTAGTTGCCACGTACAACAGAACAGAAGCTCGCTCCTCGACCTCATCCAGATGACCGGCAAAGACTTTACGGCGCCTGCAACGTACAACAGAAGCTCACTCCTCGACCTCATCTCCAAATCAACGTCTCTCTCACACATTCGCCAAGGCTTTGCGCAGCTCGTTGTCAGCGGTCTACTCTCCGGCCTAATTACCGTCACCAAGCTCTCCCAGAAGTTGTGTGATGTCGGAGCAGTTCAACAAGTTGTCGTTCTCGTCTCCTCGTACGCCCCGAAATCCGATCTTTTCCTCCATAATGTTCTTATCAAAGGCTATTCTCGCAGCAACCAGCCTTCCTCCGCTGCCTCCGTCTTCGCCCGGTTGCGAAGAAGTGCCCATCTCCGCCCTGATAATTTCACCTACGCTTTTTGCGATCTCGGCTTCTAGGTTGGCTGAATGCGGGAGGATCAGAATGATGCTTCATTTGCAGGCGATTGTTGATGGCTTTGGAGTTGATTTGTATGTCGGCTCCGCGACTGTTGATATGTATTTGAATTTCTCAAGAGTGAGGTTTGCCCACAAGGTGCTCGACCATATGTCTCAAAGGGACACGGTTTTGTGGAACACCGTGATTTCGGGGATGGCGAGGAACTGATGTTACTCTGACTCAGTCCGACTGTTTGGGGATATGATTGCGGGTGGATGCCCGTTTGATTCCACTACTTTGGCTATGGTACTTTCTGCGGCTGCAGAGTTGCAGGAGTTAAAGCTTGGAATGGGGATTCAGTGTTTGGCTTTGAAAGTGGGGTTCCACTCTCATGTTCACGTTCTTACTGAATTGGTCTCCTTACATTCTAAATGCGGGGACGTAGCAGCTGCCATATTGTTGACATGTATGCCAAGTGCGGAAGCATCTCCATTGCTAGGCAACTGTTTGACAACATGCCTGAAAGAAATGTGGTTTCTTGGAATGCCATAATATCTGGTTATGGTCTTCATGGGCACGTACACGAAGCCTTGAGGCTTTTCAACGAGATGTTGTGTTCGGGTGTTGCTCCAACCGGGGTGACTTTCCTTTGCATTTTGTACGCTTGTAGTCACTCCGGTTTGGTTGCTCAAGGAAATGAGATATTTCATTCCATGGTTCATGAGCATGGCTTAGAGCCATTACCCGAGCACTACGCCTGCATGGTTGACCTATTTGGTAGAGCAGGAAAGCTAGACAAGGCCTTAAACTTAATCGAGAACATGACCATGGAACCCGGTCCTGTCGTGTGGGGTGCATTGCTCGGTTCGTGCATGATTCATAAGGACACAAACACGGCACATCTTGTTTCCGCTCGATTACTTGAGTTGGACCCTTAAAACGTGGGGCACTATGTTTTACTCTCGAACATATACTCCTATGATCGTAACTACAGAAAAGCTGCTTTAGTAAGGCATGTGGCTAAGGACAAAAGGTTGACAAAGGCCCCAGGATTCACTTTGATAGAGATTGGGGAAATACCACATATTTTCAAATCGGGTGAGCAGGATCATCCGCAGACAGCTGCTATATACTCAATGTTGGAGAAACTAATCGGGAAGATGGAGGAAGCTGGATACCAGGTGGAGACGACACCAGCTTCCTTCATCAAGAAGTTGTCTATTACATTTGGGCTAATAAAGAATCTTAGGGTTTGTCCAGACTGTCATAATGCAACCAAATTCATCTCAAAGATCACAAAGAGAGTTATTGTTGTTAGAGATGCTAACCAATTCCATCATTTTAAAGATGGGATTTGCTCTTGTGGAGACTATTGGTGATTTTTGTTGTTGCAATTACCCTCTTCTATGTGTTGTGCTGGCACCTAATTTATACACATATTTTTAAGGGGTCAAATTGCATATTAGATGAACTTTTTTGAGTGTCGCCTCCAGGCTCTTGTGTTCAAAGCTGGTATGGCAAAGTCCATCTACCATGCCCGAGTTCTCATTAGGCAGAAGCACATCAGGTAGAGGTCATGATTGTGAGCAAAATTAGGATTATAGACATTAAGTTACAATATACTTTGTTTGTTGAAGACAAATGAAATTGTAGTTTTAAGGGCTCGTTTGGTATGACCCAGGAATGGGGTTGGAATCAGAATAAAATGAGGAATGTTTCATTCCCATTTTCATAGCTTATTATTTGGTATGTTTTTGTGACGAAAAAGACGAAAGAGATGAATATATTTTATTTTGAAATGATCCATATCTTGCCTTTTCAATTGAAATCAAATTGTTTTGTGAGTTGGAATCAACCATTCCAAAGAATTGGAATCAAACCAAAGAGGGCCGATCCTCATTCAATTGGAATCAAATTCATTTTTTTCCTAATCAAACACATACTAGAATGAGCTATTTCGATCCTCATTCCCTTGGAATGAAACCAAAGAGGGCCTAAGAGTAATCTTAACAATCTTTGAAGTAAAATTTTGATCAGCAACATCATACTGGCACGTATATTAATGAATGTTATGATGGCAAAAAAATGTATGTTTATAACATCGTTTGCTGACTTACTTCTTTGACCAATAGGTAAAAGGTTTGACAAAATAGCAATTTTTCCCCATCCAAATTGAACAAGATGAATTTGATGTGTCATCAAATTATTTTGCTAAATAGGAGTAATAAACACAACTATCACATTGGGATTAAAAAATGCTACTAATTTCCTCAAACATTTTCAAAATGCATGTTAAAATATATTTTTAAACCCACATATGTCCAGTAGGGGTAAGCACGGGCCAGAACCCGACCCGAACCGACCCGATCCGAACCCGAAGCCCGAAACCCCAAAAACATGGGACCGAAGACTGAATCCGAAGACTTCGGTTCGGTTCGGTTCGGGTTCGGGCTAAACAACACCCGAAGGGAAAAAAGACAAAAAATAAACTAAAACCCGAAACCCGAACCGACCCGAAATACTAAAAAGGTCAGACCGAAATTCGAACTGAAGTCATGTGGGTTCGGGTTCGGTTTGAGTTTTTCGGGCCGGGTTCGGTTCGGGCTTCGGGTTCGTCGGCCCGTGCTCAACCCTAATGTTCAGGCTAACATCGAGTTATTACTTTCTGTAAAAACTTATATTGAATTTATTTTCATATATCATAGTTCTTTTAATATACATTAGTTATGGAACATAACAAAATTACCCATTGTTTAGTTCAAGATTTATTTCTTCCCAGAGAGTACAATTTTTCAAGGAAGTACTTCACATAAATTTACACTTTTTTCAAATTATAATGATAGAATATATAAAATCTATTTGTTTTTAATCATAAAATTATCTAATATTAAACCAAATACGATGGTAAATTAAGTTCTCACATAATCAAACGAGGGTAAATCAAAAGAGGCCTAATTCCTACTTTTATTTTCAAAAACATGTTTACAGTCCCTTTTCCACTTCAATATATATGTTTTATATTGTTAAAAGGAACATATTAGAAGACTTTTTTCATACGTAAGAGCTAATTAGTGTAAGTGAAAAAGAAAATCTATATTGATTTCACATATTAAGCTCATTGATCCTTTAAGAGTTTTCAATTAATAAAAGAGATCTCTATTAATTTTTATGTATTTTTTATAGCACCTACTAGCTTTTTTTTTTTTCTCTCTTTTTTGTTTTTTATTCTCTCTAAAATATTATTTTTTAGAGTTTAGGGTTTAAGGAGTAGGTTTTAGGAGGTAGGGAGTAGGGTTTAGGGAGAGGGAGATGAATCTATTTTTGCTAAAAATCCATTAATTTTTATTTTTTTTATTAAATGGTCATTTGAGAGTTTATCTATTAAATACTCTTTGTGCTCTAAGAAAAACAGTAATGGTCTGTTTGGATGAAAAAAATAATACATTAAATTATATTATCTTATATTAAATTAATAATTTAATACAAAATAATACAATTTAATATATTATCTCCGGAAATCCAAACAGACCCTAAGTCATAATATGGCGTAATCGAATTGGAATCCTTGTGCTTCAAGGGAAACACGAGCACGCTGGAATAATATAAAAGGGCAAAATGGTGATTTACAGGCCCAAGAATCCAAGATAGCGTAAGCATTGAGGGGTAACAACGTAATTTCACAGGAACAGGTGTATGCAATGTGAGCCACAAGATCTTGGACCCTCTCAACTCTCAAGCCACGCACTCGCCGCATTTTTATATATTCTCACATTCCCCCAACCTAATTTCATAACGCTGCATTCCATAAACGTTTTGTGAAGAGAGAAATCAATCGCCCCCGTCCTCCACATCTAGGGTTTTTCTTTTCGTGGTTTCCATCCGCCGTCCAATCTTCTAGTTTCTGGATCACAACGTTTCGCTGATCGCGTAGAAGTTTCCCATTGTGGAATTTGATTTGTAAGTCTAATCTTATCTAAATGCCTTTGTTTTCAAAGTTTCAGATTAAGATATGATATTTACATTGTGGTTTTTCTCCTTTTTTCAATTGCTTTTGGAATCGTATGGATAGATATGTGGTAATTTTGATTATGTGTTTCTTTATTTATGAATTTATATGCGATTTTTTTTCCATGCAATTGTTATGATGGAGAGTAAGGAATCTCGGGGAGTTTTCTGCGTTTCTTGTTTGATTTCGTTTTCCGGAAGATTGTACAAGATTTATCTAGTCTTGTTTGCCCAAAAAAATTTGTGTTAGAAACCTACCATTCCATTAGTTGTGTACCAATGTTCTTGTAAAAATTATGGTAGGTTTCTAACAAAAAATCCTTGTATTACATAGAATAATTTTACATACTTCTTAACTTATAAATTACAACAAAGTTTTTTTTGGGCAAACAAGGGTAGATAAATCTTGTACAATCTTCTCCATCAGTGCTTTGGTTGACGACACATTTTTATCATATCCCTCTTCAACTTGTCCATATTCGCAAAAATTGCTAAGCTGTTACTCATTCCCAACTTAGTGATGAGAGTCGACCCCACACCCATCTCGGTGGGTCCCTGCACCGGGGCCGGCCTGCCATCGGGCCTAGCTAGACCGTAGTCCTCCATCGGGCTTGGCTAGACTGACAAGCCCAATCCAAACTCATCAGGCTTACATGCCATATACCCGAACCCTTTTTCAGGGTGCTAGCCTGTAGGTTGTTGGAGGTGGAATTCAAACCCACAACCTCCCTTTAACAAGTGACAATTTCACCACTTGTTAACCAACTCTACTACAGCAAAGTTGGTTAACCAACTCTGCTGCTGTAACAAAATAGATTCGAACTCACAACCTCCCTTTAACAAGTGACAATTTCATCATCGTCGGGTTTGCCGGATTCGTGGTGTAAAACTCTAATTTGGGAGACAATAATTAGGCTTAAAAGGAGGATAGAGAAGACGGAGATGATGACGGCGCGTCGCTGTCCATAGCGGTGAGAAGACGTTTGATGTTCACCGACGAGGTAATCGACCTTGCCATAGCCTTTGTAAATGTTGAAACTATCCATGTGAGATGTGGTTTTTACTTCGATTTTTCTGTTTGTGGCTTGCGGGAGAAGAAAGTTGGGAGAGGCGAAGCAAATTGAAATGAGCATATTTTGTTTTCCAGAAGTTGTATATAAAAGATTAACATAATTAAGTTGATTTTCAAATGAAAAATTTGTGGTTTTAAAGTCAATAATATTGATGAATCCATGGGTTAACCTTCTTCCCAGTCAGATTCAAGGTGCACAAACCTGTGAACTGCAAAATTCATCTTGTTCAATTTGGATGGGGAAAATTGTTGTTTTGTAAACCTTTTACCTATTGGTCAAAGAAGTAAGTTAGCAAACGATGTTATAAATATACATTTTTTTGCCAACATAACATTCATTAATATACATGCCAGTATGATGTTGCTGATCAAAATTTTACTTCAAAGATTGTTAAGATTACTCATAAGTCCTCTTTAGTTTGATTTCAAGGGAATGAGGATCGGAATAGCTCATTCTATTTGTGTTTAATTAGAAAAAAAATGAAATCGATTTAATTCTTTGGAACGGTTGATTCCAACTCACAAAACAATTTGATTCCAATTGAAAATGCAAGGTATGGATCAATTAAAATAAAATATATTCATCTCTTTCGTCTTTTTCGTCACAAAAGCATACCAAATAATAAGATATAGAAATGGGAATGAGACATTCCTCATTTGATTCTGATTCCAACCCCATTATTTGGGTCCTACCAAAAGAGTCGTTAAAATTATAATTTCATTTGTCTTCACCATATTGTAACTTAATGTCTATAATCTTAATTTTGCTCACAATCATGATCTCTACCTGATGTGCTTCTGCCTAATGAGAACTCAGGCATGGTGGATGTACTTTGCCATATCAGCTTTGAACACAAGAGCCTGGAGAAGACGCTCAAGAAAAGTTCATGTAATATGCAATTTGACCCCTTAAAAATATGTGTATAAATTAGATACCAGCACAGCACACAAAAAAGGGTAATTGCAACAACAAAAATCACCAATAGTCTCCACAAGAGCAAATTCCATCTTTAAAATGATGGAATCGGTTAGCATCTCTAACAACAATAACTCTCTTTGTGATCTTTGAGATGAATTTAGTTGCATTATGACAGTCTGAACAAACCCTAAGATTCTTTATGATCCTGATTTCAGTTCCAGGCTCAGCAGAAATCAGCCCAAAAGCAATAGCCAACTTCTCACTGTGAACATTTACCATGAGCTCCTTCTCTTCCTCCTCAACATCATGCAGTGCTGGTGTCGTCTCTGCCTGATATCCAGCTTCCTTCATCTTCCCCATTAGTTTCTCCAACATTGAGTATATAGCAGTTGTCTGCGGATGATCTTGCTCACCCGATTTGAAAATATGTGGTATTTCCCCAATCTCTATCAAAGTGCATCCTGGGGTCTTTGCCAACCTTTTGTCCTTAGCCACCTGTCTTACTAATGCAGCTTTTTTGTAGTTACGATCAGAGGAATATATGTTCGAGAGTAATACATAGTGCCCCACGTTTTCAGGGTCCAGCTCAAGTAACCGAGCGGAAGCAAGATGTGCCGTGTTTGTGTCCTTATGAATCATGCACGAACCGAGCAATGCACCCCACACGACAGGACCAGGTTTCATGGTCATGTTCTCGATGAAGTTTAAGGCCTTGTCTAGCTTTCCTGCTCTACCAAATAGGTCAACCATGCAGGCGTAGTGCTCGGGTAATGGCTCTAAGCCATGCTCATGAACCATGGAATGAAATATCTCATTTCCTTGAGCAACCAAACCGGAGTGACTACAAGCGTACAAAATGCAAAGGAAAGTCACCCCGGTTGGAGCAACACCCGAACACAACATCTCGTGGAAAAGCCTCAAGGCTTCGTGTCCGTGCCCATGAAGACCATAACCAGAGATTATGACATTCCAAGAAACCACATTTCTTTCAGGCATGTTGTCAAACAGTTGCCTAGCAATGGAGATGCTTCCGCACTTGGCATACATGTCAACTAGAGAAGTCAAGACATGAATATTGGCATCAAACCTCTCCCTTTTTATCAATTCATGGACCCATTTCCCTAAACTTAGAGCTCCAAGTTGGGCACAAGCTGACAGGATACTGGTGACGGTTACGAGATTAGGATGCACATTGCACACCTGCATTTCCTGGAAAAGAGAAATAGCCTTTTTAGTTAACCCATTTTGTGTGTATCCTGATATCATGGCGTTCCAAGACGCTAAGCTTTTCCGTGGTGATACATCAAAGAGTTTCCTTGCTAGCTCAATCTCATTGAGTCTAGAATAAGCAGTAGTCAAGGCTGTTGAAACTAAAGAATGTTCCAACATCCCAGTTTTAGCACAAAAACCATGGATGGAGAGAGTGAAATTCAAATGCCCAAAGGGAGATCCAACTGGAATTAATCCTATGATTGTGCTTGAGTTGACCTTCTCTTTAGCATAAAGCAATTTATTAAAGAGCATCAGTGAAGACTCAATTTCATTATTGCAAGTATACCCAGAGATCATTGCATTAGAACATATCAAATCTGGTCTTCTTATCTGATCAAACAACAATCTGGCAGCTGCTACATCCCCGCATTTAGAATGTAAGGAGACCAATCCAGTAAGAACATGAACATAAGAGTGAAACCCCACTTTCAAAGCCAAACACTGAATCCCCATTCCAAGCTTTAACTCCTGCAACTCTGCAGCCGCAGGAAGTACCACAGCCAAAGTAGTGGAATCAAACGGGAATCCACCCACAATCATATCCCCAAACAGCCGGACTGAGTCAGAGTAACAACAGTTCCTCGCCATACCCGAAATCACGGTGTTCCACAAAACCGTGTCCCTTTGAGACATATGGTCGAACACCTTGTGGGCAAACCTCACTCTTGAGAAATTCAAATACATATCAACAGTCGCAGAGCCGACATACAAATCAGCTCCAAAGCCATCAACAATCGCCTGCGAATGAAGCATCATACCGATCCTCTCGCATTCAGCCAACCTAGAAGCCGAGATCGCAAAAGCGTAGGTGAAATTATCAGGGCGAAGATGGGCACTTCTTCGCAATCGGGCGAAGACAGAGGCACGGATGAAGGCTGGTTGCTGCGAGAATAGCCTTTGATAAGAACATTGTGGAGGAAAAGATCGGGTTTCGGGGCGTACGAGGAGACGAGAACGGCAGCTTGTTGAACTGCTCCGACATCGCACAGCTTCTGGGAGAGCTTGGTGACGGTAATTAGGTCGGAGAGTAGACCGCTAACAATGAGCTGCGCAAAGCCTTGACGAATGTGTGAGAGAGACGTTGATTTGGAGATGAGGTCGAGGAGTGAGCTTCTGTTGTACGTTGTAGGCGCCGCAAAGACTTTGTCGGTCATCTGGATGAGGTCGAGGAGTGAGCTTCTGTTCTGTTGTACGTGGCAACTACAACTCTGTGAAGTTCAATGCTTTTTTATGCAAAAGATAAAAAATCACAAAATTTATTGGAATTCCGGAAAACGAAATCAAACAAGAAACGCAGAAAACTCCCCGAGATTCCTTACTCTCCATCATGCCGCATTATCAACCACATAAGAGTCATCAGCAACTCTAAGGATTTCAACTCTATTCCCGCTTGCGCCGAATCACAGTAGACATATGGAAGAAAGAAGTATTACGATCTCCCGACGAGAGCCATAATTCACGCGACTTTTGCTGCCACATAATTTCCTCTTGGTGGAGCACATCAACAAGGTCCCCCTGAGCTTTTGCTTCCCTCTCAAGAAGCCAATCCGAGACCCCCATGCTCAAGGAGCGTTGAAGGGTATCAAGAAGAGAAATAAGATGACGCTTACGCGAGTGAATGTTACCAAACACAGCCCGGTTCCACTCAAGAAGCAGTCTTTTCAAATGCAGGAGTTCAGCCGACGCAAGACCATCTCGATTCCAAACCTCATCCACAAAGCTCATAAACTGGGGGGTGCGTTAACCATGCGGCCTCAAAGCGAAAGGGGCGACGACTACGGTCCCCAACAGGAGAAGGAGCCAACAAAAGAAGAAGAGGATTGTGGTCCGAAGAATACCGTGGCAAGTGATTAACTTTAGCGTCCAGCCAACGAAGCCTCCCCGCAGCATTGGAGAAAAACCGATCAAGCCTTTTGGCAACATAGGTAGCAGAAGAGACACCCCTTTTCCAAGTAAACGGAGTCCTAGAAAAACCCATGTCAATAAGACCCAAGTGATTCACAAACTGAAGAAAGTCATGGGAATCCACATGAAGTGCCCCGACACCCCCCATACGTTCAGACTGATGCAGGATACAGTTGAAATCCCCACCAATAAAGAGGGGATCCGAAATGTGCTCAAACCTTGCCGAAAGAAGAGGCCACAATTCCCGCCTATCTAAGCTACGGGGGGGGGGGGGGGGGGGGAGCATAAACAAACACGAAGTGACCCCTAGTTCCCCCATCATCAAAGAAAACATGAATGAAATGTTGATGGAGCTCCTCGATAACCAGCGCATCCCTATCATGATTCCAGAGCAACCAAATACCACCCTTAAACCCCACCGCCTCCACACGAACACAATGGGAAAAGTCCATACGGATTGCACACTTGTTGAGCCCGGGACCCCGAAATGCGAGGTTCAAGCAAAACAACCACATCAACCAAATGATGCCGAAACATATATCTACTAGCACCCCAAAAACCGTCATTTCCAACGCCACAACAATTCCAAACTAAACAATTCATAGGAAACCAAACAGAGGAAAGAGCGGGTCCCCTAATGACTATGGTCCTGAGAGACCATATTCAATTTAATCGAATCTTCAATGAGAGCATTCTCATGCAAAAGCACATCTTCAGGCGGAGCAGCAAGAAGCAAGTACGGATCCGAGCCCTTATCTTTACCCACAGGACAAGAGCTATCCGAGCTACGGGCCCGCTTCATAGATCCACGAGACACTTTACCCGATCCACTACTAGAATAGCCACGGCCCAACTTGGAGATTGAAGGCCCACCAGGCCCCTTAGCAAATCCCCCTTGAACCGCCAAATCCATTCTGGTAGTTTTCTTATGATCCACGTGGCCCACCTTATGTGGGGTAGCAACAACTAACTGCTTAGGTTTCGTACTAGAGGGTTTAGTAGTATTTCCTTCCTTACTAGAGGACTTAGCAACATTTCCTTGCTTAGGTATCCATCCTCATCAATTGATCAGCAACCGTCATCCTCCCACCAGGCTTCCAAAGCTCTTTAAGCTTTCTTTCCATGATCGGCAGCGAAACAGACCCCTCTAGAACTTTAACAACAAGAGCAGATTTCCAAACAGAAGCCAAGACTTCCAGCAACTCAGCCGAGATCGTGACCATCGGGTCACTATCAACACCCCCCGGGAAAGAGACTTGGATCTTATCATCCACAAACTCATCGGCAAGGGTAGCATGTTGCTGGCCATTCTCACCCATAATCATTTCTTTCCAAGTCCGGGGAGGGTCAGGCGGTTTAAGAGGAGGGGGATCCTCCAACATAACCTCCTGGGACGTCGGCGGGGGAGCACTAGCAGACGGGAGCATATTTTCTCTCTTTCGAGTTTATTAAATCAATTTAATTATATTTAAATTGGTTTTATAACAAACCAAAGAACTCAAGATAAAATTGCAATTCAGTTGGTGAAAATGGTAAACGACTGAAAATGAAATGGGTAACGTTACATTTTCCGCACTCATAAAAATCATAATAATAATTAGGTATCCATCCTCATCAATTGAACATGTACCACGTCCCACGTTGAAGGTGGCCATTCATTCCAATTGCAAACACACATTTCACGAAAAGAGTGAGGGACACTATGATTTGTATGGTAATCATCAACTTATACGAATTAAAGTCCACAAAACATCAACAATTCGGTATCTATAAAAGCACCACCACACTTGGGCAATTTTAATGGTACTGCAATCATTTTCATTACGGCGTTCATGACACCACAAATCTTGTTTTCTATCACATTAAGAGACAAACTATAAACAATTAAGTCTCGACCACATTCTATTTTAACAGCTAAACTTCATCTACAATGCTTTGAATATTGGAAAGAAGTTATAAGCAAGTTTATGATGTTCTTTTTCGTCAATCAAAGTTTTTGAATGTTACAAATATGTCATTTAATAACATCAATGTTAATAAGTTTAGGGAATAATTGATAGAGAAATCATAGTTATGTCTTTTTTTTTGTTTATAAAAAGATTGAATTTTGTATCTTAAGGTCTGTTTGGATTCCTCGTTAGAATATATTAAATTACATTATCTTACATTAAATTACATTAAGTTATCAAATGTAAGATAATATAATTTAATGTATTCTAGAATACATCCAAACGCACCCTTACTATATTAATTACTCCTACTGATTAGTTCGTTATGAAGTGATGAAATTAATCAAACAAAGGTTGATTCCGTATGTGGATCTTCTTTGTATATGTTTTCATTAGTAAGCCAATTATATTTGATATGAATATCAAGGAGGATTTTGTAATGTAAAGCACAAGAGCACGAGCGCATAGTTTGTAGCAAAGGAGAATTATTGGAAGCAAAGAAAACAAAATCCAAAGGGGTGTGTGTGTGAAACTCCCAAGCATTTCACTACTCTCAATAGCACTTTGTTAATTATCTCTACTACTACTAGTCTACTTCTACTTCCAAAGTACGTTCAAATTTTGAACAACTAACCTAAGAATGGTGGAAATTTAGATGTAACCACTCTCCATTAGCTTACAAACTTAGATGATTAGAAATAACGTAATTAGACCCTGTTTGGTTTTTATTTCTTGAAATGAGGAATGAAAATGAGAAATCACTCATTTTATCATTCTATTTAGTAAGAGTTTGAATGATCATAGATTTTATTTCATAAAATGATTCATTTCAAGGCTAATAAAGTATTTGATTACATGAAAAAGGTGAAATATCATCTGTTCTAATCTCCTTTTTTATCTTTTATTTTAAAAATATGTAATTATCAATTTTAAATTTATTTTTTATATTATCTCTTATAAAATATATTATTTAAAAATAAATTAACTAAAAATCTATAAAAATTAAATGTATAATATCAACAAGATTTGATTATCATATTTAACCAAATAATAATTTTAGGAATGGTTTATTTCAGAATCATACCAAACATTAAGTTACTGAAATAATTTATTTTAATTCCTAATTCCATTCCTATTCTTAATTTCAACCCGATATCAAATGTTATACCAAACGAGCATTTACTATATAAAAGGTAAAATTTGGCTAATTACCCAAATTGAAAGTGAGAAAACACAAAAGTACAACAACAATATTTTTGCAATTTCCCCATAATTTCAAGTTTCAAACTCCAAAAAGAACACCACAACTTACAACAATACCTATACATAACCTTAATTATACCATCCTCAAATTGATTTTTCATAATCCAAAACCCCCAAAATCAATCTAAACTCGGAGAAGATAAACACTAAGCTCGGGCCCACCATTTCCATCAGGGTTAATCATGTAAAAAGACTCGGAATCCTTAGACCCAACAACTCTCTCAAACTTAGCTCTCATATACATGAGCTCCCCCTCCACGGCGCCTCCTCCGCCGGGGATGACGCCGGCGCCCATAGTCACCCGCCCCACCGCCGCCAGAACCTTCATATCCTCCTCCCCGGGATCCCTTCTCGTCGCATACCCACATTTCTTCCCGTTGCAATAAGCCCTCCAAAGCGGCTCCTCAAGCAACTTCACCCCCTTTCTCTCAGCCTTCTTGTCACACTCAAGCGCAACTCTCACCAACCCAGATGCCATTTCCCTCACAAGAACGCTTGTGGGGGTCGAAATCTGGATCAGGAAAGCGGGTCTTGATCTGGGTTCCTCCTGGAAGGAGATGATGACGTGGCCGCGGCGGTGGCCGAAGAGGGTTCCGGTGACTTTGGTGCCTAGGGTTTGGGGAATCAGGTGGTGTCTGGATTTGGTGAAGAGGGCAAGTGCGGATCTTAGCTTCGGTAGCTTCTTGCTTGGTTTTGCTGGAGCTGCTGAGGGCGCAATTTGGAGGGTTTGATCTTCTTGGGTCAAGAATTCTTCGTCGTTGTAGGATTCTTGATCATCTTCAGGCTTCTTTCTGAAGTTGAAGTATCTCCTTGAGAAGGAGAAGGAGGACTCATGGGGAGTTCTTGCCATGATTGTCTTCATTATCCTCTCAAATTGGGAGAATGTAGGCAGGGGATTTGGTGAATGTGACAGGAGGAAATCAGGGGTTTCAAGGGGGTATAAAAAGAGTGTAGAAGGGTAAATTTGGAGATATGGAGTTTGGTGTTTGTTTGTTTGTTTTGCAGTTGTGTAGTGTGTGGGTTTTATGCTTAGTTGTGGTGAGTGAGGGGTGTTGAGGGTTGTGGCAACAGAGTCCTGACAAAAGGGAGGTGAGCAGTCCCACCTACAAAGAAATTACCTAAAAATGGCATTGACAAACTTCTGACAATGTAACTACACCAAAATCCTCAATTAAAAATCTTGTGTATAAAGTTGGTGTAATTCTGTCAAGTGTATTCTGACATTACATTCTACAAAGATACCCAAAAAAGTGATTAAAAAGCATGCATATAAACAAGTATATAACATAGTATGTGTACACACTTACTATAATTATGTCACTTGTGTCAAACTCTTTACTTGGCACCACCACAACACCTTGTCTATTGCTAAATGTGTGGATCCTAGTCAATGTGTTGTATCATCATTTCTCTCTCTTATTTTTATCCATTAGAGGCGCTAAGTAATTATAACGAAGAAGAGGATTCGAACTTGTGGTCACGAAGTGTTTTGTTTGCCACACATAGAGACTAAATTTAAAGTATAATGGTAGGAAATTGGAAGTATATAATCTTTGAGCAATTGAAAGTGCAGGTGAGGACAAACCAAACCTTACCAGCTTGGCAGCCACCTCCACTACCACCAACAGGAGAACTCATAAACTGCCTTCTTTTGCTGCCAAGTTTGGGAAATCTGCATTCCTTTTTGGCACTAGGATCAAAATTCTAGACATATAGTTGCCATTTCAGATGCAAAAAGGAGATCAAAGTTGTGAGTTTTTGTAACTAGTCTTGCTTTACACAACAACACAAAAGTAACTATCCTTTTGAGAACAGCAGCAGCTTGACTAGAGGTAGCAATTTGTCAGGTGGGTCGGATCATAGACCCCGATCAATTGAATTAAGTTCGGATACATAAATCATACGGAGTAGTAATTTAAAATTATATGTCCAATATTTTCATTTTCACGAAAACTATATGCACACACTTTTTTTTGCTACATGTACACATTTTAGTGAGCCAAGTCATTACGCATGCCATGGTTTGGCGCACTAAATAAATCCGAAGAAAATCTGGTAAGGTATCGGTCACTCTGAACGTACATCTCTACCAGACACACTAAATTACAAGAACATACAGAGTATATTGGAGAATGTATTTTTATGCTTTTGGGTATCTCAATTTATTAATGCGCCTCAGTGTCGTATGCCATGATTAGGCATACTAAAATGTGAGTATACATCTAAAAAAGCATCGACCTTCTTGTTTTGTTATATGTTTCACATTTGAATTGAATTAATTTTATTAAGCTAATATATGATGGAATCGTGTCAACTTTTAGATTTTGTGTTGGAATTTCTGAATCGGATCTAATCAGGTCTGAACTTGACAACCAAAATACGCAGCAAGATCTAGTATCAACAGTCACAGTAACAGAGTAGAGGTTAAACAGTAGACCACCAGCATACAATTTGGTTGAAAAAAGGTGAAGTTATGATACAGCTTTGAGCCCATAAATCCTCAAAGCACAAGAGCCTTTGCCAGCTAAGGCTAATAAAAACAAAATCCTCTTCTTATAAACTACTGTAGGATAAATTACACAACCCTTGATTTTGGCTGTTTTGCAAAGCGTCAATATTTTATCAACAAAATTACATTCAGCCACCTGTTATCAATGTTTCATGAACGATTTTGATACTCATTTTTAATTTATCCTGATTACAACTATACAGAAAAGTGTGCAATGTCTAAAATCCTAATTGAAGGTTAACTTATACTAACATGTTAGCAAGAGTTTATGAGTGTGATCATTGGATGAGTAACAAAATATAATATCGAGAAATGGTAATTTATGTTAGTAATCCAAATTAAGGTTGTAGACTTGTAGCATAGCTCACCTTAATCTACTGTCAAATATTGGGTGCGTGCAGGATCCAATGTAATGATATAAAGTAACATTGTACTGTAGTATTAATGTATTATCATAGGGTGCCTAGCATGTGCAGGCTGAGGATTAATTCTTCATAAATTGTCAACTATGTTGAAATATAAAGGACCATCTACCAAACCCAAATCTATGAGTGAAATTCCAACCACAAAATGAAGAAGAAATCTTTAGTTGGAAAATCTGGCAAAGAGAAAAAATGATATTGTAGTATAAATCTGGGACCTGAAACCGGTTCATTGGTCACCTAACTAATAAATGTGACAACCAACAATTGAGATCTAGGATCTTCTGGGTGTACCCACTTCTGTTAAGCTGTAACAAAATTAATTAAGCAACATTTTAGGAGAGTAAATGTTCATTTATTCATGTTCCCTAAGTTGAGGCAGGTCCATCAGACTAATAAATACTGGTAAGAAGATACTCCTATATTAAGTAATCTTTGTTGAATGAAGAAATACCAAACTGATACATACAAGTATACAAAACTCTTTTCAAGAAGTCAATTAAAGGATACATAGCAAGTCCCTTAGTTTTTTTTTTTTTTTACTTGATCGAAAACAGACTAATATATTAAACAGAGAAAGGGAACAGATTACAAGCCACATTCAATGACAGCTGGGAAACATGAGTGAAGTATACCATTGCCTTATAAGGCAAGGAGAGACCATGAAGAGCTAAACTATGAGCAAGAAGATTAAACTTCCTAGGCACAAAAGCTAAATTACAAAAAGGGAAGGAAGACATCTTCTGCTGAAGGATCTGCAGAAAAAGACAAGTAGAAGTTCTAGGCAAAACAGTAGAAGAGCTTAAAGAGACAATTCCTTTACAATCAGAGAAAATTTGAATAGCAAAGAGGCCATAGCTAGAAACAGCCTCCAGACCCCAAAGGATTGCTTGGACTTCCAAAAGCTCAATGAAAGAACTTGGTTTTGAAGACTTACTCTCAAGAATGATCGTTAGTTGAGTATGCATGTCAATTTTATTTTAGTTTTGGTTTTCTTGACAAGTGTGTAATTGCCAAATGGATTACATCGTTAAAACCAATATTGTGAACGTTTATTTATTTGTTTTTTTCTTACTTACGTTTTTTACTTTTGGTTTTCTTGACAAGTGTGTAATTGCCAAATGGATTACATCGTTAAAACCAATATTGTGAACGTTTATTTATTTGTTTTTTTCTTACTTACGTCTATTGTGATTTGTGGATTTTATTTCAATTTAAAAGTATAAATACAAACAGTCGAGTCTTTCCTCTCTGTTTAGGAAAACTCTCTTCTCTCCTGCTTCTGGCGGTGGGAGCTTCTCTAGCCTTTGTGCTAGTTCTGGTTTTTTTCTTCTCTAGCCTTTCACCTTCTATGGCTTCTTCAGTACCGCAGGATCTCTACCTTACTCAGGCAGAACGAGATGAAATCAGTGGAAAGGTGATTGATCATGGCTCATCTTCGCACCCTAGCTCTCTTTGTCTGCTTGCAAAGCTCCACACAGATAAACCTTTCAATTTGCATGCACTTCGGAACACTCTTAAATTGGCATGGAAATTGCGTAAGGGATTCACTCTCCGTGCTATCCATGCAAATCTTTTTGCAATTCAGTTCAAATGCTCTGAAGACAAAACTAAGGTTCTTGATGAGGGACCATGGACTTTTGACAGAATTCTTCTTCTTCTCAAAGAAGCTGGCTCTGTTCAACCTTCCTAGACTGCTTTTGATTCCGCCTGGCTCTGGCTTCGTGTTCAAGACCTTCCTCTCAACGCTGTTACAACGGAGACTGCTACCGCAACACTAAATATTTTCATGAGCGGTCCAGTAATAGAAAGAAAAGGAACCATATTTCCAAACTCATCAGAGGTGATGGGACTGTTGCCAACACTCATCAGGAGTTGCAAGATGTTGTTACTTCTTATTTTGACAACTTATTTGCTTCCTCTACACAAGCTCTCCCTCAAGGATTTTTTAATGGTATCACTAGACGTATTAGCCATTAAGAAAATGAACGATTGTGTCTTCCCTTCACTGCTTCTGAGGTTATTAAAGCTCTTAATCATATTCATCCATCCAAATCACTAGGCCCGGATGGTCTTCCAGCGCTTTTTTATAAGCACCATTGGACAACCATTGCTTCAAATGTTGTTCCTTTTGTCCTGCAAATTCTGAATGGCAATGCTATGCCTCATGATCTGAATCACACTTATATCTCCTTAATTCCGAAGACTGCTAATCCAGTTCAAATGTCTGATCTGCGTCCTATTAGTCTTTGTAATGTTATTTACAAGCTAATCTCAAAGTGCATTGCCAACAGACTGAAGCCTCTTCTTCACAGTTCCATTTCTAAGAACCAAAGTTCTTTCATCTTTGGGAGGTCCATCACTGATAATACTATTGTTGCAGTAGAATGCTTCCACTATCTTAAGAGGAAGAAGACTGGGAAAAGAGGATTCATGGCTATTAAAGTGGATATGGCTAAAGCTTTTGATCGATTTGAATGGAGTTTCTTGAAGAGTGTAATGCAACATATGGGATTCAGTTCTACCTAGATCAATCTGATTCTCAAATGTGTGAGTTATGTCTCCTTTTCAGTTTTGCTTAATGGCATTCCAACGCCACCTTTTTCTCCAACTCGAGGACTTAGGCAAGGTGATCCTATTTCACCTTATCTTTTCCTCCTTGTAATGGAAGGTCTGTCTAGCCTTTTCTCTGTCTTCCAAGCAAATGATCTTCTTCACGGGATCAAAGTGGCTTCTTCAGCACCAAACATCTCACATTTACTCTTTGTTGATGATTGCATCATCTTTGGACGTGCTAATTGTCAAGAGGGTCAGATTATTAAAGATATACTTCAATCTTTTGAGAGTGCCATTGGACAGATGATCAACATTGCAAAATCTCAGATTTGCTTCAGTCACAATGTCAGTAGAGCAGTTCAGGATTCTCTTCTTCATCTGATTGGCTTTCCAGAGGTTAAATCTCATGAGAAGTATCTTGGCCTCCCAACTGTCTTTGGAAGATCAAAGAAAGCTATTTTTTCACAAGTTGTTGATCGAGTCAGAGCCAAGGCTCAGGGTTGGAAATGTTCTTCTATCTCTCAAGCTGGGAGATAGGTCTTCATTAAGGCAGTCCTCCAAGCAATCCCAACTTACATCATGAGCTGTTTCAAGCTTCCTTCCTCCATTTGCCATGAACTTGACTCAATTATCTCCAAATTTTGGTGGGGCTCTCAATGTCAGAGGAAAATTCATTGGGCTAAGTGGAATGATTTATGTGCTCCAAAGGATTCAGGGGGTCTTGGATTCAGAGATTTTGAGGCTTTTAATCTCGCACTCCTGGGTAAACAGGTTTGGAGGCTCGTTTTGGAACCTTCTTCAGTTGTAACTCTCATTCTTAAGGCAAGGTATTATCCATCAACTGATATTCTAAATGCCTCTACTGGTTCTCAACCGAGCTTCATTTGGAGGAGTATCTCACAAGCCATTTGGATTTTAAAGAAGGGTATCTACTGGGAGCTTGGAAATGGCTCAAATGTTAATTTATGGACTGGAAGATGGTTGCCAAGACCACATTCTTTTGCTCTGGTTTCTCCTCCAGTTCCTCAGGAAAATCATCTTTGTGTGGCTGATTTTTTTTACTGGACTACTTCAGATTGGAACTGGGAGGATTGCAAATTAGATTACTTCAATGTGACCTTGATCTCATTTAGCATGTCCATTGTGTGTCCCCTACTTCAGAAGATTTAATGAGATGGTTTTATTCAAATCTGGTGTTTATTCTGTCAAATCTGCCTACAGATTAATCATCAACTCTGCTCAGGATGCTGAATCATCTACCTCTTCAGCTGCTACTGAATCTAATGCTACTTGGAAAAAAAATGGAAGCTTGATGTTATCCCTAAGGTTCAAAATTTTATATGGAGATCTTTGAAAAACTTTCTTCCTTGCTTATAGACTCTTAAATTCAAGAAGATTGTGCATACTGATCTTTTTTCCCCTTTTTAGGATGATGGGTTGAAATTGGTTGACGCATGTGATTGCAAGTGAGCATACCCAGCACCGGAGATGCTTGCACGAGTGGATTTATAGCTATTACTTTCTCATTTTCCTGGATCTGAATTCATGGGAGCAACCCAAAACAGATATGGTGTGAGTCGATTACGGGGTTTTGGTTTCTTCTACTAGATTTGGTTTAAGGATGAAGGATTATGAACTCAATTCCAAGTAAAGACAAAAGTTCATAGAGGTGGTTTCAGCATAATTTGAGTCGGCAAACGATGGGTCGGGCTTGGATCAAGCCGGTAAGGGGAGATCCAACAATGGTGTTAGGGGTTTCAATAGTATAGATGCTTGATTTTAATTTTCAGATCTAGAGATTACACAAACTAAAAGAAGGAAAGTAATGAGTGAGGGTTTACCCTCTTTTGATTGGTGAGTAGGGGGTTTCTGTTGTGTTAAGGAGCATTTGCATAGAGTGGCGGATTCTTCTATGTTGATGGGTGATAATCAAATTCAAAATTTGATTTTGGTGATAAGAACCGAGAAGTTCTTATGGGTTTTACACTTTTTCGTCTTTCATGTTATTAGACTTTTTGAATAAGATTTGGGAGAATCAAGGGCTAATTTGTGGTGAATGTTGAAGCTTTGTAGATATTGCATTTTTAGTAGAGTTGAAAGAGGATTGTCAATGGTGGTGTTAGTGGAGGTTTTCCTGGCCGGTGGTGTTGGATGAACAAAAAAAACCAGTGTTTTTGGGTGGTGCGTGTTTGCTCCGATGTTGTTGGGTTTAGTTAGTGGAGGTTTCCCTGGTGGTGTTGGATGGGGAGAAGTTTCAATATTTTTAGGTGGTGGGTGGTTGCCCTGGTGTTATTGGATGTGGGTTTGCCCCAGTACTGTAAGATGGGTTATCCCTTCTCTCTCATCAAGAGAGAGATTGTGGCCCGTAGTTTGATAATAGGGTAGTTATACAATTGGGTGGAAAATCCAGTTAAGAAAATAATAGTTTGTAGTTTACATAAGAGTACATAGTAAAGTATATAAGTGTAATGCCTCGTTTTTTTTGGGTTATTCGGCCAAGTTTCGGGGTCAAAACTTCTTTTAAGGGGGAGGTGATGTAATATCCCTCATTTTTAGTAAGGGCATTTGGGTAATTTCCCCAAACCCTCGTTCTGTAATCGTGTCGCTTTTGGAAAAGTTTGGATTTTCTGTATCGTGTTTGATCTATGTATTATTTTCCTGAGTGGAATAAAATACATTCGACGTATTTTTCGGGGCTTAGAATATTTGTTTGGGTAAAAATATATTAATTATGGGGTTTACACCCATGCCAAGCCTTTCCCCGGGCAAAAAGACGCAAAAATGCCTCTGCCACGACCGCGGCAACATTTCCACGATCGCGGAATAATCGCCCTCAGAAGGGCTGGGCACAGGAATTTTCCACGCCCGCGGCGAAACCCACCGCGATCGCGGAAAACTCCAACACGCAAACGTCGCATCGTCTCAGAGCTTCGCCGTCCGTGCCGCCGTTGATCCTCTGGCGCGCCGTTGATCTGGGCGGGGGAGAGCTCATCCTTGGGCTATAAAAGGAGTGGATCTTGAGGGTTGAAGAGCACACATCTGAAATCCCTCTCAAATCTCTCTTTCTCTCTCGCAGGAAAGTCGAAGCTCTCGTCGGAATTCTTCAAGTCATCGCCGGAGCTTTCGAAGGAGGTGGTGGTGCTCTCAAGGTGGTGCATTGGAGGTACAAGGAGCCCAAAAGTCAGAGCCACCACGAATCGAGCCCTGACGCGTCGCCCCCGGTGAGATTTTCCCCCCTCGTCGTGTCGTCGGAGTTCACGTCCGCGATCACGGTAGTGACATAGGCGACCGCATTCGCAGCCGCTGTCACAGTGTCTCGCGGACACTCGTCCTCGACGACCGCGACCGCGGCAGAGCCACCGCGATCGCGGTGTGCCTGGGCACTCGCGATCGTGGCATTTGTCTTGTCGGTCTCGGTCGGGACTTTCATTCCTTCGTTTTTGTTCGTTCTTTCTTAGATTCGTATCATTTTATTGACGAATCTAACTTAGGGTTTCGTTATGGGTCATTGTCGTAGGATTCTGTAATTTGATTTCCGTTCCCGTTTCGGACCCAGAAACCCGTCACTGATGAATCGTTTGTCTAAGCTAAGGCAAGTGGCGGTTCGCTCTTGCTTATTATTCCATATTTCCATTAATTATCAATTGTTTTAATTGTTAATTATAATGGGATGAATGAGGTTTTCGTTTGGGAACATATTTATAAATGATATGATTTAAAATGTGATATTATAATAGGTTGTATTGCTAGAAACAACACTATTATATCTTGTAATACCCCTCATTCTGAGAAAGGGTATTTTGGTAATTTTTCCAACTCCCGTACTACAAATCGGATTTATTTCAGAGAAGTTCAGACATTCGGTAATATGTTTGATCTCTGTAATATTTTTCTGAGCAGTATAAAATACAGTTGAAGCATTTTCGGGGTTAAATAGTCGTTCGTGTACGAATATATTTAACCCGGTGTTAAGATAATTAACCCAAAAGTAAACCGGACAAAAGAGGGGAAAAAGGCCCAGAAATGGCCTTGACCGCTGACGGAGGGTAGTCGTCGTACCCCTAATCAAAAGTAAATCCTAAAATCCTCACTAAACAAAGTATAGTAAGTAAGTCAGGGTCGATCCCACAGAGAAGGAAGGAACCAATAGTGGTAGCATGCAATGTCACAAAGGGGGGTTTTATGGTTGGTTGATTGCAAACAAAACAAAGTAGAATGGATGAAATATCAAGAGAGAAAAACACTTAGCCAAGTAATGTCCACATAAGTCATTCAAAGGTTGTTCATTGATTAAGTCCTATCTTCCTATTCGGTTATTCCTGTCCCGATCTTATGTAAATTCAGAGGGAAACCTTCCACAAAGAACCCTTACCAATGAATAACCCTAGTACCACTAAATGTTCAACCCAAAGACAGCAATGCATATAAGAATTAACCAGGATACACAGAACGCTCGCTCAGATGCATTTACCATGTAATCAATTCCCACATAGATATAATCCACAGATGCAGATAACAATCAATGCTTGCTACTTATACTAGAGCGTTAGCCCAACAGTTCCCTAGTATTAGCAATAAGAATGAAAGTAATAAACCTAGGTGATCAGTCTAGATAAACCAACAAACATTCAAATATGAATTTGCTCAGAGAAAAGATATAACTCAATAGGATAGATAGATAGGAACAAAACCTCACAACCAGATGAACGAACTCATGCTTCCATTACCGGACTAAGCCAAAGAGGCTTAGCTCCTCATAGTCATGGTGAAAACTTCAAAGGAAAAGAAAACAACGATGAATGAAAATTGCAACTAAAAGTGTGGTACTCTAACCCTAATGCATAAGGAGAGTATTTATAGGGCCCTAACAAATGACCTAGCCCATTAAGAAAAATAACTGAAATAGAAATAAGAAAAAGGGAAAAGAAAACTAAAAAGATAATTCGGAATAAGTCCGAGCCTCTGCCGTGTTAGACCCGCGATCGCGGGTGGTGGACCTTGATCGCTGCCCATGTGGCTCCGCGCCCTTCAATCTCTCCGCGCCCGCAGAAAACTCTCGACATGCTCTGAGGCCCGCGATCGCGGTTAATGCTTGGCATTCTTGTCCTTTGCCTTGCACCAACCCGTCTCCTCTTCACTCCTTGGCGTCTTCTCTTGATGGCTTCCTTCCCCAGTGTCTTCATGATCTCCAAAGTAGCTCAAACACCTCCAAAAACACCAACTTTGCCTCCAAACGCCATATACAAGAATGTGTCTAAATCTACCCGAATGGCACCAATAAAACCTCTAATAACTCTTAGTTAAGCCCTACAAAGTAGTGCTTATCAAACTCCCCCATGCTTAGACCTTTGCTCGTCCTCGAGTAAACTAAAAGAAAGTCTACTCCTCCAATGTAGCACCCAAGGTCTCAGGAAGCATATCCTCCAACTAAGAGTTACCTAACCCATGCCAAAGCTCTTGGCACCAATCTCATCTATAACACATCCATAACTCAATAAACTTGAGGGCAAGCAGAGTACTTCCCCCAAGCTCAACCCAGACATCCAATAGTGTAAAGTGACCTCTAATCCTAGCCTCCATCTATGACTCCTTATGCCTCCCAGAGTGACCTACCCGATAATCCTTCTTCAACTCCTCTACTTATGTCGCCCCGTCGGTAAAATGAGATCCTAGAAACACTCCTTTTCTTTTCACTCATTTTGCCTAGGAGCCCTTTCGGGTTTTCATCCTAGCCACTCATATTTTTCTCATAGATGTGCTCACATAAGCTCACGTCACTCCGACACCTTCTTACCACAGCCTAGCGCTGGTCCGGGTCACCTGCTTTTTACCCAAGCCACCCTTTCAGGTTTTCAGCTTGTCCTAGGATTGTCGTTTTTTTTTTTTTGAAAAGAAATGCTGAAATTCGAAATGCTAAAAATCAAAGTACAATGCTGGAAAAGAAATATGTACAAGATAGATAGTGAATACTCTACTCTCCCATGCTTAAATCATGCATTGTCCTCAATGTATGGAAGACAAGAAAAAGATAAGGGGAAAATAGAAATACTCACTGGGGTGGAGGCCAATACCCATAAGCGTTGAAGAAAGCCTCAGCTCTCCTCTGCATCTGAACCACCTGGTCCTCAACAGTGGTGAGGTGAATGTCCAGGCGGTTGGCGTGGTATGCAAGGTTGACCTCCATGTTGCGGTGCCACTCAGCGCTCCGCCGCTCCTGCTCATCCAGGCGGGTAGAGACTTGGCGTTCCCACTGAACGCTTCTCCTCTCATGCTCCTCTAGCCTCTGGGAGATGCCGCGTTCCCACTCGGCACTCCTTCGTATATGCTCGGCCTGCCTCAGCTGCAGGTTGGCCATTCTATCCAGGAGCTGGTCCCAGGGCGCCCCTCCAAATCCACTACCAGACCCAGATGCCTGTTAGGTACAGTCAGGGTAAACAGGTGGGCCCCTGGAACGCAGCGGGGATGGCACATCGCTCTCCATGTCCACCGCTGCAGTCACTTTCTCCTCCTCCTCGTTGTCGTCGTCGTCCCCTTCGTCTTCGGACGACGACCCCTGCTCTCCATCGGCATAGAGGTAAAAATCCCTCGCCCGGGGCCCATAAGGCATCGGACGAGGCAGCCTCATTCGATGGGTCCTTTCCTTCTTGGAGAGCCAGGTGTACTCTCCACCACGGACCTCCAGCAGATGGGATCTCCGCAGCAGTGTGATGTTGTAGGTGTAGATGTCGGCGGGGAAATCCCAATGGTCCGCGATGTTCTCGTATTGCTGGGCGATAAGCGTTACCATGCCCCCCATGGAGATCTTGCCGCCCGTCTTCTCCCTCAGCCCGAGACAGCTAGAGAGGAACAAATCGACCCAGTCGGGGGTGTTGTGGCTCTCTGGTGTCAAACACCAGAGCACTGTAAGGTCCAGCGTTGGAACCTTGTTCACCTCCCCCTGTCCCAGGAAGGACATGGCGAGCACCTTGTGCGCCAGCCTCAGACAGGGGTGCGTCAGCTTGTAGTTATACTCGCCGGCGCTGGGGTTGAGTACCTCCCGGGTCGCATCTTGCCAGAAGAGCTCTGGCAAGGTGCCTGCGGCCTCCCAATCCTCGGCGGGAGCCTCAGTAATGCCAAACAGGTCTCGTAGACCTTGGTAGGACATCATCCTCTGCCGCCCCAGCAGGTTGAACGTGATCCTGTCGTCGTGGCGCTCCAGCGCGGCCAGAAACTCCAGGGTCAGCTCGCGCGAGGACGGGGCGGCTAGGTCAATGAAGTTGCCGAGCCCTCCATGGCTCAACAACTGTTGTGTGCAGTCCTCCAAACCGAGGCGTTGCAGCGTCGGCCGATCGAAGAACTTCGTCTGGACGAACTTCCGCGCGCTGAACGTCTCGTAGTAGCGCCTGTGCCTCTGGCTCCGCATGTTGCCTACGAAGGCTGCCATGGTGGGAAAAAAAAGAGCGAGAAAGCACAATAGAAAGAGTACCAGAGGGACCCGCGATCGCGGGGTGTGGGGCGCGGTCGCGGTTTATGCTCGACTCGAAGCTCGCTGGAGAAGATGGGCCGCGATCGCGGGGTTGATGCCGGCGATCGCGGTTTCTGGGTTTGCAGCGAACTTCGAGAAAAAATGGCTCCGATGCTTTGCGGTGGCGCTGCGGTGGTCGCGGGGTTTGGCGTGGGTCCGGCGATCACGGCTCGTGAGGCTATGAGAAATCCAAGAGTTGGAAAATGGAGATCTCACCCAAACGACGTCGCGGCGTCGGAACGATAGTCGCGGGGCTGCAGGGGGGTGTCGCGGTGGTCGGGGTCGGAGATCCGATCTGGTGAGAGTGAGAGGTGGTGGTGAAGGTGTTGTAAAATGCCTCCACCGCCTCTCGCCTTTTATAATTGCCGCGATGAATACCCGCGATCGCGGGGTTAATGCCCCTGCATCCGTAACAGTCAGCGCGAGTTACGAAGCACTGACTGCCTCAAAAAACGCACCAGTTTGATTAAACCGTGGGCAATTTTTTTTTTTGCTAGAACTCGCCATGGATCGCCGAGGGGAAACCGCGATCGCGGGTGTGAAACCGTGATCGCGGGTGCTGGATTCTGGCCTCCGCTACAAGGTTAGTTCTAGTGCCCACAGAAAAAGAAAAACAAGTGCAAAGAAGAAGAAAGAAAAATAAAATCTAAGTCCTAAGAAAGGTAAAAACATAAATGAGTTCAACGACTCATACCTCGGGTTGCCTCCCGAGCAGCGCTATAGTTATCGTCGCGGCACGACGTCCTGCTGTACTTCTCATCCGGGGTTGCCTCCTGCAACCGTACTCCTTGCTCTTGTATCTGGAGGATGCTCCGGAATGTTCTCCAACCTATACGCTGTCTTCCTCTTGTCGAACTCCATGCTGATTGTGCCTCTGCCCACGTCGATCTTTGTGTTGGAGGTCTTCATGAAAGGCCTCCCTAGCATTAATCGTCCTCCTCGTTCCCCTGTGTTCATGACAAAGAAGTATGCAGGAAAAACAAGGGTATCGACGCTTACCAGTACGTCATTCACAACGCCCTCAGGAGTGATGACGGAGTTGTCAGCCAGTTGGATGACGATTTCCATGCTCTCTAATGGTCCGACGTCGAGGTTGTTGTAGACGGACAGTGGCGAGACATTGATTGAAGCTCCCAGATCCAGCAATGTCTCGCTGAATTCAGTCTCCCCAATCTTGCAGGGCACGCTGAACATTCCAGGATCCTCACACTTCTTGGGAATCCTCTTCTGCACCACAACCGAGACATCCTTCTTGACCTTTGGCTTCTTCTTAGATCGCTCCTTTTGCTCCGCTATGGTCTTGCGTAGCTCTCTCAAGAAGGGGCTCTCCGGGTAGCCCTGGTATATCTCGCAGTATATTCCCGTATTCCCTTCATCTTCTAATGCTGCAGGGAATGGCACCGGGATGTCAAAATATCCCTCCGGATAGTCATACTTGTTCATAAATGTCTTGCGAGGCGGAGCGCTTTCCGAGAGTTGATCGCGGGTGTCAACCCGCGATCGCGGTTCTCGCACTGGTTCCCCGCGATCGCGGCGGTCATGCCCGCGGTCGCGGTTAATGCTCGAATTTATGCTCGTGTTTTTCTCGGCTTTTGGGTCCGTAAACCCGCGATCGCGGCTGTCACCCCGCGATCGCGGTTTTGCCTCGTACTTCTCTTTTAATTCCAGCTTCTCTTCTTCATTCTCCCATCTTGGCCTTGACGTCATGCAGTTGACGTTTTGCCTTGGATTAATCTCAGTTTGAGATGGGAGTGCTCGTGACTCTCTATCTTCGAGCTTGCTGACCGCTTGGGAGATCTGCCCTACCTGCTTCTCCAGGTTCTGGATACTGGACTTGGTCTCATGTTGGAACTGAACCATGTTTTGCTGCATGGTTCCTACTGTCTGCGTCAGCGTGGTCATGTGCTGCGCCAATGTATTGACCTGGTCCTCTAGATTCATAGCGCGGGGAGCTCCTTGTCCTTGCGGTCTCTGCTCTGCTGGGCCTCTGAGCTGCTGGCCTCCTTGGAATGGTCGCTGGGGGTACTGCTGCTGCTACTGGTATTGCTGAGGGGGTCTTGGTCGGAACTCATGGGGGTTCTCCACATTGTGCGTGTTCTCGTACCTCAAGTTAAGATGGTCTCTCCACCCCGGATTGTAGGTACTGGAGTAGGGGTCGTACCGTTGTCTTTGTTGGTACCCCCCAACAGCGTTGACTTGCTCAGTGGACTCTTCATGGAGCGTAGGACATGCGTCAGTTGCATGCGTGGTGGCATAGCAAAATTCGCACTCCTTGACCCTTTAGGGTCCTTCCTTCCTCATCAAAACCTTGATCATCTCCTTCATTTCGCTCACTTCCCTCGCCATAGATGGGGGAACATTCTCACTTGAAGTGGCTTTCACAGCCTGGGCGCTCGCCCTCTTGCTGAATTGCCTCGAGCCTTCCGACAACTCGCTGAATATCTCAAATGCAGCGGTAGGGGTTTTGTTCAGTATGTTTCCCCCACACGCCGCGTTCACCATTCGTCGCTCTTCATCCAGCAATCCCCCGTACAGATATAAGACCAAATCCTGGTCTGAATACCCGTGATAGGGACAGCTAGAGCACAACCTCTTGAAACGCTCGTAGTACTCGTAGAGCGTCTCTGTCCCATGCTGCTCAATGTTGCTCAGGTTGCGCTTGAGACTGTTCAGCTTCGTTGCTGGAAAGTACTTTTCTAGGAACGCCTTCTTCATTATCTCCCAGGTGTTGATGTTTCCTGGGGTGAGGTAGTAAAACCAGTCGTTGGCTGAATCCTTAAGTGAAAAAGGAAAAAGCCCTCAACGTGATTTGATCCTCAGTGACATTTTGTGGCTTCATGGAACTGCACACGGCGTGGAACTCCGAGAGGTGCTTGTTTGGGTCCTCTCCAGCTAGCCCATGGAACTGAGGCAAAAGATGGATAAGACCAGACTTGAGCTCAAAGTTCACTCCCGTGCCTAGCTCAGGGAATTGTACGGCAGTGGCTGCTGTGTCAAGTTAGGCGCAGTCAGTTGCCTCAACGTAGGTGGTGGTACCTCGTCCGCCATCTCAAAAGTGGGATTCTCAAAGACCAAAGCTCGATTCACTCTGCGTCCTTGGGAGAAAGTTCTCTCAATCTCTGGATCAGGATCTAAAGGTGGAGAGTCAGCAGTACGGGTGTGGACCATAAGATAGGTCCATACACACAAGGAAACACACGAAAATCACACAGAAAAAAAATTCGAAAACACACAAAGCATGCAAAACACCAAAAATCCGCAATTGCCTGCCCCGGCAACGGCGCCAAAATTTGACGGAGGATAGTCGTCGTACCCCTAATCAAATGTAAATCCTAAAATCCTCACTAAATAAAGTATAGTAAGTAAGTCAGGGTCGATCTCACAGAGAAGGAAGGAACCAATAGTGGTAGCATACAATGTCACAAAGGGGGGTTTTATGGTTGGTTGGTTGCAAACAAAACAAAGTAGAATGGATGAAATATCAAGAGAGAAAAACACTTAGCCAAGTAATGTCCACATAAGTCATTCAAAGGTTATTCATTGATTAAGTCCTATATTCCTATTCGGTTATTCCTGTCCCGATCTTATGTAAATTCAGAGGGAAACCTTCCACAAAGAACCCTTACCAATGAATAACCCTAGTACCACTAAATGTTCAACCCAAAGACAGCAATGCATATAAGAATTAACCAGGATACACAGAACGCTCGCTCAGATGCATTTACCATGTAATCAATTCCCACATAGATATAATCCACAGATGCAGATAACAATCAATGCTTGCTACTTATACTAGAGCGTTAGCCCAACAGTTCCCTAGTATTAGCAATAAGAATGAAAGTAATAAACCTAGGTGATCAGTCTAGATAAACCAACAAACATTCAAATATGAATTTGCTCAGAGAAAAGATATAACTCAATAGGATAGATAGATAGGAACAAAACCTCACAACCAGATGAACGAACTCATGCTTCCATTACCGGACTAAGCCAAAGAGGCTTAGCTCCTCATAGTCATGGTGAAAACTTCAAAGGAAAAGAAAACAACGATGAATGAAAATTGCAACTAAAAGTGTGGTACTCTAACCCTAATGCATAAGGAGAGTATTTATAGGGCCCTAACAAATGACCTAGCCCATTAAGAAAAATAACTGAAATAGAAATAAGAAAAAGGGAAAAGAAAACTAAAAAGATAATTCGGAATAAGTCCGAGCCTCTGCCGTGTTAGACCCGCGATCGCGGGTGGTGGACCTTGATCGCTGCCCATGTGGCTCCGCGCCCTTCAATCTCTCCGCGCCCGCAGAAAACTCTCGACATGCTCTGAGGCCCGCGATCGCGGTTAATGCTTGGCATTCTTGTCCTTTGCCTTGCACCAACCCGTCTCCTCTTCACTCCTTGGCGTCTTCTCTTGATGGCTTCCTTCCCCAGTGTCTTCATGATCTCCAAAGTAGCTCAAACACCTCCAAAAACACCAACTTTGCCTCCAAACGCCATACACAAGAATGTGTCTAAATCTACCCGAATGGCACCAATAAAACCTCTAATAACTCTTAGTTAAGCCCTACAAAGTAGTGCTTATCAAACTCCCCCATGCTTAGACCTTTGCTCGTCCTCGAGTAAACTAAAAGAAAGTCTACTCCTCCAATGTAGCACCCAAGGTCTCAGGAAGCATATCCTCCAACTAAGAGTTACCTAACCCATGCCAAAGCTCCTGGCACCAATCTCATCTACAACACATCCATAACTCAATAAACTTGAGGGCAAGCAGAGTACTTCCCCCAAGCTCAACCCAGACATCCAATAGTGTAAAGTGACCTCTAATCCTAGCCTCCATCTATGACTGATTATGCCTCCCAGAGTGACCTACCTGATAATCCTTCTTCAACTCCTCTACTTATGTCGCCCCGTCGGTAAAATGAGATCCTAGAAACACTCCTTTTCTTTTCACTCATTTTGCCTAGGAGCCCTTTCGGGTTTTCATCCTAGCCACTCATATTTTTCTCATAGATGTGCTCACATAAGCTCACGTCACTCCGACACCTTCTTACCCCAGCCTAGCGCTGGTCCGGGTCACCTGCTTTTTACCCAAGCCACCCTTTCAGGTTTTCAGCTTGTCCTAGGATTGTCGTTTTTTTTTTTTTGAAAAGAAATGCTGAAATTCGAAATGCTAAAAATCAAAGTACAATGCTGGAAAAGAAATATGTACAAGATAGATAGTGAATACTCTACTCTCCCATGCTTAAATCATGCATTGTCCTCAATGTATGGAAGACAAGAAAAAGATAAGGGGAAAATAGAAATACTCACTGGGGTGGAGGCCAATACCCATAAGCGTTGAAGAAAGCCTCAGCTCTCCTCTGCATCTGAACCACCTGGTCCTCAACAGTGGTGAGGTGAATGTCCAGGCGGTTGGCGTGGTATGCAAGGTTGACCTCCATGTTGCGGTGCCACTCAGCGCTCCGCCGCTCCTGCTCATCCAGGCGGGTAGAGACTTGGCGTTCCCACTGAACGCTTCTCCTCTCATGCTCCTCTAGCCTCTGGGAGATGCCGCGTTCCCACTCGGCACTCCTTCGTATATGCTCGGCCTGCCTCAGCTGCAGGTTGGCCATTCTATCCAGGAGATGGTCCCAGGGCGCCCCTCCAAATCCACTACCAGACCTAGATGCCTGTTAGGTACAGTCAGGGTAAACAGGTGGGCCCCTGGAACGCAGCGGGGATGGCACATCGCTCTCCATGTCCACCGCTGCAGTCACTTTCTCCTCCTCCTCGTTGTCGTCGTCGTCCCCTTCGTCTTCGGACGACGACCCCTGCTCTCCATCGGCATAGAGGTAAAAATCCCTCGCCCGGGGCCCATAAGGCATCGGACGAGGCAGCCTCATTCGATGGGTCCTTTCCTTCTTGGAGAGCCAAGTGTACTCTCCACCACGGACCTCCAGCAGATGGGATCTCCGCAGCAGTGTGATGTTGTAGGTGTAGATGTCGGCGGGGAAATCCCAATGGTCCGCGATGTTCTCGTATTGCTGGGCGATAAGCGTTACCATGCCCCCCATGGAGATCTTGCCGCCCGTCTTCTCCCTCAGCCCGAGACAGCTAGAGAGGAACAAATCGACCCAGTCGGGGGTGTTGTGGCTCTCTGGTGTCAAACACCAGAGCACTGTAAGGTCCAGCGTTGGAACCTTGTTCACCTCCCCCTGTCCCAGGAAGGACATGGCGAGCACCTTGTGCGCCAGCCTCAGACAGGGGTGCGTCAGCTTGTAGTTATACTCGCCGGCGCTGGGGTTGAGTACCTCCCGGGTCGCATCTTGCCAGAAGAGCTCTGGCAAGGTGCCTGCGGCCTCCCAATCCTCGGCGGGAGCCTCAGTAATGCCAAACAGGTCTCGCAGACCTTGGTAGGACATCATCCTCTGCCGCCCCAGCAGGTTGAACGTGATCCTGTCGTCGTGGCGCTCCAGCGCGGCCAGAAACTCCAGGGTCAGCTCGCGCGAGGACGGGGCGGCTAGGTCAATGAAGTTGCCGAGCCCTCCATGGCTCAACAACTGTTGTGTGCAGTCCTCCAAACCGAGGCGTTGCAGCGTCGGCCGATCGAAGAACTTCGTCTGGACGAACTTCCGCGCGCTGAACGTCTCGTAGTAGCGCCTGTGCCTCTGGCTCCGCATGTTGCCTACGAAGGCTGCCATGGTGGGAAAAAAAAGAGCGAGAAAGCACAATAGAAAGAGTACCAGAGGGACCCGCGATCGCGGGGTGTGGGGCGCGGTCGCGGTTTATGCTCGACTCGAAGCTCGCTGGAGAAGATGGGCCGCGATCGCGGGGTTGATGCCGGCGATCGCGGTTTCTGGGTTTGCAGCGAACTTCGAGAAAAAATGGCTCCGATGCTTTGCGGTGGCGCTGCGGTGGTCGCGGGGTTTGGCGTGGGTCCGGCGATCACGGCTCGTGAGGCTATGAGAAATCCAAGAGTTGGAAAATGGAGATCTCACCCAAACGACGTCGCGGCGTCGGAACGATAGTCGCGGGGCTGCAGGGGGGTGTCGCGGTGGTCGGGGTCGGAGATCCGATCTGGTGAGAGTGAGAGGTGGTGGTGAAGGTGTTGTAAAATGCCTCCACCGCCTCTCGCCTTTTATAATTGCCGCGATGAATACCCGCGATCGCGGGGTTAATGCCCCTGCATCCGTAACAGTCAGCGCGAGTTACGAAGCACTGACTACCTCAAAAAACGCACCAGTTTGATTAAACCGTGGGCAAATTTTTTTTTTTGCTAGAACTCGCCATGGATCGCCGAGGGGAAACCGCGATCGCGGGTGTGAAACCGTGATCGCGGGTGCTGGATTCTGGCCTCCGCTACAAGGTTAGTTCTAGTGCCCACAGAAAAAGAAAAACAAGTGCAAAGAAGAAGAAAGAAAAATAAAATCTAAGTTCTAAGAAAGGTAAAAACATAAATGAGTTCAACGACTCATACCTCGGGTTGCCTCCCGAGCAGCGCTATAGTTATCGTCGCGGCACGACGTCCTGCTGTACTTCTCATCCGGGGTTGCCTCCTGTAACCGTACTCCTTGCTCTTGTATCTGGAGGATGCTCCGGAATGTTCTCCAACCTATACGCTGTCTTCCTCTTGTCGAACTCCATGCTGATTGTGCCTCTGCCCACGTCGATCTTTGTGTTGGAGGTCTTCATGAAAGGCCTCCCTAGCATTAATCGTCCTCCTCGTTCCCCTGTGTTCATGACAAAGAAGTATGCAGGAAAAACAAGGGTATCGACGCTTACCAGTACGTCATTCACAACGCCCTCAGGAGTGATGACGGAGTTGTCAGCCAGTTGGATGACGATTTCCATGCTCTCTAATGGTCCGACGTCGAGGTTGTTGTAGACGGACAGTGGCGAGACATTGATTGAAGCTCCCAGATCCAGCAATGTCTCGCTGAATTCAGTCTCCCCAATCTTGCAGGGCACGCTGAACATTCCAGGATCCTCACACTTCTTGGGAATCCTCTTCTGCACCACAGCCGAGACATCCTTCTTGACCTTTGGCTTCTTCTTAGATCGCTCCTTTTGCTCCGCTATGGTCTTGCGTAGCTCTCTCAAGAAGGGGCTCTCCGGGTAGCCCTGGTATATCTCGCAGTATATTCCCGTATTCCCTTCATCTTCTAATGCTGCAGGGAATGGCACCGGGATGTCAAAATATCCCTCCGGATAGTCATACTTGTTCATAAATGTCTTGCGAGGCGGAGCGCTTTCCGAGAGTTGATCGCGGGTGTCAACCCGCGATCGCGGTTCTCGCACTGGTTCCCCGCGATCGCGGCGGTCATGCCCGCGGTCGCGGTTAATGCTCGAATTTATGCTCGTGTTTTTCTCGGCTTTTGGGTCCGTAAACCCGCGATCGCGGCTGTCACCCCGCGATCGCGGTTTTGCCTCGTACTTCTCTTTTAATTCCAGCTTCTCTTCTTCATTCTCCCATCTTGGCCTTGACGTCATGCAGTTGACGTTTTGCCTTGGATTAATCTCAGTTTGAGATGGGAGTGCTCGTGACTCTCTATCTTCGAGCTTGCTGACCGCTTGGGAGATCTGCCCTACCTGCTTCTCCAGGTTCTGGATACTGGACTTGGTCTCATGTTGGAACTGAACCATGTTTTGCTGCATGGTTCCTACTGTCTGCGTCAGCGTGGTCATGTGCTGCGCCAATGTATTGACCTGGTCCTCTAGATTCATAGCGCGGGGAGCTCCTTGTCCTTGCGGTCTCTGCTCTGCTGGGCCTCTGAGCTGCTGGCCTCCTTGGAATGGTCGCTGGGGGTACTGCTGCTGCTACTGGTATTGCTGAGGGGGTCTTGGTCGGAACTCATGGGGGTTCTCCACATTGTGCGTGTTCTCGTACCTCAAGTTAAGATGGTCTCTCCACCCCGGATTGTAGGTACTGGAGTAGGGGTCGTACCGTTGTCTTTGTTGGTACCCCCCAACAGCGTTGACTTGCTCAGTGGACTCTTCATGGAGCGTAGGACATGCGTCAGTTGCATGCGTGGTGGCATAGCAAAATTCGCACTCCTTGACCCTTTGGGGTCCTTCCTTCCTCATCAAAACCTTGATCATCTCCTTCATTTCGCTCACTTCCCTCGCCATAGATGGGGGAACATTCTCACTTGAAGTGGCTTTCACAGCCTGGGCGCTCGCCCTCTTGCTGAATTGCCTCGAGCCTTTCGACAACTCGCTGAATATCTCAAATGCAGCGGTAGGGGTTTTGTTCAGTATGTTTCCCCCACACGCCGCGTTCACCATTCGTCGCTCTTCATCCAGCAATCCCCCGTACAGATATAAGACCAAATCCTAGTCTGAATACCCGTGATAGGGACAGCTAGAGCACAACCTCTTGAAACGCTCGTAGTACTCGTAGAGCGTCTCTGTCCCATGCTGCTCAATGTTGCTCAGGTTGCGCTTGAGACTGTTCAGCTTCGTTGCTGGAAAGTACTTTTCTAGGAACGCCTTCTTCATTATCTCCCAGGTGTTGATGTTTCCTGGGGTGAGGTAGTAAAACCAGTCGTTGGCTGAATCCTTAAGTGAAAAAGGAAAAAGCCCTCAACGTGATTTGATCCTCAGTGACATTTTGTGGCTTCATGGAACTGCACACGGCGTGGAACTCCGAGAGGTGCTTGTTTGGGTCCTCTCCAGCTAGCCCATGGAACTGAGGCAAAAGATGGATAAGACCAGACTTGAGCTCAAAGTTCACTCCCGTGCCTAGCTCAGGGAATTGTACGGCAGTGGCTGCTGTGTCAAGTTAGGCGCAGTCAGTTGCCTCAACGTAGGTGGTGGTACCTCGTCCGCCATCTCAAAAGTGGGATTCTCAAAGACCAAAGCTCGATTCACTCTGCGTCCTTGGGAGAAAGTTCTCTCAATCTCTGGATCAGGATCTAAAGGTGGAGAGTCAGCAGTACGGGTGTGGACCATAAGATAGGTCCATACACACAAGGAAACACACGAAAATCACACAGAAAAAAAATTCGAAAACACACAAAGCATGCAAAACACCAAAAATCCGCAATTGCCTGCCCCGGCAACGGCGCCAAAATTTGACGGAGGATAGTCGTCGTACCCCTAATCAAATGTAAATCCTAAAATCCTCACTAAATAAAGTATAGTAAGTAAGTCAGGGTCGATCTCACAGAGAAGGAAGGAACCAATAGTGGTAGCATACAATGTCACAAAGGGGGGTTTTATGGTTGGTTGGTTGCAAACAAAACAAAGTAGAATGGATGAAATATCAAGAGAGAAAAACACTTAGCCAAGTAATGTCCACATAAGTCATTCAAAGGTTATTCATTGATTAAGTCCTATCTTCCTATTCGGTTATTCCTGTCCCGATCTTATGTAAATTCAGAGGGAAACCTTCCACAAAGAACCCTTACCAATGAATAACCCTAGTACCACTAAAGGTTCAACCCAAAGGCAGCAATGCATATAAGAATTAACCAGGATACACAGAACGCTCGCTCAGATGCATTTACCATGTAATCAATTCCCACATAGATATAATCCACAGATGCAGATAACAATCAATGCTTGCTACTTATACTAGAGCGTTAGCCCAACAGTTCCCTAGTATTAGCAATAAGAATGAAAGCAATAAACCTAGGTGATCAGTCTAGATAAACCAACAAACATTCAAATATGAATTTGCTCAGAGAAAAGATATAACTCAATAGGATAGATAGATAGGAACAAAACCTCACAACCAGATGAACAAACTCTTGCTTCCATTACCGGACTAAGCCAAAGAGGCTTAGCTCCTCATAGTCATGGTGAAAACTTCAAAGGAAAAGAAAACAACGATGAATGAAAATTGCAACTAAAAGTGTGGTACTCTAACCCTAATGCATAAGGAGAGTATTTATAGGGTCCTAACAAATGACCTAGCCCATTAAGAAAAATAACTGAAATAGAAATACGAAAAAGGGAAAAGAAAACTAAAAAGATAATTCGGAATAAGTCCGAGCCTCTGCCGTGTTAGACCCGCGATCGCGGGTGGTGGACCTTGATCGCTTCCCATGTGGCTCCGCGCCCTTCAATCTCTCCGCGCCCGCAGAAAACTCTCGACATGCTCCGAGGCCCGCGATCGCGGCACCCATGACCGCGATCGCGGTTAATGCTCGGCATTCTTGTCCTTTGCCTTGCACCAACCCGTCTCCTCTTCACTCCTTGGCGTCTTCTCTTGATGGCTTCCTTCCTCAGTGTCTTCATGATCTCCAAAGTAGCTCAAACACCTCCAAAAACACCAACTTCGCCTCCAAATGCCATACACAAGAATGTGTCTAAATCTACCCGAATGACACCAATAAAACCTCTAATAACTCTTAGTTAAGCCCTACAAAGTAGTGCTTATCAAACTGCCGCACTCGCGGTGAGGACCATTTCTGAGGTGGCTAAGTGAGGCGGTGACCGCACCCCGCCGCACCCCGCGGTGGTCGTCAGCGTCGTCGTCATCGCGATAAGATTTCTGCAAATATCCTTTGGCCGAGCAACTTGGCACGTCTGGTCCCCTAGCCTGTCCCCTGGTCGAGGGCTTGTCTCCTCCTTGTCTTGTGCTCCTAGCTGGGCCTATAAAAGGGAGAGAAAGCTGAAGAGGAGAGTGCACATCTGATCTTCTTCTTCCTCTGAAAAACTCCATTGTTGTCTGAGTTTTGGAGCTTCGCCGGAGTTGTCGCTGGAGTCCCTTTGAGTGGTAAAGGTGCCCTCAAGTGTTGTTTGAAGGTGTAAGGTGTTTGGAGTTAGAACCCCAATCGAATCGAAGCCAAACGAATTGGTTTGGGTAAGTTCTCCATGGAAGCTGTCGAAGAAGCTCTCGCCCCTGTCATCCCGCCGCACCCGCGGCAGAGGCTCCACCGCACCCGCGGTGAGCTTGTCTAGGTTGTGTGTTCTTGGGTGTTTGGCTTTGGGCGAGGCTTGACTCCTTTTATTCTTTTCCTATTCTTTTAGATTCATATATGTAGATATTGAATCTAACTGAGGGTCTCGTTATGGGTCGTTCCATAAGGATTTGTTATCCAGGATCTATCTCTGATTCTGACCCAGGAACCCGTCGTCTCTAAGCTTTGTTCAAGATTTCGTCGGATCTAAGGCAAGTGGCGGTTCGCTCTTGCTCATCATTCCATATTTCAATTAATTATCAATTATTTAGTTGTTAATTAATTTGGGATGATTTACTATTTTGGGAACAGTTTTGATAAATGTTTGTGATTTTAAAAGATATTATAATATGTTGTATATCAGCTAGAACAACGCTATTATATATATTTATATGATTTAATACAGATATTATGATAGGTTGTATATTTGTTAGAACAACGCTATTATATCTGTTATTGGCCGCGATGGCATTGATGTGGATTGTTACTGCGTTCGTAACTGTTTAGTTAGAACGAGTATTCGTAGGAACGCTATGTACCTTGTGGGGGTTTAGCTGTTTCTTTATAACTAGTACTTAGTGGATTTTTCCCCAGTACTCTCTCTGGTCATGACCATGCCCTTACTCAGGATAGGTGCACTTCGCTAGTGCCAAATTTTTCGGGATTCATTCCCTCTGATATCTCTTGTGAGGAGATTTGATATCTCTTGTGAGGAGATCCGATATCTCTTGTGAGGAGATTTAAAAGCTTATAACGTGATGATCGTTTTGGAATTAAATGAGATAAGTGCCGTTGTCGCACATAATTAATATACCCTCAGGCGAGTAGTGCAGCTAGGTAATAGTGCAGCTAGGAAAACTCCTCTTGACTTTGATCAGTTTAAAGTTCTCTTTCCAATCTGGATTCGCCGTGAGCGGTGAGATTTGTTGTGAACCGAAACGTCAAGTCGTTTTTGAACGCTTGTGTGAAACTTTTATGTTTCCCAACATTTGTCATGCTTCCTATAAGACTCACTTTCATTGGAGTCTTCTCTTGGATGTTTCCGATAAGGCTCATTTCGTTGGAGTCTTCTTTTGGGATTGATTGTTGTGAGACTCGGTCTCTAGAATCTTCTCTTGATCATGTCTTTTCATATATTCCAGTAGAAATATGGTGGTTGACTATCGTCATCGGTTTTGATTCGAGAAGCGATGAGTCTAACCTAATACGACTACTTCGGACCACTCTGCTTTGTACCCTTGCATAGTCTTTCAGTAAGACTAACCAACCGATTATTCCCTTGCATGGTTGGCTGGTGTCATCCGTTCGATTCGGCACATCAGATAAGTTGTAGATCTGAAAAGGCTAGAAGCGACTATGAAGGCAAATTGTTTTGAAGAGTTTTATCCAGGTTAAGGATCCTTGGCGGGTGATCATTGCGATCAAGACCCCTTGTTTTTATATTTAAAAGAGACTTCCGCTGTGTTAAATATGTTTTGTGGTAAGACTTCCGCTGTATTTCTGATATATTTGGAATTATGTTGTAATTCTGAGACCATGGTTTAAATGAAAGTTTTGATATTTTGTATCATAATTGTTGTTTGATGATTTATATCAACTGGTAAAGCCTTGGGTGACATCGGACAGAACGTCTGAGGTCACTGGCGGTAATGCCTTCAAGGTTATATATTTGGGGGTGTTACATATCTGTTATCGCCACGATGGCATTAATGTGGATTATTGTATGGTTTTAACTGTTTAGTTAGAACGAGTATTCGTAGGAACGCTATGTACCTTGCGAGGTCTAGTTGTTTCTTTATAACTGGTACTAAGAGGATTTTTCCCTAGTACTCTCTGGTCATGACTGTACCCTTACTCATGGTAGGTGCACACAGTTGGTGCCGCCATTCGGGATTTATTCCCAAGATATCTCTTGTGAGGAGATATTATAAAAGCTTACAACGTAAATGTGCATTTTGGAATTAAACAAGATAAGTGCGATTATGCACATAATCAATAAACCTTCAAGCGAGAAGTACAACTTGGAAACTCGTCTAGACTTCTGTCTATGATGGTTCTCTTATCAATCTGAATTCACACAACACGCATGCGGTGAGGTTGGTTAAGGACCCGATTATTCAAAGAAGTCAGTTTTCAAACCTTGTGTGAAATGTAACATTCCCGAACATTTGTCATACTTTCCGATAAGACTCAATCTCTTGGAGTCTTCTCTTCCTACGTTTCCCTTAAGACTCATCTTCTAGGAGTCTTCTCTTGATCATTCGGTTTTGTATATTCCTGTAGAAGTATCGAGGTTTACTATCGTCATCGACTGTTATTCGAGAAGCGATGGGACTAACCTGATACGACTACTTAGAACCTTTCTGTTTTACCCTTGCATAGTCTTTCATTAGACTAACCAACCGGTTATTTTCCCTTGCATGGTTGGATGGTGTCATCCGTCTCATACGGCACATCAGGTAAACTGCCATTCTGTGAAGGCTAGAAACGACGATGAAGGCAGAAGGAATTTTTAAGAGTTTTATCCAGGTTGAGATCCTAGGCGGTCAATCGCTCCGATCAAGACACTTGCGTTATTTATTTAAAAGACTTCTGCTGTATTGAAAACATATTATGTATTTTGGATGTATTTGGAATTGTGGATGTAATTCCGAGACTTGATTTAAATCGAAAGTATGATATTTCGTATTATCAGTGTATTTTATGTTTTGTATAAATGGTTAAGCCTTGGGTGGCTTCAGATGTGGAATCTGAGGTCACTAGCGGTAATACTTTCAAGGTTATATATTTGGGGGTGTTACAATAAGTATACAAATGTAACGGTGGTCTTGTAGTGTGTTGCTTCATCCTTGTGGGGATAGTCCTTTAGTTTCAGACGCCTCTTCCTGGCAATTTAGCTAGTTTGTTTGCTGTCACGGTAGAAATAACAACAACTTGTTAGTGATGATAGTGGATACACAGGTTAGTTGTAAGAGAACCTTGATATTGTTAGTAGTTTACATGTAAATTAGTACACTCATATTTGATCATGAATCTTGTTTGGGGAAATCCATCCTTGAAAATATGTATCTTGGTATAAGTATTGGTTTGCTTTTGTTATTGGATGTCTATGTGAGACTAGTTGGTCGTTGTATTGTACCTTTTACCTTGGTGACTTACCTGTACAAGTAGAGAATAGATCACAATAGCAGCAAAGTATGAAGGATATTATTTCATGTCTTGTGAGACTTGTGTTCCTCAGTTTTTTATTTGGGAATGCTTGGGGTATGATAAGAATTTTCCACAACAGTAATGCAAGAAAATGAATGTTGTTCTCCTAGTAAGGGGTAAGGGTCAGCATACTTCCAAGGAGTTGTGTTGGTTGAGCACTTGATGTGTGTTATATAGTGTTGTTTGGTTGTACTCTCGGAGAATCGTCTACAGGGGTGAGTCCCGCCCAAGATCATATAGTTAACCAGGCCCTTAGAGGCATATTAATCTATTGTTAATAAAATGTTTGAAATCATCTTATCAGGATTGTTGTTGTAGAAAGTTTTTATAGTTTGTTGTTGATTTGTTGGCATCAGAGTGACATAAACCTGCATTAAGAGTAAACCAAGGGTTAAAGCATAGTAGAGGTATATATAGTTATGTATAGTGAGATTAATGTAAAGAGCATGATATCCAGTAAAAATTTATAACTTTGATTGATAAGAGGAATAGAATAGTTTGGTATGAATATATGAGTTTAGTATGACATATCCAGAAGTGTGCTAAGATTAATATTAATGCTAAAATCTCCAAGTTTGTTAGATAAGATTTTATTTAAAATCTTTTTGGGTTAAAATATATTAATCTTAAAATTTTTAAAAGAGAATTACCCATAAATTGACAGATAAGCATGGTGGAGTCAGAATCGTTCTAAGAGCTCAAAAGGGGAGAACTTTAATATATAGTAATAGATTAATAGATCTAGTAAGTAAATAAGGTAAAAACCTATTTAATATAATATAGCCTATTAAAAGAGGAGTTGGAGACTTTGTGCTTCGCAAGGTTCTCACTAACACCAAGGAGCCAGCGGAAGGAAGGCTAGGTCCGAATTGGGAGGGACCCTATCGGGTCATAGCAAGCTCTGGCAGCGGTTCGTACAAGCTAGAGGACTTGAGTGGGAAGGCGATTCCACGCACTTGGAACGCCTCCAACTTGAGGAAGTTCTACATTTGAACTTGAACAAAGAAAAAGCGGGCCGACGCGGGTGTAAAAAACATGCAACTCAACGTCGAGTTCGACTTTGCGAGCATGGCTTGCCATCTAGCGCCGTTGCGGGCGCCTTATGTAGGCGACTCAGCGATGAGCGAAACCCGATGGCCGTTTGTCAAGCGGAAAAAGTCGTAGAAGCGAGCATGGCTTGCCATCTAGCGCCGTTGCGGGCGCCTTATGTAGGCGACTCAACGACGAGCGAAACCAGCTGGCCGTTTGTCAAGCGGAAGAAGTCGTAGAAGCGAGCATGGCTTGCCATCTAGCGCCGTTGCGGGTGCCTTATTCCCTTATGTAGGCGACTCAGCGACGAGCGAAACCCGCTGGTCGTATGTCAAGCAGAAAAGGCCGTCAAAGCGCCGAGTATGAGCGACTTGAATCGACGAGCAGCCTTATAGGCAGGACTTGCCAGACGACGCCGTCACGGGCACCGATCGACGGTGACTCGATAACGAGCACACTTAGCACGTCATCAAGAGTAAATGAGATGTGAAAGACGTCAATGGAGCCAAGTCTGAGCCCCGGGACAAGTAGATTGCGAGCATGAAGGAGAAACGTGATCGCACAACCATGCAAAACATCGCACGGGCTAAACCGCGGTCGCGGCGGCCAAACCGCGATCGCGGTTTGGTCATGAGGCAAGGCTGGAGCGATCGCACTGTCGTGTTTTTTTTTGCACCGGCAGTAGGGTAACTGCACGACTGTGCGCTTTTCTGCACGAGCCGTGCGGTGCTTGCGGCAATTCGACGAAATTTTAATTCCGAGGGAAAATAAAAACGCACTGCCGTGCATTTTCCGTTGTAGCATTCTCCAAGAATTCTTTTCCAAAAAAAAATATCGCCTGCACGGTCGTGCGTTTTTTCGCACAGTCCATGCGGTTTGCGGAATTAATTCGATACCAAGGTTGAGAGCTCCAAGTTGGGCCACTTTGACGAGTGTGCCGAGTTCTTTATACTTAGGATCATCGGACCCATACAAGCTCCAACAATGCGAGGGGCAAATTGAAGAGGGATTTTGTGATCTCCTTTAATATTTAATTAATAGAACTAGTAAGTAAATAAGGTAAAAGCCTATTTAATATAATATAGCCTATTAAAAGAGGAGTTTCCATAAAAAAAGTATTTAAGTCCTTTATCTTTTTTATCTTTCGAATTCAGTTTCATTCTATTCTACGCTTAGGATTTTGAGCCTCCATAGCTTTAAACTTTTGAGAGTTTCTTGAGAGAGATTCCTGACTTGAGCGACGGAGGGGATTTAGACGGGACCCCCTCTCCCGTTCACGATTGTTCGTGATTTCAAATCTAGAGTTGAAGACTTCTCGCGTTCTTGGAGGCGGAATTCAATCGTTCCTAATCAATTTCCCGACGATACAGATTCCTGCATCGACAATTGGCGCCGTCTGTGGTAATGATTTTGATGGCTCCGACCCGAAGAACGACGAGTTTGAACAAACTGGCACGCCCAGGCGGCGGTGGTTTGGTTGCTGAGGAAAGGGACCGCCAGCGAATGAAGGAAGAGGCCCGTCGCTCGACGGATTAATCGACCCGTCGGCAGGCGGAGTTGGAGTCGGCTATTGCAGAAAAGGATCGGCAATTGGCCGAGTTGACTGATGCTTTGGCAGGGCGAGATCGCGAAATCCACTCGATTTAGGAAGAGCTGCAGGCTGCGCAGCGAAGGGTTGAGCGCGCCAATGGAAAGAGGATCGTTGACGGTGGTGAGTTAGATGCCGCTGCCGCTCAGCGTCTGGCAAGTATTGTCGAAATTCCCGAGTCCCGAATGCATCTTAGTCGGGACCATGCTGCTCGAGGGGAGTTCTCCATGCGCGACAGAGAGAACCGCAATCGCGGTTTGGCTGAATGGGAAAACCGCGATCGCAGTAGGGAAAACCGCAATCGCGGTAGGGCAAACCGCGATCGCGGTGTTCGCACGTCGTCATCGGCCTCCAGGCCGAGTCATTCTCGGTCAGATTCAAGGGTTTCGCATCGACGCAGTCCGACGAGACGGGGCCCAGCCCGCAGAGCGAGCATACAGCAGATCGGGCGAGTCTCGCTCGAATCTGCCTGCGTGCAAATCGAGATCCTATTCGCCGAATGTCACCGATCGGCGTGTTTGAACGAAGAAAGATTGGGCGAGATTGAGCGTCATCTTCTTCGTCTCCTCGACAACCAAGGAGAGTCGCTTCTGAATGCTCAAGAGTAGGCTGAAATCAGGCTTGCCCGAATGACAGCGACACCCTTTGCCCGAGCAATTCACGACGAAAGACCCCCAACTAAGTTTTCTTCTCCATCGTTTGAGTTGTATGATGGGAAATCTGATCTTGTATTACATATCGCAGCTTTTACACATAGAATGGCTTTATGGGTTTCAAATAATGCTTTGATTTGCAAGATGTTTTTGGCTAGTTTAGGCAAAACTGCTGCAAAATGGTTCTATTCATTAGAGCTTGACTCAATTTATGCTTGGGAACAATTGGCTAGGAAATTCGTTTCACATTTTATAGCAAATAGCAAAGAGCCTATGTCTCTGGATGCTTTATTCAATTTGAAATTGCGCAGGGGAGAGAGCTTGCGACAGTTTGCACCACGCTTCATGGAGTGTGTGGCTGACATAGATAGCTGTGATGAGAGGGTTGCTGTGTCTGTATTTAGGCTTGCTTTGCCTAAGGAAAGCAAGTTGCGAGAGAGTCTGACTTTGAGAGCTCCTGCAGGCCTGACTGAATTGCTAGAGCGAATCAGGCAATACATGAAACTTGAGGAGGATACGAGGCCATCCCGAGAGAGGAGGTCTGCGTCCCCGGTTGCTCAGAAAGAGAGAGATGGGGTGATAAGTCAACTTCTAGAAGAAGGGGCAGGGATGGAGTTGCCAAGGAGAGAGGACTTCTCCCTGGGGCAGCCCATCACACAGTCCATACCGTCTTCAAAATTCCTATTTGCAAGATCCTACCTTAGATTAAGTATAGAGGGTTCTTTAGTTGGCCCCCTAAGAAACAAAGCGATCCGTAGAGTAGAGATCAGAACAAGTAATGTGCATTTCATCGAGAGAAGGGTCATCTAACAGGTGGTTGCGTTTCTTTAAAGAAGGCATTGGAAAGATGGGCTGTGCAGGGCACTTGCCTGAGTTCGTCGGGCAGGGCGTCGAGCCTGATGTCAAACCAGTTCGAAGGGGCGCTGATGAAGCACTCGAGTAGGAGGCTAATGAGCCTCAAAGGCAAGTCAGTGATTACCGAGTTCTTGGAGGTGTTACACGTGTCCAGGGTGATCAGAGAGCAACTCGTCAATGCCTCAAGATCGAAGGACGCGTCAAGGAGGTGCACATGGTGCACGCAGTCCCTCAAGTGCTCGACGATGTGAGATTCGAGCCGGCTGAAAAGTCGGTTGAAGAGCTGTAATAAGTCCTTGTAAGTCCTTCTGAACCTGAAAAATATTTTTTAGTTGGAGCTAACGTTGCAGGTGATGAGCTAGAGTCTTTAACGGGACTCTTGAGACGAAATAGAGGGGTGTTCGCTTGGACGCCTTATGACATGCCGGGTTTGAGCCCGGACATTGCCTGTCGTGCTTTGAGCGTAAATCCGGATGTGTGCCCAGTTGTGCAGCGAGCGAGACGTTCGTCCGCCGAGCATACTGAGGCAGTGCTGAAAGAGTTGGCTAAATTGAGAGAAGTTGGGGCAGGAGAGGCGCCATTCGCTTTGGCTTATGGCACTAAGGCGGTCATACCCCTTGACGTCGGACTCTCGAGAGTTCGGGCAGCTGCGTTTGAGCAAGGAGGTAATGACCAAGCTTTAGGAGTTCAATTGGACTTCCTGCAGGAAAGAAGAGACGCGTTTTCAATCAGGATGGCAGCGTATCAACAAGAGATGATCAAGGCACATGGCAGGAAAGTCAAGCCGCACGCCTTTGGAGTGGGAGACTTTGTGCTTCGCAAGGTTCTCACCAACACCAAGGAGCCAGCGGAAGGAAGGCTAGGTTCGAATTGGGAGGGACCCTATCGGGTCATAGCAAGCTCTGACAGCGGTTCGTACAAGCTAGAGGACTTGAGTGGGAAGCCAATTCCGCGCACTTGGAACGCCTCCAACTTGAGGAAGTTCTACATTTGAACTTGAACAAGGAAATAGCAGGCCGGTGCGGGTGTAAATAACATGCAACTCAACGTCGAGTTCGACTTTGCGAGCATGGCTTGCCATCTAGCGCCGTTGCGGGTGCCTTATGTAGGCGACTCAGCGACGAGCGAAACCCGATGGCCGTTTGTCAAGCGGAAAAAGCCGTAGAAGCGAGCATGGCTTGCCATCTAGCGCCGTTGCGGGCGCCTTATGTAGGCGACTCAACGACGAGCGAAACCCACTGGCCGTTTGTCAAGCGGAAGAAGTCGTAGAAGCGAGCATGGCTTGCCATCTAGCGCCGTTGCGGGTGCCTTATTCCCTTATGTAGGTTACTCAGCGATGAGCGAAACCCGCTGGCCGTATGTCAAGCGGAAAAAGCCGTCGAAGCGCCTAGTATGAGCGACTTGAATCGACGAGCAGCCTTACAGGCAGGACTTGCCAGACGATGCCGTCACGGGCACCGGTCGACGGTGACTCGATAACGAGAACACTTAGCATGTCATCAAGAGTAAATGAGACGTGAAAGACGTCAATGGAGCCAAGTCTGAGCCCCGGGACAAGTAGATTGCGAGCATGAAGGATAAACGTGAATGCACAACTGTGCAAAGCATCGCACGGGCTAAACCACGGTCGCGGCGGCCGAACCGCGATCGCGGTTTGGTCATGAGGCAAGGCTGGAGCGATCGCACCGCCGTGCGCTTTTTCGCACCGGCAGTAAGGTAACCGCACGGCCGTGCGTTTTTCTGCACGAGCCGTGCGGTGCTTGCGGCAATTCGATGAAATTTTAATTCCGAGGGAAAATAAAAACGCACTGTCGTGCGTTTTCCACTGTAGCATTCTCCGAGAATTCTTTTCCAAAAAAATATTGCCTGTACGGCCGTGCATTTTTTCGCACATGCCGTGCGGTTTGCGGAATTAATTCGATACCAAGGTTGAGAGCTCCAAGTTGGGCCAGTTTGACGAGTGGGCCGAGTTCTTTATCCTTAGGATCATCGGACCCATACAAGCTCCAACAATGCGAGGGGCAAATTGAAGAGGGATTTTGTGATCTCCTTTAATATTTAATTAAAAGAACTAGTAAGTAAATAAGGTAAAAACCTATTTAATATAATATAGCCTATTAAAAGAGGAGTTTCCATAAAAAAGTATTTAAGTCCTTTATCTTTTTTTTCTTTCGAATTCAATTTCATTCTATTCTACGCTTAGGGTTTTGAGCCTCTATAGCTTCAAACTTTTGAGAGATTCTTGAGAGAGATTCCTGACTTGAGCGTCGGAGGGGCCTTAGACGGGACCCCCCTCCCGTTCACGTTTGTTCGTGATTTCAGATCTAGAGTTGAAGACTTCTCGTGTTCTTGGAGGCGGAATTCAATCGTTCCTAATCAATTTCCCGACGATACAGATTCTTGCATTTGTCACCTCTCTACTAGATGATTCTATCACTATTTGAAGTGAAAAATTAAAACAATAATTTAGTGGTAAGATAATATACATCTTATATACTTTTGAAAATTGCTTTCATAATCCATTTTAGATACACTTAATCCGATAATTGATGAAATGCAAATGTCGGTTCCCATACGAAATGTGCAAACATGTGGACTAGTGTTGACCATTCACTAACAGACGTTCTTTACGTACTATAAAAGACATTCTCCATGCATTGTGATACATATTCTCAAATGCATTTTGATGTGCATATACACAGTGATGTGCATGCTCCAAAAACAAAGGTTCATTTCGGTATAGCTGGAGTTTGACAAAGCACTACCTGGAGCTAAATAAAGCTGGAACGAGTTGCTGAAAGTTGTAGCTAGAATAGGTAACCAGAATAAAAATTAGTGTTCGGTATGTATGAGCTGGAACTGCAAAAGTAAGTAAAATGTCCAAAATACCCCTACCACCTAATAACACCTAATTTATACATATTTTTGAAATCTAGTTACATCTTATATTAGGTCATATACTCATATGCATGCATATTTAACATGTTTATAATTAATTTTATCATATTTTGTATTCGGAACCTACACTTGTACTTTTACTCTTTCAGGTATTTTAGGTTAAATTAAAAAGTGATATTAAATTATTATTTAAAGCACCAAGTAAGTGGAACCCATATTACACGTGAGGACTTGTACGTGTCAGGGAAAAGGAGGAATGAAAATTGGATGATGGGACCACTATGAATTGGATTGAAGTGTGGACGTGAATTGATATATGTGAATTGGGCTGGATATTCGTTGCTGGACATGAGGGAGAGATGGATTAGATTAAATGAGGCGGCACTTTACTTTAGGAAAGGAGATTTAGATTATTAAGAAGATATTAGATTTGAACAAATGAGGCACATTGTCCTCTTTGTTTTTCTAAATCTGACAAACACCCTCACAAAATAAATTTGTGGTAAATTGACCCCGTACCCTACTCACTTACACTCATGCGCTCTCTTCTCACACTTCCGGCTCTAGTCTTCGACCTCCGGCCTCATCCTTCTCGACATCTATCGAATCCTGAAGCTATGGCGGTGCTCGGACGCCGCCTGCCTCTGCGGCCTCTTCCACTCCATTTACTCCAACTCCTACGTCAACCTCGCAATCTTAATTCCACCCCTCCACCGGCCGCGACGTCGTCTGATCTCACATCGGCGACGCTGCCGAGCGTCACCACGCGCCAGCCTTTAATCCACGGCGATTTCCTCTTCCGGTACTCCGACGAGGAAATCGTCGATCACCTGATAGAGTCGGCGCCGGAGACCGATTGGAGATCCGGCGGGAGGTGGAGGGAGAAGGTGAGTTCGCTGGTGCCGGCGAACGGGGTTGTGGTGAATCATATAAAGAGTGGAGATAAAGTTAGGGTTTTGAGGAGAACTGTGGCATTGTTTCTGATGATGACAATGAGGGATGCAAGAAGATAAAGAATGTAACGCATGGAAAGAGATATAGCCAACTGATGTTTAGAGACGGATGATGGTTGATGAAACTAGAGAACCTATTCACGAGAACTGTTTGACTCGCTCTTGCTGGAAGAGCTGATGGGTTCTCGACAGTTGAAACCGAAGGGCTCGGTTCTTCTGGCTCGAGGCTCACCTAGCTCCCCCGTTGCAATCCTCAGGTGTTGGATCTCCTTGGTTAGAGCATCGTTCAATGATGTCAAAATACGAACAAGTCATCAAAGGTGAAAGATATTTATGTCACTACAAAATTGTAGTAAAATGCACTAGAGCTTGAACAAAGTACTAGTTGATACTTTGTTACAAGTTTCAATCTCTAGAGAACGAGTGAAGCAAGAAAGCATAGATGATAACATAACCTTAAGTGTGAATGGGCAGTTTAAAAACAAGTTCTTAGCAACATTGATGTGTGAATGGGCATATACTCTTTAAAGCAGATGATATACACAATAATTTAGCATGTAGTACTTGCTCAAACTTTTTTAGAGTATGAACATTGATAGTTGCAAATAGTAAGGGTTTGTGGAACATGTCCAACTATGGCAGAGAAAAGGAAAGATATGCAAGGAACAAGGATGAGAAACTTGTTGGGCCTAAAGCCCATTAGTTTCCAGCCCATGTATTGCCCCATTTCCTTGGCATATATATATATGCAAGTGAAAGGCACATCATATACACGAGAGATCTGTGTAGATTTTTGGAGCAAGTTTGCTCTAGTTTGTAACCCCCATTTGAGAGATTCAAAGGAGCACAAAAGTGAGGAGGGAGATTGGAAAAGAGAGAAGAGAAATTGGTGGAGAAAGTGAAGGTTTTTCCTTGTCTACACCTTGGATCGTTCATCTCTTGTACCGGGAAGCCGACAATGAGTGTTTGTTGGTAGGTACTCCTCTTTGGTTGGATCTAATCCCTAGTTACAAGTGTTTGTTGTTAGATTGGAGATTTGCTTGAGTTGATTCTCCATATCTTGTTATCTCCTGTGTGAGATTGGTTTCTGTATGAACACTTGTACTCTGTTTTGATGATTAGTGGATTTCGTGCTCTGGCGGGCGACAGTGGGTTTTTTACCTCTCCTTAGGAGGGTTTTTCCCACTTAAATCTTGTGTTGATTTTATGCATTATTTTTGTTGTGGTTGTGTTGCTTGATTGTGCTTTGGTTTCTGCAATCTGGTTGGTTTTGATTTGGTTGCCGGAAAGAGACCTAGGTTTTGCAGGTTCATTGTTTTTGAGCTTCCGCTGATTTGTTAGCAGGACCGAATAGTGATCGATCCCCAGCAAGTGGTATCAGAGCCAGAGAGAGCTCAGTTTGAGTTTGAGTCAAGATATGGCGACTAAGATAGAGGAGTTTGCGGGTACAATGATTAAGCTGACGTCTTCGAATTACTCGATTTGGAAGTCAAAGATGGAAGATATTCTGTACTGCAAAGATCTGTTTGATCCGATTCAGTTAGGGTCGGATAGGCAAGATGAGATCAAAGAGAACGACTGGGTAAAGCTGCACAGAAAGGCAGTTGGAACCATGAGGCAGTGGGTAGATGACAGGCCTAAAGTCGTATGCCTAATCAAAGAAATCCTAATATACCTACTAAACAGAGTATAGCAAGCAAGTCAGGGTCGAACCAAAGGGAATCAGGTTATCTATTCTTGCGTTTCTCAAGTCACCAACTAGGAACTAGGGGGGGTTTGTATGAATTTCGTAACAATGTAAACAAAGCAAGAAAACAGATTCGCAGACAAAGGTTGTGAATATTATGGGGAAAAATGCCACACCTGACAAAGATCCACACAACAATAGATATGGTTGATCACTGAATTCTATTAGCCTCAAGTTTTTCTTTTTCCTATAGTTGTCCTTATCCCGATCTTAGGTAACTATTAGTTCTACCAGCCCTAAAAGTACTTATTACCAAATCAAATTCGAAAACCTTCAAGACTCAATAAAGCAATAGCATTCAACCAAGGATTCAACAAGATACATGCAATAGAAACAACCCGTTACTATAACATGCAATTAACTCTCTCTCACGATGAACACTCGCAACCCGCTTATGTAAATCGTGTTTGCTACTAGATATGCAACCCGAACCCGGAATCACAAGTCCTAGCTATATGGATAATATCAATAAACCTAGGTGATCAGTCTAGATAAATCAATAAGATTCAATAAACATTCAAGCGCAAGAGAATTAATCCAACTAGATAGGAAATCGAACAAGAGTAGAAAACTCACAACCAATCAATTGCTGGCTTCAAAGTGTCAAGTGTAATAATGGAGGTTTAGTTCTCCATTAGGGTTTGTGAGAGAAAATTATGAAAAGTGGCAACTAGGGTTAGAGAATGGATTCTTCTCTAAAAGAGTCTTAAACTTAACTTAAATACTAAGGAAATAATTCGGAAATAAAGAAAAGAAATTAACAAACTTGGAAATAAAGTTTCAGAATTAAAATAAAAGGAAAAAGGAAATCCTGGAAATAAATCCGTAAAAGGCTTCAATGTGTCGCCGCCGCGGGTGCGGTGGTCTTCCAGAACTTCTGATCTTCAGCTGCCTTCTTCTCTGTTCGATCGCCGCGGGTGCGGCAATGTGTGGCGCGGGTGCGGTGGCACTCCAGACTCTTCTTCAGCTGCTACTTCATTCTTCTCTTGTGCAGCTCTTCAATTCTTCATTCTACTTCACTCCAAAGTGCTGTAAATCCTATGATATATTCACTTCTCGTCCTCTCGTCCGGATTATAGAATTACAATCAAAACACACCTAAACATCATCTAAATCATGCTAATAACCACTAGATGCACTATACAATATATCGCATATCAAATTCCCCCATACTTAGACCTTTACTCGTCCCGAGTAAGCTAAAAACTGAACTCACTCCACCAATCATGCTCCAAGGCCTCATGAAGTACAAGGAAATAAGACACTAGTAGTTACAATATATCAACAATAAGCTCCAAGACAACCAAAACAAGTGATGCATAACTCATCTAATCCTAGCTCCATCTAATCACCTTATTACTCCAAAAGTGGCCTACCCGAGTCCTCCTTATGACTCCCCTTCTTATGTCGCCAACGCCAAAATGAGGAAACCTAATAATCTCTCAATTTTTTTTCTTTCACTTATTTTGCCTAGTCGCCTTTTCAGGTTTTCACCTAGCCACTCATTTCATTTTTCTTAGATGGCCTCACATATGCTCACATCACTCCAGTCTATTTTTGCCCCAGTCTAGTGCTGGTCAGACTACCTGTTTTTTGCCTAAGTCGCCCTTTCGGATTTTCGACTTATCCCAGGATTTTGGTTGCCTTTTTTCAATATTTTTGGCTTTTTTTTTTTCTTTTAGAAAATCAAATGCAAATCTGTACCTAAAAAAAACAATAGAAATGTACATACAGATAAATAATGAGTCTACTCCCTCCCCCATACTTGAAGTGCGCATTGTCCTCAATAGTGGAAAATAGAAGACAATCATGATAATGGGGAAAAGAAAGAAAAAACTCACCGGTAAGGTGGTCCGGGCGGAGGTGGAAACCTCCCAAAGTAGTCCTCTTGCTGCCTCTGCAGCTCCAAAATCTGTGCATCCTGGCCATCCATGCGCCCAAACATCTGCGACTGAAAATTCTGAAACTGGCCCTCAAAGCCCTGCTGGAAACTCTGAAACTGGGTCTGGAAACCCTGCTGCCACTGCTGCTGCTGGAGAGACATAGCCTTCATCTGACGGTACATCATGTCTTACCAGGGGTCCATGGGTGGTGGTCCCTGGCCTGCAGCAGGCATCTCCTCGTCCACATCATCGGCGGGCGCCTGACTCGAACTCCCCGTTGTAGCTCTCCTCCGTCGTGGTGCGGGCGGGGACTCAATGATCTCAGTGGCAACCGAGCCCGGAAGTGGTGTGGTCGGGTCGGAGGGAAGGAAAAAATCTCAAAACTCAGGGTCGTAGGGGAGAGGCCTAGGCAGCGCCAGAAGGTGGCTCTTGTCAGCATAAGAGCACCAAAATAACTTCTTCTTCGAAACCTTCAACATATTACACTTCCTGAGCAAGTTCACATCAAAGACAGAAGAGAGAATGGGCTCCTCAATATCTTCCACCGGGAGGACCTTCTGCGCGATGAGGGTGATCCAACCACCTTGAACAATATCTCGCTTCTCGCCCTGGCGGATCCTCCTGAGCGAGCCGAGGAAGATGGTCAAGTCGGGGACAATCTCCGCCTGGGGTAGGATGCTGAAGAACCAACGTAAGTCCTTGAGTGCCACTTTGTTGTCCTCCTTGTGGCCCAGAAAGGTCCCCATCATGACCTTGTGGATCAATCGTAAACAAGGGTGTGTGAGCTTGTTGTTGTACTCATCACCCCTGTTGAAAGAGACCCCAGTAGCAGCCAACCAAAAATCACACAGCATTCTCTCAGAGACGCCGTCCTTCCAATCCTCACTCGAGGGCTTAGTCACCCTAAGGGCAGATCTCATCTGCGTGGGACAGTCACAGAATACTCCTTCCCCTCATACTTGAATGCTAAATACTGAAGCACATTGTCTTCCATATGGCATTGGAAAGTGGCCAGAAATTGCCAACATAAATCCTCATAGGAGGGCGCATAACGATCAATGAATTTTCCCAACCCGACATGCTCTAAACATAACCTTGTGCAGTCTAGCATACCCAGCTGTTCCAACGTGGTTCTATTAAGGAATTTTGTTAGGGAGACTCTACGTTCTTGTACAATTTCATAACGCTCCTTCTCCTTATCAGTCATTCTCAGCTTTCTCGCTCTCGACATGGTAAAAGAATGAAAGTGCTGAAGACAAGAGAAGTCCAGGGGAAAACTCACAGTGCAGAGCAAAAAAGGCTCTCTGACGAGCTGCCGCGGGTGCGGTGAGTGTGCCGCGGGGTGCGGTGGATGTTGATGCTCTCTGCTGTCTCACTGCGGGTGCGGCAAGTCGTTTACCGCGGGGTGCGGTGCTTGGATCTGGGCGACGCAAACAGTAGAACTTCGCTCGAGCCTTGGGTGGGTCTTGTGGCTCGGAGCTCGGCACGACGGCGGTCGACTTGGCTTGGGGAAGGAGAAACCGGCGCGGGTGCGTTCGATGGAAGAAGGTGCGGTGGCGGTTGAGGGCTTGGAGGATTTGGGGTTGAGATGGGGTTTTGGGTGAAATTTTTGGGTGGAAGAGGATGGATTTGGGTGTGGGGATGTAGATTTGTGGGAGAAAAGGAAAAATCTGGGAGAAAAGATGGAGATTTGGTGGGATTTGTGAGGGTTGAGGGATTTGGGTAGTAAAAGTGAGAGGGGCTCGTGAGAGAGAGAGAGAGAGATTGGAGGGAGATGATGGTGGGGTAGAAGAAGAAGAGGGGTGAAAGAGATAAAGGAAGGTAGGGATTTTATTTTATGCGCATTAGCAAATATACCAGATTTGCTAAAGCAACTTGCAGAAATCCAAGATTTTCATAAGTATTGCAAAAGTATCAGAATTCTGTACGGTTTCTGGTATTATTGCTATTGTTGAGTATGGAATCTATCTTATCTTTTAAATAGAAAATGGGTAAAAGTTGGCTAATATTATCTCAAAAAAATATAAAAGAAGGGTTAATCTCTCCTTAATGAGATTGAAGCCGCCGGTGACAGAGGCATCACATCAACCAAGGTGCTTGAACTGTGACTAAATTTCCACACATTAGAACTGGCGGGCAAGTTTCCCTCCAAAAATCTGGCCTCCTTCAACCTTTAATCCCTCTAGCTAGGCTCCCTTGAAAGAAACCCCTAATATTCCTGGAGAACTTCAAAGCAGCCTGACCACTTATTACACGTGAGATATTTCCCACCTGATATTTAACACCTGATGCATGCAAATACAACCTGAATGGGTAAGTAAACTCTCCTGAAAAACAATCGATTTCCCCCCTCTGTATACGTGAAGTTCAAAAACCTTCTTTATTTGTAGGTACGAAACTAGTGTATGTGACGTTCATCAGTGGTGGAGAATGAAAACAACAAGGGAAAAGGTGGTTGTATGAGGGTGATAGAACAGTGAAAGCCATGTTGCTTTCCCCTGACATGGACTTGGCTACACTGCGCAACAAATGGACTGAGAAGAATCCATTTGATGAAGAAAAATTGTTTGTGCAATACGCTTATGAAAATAAACCAGAACTTCCACCCATCTCTATAAATGATGATGACGATCTTGGTGCGTTCAAGTTCTTGAACAAATGTGGAGAAAATTCATCAGAGTGGAATATTGAGTTGTACACCAACCTTTTAAATAAGGAAGAGATTCGAAGTGAAAGGGCTGAACATCGTACTCTTCCTTCAACAGCTCCACCACCAACTCAGAGCCAGAGCCAAGATAATAAAGACTTTTTCAGGTCAATTTTTAAACAAGACAGAGCACCTCACACAGATGTCAGGTCGATTGATGAAATTATTGAAGCTGACAACGAAGCAGAGTTAAGGAGATTAAAAAGGGATGAAGTGAGGGGGAAAGACAAGATAAATTGTCCCCTGATAGTGGAAGACATTATATCATTGAGTAGCGATGATGAGGACATTGAAGCTGCTACATCAAGAAACAAAGGGAAGGAGAAAATGACTGATTATGCCAACAGTGGAGATTCTTTGGAGGATGAAATAGAAGATGGCTTTGACTATGAGGGCTATTATCAATCAGGTGATGATGATCGTGTTGATAGTGTGGAAGGGTTAGGGTATGCTTCAGGTGATGATGTGAATACTGTTGGTCTAGATGATGTGTGGGAAGAAATAAATGGCATTGAGGGAGCACAGAACGAGGAGCAAATAGAGGCGGATAAAGAAGAAGAGATTGATGTTGATGAAGACATGCTTAGAGAGATTGAAAGGAGGTACTATCCAGCGGAGATGGAAATGTTAGTTGAAGATGAGGAAACAAGTGAAAACAAGTCCTCATATCCAACAATAAAGGTTGGTCAGCTCTTCAATTCTAAGGAAGAGTTCAAAGCTACACTCTTCTCCTTGGCAATGGAAAACTTCTATGAGATGCGTGTGAAGAGGTCCGATAAGTCCAATTATGATGTTGAGTGCGTTGACGACAAATGCACCTTTTTGTGCCGTGGCTCATTGTATCGAAAAATGTCGTTGTTTATGGTGCGACAATATGTTGCGGATCATACCTGTGGCATGAGAGTAAACCACAATCATCACAAAGGAGCAACTTCTCGGCTGATTGCCGATAAAGTACTTCACAAGTATGTTTTTCTTGCATTTGAACAGTTTTTGTGATCAAAGGCCAATATGAATGCATCTATAGATTCACTTCGTTACATCTCAGGTTTTTAAACGGCCGTAAAGGCCTACTTGCTTCAGAAATTCAGAATTTCATGTTACAGCATGGGATAAGGACAAGCTACTACAGAGCCAATCGAGCGCGGGTCTTCGCCCAGGACATGGCACATGGTACAACTGAGGATAGCTATAAGGCAATGTACTCTTACATGCACATGTTACAGAAATGTAATCCGGGAACATACACGAGAATAGTCAGAGATGCTGATCAACGCTTCAAGTACGTCTTCTGGACTTTAGGTCCATGGATAAGGGCAGCGCCACATCTGAAAAAGGTCAGTATTCAGTCGTGATATTGTTACGTCAGGAAATATAGTCATTTTTCCAGGTAAATCTACTATATGACTGCATATGTGACAAACAGAACAAGCATCATTTATCAGGCTATATAACGTAGTTTCAAAGCTTATAACTCTCTTGTCAGGGCAACATATGAGAAAATAGTTCTGCGTGTGTAGGTAATATCAGTTGATGGCACTCACCTCACAGCCAAGTTCAAGGGGATACTTCTTTTGGCAACGGCACAAGATGGAAACGGCCAAATATATCCACTTGTTGTTGCCGTTGTTAATAGTGAGAACGATGATGCATGGTCATTTTTCTTCAGTGAATTGAGGCTTGTTGTTCCTGATCATCCCGAGTTGTATTTCGTGTCTGATCGTCATCGTAGCATTGGGAAGGGTCTGAGAAATAGCTATCGTTTTGCCAAGCATGGATATTACATATATCACATATACCAAAACTTCAAGAGGAAGTTTGGTAGGCAAGACCTCTTCGGCATATTCAAAAAAGTTGCTCATGCTTACACAGTAGCTGAGTTCAATCATCAGTTTGCTCAAATATCAGCTGCATCTCCAAAGATTGGTCAATATCTAAAAGAAGCTGGAGTTGAAAATTGGGCGAGAGAGCATTTTCATGGGAACAGGTTTAACATCATGACAAGCAACGACGCCGATTGTGGAAAACACAGCGTCAGTGGCCTATTCTTGCTCTGTTTGATGCGATTGTTGAGACCATTTCTAAATGGTTTTGTCAAAGAAGGGAAGCGGCCTCAAACTGGGACCAATACTTGTCACCCTCTGTGTACACGCTGGTAGAGGTGAACTACAGAAGGGCAGCAAAGATGAGTGTTCGAAGACTAAGCCAGTTTGAAGAGGAGGTCATGGTAGGAACTTGTAGATACTCGGTGAACCTTAATGCTCGTACATGTGATTGTAACATGTTCCAGATTGATAAAGTTCCTTGTGCTCATGCCATAGCGGTTGCAAGTGATAGGGGAGTGCGACTCACTGATCTCGTCCATCCCATGTTCAAGAACGAGTGCGTGAGAGAAGTGTACAAGGAAACTGTGCATCTTGTTCCTCCCACAGGCCGATGGTCAATTCCTGAAGCCGTGTCATCCATTCCATACTGTCCACCAAATGTAAAATGTCCTCCTGGAAGGCCACGAATTAACCGATACAGGGCGACGTGGGAGGGGAACTATACTAGGAAGAGGCGGTGTTCGTATTGCGGCAACCAAGGCCACAACAAGCAGTACTGTAGGAGGAGAAGGACTGACGAAGGATTATAGGAAGAGAATGGGTTAGTTTAGGGTTGTTTAGAATTGTCACCATGTCGGTGTTTTTGGGTGTTTATGCTAGTAAATGTTGTTGTTGGGTGTTTCAGTGAAAAGATGTATGGTTTAAGTCTATATAGTCATAAACCACACCTCTTTTTTGTGGGGGCTCCCTTTTGGATGATATACAAACTAGATAAATTAAAGCTTTTGCTTAAGATTTACTTGTCATCTTGAACCTTCAGCAACCCTAGAATCAGGTGCGAAGTTGTACTGACAAAGTTCTCAGGTTCTCTGCAAACGTTGCATTTTGTCCTGTCATCATCTTTGCTTAAGAGTTGATTACTTCTCAGCATCAGTCAGTGTTAAACTCCTCACAAGGAGAAACCATAAGACTCTATAACACCCTGTAAAACAACGTATATGTCCTGACATACTCATTTGCTCGAGGAAAACCTAGTACATAAAAATGACCTGTAAAGCCACAATACGTCCTGTAAAATTCTAACATGGTCTGACAAAGGAAAACGTAATACATAAACACGACCTGTAAAGCCACAATACGTCATGTAAAACTCTAACATGGTCTGACAAACATGTGTGAAACCATTTCAGTTCCGAAGTCTATAAATTATTCATAAGAACCCTAGAATCAGGTGCGAAGTTGTACTGACAAACCTAATACATAAACACGACCTGTAAATTCACAATACGTCCTGTAAAAATCCAACATGGTATAAACCTTATAAACACAATCATTATATTACGTTGTTCAACTTTACAAAAAACGTGCCCTTGGCATGGCATTCCCACACACAAAAGAACAAAAAAAACTAGCATTGCAAAGTTCATACATTAAAAACACTTATCCACACATACTCAGAAACTACCCTGTTATGAAAACATTATCCCATCAAGATAGATATCGGGACTTCAGCTTTCCCTCCAGCGACTGAGCATGGTCCAACACCCTTTTTATGTTGAGCTCAGTGAAGGTGGTGTCCCATTCAATCTGCAAAAACAAAAATTAAGCATCTTAGGCACGTCCCTTGCACATAGGAAGAAAATATACAATAAAAGCCTTACCAGTCTAAGCTTGAGCTTGATCCAGGCCTTTTCTTCTTCGGTCTGAGCCCCTTCCGGACTCACAGCAGCAAGCTCCTGCCTCAGGCGGCGCAAATCCTTAACTAAACTTACCAACTCCAAATCTCTGGCCACAATGTTGCGATTGTACTCCTGAAAATCGGCCTCGGTCATCTTCCGGCCTCCAACATGATCCTTCACTTCCCGGGCAGATTGAAGCAGTTCATTTACTTCAAAGTATGTCCCAGTGACAAAGTGATGTTCTCCCGCCATGAATTTAGAGTATAGAGAGGGAGTATTTGAAGAACGTGGGAGTGGGAGTATTTGGGAAAGTGGGAGTATTTGAGTTAACAAAAGAACGTGGGAGTTTTTGAAGCACCTTGGTAGACAGCGTGGGAGTGTTTTGAGATCCTTGGTAGAGAACTTTGGTAATGGACCGGTGAGTATTTGAAGAGACTTGGTAGAAAAGATTTGGGCAAGTATGGGTGTTTTAGGGAAAATTAAGAGGGGTGAAATCGGATACAAATTTGAAACGAACTCACTTATTTCAATGTTACCTGACAAACCTGAATACGTAATGTAAAAATGTTTATAATGCCTGAGAAATCCGAAAAGGTAAAAACTATCTATGTTGTTATTTATCCGACTTTAATATGACCTGACGCGCGAGTCAGACAAACAATAAGCCTTGAAAAACTACATATGTCAGAAACAGAACAAGCATTAATCGTCAGTCGACATATGGTTGTTTGCAAGGCTTATAACTACGTTGTCAGGCCAAATTTTGAGTATGTAGAGAAGCAAGTGAGAGCATCGAAGTTTTTTTAAGAACCTTGCTATAGAGCCTAGGAAAAGCTAATCTCATTATATAATTGAATACTATTAATTATTTTTATTCAATAATACTAATTATTTTCATTGAAATTTTTAGATTATTTTTATTGATAATCAAATATATTAAATAAAATTGGCCCCGTTAATTTGTTTAAATAACAAAAACTAATCTCGTTATATTATTTTACCTTTTAAAAAAAACTCATTGGAAATACATAATTAAGTGATAACCTGGAAACTTACCCTAGAAGACTTAATTGGAAAGGATAAGGATGACGTCAGGTCAAGATTTTACAAAAACTAATCTCATTACACAGGATAAGGATGACGTCAGGTCAAGATTTTAAAAACCCATTAAATACTCTTTTGGTTAAGGTGGAAGCTTTTACACAGTTTTTTAAGTATTTGTATACGGTTTCAACAATTTGAAATTTTTTGACTGAAATCCTTCTATAAGAAAAAGATGTTGACCTGACAGACATCACATCAGCATTGAACTTTCATTTCATTTCTCTTTCTTTAATACAAACAACAAAAAACAAGTACGGACACAAGGAAGATCATCTTCTGGATAGGGCACGAAGCTGGACACAAGGAAGAACAACTGCCAATTCAAATTCGAAAATTTGCACCGAAGAAAAAACAAAGAACATCGCAGAGTAGAAAGAGGAACACCGTCTTCGAAAATTTGGCCGAAATTTTACGATGACAAACGGTTGGACACAAGGAAGATCATCTGCCAATTCAAATTCGTGGAGGAGAGGGCACGAAGCTGGTGAATCATCAACTCAAAAATGTTTCCATGGCCTCCCTGCAGCAATACAAACTTGCAAACACACTCAAAATTCGGGAAAACAGTTCTATGGGTGTCCATTATGGAAGGTATTGTTGAATGTGAAATTCGTGCGAAATATGCTTTTCAATTGGGATTTTATATAGTCGTAAATTAGTTGATTGGTTTAATTTTGTATTAAACCTTAGGCATGGCACGATTGCAAATACTTCAAATGGGTGGATGGTCAAGCTTATAATTTTAGAGCCAATGAGTCCATTCAAAGCGTAAGAGTTGTTGAAGATCACGGGACAACCTCTCGGCCAAATATTTACCCACATCAATCGACTTCAATGAATGACATTATGAATATCAAAACAGAAAATTTTGTTCTGAAAGTTGTACTTGGTGTGGTGGTACTTGTGTTGTTACTTGTTGTCTTCGTTGTCCAATTTGTAACCTTGTTGGTTAAATTATGATAACTACTCATAACCGTATGTTTAGCAATACAATGTATTCTGGTTCCTTGTTTATACAACGAGGGTTTTCTGCAGGTAAAACATGAATATTTCCTGACTTAAGCACCAATTTGCTTGAAAACATCCTTGAAATTGTCATCACAATTTCAAATACAATTACTACATGTTGTTAGTACTCTGACATATGATGCGGATTCTCCTGAATAAGTTTCAGTTGTCCTGAATTTTCATGTACACATATTCGATGTTATTGCTCTAAAGTATTAATCTTTTTGCCCTGAACATTAGTACATTTAGTATGAACATGATAAGTTTTGTCCTGAAATGAAAATATTCAAAAGTAGTAAATGCGAGAATAAGGGCAAAGGATCTATATTATTATCAGTCGCTAGCATTACATAAGCAAACAGCCATAACAAACAGCATAAAAAACAGCATAAAAAACAAAGCAGCATCATTAAAAAACATCCCCACGGCCATCATCACTGGGGCAGAGAAACATCTGGATCGTCCCGCACCACATAGACCTTGACTCCGGCGACCCTCTCGCCGAGGCGGGCAAGGTCTGCATAGTCGTCGTCGGTCTGCAACGGTTGAAGGAACCGCTGCCCCGATGCTGGGACCTGTTCAAATAATAAGGATTTTGAACCGGGAGAGAGGAGGCTTATCAGACCATGCAGGTACCAGATATTCATTTTGATCGCTGGCACTTTCAGGAGTTTGGTGCTCCCGCCAGTATACTCGTGCGTAGTCAAGAGGGCCATCACCCCGCTGGATGGCGATAGTTGGCCATCCCAGTACACTTACAGGAACACTTTCTTGAATGACTCGGCCATGTTGCAATAGATTTTTTTGGAAATGAGAGAGGAATGCGAGGAGTTTGAGAGGAGTGCGAGGAGTTTGAGAGAGGAAATGTGAGGGGTTGGGACAAGGCAAGAACGCTATTTATACACAAGGATGAGTGGATAATGGAGTTAATGACGGGTAGTTGAGGGAATACAGGATATTTAATTGAAATTTAAGAGGGGTCAAATCGGATATGCATTGGAAATGATGACTTTGAATAGGATTTATTCATCATGACCTGACAAAGTACATCACTTACTGTAAGGAAGTAAGGTCACCTGACAAAGCTTATTGCCAAAGCTTTGGTTTGATTCGAAAACTTGTTAACCTCGTCTTTTAACTAGCTTATTGCCAAAGCTTCGGTTTCAAAACCTTTTACAAACGTTGTATTTTCCTACGGTTATTTACCATTGTGATGTTTCTTCCAGATCCGCCATAAGTCATTGGATGACTTTGAATAAAAATTCTACAAAATAACCTGACAAAGCTAAATATGTACTGTAACTTTTTATTGTGGACTGACGTAAGTAACTATTAGAAAAAAGCTTTGGTCTCAAGAACTAACCCCGCGGTAAAAAACGGTTTAAACTGTTTTTACCTGTTTTTGTGTACTTGTCTGACATAAACACCATCACAAGCATGTTCCTAGCCGAATGTTTCCCAACAACACAATACAATTACCACATTACATCAAAAGTCTTTAAAGACCATCCCAACAACATCTAAAAATACTATGAGCCATTTGACTTCTATGTGCATCTATGAATTTGTCCGACGCAAGATCCAAGTTTGACATGCCGAGAATCAATAACTCAATGTACTTCAAGGTGTAGACCCCACAATCTCCTCTGTAAGATGTACAAAACACGTTAGAATGTATATCAATTGCAGTTTGATAAGGATTTATCATTGCATAAATACATGTATACTTACCCGCGCTTGTTCTGCTTAAGGTTATCACGACGGGACACCAACATTGGATTGTCCAAGAACGGTTCACATCTCTTTGCCAGTGGCTTGTACATCTTGACATATCTTGGAGCAGTCTCAACGATGGGGCGGATCATATCGAAAATATCCTTGTCTGAGTGCAGGTCCACATTGCATTCATAAACCGTCACACACCAGTCGCATAGATCAATTTCTAAGGCAAACCAGTGGTACTCTGGGATGTTAAAGCACGCATATATGCGTTCCGCATCATCCCATCTCTTGCCATAATCTTGCGGACATGAACCCATCATGTACAGTATCAGTTCATCCTTACCAACAAGTGGGGTATTATTCTGGAAGCGATCGAATTCACCTTTGACACAGTTTTGCCAAAATGGGTCAAGCACAACCACCTTCGAAAACCGCTGTGGATCCTCTAAAATCCTTTGACGATAGAGGACCATCATTTGCGCCAGATGCTGTAATGGTGCAACAATGTTAATGTATCCACTGGAAACTATTTTACACATGCATACTATTTTGAAAGAATGCATTGGAATATTACCTCACCGCGCAACCAGATCTTTGGGGCAAACAATCTCTCAAAGAACTCATTGTCCAATGATTTCCCACCCGGTCCAGTTCGGGGTTCAATACTGCATGATGGTACATATTCATTTGAATATTATGCAAGGCAATATATGTATTAGTACATATACAGGCTATATACAAGTTAGTCAGTCCACAAAGTATCAATTTCAGGTCAGAATTCTAACAGTCGGGCCAGATAAGATTTTGACATTGAATTCATCAATTCCTTATTAAGTTGAGTATAATGGTTAAGTCACTAACCTCTCACTCTGCATCCACTTTACCAGCTCTGTCATCCCTTTCACCTTGCTATTTTTAGTAATCTTTTTTGCCAATTTCTGCTCATCCATATTGCGGTAGGGTGATTTTGCCTTGGCAGCAAGCTCGTGAGTGCGACTTGGATATGTCTTGTTCGGAACTTGGCTATCCTTCCTTGGTCTGCCCTTCCTCGGCACTTTGGACTCCTTGGTCTCCCCTTCATCACCCCCCACGTCATCAAAATCAGCCTGTGATACCTTCTCACCTTGTATTTCAGTCCTCGCCTCAACACCTAGCTCATCAACCTTGGTCCCTCCCTCCACAACATCTCCCATTGATTCATCCATAACTCCTTCATCAACCGGGTTTAGTCCCTCCACATCTCCCTTCGGTTCCTCCACAACTTGGTCATCAACCTTGGTCCTTCCCTCCACATCAGCTCCCTTTGCTACCTCCTCAGCATCCACACCTCCGTCATCAACCTTGCTTCCTCCCTTCACAACAGCTTCCTTTAGTTCCTCCACAACTCCGTCATGCACACCCTCATCAGACACTGCTTTTGTTGCCACCTCAACTTGTGTTGCCACCACAGTCCCATCATTAACCAACTCGTCATTAACCAACTCCTTGATGAGTCCCTCCACATCTTGCGGTGTTGCCTCATTAACCAACTTCTCATTTGCATGTAGTATTGTACAAGTTTGGACAAGAACTGACAGTGGATTTGTTGCATCCCCTTGCTCTTCTTCCTCATCTACTATTGCGACATCTTCACCCGCCTCTTTCTGACAGCCTACATTAACTGCATCATACACAACTATTTCACCAGTATTTTTCTCTCCATCCATTGTCTCCTGAAACGATGATATAAGGTCTGAAATAAGCAAATATTTTTGGAATTGTGCTCAAATTGACTGAAATGTGCATATATGGACTGAATACATATATGGACTGAACTGTTTACTGAAACGATGATATATGGTCTGAAATGTGCAAACATGGACTGAAATATGTACATCTGGACTAAACTGTACATATACTAACTGAAAGTTTTGGGCATACATACCTCATCAGTCTCAGTCTCTTCGGACTCTCCCTCTTTGGACTCATTGTCTTCATCATCTTCAGACTCTATCTTTTCCTTTTCATCATTTGCTGCAGACTCCGTCTTTGCCTCCCTCATGCTCTGCTGGTGTTGGGTGATGTTGGGTTCATTATCACTGTTAACCTCCCTAGAGAGCTCCTGCTGTGTACTGATGTCTTGATCACTGGATGAAGATGCCCCTGTTCTAGGAGCTTTGCCTCTTATGAAATTGTTTAACTCAATAAATTCCTCCCTTAGAGCATGCATCATTTCATGCAATTCATTCAAACAACACATAAATTGCCTTGGGTTGAAACCCTCAATGTTTCCAGTTTGCCCTCCCTTACCAACTCCCTTGGCCTTTTTATCAGCATTTTTCCTTTTGGGCTTCAAGTGCTTAACAATCTCATCCAAGGATTTGTGTCCTTCCTCCTCCGGGAAATAACAGCTTTCTCCCAAGTCCTCTCCGTCCTCCTCAACAAGGATCTGTTTAGCAGGGAAATTCCCCTCTAGGGCAGCAGAAATCGCATCCAAGCTTGGCCTACTAGATTTAAGCCACCTCACACCTCGGGGCTGCACATCTTTATTCAGCTTTTGGGCAAATGTTCTGCCAATATGGGGCACTGTCTCATACAACCATATCTGAAACAAACAGAATTGGAATTAATCCACAATTATGAACAGAGGCATTATATTTTCTCAGTTTTACATACCCAACTACTAACACATTACCTGAAACACCATCGGGAAACCCCGTATGGTGTATCCTGCTCTGGCATTGTCTGAAACTGCAAGTGCATCCTGAACTGACTCCATTCTTGTGTCCAAAGCAGAAGCCAGACTTTGATGGAGGTCAAGATATGCACTCCTACCCCATGGGAAATTATTGAAACGATCTAAGTCTTGGGTCAATTTCACATGTAAGGGTCTGACCTTCCTATTCTTATCACCCCTAAGTACAACACCCTCAAGAATTAACAACAAGGCCATCTTCAGCTTATATACATTGTTGACGGCGGCTAAAGATGCACAAGCAAATGTCGTTGATTAGCCTTATCAAAGTAAATTATCCTAACCAACCTACTAAACAGAAGTATAGCAGACAAGTAAGGGTCGATCCCACAGAGAAGGTTTGATGTAATATGCAAACGTGAATGACAAGTAACACGAACGGGGGTTTAGTTATCACGAGAGATCAAAGCAAGCAAAGCAAACGAATTGAGTTAAGTTGAGTGAATATAATGAGGGGAAAGTAGTTCCACTAGAGCGAAATCCACAGTACAGAGATAGAGTTTGATCACAGAAATCTATTTCATCCAAGTTCTTTGATTATCCTTATAGTCGTTCTCACCCTGATCTTAAGTATTATTGATTCTCACAGTTGTCAATAGACTTATTACTATGCCAATGATAAATTACCACTGATTCTCACAGTTGTCAGCGTACTTTAGCACCAACACAGTAATAGCAATGCACACAAGGATATAGGATACATGTAAGTAGAAAGACGTACAAGTACTCATTCCCCTACTCAACATGCAATGATTCTCACTCACAATTGTACGCTCGGAACCCCTATACGCACAATTGTGTTTGCCACTAGATATGCACTCGGAACCCGTATATGCAATCCTAGCAATTGATAAAAAGCATTCAACCTAGTTAATCAGGCTAAGAAGAACGACAAGAAATCAAGATCAATATAACCAAGAGAATCAATCCAACACTTATAAGGATAAGAACAAGGAATAGAAATCTCACAAACTCATCAACTGTACTGCTTCAAACGTCTAGCAGAACAAAGGGAAAGTTAGTTCTCCATCAAAGGGGATGAAAAACTAAGAAAAGTAAAAACGATGATAACAAAATAATCCAAGTCTCCGTAATGGTGTGTGTCGTAGTGTCTCCCTCTTAACCTAGAAAGAGGGCTTAAATAGTCCTTACAAACTAGGTTAAACTAAAGCTGAAATTAAAGGAAACAGAATAATAATAAAATAAAGTCTCAAGCATAAAAGGAAAGTAAATCATCTCTGGCGCGAGGTCATTAAGCACAGCCACCGCGGGGCGGCGAATTCCACCGTGAGGCGTCGAACTTCCACCGCTGGGCGGTGGCATCCTCTGGCGCGGGATCCATCTTCACTGAGAGTCATCGTCGGGCCGCGATACTTCTGACGCTGGGCGGTGAGCTCAATTCTCCAGCTCTCTTCTTCTCTGCTTCTGCTGCCCTTCAATCCTACCAAGTGTTGGTAGTCTTCTCCATGAATACTCCAGCAGCTTCATTCATCCTCATGCTTCATCTAAGCTGCAAATCCTGGAATTTCTTCACTTCTCTCCATAACATCTGGATTACAGACTTAGCACCAAAACTTATCCAAAACCTCTCCATATCATGCTAATAGTTACTAGTAAAGGTGTATGAAATAACACCTATCAAATTCCCCCATACTTAGACCTTTACTCGTCCCGAGTAAACTAAAGAAGAGCTCACTCTCTCAATCAACCACCAAGGCCTCAGGAAGTATAAGAAAACATGACACTAGCAATTACAGCATATCAACAATACGCTCCAGACAACCAAAACAAGTGATGCAAAGATAATCTAATCCTAACTCCAATCTAGCTCCTTATCGCTCCAGAATGGCCTACCCGAATCCTCCTTATGACTCCCTCTTCTTATGACGCCTCCACCAAGAATTAAAGAGAAATCCTAGAATCACTCTTCTTCTTTTACGCTCATCTTGCCTAGGCGCCCTTTCGGGTTTTCACCTAGCCACTCATTTCATTTTGCTAGATATCTCACAAATACTCGCATCACTCCAGTCCAATTTTGCCCTGGTCTATACCAGCTGGACTACCTGCTTTTTACCTGGACCGCCCTTTCGGGTTTTCAGTCCATCCCAGGATTTTGGTTGCCTTTTTACCTCTTTTTGGCTTTTTCGATTTTTTTTTTAAAAAAAAAAATGCAGAAACAACGAAAAAAAACAACAATGCAGAAACGAAGCTAAGTACACTAGCTAGATAGAAAGCAAGATAGCAAGTCTATATCCCTCCCCTATACTTAAACCGTACATTGTCCTCAATCTAGAAAAGAGAACATCAAATGATAGGGGAAGAAGAAATAAACTCACTGTGGGTCTGACGGTGGTGGTGGGTACATCCCAAAGTAGTCCCTCATCTGAGCGTCCATGGTGTCCAGACGCTCATCTACATCAGCACGGAACTGGGTCTGCCAAGTCTGTATATCGGTCTCTACTCGGGAAATCCACTGATCCTGGCGCACTGAGAACGCGTCCCATCTAGAATACAACTCCTGCCAGGGTGCGACAGGACCGTATGAAGATGAAGGCGCCTCAAACTGGGTAGACATGGGGTCGTCCCCTCCCACGGAATCAGCAGCAACAGCATCAAAGCCACCACTAGGGCCCTCCCCAAACGGAACTGAAGGAGCAACAGCAGGGGCATCATCGGTCGGCATCCGGCTATCACTGGGAATCCACCAACCCGCATAAGAAGGCGAATAGGCAAAATCCCGGGGAACAATCAAAATATGGCCCTCATAGGACGACCAGACCAAATCGCCATCCTGCCTCAGTGGCTTCAGCATCGAGCACACCTTCATGTGCGCTGAATCATACACCGTATAGGCAATAGGCCGAGGAATCTGATCGCAAGCTATCACTCCAGCGCAAAGGAGGGTAATCAGACCACCCCCACAAATATCATGTGGCTCGCCATCACGAATCCTCTTCAAGGAACCCAAGAAAAGGGTAGCCCAGCACGGCGTATACTCAACAGTCCCCAAGATGCTCATAAACCACTGGAAATCCGTCATTGGGACATTCCCATCGTCCGCATGGCCAAAGAAGTCTCTCATCATCACCTTGTGGATCAACCGCAGACACGGGTTCACCAACTTGGAATTCACCTCCTGACCCTTCCTGAACGTCCTGCCTGTAGCAGCCCTCCAGAACTCCATCATCTCGGACTCGTGAATGCCATTCGACCACACATCAGTTGGGTCCTTTGTAATACCCAAGGCCTCATGCACCAACTTCAGAGATAAGGAGTAATCACGCCCATTGTAGGTGAACGTGATCTTGCGCAGATGCCTATCGTCAGAGTCATTGGTGTACCTCTTGAAAGAGGCGATAAACTGGTAGCACAGCTCTGGATACGCAGGGGCCGCTTTGTTCAGAAATCCTCCTAACCCACACTGTGCCAAGCACATGGTCACGCAAGTCAACATTCCCAGTTGCTCCAAAGTCGGCTTATGGAAAAACTTCGAAGCCAACACCTTCCTCTCCTTTACTATGTTGTAAACCTCACTCCCATCCTTAGTCGACACTTTCTTCTTGCCTCTAGATGCCATAAGTAGGGAATCGAAGTGCTCAAAGTAAGGCAGTCTAGAGAACTTACAAGCAAACAAATACGCAGCCTGGAGAGTCTCAGCGCGGGGCGGTGGCAGCAGCGACGCGAAGCGGGGGCAGTGCGAGGCGGAGCAACGGCGAGGCGGGGCTACAGCGGCGCGGTGGGGTTGTGTTTGGGCTTGTTTGTGAGGCTAGACTCCAAATTGGGGGATTTGGGGCTAGATTTGGCTCAAGGTCGAGAGGGATGTGTGGGAGATTGAGGGGAAAAGATGTGGGAGCTTGAGGGAGGCGTTGGACTGGGAGGTAAGGTTAGCGGGGTTAGGTCATGGAAAGGAAAGGGGACAGAGAAAGGGATGATGGGCCGGTCATGTACCATGGCCCATGAAGAGAAATCTCGGCCCATAAAGAGGCCCAATCCGTCAAAACCTTAGTTACCACTTAAGAAATAAGCTTTTACTCACCCGTTTAAGGTTTTTTCGGGGCCCATTATTCTTGTTTTTTTTAAATAAAAAAAAGAGAGTCGAGAGGTTATACCTGACCTTCACCGCGGGGCGGTGAGCTCCACCGCGGGGCGGTAGGAAACGCCGCGGGGCGGTGAGACAGGCTGGGTACCACATCTCTTCTCGGTTTTACTTTCGTACCTGAAATGTGAGTAACAGGAGAACGAAACAAAGCAAAATAAACTACGAAAATAATCTAATGAAAAGAAAAATCAAAGAAAACTAACACGGGTTGCCTCCCGGACAGCGCCTTGATTATCGTCGTTGGCTCGACGTACTGCAAACTGACTACCACCTGGAATAGGATCCCCTTGGGATCCTCCAACTTGTCTCTTCCTGTGGAGACCTCTCATGGAAGGGGTTGAACCTTAGACCATGTTCCCTCTTTTCCATCGACTCATTGCTTACTTCCTTTGGAGTGTCTTCCCCATACTTAGAACGATGTGGGGGCCGATATGGCTCAATCTGAATATGCTGCACGTCACTAGATAAAGGCTTACAGCCTTGTATGGTTAGTACAGGGGGGCAAGTGCCCAAATTAGAGGGAATAGAATTTCCTACATCATCTAATAAGACATCACCAACATGCACTTTATGCAACTCACTAGGTCATTCATTAGTAGAACACTCAACTACGGTCTCCACTGCATCAGTTTTACCATTTTCATGCACAGAATTATCAATATCACTAAGGCAGAGAGGAGTGGTCAATTCAATGGAGTTGGCGTTATGAATATTATATTCAAATATTATTCCATCAAATTCCATAGTTAAAGTCCCACTATCTACATCAATCTTTGTCATGGAAATTTTCATAAAAGGTCGCCCTAGCATAACAGGGGCAACATGCTCATCATAATCCATGTCCATAACAAAGAAATCAGCAGAGAAAATCAAGGAACCTATCCTAACAAGTACATCCTTCACTATACCCTTAGGGGGCACACATGATCCATCAGCCAGTTGTATAACAATGTTAGAGTTGTGCAAGGGTCCTAATTCCAATTTTTCAATCAATGAATAGGGTAGAATATTAATTGAGGCACCCAAGTCTAGCAATTCTTTCTCAAAAATATGCCCATCTATAGTGATAGGAATAGTAAAAGTACATGGATCCTTGCATTTTGTGGGCAGACGCTTCTGAACTACTGCTGAAACTTGTTCACCCACTGGACTCTTCTTCTGGGTCTTCTGCTTCTGAGTCCTCTTCACCGTGCACATCTCCTTTAGGAACTTGGCATATCGCGGGATAGCCTTGATAAGCTTGAGCAGGGGTATGTTCACCTCGCAGTTCTGAAATGTCTCGAACAAGTCACTGTCGTCGACGACTCTCTTAGCCTTCAGCGCCTCAGGAAAAGGTGTTGGTGGCTTCTCCGAACCTAGAGGAGGGAACACGGGATGAATGTAATTATCAACATAGGTCTCATCAGCGGGAACATATTTTTGAGGGCCAGGTTGCGGCGAGCCCACCGCGGGGCGTAAGTCATCGCCGCGGGGCAGTGGGGTCGCGGTGTCTTTACTGGGTTCAGGCGCCGGGTCGCGGCGAGGGTCACCGCGGGGCAGTGTCAATGAAGCTCCTTTACTGGCTCCTCCCTCAGTTTCTGGCCGACCCGCGGTGACATCCACCGCGGGGCGTTCGGTGATTTCCTTTTTCTCGAATTCGTTCTCCTCTTCAGCATTAGGAGCAACGAACAACTTCTTACCACTTCTGAGCGTGATAGCACTCACGTTTTCTCTGGGATTCACAGTGGTCTGGGATGGTAGGGAATTTGAGGCCCTTTGGTTAATTTTGGTCATCTCATCAGCCAGTTGACCAATCTGCCTCTCCATATTCTTGATACTCGACTCAGTAGCCTGCACATGTGTGGAAAAATGTTGAGTCAAAGTCTTTAGCAAATCCCCAATGGAAGCTCCAGAAGTCTGGCCCTGGGGCCTCTGTTGATAAGGGGCTCTCTGCTGGTACTGTTGTGGTGTCGGCTGGTATTGCTATTGTTGCACTGGTTGTTGGCCACCTTGAGGATCACTCCATCTGAATCATGGGTGATCACACCCTCTCTGGTTGTAATTAGGCTGACCACCATATTGTGGTCTAGGGGGTCCGTAACCTCCTACAGCGTTTACTTCAGCAACACCTTCCTCTTGCAGTTGGGGATAGGTATCGGTATGGTGGGACTGGTTAGAGCAAAGTCCGCACACTTTAACTTGTTGAGGGGCGTTCTGATTCGCCATCCTCAGCACCAACTCTTTCAGCTCGGCCAACTCTGTCAACACCGGGCTTGGTCCTGCAGGGGTCACAGCGCTGATCGCCTTCCTCTGGTATGTCTTCCCGAAGCTCCGGGTACTCTCACTCATCTCCTAGAGTCTCTCTATAGCTTCATCCAGTGTAAGGTTCAGAATACTTCCACCGCATACAGCGTCAATCATTATCCTCTCTTGGTCCAGCAGACCGTTGTGCAGATAGAGGACAAGGTCCTGCTTGGCATATCCATGGAACGGACAGCTGGAGCAAAGCCTCTTATACCTCTCCAGATAGTCATAGAGCGTCTCATCACCAGCCTGCTCAATGTTGGCAATTGCCTTTTTCAAAGCATTCGCCTTTTTCGTGGGAAAGTACTTGTCCAGGAACGCTTTGTGCAGTTTAGTCCATGTATCTATGGTTCCTCGCGGCAGATGATAGTACCAGTCGCTCGCCGAGTCGAGTAGGGAAAAGCCAAAAGCTCTCATCTTGATCTGGTCTTTCGTCACGTTCATGGGCTTCATGGTCATGCAGACATTATGGAACTTGCCCAGGTGAGAGATCGGATCTTCTCCACTCAGCCCATGGAATTTAGGGAGATAAGCAACAACTCCTGACTTCAATTCAAAGTTCACCCCTTCGCCAAGTGCAGGGATGATCACAGCCAGGGGTTGCGCTCCAATATTCGGCTCAGTCAATTCTCTTAGTGTTCCGGCCATTGCAACGGTTGGGATATTTGCAGTCTCAACGGTTTCTGTCTCAACGGTCTCGGTCTCAGTGGTCACGACTGTCTCTACTCCTGCTTCTTCTCTTTGATTGCGCAGGCTCCCAAGGAATGTTATGTCAATCTCTGAATCAAAAGCAGCTAGAAGAGGGTCAGTACTACGGGTGTCGACCATAAGATAGGTCTCCACCAACAATCAATCACGAAAACACACAACAGATAAAAGCCTTCCCCGACAACGGCACCAAATTTGACGGCGGCTAAAGATGCACAAGCAAATGTCATTGATTAGCCTTATCAAAGTAAATTATCCTAACCAACCTACTAAACAGAAGTATAGCAGACAAGTAAGGGTCGATCCCACAGAGAAGGTTTGATGTAATATGCAAACGTGAATGACAAGTAACACGAACGGGGGTTTAGTTATCACGAGAGATCAAAGCAAGCAAAGCAAACAAATTGAGTTAAGTTGAGTGAATATAATGAGGGGAAAGTAGTTCCACTAGAGCGAAATCCATAGTACAGAGATAGAGTTTGATCACAGAAATCTATTTCATCCAAGTTCTTTGATTATCCTTATAGTCGTTCCCACCCTGATCTTAAGTACTATTGATTCTCACAGTTGTCAATAGACTTATTACTATGCCAATGATAAAGTACCACTAATTCTCACAGTTGTCAGCGTACTTTAGCACCAACACAGTAATAGCAATGCACACAAGGATATAGGATACATGCAAGTAGAAAGACGTACAAGTAATCACTCCCCTACTCAACATGCAATGATTCTCACTCACAATTATACGCTCGGAACCCCTATACGCACAATTGTGTTTGCCACTAGATATGCACTCGGAATCCCTATATACAATCCTAGCAATTGATAAAAAGCATTCAACCTAGTTGATCAGGCTAAGAGGAACGACAAGAAATCAAGATGAATATAACCAAGAGAATCAATCCAACACTTATAAGGATAAGAACAAGGAATAGAAATCTCACAAACTCATCAACTGTACTGCTTCAAATGTCTAGCAGAACAAAGGGAAAGTTAGTTCTCCATCAAAGGGGATGAAAAACTAAGAAAAGTAAAAACGATGATAACAAAATAATCCAAGTCTCCGTAATGGTGTGTGTCGTAGTGTCTCCCTCTTAACCTAGAAAGAGGGCTTAAATAGTCCTTACAAACTAGGTTAAACTAAAGCTGAAATTAAAGGAAACAGAATAATAATAAAATAAAGTCTCAAGCATAAAAGGAAAGTAAATCGTCTCTGGCGCGAGGTCATTAAGCACAGCCACCGCGGGGTGGCGAATTCCACCGTGAGGCGTCAAACTTCCACCGCTGGGCGGTGGCATCCTCTGGCACGGGCTCCATCTTCACTGAGAGTCACCGCCGGGCTGCGGTACTTCTGACGCGGGGCGGTGAGCTCAATTCTCTAGCTCTCTTCTTCTCTGCTTCTGCTGCCCTTCAATCCTACCAAGTGTTGATAGTCTTCTCCATGAATACTCCAGCAGCTCCATTCATCCTCATGCTTCATCTAAGCTGCAAATCCTGGAATTTCTTCACTTCTCTCCATAACATCTGGATTGCAGACTTAGCACCAAAACTCATCCAAAACCTCTCCATATCATGCTAATAGTTTCTAGTAAAGGTGTATGAAATAACACCTATCAATTGTCCTCCTGATAGGATAAGAACTTGGTTAAAAGGTTAGCAATAGTAATACTCCTCACACCAAAAAATTCAAACACTGCATTCTTATCCTGCATACTGTCCTCCTCATCGGGCATCCCACAATTCAGTCCTGTTATTAGCCTAAACTCCTCTATTGAAAACCTACATGGTTGTCCACCAAGATCATACCATGTCTCAAATTGCTTTTTTGTGTCCAGTTGCCTAAACAAGACATGGTGAATCAGTTGTGCAGACAGTTCCATGTTTTTCATTATTTTGATTATTGGGCCAAAGGGCCCCTGCATAACTGTCTGCCAGTCTGTTCGAGTTAGCGTGTTCTCGATACAAGAAAGATACTGAAGCCTTGAGTTCTGATTTATCCGACCAAAAAACAACTCCTCAGAATGCCACTTGTAACTTATCTGTAATGAATGACATTCACATATACATGACAGGTAAGAATGACTTTCATATTCACATAAAAGAGAGGCACCATCTTACTTTGTCAGGTAAAGATATATGTTTTCAGGATACAAAATAAATTGTCAGACTACATTGCGGTTTGCCAGGACAAATGGAAGTTGTTGAGGATAAGTCTTTACCCTAGAGTATAACTTACATTTTTGTATCAACAAATGGAAGTTGTTGAGGATAAGTCTAACATTCTAACCACAGAACAAATACATGACATTCATATTCACATAAACCCTAAAACTTACTTTGTCAGGTAAGATAATTCGTTTCGTCAGAATATAATTTTGTTTGTCAGGCCATATGGATGTAACAGTTTAGGCTACTATAAATTTTGCACATCTCTCCGTGATCTGTTTATCACAGAGCAAATCATGCTCTCATTTTCACATAAGCCTAATTTTAGCATGCATCACATTCAGACAAAATTTTGTTTTTTTTTTCCAGAAAATTAAGAGTTTGAGAAGATCACTAACCCCGCCAACCATTTTCGATGGCTCCTTCCTCAACCTCTTGGCTTTTGGTTCTTCATCCATTCTCAGTTTCTTCTTCTGCATCGAAACGACTGGACTTGGTGATTCTTCTTCCTCTGACGAACTGTAGGCTCTCTTCTTTCGGCCACTCGCCACTGGAGCCGCCTTCGCATTCGCGCTCTCCTCAACCCTTCTCTTCGACTCTGTAGAACCATTCGGCTTCTGCTTCTTCACTCTGGCTTTCGCAGACTGCAAACCTCTGGTCCTCACCATTGTCGATCTAGGGCTTCAGAAAGGGCTTCACAAAGGGCTTCAAAAAGGGCTTAGCAAAGGGCTGAACAAAGGGCATCTCGCCTTTGGGGATTTAGGATTTGCTGTGAGGAATACGCTTCAGGAGTTCAGGGATGAAAGGAAAAAAGGTTCTTCAGCGGAGAACATTAATTGGGGAAGATGAGAAGTTCTACCGGTTGAACAAGTATATAATTAGGCTTACTCATATAACCGTTTTACACTTAACTGCATCTTAAGCACTTTTACTTATTTTGATAAAGGTTTATTCAGATTTTATTTTACCTTTTTTTGTTTTCAAAAGTGTTGCAGCTTTATGGCATATTTGCAATACTTTCTAAAATCTGATATTTATGCAAACGGCCCACTGAATTCTGGTAGTTTTTGCAAATCCTTCTTTATTTTATTTTATTTTATTTTTAAATCCCGTTTAAGGTTTTTTCGGGATTTTTTTTTCTTTTTTTTTGTTTTTTGAACAGCAGAAAGTAAAGGGATGCCCACCGCGGGTGCGGTGAGCTCTCCAGAACCTCATTCGCTCCTTTTTCTTCCGTACCTGCATGTTAGTACACATGCGAAAACAAAACAAAAACAAACTACCTAGCTAAGCTATGAAAACACAAAGACAAGAGAAAGAAAGAAAAACAATACCTCGGGTTGCCTCCCGAGCAGCGTCTTGGTTCACGTCGTTGGCTCGACATAGACTCTTGTCTATTTATTTTCAGCACTTGGCTCTTCAAGAGCCATCTCATCAATTACCTCGGTGTGGAACCCCTCATGGTAAGGTTTTAACCTTTGACCATTAACCATTAACCTTGAATGTTTTCTGAGTCTTCGGATCAATTAAATCAACAGCACCATGTGGGTAGACTTCAGCAATAACATAGGGTCCTATCCACTTCGATCTGAGCTTCCCTGCAAAGAGTTTCAGGCGAGATTGAAACACAAGGACTTTATCACCTGCTTTGAAGTCCTTTCTCAAGATATTCTTATCATGCCATGCCTTGATTTTTGCCTTATAGATCACAGCATTGTCATATGAATCAAGGCGTAACTCTTCCAACTCTTGCAGCTGCAGCTTACGGAACTCTCCTACCTCATCAATCTACATGTTGCACTTCTTCACCGCCCACCATGCCTTATGTTCCAGCTCCACAGGAAGATGGCAAGCTTTGCCAAACACGAGCCGGAAAGAAGACATACCAATTGGAGTTTTATAAGCGGTACGGTAAGCCCATAGCGCGTCATCGAGTCTCAGACTCCAATCCTTCCTATTGGGTGCCACCGTCTTCTCAAGAATGGTCTTGATCTCTCTATTGGACACCTCAGCCTGCCCATTGGTCTGTGGGTGATAGGTAGTGGAAACTCTTTGTGTGACATGATACTTCTTCAGCAGGGCAGTCACAGTCTTGTTGCAGAAATGGGTTCCCCGATCACTAATTAAAGCTTTAGGGACTCCAAACCTAGAGAATATGTTCTCTTTCAGAAAACTTGTCACAACTTTAGAATCATCAGTCCTGGTGGCCTTCGCTTCCACCCACTTGGAAACGTAGTCCACCGCAAGTAATATATAGAGATTCCCATAAGAACTCGGGAAGGGTCCCATAAAATCAATACCCCACACATCAAAAACCTCACAGAAAATCAAAGACGATTGTGGCATCTCATTTCTCCTAGAAATATTACCCATCCTCTGACATCTATCACAGACCTTATAAAATGCAAAAGCATCCCGAAAGATGTGTGGCCAATAGAAACCTGCATCCAGTACCTTCCTAGCAACCTTATTTGCACCAAAATGACCCCCACATGCTTCAGAATGACAAAAGCTAAGGACAGATTGTACCTCGTTATCTGGAACACATCGACGGATTACCTAGTCGACATAGTGTCTCCAAAGATATGGATCATCCCAAACATAGTGGCGAGCTTCTCTTCGCACCTTCTCCTGTTGCGCCTTGGTATGATCCGGAGGAAATTCCCCACGAACCAAGTAGTTCACAATGTCGGTGTACCATGGTCTGAAAGAACGGAGCCCAATAACGGACTCGTGGATGTGAGAAACGGGCAAAGAGACACTGATTGCACAAAAGGACGCCTATGTTCCCTTCACCGCGGGTGCGGCAATGCCCACCGCGGGGTGCGGTGATTCTGGGAAATTCTCGGAAAAACCATCACCGCCACCGCGGGGTGCGGTGACTGGCCGCGGGTGCGGTACCGTCAACAGAGAGTTGTGTTGTTCTTCTGTGTTCCCACCGCGGGTGCGGTCATCTGGCTGCGGGTGCGGTGAACTCTCCAGAACCTCCACTTTGAATAATGTGTCGTCAGGGAAGGTTCCATGGATGGGGTTCTGTTTCTCCGGCTTGTCTTCCTCGTTCACAAGCCTACTCAGGTGATCAGCCACCAAGTTCTCTGCTCCTTTCTTGTCTCTTATCTCCACATCAAACTCACTAAGCATAAGAACCCATCGAATCAATCTTGGCTTTGCTTCCTTCTTCGTCATTACGTAACGAAGGGCTGCATGATCGGTGTAGATGATCACCTTGACTCCCAAAAGATATTGCCTGAATTTCTCCAAGGCAAACACCACAGCCAGCATCTCTTTCTCGGTAGTGGAGTAGTTTCGCTGCGCTCCATTCAGAGTCATGGAGGCGTAATGAATCACATGAGAGGCCCTAGCCTCTTTCTGCCCTAGAATTGCTCCAACTGCATAGTCACTGGCATCACACATTATCTCGAATGGTTTAGACCAATCAGGTGCTTGGATAATTGGTGCACTCGTCAAGCGTTCCTTCAAACAATCAAACGCCTTCTTGCACTCCTTGTTTAGCTCAAAAGTCACCTCTTTCTTCAACAGCTCGCATAGGGGTGAAGAGATCTTGGAAAAGTCCTTGATAAACCTGCGATAGAAACCTGCATGGCCTAGGAAAGAACAAACTTCATGCACATTAGTAGGATAAGGCAAAGACTGAATCACATCAATCTTCGCCTTATCGACCTCAATACCCTTAGCAGAGACAATATGACCTAACACAATATCTTGTTCTACCATGAAATGACACTTTTCAGAATTGAGAACTAAATTAGTTTCAACACATCTTTTTAGCACAAGTGTCAAGTGGCTCAAACATGCACCAAAGCTATCCCCATGTACCGTAAAGTCATCCATGAATACCTCAATGAAGTTCTCAATATACTCAGAGAAAATACTTACCATACATCGTTGAAAAGTATCGGGTGCGTTACATAATCCGAATGGCATTCTGCGGTATGCAAAAGTACCAAAGGGACATGTAAAAGTAGTCTTTTCTTGGTCTTCTGGCCTATGGCCACCTGAAAATAACCTGAGTATCCATCTAGAAAACAGTAATAGGGGTGCCCAGTAAGGCGTTCTAGCATTTGATCAATAAAAGGTAAAGGAAAGTGGTCTTTTCGGGTTACCGCATTCAGCTTACGGTAATCAATGCAGACTCTCCAGCCCGTCTGAGTTCTTATAGGGACCAACTCCCCTTGTTGATTCTCTACCACTGTGATCCCTCCCTTCGTGGGGACAACCTGAGTTGAGCTAACCCATTGATTGTCTGAGATAGGGAAGATCATGTCAGCTTGAAGGAGTTTCATCACCTCCTTCTTCACCACCTCCATCATGGGTGGGTTGAGCCTTCTTTGAGGCTGTCTGGATGGCTTGGCTTCATCCTCCAGCAGAATCTGATGCATACATGTGGAGGGACTAATCCCTTTGATGTGGGCAATGGTCCATCCAAGTGCAGTCTTGTTCTCCTTCAATGTTTCCACTAGCTTCTCCTCTTGCTCCTTTGAAAGCTTACTAGGCACAATAACTGGCAAGGTGTCGTTGGCTCCAAGAAAAGCGTACTTGAGATGACTAGGGAGCTGTTTAAGCTCAACTTCAGGGGCCTGCAAAATAGAGGGAACAAGCTTTTCGCTCGGAGTTAGCAAATTGGGGCCAATGCCCAAAGGATCAATAGGAAGCTTACCGTTTGCATCCATCTGAGCTAACACTACCTGCATGTTAGTTGATAAAGCATATTTCGTGTGGGACTCATCTATAACATTCTCAATAATGGATTGCACCTCATCAGAACCAGAAATATCAAACACATCTTGCACAATGGGTTCAATCACATCAATAGAGCACAATGAATGATCATCAACGGGGTATTTCATAGCATCATAAATGTTATATTCAACCACCTCCCCATCGAATTCCATAGTAAGTATCCCACTTACATAATCAATCTTAGTCCTAGTAGTTTTTAAGAATGGTCTACCTAACAGTATAGGTGCAGCATGCATATCATGTTCCATATCTAGGACAAAGAAATCAGCAGGGAATATCAAATTATCAACCATGACCAAAACATCCTCAACTACTCCCTTAGGATACATACTAGACCTATCAGCAAGTTGCACAACAATTCTTGTTTCATGCAAAGGTCCTAGTCCAAGTGATTTATAAAGAGAGTAAGTCAAAACATTGATAGATGCACCTAAATCAAGCATAGCTCTTTCAAATTTAGTGTCACCTATAACACAAGGAATGCTTACCATACCTGGGTCAGCGCACTTCTTGGGCATACGCCTTTGAAACACCGCTGAGACACGTTCGCTCACCTTAACTTCTGCTTCCCCTTCAGCTTTTGATTCCTCTTGATCGTGCAAAGTTCCTTCAAGAAACGAGCATACTTTGGAATGCTCTTAACTAGCTTGAGTAGAGGAACGTTTACTTCATACTTGCTGAATGTCTCAAAGAGATCTTTATCGTCAACAATACTTCTCTCCTTGAGCGTCTCTAGGAATGGGTCGGGTGGCTTTTCAGAACCGAGAGGAGGAAAGTATGGACGAACATAGGTGTCCACGTATGGCTCTTTAACAGCTACTGAAGGTTCACCGCGGGTGCGGCACTGCTCACTGCTGGGTGCGGTCGACTCAGCAGAGAATTCCCGAGAAATCTCAACACCGTCACCGCGGGTGCGGTCATCTCACCGCGGGTGCAGTGATGTCTCCAGAGATCCCTGCTGCTCCTTTGTGCTCTCACCGTGGGGTGCGCTCATTAGCCGCGGGTGCGGTTGGTTCTCCAGAGGGCTCTCTTTTTATATGTCGTCCTCTTCAGCATTAGGAACGACAGTGAGCTGCTTTCCACTTCTAAGCGTCACGGCACTAACGTTTTCCTTCGGGTTTACTACCATTTGAGATGGTAGATTCCCCGAAGTCCTTGCATCAATCCTTGCCATCGCCTCAGCCATTTGTCCCATCTGCGTTTCTAAGTTCTTGATACTCGATGTCGTAGCTTGAACATGTGTAATGAAATGTTTGGTCAAAGCTTGGAGCATCTCTTCAGTTGAAGCAGACGTACTAAGTTGTGGGCCTTGTGACCTTTGAAGGAATTGAGGTCGAGGTTGAGGTTGTTGTTGTTGATTTGGTGGATCCCTCCATCTGAAATTTGGGTGGTCTCTCCATCCCGGATTATAAGTGTTGGAGTAGGGATTGTGCCGAGGTCTTTGAGGTCCATAACCTCCCACAGCGCTCACCTCAGCATTCAGATCTTCTTGCAATTAAGGACATGCATCGGTGGGGTGGAATTAATCAGCACAAATCCCACATGCCTTGAGTTGTTGAGGAGTTCCTTGGAATGTAAGTCTCCTCACCATATCCTTCAATTCAGCAATATCACTTGCATACGCAGGGCGATTAGAGTCTGCAGCATTAACTCCTCTCTTGGTAGGGGTTCTACCAAAATTTATTGTCCCTTCTGCCATCTCCTGGATCTTTTCCATGGCTGCTACCGGTGTTGTGTTGAGGATGTTACCACCACATGCAGCGTCAACGCTCCTTCTTTCATTGTCCAGCAGACCATTGTAAAGATGAAGCACTAGATCTTGATTTGTGTACCCATGGAATGGACAGCTTGAGCAAAGTCTCTTAAACCGCTCGTAGTACTCATATAAGGTCTCGTCAGCCTCTTACTCGATGTTGCTTATAGCCTTTTTCAAGCTATTCGCCTTCTTCGCAGGAAAATACTTTTCGAGAAAAGCCTTATGCAGTTTGTTCCAGGTATCTATGCTTTCAGTGGGTAGGTGGTAATACCAATCATTAGCTGTGTATTTGAGGGTGAACCCGAAAGCTCTCATCTTGATTTGTTCCTCAGTGACGTTTGCCGGTTTCATGCTCATGCAGACAGTGTGGAATTTACCCATATGCTTGATTGGGTCCTCTCCGCTCTGTCCATGGAATGTTGGGAGCAAGTGAATCAGCCCCGGCTTCAACTCAATGTTTACGCCCTCTCCCACAGCAGGAATAGTCACAACTAGAGGTTGTTGCGTCAGATTAGGCACAGTTAATTGTTGAAGCGTTTGGCCAGCCATTGCAACTTGTGGTGTAAGGTGTTCTCTGCGATTCCTGTGGAATGTCCTGTCGATTTCTGAATCAAAATCAACAAGAGGTGTGTCAGTAGCACGGGTGTGGACCATAAGATAGATCCACACCAAGGTTGGTAACAAACAAAAACACAAAAACAGAAATTTTGACTCCTCGGCAACGGTGCCAAATTTGACAGGCCTAAAGTCGTATGCCTAATCAAAGATATCCTAATATACCTACTAAATAGAGTATAGCAAGCAAGTCAGGGTCGAACCCAAGGGAATCAGGTTATCTATTCTTGCGTTTCTCAAGTCACCAACTAGGAACTAGGGGGGGTTTGTATGAATTTCGTAACAATGTAAACAAAGCAAGAAAACAGATTCATAGACAAAGGTTGTGAATATTATGGGGAAAATCGCCACACCTGACAAAGATCCACACAACAATAGATATGGTTGATCACTGAATTCTATTAGCCTCAAGTTCTTCTCTTTCCTATAGTTGTCCTTATCCCGATCTTAGGTAACTATTAGTTCTATCAGCCCTAATAGTACTTATTACCAAATCAAATCCAAAAACCTTCAAGACTCAATAAAGCAATAGCATTCAACCAAGGATTCAACAAGATACATGCAATAGAAACAACCCGTTACTATAACATGCAATTAACTCTCTCTCACGATGAACACTCGCAACCCGCTTATATAAATCATGTTTGCTACTAGATATGCAACCCGAACCTGGAATCACAAGTCCTAGCTATATGGATAATATCAATAAACCTAGGTGATCAGTCTAGATAAATCAATAAGATTCAATAAACATTCAAGCGCAAGAGAATTAATCCAACTAGATAGGAAATCAAACAAGAGTGAAAAACTCACAACCAATCAATTGTTGGCTTCAAAGTATCAAGTGCAACAATGGAGGTTTAGTTCTCCATTAGGGTTTGTGAGAGAAAATTATGAAAAGTGGCAACTAGGGTTAGAGAATGGATTCTTCTCTAAAAGAGTCTTAAACTTAACTTAAATACTAAGGAAATAATTCAGAAATAAAGAAAAGAAATTAACAAACTTGGAAACAAAGTTTCAGAATTATAATAAAAGGAAAAAGGAAATCCTAGAAATAAATCCGGAAAAGGCTTCAGCGTGTCGCCGCCGCGGGTGCGGCCATCCCACCGCGGGGTGTGGTGGTCTTCCAGAACTTCTGGTCTTCAGTTGCCTTCTTCTCTGTTGGATCGCCGCCGCGGGTGCGGCAATGTGCGGCGCGGGTGTGGTGGCACTCCAGACTCTTCTTCAGCTGCTACTTCATTCTTCTCCTATGCAGCTCTTCAATTCTTCATTCCACTTCACTCCAAAGTGCTGTAAATCCTATGATATCTTCAATTCTCGTCCTCTCGTCCGGATTACAGAATTACAATCAAAACACACCTAAATATCATCTAAATCATGCTAATAACCACTAGATGCGCTATACAATATATCGCATATCAGTAGACAACAGTGTCTATCATCATATCAGCAGTGAGACAGATGCACATGTTTTGTGGAAGAAGCTAGAATCCATGTATGAGAGAAAGTCAACGCGGAGCAAGGCCTTTATAATCAGAAAGATCGTGAATCTAAAGTACAAAGATGGAAAGTCTATTGTCGAGCACTTGAGTGAGTTTCAGTAGCTAGTGAATCAGCTGAACAGAATGAAGTTGGTCCTAGATGATGAGTTGCAAGCTTTGTTGCTTTTGAGTTCTCTGACGGATACCTAGGAGACTCTGGTTGTGTCCATCAACAACTCTGCACCGAGTGGCGTTGTGTCCTTGAGTACCGTGATTGATAGTCTCTACATTGAGGAGACTAGGAGGAAAGATATGGGCACTAACACTTCGCAGACTCTGGCGACGACTTCAGAGAATAAGTCCAGAGCGAGAAGTAGAGAAAGAAAGGGACATGGGAAATCCAGAGGGAAGTCACAGAATAGAGGGACATCTCAGAGTAAAGGAAAGACGGCTTGCTTTCATTGTGGCAAAGAGGGGCATATGAAGAGGAATTGTTATGCCTTGAAGAAGAGCATGACCGAAGAGAAGAATCAGAAGGAAGACGACAAGAACACCACTGCAGCTGTATATAGTGATGAAGAAGGTCTTGTTGTTCTTTCTTGTGTTGATGATCACAGTGATGAGTCATATTCTTGTGTAGAATGGATAGTGGACTCAACTGCATCCTATCATGTTACACCGAGAAAGGAGATATTCACCAGCTACAGAGCAGGAGACTTTGGCAAGGTGAAGATGGGGAACACCAGCTACGCGGGATGCACGTTGACTCTGACGAATGTGCGACATGTACTTGATCTGTGTATGAATTTGATTTATCTTCATGCTTTGGACCTAGAGGGTTATCACAGTTACATTGGTGATAAGAGATGGAAGCTAATTAAAGGCTCGATGGTGATTGCTAGAGGGAGTCTGAGCTACACGTTGTACAAGACTCAGATGAAGGTCTTGAGAGATGACCTGAATGCAGTTGAAGATGATGCATCACCAAATTTATGGCACAGACGGCTGGCTCACATGAGTGAGAAAGGACTACAGATTTTAGCGAAGAAGTCTCTCATTCCTTCCGCCAAAAGTACTCCTCTGAGCCCTTGTGATTATTGTTTGTTTGGTAAACAAACTAGGGTGTCATTTAGCAAATGTTCTGAAAGAAAAAAGAATTTGCTTGAACTGGTGTATTCTGATATGTGTGGTCCATTGATGTACCCACACTTGGTGGTCGTAGATACTTCCTGACCTTTATTGATGATGTTTCACGTAAGGTTTGGGTGTTTGTTTTGAAAACAAAAGACCGGGTCCTTGATTGTTTCAAGCAATTTCATGCCATGGTGGAAAGAGAGAAGGATCGTTCTCTGAAATGCCTTCGCTGTGATAATGGAGGCGAGTACACTTCCCATGAGTTTTAGAAATATTGCCAGGAGTATGGCATACGACATGAAAAGACAACTCTGGGCACTCCACAACACAATGGCGTTGCAGAAAGGACAAACAGGACCATCATGGAGAAGGTCAGATGTATGCTGAAAATGGCGAATCTTCCTAAGCCATTTTGGGGTGAAGTTGTGATGACTGCTTGCTATCTGATGAATAGATCTACATCAGCTGCTTTGGATTTTGATATTCCTGAGAGAGTTTGGTCTGGAAGAGACATTTCATACTCTCATTTGCGGATCTTTGGTTGTAAGGCATTTGTGCATGTGCCTAAAGAGCAGAGACAGAAGCTGGACGACAGAGCAGTTCCATGCATTTTTCTAGGCAAAGGAGATACTGATTTTGGATACAAGTTGTGGGATCCAGAAAGGAAGAAGGTGATAAGGTCCAGGGATGTGATCTTTCATGAAGACAAATTGTTGTCAGATTCTGAGACACCAGAGGAAGTTGATGAGCTTCCAGTTTACTTGCCCTTTCATTCAGAAGGGAATGACACAAGTAATGAGTCTTCTTCAGAGAATGGCACAGATGAGATTCCCGCGCCAGATGATGTCTTGCCAGATGTTGAAACTGGTGAGGGTTTTGAGTAAGGGGAGCCAAAAGAGAGTGAATAAGCTAATGAGCTCAGAAGGTCAGAAAGAGAACGTTGTCCGTCCACTAGATATCCCTCGTCTGAGTATGTTGCAGTTACTGAAGAGGGGGAGCCTGAAAGTTTTCAAGAAGTGCAGAACCACAAAGAAAAAACTCAGTGGGTGAAAGCCATGGAAGAGGAGTTGAGTTCTTTGAAAAACAACAACACATATGAGCTAGTGAAGCTTCCAAAAGGAACAAAGGCACTGAGAAACAAGTGGGAGTTCAAGCTAAAGATGGATGAAGACAAACTAGTCAGGTACAAAGCCCGACTAGTTGTGAAAGGCTTCAGTCAAAAGAAGGGAGTTAATTTTGATGAAATCTTCTCGCCTGTTGTCAAGATAAGTTCCATCAGAGTGATCATTGGCTTAGCTGCAAGCATGGATCTTGAACTCGAGCTATTGGATGTGAAAATTGCATTTCTCCACGGTGATTTAGATGAGGAGATTTATATGGAGCAGCCAGAGGGGTTTGACGTAAAAGGAAAAGAGCACTTGGTTTGCAAGCTGAAGAAGAGCTTATATGGACTGAAGCAAGCTCCCAGACAGTGGTACAAGAAGTTTGATAGCTTCATGGTGAATCATGGCTACACCAGAACAAGTGCAGATCATTGTGTTTACTTCAAACGTCAGGCAAACGGTAAGTTTGTCATTCTTCTTCTTTATGTGGATGACATGCTCATTGTGGGACAAGATAAATCCCTAATTGATACTTTGAAGCGGGATTTGAGAACTTCCTTTGACATGAAAGACTTGGGACAAGCACGCCAGATATTGGGCATGCAGATTACTCGTGACAGGAAAGCTAGGAAGATATGGTTGTCACAGGAGAAGTATATTGAGAAGGTTCTGAGTAGGTTCAAAATGGAAGATGATAAGCCGGTTAGTACTCCTCTTGCTAGCCATTTCAAATTGAGCAAGAAGTCATGCCCGTCTTCAGGTGAAGAGAAGAAGAAGATGGCCACCATTCCTTATTCATCAGCTGTTGGTAGTTTGATGTATGCTATGGTGTGCATACGACCAGATATAGCTCATGCAGTTGGTCTCGTTAGCAGGTTTCTTGCTAATCCTGGAAGAGATCACTGGGAAGTTGTAAAGTGGATATTCGGGTACTTGAGAGGTACTTCAAAGATGAGCTTATGCTTTGGAGGAGCTAAACCTATTCTTGAGGGTTTCACAGATTCAGACATGGCCGGAGATCTCGATGGTAAAAAGTCGACATCGGGGTACTTGTTTACTTTTGCAGGGGGAGATGTCTCATGGCAGTCTAAGTTGCAGAAGTGTGTTGCTTTGTCCACGACAGAGGCAGAGTACATTGCCATGACAGAATCAGGAAAAGAGATGCTTTGGGTGAAGAGATTCTTTCGAGAACTGGGTCTGAAGTAGAGAGAGTATATGGTGAATTGTGATAGACAGAGTGCTCTTGATTTGAGCAAGAATGCTACATACCATTGCCGGACAAAGCATATTGATGTGAGGTACCATTAGATTCGAGATGCTGTGAGTGATCGTCAGATGAGCTTGAAGAAGATCCACACAGACAAGAATCCAGCTGATATGTTCACCAAGGTGGTGACTACTGATAAGCATCAGTTCTGCGCCAAGATGGCGGGACTGGTGCGCAAGTGAAGATCCCGAGACGACGTGGATGTCTTTCCCTGGGCTGGAGGGGGAGATTGTTGGGCCTAAAGCCCATTAGTTTCCATCCCATGTATTGCCCCATTTCCTTGGCATATATATATGCAAGTGAAAGGCACATCAGATACACGAGAGATCTGTGCAGATTTTTGGAGCAAGTTTGCCCTGGTTTGTAGCCCCCATTTGAGAGATTCAAAAGAGCACAAAAGTAAGGAGGGAGATTGGAGAAGAGAGAAGAGAAATTGGTGGAGAAAGTGAAGGTTTTTCCTTGTCTACACCTTGGATCATTCATCTCTTGTCCCGGGAAGCCGACAATGAGTGTTTGTTGGTAGGTACTCCTCTTTGGTTGGATCTAATCCCTAGTTACAAGTGTTTGTTGTTAGATTGGAGATTTGCTTGAGTTGATTCTCCATATCTTGTTATCTCATGTGTGAGATTGGTTTATGTATGAACACTTGTACTCTGTTTTGATGATTAGTGGATTTTGTGCTCTGACGGGCGACAGTGGGTTTTTTACCTCTCCTTAGAAGGGTTTTTCCCACTTAAATCTTGTGTTGATTTTGTGCATTATTTCTGTTGTGGTTGTGTTGCTTGATTGTGCTTTGGTTTCTGCAATCTGGTTGGTTTTGATTTGGTTGCCGGAAATAGACCTAGGTTCTGCAGGTTCATTGTTTTTGAGCTTCCGCTGATTTGTTAGCAGGACCGAATAGTGATCGATCCCCAACAAAACTGAGCCCAGCACTTCATCTTGCTTCTGCTGCAGAAGCATGTGCTTTGGTCAGTATCTATGATCTATGACTCTTTCAGAGTAAAGTTATATAATTCAAGGATTTAAGTTCAATTGATCAAGACAAAAACATCGTAGCACATGTTTCCCATTAGCCATTATTCATTGGGAGGGAGGGATAAAGAAATAGGTTTCTCATATGATAAACATTTATGCTTAAAAGCATGTCATGATGCTACTAAGTGATGATAAAGTTTCAACACCTTAGAGTGCATTTATGTTGCATGTTATCCATGTTTGTCTGTTGCAATTTTTGGGGTTATTGTGTTCCTTATGTTTTCTAGTAGCAAGATTTAGGTTTTTGTTCAAATCTGAAAGAGTGTTAAAGATTGTACATGTGAACTCTACAATTGGTTCGTTTCAGATTTCTTTGTGCACAAATCCTATTTGGCTCTCCTAAAAACTAGATTTCAGCTTCAAAATCCTTTTCATCAGACGCATCGATATTCTGGATTCTATATTGTGCTTCCTTCTTATGTGATTTGTTCCTTCACACAAGTTAAATGATTTGATAATTGTAATATAAACGATATTCAATAATACCAATTAGTTAAATGAGTAAAATCTACTTTCCGAAGAGTTGTTTCTTGTTTACTATCATCTTTATTCAGCAAATAGTACAATGGTGCCTTCTGTGCACCTTTTATAAAACTTGCATACATATACACAATCTCATGAGAAAATATGGATATACATACCCTGTAAGTGTTTGACTAGGGTTGATCACCGGTTCAAACCCGGACCGGACTGGACCTACCCGGACCGGACCCGGAAACACCAAAAATGGTGGATCGGAACCCGGACCGGAAATATCCGATCCTGACTGGACCGGTCCAGTCCTATTTGGACCGGTTTTGCATTTTTGTTAAATTTAAATATAATTTAATTAAATTAAACATGAAAAAAAGCCTCAAATTTAAATATAATTTACTCTTAAATATAATTTATCCTAAGTCCTAAACCCTAAAATCTAAACCTCAAAAATCTTTATTTTTTTATTTTTTTTTAAAACACGGGTCGGACCGGACCCGAACCGGACCAGACCCGGAATTTTGGAATTCCCTGGACCGGAGACCGGACCGGTTCGGTCCGATTCGGTCCGATCCGATTTTCCGAGCCGAACCGGATTTTGCTCAACCCTAGGTTTAACTATCCAATTCATGCTATCGTGTTAGGTTTCCTTATTTTGCTTTCTTGATTAATGACGAATGTCTTTTTTCTTTCCTTGAAACATGATTGCTCAGATGCATTTAGAACCATAATGAAGGAGGAAGGATGGACTGCAGTTTATAGAAGAATTGTGCCTGGTCTAATCCTGGTTAGCCATTATTTTTCTCATGATGATAGAAACACGTTGATGACAAGGTTCACCATCAACCAGCAGAGATGACGGGACCCATCTGTTGATGATGACGCTTTGAACTCGTCAACGATTAGTCTCGGTGATGCTTTGAACGCGCCATCGACTAGCCTCGGTAACGCTTCGAACGCGACACCGAACTAGCCTCGGTAACGCTTGGAACGCGCCACCGACTAGCCTCGGTGATGCTTGGAACGCGCCACCGACTAGACTCGGTGACGCTTCGAGCGCCATTGACTAGCCTCGATGACGCTTCGAATGCGCCACCGACTAGCCTCGGTGACGCTTCGAACGCGCCACCGACTAGCCTTGGTGACGCTTCGAACGTGATACCGAACTAGCCTCGGTGACACTTCGAACGCGCCACCAACTAGCTTCGGTGACGCTTTGAAAGTGTCACCGACTAGTCTCGATGACGCTTTAAAAGTGTCACCACTTACTAGCCTCGATGAAAGTGTCACCAATTACTAGTCTTGATGACACTGTGAAAGTGCACTAATTAGTGGTGATGACACTTCGAAAAGGCCACCAACTAGTGGCGGTGACATTTCAACGAGAATTGTCATCAAAATGAGATTTGTCGTCAAAACGATAATTGTCATCAACTAGTTGTGATGACAGTTCAACTAATTGCGATGACAGTATGTGTCATCAACTAGTTGCGATGCAGTTTTTATTTGATGACAGTTTGTGTGATCAGTTAGTTGCATTACAATTGGTATTTGATGACAGTTTGTATTTTGATAAAATGTGTATTTTTTATGACAATTTGTGTTTGTGATGACAGTTTGTGTTTTGATAACAGTTAATATCATCAAGATGATGACGTCAGCAAAAAACAGTTTTTTGGCGGGAAAAAGTTCGTCGGTCAACGATCGTTGACCGTCGGGTTGACCGTCAATGGTCAAATGTGTTAAGTTGTTTGACTTATGGTGATGTCATCATTATAATGACGGCATCACCATGGGTCATGGGTTTAGAATAAGTTTATTGGAGGACATTTGTCTAATTTTACTAGGCTTAAAGAGTCATTTAACCTAAACATCGATTAGATTTTGTTTTACTTTGGACTTTGACGTACGCAACTTTAGTTTAGGTTAGTTTAGTTTTAATTTTTAGTTTTGTTTTTGTAGACAACCCTACTATATATTGAGAAGAGTTTGTTTTAGTTTAGCGGGGGCGAGTTCTTTACAGACGGCCGAATAGGGATTGATCTTCAAGAAGGGATTTTGTGCTTTGTTTGATTAAAGACCCGATATTATTATTTTAGTCTTTTTATCAACTTGAATTATTTTCTTGTCGAGATTAAGTTTTCTTGTCTCCCGCTTTTATTGCATAATTTATATTTGTTGATGGCTAGTTTAAATATGTTGTTTATGTTTTCAATCATATTTGACTAGATTTCTAGTTCTAAGGTTGGGATGATCCGACGATACGTATATAAATAGAATTATATCTTTACCTGAATTGAAATAGTATTTGATTTATTCCTAGATGCTTAATGTCTATAGTAGCTTATGCAAATTGGATCCTATTAGGGTTTGAGACCGAGAGGTGATAACGTTAATAGGTAGTCAGATAGGGTTTGAGACCGAGAGGTAATAACTTCTATTGCTAGGAATCGAACCTGAGATTTTAATTGTGTGAGTATCTTAATTTCTCTTGTGGATTAATAACTATTAGAGAAACCCTAAGATTAGATTGGATTTAGCAAGTCACAAGAGTGGATGTTAGTTCAGTTTGACCTTAGATTCTAAGTGCCCAAAGGGTCTAGACCTTGATTAACAAGTCGCGAGAGTGGATGTTAAGTAGATCTAGGCATATTTACTATCATCCGAGAGGAATTAGTAATTATCTTAGATAGTTACCTTCAAATAATTTTGACTAGATTCATGTGAAGTGTGATTTTATTTACTAAAGTATTATTGCGGTGATCCTTATCCTTTGACACATTTATCCCATTGATTTTATCATTTTTATTTGTTTTATTAGTTAGCTTAGTTATTTCCATCTCCCTTCTTCTACTTTAATCTTGACCACCTATGAGATGGAGAAAGCTGAAACTTTTTTTCCAACTACTACAAGTTGTACTGAACGCAACCTAAGTTTTATCAAAAGAAAAAAATACACATTCTTTATGCTTTGTGATCCATTCTCTAATCTCTATGCATTGTGATACGCATTGCCCGTGCAATTTGATACACATAAAGTGACACACATGCTCTTTTATTTACGAAACACCACTTTCGATGAAGCATCTGCTTGACACACGACTCTTTTAATGAAACTTTAATCTCAATTATTAGTTAAAAACAACCTAATGATTTATGTTCTTGTAGCTTTTACAAATTTACAAAAATGGTCACTACATCCAAACAAAGCCCATTTATGTATGAATTTGATCCACAATTAGTCCCCACTCTTCATGGGGCCACGTTCGCACCTGGAGAGGCTTCTAGTAAAACCTATTATCAATTTTTTGTTTATATTAACAACGGTCTTTCTTTAAAACCTAAAGAGGATTTCACTAAAACCTCTTCACGCTCACACCTGAAGAGGCTTGATACACGACTATTTTAATGAAACATTAATATCAATTAGGACATAGGTTAAGAACACTCGTTTTAGAAACTATTACCCTAAATAGGAAAGCTTAAATCCGTCACGAAAAAGTTAAAATCTAAAATTTTATTGTCTCTAACAAATATTTCTATAATTAGCTGATTAAACTGTGCCCTAATGGCATAGGTTAGAAAAAGCCTATTAACGAATCTCAAGATCAAACAACTAATTTATCTTTCGTCTTTTTGATGGGCTCATCCATTCAATAGTGATCCGCCCATATAGATTGTAGGCCCGTAGAGTCCGAGAATGAGCCCCTGTACGGAAAGGCCCATTTGTTTTCGAACAATCCAGGCTATCCAGCTGTTGCTTGAAGTAATCATACATTCCAACATCTGTAATCTAATGGGTTGGCGGTTGGCGGTTGGCGCTGTAATGCTAATTCACAGGAGGAGGGAAACAAATTATTTAGCAAGAAACCAGTTTACATTTACAACAACATAATATTTTGAAATAAAAAGAAATAAATATCCTACTGATCTAATTCCAACTCAAGCTAGATGAGATTTTTCCAGTATGGGTCGAGTTTGTAAGTTTGTCGTTTGTAGATTATTCATAACTCCCATTTTCTAAATTATGTTTTCGCCTTAAATATCATGCATTATTAGATCATTACCCATATAAGTCTGCAAAATAGCTACAAATCTGTCTAGCCTGATAATATATGTACTGTGCTATTAATGGAAAGCAAGGTCACTCAGACAACATGATGAAGATCAAGGATCGATAATGACGCGGTGCAAGAAAGGCTCAAAAGGTCTCCGTGGAAGCGTCAACCCAAGGCCAGAAAATAGGCCTGACTTCAACCGGCTCGTTCTCCTTCACCTGAACTCGGAATTGGATGATTCCGGCGACACTAGTTAGATGGTGAAGTCTAGTTTCTGTCCTCCAAATTTTAGAATTTTCTGAGTGGTGAAGCAAAAGATATGGTATTTTTACTGAGGGATCGCTGAAAGTTCCGGGAAGGAATTCAACGAAATGGTTGTTGTGGATGTGAGTGACCGAATGGTGAATGAAGATGGACGTTGTTGGTGATGGATAGGTATCTTCCTAAGCCAAGATATGACACACTGGACCAAGGAAGACAAGGCAATGAATTTGAGATTTGACTCACTCAAACACAACTACCGAACAATTGATGTAACACACAATCGCAATCAATTGATATAACTCACAATTGAAGAAGGAAGAGAGCACAATGGTGCAAACTAATTCTGCATTTTCATTTAGTCTTGGACGTGCCTTACAATGAAACAACCTAGCCTTTAAATATGTTGCAAAGGAAAATAAAGAAAAGCTTAAAAATAAACCACTAACACTTATCCACTAATACAAAGCACTAGTGAGCATTTTAGGGAATTAAAACTAACCACTAACTCTAAACACTCACCCACTAACACAAGGCACTAGTGAGCATTTTCGGAAATTAAAATTAACCACTAAAATGTCTTAAATTCATTAATAATAGGATTAAAATAAATGGCCCTAAAATGGTCAGCCTTCTGCTGAACTGTCGTAAAGACAACAGTTTCTGGGTTTCTTTGTCGGGAATTTGAGGAATACCTTAACATTATAGTTGTAGATATTTTCCTTAGCTTTCCAATGACTACTCATGGGCCTCCATTGGACGTTCGTAGCTCCGGATATGGCCAGAATACTGAGTAGGTGTTGACGCGACAGATTCTTTAATTTTGACATCTTCCAAATTTCGAACCATTTTCTTGGGACAAACTTTTGACCTTCTTCAAAAATGACGATGTCCATAATCACATCACAACACTAGGAAGTCAGTTTTTTAATTAACAATTAGAATATTATATTAGAGGTCAATTCAGGGAGGTATAATTAGTCAAAATGGAGATATAAATGAAATTGAATTGAGTATTACTATTAATGAAACTAGAAATCAAAACTCGTGCTTTGCACGGGCCATTTGTGTATATGTAGTATCACAATATATAAAATAAGTTTGTAGAATTTGGTTCCGGTGCGGACGGTTCTTACGGTGCGGACGTGTGGACATGCACTTTAGGGCCTTAAATGTGCACTTTAACGTCTTAAATGTGCACTTTTGCAAAAAAATTAAGAAAACAAAAAAATATTAATTTTTTTCCCAAGCATTTTTCTATTTTTTTGCAAAAGTGCACATTTAAAACGTTAAAGTGCACATTTAAGGCCCTAAAGTGCATGTCCGCACGTCCGCACCGTAAGAACCGTCTGCACCGGAACCTTACTCTAAGTTTGTAATACATGGATCGTTGTTCTGTTTTTTAATGTTAGACATATATTATTTGATATTTATTTAAATGTAAGTATGCTAGGTATAAAATATTATGATTGTACATAAGAAACGGGTTATTTTATTTTTTATAATTTTGGTTAGAAGTATAATTTTAAATTTGAATTAAAGTTAAAGTTTGTTTTTGTAGGGATGTGTTCATATTTTGATGAAAGTTTTTGTGAATATTTTAGAAATCTTCTATATCTAATATAAAGTTTGCATTTTTGTGCATTAAGTGTGTTCATTCAATACCATACAATTTTGAAAGTATTAAATCGGCTCTGATTCTAGCGGGTGGAGCAACCATGAATGTTTCCCCATCGAGCTTTTTGATCTTCTACGATCTATTGAACAAAAAAATCTACGGAGAAAATAATACGAACCCTAAAAAGATAACAGTTGACGGAAAAGACAAGAGATATAGATATCAAAGAAGAACTCTCAAAAGGAGAAAAAATCTATATCGGATTATTTTTAAAATGAAATTAAAAATAATAACATTATCTAAATTGTGCTCTAGTTTTTTGTTCTTTGTTTTGAGAAAGTAAGGAATTCAAAATTTTGTTGCTTTTTATTTTGAAAAATTGAGGAGTTCACAAAGGTATTTCTTAAGAAAAAATATTTTTAGCATTTTAAAAGTTGTGTAAACGTAAAATTTTCTACACATTTCTCTTTATTGTACTACATATATTTTTTTATTAATAAATACATTTTATCCAAGCAACTTTTAATAAGAAAATACATATTTATATAAAAGTCTTTATAAATAGTCACATCAAACAAATCCTTCTAATCTAAACTATTATATTGTCATTATCACGATGTAGAGAACTTGTTAATATTTGTTAATTTATCGTTAAAGGGTTCAGTTTAAATAGAATTGAAAAAAAATAAGAGAGGTAGAGTTGAATAAATCTTGAATTCTTGATTGATAAATAATAATTTTTTAATCATGATTATCTTTTTTTTATATATCTAATATATATTTTATAATTTTAACTTTTATCGACATATAACTTATTTGCTATATAGTTTTTGAATTCTACCAAAGAGTTTCCTTAAAAAATACCATAATATGACCAATAATGTTTAAACTTCATAGTTGAATTTTTACATCAATATAACATTGAGGATTCAATCGGTCATTTAAAATTTTATGGACATTTTTCGTATTTTTCTATAGGGCACTCATTGCTTAGTTTAAAACATTTTATAGAGTGAGGGCATGTTTTATGATAAAAAAATTTAAAATTTTGTTTTTAATCTAATAAGTATTTTGAAAATCCTTACAAAAAAAACTTTGCTAAACAAAGGTGGCTTTTGCCATTATTTTGTCCTACTTATATCTACTTAAAAGCTAGCATTGAATGGCAAGAAAGCCAACTTTTAAGTAGATATAGAATGAAATAATGTAATACCCCTCATTTTTAGTAAGGGTAATTAGGTAATTTTCCCAAATCCTCGTCGATTATTAGGGACGCGTTAGGCGAAGTTCGGATTTTCTGTAACGTGTTTGATATCTGTAATTTTCCCAGAGTGGAATAAATTACATTCGACGTATTTTTGGGACTTAGAATATTTGTTCGGGTATAAGTATATTTAATTCGGGATTTAAAACCCATGCTCAACCTTTTCTCGGGCAAACAGACGCGAAAAGGGGAATTCCGCGACCGCGGCAGCGCCACCGCGACCGCGGAATAATTGTGCACAGCGAAGCTGGCACTGGAATTTTCCGCGACCGCGGCAAAACCCACCGCGATGGCGGAAATGTGCAGGCCGGCATGCGTACCGCGTGTTCTTCCTCGCCGTTGATCGCCTGCTCTGTCGTTGATCTTGTCGGGGCCGGGCTTCTCCTTGGGCTATAAATAGAGGTCGATTTGGGAGGGTTTTGGGTACTCAAATCTGATCTCCCCTCTTCCTCTCTCGTTTTTCATTCGCTTGTCGGAGTTCGTTCCCTCGTAGGAGTTTCGAGGAATTACCGAAGCTTCCGCCGGTGGTTGTAGCAGCCTTGGAGTGTTTCATTGGAGGCGCAAGGTGGTCAGGAGTCGAAACCCTCGCGAACCAATCCCTCTCGCAACATCGTCGGTGAGTTCTCGTTGTTTTTGGGTCGACGTGTTCATGTCCGCGACCGCGGACATGAACAGTCGCAATCGCGGTCGTCGGCCAGTCACTCGCGGTCGTTGCCCAGTCGCTCGCGGACATTGTCCTCGACGCCCGCGACCGCAGAATCCCAACCGTGACTGCGGATTGCCTGGGCAATCGCGATTGTGGTCTTGGGCATGCTGGTCTCGGACGGGACTTCCATTCCTTCGATTTCGTTCGTTTTTCCTTGAGATTCGTATTATTTTATTGTCGAATCTAACCTAGGGTTACGTTATGGGTCGTTTCGTAGGAATATGTAATCTGAGTTCCGTCCCCGTTTCGGACCCAGAAACCCGTCATCGTTTAATCATTCGTCTAGTCTAAGGCAAGTGGCGGTTCGCTCTTGCTTAATCATTCCATGTTCCATTAATTATCAATTGTTTTTAATTGTTAATTAAATCAGAGTGAACTATTGTTTTCGTTTGGGAACATATTTTATAAATAATGCGATGAAAATGTGATATTATAATAGATTGTATATACTGCTAGAAACAACGCTATTATACTTGTTAATTACCGTAATGGTTTTTCTGTGGATTTAAATGTAAACATTAATGCTAGATTAGCACGAGTATTCGTAGGAACGCTAATTCCTTATGAGGATTAGTCGTTTCTTTATAACTCGGTATTAATAGAATAATCCTCTAATACTTTCCAGATTATAAACTTTCGTAGTCATTCGAGATTATAAACTTTCGTAGTCACTCGAGATCGTAAACTTTCGTAGTCATTCGAGATTATAAACTTTCGTAGTCACTCGAAATCATAAACTTTCATAGTCATTCGAGATCATAAACTTTCGTAGTCATTCGAGATCATAAACTTTCGTAGTTACTCGAGATCATATTAAAAGCTTATAACGTGAATATACGTTTTGGAATTAAACAAGATAAGTGCGATTATGCACATAATTAATATACCCTCGGGCGAGGAGTACAACGTGGAAACCGCCCGGACTTAGATTAAAGTAAGTCATCCTTCCAAATCTGAATTCGCATTGCGCGGTGAGGTTGGTCGTGGACCCAAATGGTCAAGTCTTTTTAAACGCTTGTGTGAAATTATAACGTTCTCAAACACTTGTCATACTTCCGACAAGACTCAATCTTCTTGGAGTCTTCTCTTCATACGTTTCTCATTAGACTCAATTCCTTTGGAGTATTCTTTTCAGTGCATGTCTAAACTTTAAATCATTTCGTGAAAGTTCCGGGTTATGTATCGTTCCTTCGGTTGTTATTTGAGGGACAATGATAGTAAACGGTTACGATCACTAAAACCATTCTGTTTTCTACCCTTGCATAGTCTTTCATTAGACTAACCAACCGAGTTTTATTCCTTGCATGGTTGGCTGGTGTCATCCGTCCTATACGGCACATCAGTGGTTGGTCCCCGAAGTCCGAAGTAACCGTTGAAGAAGAGACTTGTAGTTGGAGATTCAAGTATTAGTATTTTTAAAGGTTGTCAATTATATTTTTAATTTATTCTTACCACTAAGTCATGTAATAGATTTATTTGTAAAATCTTCCACTGTGTAATTTATTAGTCTTTCGCTGTATTATCACTCTGTTGAAAAATCATCTCCTCGTTTGACGAGAGATCTTTTAATAAAAGGTTGAGTTTCACTTAAACAATGTCTTTCGATGTTTAACCATTTGTTATTTAATATGTTTATTTAAGTTAATTGTTCCGATTAAAGCCTTGGGTGACATCGGACAACAACGTCTGAGGTTATTGGCGTGTGGCATTCCCGACAATAAGTTGGAGGTGTTACAAATAATTGGAACGGATTTTTCACCTGATAACCCTGAGTTAATGATTAATTCACATGATACACTAAACTTTGTCATATTTTACACGGTAACCCTGAAGTTTATACTTATTTCACAAAATATCCAAAAGTGTGATTATTAACCCTGACCGTTAAGTTGGAGATTTCTCTGTTAAGAAACCAACCCAAAGCAGACCCGACCCTCTTCTCCAATCTCCCTTTATTCTCCTCGCCGGCGCCGACCGGAGGCACGTTAAGTAATTAGGAATCAGTTTAAACCGTGAAAACAAAAAGACTACTAAGATCCGGGCATATTCTATTTTCATCTCCTTCATTTTCATATGAAAATCTCAATTGGCCAATTCAGAGAACAACTAATAAAGCTATAAACACTCAGATCCTCATGAAACCAAACAATTTTATGCAAACTACCAACTTATCAGCCAAAGAGGCAAGAAAACTCAAAAGCAATCCACCCAAACAATATAATTCTACAGTTGCACTATAGATATGACTTTTCAAGCTACCTAACAGTCGTAGAAGTTACAAAAAACAAACAATTAGATCTACGCCGATAAAATCAAATTCAGAAAATCAGCCAAAAGAGCAGAAAATTGAACACTAGTCTAAAACTCATCAAATTAAACATCAATTACCCACAAAAAATCAATCAAAGTTTCTAAATCAGAATATCAGTCTTTCAACCATAATTCAACCAAACATAAAATGACCGGAACATCTAAAATTGAACACAATCATAGCTGAGCCCTAGTTCTAAAAATCTGAATTGAACGAAATTAAAGAGAAGCAACGAAGGAGGTTCAGAAAAGAAGGAGAAGAGAGGGGGAAAAGCAAGGCCTCCGGTCGGCGTCGACTCTATTACAAGGGAGACGCGAAGGAGGTTCAGAAGAAACGGTCGCCGACAAGGAGAGGCGAAGGAGAGGCGTTGGCGAGGAGATGTGAAGGAGGGACGTCGGCGACGAAGGATAAGAGAGGGGAAATTGGTTCAGAGGAGAAGAGGGTTGGTTCTGCCAACAGAGGAATTATATTTTCTTTTTTATTTTAGTAAAAACTAAACGGTGGGTTAATAATAACGTTTTTGGATATATTGCGAAATAAATATAAACTTTAGGGTTACCACGTGAAATATGACAAAGTTCGGGGTACCACGTGAATTAAACCATAACTCAGGGTTATTAGGCGAAAAATCCGTAATTAGAATTTATCATGAGTAGACCTGTCAAAAACCGACCCAACCCGAAAACCCGACCCAAAAGGACCCAAACCCGACCCGAACGTCACTGGGTCAAGAAGGACCCGAACCCGAAGGACCCGAACCCAAATCCGAAAGACCCAAACCTGACCCGAACGCAAATTCGAGCTCGCGGATCCCCTTTATTTTGTATATTTTATTTCATTTATATTAAATATTTTAATATACTTTATTGAATACTAATATAATATTAATTATATTATTATAATTATTGTATTAAAGTTAAAAATAATAATAATAATCATAAGAAAAGGACATGTTCGACCCGCCGGGTCAACCCGAACCGAAGGACATGTTGCCTGAAGGACTTGATTCGTGCACTGCCGGAAATACCGGGCCAGTTATGTAATTTTGATAAAGTTGGGGTTAAGCTCAGTAAATGGTAGACTTTCATACGAGCGTCGGGAACTTCACGGAATTGGATTCCGAGTTGTATAACTAAAGTTATGGCCAAAACCGTATTGAATGCAGATTCGGGAATATTCTGCTGTTCGGAGTTGGGCTAGGACAATTAAAGTGAACTGTTTAAATTGCACGAGTATTGTGTGTTTATAACAGAGCAGAGAGGTGGCTAGACCCCACCTAATGTTGTAGGTCATGACTCAACCTCTGATACACGAGTATAGAGGTGGTGCACTTAAGCGGTGACACAAATCTCAGAATTTAGTAGAGAGGTGGCTAGACCCCACCTAATACTAACCTGGTAGAGAGGTGGCTAGACCCCACCTAATACCTAGTAGAGAGGTGGCTAGACCCTACCTAATACTATATCGGTCATGACCCAACCTTTGATACACGAGTATAGAGGTGGTGCACTTAGCTGGTGTCACAAATCTCGGAATTTAGTAGAGAGGTGGCTAGACCCCACCTAATACTAACCCAGTAGAGAGGTGGCTAGACCCCACCTAATACTATATGTGCGTCACTCAAGGCGAAACGCATACTCAAGATATATGTCCATCATGGCGAAACATATATTTAAAATCTTATAACGTGATGCGCGTTTTGGAATGAAATAAGATAAGTGCCGTTGTCGCACATAATTAATAAGCTTTGGTAGTTGTACTAATTGGGTGGACATAATTGTCACCGCAAGGTTTAAAGCTTTATAGTTGCTCTTAATAATGTTGTAAGCATTAGTATGGATAAAGTGTTGTGATGGAATAATTGATTAAGGGAGTAATTCTTCAGGAACTCGTTTTCCCTATTGTGGTCTTGATTAAGACTGTGGAATCCGGAGTTAGGATGGTCATGATCATAAGTAAAGTATGACCCATGTAGGACCAACGATTAAAGCTTTTGGGAAATCCAATTGTACGAAATCATAGGTATCCTTTGGGGAGATCTATTTGAGATTCGTTTAAGGTAAAATAAGGAAATAATGCGATTAAGTCATGGATGGATAGTAGATTGTGTACGGAATATAAGGATTTTAAGTTAGAAATAAGTCGTTTAAAGACAGTACGGATCGTTGGACTCGATAAGTGTAATTTCCAGAGGACGAAGAGTTATGACTCTTGGGAACTGTTAAGGATTGACATCTTGTGAGTATGTCGTCTATAAGGCTTAAGGTGCAACTCTTTGAAGAAGATTAAGTTGTAAAGTTATTGTGTTAAGAGGTGACCACTTAAATAGAAAGGTCACAGTTCAAGGATAGGATATGTTGATGATCCTGAGGTAATAAGGATTCAGTAAGAATTACTACATGATGTGTAGTATGGAGAAGAGGTTGTGAGATGTTGAAGTGATTAAGGATAAATGTGTGGAGTTAATGTTCTAAGAGATTAAGAGTTATCTCTTATAAGTGAGTTTGTGTTATAAACATTAAGTATATGAATCATTTTCAGAATGATATCTTAAGGAATTAAGAGTAATATCTCATGTGATACGTTTCGAGGAATGTAGGAATAAGATATTGTGATTGTTCTTGAATCTTAAAGGAGTTAAGTTAGAAATTGTTTAAAGAGATGTGTTAAATTATTCTTATAAGGATTTTAAGTTAGAATTTGGCATAAGGGCCAAATTCCATGAGAATGAGTAATGGAATTGTGTGAAGTATCATTAAGGAAGTTGAGGTTGTAAGATTCAAGGTTATTAAGGTTTAATGTCTGAATATAAGAAGTAATGTGTGAGCTCGGGATTTCTCATTTAAGGAAATGAGAAATGTGTGTTCTCCTATTTTAAGCTAAGTACCGTTATGGTTAAGTTAAGAGCCGTTGTGATTAAGAGAGTACGGTGATGCACATATTTTAGTATACTCTTGGGAGAGTATTGTAGTTAAGAGTAGTGCAGCTAAGAGTAGTGCAGCTAAGAGTAGTGCAGCTAAGAGTATTACAGCTAAGAGTATTACAGCTAAGAGTATTGCAATTAAGAGTAGTGCAGCTAAGAGTAGTGCAGTTAGGAGAACTCGTCTTGACTTGGGTCAGAGTAAAGTTCTCTTTCTAATCTGAATTCGCGTTAAGCGGTGAGGTTGATTGTGAACCGAATCACCAACTTGTTTTAAGCATTTGTGTGTATTAATGTTAACGTTTGTGTGTATTAATGTTCTCAAACATTCATCATAATTTTTCTATAAGGCTCATTTCAGTTGGAGTCTTCTTTTGGGATTGATTGATGTAAGACTCGGTCTTCCAGAATCATCTCTTGATCATGCCTTTTCATATATTCTAGTAGCAGTATGGGGATGGACTATCGTACTCGACTATTATTCGAGGGACGATGAGTCTAACCTAATACGACTACTTCGAACCTTCTGCTTGGTGTCCTTGCATGGTCTATTCATTTAGACTAACCAACCGCAATTGTTATCTGTATTGTTGGCTGGTGTCATCCGTTCGTTTCGGCACATCAAATAAGTTGCATGTCCAAAAAGGCTAGAACGACTATGAAGGCAAACGGTGTTTTGAAGAGTTTTATCCAGGTTAAGGATCCTTGGCGGGTGATCATTGCGATCAAGACCCTGTGTTATAAAGACTTCCGTTGTATTTCTGATGTATTTGGTCGTATTTGGAATTGTGTTGAAATTCCGCGACTATGGTTTTAATCGAGGGTTATGATATTTTGTATCATAATTGTTGTTTGATGATTTATATCAACTGGAAAAGCTTGGAGTGACTTCGGGATGTGGAATCCGAGGTCACTGGCAGTAATACTTTCAAGAGGAAATTTGGGGGTGTTACAGGATCAATTCAAGGTTGTGAAACACATCCTTCGATATATTCACGGCACTATCGATCATGGGCTACAACTCAATCGAACGACTTCCAAGGCCTTAGTTGCTTACTCGGATTCAGATTGGACGGGGTGTCCGGATACCCGCCGATCAGTCACTGGATTTTGCGTTTACTTTGGCGACAATTTAGTTTCATGGTCCTCTAAGAAGCAACACATTGTTTCCCTATAACACCCCGTGTTTGTGATCCCTTATAAGGATTTAAAGTGCTACTCATGTCAACAAGAGCTCTTCATTTTCAAGGTTCAAGTGATGACAAAGAACTCTGAAGTTAAGCATGCTAGGGCAGGAGTAGTACCAGGATGGATGACCTATTGGGAAGTCCCCGGGTTGGCATGGGATGACGCTTCTACGGCTTGGGCCTTACAAATGGTATCAGAGCCGACTTTGTGTTATAAGTGGGCTTGGTCCGATAGACGGTCGCTCGACCCAGAGGGTGGTCTTCGGGACTTGATGAGGTCGTCAAGAGTTTAAGTGGTGGTGATTGTAACACCCCGGATTTGTAAACCTTCATAAGGATTAAAGTGCTACTCATGTCAACAAGAACTCTTTCTTTTCGGGGTTCAAGTGAGGACAAAGAACTCTGAAGTTAAGCATGCTAGAGTGGGAGTAGTATCAGGATAGCTGACCTTCTGGGAATCTCTCAGGTTGGCATGGGATGACGCTTCTAAGGCTTGTGCCTTACATTCCCGCTCATCCGCTAAAGCCGAGTATCGCGCGCTTGCTCAAGTCGTTGCCGAAACAAGCTGGGTTCGCTCCCTCCTCTTCGAGCTCTATATCACCCTTCCATTAGCTACAATTGTCTATTGTGACAATATCTTTGTTGTTTTTATGTCGTCCAATCCATTCCAAAATGCTAGAACTAAGCATATTGATCCTAGACTGACATCTATTTCGTTCGTGAATGAGTGACTTGGGGCCAAGTTTGTGTGGTGCACATTCCCTCCTCTTCACAACTCATATTTTCACTAAACCTCTTCTCGCTCCGTAATTTCTTCGGTTACGGGCCAATCTTCACGTCCTCTGCGACACTCAGATTGAGGGAGGTGATAGAATGGGTTTGTAACTGTTGTAAATTGTAGGGATGTGCAAAATTAGCCCGGATCGAAAAACTGGACCGGATCAGACCGGATGTATTCCGGTCCGGTCCGCGGTCCATATTTTTTAGGATTCCGGTCCGGTCCAAACCCGGCCGGTATCCGGTCCAGATCGGATAGACCAGTTTTTTATTATTTTTAATTTTATTTCATATATTAATATCTCATAGCACTATTAAAAATTAGTTTCTATTATAAATATAAATTAATTACAATATATATTGTCTAATATTATACACAATAGTTATAAAAATATAAAAAATATTTATTTGTTAATTTATATAGAAATAGAAAGAAAAAAAAAAAATCGGTCTATTCCGATTTAAAACCGGATCGGAACCGAATCAGACCAAATCATATCGGTCCGGTCCAGTCTCTGGTCCAAGGTTTGTAAAAATTCCGGTCCGATCGCACAACGCTAAATTGTGATGGTTCAACTCCTAGCAATTATTGTAATATATTTGTATATATCATGAGTGGAACCCCTATCATCAAGGGAGTTATCAATAATTCTATCAATTAGGAACCGAGTATAATGTGAGCTCTGATTTTGGGTTTTAAGTAGGAGCATAAATTAGAATTGAAGTGAGTATTTGAGCCCTTATTATAACTGAACTGAGTATGGGAGCCTTAGATAATGTGTTAATGAATAATTGTTTACCTAAATCCCTAATCTATAATGTTAACTCAAAACCGATAATCATATTATTGAGAAAAATCAAAGTTTATATTCATAGATTTTCTTTATTTGGTATAGTTCTTTTGTGCACAATTATTTAGTATAAGTTGATTTAAGTCAAGTTTTTTTTTTTTTTTTTTAATGAGGAAAGAATTCAAGGTACCCGACATAACAACATCGGGTAGCTCGAGAGGCCGATAAAATCGGCGTCGGTACAAACCGAACAGGAGAAACAAAGACAAGCACAAAGATTACAACGAAGCAAAGTAGAAACACAAATCTAAGGCAGGCAAGGAGTCAAACGCGACTCAAAAGGTGCCACCGGAAAAGGGTCAAACAAGAACACCTGCGGAAGTGCTGAACGGGCTACCTTGACGTTGCCTTTACCTAGATGAAGGATCTTCAGAAGCCTCAACCATGACGTTGCCCTCGTTCGAGAGGGATCTTCATTCAGCCACAGACACGACCACGACCGGTGACTCAGCCAGAACCCAAGATTTATTCCACAAAGCTGCGAGAATTTTGCCACCCATGCTTGATCAAATAGAAAATAGAAAAGGTTAACAAGGGTGAAATTAATGAGATTGAATCCATCAATTTGTTCTTGACGAAGGTTGAAAAGATAGTAATGGTTTGAAGTTTGTGTATCCTCAAAGGGGATTAACATCACCATAACAGTGATGTAGCTAAAATCTGGTCAAATTTGGTGGTGGTAGAAGGGAGAGGCTCTTCTTATCTTTTTAGTCTACTCATGAGGGTAATTTGTTTTATGGTTTTACCAAGTTGTACATTAAGCTTAAATTAGTGAGCTTAAAACAACACGATATAGTTTTTGAAGTGGAAATTCCACTTTAATTAAATTGATCTTCGAAATGGGCTTTTCTACGAAAGCCCATTAGGCTCGAAACGAACTCATTAGTAGAGTCTAGTTTGTAATATTTTTTTCTATTTGTTTATTAGGTTGCTTAGCTTGCTTAAGCAAGCTGTACTTTTTTGGAATGATATTAAAAAGAAACAAAGCTTGCCCAGCAAGCTGAACAAGAGTTCCAACTTGGTCCGGCGAAGAAAAAGCGGTGGTAACCAGGAGGTTTGAGTGGTGGCGGTTCAAGACGAGGTTACTCAGGTTTGAGTGGAAGCAACCAGAATTTTAATTCGGGATTTTGTTTGGTTAGATCTTGATCCCTTGAGTCTTCCATAGTCAAGTGTATAGAAGAGGATTTTGGGGGTTACTGACATGTGTAATCTCGTTGCTTTTGCTATCGATTGTTGAAGTTGTTGGTTTTTGATGCTAGAGAGGGTTGTTGTTGTTGATGAAATTGATGGGTGTCGTTGGTGGGAGTTTGACCTTAAGATGGTGATTTTGGGGGATTTTAGAGCCAAAGCTTCCATTGCCACATGTGAAGCATTGTTGTTGATTCAGATATTGGGTGTTTGAACTTTGAATAGGAGGAGCCTCTCTATTTTTTTTTCAACAGAGCGCATTTTTTTTCCTTTATTGTTGTTGGGGTTACGATTTATTGTTAGTGTTGGTTGTTGATGTTTCGTTGTTATTGTTGATTGTTGTTGGAGGGTTTTTCCCTCTTGTTGTTGGTTGTGGTTGTTTCTGTTTTCCGATCTAGGGAAGATCATTTCAGATCTGGGAAAGTTCCACCTTTGTTGATTTAGAGAGGATGATTTTTCAGATCGGGGGTTAATCAGAGGCAGTCGGGGGTTTTTCGGGAAAGTCGGAGGTTGCCGGAGGTGGGTATTACCCGGTGATGAAGGTAGTAGGGTGTTTTCCGATTGAGGTTGTTTCTGTTGTTGGATGTTGTTAGATGGAGATTGTCCATTTAATTTTTGGGGGTTTTCTAGAGAGAAGGGTGAGCCCCTCTCTCTAGAGTCCCAGAATCCTATTAAGTCAAGTTTATTTTATTATAGCGTGTGGACAAACAAGCTTGATTTTTTTTGCCTTTTTCTCAATCGTGAGTTGGTTATACTAATTAATATTAATGTAATTTATCCAATGATCATCGGTACATGCATGCATTATTACTTATTCAAGTACGTATTTGACATTCAAATAATTTTATAAAAATATTATATAGTTTGAAGTTGATTAGAACTTTACATATAAGGTTAGTGTTTGAATTAATTTTCAAAATAATATATTAAAATACATTATTTTATATTAAATTAATAATTTAATATAATTTAATATAGCATAATGTATTATTTTAAATGATCCAAACAAACCCTAAAACAAGTAGCCGGCCTAGCGAGTAGCAGTCATAAACGATGCAACTGTAAGGGCTAGCTAGTGAATCTATGTTAAATCGATCATACAAAATATAAAAGTTTTGATCTAAAACTCATTAATAATTAGTTAGGGGTAAATACATAAAACCATTCCTTATTTGCACTTATTTGCAATAAACCATCCTTTGTGAAAAAAGTTTGCATAAAAATCACTCCTTATTCATAATTTTATTGCAAACAATCACACAACTCTTATTTTATCAAATAAGTCAATTTAGCTATAGTTTTAGTTCATAATTTAAACACTTAAACAATTATGCAAATACAATGTAAAATATATACATATTTAAGCAAAAAATTATACACTTTAAAACACATAGATTTTTGCATAAATGTGCATAAATTTCTGTAGTCTATAATTCTATCCTTAATTTGCATATATTTTACACCGTATATGAATCGTTCGCACGAGAGTGACCGTTAAGTTTTCTACTTAAACGATAAATATGACTTAATTAGAATTTGATAATATTATTATTATTATTATTACATCATCAAAATCATTAAGAGAACAAATAAAACATGGAAAAATAATCACACGGTTCATAATCGAGACCAAAGTGGTTTGGATCAAATCAGAACTGAAACAAAGTAGATTATTTTGGCCACGTCTCGGGTCTAGGTTTTGAAAGAATTTTCTGTCCATTCCGATTTGCACCGATGATATCTCTTGATTTTGGGTGTATATCTTGTTCGGATGAAAGTACACAAAAATAATAAAAAATGATAAGTTTATTTTGGTCTTATAGTATATGTAATATGATGATTAATAGTGTAAGATTTATGATATGTGTGATTGTTTACAACAAAATATAAATAATGGGTAATTTGATGCAAACAAATTTATAAAAAAACAAGTGTAAATAAGGGATAATTTAATGCAATTACCCCTAATAATTATACGGTATAAAATTTACAAGCTCAATCATCTCCCCGATTACTATGGTCTAATGGTAATACGAACTACGTTGTATAATACAAACCAATCCGTACATCCACCATCATTGAAGCTTTATATACATTACTGAATTATATAGTGTGGTTTCAACTTCCAAGTTATTGAATAAAATAGATAAATAGCATCCAATATCCCAAATCACTAATGCATTTATAAATCTATTCTATTTTTTTTGTTTTTTGCAAATCTATTCTTTTGACTTTTTTTTTTTATTTTTTTTGCAAAAATACCCCATAAATAAAAAAGTAAATTAAAATCTTAATTTTCTTTTTCTTTTAGAAAATAAAATATAATATGACAATAAAATAATAATAAAATTTAAAATTTAAAAAAATTAAATTTCTCAATAATATTTCAAAAACTAAAATTAGAACTTTTAAAAATTTTAGTTTCTGATTTAGCTTTCAAATTTCTTTACAAACCCTAAAATCTTTAGAACCCTAGAATTTCCATTTCTCTTTCAAATTTGCTGATTTCTCTTACAAACCACGGCCTGGAGGTTAGCTCGATCTGGAGATGGCGCCGCGAGGCCACCGATCGAGAGGGGAGAACGAGGCCACCGGCCGATTTCAAATTCCTGATTTCCATTTCTCTTTCAAATTTCCATTTGTCTGCTCTGCGCCGCGCTGTTCGGGAGGCCACCGACCAAGCCCTAGCCGTGGCGGCGAAGGGGAGAACGAGGTGGAGCAGGGTACCACGAGGAGCAGCAACGCCGACCGTTAGCCGCCCGTCGGCGAGGAAAACAAAATTCCTAGGCTTTCGCTGTCCTTCCCCCGCCTCGTTCCTCTCTCTCGGCGCGCCGCTTACTCCGGTCCTTCGCCCAGCCGCCTCATCGAAGCCGGCGTGGACGAGGTCACCGACGCGAATAATGAAGCGCCGGAGACTCTCCCTTGAAATGCTGAAGTTCCTCGGCTGTTAAGCAAATCTGAGCTTACATTAAGCAGAACAATCTTCAGGTATCTTTTATACTTCTGTTTTCTTCTCTAATTTGTCCTAGTAGCAAATACTAGGGTAATTATTTTTCGTTCTATTGGTGGATCCTGTTCGTTTCATTCCATTGGCTCAATTGTTTGCCCCTTGTTTGGTTGTTTACGTGTGGTTTCTTAAGAATTTGGGAAGTATTGGTTTGTATTGTACAGTCTCACCAGTTACTTTTTGTAAATAGGAAGAACTTATTGATGTTGATTTTATTTTTGAACTGATGTTGACCATCCAGAAATGTGTTGGAACATTTTGAGTAATGAGGCATAAGAAAGAGTCTGTAGATTAAGTATCAGATCAAACAGCCTTGGTGTTGACATGTTATTTGGAGTTTTATTGCAAGAATTTCCTCATGATAAGAACAAGTTTGGTTTGATTATGTTAGGGGTTGGAAAGCTAGCTTTGTTTCCCGAATAGAAACAATTGGTGTAATTCTCACTTGCAGCGCCAAGAATGAAGGCAAGAATTCCAACTAATCGGTAAGATAGATGGTGCTCTCTTTTCAAATCCTCATCAAAAAGCACTAATAATCATACTGTTATTGCTCCATACCTATTGCTCACCTCTACAGTTTCTTTCTTTTGTTTTTCTTGGCTTTTTCCCACTCATGTATCATTCTTCTCTGAGTGCTATTTGGTTGGAGAGATAAAAAAAATAGTACTTTGCACCACACACTGCAAATATGAAGCTCAAACCCAACAGATAGGAGAAGTAAGTGACAGAAAAAGTGTTCAAGATTGTATATTCAGAAGGATCTGATCTGCTCTTGAATTCTTTGTCAGACTAGGCTTGCCTGCCAAAGGAAACTGTATTTTTCCTTGCTGAAATTCAAAACCAAAATATCATTCCCTTAGATATTGGTTTTGAATGAGTAGCAGTGAGAGCTGAGCTGACCCAGAACATTATTTAGATAAATTATTCCCCCTTTAGAGTTTAGAATACATGGAACTTGCAAGAATCTGCTTCATAGCAGTTACGTCAAGAGTCTTGTACCATCATAATACTCCCTTTGTTTCTTAATAGTGGTGGTTAGTTTTTTCACAGTTATCAAGGAAGCTGAAAATAGAATGCATTATTTTCTTTCGTTACTGTGACTCATCCCCATTTGCCCATTATGTTGTATATGCACTTTAGTTGCAAATAGAATTATCTTGTTTTGCTTTAATGTTGAAATGACTCATTAATGAAGTAATTAAATATATAAAATTATCCTATCATATATTGAGAACTATCCTGTTACCAATATTCATCATTTAAAAATAATTACAAACTTGAAACATATGAACCTGTCAGGATATATATGGAATCATGACAGGATTGTGTTAAATTCTATGGATGCGCAAAAACGAATATGCGAATTATCATTAACGGAAAAAAATTATATGTATGCTCATGATTATGCTGATGTTATCTGCTGCAGGAGTGGGTGTCATCATCTAGGATTGTTGTTGGTAATTATCTGGCTGAAAGGAAAGGAAGAAAAAGGAATAGGTGACAAAAAACTCACAGGAGCTTGCAGATTTTATTCATGCTTGAAGATGGAATGGTGATTGAAACTGTGGTAATCCCTTGTCCTAGGGAGATAAATTTTGTTTGTGTTTCTAGTCAAGTGGGATGTGCCATGAAATGTTAGTTATCTTGGTTCAGTGTTTCATGTTGATATGTGTGCAGTTTAGTACTCTGTCTCTTTGTCTATGTGCTTCCATTCTCTATATCAAATAGCTTTTACTAGAAGAAATACTCTTTAGGGGATGGGAGAACCACTGCATAACATTGAAGCACTTGTTTGGCTTGTGCGTGTATATGATTTCTTAGTAAAAGTTGTAAGTTGAGACTTGAGAGAGAAAAGTCAAATGTCCATGTGTATGATCTCCATTATATCTTCTTTTTGGTTAAATGGTTTCTTAGTCTGATACAATTAAGAGAACTTGCTTGTAACAAGGAACTTGGCTTTACTGACCTTGTAATTAAGAATTCCAACACTGATTCAAGCCATGTGAAAATTTCCAACTCAATTTGCCAATTCTCTAGTGACTTACTCTCCGTTGTCTTGATCTATATGGTGCATATGGCACGATTTTTTTTTATATTTGTCACATGGTATAGTTGTATTGTCAGAATGAACAATTACAATGTCAGAGAAGTTTATATTTTTCATACTATCAACCTTAAATTTTTGTCATCCATTAGAAATTTTATTGTCGATTTTAACAAAATAAATGTTACCAATGAAATTCATTCTAATTATAAACAACATATGTCAAAAGGCTCAAATCTAAACATGACTTGCTTCTATCTTCGAAGAAAAGAAAGCTCACAAAAAAAATCATAAGCAAATTATATTAAACTTTATGATAATATGTGTAATATCTAGTACTTTATGAAGCATGTTATTTATTTTCATTTTATGTAATATAGTACTTTATGATAATGTAGCGTAATTTCAAACCATATTAAAGATGACAGGACATGTCAGTGAGTATGACAGGAATGATTATGCATTTTCTTCCTATTTTAATCATTCTCTTCTTCTTCCTATGTGATATGGACCGTCACTCATATTGGTCGGTAGGATTATCTCAAACCATATTGAACCTGTCATGATATATATGGAATCATGACAGGATTGTGTTATATTAATTTAACCCAAACTAGTCCATATTGAACCCGTCAGGATATATAAGAAATTATGACATGATAGTTTTAAATCATATGAATGCGCAAAAACGAATATGCGAAATATCATTAATGAAGAAAATTACATTAACTACTTTTGACTAAATATCAATTTTACCAATTCCAACCACACAAATTACGTTAACTACTTTGAAACCATATCGGCCATGACTTGCTTCTGTCTTCGAAGAAAAGAAAGCTCACAAAAAAAGTCATAAGCAAATTACATTAAACTTTATGATAATATGTGCAATATCTATTACTTTATAAAGCATGTTATTTATTCACGGATTAAAGAACTGTAAAGTTTCCATCCCAATAAAAGAGGATAAGTACATCCCAAGCAGGACAAATAAAGAACTATGACAAGATATTAACTCTACTAATTCCTTTTTAGGAGTACATCCCTGACATGATATATATAAAAAATTTATTTATATATCTTGTCATTGGGACTTTGTTCCTCGTGTTGACATCTCTCTCCCATAATGTAACCTACCAGAAGGAATCATAATGTAACTTACCAGAAGGAATCATCTGTCTCCCATAAAGTTGGCTACAAATCACAGTCTATTATTAAGATGTATGAGTCATGTGTACGTGTATCTCAGTCTATGCTTTTAGGTATTTTCTCGGATTGAACAATTATAATATCGGAATGAATAATTTTGTCACACGGTATAGTTGTATTGTTGGAATGAACAATTACAATGTCAGAGAAGTTTATATTTTTCATACTATCAACCTTAAATTCTTATCATCCATTAGAAATTTTATTGTCGACTTTAAGGAAATAAATGTAACCAATGAAATTCATTATACCTATAAACAACATATGTCAAAAGACTTAAATCTAAGCATGAATTATTAAGAAAATTCATTAACCCAAACTAATTTGTATTGAACACGTCATGATATATATGGAGTCATGATAGGATTGTGTTAAATTCTATGAATGTTATCTTGTCATAGACCCGCAATTATTTTCCTGATTTTGACTGTTGATTTTCCTGTCAACCTAAGATTGCACTTTTTCATTTAGTTCAGATCATAGGTCTTCTGACAGGATATACAAATAACTGTGAAATGATATTAACCCTACTAACTCATTTTCATGAGAGTAAATAAACCGTCATAAATTGACGAGGGTGGCATTTCAGAAAATTGGTCGCCGATGTATTTTCTTCCTATTTTAATCACTCTTCTTCTTCCTATGTGATTTGGACTTCCACTTATGTTGGTCGGTAGGATTATTTCAAATTATATTGATCCTGTCATGATATATATGAAATCATGACAGAATTGTGTCATATCAATTTAACCCAAACTAGTCCGTATTGAACCCGTCAGGATATATATGGAGTCATGGCAGGATTGTGTTAAATTCTATGAATGCGTGAAAACGAATATGCGAAATATCATTAAGGAAGAAAATTATATTAACTACTTTCGACTAAATATCAATTCAACTAAGTCCAACAACACAAATTACATTAACTACTTTGAAACCATATCGACCATGACTTGTTTCTGTCTTCGAAGAAAAGAAAGTTCACAAGAAAAAGTCATAAGCAAATTACATTAACTAGGTTCAAAAGTATTATGAGTGGTAAGAGATATTTCAAGAGTTTGGATCTCTTACTACACAATCGTTTTCTTATTTCAGGTGGTATGTTATATGGTTTCTCATATGTCAAAGCTTTGGAGACTTCATCTTCAGCCAAAAGGAAAACAACACGTTCAATTCTATCATCGCAATGTCGATATGTACAATACATGTGAAAACGCCAATCTCCTTGGGTACATGGTACAAATGCACGGATTGTCATTGGACGAATACTTCATGTCAGTGGTGTTCATATTTTTATCACATGGTATATTTGTATTGCGTGCAATTATCATTGGACGAATACTTAATGTCGGTGGTGTTTATATTTTTGTTACATGGTATATTTGTATTGTCGAAATAAACAATTGCAATGTCAAAATAGTACATCCATGACATGATTCACAAGGGGATCAAATAGGCTAATATTAAGGATCAAATCAGTTCATCATTCACAAGGGGATCAAACAGGCTAATATTAAGGATCAACTCAGACTTTTATGTAAACATTAACCCTTGATTAATGACCGAAATCTACAGTTGAGCAGCACCAGGGTCACAATCATGAATTTTCATTGAAGATGAACTACGCTTCAAAGCCGGGAAACTCCCCTTCCTCGGTTCGGAGTCGAATTTGGATTCTTAAGCGGCGGTTCCTCTTCCCCTTCCACCGTCTCATCAAACCCCATCGCCTCTATCACCTCACCGAGCAACTTCCTCCTCCTCTCGCCGTATGCCTCCCCGCAACCAGCCGCCACCGTGTCTTCTGCCAGCCTCATGGCACCGGCTACCGTCTCCGCCGCACCATCGTGAGCCTCATCCACAACACCGATCTCCCTCCCCCGCCCCGTCGGAACCTTCTTCCCGGCGATCCCCCGGCCGCGCTATCTTGCTCCGCACCACCGCCATGAACCACCTGGGGATCTTGATCCCGAATTCCAGCTCGCTCATGTACAGGAACCCTGTAGGATCTGTGCGTTAGAATCAAGGGAACTGAGACACAAAGGTGTTCAGTTCCTATGGGCAGCGGAATAACAAATAAACAAGTTATCAAGACAAATTACTTAAGGTGGAAACCTTTGATAACCAACTAGTTATCTAGGATAAAAACCACCCCTCTTGCGAGGATTGAAAAAGTCTACTTGTATATTAACTTTGATTACAACTTCCGAACTCAGCAGTTCAAACCTATCTCTCAGGCTAACCCCAGTTCCCTAGTCAATCACAAATTAACACAAAAAGACTTACTTCGACTCAGCTCTTCTTCTTTCTTCTTCTTTAGTTCTGATGCACTTTAAGAGCTCGTAAAAATGCATAACCTAATTGCACCAGCAACATCATGTATATATAAGACTTATTTGTCAAGGAAAGATCTCGGAAGAGAATCCCTTGAACAAACAAATCCCGTAAATACATGATGAATATTTTATATCTTAACAAAATAAGACACAAAATATTCTCTCACCCAAATCCTAATTTACATAATCCTATAAGAATATTCTATATGTAAACCGGCCAAGATCTTCATTTGATAGCATCCGGATTTGGTGAGAAAATCTTCTTCAAAGATTCTGTTGAAGATTCTGGGAAACCACCGACGCGGTTCCCATCCAGTTCCCTTGATCTTGAACTGCGCACACTTGGACTTGATTTTCCTTTATCTTTTCACCTGTTCAAGTCACTAGAGAAACCAGTTAATCTTAAGTGTTTGTCATCGTCAAAACAAGGAGAAACAGAGGAAGGGAACTTCATGGGAACTGAGGTTCGAAAAGTTCCATTCCAACAATTTCCCCTTTTTTGATGATGACAAACAAATACCAACATATAAGCATATAACCAATAGGCAGTAAAGGAGTTAGATTATGGAAGCAGAGATACTGAGGAGATTGCTTCATAGTTCCCCCTTAATTTTTGACAATGATACTTAGTTCCCCCTTAACACGATACCGGTCCTATTGGTTCCAGGATTCCAGAATCTATTCCCCCTTTTGACATCATCGAAAAGATAGATTAGATACAGTATAAAACAGAGAATAACTCAGAGGGAAACATGTCAATCGCAAGAACAAGGCACAACTTAGCAAAATGATTTCATTAATTAAGCTAAAGAGGCACAATATATAGCAGACACAGGCAAGGGAGACAAACAACAATGCTGAAAGAAAGTAACCAACAACGCAGAGCAGCTAATAAGCAGGGGAAATCCTAGGGAATCTAAGCCAGAAACTGACAAAAGAGCATCAGGGGGAACGGGGAGGCATCCTAGCAGCAAGCTCCCTGATGGCAGAGGTGAGTTCCCTAAGAGCGGCACAAACATCAGCGTTGGAGGACAGCAAAGCGGGTTCCGCACTCTCAGACTCAGCAGCTCGAGTTTTCTCAGACTCAGCAGCTCGAGTTTACTTCAGACAGGAGAGTGACCTCATCGTCGTCGAAGTCAGCGCGTAGGCGCTTTACAGCAGAGGTGCCGACGGATTTCTTTGATATTTTGGGAGGCAGGGACTCCAAGGGGGAGATATCTTCTCCCTGATCATGAGCTTCTAGGGGAGACGAGTGCTGTTGGGAACTTGCAGGGCTGGCATGGTGGGATAGGCCTTTTGAGGAGGAGGGTGCCGGCTTTGATAGAGTAGCATCAGGCGAGGGTTCTTTGTGGGAGGATGAGGAGGGTACCACAGAGAGTGTTTGGGCTTTTTGTGGAGAGGACGGGGTGAATTCAGTGGGTGCCGATTTTTGTGGGGTGGCCGTGGGAGTGGGGAGCGATGTCGCAGGTGTTGGGGTGGCAACATCGGAGGTAGAGGTGGGGATGGCAGCGGCAGACGGCTGAGCATCGGAGGCCACGGGCGTTGAAGATCGTCCGTGAGCCGCCAAGAACTCAAGATCGGCTTGAGAGAGAGAGACCTGAATAGTCTTGTCTGCCATGGGAGCTTTGTGGGGAGAGAACGGCAAAATTAGGGTTTTGAAATCTGAGAGAAGGAGAGAGCTCAGAGATGATCAGTGGAGACCTGGGAATAGTGCATAGTTCCCCTTAAATAGAGCAGCAGATCTTCCAAAAATCTCCAACGGCTACAAGATCAGATCGTCCAGAAATTCCTTAATGACGAAGATAAGAATTTCCCAAATTTTATCCAAATCTCCAACGGATGGAAAGAAGTCCCATCAGAAATACTCTCCAACGGCTACTGCTTTCAAGTTGCCATAAATACTCTGAGCAGAAAATACCGGGAATCGAGGCAGCGTCAGAGATCAAGCGGCAAGAAGCACAACCAGTTCCCCCATAGTTCCTTATCAGTTCCTGGCTAGGGAAATTCTTGGATGCATATATGTGGGGAATGTAAAACATGAAGAGAACACATCCAAGAGCATGAAAAATATCAGGAAGGCATTTTTGACGCTAAGCTAGTAAATTCCCAGTTGTGGACAAATAAAGCATGGATCATAGGGAACTACTAGGGAAGCCAGGCCAGGGTTAGCTTATAATCAATCATCATTTTGGCTTATTATGAGGGTTCAGAGATCAGATTGATTATATATTGTTGAAATAAGAGCACAAATGAAGTCCACATAACATATGAAAGCATAAATATGGCACCTCAGAAGACATAACAATGAGCACAAGAATGCAGAGAGGGACAAGAAATGCAATAAACACAGTTCCCAACGAGTTACCAGATAAACTAATAAATCAACAATCTAGTCAGGACCAGGGAAATAGCCAAGGAAACCCAGAACCTCTAATCAATGGAAATCATGCCAAGAAGGAGTCTAAAATACTCATAAGGTTCTCGATTAAGGGCTTTAGTGAATATATCAGCAATTTGTTCCTCAGTACGACAATGTTCCATAACAATGATCTCTTTTTCCACATTATCTCTCAAAAAATGGTGCCTTATGTCAATATGCTTAGACTTGGAATGAAAGACAGGATTTTTAGAGATGCTAATGGCACTAGTGTTATCACAAAGAATTTTGAGAGGGCCATAGGATTTACCAAAGTCCGCGAGTTGCTGTTTGAGCCATAGGACTTGAGCACAGCACGCAGCAACAGCAATGTATTCTGACTCAGTTGTTGAGAGGGAAATGGACGTTTGCTTCTTAGAACCCCAGGAGACCAGACAGGGGCCAAGGAATTGAGCCATTCCAGAAGTGCTTTTCCGATTTTGAAGAAATCCAGCATAGTCAGCGTCGGTGTAGGAGATGAGCTCAAAGTCGCAGTGATTGGGATACCATAGACAGAGATTGTCAGTTCCCTTCAGATAGCGAAGAATCCTTTTCACAGCTGCCATGTGCTTAGTGCGAGGATCAGCCTGAAAGCGAGCACAAAGACACACAGAATACATAATATCTGGCCGACTGGCAGTGAGATAGAGAAGGGAACCTATGATTTGCCGATACAGAGATTGATCAACCTTTGGATCAGAATCTTCCAGCGTGAGCTTGGTTGCTGGGGAAATAGGAGTGGTAAAAGGCTTGCTTGTGTCCATCTTGAATTTCTTCAGAAGTTCCTTCACATACTTCTGTTGATGGACCTGAGTTCCCTCTGAAAGTTGATGAACTTGAAGACCTAGGAAGAAGGTCAGTTCCCCAATCATGCTCATCTCGAACTCACTGCTCATAAGATTCTTGAATTTTTCTACAAGAGAGAGGTTAGTGGATCCAAAAATAATATCATCGACATATACTTGAACAACCAAGATATCATCTTGGACTTCCAATAAGAATAAAGTTTTGTCAATCAAACCTCTTCTGTATCCATTGGATAACAGGAACTGAGCAAGGCGGTCATACCATGCTCGAGGGGCCTGCTTTAGCCCATAGAGAGCTTTGTCGAGGAAGTAGACATAGTCAGGATGGTCTCTGTCCTCAAACCCAGGTGGCTGCTTGACGTACACTTCTTCTTGAAGAACGCCATTGAGAAAGGCAGTTTTGACATCCATTTGGAAGAGCTTGAAGCCTTTGTGAGCAGCATAGGCAATCATGAGGCGGATGGCCTCCATTCGAGCAACAGGAGCAAAAGTTTCATCATAGTCAATGCCCTCTTGCTGATTGTACCCTTGAGCAACAAGACGAGCTTTGTTTCTTGTGACAATCCCTGAATCATCAAGCTTGTTGCGAAAAATCCACTTGGTTCCTATGATAGTCTTGTTGGGAGGACAGGGAACCAAACGCCAAACTTTATTCCTATCAAATTGATGAAGTTCCTCTTGCATAGCATTGATCCAATCCGGGTCAGTGAGAGCTTCTTTGTAGTTCTTGGGCTCGACCATGGATAGGAAGGCATTGAAGGCACATAAATTCTTCAGATAGGAACGAGTGGTAGTGGTTGGCTTGTGATAGGGAGTAAAGATGAGATCCACTGGATGTGAGCCTTTGTACTTGTAGTTGGGAACAGGAATAGAATCATCGGCAGGGGTTGGCAGAGAGCCTTCAGTTGCAGAGATAGAAGAATCACCAGAGTTCTCTGCCGAAGCAGTGCCAGAGTTCCCATCAGTTGTAGCCTCTGAGTTCCCAGCATTCTCTGACTCAGAAGTAGGAGAATTTGAGTCTGGGGAATCATCACCAGAGGGAGAGTCAGAGTTGCCAGTAGGAGTGGCTGGAGAAGGCGGCTCAGCTGAGTCATCCCCAGACATGTTGAGAGTGAACTCAGGGACAGCAGGTCCAGCTTCATCAGACTCATCATCAGCGCTGTGAGGAATAGAGGATACCTGTTGCATGTTAGAAAAAGCAGACTCATTGAAAACAACATGAACACTTTCCTCCATCTTTTGTGTACGAAGGTTGTACACTTTGTATGCTTTGCTGTTGCTGATGTAGCCAAGGAAAATCCCTTCATCACTTCTGGGATCAAATTTCCCAATAGGATCTTTGCCATTATTGTGCACAAAGCACTTGCATCCGAAGACCCGAAGATGGGAAATGTTGGAAACTCGGCCTTTGATGAGCTCATAGGGGGTCTTCTCTGTTATAGGGCGAAGCATAGCACGATTCAGAATGTAGCAGGCGGTGTTGACAGCTTCAGCCCAGAAACGATGAGGAAGACCAGCAGAGAGGAGCATAGTGCGAGACATGTCCTCTAGAGTGCGATTTTTCCGTTCAACGACTCCATTTTGTTGAGGAGTGCGAGGAGCAGAGAAGTTGTGAGAGATTCCATTGTCCCTGCAAAAGGTTAGAAATTTTGCATTTTTGAACTCCGTTCCATGATCGGAACGTATGGCCCGAATAGTGTGGCCAAGGGAGTTTTCAAGAGTAGGAACTACAACAGAGAATCTATCAAACACTTCATCTTTTGATTTAAGAAATATAGTCCAGGTGAAGCGTGAAAAATCATCAACAAGTACCAGAATGTACATGTTTCCCCCAAAGCTTTGGGTACGCATGGGACCACATAAATCCATGTGAACCAGTTCCAGAGGAAGAGAGGAACTGATCACATATTTAGATTTAAAGGAGCTTCTTACCTGTTTCCCTCTAACACAGTCTGAGCAGACGTGGTCCTTGTCAACTTGAACAGAGGGAAGTCCTCTCACCAGTTCCCTTTTGTGGAGCTTGTGAATAAGCAGAGGGCTAGCATGGCCAAGTCTTTGGTGCCATATGGAAGTTCTATCAGCAATGGTAGACAAGCAAAGATTTTCTTCAGGGATGAAGCTTGTGTCAACAACATAGACATTGTTGTACCATTTCCCTTTCAAAAGGGTTTTGTGAGTCTCAGGATTCAGCACAAAGCATTCCTTGGGAGTGAATAGAACATGGTTCTCCCCTTGATCACACAGCTGAGACACACTCATTAGATCAAAGCCTAAATTATCAACAAGGTGAACATCACTTACCTGGATCTTTTCAGTGAGATCCACACATCCAACGCCGCAGATGGCTCCTTTCCTTTTGTCGCCGAAGGAAATCTTTCCTCCGTTGTATTGCTGAAGTGAGTGTAATTTCTTCTTGTTCCCAGTCATGTGACAAGACGCTCCACTGTCTATGTACCATTTTTCTTCTTTGCTCACTTCAACCTGCGACATTAAACATCATTTCTTACGAACCTAGGTCGGTTTACCGTTCCCGGGTTTGTTAGGAGAGGAGGTCTTAGGCAGATTAGTAGGATGAGTTCCCTGTGAAGAATAATAATAATAGGGGTCATTCAAATCAGAGATTTCAGTTCTCTTCCTATTGTCCTTTCTCTTGAAATTCCTTTTCTCAGAAGCTTGTTCCTCGTCCCTGTATTTCTTGTTGCATTCATCAATGTTGTGACCCTGGTTCCCACAGTACCAGCAAACACGGTTGTTGGGAATCCAGAGATACTTACCCTTCTTTCTGAAGGGAACTGAGTTGGCTTTCTTTCTTTCCCTTAGATCAATCTTCTTCCTGGGATGGTTAGGAGCTGAGCGACCAATTTCCTTATACATCTCATGTATCTTAGAATCATTAGGAGCACAAGGAAGATTTTTATTTGACACATTTTCAAGAACTTTAATTCTCTCTTCCAGGTATTCATTCTTGCATTTAGCAGTTTGTAGAGCTAAATCAAGTTTTTCATTTCTAGCCTGGACTTCATTTGCTACCAACTCATAATCATAATGAGCATCACATAGAGTATCAGAAGGATCACGAGGGGAGTATCCTATACCAGCTCTAGCTTTCACAAACACAGTTTGATTAATAGTCTTTTCATGAATGCATTCAGTCAGAGAATCAAGTTTTCGTATGATAGACTGTAAGAGACCATTATCAGAAGAGGAACTAGCATGGGAACTTTCACCAAGATTCAATTTATCATGCAAGTCACAAGTAGGGCAAACAGCATGCGGAGATATGCTGGATTTAGAGGCATCCTCAACTTTCTTACACCAAACAGCGTTTTCTTCAGTTAAGCAAGAAATTTCTTATTCATTTTCAGTAATCTTTTCTTGCAAGGTGTTGTTTTCTTCACTGAGTTTGATAATTAATTTAATCAAGTGCTTTTTATCAAACTTAGTAAGAGTTTCAGTGAGTTCTAGTACCTCAGGTTTGGAGGGGACAGATTCAGTGCTTGAGTTGTCAGACGCCATGAGGCAAAGGTCAGGGGAACTGAAGAGGAGTTCCCTAGCAGAGGAAGCTTCAGCAATTAAACACTGTCCAGAAGATAGATCGTCTGGTTCCCCATCAGATTCTTCATCAAAGTTGCCCCATGTGGATGTAGCAACCAACGCCCTTTTCTGTTGTGGTTCTGCATCATCCTTCTTGTTTGAGCAGTTCTTAGCAAGATGACCAATCTGATTGCATTGGTAGCACCTGAATTCCTTGTGTTCCCTCTTGAACTCCTTCCTAGGGAACTTGCCTTTCTGAAAATTCCTAACAGTACGAGTTAGAAGAGCCGTGATCTCATCATCATTTTCTTCATCAGAATGTTCATCGGTCTTTAGTCTTTCCATGACTTTGGTCAGCATAAGGGCGATGCTTTGATCAGTTTTCACTTGTTCAGTTCCCTTAGTCTTGTCTTCCTGTCGTTGGAGTTGACCAATGATTTCCTGGACAGGGAGGACTCTGATTGAAGGAGTTTGCAGCATTATGCTCTGAGTCATTTCGAACTTTGAGTTAAGTCCGTTGATAATCACCATGGATTTGGACCACTCTTCTGGAGGAGCATCACAGGCTGTGAGTTCATTGCATAGAATCTTGAAACGAGAATGATAAGAGGATACATTCTCGGTTTCAAGCATCTTAAATCTGTGATATTCTCCTTGTAGGTCAAACTTCCTACTGTTTTGAAGATCTGTACTTCCCAAGTTGAATTCCCTGAGAGCTTTCAGCATATCTTTAGCATTGTCAATTCCAATGACCTTATCTTGATCGGTCTTGGACAGAGCATTGAGAATGTATTGACGAGCCTTTGCATTTTTCTCTTGTTGAACAAATTGCTCTTGAGTCCATTCAGCGGGAGGCAAGTCCTTGGTAGCATCCTTTGGATCTTTTGGCTTAGGATAATTACCATTTTCCAAGACTAGCCAGCACTGCATGTCATTGGTTTGCATGAAGCCAATGAGTTGTTGAGTCCACCAGTTGATTTGCCCATTCTTGAGAATGTATGGCTTGTTGATGGACACTCCGAGTTCAGGTTCGTTGTTACGAGTCATCTTTGGAAACCTGCTTATGTAAACACACAATCTAGAGCGCTCGCTCTGATACCAATTGTAGGATCTGTGCGTTAGAATCAAGGGAACTGAGACACAAAGGTGTTCAGTTCCTATGGGCAGCGGAATAACAAATAAACAAGTTATCAAGACAAATTACTTAAGGTGGAAACCTTTGATAACCAACTAGTTATCTAGGATAAAAACCACCCCTCTTGCGAGGATTGAAAAAGTCTACTTGTATATTAACTTTGATTACAACTTCCGAACTCAGCAGTTCAAACCTATCTCTCAGGCTAACCCCAGTTCCCTAGTCAATCACAAATTAACACAAAAAGACTTACTTCGACTCAGCTCTTCTTCTTTAGTTCTGATGCACTTTAAGAGCTCGTAAAAATGCATAACCTAATTGCACCAGCAACATCATGTATATATAAGACTTATTTGTCAAGGAAAGATCTCGGAAGAGAATCCCTTGAACAAACAAATCCCGTAAATACATGATGAATATTTTATATCTTACCAAAATAAGACACAAAATATTCTCTCACCCAAATCCTAATTTACATAATCCTATAAGAATATTCTATATGTAAACCGGCCACGATCTTCATTTGATAGCATCCGGATTTGGTGAGAAAATCTTCTTCAAAGATTCTGTTGAAGATTCTGGGAAACCACCGACGCGGTTCCCATCCAGTTCCCTTGATCTTGAACTGCGCACACTTGGACTTGATTTTCCTTTATCTTTTCACCTGTTCAAGTCACTAGAGAAACCAGTTAATCTTAAGTGTTTGTCATCGTCAAAACAAGGAGAAACAGAGGAAGGGAACTTCATGGGAACTGAGGTTCGAAAAGTTCCATTCCAACAAACCCCCTGTCGTTCCTCATCACGACGTAGTCGTGGCGGCGATCGTCGGGATCGGGAGCGAGACCAGGTCGAAGACCAGCTGTCGGAGCTCCGATGACATCCGGATTAGGTTTCGCTTGGTCGTAGCCGGGGAGTAAGGAGAGGAGGAGAAGGCACGGGCTAGGCCGTAGCCGTTGGAGAAGTATTTGCTCTGCGCGGTGGTGATGAGCGCACTGCCCCTCGCTGGCTTCTCTGTTTGCAGAGTGTGCCATAGCTGAGGCCCAACCTTCAACAGCTGAGATGTGTCCTCTACCGCCACAAGCACCAACACCAAACAAGACACCCAGATGAGAAACAGCATATCTCAAACAGATTATAATGGTAATCAGAGAAGCTTCGTGTATGATGTTTATTAAGTTTTTGTTTTGTTTTAGTTAGATGGTTTTGAGTTAATTTGTGGTAAATCTTGAGAAATCTAAAAAATTAAATGAATTTGAGTATGTTTGGGTTTAGGAGGGAAAAATTAGTTACTTATTTGAGAGGGAAATTTTGGAGGGAATTTTGAGAGAGAAATTTGGAATAGAAATAATAATTAATAATATTTGTATATTTTTTTGTTTTTTATTTTCCTTTTCTTTTCTTTAATTTTATTGATTTAATTTGTTTTGTAAATAAAAAAAAATTATTATTTTGCACAAATACACCAAATGGTGTATATATGCAAAAAAAAAAAAAGTCAATCCGGTATTCTTGTAAATGAAAAATCCATTTAGAATATATATACAAATCGGTGAATAAAATAGTGTACGTTTATATGTCACTCTAATATTAATGCATGAAAAAGGGGCAACTCTTGCTATTTATCAATAGTGAAAGGCTAATAGAACGTGATATGAAATATCTCATAGTTAATATATTATATTCTGTAATCATATGACGAATTATACAACTTTTAATTCCTCTTTGTTTGGTTACAAATTACTTTATGACAAATGCAAAATTCCAACCACCACTCTCCACTCCATACCAAATTTAAATTGGTAGTGTATTTCAATTTGTTCAATCACACGTCATCAGTATTTCCATGTTATTTTTTTCTAATGTGTATGAGATAATTAAAAAAATGAAATTCTAAAACTAAACAATTATTTGTTCCGTTAATAGAAAAAAATAATCTTTATGAAAAGCAAAAAAAAAGAGTAAAATGACTTTATTTAGTGTCCCTAAAAAGTGTAACACTTAAGGGTAAATGGATAAGTAGATTTCCCCAATCTCAACCGCCTGAGTAAAGAATTTTCTCATACGTATATGTCACTTTTATTTTATTAATTCCATGAATATTTTTTCTTACTTTTTCGTCATCTGCAAGTCATGCGAAAAAATTAGACAAACACTTAGAGAGTTAAGTCGAGGCCGGCTACTCAAGCAACGGTAATACTGTTTTCTAAGCAACGGAAATAATAATTCAGACAAGTAGCGATAACACAATTTTTTAAAGAGAAAAACTCAATTACCAAATAATTGCCTTGAGAAAAACTTGTACTCTTAATAAAATTTAAAATGTCTAATTGTATTATTATTCAAGTTGTATAATCTCGCAAGTCCTATATCCACTTAGGCTTCGTTCGGTAGAAAAAAAATTCAACTTCAACTAGTTGAAGTTTAAGTAAAAACTTCATGTTGGGGGGGAGACATTAAGCATTTGCTTCAACTAGTTGAAGCAAATCAAGACAAATTTTAACTTCAACTAATTGAATCCGATTTTCTACCGAACACAGCCTTAGTCTCACACAAATCCTAGACTTTTAGACTCCAAGTGTAATCAACTAAACAATCACAAGAACATAAGAAACCCCAAATAAAGTACTTCACATGAAGTTTGTACCTTGAATCTCGATCTCGATCACCTGGAATACTCGTAGCTATGTTGTACCTTTCTCAAAGGTATACACGAATATATATATAGTCAAAGAAAGAGACGGCCCATTAATTAATTACCCAAACAACCCACTAAGTGCTAAGTAAGGTAACTAACAATATCTTTTCTAATCTTAAGCACTAAATCAAATATTCACTTTTTCCTTCTATAGAATCTTCAAAGATATGCTAAAATATTTCTCTTTCTTCAAGCCTTGCAGCCGAAAAAATCGTTGAAATCTTCTGTCCATAATTAGCATACTTTCCAAAGTTCCCAGCGCGGTCTTCTCTGCGTCACCGCATCGTTCCTTTCACGTTTCCCTTTCTTCTTTCTCCTCACAGTACGCATATCATCACATTGTTATGCTCAACATCCCTATTCCATTGTTGAATCGTCATTCCTTCACTCCTCTGTTTTGCTTCTTTTTCTGATTTTCATTGTTTCTTAATTCTTTCGCTTTCCCTAAAACTCATAGAAGCAACATAAATCATAAGACTTAATAGTGTTTATCACATCAAAACTAGAGCGATTATCGTCGTTCCAACACAAAGGTTCCCATACGACTCTTAAAGTAAGAAGTACGAAATAATTTAAGCACTTGAATCAAAGGGAAGAAATGGGTGAGATTAAGTGACATAGTGATATTTTCGTAGATATCACAAACTCTCTTTTTTCGGTCCATATTTTTTTTTCATGATGGTTCTAAATTGTTATCCTTATGTTCACATGTAAACACTAGATGTTCGTTTATTTGTACAATAAAGTTTATATATTAATACTAGATGTTCATACAGTTTGTACTAAAAAGTTTACAAACTAAAGTAAATTAGAGATGTACAAACACACTATATACTAGAGATTCTTGAATATATCAAGTGTGAACTAGATTCTAGTGTGTAAAGGGAATCATAAGCATAATATATAATTATTAACCCATCACCCTTTACGTTTATTCATTTTTACTTGGTCATTGATGTTCATATGTAACATACACATGTTCATATATCAATTCTATAAAGTTCATGTGTAACATGCACATGTTCATGTTTGAAATTCTTTTAACTTGGACTTTGAGGTTTATATGTAACATGCACACGTTCATATATTAGTTTGTAACGTTCATTTATAACATGCACATGTCGTATATTTAATTTGAAAATTCTTTTACTTGGTCATTGTGTGTTGATGTTCATATATGATAATGTCAGGGTTCATATAGAAATGAAAATAACAAGGGAATGTTGTTTGGGAAAGTTGAACCTAAGACCTTATGGTACTTCACATATTCCATTACGAGGTAGGCTACGAGCCTTTGTTATTTTCAAATAACAGGGACTGGAAAACGTGCGCTACAATCGACGGATGTGATCGCTTCACACGCTCTCGCTGTTCACACCTGATCCCGAATCAACACTTGGAACCCATTGGCAAATCCAAGAAATATTGAAAGAGGATTTACAATGTAATTAATGGTGGATTGATAAATAGTAGCGATGGATTGAGTATTATTGTTATTAACCAAAATTTTGAACCAATAAATGATAATAAAGATATATTTCATATGATTTTTTTTAATTTTTACATAACAAGTATAATTATTTTTAAATTTATAATTTTAATAGATTTTTCTTTGCACACGTTCCTTTAATTTTAAGACTAGTATCTTAATAGTTAAAAAAATTATTTAATTATGAAAATATATTATAAAATACACTATCCAAGTTAGGGGTGAGCATCGGTCCGAAACCGAACCGAAAAAACCAAAAACCCCAGAAACTAAATTGAAAATCGAACCGAATTATATTAGATCGGTTCGGCTAAAAATATCAAAAAAACCGAATTTGCTAATTCTTCACAATTTCTTAATTTTCTTCTTCTTACCTGCAATCCTGCATATATGAGGCTACTGAAGAATCAGAATTTCTCAACTAAGGCTACTGCAAAAGTGCAAATAGCCAAAACATCATATTGCAATGCAGAATTTTTCAACGAAGCACAGAATAAGCAATTTCAGTCTACATAATTCATATACCAACTTTGTTAGTATTTGTACAGTGAATAATGTGAAATTGTATATCAGTATATGAATGAAAAGCAAGTAACATCAAACGGCAGGAACTAGGAAGTAATAAAAACTGGCCACATGCATCCGACAAACAGGGGGCTGGGACTGGAAGCAGGGGACAGTCGGAGTCTGGGAGCTTGGAGGAGGCGGGCGAGTTTGGAACTTCGAAGATTCAACAGGTAGGGGTAGGGCCGGCTGAGCAGTGAGTAGACTCCAAAGGGACCAAAGCTACGGATTCATCATATGGGCTTTTTTTTTTTTACCTAAACCAACCTAACATCTTCAAGACAGCCCATTTATTTTTTAATTTCGGTTTAACCGAACCGAAATTAAACCGAAACTCCAAAATACATGAACCGAAAACCGAATCGAATTATTTCGGTTTCGGTTTAGATCGGTTTTTTCAGTCCGGTTCGGTTAAAAATTTCGGTTTATCCGAACCGTGCTCAGCCCTAATCCAAGTACATATCTATCTATATATATATATAGCTAACCAGTTTGACATCTTATAAAAGAAATAATGAAAAAAATGAAAAGAGGGAGTGGGCAGAGGAGGAAAAGAAGTATATACGTCCTCTGACGCTCCCTCAACAATCACATGTGTCTTAATTTGTTAACAGCGAAAAAAGACTTATGCTTACCAAAAGAAGTAGATTTTGTTTTACTGAGTTCATTGATCAAGACCGGTTGTTTATAGATTTCCTAGGGTTATATGCCAATGTTGAACTCTACAATGTCAAGGTCGGTTTCCTTTTTTCCACTTGGCCTTACTCCCTAATTGATTAAGGTAGCACAATGTATATTCACATTTCATAAAAGAAGGCTTATGTAATACACAAACATATGCAAAATTTTCAATTTATGATACACATATACATGACCTCTAGAGCAAAAATTAATTATGATACCTAAGATTCAACAACATGACATTGATGCTTGTTATGTTAATTGTTAAGCAGGAAGGCATGCATGAAACTTAATAGATATTGGCAAATTAGGGGAGAAATCACGAAACCAACCCATATACTAACCTAAATACTGATATTCTGAACTAAATGGAAACTAAAATTGGGAGATGAACGCAAGATATTCAAAAACTTACTCATAGATTAGACAACATGTCGTTGTGGTTCCTAATTGCGTTCACAGGAGAATAGGAGATGACGCATTTGTAAAGAAGAATAGGAGGTGGTGGGACGACAGTGGGAGAAGAATTGGCCAAAAAGTGCAGATCCTGATTCGCTCCTGATATAGAAAAGCAACCTGATGAAAGAATTATGTCATTTAATCAAATGTGTAATTACTGATTATGAAGGGAGATCGTTTATGGAGATATTTAATCCGATGATTTTAGGTAGTCATAGTGCTTTGCTAGAAGCCAATTATGATTTATGGACTATATGTTATAAAGTATATCATAAAGTCTATTGCTATTATTACCGGGTCCTACGAGATCACACCCTTAGAGTTTGGACTGGATCAGTTTATTGGGAGACATATTATATAAAGTATATAATATAAAGTTATAAAGGATATAACTTGAGAGATAAGGATTGTTAATAATTAAGTGTTATTATTAATAATAAAAGAAATACTTATTTAATTAGGAAATAAGATATCTACACCTGGTATTATAAAATGAGGGTTTTCTAAGAGAAAATCCTAATCCCACAATTTGACCAAGGCTGTCGTATATCCCCTCTCTCTCTCCCTTCGTTCGCCTTCGTTCCTCGCTCTAGCAACCGAGTCCTAGGCGATCCAGATCCGAGCTCGGGTGGACCAAATAGAGGAGTCACACGTGATGCTCTACTCTCTTCATTTCAGCAGGTTAAAACACGCATCAAAATGTATTTGATTCTTCCTATCTTTGATCTATTTGGTTTGTGCATGAGATTCTTGGTTAGATGTTAGGAAATCGTTTTCTGAAATTCCGTTTTACGCATCTAAAATCTCTACAGTGGTATCAGTTGCCTCTTGCATAAATTGATTAGATCAAGTTCAAACTTTTAAATTTTGATGCATGTTCATACTTGTCTTGATTCAAATTAAGTGGAAAATTGATATGTAGATTAAATTTACATGATTAAAATTTAGATTTTAATCGATTGGATTAACAAAGTCTAGAACTTTCAATATGTATATGCATGTAAAATTAATCTACCCATACTTAATTCATATGATTTAATTATACAAGAGATATGATTTTTTTGAATGTTTTAAATCATTAGATAAAAATTTGATTTTCATAAGATAAATTAACTACCCAAATTCTGATTTTTTATGAAATTGTTCGGTGACCTGTTTCCGAATTGTTCGGTGAATTTTGATGAAATTGTTCATCAGATGGAATAGTCAAGTTGTGTGGTCTTGCGAACTGTTCGGTGACTTCCTCGGATGAAGATTAGAATATGATAATCTGCTTTTAACAAAGTGTTGTGATATGCGGTCATATATGCGGTTCTAATATGAAAGTCCACGGTCATGCTTTACTTAATTTGCAGACTTAATTCCGAACAATTATGCGGTCCTGCTTTATTTGTTCGGTGGATAATTTAAAATTGTTAAAGAATTTTTAACGAATTGTTCGGCTTAAAATTGTTCGGCTCACGGTCCTACGGTGGCTGGTTCGGTTAGATCAATAGTAGAATTGTTCGTTGGTGTTGGTCTGCCGGGTCGGCCCGCAGGGGCTGCGTGGTTCGGTGGGCGTGGGTCGATCCGGGTTTGACTCGGACGCGACTCGGTCCGGTTGGATAGATTTGGCGTTTTAGGATAATTTCTTAAACTATAAGATAAGATCTTATTTACCTAATTGGATAATATTTGATATTATCTAAATTATATAATTTTCTAAAAGTTGTTAAGATAGTTTACCACTAGATTTAGATAAGATATTTGATATCTCATCTTGTTTATGCATTTCTTATCCAATAATGCATTTTAATAATTAATTATGATTAATTCTATATATTACTTTTAATTTGAATTAAGAATTTGATATTAAATTATTTATGTCATGAGATGATTTATTTAATTTAATATGTTTTTATTTAAATTAGTTAAATTGGTTATTACTATTAATTAGATTAATATTATTGGTAATATTTGATATTATTATTGCATGCATGTTTTATGATATTATTGCTTGCATGAGGTGACTAGTATGGCCCACATTAGGATAGATAAATACGGTCTGCGTACCGTTATGTTTTTCTTGTATACGATCTGCGTATCGTTATGTATTTTTATAATTTAAATTTCTGCAAGAGAGTTTATTTCAATTATATGTAAGACAAGAAGAAAAAGATCCTAAGAAGAGCAAAGGATGGAGATCCATGGAGGATACTAAGGATGGAGATCCAAGAGTAACAAAAGCCATAAAGATTAGATCTTTAATTTTGGTTTTTGGGGTCATACTAGGATCACATTTAATTACTGCATTACTTGAATGCTTTATTTCCCACTTTGCATGCTTGCTTGTTTGTTTATGTTATTTTGTTCACTAGTAAATAAACAACCATTGCATGCTTAGGTCCCTTAACAGAATATTGAGATCATGCCTTTCCATATCATAACCATGAGGCCCTTGAGATTCGTTGGATAGTTTTCGCCCTAGCGAGGTGTCCTTCCTTGACCTTGGGATAGTGCGGGTATGTCTAATAGGGGCATGTTGCCTTGGTATGGTTACACTCAACAAGAGACCAAAAGGCTCAGTTTTGAATCTTGAGGCATAATGATGAGTCTTACATAAGATGTGGCCATCAACCAAGAGTTATAAGGTGTTATAATTAGTAAAGGAGTTTACTTACCTTGATTACATGAGACTTGGGGAAGTGCCCTAATACGCTCGAGTTTCATCTAAGATAGGATCTTGGAATCATTTTACTCACAAGGGAAAAGATAATTGAGTAGAATGAGCAATAACTTACTGTTTATAGCTTGTCTAAATTTTAAGTTCTTGCATGTCAAGCATAACTTATCTGCATGTTTTTATTCCGTTTTTGTAGTTACTATGTCTTTTGAACACCTCAAATTCACTCTCCGCTCAATTGTTGAGAAAAACAAGTTGAACGACACAAAATTCCTTGATTGGGAAAGACACATGAGAATCAGTCTCAGGTCTGAGGGACAAGAGGATGTCCTTGAAAACCCCATCCCAGAGTTGACTGCCACCTCATCTGATGAGGAGAAGGCAAGTCACAAAAACCTGAAAGAAAAAGAAGAGGGGAACAGTCTCCACTTCATGTATTTACGTTACTGAAATCCTATCAACCAAGTCTCATTCTTGGATATTAGATTCAGGATGTGGTTCTCACATTATTTCGAATGTGCAAGGACTAAGAAATAGGAGACGGTTGCAGAAGGGTGAGATAGATCTTTGCGTTGGAAATGGAGCAAAGGTTGCTGCACTTGCCATTGGAGATTATAGTCTACTTCTACCTTCTGGCAAATGGGTCTTTGAGATCAAGACAGACAAGGATGGAAATGTTTCTGTCTATAAGTCAAGACTAGTTGCCAAAGGATTTAGACAAGTTCATGGTACTGACTATGATGAAACGTTTGCATTGGTCGTTATGATCAGGTCCATTAAGATACTCCTAGTGATTGCCGCTTATTATGATTATGAGATTTGGTAAATCCTAGGAGAATATGCAAGCTTAAAAAGTCCATCTATGGACTTAAGCAAGCATCCAGGAGTTGGAATCTTCGTTTTGATGAAGTGGTTAAAAAGTTTGACTTCATCAGATGCAACGAAGAGCCCTGTGTCTACAAGAAGTTTAGTGGGAGCAAAGTGGCCTTCCTAGTTCTATATGTGGATGACATATTACTCATTGGGAATGACATTCCCATGTTTGAGACAATTAAGGAGTGGCTTAAGAAGTACTTCTCAATGAAGGACTTGAGAGAGGCTGAGTACATATTAGGCATTAAGATCTACAGAGATAGATCTAAGAGACTTATTGGTTTGAGTCAGGGAACTTATGTAGATAAGGTCCTTGAGAGATTCAATATGCTGGACTCTAAGAAAGGGTTCTTGTCTATGCAGCATGGCTTACATCTCAGTAAGAGGCAGTGTTCTAAGACACCTGGTGAGACTGAAAGGATGAACAGGATTCCATATGCCTCATCCATATGATCCATCATGCATGCAATGACTTGTACTCGCCCAGATGTTGCATATGCTTTGAGTATATGTAGTAGGTACCAATCAAACCAGGGTGATGCACATTAGTGTGCAGCTAAGAACATCTTGAAGTACTTACGAAGGACTAGGGATGATCTCTTGATATTTGGAGATGATGACGAGTTGGTCGTCAAGGGTTATACTGATGCTAGTTTTTAGACAGACAGAGATGATTTCGAATCTCAGTCTGGATATGTCTTCATTCTGAATGGAGGAGCCGTCAGCTGGAAGAGTTCCAAATCCAGACATGTTCTACGGAATTACCACATGATCAAACACTATGTTGATAGTGGAGATGTGAGGATGTGCAAGGTGCACACAGACGACAACACTTCAGATCCTTTGACCAAGACCATGTCTAGGCCCAAGTATGACAGTCACACTAGGGCCAAGGAACTCACGCATACTAGAGAGTTCTTTTGAGACATTGTTTGTTTTATGATAAATCTTGTTTATTGTTATTACAGACATTTATGCTTGACTTATATATATGAATTTCATATTATTATTTAATCATTGCTTGGGATTAGATAAAGTATCCAAACAATTTAATAGTTATCAAATGGGCTCATCAAAACTGTTTTGATGAATGAAACCCCATTAACAACAACAACAACAATCGACCTAGTATAGTCCCACCAACGGCAGGATCTGGGGGGTCCATATGTATGCATCCATACCCCGAAGTAAATCGAGAGGATGTTTCTTGACAGACCCAAAAGAAACTGACACCCAAGCATGAAAATAAGCATAAAATAACCAAAAACAAATCAAACTAAAGCCAAGAAAAGAAAAGAAAAGACAACCAAAGCAAAGAAAACACTGCCTGTCCAAGTCAATCCTCAACCCTAATCTTTTCCCTCTAAAGCTTTTTGTTCTGCGCCATGTCCTCTGCCAGTGCTAGGAGAGTCAGATCATGCTGAACTACCTCTTTCCATCTCTTTTTTGGTCGACCTCTACCTCGACGAAACTCGCTGAGCGATAACCATCGTAGTCTAGCTTTGTGCAACTTGTCTCTGACGTCTGCAACTCCCATCCTTGCTCTAATTGAATCATTTTGGATCCTGTCTATCCTTGTATGGCCGCACATCCAGCGTAGCATCCTCATCTCTGCTACCATCAGCTTCTTTTCTTGATCTTTTCTCGTCGGCCAGCATTCTGCATCGTACAATAATGCCGGCCTAACTACCACCTTGTAGAACTTGCCCTTTAGTTTGAGTGGCACTTTCTTATCGCATAAAACTCCTGACGCGCCTCTCAATTTATGCCAGCCCATCTGTATTTTGTGCGTAATGTCTGCATCTATACCACCGTCGCTCTGTACAAAAGACCCCAAGTACTTGAAAGTCTCCTTCTTCGGGACGACCTCCCCACCAAGCTGGACCTCTGCGTCTGTCACATCGCCTCTACCAAAGGTGAACTCAACATACTCTGATTTAGTCCTACTCAACTTAAAGCCCTTTGACTCAAGCTTCTCCCTCTAGAGTTCTAACTTTCTGTTGACCCCATTCCTAGTCTCATCCACTAGCACAATGTCGTCTGCAAACAGCATGCACCACGGTACTTCACCCTACAATGTCCCTGATAACACATCCATCACTATAGTGAATAGGAACGGGCTTAACACCGACCCTTGGTGCAAACCGACGTCGACCCGAAAGTACTCCACGTCTCCTCCTGGGGTACACACGCTAGTCAAAGCACCCTTGTACATGTCTTTTATGATTCTAATGTACGAGCCTAATACTTGCTTCGCTTCCAAGCACTCCCAAATAAGTTTTCTTGGCACTCTATCATACGCCTTCTCCAAGTCAACAAAGACCATATGTAAGTTCCTCTTTCTTTCTCGATATATCTCTATCAACCTCCTTAATAAGTGAATGGCTTCCATAGTTGACATCCCCGGCATAAAACCAAATTGGTTATCGGACATGCTTATGAGCTTCCTCCGCCTTACCTCTAAATTTCTCTCCCACACCTTCATTGTGTGACTAAGGAGTTTGATACCCCTGTAATTGTTGCATTGTTGCACGTCCCCCTTGTTCTTATATAACGGAATCAACTTGCTAAGCCTCCACTCTTCGGGCATTTTCGTAGTCCTGAAGATAGCATTGAAGAGTGTCGTGAGCCAATCTAGGCCTTTTATTCCTAAGCACTTCCAAACCTCAACTGGGATCTCGTCTGGTCCTACTGCTCTCCTGCTCCTCATCCTGCGGATTGTCTCTTTCACCTCCTCCTTTGAGATGCGTCTGCAGAAATTGTTTATGGTCCGACCTTCTGTCTCGTGGTAAGCTTCGGTTTCACCATGCCCATCATTTAGCAGTTTGTCAAAGTATTGTTGCCATCTGTGCTTGATGTCCTGGTCGTCTACCAACACCTTACCTTCATCATCTTTGATGCACCTCACTGTGTCTAGATCTCTGCCCTTTCTCTCCCTAGCCTTTGCTAACCGGTACACCAATCTTTCTCCCCCCTTCTCATCCAAGGCCTTGTACAAACTCTCGAACGCTTTCTCTTTGGCCCTAGCAACGGATCTCTTAGCCTCCTTTTTAGCCGTCTTGTACTCGGTTAACCGTCTTGCCCTTTCCGCATCGTTGGAGCTTCTTGTGAGCTCCTTGTAAGCCACTTGCTTGGCCTTTACCTTTTCTTTCACCTCGTCGTCCCACCAAGCTACACCTTGACCTTTACTGTAGTCTCTTCTGCCTCTGGTCACTCCTAGCACTCCGCACGCCGCCCTGTGAATACACTCTGCCATTTTGCTCCACATCTCGTCCGCACTATCTGTAGCTAGCCATGCTCCCTTAGCATCTGCCTCTTCCTCAATCTTGACACGTAGCAATGGTCCACTAGCCTCAAACAGTCTCCACCATCTTATCCTAGGTTGTGACACGTTGTTGTTTCTCTTAGTCTTACTGCCAGCTATCTCAAAATCCAGGATTAGAAGCCGATGTTGGGTTGTAAGTCCTCCATACGGGATAACCTTGCAATCTTTACAGCTGCGCCTATCTTCTCTTCTAACCATGAAGTAATCTATCCGGGTCTTACAATTCGCGCTCTGAAAGGTCACCAAGTGCTCATCTTTTTTGCGAAACCACGAGTTTGCAATCACACATCCAAAAGCCACATAAAACTCTAACAGAGCCAGACCACTCCCATTCCTGTCGCCAAAACCAAAACCTCCATGCATCTCCTCATATCCATCTTTGTCCCTACCAATGTGACCATTAAAATCACCACCCACGAAAAGTTGCTCTGTCCTCGGAATGTCTCCGATCATTACATCTAAGTCTTCCCAGAATCTTCTCTTTTCTTCCTCATCCAAACCCACATGTGGGGCGTATGCACTGATTACATGAATGCAAGTTCCACCCACCACAAGTTTGATAGCCATCAACCGGTCACTCTTGCGCTCAACCTGAACCACCTGGCCTCTGTGCTCCATGCTGACAATGATACCGACACCGTTTTTTCTCTTTGCTTCACCCGTATACCAAAGCTTCCATCCGTCTATCTCCCGCGCCTTGTTGCCCACCCATTTAGTCTCCTGGATGCACGCAATGTCCACTCTTCGTTGATGGAGGATTTTAACTAATTCAATCGATTTTCCAGTAAGCGATCCCACATTCCACGAACCCAATCTCCACTTTACAACTGCCTTCTTCAAAAGCGCAACGTTGTTGCAATGACCGATACCCGGACAGGGCCCAACTCCCACACTCGGAACAACCATCTCGACCGCCAAATACCTATGAAGTCCATGGTCTAAGTTGTTAACTTGGATACAAATGACTTAATCAAAAGACCATATGTGAGATTGATTGATAACACCGGGTTTTATGTGTTATAAGGACATGGCGATGTCTAATCGTTTACATAGATGTGTATACCGATACGCATCAGACAGACCGATCTTAAGATTCCTCGGGACTTTATTGCGGAGTTCTAGGATTATTCATGATTTGTGAGTTTCTTAGACATGAGTATGATATAATTATCATTTGACTGCTGGTATGTCTTTGACGCTGTCAAACGCTGACCGTAACAGGCTATTATAAAGGCAGTGATTGGGATTGCCAAAAGTTGAGTGAGAGCTATAGTCGTACAAGATTGAATATGTCCTCCTATTCCGTGTATACCACGATACATTTGGAAAGGATTGGTGTCTCGGCCACTTGAAGAGAGAGAACTGTGAAAACGCATGGCCATGCTCGGATGGATTATTAGTAATCATCCGTACTGACAGTTTGATCTCAAGAGTTCAAGAAACGTATTTGACGGTAAAGATGAGTTTCATCATATAGTCAGATAAGACACTTTGTGACAAAGGAATTTTAACATTGCACACTTGTTTTAAGGACAAGTGGGAGATTGAAGGAAATGTGTCCTTTAATCAAAGGTGTAATTACTGATTATGAAGTGCGACCGTTTATGGAGATATTTAATCCGGTGATTTTAGGTAGTCATAGTGCTTTGCTAGAAGCCAACTATGATTTATGGACTATATGTTATAAAGTATATCATAAAGTAGGGTTGTTCATCCGGTCTAATGGACCGGATTTTTGGGAGATGGTGGACCGGGAGACCGGACCGGATAGGTCCGGTCCGGTCTGAATCCGGTCCGGTCCGGTCCAAGACCGGATTGGATCGGATTTAATTTAAATAAATAAATTAATTAAATTCTTATTTAAAATATCTAAAAAAATATCAATAAAATATATATACTCCTAACTTATTAAATTTAAAAAAATATCTATAAAAAATACATATAAATCTCTAAAAAAATATATAAAACATATAAATTACAAAAAAAAAAATTAAAAATTCCGGTCTTCCGGACCGGATTTTTTCCGGGTTTGGACCGGAACCGAATTAAGGGGAAATGGTGGACCGGAGACTGGAGCGGAATTTTACCGGTCCGGTCCGAAAATCCGGTCCGGTCCGGGGATGAACAGCCCTATCATAAAGTCTATTGCTATTATTACCGGGTCCTACGAGGTCACACCCTTAGAGTTTGGACTGGATCAGTTTATTGGGAGACATATTATATAAAGTATATAATATAAAGTTATATAGGATATAACTTGAGAGATAAAGATTGTTAATAATAAAATGTTATTATTAATAATAAAAGAAATACTTATTTAGGAAATAAGATATCTACACATGGTATTATAAAAGGTGGGCTTTCTAAGAGAAAACCCTAATCCCACAATTTGACCAAGGCTGTCGTACATCCCCTCTCTCTCCCTTCGTTCGCCTTCGTTCCCCGCTCTAGCAACCGAGTCCTAGGTGATCCAGATCCGAGCTCGGGTGGACCAAATAGAGGAGTCACACGTGAGGCTCTACTCTCTCCATTCCAGCAGGTTGAAACACGCATCAAAAGGTATTTGATTCTTCCTATCTTTGATCTATTTGGTTTGTGCATGAGATCCTTGGTTAGATGTTATGAAATCGTTTATTGAAATTCCGCTTTACGCATCTAAAATCCTTACACCTGATTCAGTCTCCTCTGCCCAGATCATAGAGTTGATACCTTGTTGGCATGATTCACTCCTCAAAATTCAAAGAGACAGAAAAGAAAAAGTTTAGACCAGATGTCAAGTTTAAGAGTTTAAGGTATCAGTTGAAAAGAAACTGGAATCATGGAAAAGAACGTGGATAATGTATCAGTTTTGAAAAGATGTCATATGACAAGTTTAGGAGATGCCACATGTCAGTAAAATAGAGAGCGAAGTGGTTAAATTTTTCCTACATACATTCCTCTAGCTTAAGTATATAGGGGATATAAAAAAGGCTAGGCAAGAGCATATCATCAAGGTTCGAATAGAGGACAAATTCTTCAATTGGTGGGCATAAAACGAACTAAGCTAATTTTTGTTTATGTATATATATAAGAAAAATCACTAAAAATAATCTTAACTTTTTTTTAGTAGACCAAAAATAATCCCAATTTTTTAAGTCAACAAAAAATAATCTAAATTTTCAAGTCAATTAAAAATAATACCAACTTTCATCCCATGAAAAACAAATAATATAAATGTTTTTTTAAAAAATTCCGGCTAATTTGATGACGCGTATTTGAGGTCTCTTTGTAGCTAGACATGATAAGTGATTTTCATTTGTACAAGATCTCTTAGTAGGTGTCATGTTATCATGAATTATTCGAATTTTCTACTAAAAAATCATTTAAATTAATTTTGGTTCTTAGGTTGAATGTTTGGATTATTTTTTTATTGACTTGAAATTAAGTTGAGATTATTTTTTATCTACTAGTGAAATAAGGATTAAAAGTGTTACCCATGTGAACAAGAGCTCTTCCTTTTCATGGTTCAAGTAAAGACAAAGAACTATAAAGTTAAGCGTGCTAGGGTGAGAGTAGTACCAGGATGGGTGACGTCCTAGGAAGTTCCGGGGTTGGCATGGGATGACGCTTCTAAGGTCTCGGGCCTTACAAATGGTATCAGAGCCAACTCTGGATTACGAGTAGACTTTGCCTGGATGGCGGTCACTCGACCCAGAGGGCGGTCTTTGGGCTTGACGAGGTCGTCAAATGTTCAAGTGGGGGTGATTGTAACACCTCGTGTTTGTGATCCCTTATAAGGATTAAATGTGTTATCCATGTCAACAAGAGCTCTTCATTTTCATGGTTCAAGTGAGGAAAAAGAACTATGAAGTTAAGCGTGCTAGGGCGGGAGTAGTACCAGGATGGGTGTGACCTTCTGGGAAGTCCCCGGATTGGCATGGTATGGCACTTCTAAGTATTTAGGTTAGTATATGGGTTGGTTAACGATTGAACCTCAAAAATTAACGTTTTTATTTGGCGGAATTTTTCAAAACCTCAAGGGTACTGTTGGGCCTGGATTCTCCAGAGAAGATGGGTCAAATCGGTCGAGCCCAAGCCCATTGCCAATCGGAAGATCGAAGAAGAAAGCCCAGAGGATCCGACGAGACGTCTCTGGTCGAATGCCTTCCGACAGGATCGCGAGGATCTCGCCAAGCATTTAATGCCAGATCACGCAATGGCTGTGAACATTCAAACCACCATAATCACGGAGGTTTAATGGTGTAATCTCCGCCATCACTCCGAGCATTGAAGACGAAATATACGGCCAAGAAACATAACGGCAACAAGGATTGAAGACTTACCATATTGGGACGACGAGGAAGATAAGACACAACACGCACGATTACGCAAGGGGACACAAGCGTTCTTACTCAGAAAACACACCAGAATAGCACTCTCGCTCTCCATCTAGCTCTCTAACGGCTGCCTACGCCTGACCCCCGCCGGTCGCCACTCACAAGTCATCGATCGAGTCCCACTCGATCTCTGGTTTTATTACAATAAGTTGTATCACGGTTCAGTCTGATTAACACGACATCTAATAAAATCATCACGCTATTATACATTTATTTTGTGTTTATCTATTTTTGGCTTGGTTTGGATTGTTTTCTATCACTCGATCGACTAGTTACCCCGTCTAAGGTGATTTAGGTCGTCCGATCTTTTCGCCCCAAAACAATTTGGCGCCCACCGTGGGGCAGCTTGCCGATCACCCTTCCGAAACCTTCCAACCATGACTATTGACCCTCCTACTGACAATCAAGAACTACGTCTCGAAGACGAAACCCAAACTACAGAAAACCCAACCGAAAATCCTACCCTAACCCAGTTCCAAGAACTCTCTCAAAAAATGGCCGCCCTTCAAGAGGAACTAGCCCAGCAACGTCAGAAAACTGAAGCCCTAGCCGCTTTGTCAACCCAATCCGAAGCCGAGATTGCGCAACTAACCCGTGAGAATGAGTCTCTTAAGTCGTAGGTACAATCAGTGGCTTCAGGATCTAGGAACGCGCCCATCCACGGCGGCATCCGAACACGCCTCGACATGGACAGTATCGAACCAATGCCTCCAAGCGTACGACGTCCCGGACACATTGAGGGTACGTCTCGAACTCCTTTCGCTAGTCCATTTTCGACTAACCATGTCACCTTTTCTACACCGATCGGGTCTGTCGGGGCCCGAATCGACGAAACACAGGTTGCCAATCCGCCAGATGTCATCACTAGTGGAAAAAACCCTAATAGAGGCGGGCCTTTGGATACTTATTGAGGAGAACACCGTTTGCCTCAATTGAGGGGGCCGCAACAAGTAGGGACCCTTTTTGAGGCGGGCAATATACGCCTCTAAAAGCCACTTGTTGAGGCGGACCTCTATAGGCCCGCCTCAACAAGTCGCATTTTCCCACTTTTTAGCCCAGATCTGGGTAAGTCCGGGCTAAAAAGCATTGTGTTTTAACAAAAAAAAATTGGACATTTTAGCCCGGATCTCTTCCACATCCGGGCTAAAAAGTCCAATTTTATGACAGAATCACCAAATCTGTGCATCCCATGCCCTTTTAGCTGCCCAACTAACCCTCAACACTAAATTTGAGTACTTCAAAGTATTCATTACAAGTAATTAATCAGATTAAAAGTCTGCCGAATAATGATTCCAAAGAAAGAAGAATAAAGGAGAGTAGGAAAACACACAAATATGGAAACACATTGGTCTGTTCATTCTTCAGGAAATGTCGCTTACAAAGTACTTGTACTACATAAAATCCAACACTAGCTAGCTGATAACCTCTGACTCTTCCACTATAACTAAACTAGGACAAATTAAACGACACAACATATATATATATATACATAAAACAAGCAAGAGTTCACAGCTTTTAGAGCATGCCCATATAACCAATGGGGCTCCCAAACAATATGCATCGGTTCGAAAGGAATCCCCTTTTTAATCTTCGGTGGTTTTGAAGGAAGAATGTTTAATCTTCAATTCGGTGGTAAGTTGTCAGACCTATGACATGTTATCTCTTTGAACGCCCCCTCTATGACATGTTATATAAAACAGGAAGTAAGAATAATACCATAGAAACATAAACACATCACTGTTAAGAGTGTTAGTCCTACCCTATAATCATAGTGCAACATCTTCAAAGATGGGATGTTGCATGTTTGTTCATCCTCCACAAACATGCAAACTGAACCCAGGTTATTGACCCTACTTGAATATTCCAATTATAGTTATATAGAAGAATCATTTCTGAGGTTGGAGGGACCAGTTAAAAATATCATGCCTATGTTAAGCTCTTTTGATATAAGAAGAGAAAGTGCACCAGTTGCCAAGCTTCACTTACAATTTTAGGCATTAATTTTTGCTCTGAGATCTGCTGCCACAGCATCAATGAACTCCTCTGTGTTGAGGTATTTGTCCCTGGAAAGCCTGCAACATCAGCATAAAAGAAAGGCAGGTTAAAATCGTATTCAAACACAGAAGATTAAGCTAAACAATTCAAAATATGACAAGACGATTACTTGGATCCGTGGATAATAAGTGCAAGATCCTTGGTCATTAGCAATCTGAATCTAATGCATCATCTGAACAAGGTTATCTAAGAAGAGTAGTTTTGCTTCTTGATAGAAGTTTAGGGTAGGAAAACACATTAATTACATAACAAATGTAATTTGGAAGCTTACCAATCTGCTGTCATTCCATCTTGACTCGTGATAGCTCTAAGAGCAACAACACGGCCATATGTTCTTTGATCCCCTTGAACCCCGACTGTGTTGCCAGGAAGCAATACAACAAATGCTTGCCATATGGCATCATAAAGCCCAGCATCTTTGATCGACTGAATGAAGATCTCATCAGCCTGGAAAACATATGAAAAAGCTTCAGATCAAGTAGTCAAAGCACAACAAAAATTTGAAAGCACAACAGAAATTGATATCCAAGAAAATCGGGACCCCGGTTTTTTGTAATACCGGGGTCCCATTTCTTAAAAAAAAAATAGCTCAAATCATTTAAAGCTTCAACAAAATACAGGTTCTAGCAATTAATCTGTACAGTGCCAACCAAAATCCAGAATACCGAAATGTTCAAGCACACCAACTTGAAACAACACAACCCAGAAGGGAATATGCAAGTAAATGCAATATTCACATGTTGAATGCAAGGTTAAATTCCCTTAAATTCGAAGTGAAATTTAATTCTGATATCTGCCGAGCAATGTGGACCGTGATACATCTCAAGTGTTGCTCTTTCAAATCTCAAGGGTGTCACATACTGAGACACAAGAGACTTTACCAACCTGAATGTGGGTCTTCACCATGAGTACAATAAACTATATAAGGAACTATAGCTTTTAGCACAAATGAGGACTGCAAAATATATCAACAATATGTAGTGCGAATAACAACATACAAGTACAAATTCAGCATGTATAGTGGAGTAAGGATCGTGTCTACAGACGTAAGGTGAACGAGTAAGACAACAGAGATAAGAGTAAACGAAGTGTTAATAATGGACCGGAACACACTGATGCCAATGCTGCTTCTACTGAATACTGAACCATTTAGCTGAGTTCTAAATAATGTCATAAGATTTTAACAGGGTCGCCAGAATAATACACACATACGTCTACTCTAAGAGAAGTAAAAAAAGGAGTGTTAATAATGGACCGGAACAATGTAGCTGCTATGATGATTACAAGTAAGCATATTGTTGTTATCTATCTCCTCCATTGAACTGTTAGGAGGTCAGTTTATAGCATAAAAAATAAACCTAAAATATATAAAAAAAAGTAACCTCTGAATACAAGTCAAGATATGCAAAAACAATCTATATAAAATTTCATAATTACTCTTGATTGACAACCCTAAATATATGACTAAAATGCCATGCAAAAACGAAGTGTGATATTCAAAGACTAAGTCATTCTGAGACAATAGTGCTTTATCCTAGAGTTCATTCCAAATAACCCTAAGCAGATATAGTCATTTTCATCTTCTCATGGACAACATGCCAGTAACTAGAAGAAACATGTATGCTCGAACACATCATAGCCTATTTAATTTTCTCCTAGTTCTTCATAGTTATGCAATCTTCCTTTACCATGAGCCAACATGGTTTCACATATGAAGACACTAATATCACAAATCACATTGACATATTCTCATATCTAGGCCATAGCCTAACCTGGTTCTCATGGGAAGCCCAAAGAGAGCACCATCGATGAACAATGCACATTCCACATATATATAACTCTGCTCTTCTCTCCTCTGTCGTGTTACCAACATCTACAATAATTTCCAAATATTAAAAAAGTAACCAGAAGTATTAAATGACTAAGAGAAAATCCAAGTTAAAAAATCTATATGAGCGCCATATTTCATGCCGAAAATTGGAAATAAGTAAGGAGACATGGTGAGAAATAGAGTAGACACACAAACTTACAGATTATTTCCAGTTCTCAATTTTGATTATTTCCAGTTCTCAAATTGGAAATAAGTAAGGGGCTCGGATTTGGGTTGGGAATGGGTCACCGGTCGGAATGGAGTCGCCGGTGGTCGTCTGGGAGCGAGCGGGGTTTGGGCTCCGTCCGGTGTGGGTACGGGCTCGAATCTGGGCTGGGAATGGTGCTAGCGCGGGTTGTGCATCGGCGGAGGCGAGTCGTGGTCGGCGAACAGGTGGTGTGGGTTCGCGAGCAGGCTGGGACTGATCTGGGCTCGTTGGGGAAAGGAGGATCGCCGTACGTCGGTGATCGTTGCCGGTGTGGGTCGGTGGTGAGGGAGAGGGAGGCGGTGAGGGGGATCGGAGGTGAGAGATGGTTAGGCTTAGGGCTGAGAGAGTGAGAGGTATCGGGGCTGGGAGAAAAGAAAGAGAGGAGAGAGAGAAAGAAAAGAAAAGAGGGAGAGAGAAAGAAAAGAAAAGAGAAAAAAAAAACATTTTTTCGGATACTTGTTGAGGCGGGCTTTAAGAGGCCCGCCTCAACAAGTTTTAATTGAGGCGGGCCAAGTAGCCCGCCTCAATTAGTTAGCATTAGAGGCGGGCCTTACCCTGGCCCGCCTCTAATACTTTAGCGGGAAATATTTTTTCGGATACTTGTTGAGGCGTATATTAATTTGCCCGCCTCAAAAGATGTTTTTGAGGCGTATAAATTAATTATCCGCCTCAAAAACGAAAAAAAATGATTGTCAAAGTCGTTGTTGAGGCGTTTTGAACTATGTACGCCTCTAAAAGGGAGCCTCAAAAGTGTTTTTTCCACTAGTGTATGGCTCTTTTCCAGCAAACGCTCGACCGACACATGAAGACGATGGACGATCGCTTCAACAGGCTCCCAGGAGTCCCGCAACCGATCGAGAGAGAAGCATCCGGCGGATTCGAAGAATCCCCATTCGTCGAAGAAATCGCAAGGGTCGAGATCCCCAAGAAGTTCCATCTCCTCAACATGGCGACATTCGACGGCACCACCGATCCAGATGACCATATCTCTCTCTATAAACAAAAACTAATGGTTGCATCTGTTTCAAGGGAGAGCCGTGAGGCTGTCATGTGCAAAAGCTTTGGCACGACCCTCGCGGGCCCCGCACTAACTTGGTTTATGCGTTTGCCTCAGGGAACGATCGCATCATTCGCGGATCTGGTTAACTCTTTTAAGAGTCAGTTCACCAGTAGTCGGAAGCATGAGAAACAATCGAGTGACCTCTACCGAGTCACACAAAGGGAAGTTCTTAGGTTACATGGTGACACAAAGAGGAGTAGAAGCCAGCCCAGAACAGATCAAGGCTCTCATCAACCTTCGATCCCCCCGATGTGTCAAAGACGTACAGAAGCTCACAGGTCGGATAGCAGCTCTGAACAGATTCATCTCCAAATCATCCGACAAGTGCAAACCCTTCCACGACGCACTCAAGAAGAACAAATCCTTTCAATGGACGGAAGAACACGAAACAACATTTCAGAACCTCAAAGAATACCTGGCCAGTCCCATGTTACTGACCAAACCTAAAGGCGACGAGCCCTTATTTCTTTATCTTACAGTGTCAGAGTCGGCCGTAAGCGCTGTACTGGTCAGAGAGGAAGACGACAAATAGTCGCCAATATACTACGTCAGTCGGATGCTGTTACCAGCCGAAACGAGGTATTCGTCACTTGAAAAGCTCGTACTATCATTGGTAATGACTTCGAACAAACTCAAACCATATTTTGAATCTCATACTATTACTGTTCGCACTAATCATCCCATGAGAGCTATCATGAGGAAACCTGAGTTCACAGGACGAATGACCAAATGGGCCATACACCTCAGTGGTTACGACATCGAGTATGAGCCTAGGACAGCGATCAAGTCGCAAGCCTTAGCCGACTTTGTGGCTGATTTCAGTCCGACCCTAGAGCAAGAAGCCGCAAAAGAAGCGATACAACTACTCGCGACAGACGAGACAAGTATATGGGAGCTCCACACAGATGGGGCGTCGAACGCCAGAGGATCGGGGCTTGGGGTCGTACTGAAATCGCCACAGGGGGACAAGATAGCTCAAGCTGTCAGATGTGAGTGGGATGCGACCAACAACGAAGCTGAATACGAAGCACTCATATTCAGACTCATCCTGGCTCGCGACCTAGGGGTCCGAGAGATCGAAGTCATTTGCGATTCCTTGCTGGTCGTAAACCAAATACAGGGCTCGTACATTGCCAAAGATACCAGAATGATAGCCTACCTGGAGGTAGCCAAGAAACTGATCGGACAATCCCAGACATTCAACATCCGACAAGTGCCTAGGGATCTTAACTCCCAAGCTGACGCACTCGCCAATCTAGGATCCATCCTAGACCCGAAAGAGTTTCCACACATACCATTGGCCCACATCATGACGCCAGCCGTCCCAAGGACATCCGTCGAGTTAACAACACTCGAAGAACTCGTCGCCATGGAAATAGGCGACCGACCAGAAGAAGACATCATTGACACCAATAACGACTGGACGGTACCTTACATCAGGTGGTTAAAAGACAGTATTCTACCCGACGACAAGATAGAAGCAAAAAGGCTCAAGGTATAAGAACTCTCTTACGATATCATTGACAATATCTTGTACAAAAGATCTATTACAGGGCTACTCCTACGATGCCTTAAGACTCCAGAAGTCGGACGTATCTTACAATCATTACACGAAGGAGAGTGTGGCAACCACACCGGCGGACGAAGCCTCTCAGGAAAAGCCCTCCGAAACGGGTACTATTGGCCAACAATGAACCAAGACGCCATGAAATACACCAAGAAGTGCAACGCCTGCCAGCGGCACGCACCCGTCCATCATCAGCCTTCAGAGCTCCTCCATCCGACCCTGGATCCATGGCCCTTCATGCGATGGGGAATGGACATCGTCGGAAAGCTTCCCCCCGCGTCGGGTCAAAGAGTTTTCTTCCTTGCCATGACGGACTACTTCTCTAAATGGATCGAAGCCGAAGCCTACAGAGAGGTAAAAGATCAAAACGTCATTTTATTCATAAAACGCAATATCTTGTGCAGATTTGGCGTCCCATCAGAAATCGTGTGCGACAACGGTTCCCAAGTCATCAGTCATAAGACTCGAGCCTTCTGCGACCAATGGAACATCAAATTGGTCACATCCACACCTCGGTATCCGCAATCCAACGGACAAGCCGAATCCAGCAACAAGATCATTATCAACAACCTCAAGAAATGCCTCACAGGGGCTAAAGGCAAATGGGCAGATGAACTCCCACTTATTCTCTGGTCTGACAGGACTACTCCAAAGAATGCGACCGGGCAATCGCCTTTCTCTCTCGTCTACGGGAGTGAGGCGGTCATCCCGGTTGAGTTACTAGTTCCGACCGCTCGCTGTAACCTTCAGACAAGTGAACAGAACGACATCGAACTAGCACATAATCTCGACACAGTGGACGAAATCAAAGAGAGAGCTCGAATCAGGGTGGTCAGGTTCCAACAACAAGTCGCAAGGAGTTACAACAAGAACGTCCGAATCAAGGCATTCAAGGTCGGAGACTGGGTCCTAAGGAAGACATTCCAGAACACCAAGAACCCATCCGACAGAAAGCTAGCACCACAATGGGAAGGACCTTACTTGATCACCGAAGTGGTCGGACAAGGAGCGTATCAGTTAGAAGACAAAGACGGACAACCAATCCCGAGGAGTTGGAACGCAGCACATCTCAAGCTATACCATTTCTGAACCGATAAGGTAAAAACATCACGCAAAACTCTATACATCGCATATACATTGCTACCTATCGCATGCTATCATATATACATTGCCATCTGTCGCATACATATCGCATGTCATCGCATATACATCGCTACTTTCTCTTACATGTCATCATATGACACTAAGCGAGGATTTCCTCCTTACAAAAACACAAATGCAGAACAACATTTACATTGGACCCCGTCGTCCGCAAATGGACCCAGTCGTCCGCAAATGGATCATGTCATCCGCATATAGCGCTTACATTACACGATCGATCGGATTACGGGGAGATGACAACACAGGCACGTCGGCACACCGCCTGCCTTATACAAAACATAAGGTACAACACCTTATTACATTCACGCAATTAAACATAAGGAACAAACACCTTATTATATATTGCTTACCTCCCCGGCATAATGTCATGACTAACACATACACAAACACATCGCAGGCCTGCTCTACATACATACACATGGTGAAACCCCACTCGACGGAGCACACGGGTGAAACCGACATACACGACATACTAAACGTCGTCGACAACTTCCTCGAAAGTTCGACGAACATGTACGAAACAAACTACCATGCAATTCTACATGTAAAAACGCATTTGCAGCAAAATAAAAAGCATTTTTATAAATACGCGACCCGCGATGGCGGACGGGTCGCCAAACCACATTGTCTGCCTACACATCTGTAGGGCTTCATCAAACAGAAATATTATGCGACCCGCGATGGTGGATGGGTCGCCAAAACATACATTATCCAAAGGCACCAAATGTCTAAACCCACACACAAGTGGGACAAACAAAGTCAAGCATCGGGAACAACAACGTTACCTTCGGCAGGGGCTGGCTCCAATGGAGCTATCTCGTCGGTCGGCTTAGCATCGCCAGAATGAGCTTCGTCCTCATCGGCACCTTCATCCACAGCCTCTTCTCCGACGCCGGCTAAGCAGAACAACTCCTGACCAGGATCGCCCTTTGGAAACATGGAGTCCAAAGTCTCCTTCTCCGTCTTCAGGTCCCAGAGCTCATGCTTGCCCTCGTTGAACTCTTCAATCATCTCGATGCGCGATTTCACCGTGTAGAAAGCCCCAACGTCGCCAGCAATCCGACCATCGGCAATCCGAGCCCGCTTCACTTCCTCCTCAATGCCTGCCCTGCACTCTTCAAACTCCCTCTGACATGCGACCATCTCCCCTTGACAGCTCTTCAGCTCCCTGGTGAGACGACGCTCAGTCTCACGACAGCGACTCTCCGCTCCCTCCAGCTTGGTCCTTAAAGAGGCAAGGTCGGACTCTGACCTAGCAGCCATGTCCTCAGCCTTGACAAGCATCGCCTGGACACCGGAGTAAGCTCCCAAGAAGTATTGAAAAGCCTGACAAAAAGGCATATGACAACACGAATACACGAATCAGAAAACACAGTCGAACAAAAGAAATACAAAAACGCACAAAACAAAGGGCAACACACCCTCCACGCGGAACTGCCCGCTTCACCAATGCAGTCCAAAGGGGAGACGTCCTTAACTTCCGACTTCAAAGTCGGGTCTTGAGCGCGAAAAAGATCAACGATCGACGGCCCTACGGCACCGATCTTGCCGACCCCTTCGGCGGTCGCGCCTTTCTTCTTAGGGACGTCCTCCGCCTTGACATCATCAGGACGAGCACTCGTGATGTGACCATGGATCACCCCTCAAGGACATGCCAAAGTCGGTTCAATGAAGAGGAAGAAGCAATCGAGCTGCATGGATGTGACCATGGGTCACCTCAGTAAAAGTGCCGTATCTTCTTGTTCCCAACTCCGATCACTCTAAAATTTTGAGGAGTGAAACTAGACTTCAAGATCTATCTCTGGGCTTTGGAATCACTCCATTCCGATCACGGACGGGAGAGAACGAACCTTCTGAAACTAGGCCAGAAACTGTCTCCACGGAAGATGTTTGATTTGTGTTTTATTGTTATTTTCATTAATTAATTAGCTAGTTAGTTTCTAATTAGTGGCATACGTAGTGGCCTTAGTGGTTTAGCTACGTTAGTGGGTACGTTAGTGGGTAGTTAATTAGTATTAATTTACAATTTACGTATTGTTATTTGGCACCTATTTAAAGGTTGCCTAGCATTGTATTTGGTAGACTTGAATTGGAGATTATTAAAAAAACGTGAGCGTTTTGTTCATTTCAAGCCTCTTGGACGATGGCTTTAAGGTGTGTGATATCCTTGAGTGTCTTAGTCTTGTTTCGGTGTGTCGTATCCGAAACCCCTTTGGTGTGTCATATCCGAAGGCGGTTGGGTATTCTTGGTGTGTCATATCCATGAGTGTTCAACCTCGTCTCAAGGTTCTTGGTGAGTCGTATCCGAGGGTCGAGAGATACTTATCCCAAACTCTTCATGAACCTTGTTCATGAGAGTTATATCCATTTCAGTTTTTGAGTCAAATCTCCATCAAGTTCTTGCTTAGAGTCATGATTAAACACAACAAATGTCCTATTTTGAGAGTTTCGCCAAGAAGTTGCCAAATCAATGTCTTGGTGCCCTTCGTCTTGTACTGTACGGGTCCTGGCATGTGCTTACACACATTATTAATGTTGTGCGTACGCACATGTCAAGATCCGTACAGTACAAGACGAAGGGCGCCAAGACTTTGGTTTTGCAATCTCTCAGCTAAGCTCTCTTAGATAGGACATTTGATGTGTTTTTATTGTGACTCTAAACAATAGCTTGATGGAGATTTGACTCAAAAACTGAAATGGATATAACTCTCATGAACGAGGTTCATGAAGAGTTTGGGATAAGTATCTCTCGACCCTCGGATACGACTCACCAAGAACCTTGAGACGAGGTTGAACACTCATGGATATGACACACCAAGAATACCCAACCGCCTTCGGATATGACACACCAAAGGGGTTTCGGATACGACACACCGAAACAAGACTAAGACACTCAAGGATATCACACACCTTGAAGCCATCGTCCAAGAGGCTTGAAATGAACAAAACGCTCACATTTTTTTAATAATCTTCAATTCAAGTCTACCAAATACAATGCTAGGCAACCTTTAAATAGGTGCCAAATAACAATACGTAAATTGTAAATTAATACTAATTAACTACCCACTAACCTACCCACTAACGTAGCTAAACCACTAAGGCCACTACGTATGCCACTAATTAGAAACTAACTAGCTAATTAATTAATGAAAATAAAATAAAACACAAATCAAACATCTTCCGCGGAGACAGTTTATGGCCTAGTTTCAGAAGGTTCGTTCTCTCCCGTCCGTGATCGGAATGGAGTGATTCCAACGCCCAGAGATAGATCTTGAAGTCTAGTTTCACTCCTCAAAATTTTAGAGTGATCGGAGTTGAGAATAAGAAGATACGGCACTTTTACTGAGGTGACCCATGGTCACATCCATGCAGCTCGATTGCTTCTTCCTCTTCATTGAACCGACTTTGGCATGTCCTTGAGGGGTGACCCATGGTCACATCATCCTCCCCTCCTTTAAGAAAGATTCGTCCTCGAATCTTCGTTGACTTTGCTTGTGAAGAACTCATGAGGAAGTAGACATTTGGATCTTGGATTTGCATCTTCAAGACACAACATGTGCGTAACAACGTGATAACCTCCAAGGATCAAGGTGATTCGGTGCAAGGCTAGCCCCTTTGATGGCTTCTCAGTCGGTGGCGCAGAGATGGTTTCTGACCTGACTTCAAAGGGTTCGTTCTCCCTCGTCCGTGATCAGAATTGGGTTCTTGGTGTGTCATATCCTAGAATGCTTAAGTTCTTGTTTTGGTGTGTCATATCCAAGACGCCCTTTGGTGCGTCATATCCAAAGAAGGTTGTTTGATCTTGGTGCTCTGATACCAAATGTTGTGCTCAAGCACATGCCAGGATCCAAATCAGTACAAGGTGAAGGGCGATGAGACTTTGTTTAGCAAGGTCCCGACAAAATACTCAGAGTTGATATGTTTTGTGTTTCTTTTTGGAAAGAAAAAGATATAACTCTTCTAGACGGTTCTAGACGAGTTTGGGATATAACTCTTCAAGTATGATCTTGAAGAGTTTGGGATAGACAACTCACAATCCTCGGATACAACTCACCAAGAAATATGAGAAGATATTGATTGACCATGGATGTAACGCACCAAGATCAAACAACCTTCTTTGGATATAACGCACCAAAGGGCGTCTTGGATATGACACACCAAAACAAGAACTTAAGCATTCTAGGATATGACACACCAAGAAGTCATCATTCACGTGAAGCTTGGAATTCAAACAAATCTATTTTTTTCTCAATTCAAGCTTACCTTACAAATGATGGGAAACATGCCTTAAATAGGCTACAAAAGTGAGTTAGAGAAAATGCTAGAAAATGCTAATATTCTAGCACTAACTCTACCCACTAACTAATCCACTAACTTAGCTAATTTAATTAATAAAGAAAATGCTATTAATCTAGCACTACTTTACCCACTAACTTAGCTAATTTAATTGATTTTTAAATTAAATAAATAACTAGAAACACTTAAAGCAACTTCAACTTCAGCCTTCTCGTCTTATGCACGAACCGAACCATTGATGGAATCCATATTCACATCATCCTCTCCTCCTTTGAGAGGATTCGACCTCGAATCTTCATTGTTTTGTGCAAGGAAAGGCTTCGAAGTTCCTTCTTCAGCTCGGCCATCAGTTTCCAGAAAACAGGTCTGTCTTCAACTGGATCGTTCTCTCTCGTCCGGAATCGGAATTGAGTGATTCCAAATCCCGGAGTTAGATCTGGAAGTCTAGTTTATTCCCTCAAAATTTGAGAATTTTCTGGATGGGGAATAAAAAGATATGCCTGTTTTACTGAGATGCTGTTGAAAGATCCGGGATGGAAATCTTGACTGGCCTTCTCTTGTTTCAATGACTTTGGCTCTTGCTTCGACGCACCGACAAGGGTCCCTTCGCCTTGAATGGCTCTAATACCAAATGTTGTGCGTATGCACATGTCAAGATCCGTACAGTATAAGACGAAGGGCGCCAAGACTTTGGTTTTGCAATCTCTCAGCTAAGCTCTCTTAGATAGGACATTTGATGTGTTTTTATTGTGACTCTAAACAATAGCTTGATGGAGATTTGACTCAAAAACTGAAATGGATATAACTCTCATGAACGAGGTTCATGAAGAGTTTGGGATAAGTATCTCTCGACCCTCGGATACGACTCACCAAGAACTTTGAGACGAGGTTGAACACTCATGGATATGACACACCAAGAATACCCAACCGCCTTCGGATATGACACACCAAAGGGGTTTCGGATACGACACACCAAAACAAGACTAAGACACTCAAGGATATCACACACCTTGAAGCCATCGTCCAAGAGGCTTGAAATGAACAAAACGCTCATGTTTTTTTAATAATCTCCAATTCAAGTCTACCAAATACAATGCTAGGCAACCTTTAAATAGGTGCCAAACAACAATACGTAAATTGTAAATTAATACTAATTAACTACCCACTAACCTACCCACTAACGTAGCTAAACCACTAAGGCCACTACGTATGCCACTAATTAGAAACTAACTAGCTAATTAATTAATGAAAATAACAATAAAACACAAATCAAACATCTTCCGCGGAGACAGTTTCTGGCCTAGTTTCAGAAGGTTCGTTCTCTCCCGTCCGTGATCGGAATGGAGTGGTTCCAACGCCCAGAGATAGATCTTGAAGTCTAGTTTCACTCATCAAAATTTTAGAGTGATCGGAGTTGGGAATAAGAAGATACGGCACTTTTACTGAGGTGACCCATGGTCACATCCATGCAGCTCGATTGCTTCTTCCTCTTCATTGAACCGAATTTGGCATGTCCTTGAGGGGTGACCCATGGTCACATCAGCTCGCTTTCCTCTTAGAGCCAGCTTTAACCGTAGCCGTCAGGTCAATCAGAGCCGGTTTGCTCGACGCCGCCTTGGCTGCTGCTTTCCTTTGCACAATCAAGCTTTTTTCCCGACGCCACCCTCAGGCGAGCACTCGACCGACCACTAGGGGAACCTGACACGACAGGACAACAAAAAAGGAGAAATCCTAAAGTACACGACAAAGTGAAAGACAATAAAAAGACTCCTAAAGCCGAAAGTCTACCTTTCGCACGAGATGAAGAAACATTCGACATATCTTCTTGTGAGGCAGGAGTCGTCGCCAGCAAGTTGACGTTCACAAATTTCCTTTCAGACGCGGGAATCTCAAGCACAATCTTTGACAAGCCCTCTGATCGGCTACTCACTTCTAGATCCTCTGGTTCGGGGACTACAAAAAAGAAAAGTTAAAGCAAGAGTTAAGACACACAAATACACGAAAGAAAAGACAGGTACATACTATCGACTTGCCACTCCGTCAACAAAAACGGACATTCTCCCTCCTTCTCCAGAGAAGAGCGTTCGACGAAAAAGAACTTCGACCCCCATCCGCGGTCGTTAACATCAGGGCTCTGCACCAAGGGCTTCCGACCAGGTCGGACACGCAACTGAACGCGACAGGAACTCTTCGATCCTATGAAGTAGTTGTACCACAGGACGTCGAAGTCAAAATCAGCCCCAGTTTGAACATTCACAAGGTCTAAAACCCTAAGTACTCTCCACACCTGAGGCATTACTTGACATGGCGCCAGCGCCAACATAGCTAAGAAGTCCCTGACAAGGGGGGAAAAAGGAAACCTATGCCCTATTCTAAACGGGTAAGAGTAGAAGCAAACCCATCCCTCATAGCGAGCATCGGCCCTCTCGTATGGGTGAGGCAGCCTGGTAACCGTCTCCGGCGGAAAACCTCCGACTTGGAGTACCTGATCCAGTTCCGCCTGGGACATAGTGCTAACCAATGCATCCGACTCCTTCAAAATAAAACGAGGAGGAGCTTCGCCTTCACGAGAATCGGAGAGAGTCTTCGACGACTCAGAAGCCTCGAGAGAAACCATTTCGAGAATGGGAAAAGAGGAGAATCGAAGAGCTACGACTAAGAGAAATCAGAAAGCTGTGGCGAGAGAAACCAAGAGGCTTACTAGAAACTTGCAAAGGAAGATGATGAAGAGTAATCGATTCCTTCTGCTACGAATGAATGGAGGGAAGTGAAGGCATGCAGAGGCGTCGCATCATGCCTCGATCACGCGCCACGTAGCCCTGAGCAAACGCGCCGAATTGGAAGGTGTAGATCGCGTCTAGAGAAGTTGCCACGGATTCCGGTCAACTTGCCTAAACCGTAAGCCCATAGCAACTTGGGGCTATTGTTGGGCCTGGATTCTCCAGAGAAGATGGGTCAAATCGGTCGAGCCCAAGCCCATTGCCAATCGGAAGATCGAAGAAGAAAGCCCAGAGGATCCGACGAGACGTCTCTGGTCGAATGCCTTCCGACAGGATCGCGAGGATCTCGCCAAACATTTAATGCCAGATCACGCAACGCCTGCGAACATTCAAACCACCATAATCACGGAGGTTTAATGGTGTAATCTTCGCCATCACTCCGAGCATTGAAGACGAAATATACGGCCAAGAAACATAACGGCAACAAGGATTGAAGACTTACCATATTGGGACGACGAGGAAGATAAGACACAACACGCACGAATACGCAAGGGGACACAAGCGTTCTTACTCAGAAAACACACCAGAATAGCACTCTCGCTCTCCATCTAGCTCTCTAACGGCTGCCTACGCCTGACCCCCGCCGGTCGCCACTCACAAGTCATCGGTCGAGTCCCACTCGATCTCTGGTTTTATTACGATAAGTTGTATCACGGTTCAGTCTGATTAACACGACATCTAATAAAATCATCACGCTATTATACATTTATTATGTGTTTATCTATTTTTGGCTTGGTTTGGATTGTTTTCTATCACCCGATCGACTAGTTACCCCGTCTAAGGCGATTTAGGTCGTCCGATCTTTTCGCCCCAAAACAGGTACCACGCGAAATTGTTCAAACCTTCGGGTATTTTGCGAAAATTGCCAAAACTCAAGGGTGCCACGCGAAAATTCCATTTAAATAAAGTGCACAATCAACATAATTTTGGTGCATATTTCAACAGACTTTGGTGCACAAATTAGTACAGCTTGGTGTACAAAAGTTTAAGCCCGCCTAGTGAATTTTATACACGAATTATACAGATATAATTCGACTGTGTTGTTTTTCTTTCGTTTTATTTGATTTATTGAAATTTGTTCGCACGTTCTCACTTTTAGCAACATTTGCATCTGATCTAGCCCCTATATATACGAGAAAAAGGTCACACATCCTAGTACTACTCTCTCCCTTTGAAATGACTAACCTAAATATTGATATTCTGAACTAAATGAAAACTAAAATTCAGTAAACATTTCACCATCCACCTTTGAAATGACTAACATAAACATTTTTTTAATTTGTTATTCTTAGAATGGGTCTTTGAGATCAAGACAGACAAGGATGTAAATGTTTCTGTCTATAAGTTAAGACTAGTTGCCAAAGGATTTAGACATGTTCATGGTACTGACTATGATGAAACGTTCGCATTGGTCGTTATGATCAGGTCCATTAGGATACTCCTAGCGATTGCCGCTTATTATGATTATGAGATTTGGCAAATCCTAGGAGAATATGCAAGCTTAAGAAGTCTATATATGGACTTAAGCAAGCATCCAGGAGTTAAAATCTTCGTTTTGATGAAGTGGTTAAAAAAGTTTGACTTCATCAAATGCAAAGAAGAGCCCTGTGTCTACAAGAAGTTTAGTGGGAGCAAAGTGGCCTTCCTAGTTCTATATGTGGATGACATATTACTCATTGGGAATGGCATTCCCATGTTGGAGACAATTAAGGAGTGGCTTAATAAGTACTTCTCAATGAAGGACTTGGGAGAGGCTGAGTACATATTAGGCATTAAGATCTATAGAGATAGATCTAATAGACTTATTAGTCTGAGTCAGGGAACTTATGTAGATAAGGTCCTTGAGAGATTCAATATGCTGGACTCTAAGAAAGGGTTCTTGCCTATGCAGCATGGCTTACATCTCAGTAAGAGCCAGTGTTCTAAGACACCTGGTGAGACTGAAAGGATGAGCAGGATTCCCTATGCCTCATCCATAGGATCCATCATGCATGCAATGACTTGTACTCGCCCAGATGTTGCATATGCTTTGAGTATATGTAGCAGGTACCAATCAAACCAGGGTGATGCACATTGGTGTGCAGCCAAGAACATCCTGAAGTACTTACGAAGGACTAGGGATGATCTCTTGATATTTGGAGGTGATGACGAGTTGGTCGTCAAGGGTTATACTGATGCTAGTTTTTAGACAGACAGAGTTGATTTCGAATCTCAGTCTGGATATGTCTTCATTCTGAATGGAGGAGCCGTCAGTTGGAAGAGTTCCAAATCCAGACATGTTCTACGGAATTACCACATGATCAGACACTATGTGGATAGTGGAGATGTGAGGATGTGCAAGGTGCACACAGACGACAACACTGCAGATCCTTTTACCAAGACCATGTCTAGGCCCAACTATGACAGTCAGTCAGTCACACTAGGGCCAAGGGACTCACGCATACTAGAGAGTTCTTTTGAGACATTGTTTATTTTATGATAAATCTTGTTTATTGTTATTACAGACATTTATGCTTGACTTATATATATGAATTTTATATTATTATTTAATCATTGCTTGGGATTAGATAAAGTATCCAAACAATTTAATAGTTATCAAATGGGTTATCAAAACTGTTTTGATGAATGAAACCCCCATTAAGTGAACTGAAGTTATAAAATTGTTAGAAGTCCATGGTCTAAGTTGTTAACTTGGATACAAATGACTTAATCAAAAGACCATATGTGAGATTGATTGATAACACCGAGTTTCATGTGTTATAGGGACATGGAGATGTCTAATCGATTACATAGATGTGTATACCGATACACATCGGACAGACCGATCTTAGGATTCCTCGGAACTTTACTGCGGAGTTCTAGGATTATTCATGATTAGTGAGTTCCTTAGACATGAGTATGATATAGTTATCATTTGACTGCTGGTATGTCTTTGACGCTGTCAAGCGCTGACCGTAACAGGCAGTTATAAAGACAGTGATTGGGATTGTCAAACGTTGAGTGGGAGCTATAGTCGTACAAGATTGAATACGTCCTCCTATTTCGTGTATACCACGATACATTTGGAAAGGATTGGTGTCTCGGCCACTTGAAGAGAGAGAACTGTGAAAATGCATGGTTTCATCATATAGTCAGATAAGACACTTTGTGACAAAGGAATTTTAACATTACACACTTGTTTTAAGGACAAGTGGGAGATTGAAGGAATTGTGTCCTTTAATCAAAGGTGCAATTACTGATTATGAAGTGGGACCGTTTATGGAGATATTTAATCCGATGATTTTAGGTAGTCATAGTGCTTTGCTAGAAGCCAACTATGATTTATGGACTATATGTTATAAAGTATATCATAAAGTCTATTGCTATTATTACCGGGTCCTACGAGGTCACACCCTTAGAGTTTGGACTGGATCAGTTTATTGGGAGACATATTATATATAGTATATAATATAAAGTTATATAGGATATAACTTGGGAGATAAGAATTGTTAATAATAAAGTATTATTATTAATAATAAAAGAAATACTTATTTAGGAAATAAGATATCTATACCTGGTTTATAAAATGAGGGATTTCTAAGAGAAAACCCTAATCCCACAATTTGACCAAGGCTGCCGTACATCCCCCCTCTCTCTCTCTCTCTCCCTTCGTTCGCCTTCGTTCCTCGCTCTAGCAACTGAGTCCTAGGCGATCCAGATCCGAGCTCGGGTGGACCAAATAGAGAAGTCACACGTGAGGCTCTACTCTCTCAATTCCAGCAGGTTGAAACACGCATCAAAAGGTATTTGATTCTTCCTATCTTTGATTTATTTGGTTTATGCATGAGATCCTTGGTTAGATGTTAGGAAATCGTTTCCTGAAATTCCGCTTTACGCATCTAAAATCCCTACACCTGATTTAGTCTCCTCTGCCCAGATCATAGAGTTAATACCTTGTTGGCATGATTCACTCCTCAAAATTCAAAGAGACAGAAAAGAAAAAGTTCAAACCAAATGTCAAGTTTAATAGTTTAAGGTATCAGTTGAAAAGAAACTGGAATCATGGAAAAGAACGTGGATAATGTATCAATTTTGAAAAGATGTCATATGACAAGTTTAGGAGATGCCATATGTCAGTAAAATAGAGAGCCAAGTGGTTAAATTTTTCCTACATACATTCCTCTAGCTTAAGTATATAGGGGATATAAAAAAGGCTAGGCAAGAGCATATCATCAAGGTTCGAATAGAGGACAAATTCTTCAAATGGTGGGCATAAAACGAACTAAGCTAATTTTTGTTTATGTATATATATACGAAAAATCACTAAAAATAATCTTAACTTTTTTTTAGTAGACCAAAAATAATCCCAATTTTTTAAGTCAACAAAAAATAATCCAAATTTTCAAGTCAATTAAAAATAATACCAATTTTCATCCCCTGAAAAACAAATAATATAAATGTTTTAAAAAAAATCCGGCTAATTTGATGACGCGTATTTGAGGTCTCTTTGTAGCTAGACATGATAAGTGATTTTCATTTGTACAAGATCTCTTATTAGGTGTCATGTTATCATGAACTATTCGAATTTTCTACTAAAAAATCATTTAAATTAATTTTGGTTCTTAGGTTGAAAGTTTGGATTATTTTTTATTGACTTGAAATTAAGTTGAGTCTATTTTTTATCTACTAGTGAAATAAGGATTAAAAGTGTTACCCATGTGAACAAGAGCTCTTCCTTTTCATGGTTCAAGTAAGGACAAAGAACTATGAAGTTAAGCGTACTAGGGTGGGAGTAGTACCAGGATGGGTGACCTCTTAGGAAGTTCCGGGGTTGGCATGGGATGACGCTTCTAAGGCCTCGGGCCTTACAAATGGTATCATAGCCAACTCTGGATTACGAGTGGACTTTACCTGGATGGCGGTCACTCGACCCAAAGGGCGGTCTTTGGGCTTGACGTGGTTGTCAAATGTTCAAGTGGGGGTGATTGTAACACCCCGTGTTTGTGATCCCTTATAAGGATTAAATGTGTTATCCATGTCAACAAGAGCTTTTCATTTTCCTGGTTCAAGTGAGGACAAATAACTATGAAATTAAGCATGCTAGGGTGGGAGTAGTACCAGGATGGGTGTGACCTTTTGGGAAGTCCCCAGATTGGCATGGTATGATACTTCTAAGTATTTAGGTTAGTATATGGGTTGGTTAACGGTTGAACCTCAAAATTTAACGTTTTTATTTGGCGAAATTTTTCAAAACCTCAAGGGTACCACGCGAAATTGTTCAAACCTTCGGGTATTTTGCAAAAATTGCCAAAACTCAAGGGTGCCACGCGAAAATTCCGTTTAAATAAAGTGCACAATCAACATAATTTTGGTGCATATTTCAACATACTTTGGTGCACAAATTAGTACAGCTTGGTGTACAAAAGTTTAAGCCCGCCTAGTGAATTTTATACACGAATTATACAGATATAATTCGACTGTGTTGTTTTTCTTTCGTTTTATTTGATTTATTGAAATTTGTTCGCACGTTCTCACTTTTAGCAACATTTGCATCTGATCTACCCCCTATATATATACGAGAAAAAGGTCACACATCCTGGTACTACTCTCGCCCTTTGAAATGACTAACCTAAATATTGATATTCTGAACTAAATGGAAACTAAAATTCAGTAAACATTTCACCATCCACCTTTGAAATGACTAACATTAACATTTTTTTAATTTGTTATTCTTAGAATGAGTTGTCAATCTTCAACTAATTATACAAGGGTGCTTTGCTCCCACCAAATGCTCACTCTTGTCCTGAATGTTTCGAAGCGAAATGCAAATTTCGGAAAGCGCTTTTATAGATGCTCTAAGTGACAGGTATTTCATACCTATTTTGATTAATTTTGGTAGGGCACTTATGTTCTTGAAACATTATACTCATGATCTTTTTGATTTAATTTCTTTTATGGGAAAGATGATTGTGGTTTTTTTAAATGGTGTGAAAGTGATGCTTCTTCTTTAGCGATGAGTGTACCGATTTTGCATAATGTGTATGAAGACACAAATGAAGGCACTAGAGGAGAAGGTTGCTAAGATGAAGGAGAAGAAAAAAACCTTACTTTTGGAGGTCAAGGAACTATGTTCTCAAAATAATACTTTGAAGGTTGAAAATTATACGCTGAAGGCTGGAAAAATTGTAATTGTCGCAAGAGAGAAAACTCTAATTAGAATTGTGTTATTTTCTTGGTTCCCTTTTGTTGTTTTAGCATTTGGGTATGTTGCTTTGCTTAAGCTTAATTAGCTTATAGGAGCTGTTGTATCTCTTGAGTTTAGTAATTTGATCTAGTTTATGCACATTGTTGGTCCACCTTTTATTATGTTTGTTGCTCCACCTTTATTATGTTTGTTGGTTCGCGTTTAACAATATAGCAAATGTTCAGTTCTACCTTGTACCTTTGCTTGGATCAAATTGTGATGAAATTTCGGTCTTACTAAATAGTTGAACGATGAAATAAGTTAGCAGCTTAGTTCCAACTTCCAAAAAATGTCCAGTTGGTTGACAGGTTGTTGAACACACATTTAAGACTATGGCAGGCTACACGGAACCTGGCCTTTGTTGGTGATTTTAGTGTCATCGGCCATTTAGTATAGTCGGGATTCGCTCAAGACTTAAGGAGTTTGTTCGGCGAATAACGAGGTTCGGGGGTGCGGAGTGCACACTCGTGTGCGTGGTTTCGGACTCAGAGTTACGAAATGTGTCGGGGAACAAGAGGCAGACACCGAGAAGGTGTTTTCGGGGGTCCTAAGGACGTGCACGGTTTGTGACAAACCGTGCATGTGGGGACAAACCGTGTCAGGGCAAAACAGAAGCCGGATTTGGCTTCTGTAAAGCCGCATGGTTTGTGACAAACCGTGCGGTGTCCTAGAACTCGATTTCTGGCTCTCTGGAGGAAGGCACGGTTTGGGTCACGGTTTGTCACAAACCGTGCCTCTTGTCGGGAAGGAAGTTTTGACGGGTTTTGGCGGGTTTTTACCTAACTTAACCGCTAAAACTACTTTTTAGCCTCCTAAACCGACATATAACTGCCTAAATTCTGATGCTCTATATAAGAGCGGGTTTGGGGCAAGTCTTGGGAATGCGAGAACTCGATCTCTCTATATCGAACAAAACCGAAACCTTCAAGTGTTCTCTATTGATTAAGCCTGAATCTTTAGAGGTGTGAGATTGTCTTATCCCGAATCGAATTTCGTGTAACCCGAGGCAACTTCTATAGGGTCGAAATATTGATTTTGGAAAGTGTCCAAACACGATTCAATCTTTATCCGAGACATTGATCACCGAGACACCCTTTTACAACATTCAAAATCAATATTTTCGTGGTTGATCAATGGCGGCTGCTTCCGTTCGTGAGATGACTTCCAAGTTCGGGAAATTGGAGAAGTTCGAGGGCGTGGACTTCCGGAGATAGCAAAAGAAGATGCACTTCCTCCTCACGATGCTCAAGGTGATGTACGTATTGAGTATGCCAATGCCACCGGTGCCGGAGGATCCGGAGAATGAGCTTTTGGAGGAGACAAGGAAGAGGAACAAGTGGAAAATGGCAAGATCAATTAACTGATGGTCATGTGCGGTAGTGGTTGGCTATCAAATTTATTTGACAAGCCACACATTCTAATCACGATAAAGGCCAATGCTTATAAAGCATGATTGGTGGTGATTTGGGGCCGTGGAAATGGAGGTTTCATACCTCTATGTTATTTATGTATTGGATATATACATATTTATGTAAGACCGGTTTTTATATGGTCTTGGATGTGGTATTAAATGTGTAAAGTGGATTGATATTTCATTCATGTGCGGTTATGCGAAGGCCGTGAGATTTAAGCCATGTTGATGATCTTGAGATATATGAAAAAGATTGTGTAATCTCTAGACATGTATACGTATAACATATATTTATATGTATGGGTGAGAATTAAATTCTTGTTGGTGTCATGTATTGTATGCTAACCGCATATAGTGGCAATTGAAATCTCGTATGAGGATGTTTATCTACGATATACATGAAACCTCATATGAGTGAAATATATGTGTTTACGTATCATTAAATTGGTAGAAGCACATGTGTATGACCATAGGAAATTTTGGTCATGGTATGATCATGGTTGGAAAATAAAAATACTCGGTTCCATTCCATTTAATTGGATGATGGAGGTGTATGGTATGACCATGATATAAGTCACATTAGTTCAAATTCCCATTTTATATGACTAGATGATCAAAATAATGATCATGATATTTTAACTTAAATAGTTAAATGGGTGAATGAGGAATGTATAAAATTTGTTTCCTCATGTGAATATATGTGTATGTATATAAGTATATATGACATTATCATAATTTAAGTCTCAAGAGACTAAGGACACGAATCTCATGAGTAAGATGAGGTCTTGTGTGTTTTATGGAGTCTACTATGCTTGCATAGACTACTCATGTTTCTAGATTACTTGATTCAAGTCTACTGTATTTATTACAGATTACTTGATGATAAGTCTACTAGGTTGACCAGATTACTTTTTAGTCTATTGGTCGTGATATGCCCTACAGTATAGTTATACTGATTGGCTAAAACTTGACTCTACTATTTCCAAACAGATTAGTCATTAGACCCTACTATACTCTGTATAGACTGGTCGGTTATTTATATTTTGTATATATGTTATGCGATTTATGATGTGAACTTTATTAATTATATTATTCTTATTATTGTTATGTGTATTTATTACATGCTAAAGACGAGGCCCATGATAAGTTTATGGTTTATAAAACCGAGGTTGAATTCCAAAATGACTTGATTAAGAAACTATGCACCGATAGAGGTGGAGAATTCTAAGATTCTGTGTATTTCCAATCCGTAGGCATTATACATGAGACTACGGCTCCCTACATGCCACAACAAAATGGTGTGTCATAGAGGAAGAATAGAGTCCTAAAAGAGATGGTTAATTCCATGTTATCCTACTCGGGATTGAGTGACGGGTTTTGGGATGAAGTCATGCTAACGGCTTGTTATTTATTAAATAGGGTTCCTAACAAAAGGAACAAGATTACCCCTTATGAACTTTGGTACAAAAAGAAACCAAGCTTGAATTATCTTCGAGTTTGGGGATGTAGGACGGTCGTTAGACTACCCCAGCCCAAGATTAAAACCTTGGGGGAAAGAGGTATTGATTGCATCTTTATTGGTTATGCTGAGCATTCCAAGGCTTATAGGTTCTATGTGATAGAGCCTAATAATTCTATTTCGGTTAACACCGTGATTGAGTCTAGAGATGCAATATTTGATGAGAATCAATTCTCGTCCATACCTAGACCAAAGGATTTGGTTCCTAGTACAAGTGGAACTAAAGAAGGAGACGGTTCGGTCGTGCCTTATAATGAGTCACCTATGCTCCGTAGGAGCAAGCGAGGGAGGATTGAAAAGTCTTTCGGTCCAGGTTTCCAAGTTTACTTGGTTGAAGGATCTAGAGATGAAGTTCGGTTCCAATATTCATATTGTTATCATATTGATGAGGATCCTAGGACTTTTAATGAGGCAATGAGGTCTCAAGATGTTGCATTCTGGAAAGAATCAATAAATAATGAGATGGATTCCATCATGGGAAATAACACATGGGTTTTATCGGATCTCCCACCGGGTTGCAAGCCTTTGGGCTGCAAGTGGATCTTTAAAAGGAAGATGAAAGTCGATGGTACTATTGACAAGTTTAAGGCTCGATTGGTTATCCAAGGCTTTAGACAAAAGGAAGGTATTGATTATTTCGATACCTATGCTCCGGTTGCTCGGATCTCCACCATTAGGTTGTTGCCTTGGCGGCTATTAACGATCTTGTGATTCACCAAATGGACGTCATAACGGCATTTTTGAATGGTGATTTAGAGGAGGAGGTGTACATGAAGCAACCTGAAGGGTTTATTATGCCCGGTAATGAGAATAAGGTGTGTAAGTTGGTAAAGTCATTGTATGGGCTAAAGCAAGCACCTAAGCAGTGGCATCAAAAGTTTGATGAGGTTGTCTTGTCGAGCGGATTTGAGTTAAATCAGTCGGACAAGTGTGTATACAGCAAGTGTAATACCCCTCACTTTTGTAAGGGCATTTTGGTAATTTTCCAAACCCTTGTACTATCGTCGAATTTATTTCAGAGAAATTCAGACATTTCGTGAAATGTATAATCTCTGTAATAATTTCCTGAGTGGAATAAAATACATTCGACGTATTTTCGGGGCTTAAAATATTCATTCGGGTGCAAATATGTTAAAAGGGTACGAATATATTTAACCCGGGGTTAAAATATTCACCCACGAATTAACCTGGACAAAACAAGGCAAAAAGGCCCAGATCTGGCCTTCACCGCACCCGCGGCAGCATGACCGCACCCCGCGGTGCAACAACTTTCTCTTCAACTACGAGCAAGTTGCAGAGCTAGCTTGCGTGAGTCACCTAGCCTACCTTATCTGGTCGGGCCAGCACCTCCTTGCTTGTCACCTGCTTGTGAGCTCCTTGCTCGGCCTATAAAAGGAGAGGAAGCTGTGGAGGAAGTTGCACAAGCTGAACATCTTCTTCCTCCTCTAAAATTTCTCCTCCATTGTTGTCTGAGTTTTAAAGCTTCGCCGGAGAGTGATCGGAATTCCCTTTGAGTGGTAAAGGTGCCCTCAAGTGGTGTTTGAAGGTATAAGGTGTTTGGAGATCGAACCACAATCGAATCGAGGTCGAACAAATCGAAGTGGTGAGTTTTCTCCATCGTTGTTGTCATAACCCCTCGCCTCTGCCTCCTGACCGCACCCGCGGCAGACCACCACCGCACCCCGCGGTGGCTGTGTCCGTGATGTGTGTTATTGGGTGTGTGGTCTTGGGCGAGGCTTGACTCCTTCGATTCTTTTCGTATTCTTTTAGATTCCTATATGTGGGTATCGAATCTAACTTAGGGTCTTGTTATGGGTCGTTCCATAGGGATTTGTTATCCAGGATCTGTCCCAGTTTCAGACCCAGAAACCATCGTCTCTAAGCTTGTTTAAGCTTTCGTCAAATCTAAGGCAAGTGGCGGTTCGCTCTTGCTCATCATTTCATATTTCCATTAATTATCAATTGCTTAGTTGTTAATTAATTTGGAATGAATATTGTTTTCGTCTGGGAACAGTTTGATAAACTATTTTGGAAATTAAAAGATGATATTATAATAGGTTGTATATTCTGCTAGAAGCAACGCTATTATATATATATATAGGAAGAGCTTCATATAAGAACAATATATTAGGAGAGAACTAAGAAATTACCTAGACCGTTGATCACAAATCAATCGGACGGCTGGGGCAACACCTCCTCCAACTACTTGCAGACTCCCGAACGACGTCGTATGATCTCGCCTTCACCTTCCACTCCACTCCTCCTCACCACCTCCTCCAAGCCATTCCTCATCTCTCTCCTTCCTCGTCGATCTCTCAACCGGCGATGGCTTCGATTCCATTCTCCACCTCCTTCGGTCAGAGTGGTGGGGATCGTGCAGGTGGAGAACGGGCGGCTGCAATTCCTCAATAGGAAGGCGTTTCGGTGAGTCAGGATGAAATTGGGGGAGAAGAGTCGCCGGAGCGAGTCGACCGGGCGGTTGTAGCTCGGTTTCAGAGAGATCAGGATGTTATCGGCGATGACCGCGTGGATGGGGAACCCTCCGGCGCCGGCGCCTAATTGGATTAAGGTTTGTGGAGTGTAGAGGAGGGGGATGGGGCAGGCTGCGGAGAAGTCGAAGGGGTAGGGGAGGCGGTGGACACCGCAGGTGGAGTTACAGGCGGCAGACAATGACATGGCGGCGGCGAAGAGGAATTGCAATTTTGCTCATAACAAAAAAGAATTTTACGATTATATACGATTTTGCAATTCATATTTACTTGATTCAGGATTCATGACCTTGAATGCGTATGTGCAATCATATAGTGTTTTGAAATTCTAGGTACTTCAAAATGAGTTTGAATATTTGATAGGGTAATCTCTGAGCATGGTTTTTTCAATGATTCGTGTAAAGTGAGATATAACTGGTTCCCTTTGCGTAAGTATTACACCAAAGCGGCTCCTGCATGAATCTAGATAAAAGCTAAGGTAGTAAATTTTGGATACTTAGTATAAGGATTACAACATATCTAAGTATCTCTTGTCCATGAACTGTCATTTAAGTATCCTTGAACGTCTGTATTGATGTCCTTGAACATGCATATAAAAGGCTGAAAACATTTGAGAGAAACAGTCCATGAACTGTCATTTAAGTATCCTTGTACGTTTGTACTTATATCCTTGAACATGGATGTAAAAGGCTGAAAACAGTTGAGAGAAAAAGTCCATGAACTGTCATTTAAGTATCCTTGAACGTTTGTACTGATGTCCTTGAACATGGATGTAAAAGGCTGGAAACAATTGAGAGAAAAAGTCCATGAACGGTCATTTAAATATCCTTGAACGTTTGTACTGATGTCCTTGAACATGGATGTAAAAGGCTGGAAACAATTGAGAGAAAAAGTCCATGAACGGTCATTTAAATATCATTGAACGTTTGATGTTCAATTTCTGTGTTTACCTTATGAGGCATATGGAGACATACATGGGGCACGGTCTGCAAGGATGGAACCCTGAGCTGAAGGAGGAGGATAATGAACAAATGGCAACGAGCAGTGCAATCTTGTTAAGCAACCACAATCGCTTGGTCGAACACGTGAAGAATGCCATTTCATCTCTTCCAAAAGAGAGGATCTTTAAAAGAAAGAACCTTGATGTTTAGCTCATGTGTTTTGTAGTGTTATAGTATGACAGTTTGTTACTTTAGGTTGATGTAGTTGAAACAATTTGATATTTTATAGTTTGATGTAATTTAGGTTGATGCAGTTGACTATTGTTTGTGGTGTTGGCACATTACAGTTCATGGTGTTTATCACAATCGTTCAGTTTGTTTCAATCAAAATTAGCCTTGGCAAACTGTTAGTGTTGTTGAGTATGAATGTTCATGGTTATGATATTGAATGTTCATGGTTATGATCATGAAAGTTTATGGTGTTGAGCATGATAGTTCATGGTCGTGAGCATGATAGTTCATGGTCGTGAGCATGAATGTTCATTGTAATTAGCAAGGAAGTTCACGGTCTTGAGCATGAATGTTCATGGTCGTGATCCTGAATGTTAATGCTTAGGATGGTTAACCAAGTTAGTTCTCTTGAGTATGAATATTCATGGTTATGATCTTAAATGTTCATGGTTGTGATCATGAATGTTCATGGTGTCGAACATGATAGTTCATAGTCGTGAGCATGAATGTTCATTGTAATTAGCAAGAAAGTTCATGATCTTGAGCATGAATGTTCATGTTCGTGATCTTGAATGTTCATGGTTGGGAGGGTTAACCAAGTTAGTGTTCTTGAGTATGAAGGTTCATGGTTATGAGGATGAAAGTTCATGGTAATGCGCATAAAAGTTCATGGTAATGAACTTCATAGAGTGCTTCTACAGCGTTCATTACTAAAAACACATTACTTCATGTTCAAAAGCACGTTCATTGATTTCAACAGAAGTGTTTACAGCAGAATCAATATCTGGAATTTTCTGTCTGTGGTTCAATTGGATCTCCAATCGAGCATCGTTCTTCGATTTCGCATCAGCTTGTTCGATTTTACAGGAAAAGCAAGCGCGTTTGGGTTTTAACGGATTTTCTCGGGGGGGGGGGGGGGGGGGGGGGGCAGAGTGAATGTGCTGTTAATGTTAATGCGTTGTTAATGGGCAGAGTGATTTTGCATCAGCTTGTTTGCTGCTACGTGAATGATTTTTAGTGGTTCTTAGTTCTCTCTTAGGGAGTGGTTCTCACCAGAACCGCGCCCTATATATATATATAGATTGAGATATATCTATGATGATGGCTTTGATGTGAATTATTACCGTTCTGAACTGTTTAGTTAGAACGAGTATTCGTAGGAACGCTACTGTGTATCTCCTTACAAGTACCAGTCGTTTCTTTATAACTTGGTGGATGGGATGTCCAGGCCCCAACACTTTTCTTTGGTCATGACCATCCCCTATCCGAGTATAGGGGAGGTGCACAACAGCTGGTGTCACTCTCTGAGATTTATTCCCGATTATAATATCTCAATATCCCGTGAGGATGAGATTCTAAAAGCTTAAAACGTGAATGAACGTTTGGAATTAAATAAGATAAGTGTCGTTGTTGCACATGATTAATATACCATTGGGCGAGTAGTGCAGCTAGGCAATAGTACAACTAGGAAAACTTGTCTCGACTTTGATCAGAGTACCGTTCTCTTTCCAATCTTGATTCGTATTATGCGGTGAGGTTGGTCGTGAACCGAAACATCAAGTCAGTTTTTAAACGCTTGTGTGAGAATATATGTTCCAGACATTTGTCATGCTTCCGATAAGACTCAATCTTTTGGAGTCTTCTCTTGGATATTTCCTTAAGACTCAATCCCGTTGGAGTCTTTTCTCTTGATCATGCCTTTTTGTATGTATATATATATATATATATATATATTCCAGTAGGAGTATGGTGGTTGACTATCGTCATCAGTTTTGATTCGAGAAACGATGAGTCTAACCTAATACGACTACTTCGAACCACTCTGCTCTGTACCCTTGCATAGTCTTTCATTAGACTAACCAACCGGATTTGTTCTCTGCATGGTTGGCTGGTGTCATCCGTTCGATTCGGCACATCAGATAAGTTGTCGTTCTGTGAAGGCTAGAGCGACTATGGAAACAAATGGTGTTTTTGATAAGTTTATACATATTGAGATCATTGGCGTTGATCGCAGTGATCAAGACCCCTTTTGTTATTTATTTTAAAAGACTTCCACTGAAAACTGATTACTCTGTATTTCATCATATTTGGGATTGGGATATAATCCCAAGACTTATGTTTCAATTGAAGGTTGTGATGTTTTGCACCACAGTTGTTGTTTTATGATTTATTTATCTAGTAAAGCCTTGGGTGGCTTCGGATGTAGAATCTGAGGTCACTGGCGGTAATACCTTTCCAAGGAAATATTTGGGGGTATTACAGAAAGTTTGATAAATCTGGTAATGGAGTAATCATTTGCTTGTATGTTGATGACATGTTGATCTTTGGTACAGATCAAAAACAAGTGGACCTTACAAAGGCCTTTTTGTCATCAAGCTTTGCCATGAAAGACATGGGGGAGGCGGATGTGATCCTTGGTATTAGGATCAAACGTGAGAATAAGGGGCTTTCTTTGTCACAATCTCATTACATTGAGAAAGTGCTTAAGAAATTCAATTGTGAGACTTGTTCTCCGGTTAGCACTCCTATGGATCCGAGTTTGAAGCTTATGCCCAATTCGGGTAAAGCGGTATCACAACTCGAGTACTCACAAGTGATTGGTTGCTTAATGTATGCCATGACGAGCACAAGGCCGGATATTGCTTATGCGGTAGGCAATTTGAGTAGATACACTAGTAATCCTAGTACTCATCATTGGCAAGCAATAAGGCGGGTACTCAAATACTTAAAGGGAACCATGAATTATGGTTTGTCATATGTCGGACTTCCTTCGGTTCTAGAAGGGTATTCGGATGCGAGTTGGATCACTAATATAGAAGATCATTCTTCTACTAGTGGTTGGGTATTCTTGCTTGGGGGAGGTGCCATTTCATGGGCTTCTAAGAAGCAAACTTGCATTACAAGTTCGACTATGGAATCGGAATTCGTAGCATTGGCCGTTGCCGGTAGAAAGGCGAAATGGCTAAGGAACTTAGTCTACGAGATTCCTTTGTGGCCGAAACCGGTGTGTTACCCATTTCTATCCATTGTGATAGTCAAGCTACTTTGGCTAAGGCGTATAGCCAAGTGTATAATGGTAAGTCGCGACACCTGGGCGTTAGACATAGCACGGTACATGAGTTGATCACTCATGGGGTGATTACTATTGAGTTTGTTCGGTCTCAACAAAATTTGGCGGACCACTTGACAAAGGGGTTAGCCAGGAACTTGGTGATCAGGTCGGCTATCGGGATGGGTTTAAAGCCCGTTTAAAATCTCTAATGGTAGGACACCTAATTCCCCTCTAATATGACGTTGGAGGCTGAATTCAATGTGGAAAGCCTATACTTGAGTTTGGAGCACATGTTCATACTTCATCCCAAGGTATGTGCTCGGACCTGCAAGTAAAGTTAGGTTGAAGATTCTCTTCTTAATGGATCTTTTGAAAAAATGCATTTGCAGGTGCATGATTAAAAGAATCCACCTATACGAGCGTGAAGTGGTGCCGCTTCAACTAGCCCGGGCTTGGCTTTGTATGCATTCGTGAATGGATAAGGACACATGGCTAGAATAGTGTCAAGTTAGCACTTGGAGTAGTGTAGAAACTTGTGTGTGTTTGTATCTTCAGGTAGTCAAATGAGTTGAAGGGTTCAATCCTTTGGACACCCTGATTCTCGATTATTTGGAATGTGTACTACACTAATGTGAAAATTCAATACTAAGGAAATTTTCATTTATGCATAAGTTTGTGTTTGATGTATGTATAGTAAATCAAGGATTACACTAAAATGGGGGAGGAATGTTAGTGATTTTAGTGTCATCGGCCAATTAGTGTAGTCGGGATTCGCTCAAGACTTAAGGAGTTCGTTCGGCGCATAACAAGGTTCGGGGGTGCGGAGTGCACACTTGTGTGCGTGGTTTCGGACTCGGAGTTACGAAACGTGTCGGGGAACAAGAGGCCGACACCGAGAAGGTGTTTTTGGGGGTCCTAAGGACGTGCACGGTTTGTGACAAACCGTGCATGTGGGGACAAACCGTGCCAGGGCAAAACAGAAGCCGCATTTGGCTTCTGTAAAGCCACACGGTTTGTGACAAACCGTGCGGCGTCCCAGAACTCGATTTCTGGCTCTCTAGAGGAAGGCACGGTTTGGGGCACGGTTTGTGACAAACCGTGCCTCTTGCCGGGAAGGAAGTTTTGACGGTTTTTTGCGGGTTTTTACCTAACTTAACCGCTAAAACTACTTTTTAACCTCCTAAACCGACATATAACTGCCTAAATTCTGATGCTCTATATAAGAGCGGGTTTGGGGCAAGTCTTGGGAACGCGAGAACTTACGATCTCTCTATATCGAACAAAATCGAAACCTTCAAGTGTTCTCTATTGATTAAGCCTGAATCTTTAGAGTTGTGAGATTGTCTTATTCCGAATCGAATTTCGTGTAACCCGAGGTAACTTCTATAGGGTCGAAATATTGATTTTGAAAAGTGTTCAAACACGATTCAATCTGTATCCTAGACATTGATCACCGAGACACCCTTTTACAACAGCCTTGCTCATGGAGCAAATCTATCATGAGCAAAAACAATGAAAAATGAAAAAATTACTGCATTGTCAATTTGTCTGAATGCCTTGAAATTTAAACAAGGGGCATATCCCTTTTTCTGTGCCTTCAAAATCCACGTTGCCCAAAAATAAAGCTTGTAGGAAAAGAAACCTAATAGTTCAACCACTTACCACATTACCCATATATTAATGCATCGTTCCAAAAAATTATTTAGAGTATAATATTCATTAGTTTAATACCACTTTGACTTGTAGAAAATTAGTCCAACCAAGTAGGCTCCCTTCAACCCAAAAAACCGAAGGAAAGGGAAAGTCTTTCAGCAACTGAAATGGTACAACCCCAAAAAACTCTGTTTTTGGTTGGCAGATTAAACTGTTGATATGCTTTGCAAGTTCATCACAGTTAAGCATAAACATTAGGCAATAATTCATAATTAGCAAAAACTAGTGTAGTACCCATGCTTTGCACGGAATTTGTTTATTTTTTTCTTATATTTAAAAATATAGTATATCAAAATTATATATTTAATCGATATAGAACTGTTATAAAATTAGATGAATGATAATATAAAAAACAACTAATTGAAAATATTAAAGTGATTGACAAAATATTATCGAAAGAGAGACAGAACTATCCATAACTTTGTATATAGTAAAAATTGGTTAATTAATTTTTAACCGGGGATAACCACATCCCTAACATTAATACTACTAAAACGATAAAGCATAATCAAAATGTTCATGTAATACATGAAAATGAAACCCTAAACATAAAATCTCGTAAGAGTTCAAAATTGCTACAAATTATGAAAAACTTTCTTGTATACTACATTGATTGTAGTATTAGATCTTTTTTTTTGTTTTTTGTCGCATATTAAAATCTCCAAACGTTTTTTGTTAGTAACTCTTGATGATGCAATTATGTAAAATAATAATAAAAAAAGGATGTAAAAAAAAAAAGGATGATGCCAATTGGTGCAAATTTATTAGGTGAATAATCAAAAAAAGTATTTTGGTGGATTTCTAGTAATATAGTTTGAAGATATGCTTATCGTATTGATATATTAGTTGAAATAAAGAGTTATAAATGGAAGTTTATGATGAATATATATTATGCTAATTCTGCTAGATGGATAACATTTTCAAATTTTCATTTACAATATAAAATGAGATTTATTCAATAAAAAAAAATCGTGAAAAAAACTAATGAGAATCAGGAGTAAGAGCGAAGAGGGATTCGCATGATGAAAGAAAAGATCATCAACGACACCATTGGCTTATATTGGGAGTTGAGGACAAAGAAAATATCTTCGAAAACGCTCTCAATGATAATGACTTTTTAACAAATATGCAACGTATTATATAAATTATATAAACCTTTTTACAATGGTGGATTTCGATATCAATAAAGAGTAGAAAAGATGAGTATTGAGAGTATATTGATATAACATTGTGTTTTTGTCTAATTTTTTATTGTTTGGGCTATAAAATTATACTTTCTACGAAATATGAATTTGAAGAATATATGAGAGTATATTGTAATTACAATTAAGGTAAGTAGTATATTGTAAAAGATAAGAAAATATGGTTGAAGTAAATATAAAAAATAACGAAGGATATAATGGAAAATGGAAAATAAAAATACCTACGTGCCATAGCTAATTGATTGACACGTAAGAGAGAGAATTTTGGGTTTAGTAATAGTATATAGAAGATATAGATATATAGAATATAGATAGATATAGATATAGATTATGTACAAAAAATATATGAATGAGAATATTATTTGCTATATTTCTGGAAAGATTAGAGTAAAAAAATATATTCATATTGTATGCATATCCGCCTAATATGAGTATGATTCAAGGTCGTGATGCCACGTGGCAGCAGAGGGGCTTGGTTCATTTTTGGAGCGCCATGTAACATAGTTGATATTCTGCTTTAGTAGTTATATAGTAGATTATACATATTAGTTTTACTTTGTACTCAAATATACTTAATTCACATATATAGAAAATTGAAGTGTAAAGAAACTAAAAAAAAAAACTAAATTAGTCTATATAGAGAAAAAAAATTAGATTAGAGCAAATAAATTTAAAGGATTGAATGGTAAACAATATTATTTACAAAGATAAATATATATAAACAAAATTTTAAATCAAACAGATGAAATACCGTCATTGGAAAAAGGAATATATGCTCATAATGTAGTCCTACAACCTTAGGGTTTGTTTAGATTACGCATTATCTGACATTATAATGTCGTTTTTCACATTATAATGTCATTTTTTGACATTATAATATCAGAGAAAGTGTAATTCAAACACACCCACACCCTAATAATATCAATGCATCATTTCCTTTGGACTAAACATTAAAAATTAGTACAAACGTAACAATACAATTTAAACTCGTGGCCTAAAGTCACCAAGTTGACCTCTTAAACTTAGAATTGTTGTTAACCTCCACCCCGGAGCTAAAGGAATAAGTTAGCTTATTAGGAGTTTCCGACACACCACAATTGTTGATTTGTTTCCATTGATTAATTAATAATTTGTGTTCCAAATCCCAATTAATTAATGCTACTCCGTAATTAATTACCGTACACGTTACTCGCGCACAATTTTTAAGTATTTCGGGATTTCGATATCAATAGTATACTGATATAACATTGGGTTTTTGTCTAATTTTGTATTGTTTGGGCTATAAAATTATATTTTCTACCAAATATGAATTTGAAGAATATATGAGGGTATATTGTAATTATAATTAAGGTAATTAGTATTTGCTACATTTTTGAATAGAGGAGTATAAAAAATATTCATATTGTATGCATATCCAACCAATATGGGTAAAGATTTTATATTCTTTGATTTTATTAGATTTTAAAAAAAACAACCGAAAAAATGAGAGTTTGACACGTGACAAATTCAATGTCGTGATCCATGACGGCAGTGGTTTGGTTCATTTTCGAAGCGCCATGTGGCGCAGTTGGTATTCTGCTTTAGTAATTACATAGTAGAATATATTAATTCAAACCAAAATAAAATAATAATTGATATATATTTTAGCTAAAACATATAAAAAAGTTTCTTTCCAGCAAATATACCTACGGCGTTAATTAAGCAAATATAACAATTCTAACTTTTATACATTAATGTATGTGTCGCATGATCTCCAAGTTTATTAAACTATAAACTATCATCACTCTTTTGGGGTGTACATTATATTTTAATTATAATTAAGGTAAGTAGTATTTGCTACATTTTTTAATAGAGGAGTATAAAAAATATTCATATTGTATGCATATCCGGTCAATATGGATAATTTTTTTTTTTTTTTTATTTTATTAGATTTTTGAAAAACAATCGAAAAAATGAGAGTGTGACACATGGAAAATTCAATGTCGTGATGCCACTCGGCAGCAGAGAGGTTTGGTTTATTTTCGGAGTGCCATGTAGCGCAGTTGTTCATAACTATAAAAAATAGACAAAATTGCTATCATAAGCAATAATTCAAAGGTGCTAACATTAGCAATAATTCAAAAGTGCTAACATTTGCAAAGATTCAAAGGTTCTACAAAAGTGTTATAATTAGTTAAAAAGACAAACTATTGACTTCCAGGCATCCATGGTGCTGAACTCATCACTTCATCAACATAATGGGATTGTTCTTGATTGTTCTCCGCCTTTCTTTTCTTTCTTTGTCTCCTTACAACTCGTATGCCTTGTTGTTCCTTAATCTCTTTAGCAGTCAATCCACCCTTACATGTTTTTGAATTATGTTCAAATGCCTTGTATCATAGGAAATACACGGTTAGTGATTTATCAATACAAACAAAAGCAGATGCGCTTAAAATGATAATATACCTTGCACTTTCCACAACGAACAGTGTGAGATCGTTTTCCCTTTTCCTTTTCACCCTTTTCTCTTCTCCTATTTCTAGGTGGTCTTCTAACGTCCCTTTTCATTGTTGGCGGGATGAGTTTTGGAAGTTCATCTTGAAGCCACTACTCTTCATCATCAACAGGGCTATAGTTAAATGAATATGTTCTCCGATACATTTCAACGAAATACCAATGAGAAACATAATCCTTTGGGTGCCCCCTTGTTTCAATAATAGCTCTCACAACATACCGACATGGGATCCCACTAATCTGCCATTCCCGACACGAACAAGTTCGGTTTTCAATATTCACGGGCATCGATGAATGGACCTCTTTAATCTCATACTCAGATGGTGATGCCTTGAAAACCTGAAAAATATAGCATAAATAATAATCCAATCTATAGAAGTATATCAGTACAATTCAAGTTTGCACAACAAGAATATAGCACAAGAATGTGTACTACAGAAGCGCCCAGATTTTGCACAACGAAAATAAGTTCCCACTCTGTAGATTTTGCACAATAAGATTGCAGAAATTGCACAACTAAATAATTGACAATGATTATTGACTGTCATTTGCATAAATATTTTGGACTAATCACGAGTGCCCAATCCTCATAGGTGAAACTGTGAAATAAAATGCCTTATAGCTTCATAAACATATAATGTTTATAGTTGCATACCATGCACCTACGAGATTCCAAAAGTGCCTAATTCAATCTTGCTTCTGCAACATTAGTTAATCCAGTAGCGGGCTGATAATTCTGACCAGCTTCTTGTCTCATAACATGTATGACCATACATGTGCGTCTAATCCCTACAAGCAACATAAACAATGACAATTAAAAAAGCTATTTACAGAATTAACAAGTATTCAGTATATCAAAAAACATACCTTCAAGAAGTGACAACACATGGAGGCACCTATCGGCTCCTAACGTTGAATTGAAAGACTATGACCAATTGCTTGTTGTTTCATGACTTTTTAATTATGGGTCATACTTGAATCTTGCCCAACATTTCATATCTCCTACACTTTGAAGCCACCTCACAGCACCCAATCCACCGGTCTTTTACAGCTTGTCCATTGCCTATATGAATGCGAACTCAAAGTAGGCTCTATAACATTCCCAGAAGCACTCATACATTAATTGTCCAGGAAACAACTTCTTAAATTTGGCATTTAAGTGTTGGCAACAAAATCTTCTTGAAACAACTGGCCAAACTTCCGCAAGAGTCGGTTCAACACCCTAAAAATCAAACACTTATTGTTAATATTAAGAATATGAAGTGACAAAACTAACCATACAATATTTTTGTATATACCTTTTGTTTATGTGATAAAATAGTCCAATTATCCCTATCAGCATCCTTCAAAAGGTCCCTCAAATGATAGAAGAAGGAAGATCATGTACTCTTATTCTCGTACACTCCATATGCTATTGGAAAAATCTCCTTATCCCCATCAAGAGCACACGCAGCCAAGATAACTCTGCTGTATTTGGCTTTCATATGAGCTCCATCCACTGCAATTAGCCCTCCACATCCTTGAATGAAACCATCAATCATTGGCCTCAAGGCAATGAAAATACTTTTGAACTGAATGGGTTTTTTGGAATTATCTTCAACAACTCTCCAAATACAATGAGCCTTCAAGCTAGGGTTAGTCGTCTTCAATACCTTACAATAAGTAGGAAGGTTTTGGAACGACGTGTCATCATCTCCTCTAATCATATCAAGTGCAAGTTTTCTTGCTTTATACAAGGATGTAGACTTCAGGTTAGTGCCAAAGCTCTTAAATAGAAGATTGTTGATATCTTTCCCTCGAATATCTTCATTTGCTCTTACATCTTCCAGAATCTTTCTTGATGCCCACTCTGGGGTTGCCATGGGATTACGCAAGTTCAATCTCCTATACAAATGAGTGCATTTCACAGTTTTTATTACCCAAGTAACACCATCTGCTAGTCTTGATGAATGGATCCTCCAGTCACAATTTTTTTGTCCATACACAACGGTATACCTTTCTTGATTCACTTTTAGCACAACAACAAAAAATTGTTCTTGGACACAATAATCCCTAACGACATCCATCAAGTGTTTTTTGGACAAAAAAATTATCCATTTTCTTAGCTTGATTTTTCCAAAATCATTATTCTGATATAACTCCTCGTTATCATAGAGATCATCGAAGTATAATCCACTTGTATCATCTTCGAAAGCATCAGAATTGTTCAGATCGTATCCATCTTCAACCCTTGGTTCCACAATTCCAGCATCAACATTTCGCAATTCTACTTCAATAGTTTGTAATTCAGCTTCAATGTTTACATATGGCACTTCAGGATTGCTCGCTTGCATCCCTCCCCCGGCAACACCGAGATTCCCAGATGTTGGTTGACTACCTGAGGCTTGAGAAGCATTAACTTTGGGCACAAATATCCCTTTTCTTTTTGCAGTGGTTTTGGGGACTTTTCAACTATTCAAATCTGAATGAAAACTGACTAAAGCATGACTTGACTTTGGTGGTATTGGATTTTGAAGTAAGTGAGCTTCAACAGTTGTGGAATCAAGACGCCTCTTTGATTCAATCAAACCTCGAGCTAGTTCTAGATTCTTAAATGGTGTCTCAGCAGAATCTATTGCCAATTTAATTAATTTTTGGTCATGGAACAAACTGAACATCTTCATAAGATCATTGTCGCTTTCTAATTTGAAACTTTGAGACTCATGTGCATACCATAAAGTCGGTTCTTAAGGAAGGATCATTCCCTTCTTTGCAACACCCTCGAGTAAATCAACAAATATGTCAAGAATAGTACATTTATCTAGATCATCCACTTTAATTTCCAATTTTTCAAGATGAATGTATCTCATTCTCAACACTATATTATCTTCCATTTTGCAAATTATTAAAGAAAACAATATCAAATTCAATCAAAATAGTTAACAATTTCAATAAATTAGATTTCATTCTCAACTTAACTTTTTTCACACATAAATCAAGTCGAAAAACTTGTATATTTAAGTGATAAAAATATTCAAAATCTCATGTCATGTAAATGAGAACTCACGAATCTCATGATACCTAACAAGATTTAGTGCAAATTACACATGTTGTATGTATCCTAGACAGAGGACTGATCACTGATCTAATTAGTTTGATTGGTAGAAAATTTAGCTTAATTAGGCATGAAATTCCTTGATAAAACAGTAGAAAGACATGAAACACCAAATCATCCATTAACTATACATCCTCATATTTATTGACCTACATCTATTGTCTTGCCAGTGTTATAAGTCATTGAAGAAAAAGTGAAAGAATAACCAATTAAAGGCATTTTTCACTAGAGGTCCTTTAGCATTACTGTAATTTATCTTTTCTTAGAATAATTTCCTTGTCGTTGTTTCCTCCTTTTCCTTATCATTTTCTGCGTTGAATTCAATGCTAAGAGATGCTAAAATATTGGGCTCCCTACATACACGTACACATTTAAATGTTTATTATTCATCCTACGTGATTTACATGTATGATAGATAAATACTGTTAATATGCGTGGAAGAGAGTAGTGAGGTAGTAAAAGAAAGTTTAACCTTATAATGTTTTGTTTTGCAGTAAATTGATCAAACTATAGTAACGTGTATGAATGATATATATCCAATCAAAAGGTCCCAAAATTCATCCCCAAATTAACATTCAAACCCTAAATTTGAAAACATTAAATTTAATTTCACCCCCAAATATCACTCCATCCTAAAAGCCGTAAATTGGAACCTTAAATTGAAAATCCTCATTTCAATTTAATCCCCTAAAATCCAATTTCATCCCTTAAAATCAATCCAATCCAAAATTCATCCCAAATCACACCTGATCGGATCTTACCTCATCAACCTCTTCAAGAGCCAACCTTCACCAGCATGTCGTCTTCATCGCTCGACAAGCTTGCACGCCGTTGTCATCGTGCAACCTGCACGTCGTTGTCACCGTGCAGCGCAGCCAAGCTTCACAATTTGTTGGTCGTGGTCGTGGTCGCGCTCGTCGTCACCGCGCAGCCGCCGCGGAATCCTTCGCCGCCCACCGTCGACCAGCCACCAGAAGAAGAGAAAATGGAGCAAGATGGAGCAGGGGGTGAGAAGATGATGGAGTTGGGGAGTATAACGTCAACGCAAGATTAAGGTATGGGTTGAACCTCAAAATTTAATGTTTTATAACGTCAACGCTATTTGGCAAATTTTTTTAAAACCTCAAGGGTACCACACAAAATTGTTCAAACCTTCGGGTATTTCACAAAAATTGCAAAAACTCAAGGGTACCATGCGAAAATTCTGTTATTTAAATTATGTGCATCGGTGTGTAAGATTATGCATTTTTCGTGAAAATTAAGGTATGTGTTGAAAATGGATTTTCATTAAAATGGTCATGTAATTAGCACATGTCTCATTCAATATGGTATGTTCCTATACAAATGGAAGAAAAACACAAAATTCATCGTAATTTAAAATGTACACCAAATAACACATGACATGTATTGCACATAATAATATACATGTGGTGCACTTAATGACACAAATGTGATGCACAAAAACATGAAATATGGTGCACAATATAGCATAGTTGTTATACACAAACACATAGAAATATGATGCACAAATATAGAAAAATGTAATGCACAAACACATGAAATATGATACACGTAATAACATTACTGTGGTGCACAAACACATGAAAGATGTGATGCACAAACACATGAAATATGGTGCACATAATAATATAATGTGGTGCACATAATAATATAATGTGGTGCACAAACAAATGAAAAACGCGAAATGTGATGCACAAACAAATTATAATGTGGTGCAGATTTATTTATGACATAATGCACATCTATCTCAGTCCACAAACAAATAAAAATGGTGATGCATAAATGTAGAAAAATGTGATGCACAAACATATCCATCTCAATGAACAATTATTTGTAATATGGTACAACATTATCTCAATGCACATTGAGTTGTAATATGGTACACATTATTATGCCGATGCACGTTTATTTGTAACATAGTGCACATTTATTTATAACATGGTGCACATTTATTTAAAACATAGTGCATATTCATCTCAGTGCACATCTATTTGTAATATAGTGCACATTCATCACTATGCATATTTATTTGTAACATGATGCACATTCAAAAGCGGTAGACAGTTATATGTAAATGCGATCGATCAACAGTCAACGTTAGTCAATGATGGTCAACAGCGGAGACCGGTGGTCAATGTGTGAGATAAATTGTCTACCAATATAGTGCACATATGTGCACCAATATAGTTGGCACAGGGGCGGACACGTGATTTTTCTTGAGTGGGGGCTAACTTATAATTATTATTATTATAATATTATATATTGGAAGAAAATAATTACAATAACATTTTTTGAGATGTTATGTCTAAATTTTCAATTAAATTCCTAATTGTTTAGGTTTTGAATTCTAGACTTTAAACTTATCACATCACAAACCCTAATATTTAATTAAATTTTTAAATTGGTTCAACCCTAATTTGAATTTCATAATTAATTTCATTATTTGAAATTAAGTTTCGACCAATTGTCTTGGAGAAGGCAAACAAAAGATATAGAGTGTACATTGTAAGTTTCGAACATCAAACCAATTGTCATGGAGAACTAGTACTTTACCAGTTGGGTAATAGAACTTTATTTTCATATATGCACTTTTCATAAATATATTCTTCTTCTTTTTTCCAGATTTCAGTGGGAGCTACAACCCTCACTGGGCCTCACTTAGGTTCACCACTGGTTGTACACCACATTACACATTAGATATAGACCACAGTACACGTTAATGTGCACCACTTATTCTTGTGCACCACATCGTACAAAAATGTGCACCTTCGTGCGCATGTTCGCACGGGAACATCTGTGCGCACAAGACACAATTCCTATATATAACATCTAATTAGTTTAAGGGAACGGTTCACGTACGAAAAATTAGTAAGGTGAAAATGAGAATATATAAAATATGGCCCAACCCTTTTTTTTTTGAAAAACACGTATTTTTGAAAAAAAAAACTCTAAAAAGACGCGAGTGCATAAGATATGACATGTGCATAGGTTTTGGCTTGTGTGCATGAATTTTAACCTGTATGTGCATCTAAATTCTACTTGTGTACATCATTTTCCTGGATTAAACTGTGCATGAGTTTTGACTTGTATGTGCAAAGCATGCATTTCTACATGTATGTGTATGTAGTTAGTACTAGGCAGGTGTGCATGAGTTTTCACTTACATATTTTCTAGAGATAAAAATGTACGTGACTTTGTGTAAGTGAAAATTCATGCACATACATGCAAAAATTTATGCACTTTCTAGAATGTGCACATGTTTATGCATATATGTGCATATGTATTAATGGTTTGTGTGTCTTTGTGTAAGTGGAAACTCATGCACATATAGGCTAAAATTGATGCACTTCTTGGAATGTGCACAAATTTGTGCTTGTATGTGCATGAATATTTTATTGTCTTTGTTTAAGTGGAAACTCATGCACATACATGCAAAAAATTATACATGTCTTGGAATGTGCACAAGTTTGTGCATGAATGTGCATAGATTTTGATTAATTGTATGTGTGACTTTATGTAAGTGGAAACCCATGCACATGCAGACAAATTGATGCACTTCTTAGAATGTAACAAGTTTGTGTTTGTATGTGCAGTGTCGGATCCAGAAATTTGTCGAAGGGGGACAAATTTTAGTTCAATTTTTTTTCACTTCATGAATCAACATTTATATTTTAAAACTAAAAAAAAGTATGAGATCCACCTTTTGAAATTTGATTAATTCATACAATATATACTCTATTTTTTGATATTTTAAAAATATTTTAATAATGTAAGATTTTCAATTTTCGTTTCAGTAAAAAAAAAGTAAAACATGGAAGGAAAAATGAAAAACAAAAGAGAAATAAGCATGTTTAATAAACATAAAGATTTTAATAAGGCAATTAAGACTCAATTTTTGACAACAAAAATAGGAAAAATAAGAGTTGAAAGGGATTGAAGAATTGAACCTCTAGCTTTTTTAACACAAGTACCAAGACAAATAACACTAGTCGACCAATGTTTTTTTCTTTTAATTTACTTATCATTTTATGTATATATAATGAAAATTAAAAATTCAAAAGGACACTTAACCAAAAATTCTACATATTATAAGGGGTTCGTCGGGAAAAAACGAGAATTGTCGCCCCCTCAAGCCCCCTAAATGCGCCCCTATGAATGTGCATGAACATTTGTTTATCGTTAGTTATGTTAAAACTCATAAACATACATATAAAAATTTACGTGTTTTTTGAATTTGAAATATGCATAAATTTGTATGAAATATAAAATATAGGATAACCAAAACTTAACATTTATTATAGGAAAAATAAAACACTAGAAGATCTTGAACCGATTTACAGTGAATTGAATAAAGTCATAATCTTATTTAACCAGCTCCGATCGAAATGTCACGCAGTTCGTGAAAATTAAATTGCGAGCAAGAACATTCCATGTGAAAGATGATAGGGGATTTGCTTTAGTTTAATCTCAATAAATTAATACTATTATCAGTGATCAATATGTACGGCTGTGATTCGTCTTCTAGAAAACGCCGATCTTTGACTCTAGCCAATTAAGATGAGCGGCTGATATTAAATACTGCGTGCTGGTAGGTAGATTCATCAATCAAGCACATGCGATAATTTACGGACATCGTTAGATTCGTCGCAAATTATCCATAAATAACATTCAGAAAAATATATTTGTAATTGTGGATATATTTAGTTAATTAAAAAACCCTTGCTATTCGTTTGATGATAATTTCATATATATTGTCGTTTTCGTGACCCACCCATGTATTTAAGGTCACCCATCTCCGGCAATATCAAATCAATACCTACCTTGGCAATGGTCCAAAAAACATAAATAAAGCTTTATAATTCAAATTACTATAAAAAAATTTAGCAGAATTGAATAACTATTGGGTCAGATTTGTTACTGAAAAATACTTGAAAATAATCCATATATTTTATTACGAGAAAAAAGAAAATTACTCTTGACAATAGTCCAAAATGATTGAACTCGTGGATGAATTCAAATCTGGACTAATTTGGCAAGTTGGTAATGGCAGAACAATCAAATTCTAGTCGGACAATTGGGTCTTGAACACCCATTTATGTGATATCATAAACTCAATCCTGAATAAGGATGCCTTGGTAACTGGTTTTATGTTGCCAAATAAAACCTAAAATAAGGACCTAATAGAACAATGTTTACCACATGATTTAGCCAAAAAATAACCTCTATCTCGATACCTTTAAATGATATTCATGATAGAATGTACTGAGAAACTAGCAAAAATGGTTGGTTTTCTACGAACCCTGCTATGGAATTAATTAACAGAAACAAGAGATATATTGCCTATGATTCTTCATGGATCTGGAAGATGGACACATCCCAAAGTTAAAAACTTTATCTGGAAAATAATGAAAAATGAACTACCAACAAAAACTAGATTAGCAGAAAAAGATGTAGCAATCCCCCAGGATTGTATCCGCTGCAATGCTCAATTGGAGGATTTGAATCATCTCATATTCCAATGTAACCACACCATAAAAACAATAGAGAAAATGAAATATCATACCTATGGTATCATTACATCCCTAAACATAGGAAACACAAAAATCAATGAAATCATTGAGGAAATTCGACAAAAAACCGATAGATCACAATTTATAGAATTAATGGTCTCTTGGTGGGGAATTTGGTTTTATAGAAACCAACAAAGTTTTGGAAGAACAAATGATGATGCCGATTCCATAAAGAATGTACCAATTTATATTAAAAAACAAATTGAGAATTGGAATAAGACGAAGAGTTGAAACCCTGACTGCTTAGCAGAGGACAGACTAAAAACACATAGAATGAACAATGTTAGACGACCAACAAAAGAATGGAAAAAACCACCGGATAACATTATTAAAATCAATACAGATGGATCTACCAAAACTAATGGTGAATCTAGCTTTGGCTACATTTTCAGGAACAACACGGGTAAACCAATCTTCCTCTTTGGGGATAAATGTGGTATCTCAACCCCTTTAAAATCAGAAATACTTACAGTAAGAAATGCTATGGTAAAGGCTTATGAATTAGGCATTAGTGCATTACCGACATTCAACTTGAATGCGATAACCTTACCATTGTGAATGTTCTTAATCAAATCTGGCACTGTCCATGGGAAATGTTAATTTCTAATATCCTGTGTGTTTTACAACTGTTTTTTTCAGTGCAGATTTTTCATGTCTTCCGAGAAACAAACGTGGTGGCCGACTTCATCGCAAAGACGGTCCAGTAGAGTTCCTTGGAAGATATTCGAGCTAGTCTAGAATTTGTAATTCTCATCCGAAAAGATGCTATAGACTGAGAAACTGTCTCTTCTGTGGTTTCCATTCTAATTTTTACCTAATCAAAAATAAATAAATAATCAATACCTACCTGTTTGTTTTAGCGGTTAAATTCCATTTGTTTGTTGCTATTTTTTTAATGAAAGGTAATTCTTATGATTCAAGGTAAGGTAAATTTACAAAATCTTAGACAATTTTAGGTATATAAGGAGAATCTCCTAATCCCACCTCTCTCAAGATATTTCCTATATTTTTTATTGTCTTTCTTTCACCTAAAAAGAACACACTTTCTTACATGATTAGAAATCATTTGTAAACATTCGATTGAACTAGAATACCTCGATCAATTGAAAGACTCTAGCGTTCATGCATCTCCAAATGTAGTAGATAGTGGTAGTGATACAACAGACCCAAAAGGAGAACTTGAAGCAGTTTTTTCCCCTTAATTCTTTGGATGCTCTCAATCCAATATTGGATATTGTACTGTCTCCTTCCAATTTTTTTCCAAGCCAAGACTATGTGCATTACATCTTCGAAGAATCTGCATCCAAACCACATGTGATCTCTCGTTTATGATTCACAATTGCACAACACACAAGTATCATCTTGAATAATATTCATGCTCTTGAGTTTGCTTTTTTAATAGGCTCCTCCTTTGATTATCATCCAACTGGTGAACGATGTTTTGGGAGTATTAAGCTTACCCCAAATCCATTTATTCCAGTGAATAATGGTTGCATTGGCTCGGAGTGCATTATACATTGTATTGCTATCATATTTGCCCCCATTAATTATGATAATCATGATCTGATCGTTTCTGTCAAATTTTTCAAGAATTCCATCTCTCATATTCAATAGAGATCTCCACAAAGCATTGTTTGTTTCTATTAATTTTATTGTAACTATTTTTTTCCCTAATTACTCCCCTTTTCTTATGAAATTTGGCTATTAAGTATTTGGTCCATACCCTGGAAATCAGTTGATAATAGATTATTAGATTATACATATTCACCTTTCCTTTTCCATCTCACACGAAATAAGACTTTATAGTTCCCTCCTTATTTGATAAAAGGTAAATAATACTCAGTAGTATACAATTCTCTTTTGCAAGCACAACAGGTGGAGCTAGGGGGTACGGGTCCGGTGGCCTTATTTCCCTAGTTTGTTAGGTATTTTAAGCTAAGGGTCAGAATCTGGTGTGAAAGAGCGCTAGAGTGAGAAACGAGAATGAATATGAGTCATTTGATCTAAGAAAATTAAAGGCCTAAAATTTAAAAAGTAAAAAATAGAATAATTCGACACGATCGGATTTTATTTAAAAAAATATGTATTTTTGGAGGAAAATATGAGCAGACGCATGTGTGTGCATTTTTTTAATTCGCTAGCACATACAACACAAAAATCATGCACATACAGACCTATTTTCATGGACATATATGCAAAATCTCTGCAGTTTGAAACTCATCCACATAAAGTCAAATGAAACACAAACTTGTGCATATTCTATAACGCACATACAAGCAAGAGTAACACGATCGTACAAACTCATCAATCTACTTTTCTAACCATCTAACTTACTCTGAATCTTTTCCAGCTAAGGATCAAAATCAGCCTTGCATACCCTGTGGTGCAAAATGGGAGTACCAAGGTACTTACCAATATCTGTGGTGAGGGTGAACCCATTGGCATCTCGAAGATGAGTTGCAAACCCCGAGCTCACATTTGGAGAAACAAACAAGCTCATTTTTTTAGCAATAATTCTCTGACCAGATGCCAGACAGAAAGCCTCTAATACTCCCTGAATAATTTGAAGTTGCTCCAACGAGGCCTCGCCAAAAAGCATAATATCATCCGCAAATAAGTTATGCGAGAGGAGAGGACCATTCATGCCCAATCTAATAGGCTTCTAGTCACCATCAACCACAACCTGATTAATCATCGGACCGAGTCTCTCAATGCATAGATCAAACAGATAACGGGAAATAGGATCACCGCGACGGATACCCCGAGAAGTAGCGGTGAAAAAATGAATATATCCGGTCTGATCCGCTATGTTGAATATCCGGTAAAAGAAATTCACAAAACTCTTATCCATATCCGATAAATATTATCCGGATCGATTGGATATTCGACTCAGATATCCGAATTATCCGATTACTAGAAAACCAATTAAAAATTAAATCAAATGGTTATTTTTCTAATTCAATCAAAACTAACAATCCACAAAGTGCAAACTAAATGTCAAACATCAACACCATTTGCAATTCCTTGTTAATATTTTCAAACAATTAAACTTGTCAATATTATCAAATTGAGAACCATAAATGTATATATTATATAAAATGAGAAATTGACAAGTATATATAAAGTTGTAACTTTAACTTAAATAATCAAAATTCAATTCAATGATGAACACTCAGTCTTGACAAAAAAACATATTTGCTCTATTTAGTGAGACAACAATCCAGTACGTGAATTATTGATTTAGGGTTTAAATTTTATGAGAATAATATTCAAGGTTGTTTTTCTATTTAAATGAATAAAATAAAGAATGTTGTATTGGAGAATTAAAGTGGGTTCAATTGCTTAAAATGTACAATCACCATTTTGAGATCATCGAAACTAATTAAACATTGTATATTAGTTCTAAAAACATATATATTACATATTAATAGTATCGGATTTCCAGATATCTGGTATGCAAAATATCTCAATCCGTATCTGGTCCAAGTATCCGGAAAAATCACCCGGATCGGATCAGGTTCAAATAAAAACTAAACAAAATGTTTTCGGATACAACCTTTTAGGATTCGGATCGGCATGTTATCGGATCGGGTCAGCTAGATCAGATATTTTTGCTCACCCCTATCGAGAAGGAACAAAGGGATCAATGACTTCACCATTCCAAACTCTCTGCATAGAAGAGGTAGAAATGCACTCCATAATCCAACCAACCCACTGCACAGAAAACCGAGCATCTAATAAAGTGTCCTGGAAAAAATCCAATGTAATCTATCATAAGCCTTCTCGATTTCAAGTTTAAGTAGCATCTAGCCTCGACGCCCCCGTTTCTTGTGCATCGAATGGACAACCTCCTAAGCTAAAACAACATTATCAGTAATCAAGCAACCTGGAATAAAACTGCGCTGCGTCGAACAAAGGAGAATCGGGAAAGGGAGAGACAACCTCTTGAGCCAACACAACATTATCAATAATCAAGCGACCTTGTGCATCGAAGGAGAGGCTGTCGACGCTGCCACACAAAGAAGAATCGATCCGCCAGTGCTGGAGAATCGAGAAAGGGAGAGCCCGTCGGCGTCTTGCTCACTTTGCTCAGAGGAGAAATAGAGAATCAGGAAAGGGAGAGAAACATTTGCTCACATTTTATTTTGCGTGTTTTTTCATAAAATGGGTTATTGAAATTTATTTATTTATTTTAAAGAAATTAACAAAACTGTTAAAATTAAATGTTTTGGATATTTTGCATAAATATAAATTTCATGATCATCTCACAAAACATGTTGTTAAAGATAGATATATGATTAATAGGCCAGACAACAAATAAGAATATTCAAAGCTACGCTGATTACTCGTTGTTCTCCTATCAGCGACACAACATTGCTCTGCACGTGCTTATTTATGTTGATGACCTGATCGTTGCAGGAGACAACGCCGATGATATCAGTCGGTTCAAGGCTTATTTGAGCTCATGTTTTCACATGAAAGATCTGGGTCATCTTCAATACTTTCTCTGGATCGAAATAGCCCGCAATCACTCTAGTCTCTTTCTTTCCCAGCGGAAGTACACACTTGACATTTTGGCCGAGTCCGGACTCCTAGCAGCCAAGCCGTGTGACTTCCCAATGGAGCAACAACATCACCTTGCCATAATTGACAGTCCTCCATTCGAGAACCCGGAGAGGTATCACAGACTTATTGGCCGCCTAATTTATCTGACAATTACTCGCCCAAAAATTTGCTATGCCGTGCACACTCTCGCACAATTCATGCAGGCATCGAAAGTGGCTCACTAGAACACATCTCAACGTGTCTTGCACTATCTGGAGTCTCATCCGGGACAAGGACTTCTTCTATCAGCTACCCAGCTCGTTGCAGCTCATCGCGTATTGCGACTCTGACTTGGCGTCGTGTCCAATTACTCAAAGTTCGCTTACTGGGTACTTCATCACGCTTGGCCATTCCCCTGTCTCGTGGAAGACCAAGAAACAACAGATTGTCTCGCATTCCTTTGTAGAAGTCGAGTACATGTCCATGACGTCCACTTGTTGTGAGCTCATTTGGCTCAAGAGCTTACTGAAGTCTCTCGAGGTGATCCATACTAACCCCATGCGACTTTACTGCGATAGCCAGTCAGTCCTTCACACTGCAGCAAATTCGGTCTTTCATGAATGGACCAAGCATATAGAGATAGACTGCCACCTAGTCAGAGATCACGTGCAATCCGGCTCAGTCATGACTTCCCACATCAGCACTGTTGGAACCATGACGTTTCCTCTGGTTTTGATGATGATAAACGCCATTGGGTTTTATGGTTTACATTGTTTCTATGAGTTTCAGGGATTGTGAACGATTTAGGGAACAATGGAAAGCATGTGAAAGAAGAGAAAGCAGAGAACTGTTAAGGAACGTGGTGAAAACATGGAACAGTTAAGCGGAAGCAAATTAAAGAATGAAGCGCGCGTATAGTTCATACAAGGAAACTTTTATACATGGAAACAACATATAAGGAACAATGAAGAACTCAACAATTGCCAACTATTACCAGTGAAGGCCGCTACTTATGCAAACCTTGTTTTGAAGATCTACTCGGAGAGAGAAGAGCTAGATATCATGTCTTAGGAAAGTTTACTTATGGAAACTATGTGTTTATGAGCTGAATTGTTTAGTTGGAAAGAAAATCTTTTACCGTTACCTTATATAGCGGGGTTGCTAACTATTTGGTAATTTGGTAAGAGATCTTTTCTACCACTATATATAGATGAGGATACCTTAGGGAAAGGTAATCTCAGCTATCACATTGAAGACTACAAGGAGCTTATTGCAAAGTTGAGATCGGAGATCCAAGGCAAGGTACGGGTATAGTACTAGATTGCTTAGGGTTTTCTTATGTTCGTGTATTGTTACTAGTTGATTGCACTCAAAGTCTAGAAATCTAGGAACTGTGTGTGAGTAGGTGGAGATAAGACTTGTGAGATTGTACAACTTATTAATAATACAAGTACACGTGTTTGAAATCCTACTAGGGTAACACCTAGAGGTAGAGGTTTTCTCTTTTCAACTAATTGGTTGATAGAGTTTCCTCTCTAAGAAATTGTCTTGTTATTACTACTAAATCTCTGTTATTTTCGCTGCCTAGGGAACATTTTCACCGTTCCCTGTCTAACACACTACGATTCAACAAGCACACATGAGCATACAGCAGACATGTTTACCAAGGCTCTTGGACAACATCAATTCAGTCTAATATTAGGTAAGTTGGACATTCTTGATTCCCATGCTCCAACTTGGAAGGAAATGTTAAAGATAGATATATGATTAATAGATAAGAATTTGGTTCTAGTGAAACAACCATTTAGGATAAAACGGAAGTACAAATATGGGCTTTTAGATTACAACTAAATCAATGGTTCAGATCGGATCTAAAAGGATGCAAATTTGTATTGTGGAATGCACACACCTGATTTATTCTATTCACATTATTTATGGGATCTCCTCTCTCCATATCCTCATATCTCTCAATTTCCATAACCGATCTCCTCTCTCCATAATTATTCCATGCCTTTTCATCTCCCACCAAAGATAAACTCGTTGAGGACCATCAACCGAGCCCTTGCCCACTGTCCTCGTAGACCCGTCGGCGACCATCAACTGATCTTCATGTATTGCGGGGGCACCGGCGACCAGAACCCCCATCTCTTCTTCCATCTCTCCTCAACTCAACTCAACTCGTTTACATTTACTCTAACCGCCTTTAATTCCTCCTCTATTCCACTTCAAAGTTTCAGTTTTGTTTTGAAAATCACTATGCCGTCGAAATCCTTTGCTTCGGTTTTCTCTCAACCGTCCACTTCCCAACGCTGCTGCGCTCGAGTTTCGGCGATTGCGTAATTAGGGCTTACAATGGAGGTTGATTCATCCATCATTCTTTCACCGGCTCTGACCAGTCACGCCATGACAACCAAATTGGACCTTCAATTGAACCTCGGAGACAATTTTAACCTCGTCGTCGACCAAGATGATCCAGAGAACATTTCGCAGCCAGAGGAGGAAGATGAAATTGGTGATTGTGACTTCTCCTTCGTCTGCATGGAGGCGTGTTCATCGATTTCTGCCAACGATCTCTTCGACAACGGCAAGATCAAGCCTATTTTCCCATGGCCGGTCGCCGAGCCTCTGAATCTCGGCGAAGATGAGTTGAGATTGATTCCGGTGAAGAAGGTGGTCATGAAGCGGAGTGATCTGCCATCGTGCTCGCAGGCAGAAGACGTCGCCGAGAGGCCGTACTGCGCCTGGTCCAAGAGAACGGCGTCGGCCGGAGAGTCGAGTTCAGCGGCGCCGGAGTCTTGCCGAAAAAGCAACTCCACCGGATTTTCGAAGCTGAGGAGGTTCCAGGACTTGCTGCACCGGAGCCAGAGTGACGGTAAAGACACCTTTGTGTTTTTGACGAGATCGAAGAAGGAAGAAACGACGTCGTTGCCGTCCAAGAAGACTAACAAGAAAGGCATGTGTAGTAAATTGGTATTCGACCTCCGACATCGTCTCTCACCCGATTTAGTCTTTCCGACGTCATCAGTAAGATTCATGATTTTTTTTGTATATGTTTGTACTTGGGTGCTAAACTGCTGTGTAAAATTTATTGCTTATTGGTTTCTTTTTAATATACCAATTTGTCTAAAGTGATATGAATATCAGTACAGTTTATATGAATATCGCCTAAAGTGATATGAATATGCGTACACATAACGTGAATATCATTAATATTGACTATGCGTACAAAGTATAAAGTACGTGAATATCATATAATATTGAATGAATATCGCTATTATGGTTCATGAATATGTATGCGCTATGCATGAATATCATCTCATCATAATCAGTTTACAATCAACAGATTATTCAAAATTGGATATGCGATATTCACCAAATACAAAGAAAAAGTTTCGATGATCATGAATCGATTTCAAAAGATTGAAATTAACATACGAATATCAATACAGTTTGTATGAATATCGCCTAATTCCTATAACCGATAATCATCATGTGCGAATTAAACTATGAATATCGATACTGTTTTAATGAATATCGACTACTGTTTTTATGAATATCGATTTAAAAAGTACGTGAATATCATAACATTTTGAATGAATATCGACTACTGTTTTTACTATAAATCGGATTGCAGTATTTTAGGAAAGAGAAAATATTGTATTTTCTCTCTCATCTAACAACCTCATTTATTATCTTTTTTTAATTAAAATAAATAAATAATTGTCATATTAGAGTAGATTTGATGATTACACCTCTACCATATCTATTGTAAGACCCAATCATCCATCACCATCAATTCAACGCTCCAGATTAATACTTCTGTTTTATCATAACTCTCGTTTTACCGGAGCGTTCCTCTAATAGATAATTACAATGTTATCATATCTTGTATATATCTTTTCCTTAGATAGATATCTTGGATAACAAGATAGCCTTGTATGCAGGACTTTTATCCCATATATCATAATTTACACATGTCATAACTTTAATATACTATGCAAGTTAAATAATATACGAGGGTTAATAGGCGAAAAGGCGGATTAAACTAGTAGCACTAGCGGTGTAGAATTGTGGATGTACAAGGAGTGGTAACAGAACAACATGTTGGTGATCTGTATATATGTTGACTTTTGACCAAAACTTCCCGCCTTCAATCTATCCGTCGTTGATCGCAAACGGCTGCCTTCTAGAACATGCATCCAGATCGGACACGTGTTTTCCATCTCCACCGTCCACTCAAATTACTTCTGGAATTCTCTAATATAATTCTTGTTACGGAGTATAAGATAGGTTGTCCGCTGAGCAAGAAAGGAGTGACTGACCAAATCTCTAGGTGTTGCTTAGCGCCAACGTTTCCGCATCTCACATGCAATTTCAAGTTTCATTACATTAATTTGGTTAGTAATTATTAACCTTGTTAATTAACGTTTTCTTTATGAACCTCCACAATTTTAAAGTACTTTTATTTTCGAGGCGACTATACGAACCTCTTTTTTTTTTTCTGGTCGCACGACATTCTGTACGCCAGAATCTGGCGTACGCAATGTCGTGGCGTACATATTAAAAAAAAAAAAAAAGTCAAAAATATACAAATACGTATTTTTTTATACGTCGTATTCTGGCGTACAAAAAAATACGTATTTGTATTTTTTTTAATAAAAATTTAAAAAATTGGGCTGGCCCTTATTGGACCGGCCCAAACCTGTACGCCAGAATATGGCATACGCCATATGCTGGCGTATAGGTTTAGGTTAAGAGGCCGAGCACAGCCTCTTCTTCTTCCTTCTCTTCTTCCCTGCGGCGTTCCCTGACATACGATTCCCGACGGCGTTTTTCCCTCTGATTCACTCCTTCCTTCTCCTCCTCCATTTCTCTCCTTCTTCTTCTCCTCCATTTCTCTCCGACGATGGCGAACAGTGGCGGTGGTGGTGACCCCTCCGGCGAGGCTCCTGGCGGCACAATTGGCGGAAGAGGAGGCGACGATGGCGTTCCAGGCGGCGTGGAGAGCTGGGCGGATGGCGGCGGTGCTCCTGTTGCTGCAGAGGTGGCCGGCGGCGGTGCTCATGTTCTTGGTGGCGGCGGCGGCGGAGAGGTCGCCGGCGACGGAGATATGGCCGGCGGTGGTCCAGATGGCGATGCAGGACGAGGTACTGTCCGGGCCCGATTTATTCGAGCGCGGGGCAGACGAGGAGACGGACGCGGATGCGGAGACGTTCCTGCGACACCCGGTCAGACTTCTACCTGGGGTAGTCGAGAGGTATGAACGGAATAGAAATTTATTTGAATTTATGAAAATTTAGAATGTAATAAGTATTTAATTTAGAAATAGGTATTGCATTTAGAAATTGTTTATCTTTAATTAATTATATATTTGTTTCTAAAAATTAATAGTTATATTTTAGAAATTTATATTTATGAATTTTAGAAATTTATTTTGAATTGATGAAAATTTAGAATAAAATAAGTATTGAATTTAAAATAGGTATTGCATTTAGAAATTGTTGATCTGTAATTAATTCTAGATTTGTTTCAAAAAATTAATATTTATATTTTAGAAATTTATATTTATGAATTTTAGAAATTTATTTTGAATTGATTAAAATTTAGAATAAAATAAGTATTGAATTTAGAAATAGGTATTGCATTTAGAAATTGTTGATATGTAATTAATTCTAGATTTGTTTCAAAAAATTAATAGTTATATTTTAGATTTGTTTATAAAAATTAATATAGAAATTGTTGATTTGAAATTGTTGATATGTAATTAATTTTAGAAATATATATTTATGTTATAAAAATTGAATTTGAATTTAGGTATTGAATTTTTGATTTCAGTTATAATAATTAAACTTGAATTTAGAAAAACAAAGGTGTATACTCTTTCACGTTGAATTTAGGACATGAAACAAAATTTAGGATATGAAATTAAAATAAAAATTTAGAAATTAAGAAATTTATGTTTTTATTAAATTGGGATTGAATTTAAAGAATTATATTAACAAATTAAGATGACAAATTAGGTCTATATTTGAAATTGGCATATAATATAGGTATTGAAATATGGAATTTATATTATAATGTTGTAGTTGTTTATGAATTTAAAATTTGATTAATATGTTATAAAAAGGTTTTGCAAGCCTCGATGTTGTCTGTGAGACGGCCCCGACGTGGTTCCCGTCAGCTGGCGCGGAGGAATCCGGTCACAACATCGGCTCGTCGGGCCGCTTCGGTGGCCGCTTCAGTGGATCTGCTTCCCGTCCTAGACGCGACACAGGACGTCGCGACGGGAGTGCAGGTGGGCGTGACCATGTCTGATCCGTCGCTGTCTCCGTCTTTCTCATCGACCTCGTCCATGGATCTGGAGGAGGAGGCAGCTGTCGTTGCCGACGCGGCCTTCCAGCGCGACTATTATGATGGACCCGCAACGGACTTGGGGATGGACGAGTCTCCCCAGCAGGCGGATCCGGCTCCCCAGCAGGCGGATCCGGTTCCCGAGCAGGCGGGCCCTGTAGAGCCTTGGATGCCGGGAGGGCCCCTCGTTCATCACCTCCTCGATACGTATACGACCCACGTCGCCAAGGTCCTATGGGACATGACATTGGATTTGACACTTTCGGACCCCCACCACCCGTTGCGCGCGTGGATGATACGATATGTCTTTGATTTAGTTTAAGATTTGTAAATAAAAATATGAAAATGTTATATATAAATTTATATTTATAAGTATAATACTAATTTTGTTATTTCTTTTTCAGATGATGAAGGTTCTGAAGACGTACACCAAGAAGCCGTGGCATTGGAACATGAACCAGCACATTACAGCGGCTCCGGACACGTGGTGGGATTTTGCGCAGCGGAGCCGTATCACCTCTATGAGGGAGGTGGACTTCAGGACGATCGACGACGTGCTTATTTCTGCGTTCGTCGAGCGCTGGCATCCGGAGACGAGCTCGTTCCATTTCCCGTGGGGCGAGATCACTATCACGCTCCACGATGTCGCGCGCATCCTGGAGATTCCCATCGACGGCTTGAGCGTCACCACTGATATGGCAGACCCCGTCGTCAGAGAGCACATCTGCGCTACTACTGGGGCGAACCTGGAGTTGGTGGCCCAGTGGTTCGGTGGTGGCGGTATCCCGATAGAGTCCCTCTTGCTGAGGTCCCGTGAGCAGTTGTCCGGTCCAGAGAGGGAGGACCGGCGCATAGCGTCCATGTACTTGATGATGCTCCTCGGCTGTACCGTTTTCCCGGACAAGTCGACGAACGCCGTCAAGTACAAGTACATGGAGCTAGTCGGCGTATTGGCTGTCCTGTATCGGAATTTGGGCGAGGCGTCACGGGCCAGGGCGAAGGGCATTGCAGGGTGTACATTTCTTCTGAGAGTATTTATTATTTTATTTTATTTTTATAATATATGATATTATATGCTAACGGGTTTTTATATATATGTAGGCCTGGATTTGGGCGTACTTTCCTACTTTCCGAGGTCACGTTGTCCTTGACCTGGAGGCCATGGCGGATACGAGGACCGCTCGGAGAGACGGGAGGGAGGCTCCTCAGGGACGGAATCCGGAGCGGCTGATTGCTATTCGCCGCATTTTAGACGTTGTGAGATTTAACGAGGTAATACTTTACTGCTTTATTGCGTTTCGTTTAGGAAATTTAAATTATGTATATACGTTTTGAATTTAGGAAATTAAAATTATAAATATACGTTTTGAATTTTCGAAATTAAAATTATATATGTTGACATTTTAGGTTGCCTGGACACCGTGGGGTCCGTTAGACTTTACGACCCCTCAATATGCTCCTTCTTTGTACCGAGGCATTATTGAGTGCCTCGAGATACAGGAGCCGTACATGCCAGACCGAGTCCTCGGCCAGTTCGGTTACAGGCAGGGGATTCCTGAGGATCCACCAACGCCACGCGAGGTGAAGAGGCGAGTCGACTTGAAGTCGTACGCTCTGAAATACGACGACGAGCAGTGCACATGGGATGCCGACCCTAGACCGACGATCGAGCTTCAGGACATGATCCATACCACCTTCGCCTGGGACACTAACGATGCGTACATCGACTGGCTGGAGCAGATGTCACATCTGTATGTGGACGCACGGTCCCCTAGACAAAATCGTCTAGGTCTGGCTCTTGTCGTCCCTCCAGCTCCACCGGTGTCTACTCTCATGGTATGATATTAGTTGTAATGGAAATCTTTGTCGTGTATTCAGCGGACCCAGATTATCGCCGGTCGGATGCGGCATTTTTTGGAAGAGAGGGACGAGCTTCCACCAGATGTTACCGCTACGATTATTTCGTGGATTCATGATTTGATAGGTCACGAGGCGCCCGTGGTTGATCCCTTACCGCGTGCTTCCCAGAGATTTACTGATTCACAGCACGAGAGAGGAGAGGGTAGTGATAGAGTCCCCGATGATGACTAGATTGTAGGATCGTGTATTTATTTGGATTAGACCGTTGTGTTTTGGATCATATATATATATATATGTTTTGGTTGTTTTGGTTAAATTGCATGTTATTATATATAAGTGTAACTACATGAAATATAACCAAATACTATAGTACATAAGTGTAGCTACATGAAATATAACGAAATACTATAATATATAAGTATAACTATATGAAATATAACCAAATACTATAGTATATAAGTGTAACTACATGAAATATAACGAAATACTATAGTATATAAGTATAACTACATGAAATATAACGAAATACTATAGTATATAAGTGTAACTACATGAAATATAACCAAATACTATAGTATATAAGTATAACTACATGAAATGTAACGAAATACTATAGTATATAAGTGTAACTACATGAAATGTAACGAAATACTATAGTATATAAGTGTAACTATATGAAATATAACGAAATACTATAGTATATAAGTATAACTACATAAAATATAACCAAATACTATAGTATATAAGTGTAACTACGTGAAATATAACCAAATACTATAGTATATAAGTATAACTACCTGAAATATAACCAAATACTATAGTATATAAGTGTAACTACATGAAATATAGCGAAATACTATAGTATATAAGTGTAACTACGTGAAATATAACCAAATACTATAGTATATAAGTGTAACTACATGAAATATAACCAAATACTATAGTATATAAGTATAACTACATGAAATATAACGAAATACTATAGTATATAAGTTTAACTACATGAAATATAACCAAATACTATAGTATATAAGTGTAACTACATGAAATATAACGAAATACTATAGTATATAAGTATAATTACATGAAATATAACGAAATACTATAGTATATAAGTGTAACTACATGAAATATAACCAAATACTATAGTATGTAAGTATAACTACATGAAATATAACCAAATACTATAGTATATATAAGTGTAACTATATGAAATGTAACGAAATACTATAGTATATAAGTATAACTACATGAAATATAACCAAATACCATAGTATATAAGTGTAACTACATGAAATATAACCAAATACTATAGTATATAAGTATAACTACATGAAATATAACCAAATACTATAGTATATAAGTGTAACTACATGAAATATAACGAAATACTATAGTATATAAGTATAACTACATGAAATATAACCAAATACTATAGTATATAAGTATAACTACATTAAATATAACCAAATACTATAGTATATAAGTGTAACTACATGAAATATAAAGAAATACTATATTATATAAGTATAACTACATGAAATATAACGAAATACTATAGTATATAAGTGTAACTATATGAAATATAACGAAATACTATATTATATAAGTATAACTACATGAAATATAACCAAATACTATAGTATATAAGTGTAACTACATGAAATATAACCAAATACTATAGTATATAAGTATAACTACATGAAATATAACCAAATACTATAATATGTAAGTGTAACTATATGAAATGTAACGAAATACTATAGTATATAAGTGTAACTACATGAAATATAACGAAATACTATAATATATAAGTATAACTACATGAAATATAACGAAATACTATAGTATATAATGTCCTTCCCATTTGGCCTATTTAGGCCAAAATTTTCAATTTTCAGTTTTTTCACCCGTTTCTTCTACAATCCTCCCATTGGGCCTATTTGGGCCCAATTTTTCATTTTTTCAGTTTTTCATCCGTTTCTTCTACAATACTTCTTATTGGGCCTATTTGGGCCAAATTTCTCATTTTTCAGTTTTTTCACCCGTTTCTTCTACAATCATTCCAATTGGGCCTATTTGGGCCCAATTTCTCATTTTTTAGTTTTTCACCCGTTTCTTCTACAATCCTACCTATTGGGCCCAATTTCTCATTTTTTAGTTTTTTTTCACCTGTTTCTTCTACAATCCTTCCTATTGAGCCTATTTGGGCCCAATTTCTCATTTTTCAGTTTTTTCACCCGTTTCTTCTACAATCATTCCAATTGGGCCTATTTGGGCCCAATTTCTCATTTTTCAGTTTTTTCACCCGTTTCTTCTACAATCCTTCCTATTGGGCCTATTTGGGCCCAATTTCTCATTTTTCAGTTTTTTCACCCGTTTCTTCTATAATCATTCCAATTGGGCCTATATGGGCCCAATTTCTCATTTTTCAGTTTTTCACACGTTTCTTCTACAATCCTACCTATTGGGCCTATTTGGGCCCAATTTCTCATTTTTCAGTTTTTTCATTCGTTTCTTCTACAATCCTTTTCATTGGGCCTATTTGGGCCCAATTTTTCAATTTTTCTGTTTTTCACCCGTTTCTTCTACAATCATTCCCATTGGGCCTATTTGGGCCCAATTTCTCATTTTTCAGTTTTTTCACCCGTTTCTTCTAAAATCCTTTCCATTGGGCCTATTTGAACCCAATTTTGCATTTTTTCAGTTTCTCACCCGTTTCTTCTACAATCATTCCCATTGGGCCTATTTGGGCCCAATGTGAATTATTGTAGCATGAGTGTGATACAACTCTCTCATAGCTGTTATGCACATCCTGAGTGTTTTACAGTTGTGTGCTAGTTGTGATGCACAACTCTTCACTTGTATAAATAGTGTTACCCCTAGGGTTACTGAGTTTTCACCATTGCAACTGAAGCTCTGTTGTTCATCACCATTATTCGGTAAGATTATCCTCTCAACTTAGATCTTGTTTGAGTTTTATGTTTATGAAACATTTAGTAATGGATTTATGATATTGATAGGAAAATCAAGCACTACATCACATAATGGCATCTTCATCTTCATCGTCAACAAACGCTGGTTGGCTATGCAATTGTAAGAGATCTGTAATTATCCGTGAGTGGCATATGCCGTTCAACTATAGAAGGAGGTATTGGGGATGTCCGACTATGGAAGGGGGGTATGACTTCAAGAAGTGGCTTGATCCACCCTACGATGAGAGGACACAAAGGGTTATATCACAACTGTGGAGCGAAAAACAACAACTTGCTAACCGAAATGAAGAGCTTGGTAACAAAAATGAAGAACTTGTTAAGGAAAATGAAGAACTTGTTAAGTTGATTCCCCTTCACACAAGGTTGATGCGCCTTAAGGAACAAGGGAATTTTTTTGCGAGGGGCAAATCGTTGTATGAACATAAATTAAGAGAGATACAAGGGCGTAAATAAGTTAATATAATGTTTGTATCGCTGTTGTAATTTGTTTTAGATTTTATATAAGTTAAGAAAATAGATATATTATCAGGATTTTCAAATTGAGATTACACAAGTAAATCAGACCCAAATGTGAAGTTGATCTTCTCTTAAAATAAATCTAAATCTTAAACTAATCTACATCTTAAACTACACCGGAGGATCTGGAGGACGGTTATATCTAATGCGATAATCCCGAAATTGTTGAATCCTCGACTGAAATTGAGAGTCCCAACCATCGACACTTGGGTGTTTGAATCGACGCCAAGCATACAGAGGGGGAGGTAGTGGACAACCATCCTTCAACGACACCTACATAGAAAACACAAAATATGATCGAGTTTTGTCTTTTAGGGTAAGCACAAATATTATTAGCTATTTAAAAACAATAACTATACCGGTACAAAGTGGTTTCGGTTTCCGACGAGGGCCATCGTCAATATCTGTGTTGGAGGGCCGAGGCTTTCATAAGAGACCCTCATTGGTAAGCACAAGCACGGGCCATCCCAGGATAATAGGACAAGAGCAACTTGGTATAGCGTGGCAAACACTAAACCAATCATCGGCATGTCGAGCCAGTACTCCTCGCTGCAAGGACTGATGACATAGTTGACCCGAAATATAAGGTCCCCGTAAGTGAACCCCGGGTGTAGTACGGGCAAGATGGGCATGTACACATCTCTGTTGTCAAACAACTCGCCCGCCATCTGCATTCGAACCATAGGGTATGCAATCTCTTCTGATCCCAACAATACAGCCAGTGTCCGATATCCACAATGCCCGTCTGGACATACATCCCTGGCCCCGTTAATGTACGGAAACCAAAAGTAATCCACATTCTTAACCCCAAAGTTCACCCCCATATAAATCACGGGTTGTTCAGGGAGCTGCTGCGATCCTGTCCCTTCGGATTGGCTCCATTGGGTCCCAATGCCCGGCGAAGCTCCACTTGGTCCCTTCTTGCCACGACCCCGACCTCTACCTTGGCTTCCACTGGCCTTGTTCTTCTCAATCTCATCTAACTCAGCCCTCCGATGCTCAAACAAGCTCGGCTCCCTCTTGGTGTCGTACTTTGTCGATACATCTCTGTTGTCAAACAACTCGCCCGCCATCTGCATTCGAACCATAGGGTATGCAATCTCTTCTGATCCCAACAATACAGCCAGTGTCCGATATCCACAATGCCCGTCTGGACATACATCTATGGCCCCGTTAATGTACGGAAACCAAAAGTAATCCACATTCTTAACCCCAAAGTTCACCCCCATATAAATCACGGGTTGTTCAGGGAGCTGCTGTGATCTTGTCCCTTCCGATTGGCTCCCTTGGGTCCTAATGCCCGGCGAAGCTCCACTTGGTCCCTTCTTTCCACGACCCCGACCTCTACCTTGGCTTCCACTGGCCTTGTTCTTCTCAATCTCATCTAACTCAGCCCTCCGATGCTCAAACAAGCTCGGCTCCCTCTTGGTGTCGTACTTTGTCGAACCCTTTGGCCTTCCTTTTGAAATGATTCCCGTGGGCTCCTGCATCAAAGTTTCATGCGGGTGCTGCGTGTCCCAGAACAAGTCGGTGATTTGGTCTATTTGGTCTTTGCTCAATGTTTTAGCGTGCCACATTTCATCCATTTGCTTCCATCTCAACTCTTGAACAGACATCTGTGTCGTGTCCTCAACTGTATCTTCTTGAGTGTAAACCCTATCCCATTGCAATTGCTTCCAGAAGCGGTGTAACTCACTCGGCATGATCGGCGTCTTATTAATGATGGCATTTGCGATTCTATGGACACATGGCAGGCCGAAGCAGTCTCTCATCCAATCATCATCATAATCATCAAGGAAATCCTCCCCCTCTATCTGCTTATACAGATCAAACAACATTCCCAAACACCTATCCGACACTTTGAAGAATAGCCTTGAAAACAACACTCTTATTTCTGGCGGCACACCATCAAACATCTTTAGTGTTTTGGTCCGTGACATCTCCATGGTCACACACACCTGCCCAATTTGACCCTCGATCGCATGGTGTATCCTCACTACCATTCTATTAAAACCACCAACGCTAGAATTCAGAATTTTCTTCAACACGTGATGCATACCCTCAACCCTATCAAAACACATGAAAAGCATTGCGTTACTCCCACATTGAGCCATGAACAAGCAAACTACTGAATATTGTACAAGGGTTACCTGTTTGTAGTCCTCGTGAAGAAGTGAAGATGATGATCAGTCCACGCTCTCACTATGCTTTCCTTGTGAGGATTAGTCCACGTCTTCTCAATGTATCGAATGAGGCCACTCTTCCACGATGTCCTCAATCGCACAAGCCTCTCTTCGTAGATTTCCTCCGTGGTTGAACACCAAAGTGCCCAACATTGGCCGCAAAACCTTTTCACTTGTTTTTTATCCTTCAATATTGGGGAAGCATATGCTTCTATGTTGTGCTTAATATGCACCCAACACAAAAGGTGTTTTACTTCATCTTTGAAAACTATCCGAATTGCATTAATGAGGGCCTTCTCTCGATCAGTCATGATGGAGGCCGACATAACACCCGCATCTTTAAACAAGCAAAAAAGTTTCTCCATTATGAACTTGTAATGCACAACTTCTTCTTGCCGTGTAAATGCATACGCAATGTTGAAGGTCTTGTGCGTGCAAGTGAAACCGACAATCTCCACCAATGACATGTTATACATGTGGATGAATGTAAGAAAACAAATGAATGTAAGAAGTCATAGAATATAAGATATAATTCAAATCGATGATATAAATCACTACTATTATATTGTGTTGAAAATGTAACACAAATCCACCACGTACCTATTTATCTTGTATGTGGCATCAATAATTACCACGTACGGAAACATCTTCAGTAGGTGGAGCGAGTCCGGGTGAGCAAAAAATAGGATATCAGTCTCTTTCGTAGACAACTTTGTAAGAGGAAATACCCGATAACTATTTTCTTTCAAAAAGTTCAGAGTCCATTGCGTAACTGTCAATTCCCCACGATCTTCATAATGCACCTTCTGCAGAAAGTTGGAAACTTGTTTCATGGATGTAACATTTCCGGGGAAGAAGTTCCTCAACTTCCCAACAATAGTCCTAGGCGACACGAATGCTTCGCCCAAAGCTTTGGCAATGCGCTCCTCATCCGGGGTCATTCTGCCCATGTATGCATGCCCAAGAAAGCTAGTCGGAAGCTTATGGTTGTGACATCCATTTATCACATTTATGAGTCACTTCCCCTGACTTCTTCTTCAATCTAACACCACACAACTCAAATGTGCATCCGGACTTCTTCGACTTTGTTTTACGAATTACCTCAACTTCCTCTTCCGAGTCACTACCTTTCTTTCTCCCCGATCTATATTCACCAAAATGCTCGCACGTCAAACTAACACTTCTGACATTTGACTTATGAATGACTAAAACCATCATCAAATCTTTGCCCCTATTCCTAACCCACTCAATCAATTCCTCTCGGCTATCCCAGTTCAGATTGTTACGAAATTCATCTCCATAATATTTCCCCTATACATGTTTACATAATCAATAATGTTACAATATATGGATTGCAATTAATTGTAATACATAACTAAACTGTAATTGTAATACATAACTAAACAATAATGTTACAATATATGGATTACTATATATGGATTGCAATTGCAATTTGTGAAATTTATATGTTTGTAGCTAACCAATATTAATTATAAAATAAAACTATAATTGTAATACAAAACTAAACTAAAGAAAAACAAATTAATAGCTTATCTCACTAAACATAAGACTTTAACATATATCAAATTCACAACAATTATCAACTTCTCCACTACTATTAATTACTAATCTTTTAACATATATCAAAACAAATATAGGCCTCTACTGCTAAATCGTCATCATCTTGTCCACTACAACTAAATACTAATCTATCTTTTAACATAATAAATATAGGCATCTACCGCAACACCGTCAGCATCTTGTCCACTACAGCTAAATACTAATCTATCTTTTAACATAATAAATATAGGCCTCTACGTACTTAAGCTATATTAATTATAACTAATTTCAATCTTAATCATTCCATACATACTAACCTCGAAATTGTCATCGTTGAAATCTTCATCGTCGAAATCTTGAACGTCATAATCTTCATCGTCGAAATCTTGATCGTCATAATCTTCATCCTCTTCTCCACTACTCCAATATGCCATTTTTTGTAAGATTTTGTAAGATTTGTTATTTTGGATCGTCTAACCTCGCTTGCTATTTATAGGCACAAATTAGCCGTTGGAATAGCCGTTGGAATAACGACTAATTATGTACGCCATGGGCTAGCGTACGCAATGAGCTGGCGTACATGCCATTTCCAACGGCTATTTTCCTGTACGTTGTATTTTAGCGTACGCTAAAATATAGAGTACACGAAAATAGTACAGAAAATCAAAAAAAATCAAAAATCCACAAAATAATAATAAAATATGTTGTACGCCATGACATTGCGTACGCCAATATATGGCATACAGAATGCCGTGCGTACAACAAAATTTGGTCGGGCATATAATATGAGAGTGCGGTTCCGGTGCGGAGCACTCTTCCCGTGCGGACGTGCGGACATGCACTATAGGGCCTTATTTGTGCACTTTTGCAAAAAAATTGAAAAATGTTTGAAAAAAAAATTGAAAAAGAATTTTTATTTTATTTTTTTTGAAAAAGTGCACAAATAAGACGTTAAAGTGCACAAATAAGACCCAAAAGTACATGCTCCGCACGTCCGCACGGGAAGAGTGTTCCGCATATGATCCAAACTCTATAATATGAGCCCTTATTATGAACTAGCATCTGTGTTGTAGGTACGTACCTCTTGGAAATAAATTAAGGGTATAATTCATTTCTTGCCTCCCGTCAATTTTATTTGAGGAGATTAATTTTGAATATATATATATATATATATATATATATATAGAGAGAGAGTCAGACTTCGGTGAAACGGATGCTTGCGGTGAAACGTGAGGAGGAATGAGAGCCAACCATTTTGGAACAATGGAAGGCTATGATGGAACATCCATCATAGCAAACATACACCCACTCATACACAATCACACCCCATGGTCAACATCTGACCATTGACCGGTCAATGGTCAACGGTCAGTTTGACCGGTCAACGGTCAAACTGACTTTTGTCCAGATTTTTTTTTTTAAAAACAATTATTTTTTTTTAAAAAAATATATTTTTTATTCTTGTTTTTCTACACGTATTTATCATAAAATTATAATTAAAAAAGTTAAACAATTTCTTATTAAATTTGAACAATTGTATATTAAAAGTTGAACAAAGTTTTTTGAATAAGATATAAAGTTGAACAATTTCATTTTTATGGTTAGACGACCGTTTCACTAAGCAATTTTTATTTTTTATTTTTTTTGGGCAAGTTTTTTTCTTCATTTTTTTATTGTTTTTCTACACGTTTTTATCATAAAATTTTAATTAAAAAAGTTGAACAATTCCTTATTAAATTTGAACAATTGTATGTTAAAAGTTGAACAATATTTTTTGAACAATATATAAAGTTTAACAATTATACCAAAAAAGTTGAACAATTGTATCTTAAAGTTGAACAATTTTATTTTTATGGTTAGACGACTGTTTTAGTAAGCAATTTTTATTTTTTTTGGGCAAATTTTTTTCTTCCTTGTTTTTCTACACGTTTTTATCATAAAATTATAATTAAAAAAGTTGAACAATTCCTTAATAAGTTTGAACAATTGTATGTTAAAAGTTGAACAATGTTTTTTGAACAATATATAAAGTTGAACAATTGTACGAACAAAGTTGAACAATTGTATCTTAAAGTTGAACAATTTTATTTTTATGGTTAGACTATTTCACTAAGCAAATTTTAGTTTTTTTTCTTCCTTTTTTTCTTGTTTTTCTACACGTTTTTATCATAAAATTATAATTAAAAAAGTTGAACAATTCCCTATTAAATTTGAACAATTGTATGTTAAAAGTTGAACAATGTTTTCTAAACAATATATAAAGTTTAACAATTATACCAAAAAAGTTGAACAATTGTATCTTAAAGTTGAACAATTTTAATTTTATAATTACACATATGTTTTGACTAAGCAATGGTTAGTTTTGTTTTTTGTTTTTTTGGCCAATTTGTTTTCAGGATAAAACATTTTTAATTTTTTTTTGTTTCCTTACACGCTTTCCTCATAAAATTATTTCTAAAAAATTGAAAAATTCTCTATTAAATTTGAACAATTGTATCATACAAGTTGAACAACTTTTTTAACAATATATAAAGTTAAACAACTGAATCAAAAATGTTGAACAATTTAAATTGCATGAAAATTCAAACTTATAACAAAAGATAAATTGGGCAATACTTCATTAAAATTTTAACAATTGTCAAATAAACTTGAAGTTTTGTTTATAATGTAATATAAACATAATACAACTAAAAAATGTTCAAAACATAAACCCTAAATCCTAAATGTGTAGATAAATAAAAATAGAAAATGGCAAAAACGGCCATGCACAACTAAAAAATTATTTAAAAAATGAAATTGTTCAACATTAAGAGACAATTGTTCAAATTTATATACATAGCGAACACAGTTGTCGAACTATAAAAGTGAAATTATTCAACTTTAAGATACAATAATTCAACTTTTCATGTACAATTGTTCAACTTTAATATTGTTCGAATTTTAATTGTGCAACTTTAAACATACAATTGTTCAACTTTAAGAACTAATTGTTCAATTCTTTTCATACAAATTTTATAATGAAAACGTGTATAAAAAAAATTAAGAAAAAAAAAAAAATCTGACCGTTGACCGATCAACGCTGACCATTGACCGAGATTGAGTGTGTTAGGGTATATGATAATATTAAAATGAATGGTCTAGAATATTTCTCACATTTCACCCTAAGGGTGCTCTTCACATTAAGCTAATTCTATATATATAGAATTATAGATTGAAATATCAACCAAATCAAATCCAATTCTAAATGCACTTGGACATGGTGTAAGAGACCGTGAGGAACAACGTCATCAAAAACTTGTTCAAGGCCAACCATATAGAGGCTAATAACAAGAAATAAAATAAAAATACAATAAAACAATTAATTAATGTATTTACAAACTAGAGCTAGCTAATCTAAGAAAATATAACCGAATATTGAAAGTCAGACACAGGTTTAGACTCAGGTTTTGTTTCGCAAAATCTATTTATTATTTATAAATATTTTATTTTAAAAATCTACTTTTATATATTTTAATAAACGTGTAATATTTTTTTTTCATTACTCACACTTTTTCATAAAAATCATATATATTTTTTTATACAACCTTATTTATCAACTATGTATAAATAAATAAAACTCTTTATAAATTCATTCCCCTAAAAAACCCTCAATAGTAAATAATATATAGACCGTACCACACCCATCTACATATTTAGATATAACAGTGGATCGACTAATTAAATTGTAAATAATTTAAATAATTGATCGTAGACAACTTTACTGAGTCAAAATTTCAAGGTGTTAATAGGCGATACAAGTGAAGTGTATTATGAAATAGTATTTATAAAATATAATATATGAAGATACTTTCGAATTAGAAGTTTCCTTTTGTTGATCTTGAACACTTTATACAAAAACATAATTATTAAATTTCATAATCTTGTTAAGCAAACGCAAGTGATTACGTAAGAGGGGGAGTAGTTGCATTGACCCGCCAGGCCCGTTGCACCTCCTCCGTCACCACAGCCGCGTCTTTTGATCTCCATTAATCCTACACTTTTTCTCTTCCTCTAAAAATATTAAATAAATTAATCCTTATTAAAACACCCCAAGAGCCTATCTAGCTAGCTTTACACATTATTAACACGAAAAAATTGAAATTAATTTAGCTTTTTTACCATATTAACCTAGGTGTATCATGTTTCAAGTATATGTTGGAAAAAATAAGCTGAAATATGCTACTAACATGAATTTTAATGGAATAATGTAATCAATAGCTAAGACTACAATGTTAACACTAAGAATATTTGAGCTACAAATGATAGTACTGTTTGTTTAGTAATTTATTTATAAGAGTTTCTTCTTTCCTTAAGCATGTAAACAACATGGTGGTTGTTTAGTAGTATTTGATTTAGGGTGTTTCAAACAAAAATCGATCGTTTTTTTTTTTAAGCACCAAAAAAAAAAAAATCGATCGATGCGAGAAAGAAATAAAAAAATGGCCGAACTATTAATTCCTATAAAATTCAAATTCAATATTAATTATAACTTTGTTTTATTTTGTAGACTGATGATTTGAACACGAATGCCTTCACCTATTAGTTGAGTTAATGAGACTTTATATATATGAGAGTTCATAGTAAACTCCATTTATATAAATGAGTAAATTTTGATAGATCAATTGTAGGGTTACTTGTCATTGCCAATTGCCAAATGCCAAATAATCTACCTACTTGTTATACGACAACATTGAAAATGACTTGTTTGTGTTTTTTCAATGGTATAGCTAGATTCTTGTAACCACCCATTTACATATATATATAATATATTTTTCCATCAACATCATTAAGATAATTCGTACTAAAAACAATCACTTTGAAGCTAGCGGTACCAAAAAACAATCTAGAATATAATTACGAAGCACCAGCGCGCAATAACTAATTGAATCGGTCCGTTTCTTGTTGAAATAATAGAGTAAAATAAAATAAGATTTATGATCACACATTCAAAGTTCTATTTATGTGTATCCTTTTTAGCTACACTCGTTAGATGATGTAATGATAAATGGGGAATTTTTTGCGGGTACCCACGTATGATTTATCTAATTACATTAACAATTAAAAGAAGTAAAATATACAAAACCAGAAAAAATTAAAACACATATTGATTTCATTTCTTCTCTTCTTCTTCCCGGAGGAGAAACCTCTATTTTAGAGATAATAAATAAATAAATAAATAGGGAAGAAGCCACTGAACAAAAAATGATTTTCCCCCATGAAATCAAAAAATATATATTCTGTATCTTTTTTTTTTTTTTTTCCTGGGTTTCATCATTTCTGCAATTTTGTCTCGTCAAGTACAAATCTCTATAATTTTCCCGGGCTACATAATTAAAATCAATTTTGTGTACATACCAAACCCAATTTCATTGAATACCCCCAAGCGTCTCTATCTGGCTGCTGAATTTCACTTTATAGATGGTGTGTTTGGTTTCTTTTTATCAATTTTCTGTGTGATTTGGGTTTATCTTTTCTTCTTATAAACAAATCAATTCACGGCAGTTGAGATTTGAAAACCTGTTCCTTTTTAGTCACTGATGTCGTAATTAGTCAATTTCTAATTTGATTATTATAAATTAAATAATCTCAGCCAAATGCATAATTCCCATTCTATATTGCTTGTCAAGGTCAAGGAGCTCATGGAATTGCAAGGCAAAGCAGCTTCTTCTTCTTCTTCCTCTCAAAGTCTACATTCAAACTTCAAACCTCCAACAAACAGAAGTCAGAGAATAGGGAAATTTCAAACACCCTGAATAATATCCTCTTTATCAAATCTCCTATTTTAATCTTCCCTCATTTTAAGAAAAGTTCTCATCTTCCCAGATATCTCCTCTGTAAAATTACAATTTCTGCAGCCTTTTTTTAACACCCTAATTGTTGATAAACTATTCCCCCTTCTCCAAGATTAGTTTTTTTCTTTTCTTTTCCTGTTTTATCTTTTTAGCTTTCTCTTTTAAATACACCAAATAGCCTGCCGGGGTTCTGTGCTTCTGGTTCAATATTTGGAGCTTCTTGGGTTAGGCTCTTTTTTGTTGTTGTTGTTATTGGTAATTATTCCAAGCAAAAATCAAAGGTTTGTGTGAGGAAAACAAGGGAAAAAGAATCTCTGATTTCTCCTGGGGGGTGTTTGCAGAAGATTGTTTTTTCACACAAACCCTTGAAAACAAGCAGAGGATCTCTCTGAAGCTGCTGCTGCTGTCAATAGGAGGAGGAGGAGGAAATGGGGCGTGGGAAGAGAAGGAGAAAGCTGCATTTCAGCAAGATCTATGCATTCCGATGTGGGAAGACACACGCAACAGAAGAGGATCTGTCACAGATTGGGGGACCTGGGTTTTCAAGGGTTGTGTTCTGCAATGAGCCTGAGAGTTTTGAATCCTCAATCAGAAACTACCCAGATAACTATGTCCAGACAACAAAGTACACGCCTGCAACTTTTGTGCCCAAGTCATTGTTTGAGCAGTTCAGGAGAGTTGCCAACTTCTACTTTCTTGTGGTTGGGATCTTGTCATTCACTCCCTTAGCTCCCTACACTGCTTCCAGTGCAATTGTCCCCTTGGTTTTTGTCATTGGGGTGAGTATGATCAAGGAAGGTATCGAGGATTGGCGTCGAAAATTGCAGGTATATCATTATCAATCAACTCTTGGATCTCTAGCTTGGCTTTCAACCTAATTCTTACCTAATAATAATAAAATCAACTCTTGGATGATTAAAACTCTTTTATTGTTTTGGGGTTTTGACTTGTTTGAACAACTTTGGCTTGTGGAAGTGTCCTGTGTAGCTCTTGAGTTTGCTTCTCTGATAGATAAGGACATTGACAGGCAAAAAAAGAGAGGAGAAATGGTACTAAAGTGGGCCAATTTTGAGGAATGGCATGATGTCATCCTCATTTAAAAGCTATTTTTTGCAAATTGAATTTTAAATTGTACATCTTGATGAAAATTGGTTTTTGATTTGAAACTTTTAAATAATAGTATTGTTTTATCTGGATGTTTTTAATGGAGGTTCAATTGTGATATCTTTTGTGGGTATTCATTTCTGTATGTTTCTAAGATTAGCTGTGCAGCTGAAGGGAGTGAATTTATGTCTTTTTTTCCCTTCAGGATATAGAGGTAAACAATAGAAAACTGAAGGTTCATCAAGGGGAAGGCGTTTTCAAGCGAACCGAATGGAGGAATCTACGCGTTGGGGACATAGTCAAGGTGAAGAAAGACGAGTTCTTTCCAGCCGACATTCTATTGCTTTCGTCTAGCTATGAGGACGGCGTCTGCTACGTTGAGACCATGAATCTTGATGGGGAGACCAATTTGAAGCTCAAGCAAGCCTTGGATGTAACCTCATCCTTAACAGAAGACTCCAACTTCCAAGACTTCAGAGCTACCATCAAATGTGAAGATCCAAATGCAAATCTATTTGCCTTTGTTGGAACAATGGAATATCAAGAACAGCAATTTCCCCTTGGCTCCCAGCAGCTTCTCCTTAGGGGAGCGAAACTGAGGAACACCGAGTATGTGTTTGGTGCAGTTGTGTTCACAGGCCATGACACAAAGGTTATGCAGAACTCCACTGACCCTCCTTCAAAGAGGAGTAGAATAGAGAGGAAGATGGATAAGATTATCTACTTGCTGTTCTTTTCCTTGAGTGTATTGGCAGCCGTTGGATCCATCTTCTTCGGCATCAGAACAAAGGATGATATCAAAAACGGTGTGATGAAGAGGTGGTATCTAAGACCGGATGATACCACAGTCTACTTTGATCCCAAGAAAGCCCCATTAGCTGCATTCTTTCACTTCCTGAGTGCCTTGATGCTCTACAGTAACCTGATACCGATTTCTCTATACGTCTCAATAGAGATTGTTAAAGTTCTACAGAGCCTTTTCATAAACAACGACGTGAACATGTACTATGAGGAAGCTAACAAGCCTGCAGAGGCGCGTACTTCAAATCTGAACGAGGAACTCGGTCAAGTTGACACCATACTCTCTGACAAGACCGGGACCTTAACCTGCAACTCTATGGAGTTCATCAAGTGTTCTGTGGCCGGGACAGCTTATGGGCGCGGTGTCACTGAGGTTGAGAGTGCCATGGCCAGGAGAAGAGGCTCGTCTTTGGATGATGACAGCCAGACGTCGTCCTCAGAGGATTTTGAGAGTGCAGGCCCTCCGGTTAAAGGCTTCAACTTCAAGGACGAGAGGATCATGAACGGTAGATGGGCAAACGAGCCTCATTCGGATGTCATCCAGAAGTTCCTGCAGCTACTTGCTGTGTGTCACACAGTCATACCCGAGGTGGATGAGGACACGGGAAAGGTTTCTTACGAGGCTGAATCGCCTGATGAGGCATCGTTTGTCGTGGCAGCTAGAGAACTCGGCTTTGAGTTTTTTAAGAGGACTCAGAACACCGTCTCCTTGCATGAGCTTGATCCTCGCTCAGGGAGTCGAGTTGAGAGGTAAAAACAGCATTCAAATCATACTAGTTATATGGTTTTGGTATCTTACTTTTCTCTGCTGGATGACAGAGTTCTTCACTTGATTCTGCAGGACATACAAGATCTTGAATGTCTTGGAGTTTAACAGCACGAGAAAACGAATGTCTGTCATAGTAGAGACTGAGGAAGGGGAAATACTGCTACTGACAAAGGGAGCTGATAGGTACTGCTCTTGCAAACACTTAGCTCCCTGATGACAATTTATATGGATTTTTTTGGGTCTAAAATTGGAGTATGCAGTGTGATGTTTCCAAGGCTATCGAAATATGGAGCGGAGTTTGAAGAGAAGACGAGAGAGCACGTGTATCAGTATGCTGATGCTGGCCTGAGGACGCTGATTCTTGCTTCCCGTGTGCTCAGCCAGGACGAGTACAGAGAGTTCAGCGACAAGTTTTCTGAAGCCAGGGCCGCGGTTAGTGCAGACCGAGATGCATTGGTTGATCAAGTGACAGAGACAATTGAGAAGGATTTGATACTTCTTGGTGCTACTGCTGTTGAAGACAAGCTTCAACCCGGGGTGAGTTATTTGGTGTAAGGACTTATTTGTACTCAGAGCATGTGCATTTTGACATTCTTTGAAGGAAGTTTATATCCTTTTTCGGTGTTTTTATTCAGGTCCCGGAGTGCATTGACAAGCTTGCCCAGGCTGGGATTAAGTTATGGGTTCTCACAGGAGATAAGATGGAGACTGCAATCAATATTGGGTATTGTACTGATTTCTTATCTAACTCAATGGATTCCTCCTTGTACAGTTGTTAAAAGAAGTATATCTTTTTTACAGGTTTGCTTGTAGCTTGTTGAGGCAAGGGATGACACAGATTATAATCAACGTCGAAACACCAGAGATCATAGCTCTGGAGAAGGAGGGAAACAAAGATGAAATCTATAAGGTCAGCAACATTTTCATAAGGTCATTCTGAATCAGTTTAAACTGTGCCTTTCTTCATTCGGAATGTTTAATTATGTTCCATTGAAAACATCTTGCAGGCTTCAAAGGAGAGAGTACTTGAGCAGATTAAACAAGGGAAGTCTCAATTAAAGGCTTCAGGCTCAGAATCTTCAGCTTTTGCCTTGATAATCGATGGAAAATCCCTTGCGTATGCTTTGGAAGACGACGTCAAGAACCTGTTCCTTGAACTAGCTCTTTTCTGTGCATCCGTCATCTGTTGTCGTTCTTCTCCAAAGCAGAAGGCACTGGTGAGCTAGCTTATAAGCAATTTTTGAATCATTATTATATAGTTAGAGGCAAAAGGCACTGTTTCTAAGAGAGAATGGAAACTGAATGTGTATCAGGTTACTAGACTGGTTAAAAATGGAACTGGTAAAACGACGTTGGGGATTGGTGATGGGGCTAATGATGTAGGTATGCTTCAAGAAGCCGACATAGGAGTTGGAATCAGTGGTGCTGAAGGAATGCAGGTATATGACTACAATGTTAACAATCATACCTTAGTAAATCTTCAGTCAATTTGTGGCTCTGAACTTTAGCTATGCCTTGTTTCCCAGGCTGTCATGTCTAGTGATATTGCAATAGCTCAATTCCGATACTTGGAGCGTTTGCTTCTCGTTCATGGACACTGGTGTTACAGAAGGATCTCATCAATGGTAAGAAACCATACCCAACCTCGTGTCTCCACACAGTCTTTCAAGCTTCACTTCTGTTTAAAAGTCTTCATCTATTGTGGCAGATTTGCTACTTCTTCTACAAGAACATTGCTTTTGGCGTCACTCTATTCTGTTACGACGCATACACTTCGTTCTCAGCACAACCCGCGTACAATGACTGGTTCTTGTCCCTCTTCAACGTGTTCTTCTCATCACTCCCTCCCATCGCCTTGGGAGTTTTCGATCAGGATGTGTCAGCTCGGTTTTGCCTCAAGGTAAAGGAAGACGCCAATCAAACTTGCATTCTGATTTCATCAAGTCAAGCCTACTAACTAAAGATTTGTATGACTCCTCCTATTTTGTTGTGCAGTTTCCTTTACTCTACCAAGAAGGGGTGCAAGGCGTGCTCTTCAGCTGGCTCCGTATCATGGGGTGGATGTTTGGTGGGGTCTACAACGGCGTGATGATCTTCTTCTTCACCAAACGAGCCATCGAAATCCCGGCCTTCAACCAAGCAGGCAAAGCCTCGGATTTCGAGATCCTAGGGGCCACCATGTACACTTGTGTCGTCTGGGTCGTAAACATCCAGATGGCGCTCTACGTAAACTACTTCACCTTGATACAACACGCGGTCATCTGGGGCGGGATCGCCCTATGGTACCTCTTCCTCTTGGCCTATGGAGCCCTGAATCCCGACATCTCCACAACCGCGTACAAAGTCTTCTTAGAGGCTCTTGCGCCGTCTCCATTGTACTGGTTGGTTGTGCTCTTTGTGGTAGTAAGCTGCCTTATCCCATACTGCTGCTATGCAGCCATTCAGATGAGGTTCTTCCCAATGTACCATAACATGATCCAGTGGATTAGGCTTGAAGGGCGTGCAGATGACCCGGAGTATTGTAGAATGGTGCGTCAGAGGTCGATTAGGCACACAACTGTAGGATACACAGCGCGTCGTATGAATCTTGAAAACACGTAACATTTTTCAGTAGGTACGTACAGAGTTTTGTTGTGGTTGTTTAGATTACGAGTGTTGCGTTTTTGGGGCGCTGAAGACGAGTCTTGGCTGGCTGCAACATGGAGAAGGAACCTCCTAACTGTGCAAAAACTTCTCTTGTTTCTTGCTTGTCTTCATTCTTTTGGTTGATACACGTACCACAGACATTGGAGTGTATAGTGCAAAGGAGGGAACTGTAAAAAGTTAGTTCTTTTTCAATTACTTGTTTTTTCTAGCTTGTTGCATTGTATCATGTAAAGCCAAGTTGTAAACATTTTGTTGGTACTATACTACTATGTAATTTAAACCTTGATAGCACTTGCATCATCAATCAGTACATGTTTTAATGACAAAGGAAGAATCTTTTCAGTCCTAGTGAAATTAGGGCTTCATTCTTGATTCCACCTTTACATTGAAACCCAAAAACAAAACCCTCTGATCACACCATTGGAGAAGATCTTGTTCTTGAGGGCTTCAAATGGCGGTTCTCGTTGCCAGCTGGCTCAATCGGTTTCGAGCCGAAACCCATTCAAGTTGGATATTTGTGATGTTTTGGTTGCAACTTCTTCTAGGATTAATGTACACAACCATGAGTCGCAAACAATTCCCTCTGATTCACAGAAAACCCAGATGAAGAACTACATCTTCCTGCAAAATCCCTGCCCCAGAAGCTCCCAAATGCAAACTCACCCTTGAAAGAAAGCTCTTCAAGAACCTTGTCAACCTCTTCCATGCACAATTCCTCACTAAATGAAGACCCATGAATCTCAAATTCTAGCTGGATCAATCTAAAAGACCCAAACACCTCATCTTCTGATGCAGAACAATATTGACCCTCTAATAACCCTGCACTCCTCCTCTCTGCAGCTGCTTCCCTCCTCTTCCTCGTATGCCCCCGGAGCTTCCTAATGGCGTATTCTCTCGTCTTTCGGGCCACCTTGCAGGGTAGATCGAGGAGGAGGAAGACGACGATTTGAAGGATGAAGCATTCGCAGCAGCACGAGATGACGATGCAGTCTGCAACAAGGGCATTGCAATCCTCCATCTCCATGGCTATACCCTGGGGAAGGGAAGGATGAAAGGAGAGGCTTTTTAAGTCATGATGATGGTTGCTTGGTGAAGGAATATGTTCCTTGGACTCAATCAAGGGCATCCAATCTTTAAGGTATGAAACCCAAAAGGAAAAAGATATGTGAAAGAAGATTAATCAACACTTTTTAAGGCAATTATTGTAGGATGATTGCAAGGGATGACTCTGAGATTTTTAAATTGTGATCTTGGATTGCCTTGTGGAGAAACTATGAACAGCCCTCTTAGTGGTTGTCAATGACTTCAATCAATTAAAAAAAGATCAATTACTTCAACTCCAAGGAACTCAAGATGAGGTTGTTGTCTTGCCTGTCATTTGCTTGTTGCTTCAAGTTTTGTGCTGCTTTTTTGTTTAGCCTTTTTATTTTGTAGGCGCCTTGCAGGCGTTTTGAAGCTTTTTTTTTAGGGGAAAAGAGAAGGATCATTTGCTGATATCTTTGCTAGTATATCAAGAATATTTCGCAGTGTAAAGTGGGCCACCACTAATTTCGACGAAAAATAAACCCGAGTAAATATTATGAATAAATTTCCCCTAATATATATTGGGCCCCACTTAGGTCCGCCCGCCCGCCCGCCCGCCCATGGAGAGAATCAACCCATAAAAAGGTGTTCTGAGATGACGAGACCTAAACATTGTTATACAATTAGCACTTAAACAACTAGGTCTAGTTTGGATGAATAGTGACATTGCAACAAGGTACAAGGTTGACTATCTAATTTTAGGAGGTGCACAATATTATACAATGAGAGAATTTGAGCATAACATAAGCTTATAACAATTTATACTAATAATTTGTCAAAATCCTTCTCTTAACCAGAAAAGTGGGCTCCTCTTGTGACAATTCAACCCTAGGGGCATCCAAGAATTGCCTACTGAAATTTATCAGAATCTTTTGTTTGGTAAACAAGTACTTTTTTTGGTATATAAATTATGTAGAAAATGCAACTTTAGTGGCTTTGGACTACTGCAACAGGTACAATGAACATGAGCTGCACTTCTAGTTCTAGACCTCACTTCGCCAACTACCAAATCATGCAACTATATACAAAGAAGTCAAGCTTCTAAAGGAGTCTGAGCTGATCTCTCATTATAACTCTGAAAACTAATGTCAGGCGACCACATATTTTTTCTTTCTTTACAATAATGTGCAAAAAATTTGTACATAGGATTAGGAGGTGAAAAGTGGTGGGTGTAAATTCAAGATCAGGATTCATGGTGATCTCAAAACTAAGTGATCATGAAAGCTCAGATGAATAAAGGGCAAAAGGTATGAAGATACCTTATAGCTTCTTCTTGCTTCATGGACCACAATTTCCCATAAAAAACTTGATGATACCGCCCTCGCGTTATTTACACGTCTGCTCAATCAATACCTCGCGCTTTCCCTGCTAGACGAATCCACGTTCTGGCTACTCTGCCCCGAAGAATTAGGATTCTGGCTACTCTGCCCTGAAGAGTAATCAGGAGTAGTTGTACTCTGCCCAGAGAATGAAGGATTCTGGAATTGATGTGCAGAGAAGTAGTTGTTCTGGCTTGGGGTCGAAAAACCCGATGCTGGGCCACCCGGGTTTGGGTTTGAGTGTCCAAACTTCCTGCTGACCTCACTGAAGTAATCTGTGCTCAAGTCTTGATTTCCGAACGCCATCCTCCGGAACCATCTGATTTCCGAAGATATTTGTGCGGGATCGTGCATTGAGCTCTCTCCCACTCTCATTCCATTGCTCAGATCAGCAGGCGACAAGGCATCGAAAGCCCGAATCACCTGCATTGAAGAGGTGAAAATGTAGCTTAACATCAAGTTAAGTTTTACATGTAATGGGGCGAAGAAGACTCGGTTTTTAATGTTCATTTACCTGTCCCATTCGTGGTCGTTTTGATGCCGAGTGTCTCACACAAGCGGCAGCAGATTCTATCATCAGGAACAATTCACTCTCAACATAGTTCTTTTCTAGCCTCTGATCTACTAAACCATCAACCTGACCGGTATCAAGTGCATGATTAAGCAATGGCCTAGCCTGAGATTCATATAAATAATCATTACTTAGAAGCAATACAATTTGCTATGCACCCAAGAAGATTTTCTCTTGCTCTAACAAGTGTACATTTACAATGCTAATATTAACACTGAACCAATCCAAACGGTAGATCCAAAACATACCCATTGAACTAGGCTTTCATCTCCAACAGGTTGGGACTCATCCACAGGCCTGCGCCCCGTTATAAGCTCCAACAGAACAACCCCAAATGAGTAGACATCTGATTTCTCGGTCAATTTACCACTCGTAGCATATTCAGGTGCCATGTATCTGAACATACAGGAAAAAGATGATGCTTATACTAATCAGCCATGTTTGATTTTGGCTACATCACGCACTCATGAAATATATATACCTACCCAAATGTCCCCATGACACGTGTGCTAATATGTGTATCCACATCGAGTAGCAACTTCGCAAGCCCAAAATCTGATACCTACGGAAAAATTGAGATACAATGGCTTCAAAAGATGGAGCTCAAGAAAGAATCTTAATTCGAAATGCTATGATCAAATATTCTTCATACCCGAGCCTCGAATTTTGCATCTAGAAGGATATTTGATGACTTAATATCCCTGTGAATAATCCGAGGATGACCTGCAGTCAATAAATTTAAATTACAAAGTGGAACATTCTAAATCCAGTATCTTTGGAAGTCACTATTTATTGTAGATTTAAGAGTTAAGAGAATAAATAAGACTTACAATCTTCATGAAGATACGCTATCCCTCGAGCTGCCCCAACAGCAACCTTAATGCGAGTAGCCCAGTCCAAAACTGGACTACTTTGTCCTACAGAATGATAGCAACACGGCATGTGACATCTGTAACAGGAACATTAAAACATGCTATAAAGTCTAAGGATCAACTCTTACCATGAAGATGGTAATGAAGTGTTTGGTTTGGCATATATTCATACACCAGCAATCTTCGACTATCAAAAATGCAGTAGCCAACCAATGAGACCAGATGCCGGTGGTGTACGCGGCTAATTATTTCGACTTCAGCCTTAAATTCTCTTTCACCCTGATTTCCTCCACTTTTTAGCTGTTTAACAGCAACTTCTCTTCCATTTGCCAACACTCCTTTATATACAAAACCGAAACCCCCTTCACCAAGAAGATTATCTGAAGCAAACCCATTGGTGGCTTCAAATAGTTCTTGATATGTGAAGCCTGACCTCGAATGTCCTAATCCTCCGCTACTACTTCCTTTGAGGGCACCACTGTCAGATCCACTTATAACAACTGGAGTAGAGGCCTCTGTTTTTATTATCAAATTTAAATCTGCAAAACCACATTACAGTCTCAGTCATCTTTCCTTGAAACTCCTGCAGTTTACAACATGAATTAATTCGCCCACAACCCAAATAAGCTCACGTTCTTACATTTCTCAAAAATCTGCATAAACATGACAAATATGAAGTCAAAGTATGACACATCCAGGATGGCTGTATGTGGATTTTGCAAGTGAAATGTACGATATATGGAGTTAGGCACTTTTCTGACCTAGTTCGGCTCATCTTATAACCTGGGTTACCAAGGGGAAATTGAAAACTAAGTACGGTATTTGAGTATCCATTAACCCTTACATAAAGCTAATACAATGGTTGGAACTTCCTAGATACAAATGTAAAAGTCAAAAGCCTGTGTTGAGATTACAAGAAGGGCAAATTCATTGTGCTACATACTAGGTACAGATAAAACTTATTTGGCTTTCATAATATGGCCTTAGTAAAGATCTGGTGAAAATTGTCATCCACAAAGCAAAAGGAATTTTTTTAAAAAAATCACTGTGAAAGAAAGAGTTCTTGTTGCAACTTGCAAGTCAATAATAAGCAAGTAATGAGCATCTATGATCTATCTTACAAGAAAAGATGTTATGCTAAAAAATTGACAAATAGGAAATTACCTGGTTGTGGTGAGGAACCATGTGAGTATGCATGAACGCCACTCCTACGTTGAGAGCTTCTTCTCTTTCTCTTAGCAAGACACCAAATGATGACTCCAATGAGACCAAGAAATAAGATCCCTGCTCCAACTCCAATAGCAACAACGCCACCCATGGAAACTCCACTATTACTTCCAGAACTATCGGTTGAAGGTGGAGAGGCTAAAGACGGGATTCCAGGAGGAGGAGGAGAGACAAGAGGTGGTGACAGATGAGAGACAGGTGGCGATAGCTGAGTTGGCGGTGGGGGTGAACTAGTTGCTGGAGGGGGAGGAGAAGTTGTTGGTTCATTTGGTGATGGAGGAGGTGTTTGACTTGTAGGAGGCGGCGATGTTGGTGCTGGTGGCGGACTCGAAGGTGGTGGATTTGGAGTTTGAGGTGGTGTAGCCAATACTGGAGGAGGAGGAGGAGGTGAATTTGTGGGAGGAGTGGCTGATACTGGAGGTGGGGAAGGAGGAGTTGATGGAGGTGGAGCATCAGGAGGAGGAGGAGGTGTGGTGGGGACAGGTGGCGGTGAGCTCACAGGAGGAGGTGAATTTGTGGGAGGAGTGGCTGATACTGGAGGTGGGGAAGGAGGAGTTGATGGAGGTGGAGCATCAGGAGGAGGAGATGTGGTGGGGACAGGTGGCGGTGAGCTCACAGGAGGAGGTGATGTGGCGGGCACTGGTGGCGGTGAACTCACAGGAGGAGGTGATGTGGTGGGGACAGGTGGTGGTGAAGTGGCCGGGACAGGTGGCGATGAGTTAGCAGGAGGTGGAGATGCAACTGAAGTTGGTGGTGGAGAACTCATAGGAGGTGGAGTTGTAATCGGAACTGGTGGCGGGGCTGCCGGAGGAGGAGGAGGTGAAGTAAGTGGTGGTGGAGGAGTGGCAGACTCTGGTGGGTCAGCATTAGTACTAGGGCTAGGTGGAGGTGTAGCTAAAGGCGGTGAATTTGGTGATGGCGATGATGCCGCCATAGGAAACTATGTGTATTCATGTATACATGGACATCAATCCCCTAAAACAAGCAATTTTCTAATCAAATGATTCGCCCTTTGTGAAGAACAACAGTTGATCAAGTTTCCAGGAAATGCAAGAATTTGAAATTCAATAATCAAGCAAATCTTGCCAAACAAGAGCAAAATTGTCACGCAAGCTCAACCCAAGAATTTCTCAACCACTGACAATTTGCCCCAATTGAATAATCAGCAAACCCACAAAGTCAGTAAACATCATACTCAAAACCAAGAGAACAAACCCTCTCTAAAGCAAACATCACACAAACAAAAGAACGCTGAACAAACACAAACCCAAATCACCTTCAACCTTTGGAGACTCACTCTACAAAACCCAGATCAAGAATCGCCAAAAAAAGCCAAAATCCAGATCAAAAGGGCAAGTCCTCTAGATTACCCAATACAGCAATTTTAAGAGAGGAACAGCCGAACCCAGAAAAATTGAACTACCAAAATTCTGCTCTTCGTGCAATTCCACACCAACAACAACAAAAAATCAACAAATACCAGTATGATTTGTGAACCCAGAAAGCCAAATAAGATTTTGAAGTGATAAAACCCGAGAAATCTTACCTAATTTCCTTGGCTCTTTGTGTTGCTCTCGCGCTGAATCAATCTACGGAGATGGAGGAATTATTCGCCGAGTGTAAGGATACAATTCAATTACAATCTGAAGACGAATTGTTGAAAGGGAAGTGTGAACTTAGCGGTTAATTAGTTTGGTCTCAACCCCACCACTTTGCCTCGGACTCGGACCGACATAGGATGATTGTGGTGCCGTGTGGGACCCACCATCCTATGTGAAAAGGACGGCCCTTCGCCAGCAAAACTAAGCAAGCCTTCTATCCACTTGCGCGATCATATTCAAACTTGTTTTATTTTCCTCGGACGTCACCTATTACTCTATTAGGCTTTATTAATAAATACATGATCGAATCCCATTTATCGATTTGATTGATTCATATTTGAAGGGAAATCCTATATACACGTTTTTTTCCTTCTAAATGCACACTATTTTGTGCGTTAAGACTAAACGTATAGCTTGGTGTGTTTTGACTAAACGTATATGGGGACAAAAGGGTCCTTTTAGACAAAGTTGGGGAAAAAGTTATGCGTTATACCTAAACGCTCGTGCGTTATACCTAAACGCATAGGAGGATTGGCTAGGCTTCTAAAGCCCAGTAGAAGCCCAGCCCAGTCCAACTGTGCGTTTAGCTTAAACGCACAGATGTGCGTCTCGACTTAACGCACAAACATGCGTTAAGTCCTGAAGACGCTTCCCCTTTCCCATTTCAGAACTGCGAGCGAGCGGCGGCCGAGATTTTTTCGATTTCGAATTCCCCCTCTTTTCCTCTTACTCAACTTCAAAACCGAGCATGGATTCGACAAGGGGGCTTCAGGCGGTCCGAATGGTGGTGGTGAGTTGGCCGGAGGCGGAGAAGCGGAGAGCGGCTGTTCTGGGCAGTGGACGGCCGGTGGCGGTGGTGGGGGTTCTTGTAGGGGTGAGCAAACGGATCGATCCGATCCGTTATACCGGATATCCGGTTCAAAAAATTTACAAAACCCCGATCCGTATCCGGTCCGTTTTGAAACGGATATCCGGTAAAAAGGACCCGGATCGGATCGGATATCTGAGCCGGATATCCGAATTATCCGGTTACTACAAATCTATTAAAAATAAATCAATATATTCATTTTTTAAATTCAAAAGTAATAAATTTGTAAATTAAGAAATAAAATTTGTAGGTTGTTTCTTAATTTGTTCATACGATTTAAATTATATACACACTTATTATTCATATGAAAATGTATTTACAATATTTTACTTGGACAACAATATAAATATGTGATTAAGGATGTACAATTTATTAATATATTACTCAATATATTAGTTATAATAAACAAATTTATGATTATAAATATTATATGAATAGTACCGGATATTTTCGGATATCCGGTAAGCTAAATATCTCGATCCGTATCCGGTTCAAGTATCCGACAAAATCACCCGGATCGGATCGGATACAGATAAAAACTTAAAGGATATTTTCGGATACAGATTTTTAGGATACGGATCGGCGGATTTTCGGATCGGATCAGCCGGATTGGATATATTTGCTCACCCCTAGGTTCTTGGGCGAGGGAGGCCGGAGCCGGATGTGTCAACCCCTCAGATACTCCCAAGGCGTCCCGTAATGCCTAAAATTTTGGTTTCGTAATTTATTATAAACGTTATATAAACGTCATCGTTCCATTTCCCTTGGGGAGAGATGACGATTACGCTACACGACGTTTATGAGTTACTTAGGGTGCCTATTGACGGGAGGAGTTGTACGGCACCAGACGTGAAGGATACAGAGCTTAGACGGAGGATTGCGCTGGAGCTTTTTGGGTTTGACGATAGTTCTCAGGTGGATAGGTGGTACTCTACTGGCGGCATTCCTATCCAGAGGCTGCAGGACGATTTGAAGTGCATGATGGGGAGGGAGCAGAGGGACGAGAGCGTCTTGGCTTCACTTTATCTGTTCTTGATGCTCGGCTCCACAGTGTTGGTCGACAAGTCTACCCGTCAGATCAAGAACAAGTGGTTGGCATTGTTGTTCGATCACAAGGCCACAGGCCGATATGCATGGGGAGCAGGCATTCTGGCGTTCATATACCGAAACTTAGGACAGGCATCTAGACGAGAGGCACAGGGCATTGCCAGTTGTGGCATACTTTTGAGGGTAAGAATTTTTTTTTTAATTTTAATTTTAACGTTATAATTATTTATTTTCTAATCTTTTACTTCGTTCGATCTTCTTATGTATTCATGGATATGGGCGTACTTTCCTCATTTCCGTGGACATTATGTCATGGACCCAGCTGCCATGGCCGACGATGGTTGTGCCATCAGAGACGGTCAGGAGGTCCCACAGAGCAAGGATCCTGGGCGTTTGGTGTGTATGCGCCAGTTGCTGGACAACATTAGATATGAGGAGGTAATATGTTTCGTTATATTAATATTTTAATTTATAATATGTACTTCATGCTAAATATTTTATAATATGTTATCAACTTTATTTGTTACAGGTACAGTGGTTCCCGTTTCCTAGAGTATCATTCGACCGATCAGAGTACGCTCCTTCCCTGTTTAGAGGGATCATCCAGATCATGGATATACAGGAGCCGTACCTGTCGGACCGCTGCCTTCGTCAGTTTAGGCATGTACAGGGGATCTCGAACTTACCTCCAGAGCCGAAGACAGTGACCCGGCAGAACGACCTCAGACATTACGACGTCACATTCGACGGTCATCTGTTGGGGGCATGGGATGAGGATCCGAGGCCTTTGATCTAGATTGAGGCCCACCAGCCACGCGTCATTGGGACGTGACAGATGACTATCTGGACTGGTTGGATGAGTATTCGCATGTGCTGGTGGATCCCAGATCCATCAGACAGGATCGTCCTCAGGGCCCTGTCTAGCCCACACCATCGGTGGACACTCTTGCGGTATGTTTAATTCGTTTAATTCAATTAATGTCGATTATTAATTTGTCATATTTAAATTCTAATGGGTATTTACGAATACAGCGGAACCAGTTGGTTGTTGATGAGCTTCGTGCTTATTTTGAGAGGCGGACGCGTAGGGACCTTATCCCCGTTCAGGAGGTTGACGAGATGATGAGTCGGCTATTGCATATGCTGACTGATGAGACTCCTCCGATGGCCCCCCCTCCACCTCGTGCATCACAGATATTTCCGGATTCTATACACGAGTCCAGGGAGGGTAGTGGGAGTCAGCCCGGTGGAGATTAGAAATGTTATGTGTTTTTTTGGGTACTTTTGGGCCCAATAGGACCAAAAATGCCTAATGGGCCCAATGAGGCCCAATAGTACCAAGAAATGTCTAATGGGCCCAATTAGGCCCAAAATAGGCCCAATAGGACCAAAAATACCTAATGGGCCCAATGAGGCCCAATAGGACCAAAAATGCCTAATGGGCCCAATGAGGCTCAATTGGACCAAAAATACCTAATGGGCCCAATAGTATCAAGAAATGTCTAATGGGCCCAATTAGGCCCAAACTAGGCCCAATAGGACAAAAAATGCATATAAGTACAACTTCTTCATACTTCATGCTATATCGTTAGTATGAAGTTCATGTTATAACTTCATAACACTTAGTCTTATCACATTATAACTTCATAACACTTTGTCTGGGCCCATTAATTTATAATACGAGTGATAACTTCTTAAAATCTTATAATAATATAGTATTATAACCTATAAGTACAACTTCTTCATACTTCATGCTATATCGTTAGTATGAAGTTCATGTTATAACTTCATAACACTTAGTCTTATTACGTTATAACTTCATAAAACTTTGTCTGGACCCATTAATTTATAATACGAGTGATAACTTCTTAAAATCTTATAATAATATAGTATTATAACCTATAAGTACAACTTCTTCATACTTCATGCTATATCGTTAGTATGAAGTTCATGTTACTATATAGTGCAAGTACTGCTTGCTTAAGAATTCAGTACAATACATTAGTATAAACCATGACTGATGAATACTTTCTAAGTATAAAGTATAAAAATCTGGATTCTTGCTGGCTGCCATGTGGCATTCCCTAAAGTCTTGCAATTTTGAAACATACAATGTTTCCCACCAGCGGATGTTCGGATCACAATGTCTTCGCCATGCATCCGTAACGGGTGGTAATGGAGAGTCGTTAATGAGCGTCACCTATGGAATACAAATATAAAAATGCAATTAGCATACACAATATTGCAAATGAAACATCTAAGTACAAGTAGAGATACGAAACATTACCGGTATCCAGTGGTTGTGATCCCCTACGTGTGCTATCCCCACAAAATTTATGGGAGGTGCGAAGCTTGGTCCAGACGCCCGTATTGGTAAGCACAATGAAGGGTGCTCAGCTATGACGATGATAGCAACGTTATACACCGTGGCAAACACTAAACCCATGAATGGCATGTCAAGCCAATAATCCGGGCCACAAGGGGTATTAACATAGTTAATTTGAACCATTAGATGGTCCCATGACCCTGGTCTTGCATAAGCTCGTATTGGCTCTCACATTTGTCGGTTGACACGCAACTCCTTTGCCATCGCGCTACGGATCAAGGGATATTGACCCTGACTCATCCACATAAGCACAGCCAAAGACCGATAGCCACAGTGTCCATCTGAACGTACATCCATAGCACCGTTAATGTACCCAAACCAGAAGTAATTGATATTCCGAACCCCAAAGTCCACCCCAAAATGAATCATGGGTTCTTTAGGCCATTCCGACTGACGGACTCCCACATGGTCGTCCTCAAATTGTGATTCTTCTGGTTGTGGTTGGGATGGCATGTCCTCAACGTCGAGCACCACGAAACTTGCTTGATTTCTGGGATGGCCTGGCCCTTTCACCTTCTCCTTTTCCTTTCCCTGTGCCTTCGCCTTCTCAGACTTCAGTAAGTCTTCTCTTACGTGCTCATGCAGGCTCTTTTCCCTACTCGGCGACCCCTTTGCCTTGTTCTTCGCACCACTTGGCCTCCCCTTTGTACAGATGCCCGTCGGCTCCATAAACGTACTCTGTTTCGGATGCTCCAAGGCCATGTACAACTCACTCAGTTGCCATAACGTGGCTTGGTTCAAAGTACGGCTTTGCACTCTCGACCACATCTCACGCAATCTCAACTCTGGAATGGAAATAGAAACACTATTGTCAACAAGCGCATATGTTGTTGGATCCTCTTCCCAATGCAAGTCCTTCCAGAAGTCGTGAATGTCGTCTGGAGTGAGAGTTGTCCTCGTAATGATGGCTTTTGCAATATCGTGGACGCACGGCAACCCAAGGCAATCTCGCACCCACTGATCATCACATACTTCTGAATACTCATCCTTCACTAGCTGATCATACATGGCCAACAACAAATCAAAACACCTATCCGACACTCTGCAAAACAACCTTGAAAAGACCATTCGGGCAAGCTCCGAAAACCCTGGATCGTTGAACTCCATTGTTCGTGTAGACAGTGACTTGTTCATGGTCGCTTTAATCGTGTCTATTTGAAGAATGATTGCATGGTGGATCCTCACGATCACTCTGTTAAAGCCGCCTCTGCTAGACCCTACAATATCTTTCAACACACGATGCATCCCCTCAACCCTATCAAAACAATAACATTTTTCCTTAGTACAACATTCATACCCAATAGTAAACTCTTCCAACTACACAATGTTCAAAAGATACATGTTTGAAGTTCGCGTGAAGAAGTGAAGGGTGTCATCCGTCCATGCTCTTACTATACTTTCCTTGTACGGAGTCAGCCATTCCCTCTCGACGTATCCAACAAGGCCGCTCTTCCACGACTTCCTCAATGATCTAAGCCTCTCCTCGTACCTTTCCTCCGTGGTCGAGCAAAATAGTCCCCAACACTGGTTTGTAAACATATCGACCTTGGCACTATCTTTTATAACCTTGTCCGCATGTGCCTTGATGTTGTTTCTAATATGGACCCAACACAATAGCTGCCTAACCGGGGCGTCTTTGAATACTCCCTTAATAGCTTTGATGAGAGCCTTTTCACAATTGGTCATTATAGCCTTGGGCGTAACTCCTAACTGCTGAAACAAGTTCTGAAGGGCACTCACTATCCACTGGTAAAGGAAAAATTTCTCCGCTCGGGTGAATGCGTACGCAATGTTGAACGTCTTGTGAGTGCAAGTAAAACCAACAATCTCCACCAAAGGCATATCATACCTATTCATACACAAAACAAATAAATGTATCAATACTTGTCAATATAACTAATTAAACCCTAGCACATAGAAAAATAACTAACTATTATTAAAATGTTTTACATACTTATTTGTCTTGTATGTGGCGTCAATGATCACCACGTGCGGGAACTTCTTCAACAAGCATAGCGACTCCGGGTGAGCAAAAAACAAGATCTCCACCTCTTGCCCTTTCTTCACATTCCTAAGAGGATAAATAAGATACCCGTTCTCTTTCAAAAAATTAAGGGACCATTGGGTAACCGTCAATTCTCCACGATCCTCGTACTGGAGCTTTTGCAAAAAGTTTGCAACCTGCTTCATTGATGTCACATTTCCCGGAAAGTGTTTCCTCAAGTCCGAAACAATCTCTTTCGGAGTCTTCCGACCATCATCCCATCTCCTAGACATGACCTCCTCCTCTTGGGTCATTCGACCCATGAATGCATTCCCATGAAAGCTAGCATGAAGCTTGTGGTTATGGGTGTCATGTATAACATCCATTTCCCATTTTTCAGTAAGGGATCCTATCTCGTTTTTCATACGGCACCCATATAGCTCGAATCTACAACCGCACTTCTTCGATCTACGTTTTCGAATCCTCTGAACCGGCAACTCTGGATTTTCTACATTAACTTTAGGCCTCCCAGATCTCGGCTCACCATATGTAACACCCTCAATTTATATCGGTAGTATCACACGCCAGTGACCTCGGACGTTTCTGTCCAAAGCCACCCTAGGCTTTAATCAGAACAATTAAACTTAAATGGGTATATATATTAAATGAAAGATTAAACAGTGGAAGACATTTGTATGTGAAACTCAACTCTTTTATTAAAAGATCTCTCATCAAACGAGAGTAGCGTCTTTACAACAGGGTAAAAATTTCAGCGGAAGACTTATAAATTACACAGCGGAAGACTTTTAAGAATCAACCTATAACATCGCTAGGTTATAAAGATATATTAAAGTAATATTTAACAACTTAAAACACTGACACTTAAATCTTCGTCTGTAAGCCTCTTCTTCTTCGACTGGTTACTTTGACTTCGGGAACCAACAACTGATGTGTCGTATAGGACGGATGACACCAACCAACCATGCAAGGAATAAAACTCGGTTGGTTAGTCTAATGAAAGACTATGCAAGGGTGAAAACAGAATGGTTCTAGTGATCGTAACTGTTTACTATCATTGTTCCTCGAATAATAACCGAAGGAACGATATATAACCCGGAATTTCCACGGAATGATTAGTATTTAGATATGCTCTGAAAGGAAGATTCCAAAGGAATTGAGTCTTATGGAAAAATATGACAATTGTTTGGGAACGTTACAGTTTCATACAAGCGTTTAAAAACGACTTGATCATTTGGGTCCACTACCAACCTCACCGCATAATGCAAATTCAGATTGGAAAGAGAACTTACTCTAACCGAAGTCCAGGCGAGATTCCAAATTGTACTTCTCGCCCGAGGGTTCATTAATTATATGCCTACCCGCACTTATCTTATCTTAATTTCAAAACAGATATTCATGTTAAAGCTTTTTAATATGATCTTGAGTAACTACGAAAGTTTACGATATCGAGTGACTACGAAGGTTTACGATCTCGAGTGACTACGAAGGTTTACGATCTCGAGTGACTACGAAAGTTTACGATCTCGAGTAACTACGAAAGTTTATGGTCTCGAATGACTACGAAAGTTTATGGTCTCGAATGACTACGAAAGTTTATGGTCTCGAATGACTACGAAAGTTTATGGTCTCGAATGACTACGAAAGTTTATGGTCTCGAATGACTATGAAAGTTTACGATCTGGAAAGCATTTAGAGATTGGGTTCACTAATACTGAGTTATAAAGAAACGATTAATCCTCATAAGGAATTAGCGTTCCAATGAATACTCGTGCTAATCTAGCATTGAAGTTTACATTTAAATCCATAACAAAACCATTACGGTCATTAACAAGTATAATAGCGTTGTTTCTAGCAATATATACAACCTACTATAATATCATATTTTAATCACGTTATTTATAAAATTTATTCCCAAACGAAAACAACAGTTCACTCCGATTTAATTAACAACTAAAAGCAATTGATAATTAATGGAACATGGAATGATTAAGCAAGAGTGAACCGCCACTTGCCTTAGTCTAGACAAACGATTGAGCGACGAAGGGTTTCTGGGTCCGGAACGGGAACGGAAGTCGGATTACAGATTCCTACGATGACGACTCACAATGAAACCCTAGGTTAGATTCGACAATAAAATGATATGAATCTAAGAAAGAACGAAAGTCCCGCCCGAGACCAGATTGTCCAAGGCCACGACTGCGATTGCCAAGGCAATCCGCGGTCGCGGCAGGGATTCCACGGTCGCGGCCGCGGACGCGGCCGACGTTGTCACTGCCGCGGTCGCGGCCATGAACTCCGGCGACCCAAAATGGAGAAAACTCACCGGCGACGACTCGAAAGGGCTCGATACGAGGGGGCTTCGACTCCTGACCTCCTTGTGCCTCTAAAGCACCACTCCAAGGCCACCACGACAACCAACGAAGGCTCCGACGACGCCTCGAAAGTTCCGGCGAGGGCTTGAAACTACGGCGAGCAAGAAAATCGAGAGAGTGAGAAGATCTGGTTTGAGTGCCAAAAATCTCCCAGAATCAACCTCTATTTATAGCCAAGGAGAGGAGGCCAGCCCCGACCAGATCGATGACGAGTCAAGCGATCAACGGCGGCACGGACGATGAGGCTCGGAAGACGAAGCATCGCTGGCGTGTTGCACTTTTCCGCGGTCGCGGAAAATTCATGTGCCCAGCTTCGCTGTGCCCTATTATTCCGCGATCGCGGAATTTCTTCTGCGGTCGCGGAATTGCCCTTTTCGCGTCTGTTTGCCCGGGAAAAGGTTTGGCGTGGGTTTAAACCCCGTATTATATACATTTGTACCCGAACAAATATTCTAAGCTTCCAAAATACATCGAATGTATATTCCAAGGCTCAGGGAATTATTACAGAGATTATGCGAGTTACAGAAATTCCAAACTTCTCCGAAAGCGACACGATTACAGAATGAGGGTTGGAAAAATTACCCAAATACCCTTACAAAAGTGAAGGGTATTACACCATATCTATCGCATGTCAAACTAACTATGTACGGATTTGAGGTACGGTTCACCAAAACTATCATCAACTCTTTTGCTGTAGCTCTAGCCCATTCAATCATTTCATTCATACTCCCCCAAACCAGGCCACTACGAAAATAATCTCCATAATCTTCCCCCTATAATTAATTGTTATTTACAAATTATTTACTATCTATAGTTATAACAAACTAAAAATACAACAAATTTGCAAAGACATTAATAATTCATAACCTAATCCATGAATTTTATGCTCAACTAGGGAAACTACTACTTCATACCTAATATCATATTAATGGCTAACATTCATAATAACTATTCATACAAAATTAATTATATTCGATATTTATCGTATCCCTTTCATTTACGAATGCGAATGCCAGTCGGAAATTAATTGCTATATTTCATTATAACTAGGCTACTTCATACAAAACTAAGACATGATTCATTACTCAAACGAAAATTAATTCAACACTAACCGTGAATAAGTCGCCGCTCGATTCGCAATCGTCTCCTTCGTCTTCAGAACCCGACATCTAAGAGTCGTTCGCTTCGTCTGCTTCTTCATCTTCTCGTGCTTGTACCCAATCGCATTTCTCACTTTCATGATTAGAATAGTTCATGTTGAATGTTGTGATTTGGTGTCGAAGAGAAATGAAATGAAAGTGTGTGTATATATAGGCTGAAATGGGGGCATAAAAAAACGGACCGTTGGTGCGTTATGGCTTAACGCATCAACAGTCGGATTTTTCAAACTACAACGGCTATGAAAAGGGTTGTTCATAGCCGTTGGAGTTTGGGTGGCTACTCTTGTGCGTTATGGCTTAACGTACACGAACAGTCCCATAAGTTAAGCCATAACGCACCAGATTTGGACAATTTTCACTATTTGTTTTAGTTTTGTCCCCTGTACGTTAAGACAAAACGCACCAAGCTATACATTTAGCCTTAACGCACAAAATAGTGTGCATTTAGAAAATGAAACGTGTGTATATAGGGGCACCCCTTGAATGAGAAGAATCCGACTCGTTTCGATTGAATTTTTAATAACTCAAAATTATTAAATCTGAATTTAACCAATATGCTTAAGTATTTTAGAAAATAGCATAGTTATACTTATATAATTATAATAAATTCAATATTTTATAATTTAATATAATATAAATAAAAATAAAACATGCTTTTGATCTGCTAATCCCAATTATATATAAAATAATTAATCATTAATATTATTTTTACTCGACTTTAATTTAACATATTTCATTTACTTTTAAACTATTTAATAATATTTTAATATTAAACAAAATATTCAAAAAATAACGTTCTTAACCCGTCGGTCAACCCGAACGGCCCGCTAATCTATAATGACCCGACTCGAGTTAACCTATTATCCAAATTAATCTGGCCTATTCTCAACCCGAACTCGAAGTTTTTTGAAGAGAAATCTTTTATTATGTCTTTTATAGTAACTTGTAATGACCCGATTCAAATTGATTTATTATTCAAATTGACCCGAAATGTTCTCAACCCAAACTCATTTCTTACCTTTTTTGTGTGTAAATTTTTATATTTTTTTTGTGTGTAAAGGGGTGTTCATTGGGTTTGGTTTTTTGGACCGAACCGAACCCGAACCGATTATATTCGGTTCTTATAAAAATAATATTCGGTTTTCGATTCGGATTCGGTTCGGTCAAAACCGATTATTTTTAAAAATAATTAAAAAAACCTAGATTTCTAGATAAATTAGTTCAACCTTATTCGATCCGGTCCAATTCGATCAAGTTCGGTTCGATTTTATTCGATTTTAGTCCGATGAACAACCCTCTGTAAAACTTAATAAATAGAGAACACCCGGCCTTATGACCTCCTATACTGAAAAAAATCTAGAAATTTTCACTACTTTCTGAAAATATTTATTTTTAACAATGTGTAAACAAAAAATTTGAGAGTATATATTTTTCAGCTGACAAGGACAAGTGACAATGTTTTTTTTACGAGGCAATGTGACAATGTTTGAATTCTTGAAATATTATATGCACTGATAGGTTTTTGGAAATTTTTAGAATTTGACAACGTCAAAGTTTACATGCTACTACTCAGCGTAAATGTACGAAAATGACAAAAAATCAACCAAAATTTGAGAAATTAGATTTACGGAAATTTCGTGTCCCTCGAAGTTATGCATAATTCGCGAGATAATCAGAAGTTTGATCATTTTCGCGTGGTACTCCTAAACTATTGTCACATTTTGTAAAATACCCTTCTATCATTAAAACGTTAACCAAACATTAAATTCATTAACAAATAAAAATAAAGCCCTCAGTTTTTACCTCTTCTCCGATAGTTTTCTAAGTGCCATTGAAGGGGAGAGCTTGAGTGCCATTGGAGAGGAGTTGATAGCATACAACACTATAATTTCAAACTCCCAACAAAGAAAAGGCAGAGAACGAAGTTGATTTACGATATTTTTAAAGAGAATTTTACCCTTCCAATTAGGGGTGTCAATCGGGCGGGTCGGGTCGGGTTCGGGTCGGGTCATTTCGGATTCGGGTTAGTTTGGATTCGGGCCAATGTCCAATATTATAACAAGTCGGACCATATCGGGTCGGGTCAGATCGATATTCATTTATCGGGTGTGATCGGGTATTCGGGTCAATTTCGATCGGGTTAATTTGGATTTCGGTCAAACTTAGGGTTGTCAATCGGGCAAATCGGATTGGTTTCGGGTCGGGTCATTTTGGTTTCGGATTAATTCGGATCCCGGCTAATGACGTATTCACGTGTATTTTGACAACTCAATCCAATTCGGGTCGGTCGGGTCCATTGTTCATTTTATCGGGAGAAGTCAAATATTTGGGTCAATTTCGATGGGTTATTTCGGATTATGACCGAACTAGATTTTGTGTAAATCATATTTCGGTTGAGTCAGAATTCAGATGAATATGAGTTCGAATGTATAAGATTTCGTTTAAGTACGATCTCAAAAGAATCACATTTCGTATAAATCGAATTGTGGTTAAAATGTATTTCGATGGAACCGGTTTTCGATTGAAGACAAACATAATTACAATAAATATATATATTCACTATAAAATCTCCTATCATTGAAGTTCTATATTTAAGATTGAGTTTTGGTAAGGATGATTCTTACGGTAAATAGTGAGGATAAATTTAGACCTTTGACTTTATGATTTAACGATAAGGAAAGTTTATGATTAAACGATAAGGAAAGTTTAGGATCAGGTGACATTAATTTTTTCTATGATTTTGGGCTATTAAGTTTTGGTTTTCATGTGATTTCGAATGAGTCAACTTTGGGTTTTCGGATGATTTCGGATCGGACAACTTTGGGTTTTCGGGTGATTTCGGATATACAATTTTTTAATTCTTTTCGGATATCGAACGAGTTCGGTTTCGGAGGGGTCATTCGGATCGGGTCAAGTTTTGACAGCCCTACTTCCAATACATAACAGAAGCTAGAAATGAAGAAACCAAAGCCACAGAGAAAGGATGTCATTGGCAAGTAGCAAGTATGAAATCAGGTAAGGAAAGGACGTTGAATTCAAAAAGAATGACAGTATGCATGTTACCCTTCCAAAACGAAATGTTCTACTTGGTTTTAAAGCCAATAAAAGGATGACAGTCTGTATGAATTAGAGGATGTTGAATTCATCCCCAACACTCTAAATCAAGTTCAAGGCTTTGTTCGACAATCAAGAGCTTATTAAAGCTGAAGCTGAAGCTGAAAATGATTTGAAAACTGAAGATGATTTTGTGCTGAAATGTAAAACTGAAGATGTTTTAGTAACTGATATTTTAAATAAGTTTTTTATGTGTTTGGTAAAGTGTAGCTTATTTTATAAAAGTAGATGGTAAAATTACCAAAAAGGATTTGAAATAAAAAGGGTTTGAAATAAAATTAATGGAGCAGGGACTCAAGATTTGCATTCCCCTGCACAACATCCTCCCTGCTGCCAACCGAATTTCTACAGATGCCTTTACTGGAGAAGCTTCCTTGGGTGTTATCTCAGGTAGGCGTGCAATTGGTGGTGGCGTTGAGCCTATAGTCAACCGACATCCTCCCAAGCATGAGACTAGGGCTCATCAGCTTGGAAGACCTCCAAGCGATGAGCGTCTTTTGTGATGGATAAACAGGGATCCTCTCAGCAAGGCAGATGAACACGTTTCTAGCCTCTTCCAATGGCGGAGCTGCTTCCAAAATACGTTTCTAGCCTCTTCTCATCTCATCTCCATAACTCCCACACAATACCCATTTCTTTCTTCTTCCCTCTTCTATTTCCATTTTCCAGTCTGTTCTAATGAGGGCAAAGTGAGTAGCACAACCGAAAATCAGGGGCATTTTGATAAATCAAATTGGAGCAAGAGATGATAAGTTCCCTAAGCTCCACCCCCCAACATGAAATTTTTTAGCAAATTTCAGCTTGATTCATCTCTGTAAGCCCCTCCCAGTTGCCTGTGCCGAACACCCAATTTGCAACCTTAGGTTTTAGCTTTCAAGAAAATCAGTTGCATAAGTCATATATAAGATCTCCCGAACAAAGCCCAATTCATCCCAAAACTTTTTTTTTGGTCATGTAATTCATCCCAAAACTTTAATTTAAACCCAAAATGCACTATTCAGTAAAGCCATAAACCCTAATTTCATCCCCAATTTCAACCCAAAATTCACTTACCTGAAGCTGCAAAAGACACTGACGCATCGTCCACCACCTTGGTTGTCACCGTCGTCATCCACAGCCGCGGGTTTCTCCGCCGTCCACAGCCTACTTCACACCATGCCCAGCCACTGCCGCTCGCTCGAATGCCCAGCCACCGCCAAAATGCCGACTCTAAAACGCCCAGCCACCGCCGCTCAGACGATCGGACACCGCCGCTAGCCTCACCCGTCGGAAATGGCGTTCAAGCTCTCCTCTCCATTGTCGATCAAGCTCTCCTCTCCAATGGCACTCAGAAAATTATCGGGGAGGAGGTAAAAACATAGGACTTTTTTTTTATATATAGATTTAACGTTTTAATTAACGTTTCTTAAACATTAGGGTATTTAACAAAAAATATAAATAGTTTAACGGTAACTGTAACACCCCCAATTTATACCGGAGATATTACATGCCAGTGACCTCAGACTTTACCGTCCAAAGTCACCCCAGGCTTTTCCAGAACAATTAAGCTTAAATACATAACATAATTACATATTAATTGAAAGATTAAACAGCGGAAGACTTTAAATTACACAGCGGAAGACTTTAAAGAGCCAACTTATAACATGGCTAAGTTATGAAGATACATTGAAGTAACACTTTAACAATCTTAAAACACTTAACATCTTAGAACACTGACTTTTAAATCTTCGTCTGCAAGCTTCTTATCCTTCAATAGGTTACTTAAACTCCGGGAATCAACTCCTGATGTGCCGAATCGAACGGATGACACCAGCCCACATGCAGAGAACAAAGTTCGTGGGTTAGTCTACTTGAATAGACTAGCAAGGGTACAAAGCAGAGTGGTTCGAGTGATCGTGACCGTTTACTATCATTGTCCCTTGAATAAAAACCGAAGGAACGATATATAACCCGGCACTTTCACGGAATGATTTAACAATTAAGATATGCACTGAAGAGAAGACTCCAACTGAAATGAGCCTTATAGGAAATTATGACAACTGCTAGGGAACATTAAAGTTACACACACCAATGATTTAAAAGTTGACTGAGATGCTTCAGTTCACAACCAACCTCATCGCATACAGCGAATCCAGATTGAAAAGAGAACGTACTATGATCAAAGTCGAGACGGGTTTTCCTAGCTGCATTATAACTTAGCTGCACTACTCGTCGAAGATTTATTAATCATGTGCACTCGGGCACATATCTTATTTAATTATGAAACACACTTTACTGGAGCACGTTAATGTTATTAAGAGCGGCACACAACTTAAATCTCAAGGTGACAATCATGTCGACCCAAATTAACACAACACACAAACACACACTTTGATACCCCGTATTTTTGTAAGGTTATTTTGAGAATTTTGGAATTTTCCCGAGTACCCGTTGTGTACGTCGGATTTAATACAGAGAGTTTGAGACATTCTGTAATGTGCTCTGTATCTGTAATATTTTTCTCAGTGAAATAATATACAGATAAGGTACCTTAGATTTTAATTATCGTTCGCGTACGATAAATTTTATCCCGGTTTAATGTCATGTTCGTTCAAAGCTGAAAGCTGAACGGGCGGGAAAGAGGTGTCACGGCGACCGTCGTAAAGTCGCGGCGACCGCCATAGTGAGACCCAAGCACGGCGACTGCCGTAAAGTCACGGCTCCCGCCGTCCCAATGCTCGAGGAGGCAGCTGGTGTGTCAGGCCGCAGCGACCGCCGTAAATTACGGTGCCTGCCGTAAGTGCCGTCATCGTTGCCCAGCAGTCGTTGCCCGTTGGTCGTCGGCGTTGTTTCTGGCGAGCGCCGAACTAGCTCTAGGCCCTCCTCTTCGTGCTCCAGATGCTTTGGCTATAAAAGGAGGTGTTGGGGGTGAGGTTTTGAGCCATCCCAGCACCAAACCTCTGCCAAATTCGCCTCTCACCGGAGTTGTGCCTTCGCCGGAATTTCTGAAGCTTTCGTCGGTGCTGTTAGTGGTGTTTCCAGCAGCTCTTTTGAAGCCTTGTGGTTGCCTTTGAAGGTCAGAAACCAAGCCAGGCTGAAAGGGGTCGAAACGCGCTTTGTTTTGGTGAGATTTCTCTCGTCTCTGTCGACCGTGTTCTTCACGGCGACCGCCGTGATGAATGCGGCGACCGCCGCCAAGAACAGCGACCGCCGCCAGTGCCCAGAATGCCTTCGTGGCTTTGGCTTGGTCGGTTGTCATCGTGGCGTCTTTCCTTTCGTGTTCTTTCGCCGTGTTTAGATTCGTACTGTTTATGTCGGATCTAACTTAGGGTTCCTTTTATGGGTCGACTCGAAGGTTGTTGTGCTGTCGGAACTATACCGTGTCGAGCCCGGAATCCAGTTGACGTCTTTAGACTATTCTGCGGAGTAAGGCAAGTGGTGGTTCGCTCTTGCTCATTCGTTCCATATTTACATTAATTATCAGTAGCTTATCTGAGTAATTAATTTGGAATGAATATTCTGTTTGTCTGGAAACGGTTTTGATAAACTGTTTTGAAAATCATATAATAGGTTATATATCTGTTAGAACAACGCTATTATCTGTGATCGCCTTTCGGGCCTTTATGTGGATTTATCCTGTAACTGTTGTGGTGCTGTAACTATTTAGTTAGCACTGTTAAATAGGAACGTTACTCGGACTCTGTCCAGTCGTTTCTTTATAATCTGGTATCGGGGTGGCTCGTCCCCATCTGGTACTATTCTAAGATCATGATCGGTCTCTTACACATGTGTGTAGAGACAGGACACTTAGCTGGTGTCACAAATCTTTCGGTGTACGTCACTCTCGACGAAACGTATACTAAGATGTGTCGTCCCATTGGTGGGGTACACATGTAAAAGTCTATAATGTGATGTGTGTTTTTGAGACATAATCAGATAAGTGCTACCTTGACGCACATAATTAATAAACGCTCAGCGAGTAGGGCAGCTAGGTAATAGTGCCGCTAGGAAGACTCGTGTTGACTTGAATGTAGTACGTCTTCTTTCCGATCTGGATTCGCTGAAAGGCGGTGAGGTTGGTCGTTGACTGAAGCATCTCAGTCAGTTTTAAATCATTGTTGTATGATTCTGTAACTTTCCAGATTTGTCATACTTCCTTAAAGACTCATTTCCGTTGGAGTCTTCTTTCGAGCCGATTTCTGTGAAGATTCAGTCTTCCAGAATCCTCTCTTGTGCATACCTCTTGTTCATTCCAGTAGGAGTATGGTGGTTGACAAGCGTACTCGATTATTATTCGAGGGACGAGGAGTCTAACCTAATACGTCTGCTTCGAACCATTCTGCTTTGTTCCCTTGCTAGTCTATTCATTTAGACTAACCAACCAATATTTTCCCTTGCATGGTTGGCTGGTGTCATCCGTTCGATTCAGCACATCAGATAAGAAGTAGTTCAGAAGACCAGAAGGACTATGGAGTCAACGGTGGTTTTTCAATGTTTTACTTATTTCTTTAATCAGGTTGAGATCTTTTGGACAATAACTTTGATTGTAATATACTTTCTTAGACTTCCGTTGTGTTTGTTTTAAACTCTGTTTTGACCTATTCGGGATTGGGTTGTAATCCCGTGACTCTTGTTTCCTTGACAATGTTATGTTTTGGAATTTAATGCTTGATCATTGTGTATCAATTGCATTTCATAAATCGTATTTAAGTGGTAAAGCCTTGGGTGATCTCGGTAAGGAACACTGGGGTCACTAGCGGTAATACATTTCCAAAAATGGTTAAGTTTTGGGGGTGTTACACACACACGCACGCGCATACACGAGGCTTAACATTATTCCGAGAACAACAGAGTTATTATTACACAGGGTGATCTTACGTTCACCCAGATTACACTGCCACAGTGCTTACACTTTAATTTACAGGATGACAGTTACGTCCACCCCAATTGCACTAGCTAAGTGCTTAATACACAGGACTGCAATTATGCTCATCCAATGGCGCTTGCAAGGCGCTTAAAACACTTCAGATCCTTAAAGGTGGATAAGAAGCATAGGTCATGACCCTTAAATTATTATCCGGAAATTAACCCGAGGAGTATTACGATTTAAAGAAACGACAAATCCTTATCTGGATTAGCGTTCCTACGAACATTAAGTTATAAAGAAATGACTAATCCTTACTTGGATTAGCGTTCCTACGAACACTCGTGTTAACTAAACAGTCTAACACAACAATTAATCACATTAAATCCATCCAGGCAATCAACTTAAACATAGAGATAATAGAAACAGCTAATCCTTACTTGGATTAGTTTTCCTATTAACCCGTATGCTATTCTAGCATTAAGATTAAATTCACAATAATACCATCACGGTAATTATCACATATAATAGCGTTGTTCTAACAGATATACAACCTATTATAACATTACTTTAATCACGTTATTTATGAAATTAGTTCCCAAGCCAAAACAATAGTTCACTCCAATTTAATTAACAATTAAATAATTGATAATTAATGAAACATGGAATGATTAAGCAAGAGCGAACCGCCACTTGCCTTAGTCCGCAGATCTGGAACAAAGTAGAGACAACGGGATTCCGGGATCGACACAGGTATAGCTCCGACAGCACAACGACCTTCGAGTCGACCCATAAGGAAACCCTAAGTTAGATCCGACATAAACTAGTACGAATCTAAGGAAAGACGAAAGAAATCAAAAGGAACGAGTCCATAACGACGACCACCAAGACCAAGCCAACAAAGGGGCTTCTGGCCACTGGCGGCGGTCGCCGTGTTCATCACGGCGGTCACCGTGAAGAACGGCGGCCAACAGAACGGTGAGAAAACTCACTAATACACACACGAGGGTCACTCCTTCGGCCTGGCTTTGGGTTCAGACCTCCACTAAGCTTCCAAAGGGACCTCTAGGCTACAGGAAAACACACCAAACAACACCGGCGATTGCTCCAAAGAACTCCGGCGAGGGCAAGCTTTTCCGGCAAGACAAATTCTGAGATTGAGCTTCTGATTTTAGCTCGAATCCGACCCCCAAGCCTCTCCTTTTATAGCCACAGATCGAGGGAGCACAATGATGGCCTAAATGGAGGCATGGCGGGGCTAGTTCGGCGTCGTCAGACGTTCGTCGGCGACCTTCAAGCAAGGACCTCTGGACAACAACGACGGTGGGCGCCGTCATAAATGCGGCGGGCGCCGCCATCAATGCGGCGGGCGCCGTCATCAATGCGGCGGGCGCCGCCATAGGCCTGGCGTCCCCAGCTAGGAGGAGACTCACCGTCTCCTCGAGCGCAGCGACGGCGGGCGCCGCCACCCTGGCTTCGCCTCCTCATCTCTTAGACGAAAACGATGTTAACCCGGGATAAAATTATCGTATGCGAACGAGTAATTAACATCCAAAGTACGTCGTCTGTATTTTATTTCACTGAGAAAAATAATACAGAGATATAGCACATTACAGAATGTCTTAAACTCTCTGTATTAAATCCGATGTACAAAACAGGTGTTCGGGAAAATTCCAAAAATTCCCAAAATAATCCTTACAGAATTACAGGGTGTCACAGTAACACACGAAAATGATCTAACCTCCGGGTATCTCGCGAATTATGCATAACTTTGAGGGTACCAGACGAAAATTCCGTTAGATTTAAATCATTCTCCCTCCGTTAAGTTTTAATTGACATTCTAGCAAATTTCAGACAAAATAAGAAATCAATTATTTTTCCAGATTACCCTTATGATTAGTAACTAATTACTTTTTTATTACTGCTCATGAAATCTCACAAAAAAATAAAATAAAATCAGAAAATCGAAAGGAAATCTCTTCTTGTTACGTTTCTCCTAGAAAATGGGGAAGCAATGAATAAAAAATTGAGAACCCAAAATAAAAAAAAAAAAATTACTAAGCATGAGGGTAAATCTGGAAAAAATAGGTGAAAAAGTCTAAAATGACAATTAAAACTTAACAAGACCTTAAGCCTAAAACGTCAATTAAAACTTAACGGAGGGAGTATATATTTGTTATGGTAAAAAACAAGCGAGTAATCGATCTTGATACCGATACGCTATCTTTATAATTTTAAACTAGTGCAGTACCCGTGCCTTGCACATAATTTGTTTATTTTTTTTACATTTAAAAAAATAGTTTATAAAAATTATATATTCAATTGATATAGAAATATGTAAATAGTGACGGTTATAGAAATAGATGAAAAATAATATAAAAAAGGACTACTTGAATATAAAATATTGAGGAGATTAACAAAACACATTATCGAAAGAGAAGCGTAACTCTTCATAACTTTATTAATAGTAAAAATTGTCTAAGTAGCTTTGAAACGGGGATATGCACATCCCTAACATCAATACTACTAAAACGATAAAGCATAATCAAAATGTTCATCTAATACATAAAAATGTAATAAATATTTCTAAAACTCAATGGACTTATGGGCCCAAATTATATTTGTATAGGTTGTAAATTTTTCATGCAACTTTAAATTGGTTTAATGGGCTTATAGGCCCAAATGAATAAATGGGGAAGTGAAATAGAAGCCCAATTTCAAAAGCTCGATTTATATAACAATATATTATTTGTATTAAATTGAATTTATCAGTTGTTGTTTCTCTCTAATAGGAACCGAACTCAATATTCTGTTACGTCGGGTTAATTCGTCCATAACAAAATCATTGGAAATTTGATATACAAACTAATAATTTATTTTAATTTTATAATAATATATATACATTTAAATAATAAATAATTGTACATACTAATTATTTATCTTAATATTAATTTTTTTTATAAATAATATTTGGACATATGAGCCAAAATAATATTGGAATAGGTTGAAATATTTAACTTAAATATGAAATTGAATTAATGGGCTCATAGGCCCGATTATACAAATTTTGACAGCTTAGTTATTTGGGTTAATGGACACCTTTGTTCAATGGGATTATAGGCGGGTTCAATATTGGCTTATGGGCTTCCATTTCTTTCGAAACCATTTGATTTGATTTTGTATTAAAACCCAAGCCCATAATCGAAACCAAAATCGTCGGCCTCCACTAACCCTATATCATTTCCAACTCTTCATTTCGCCATTTCCCTTACTCTCTCTCTCTCTCTCTCTCTCTCTTTGCTCCAGATTTGTCTCTCTCTCGAACTTTCTATCCATTTCTTTCGCTTTTCAAATCCATGGCGGATTTTATTTCTAAATCCAAGCTTCATCGTTCTCTTTTTTTCCCTCTAAATCCATGCCAACCTTTCTATTTCCTTTTTCCAAAATTTGATATCCAAAATATTCCTTTGAAGCCGAGACAGAGACATACCGGTGATTTTTCTTCCATTTCTTTGTCTTAGAAAGTGAAGCGAATAGCGATGAACACCTCCCCAGTTTAGATCTAGATCACCCCACCACCGTTTTGTTTCAGATCCAAAAAAAATTGATTCTTGTCCCCAAGTTTACATGCAAATCCAACAACGCACTATGTTTATTAGAAGATAATCACGAAGATGAGGAGATTTGGAACACAAAGATTCTAGAGCGCTCCACATTAGAAAAATGTAAGATCTCTCTCTCACTTACCTCTCTCCCTCTGGATATCCCTTCCGTTTGAAATGCTAGGTTGCCTTCTATTGAAAAAAACTTCTCTATCAACCTCTGGTATGAATCAACAAAAATATGTTTCACTGCTTTGTTTGAACGTCTAGATTGTTCTCGTTTAATGTATATATTATATATGTTATAATGGGTTCAATTTTTATTAATATATTGTTATTATATGAACCGATGTCGACTTTATGATAACTCGTAAATTTCTATTTGATATGAATTTCCGTCGTTTAGATAAGAAAATGGGTTATATGTATGATTTATTAATTTTAATATATTATAATGTAACAGATAAATAATATAAGTGTTCGCAAAACGAATATCAGTTAATGGGCTTCTGAATACAATATAATGGGCTTATTGAAAAAAGGTTTTGTGAAAAAGTTAAATTTTGTGTACCCTAAACTTGTAATGGGCTTATTGTCCCATTTAATGGTTAATAATATTATACAGTGTCAAAAAATTAATGGACTTATATAGGCCCATTGACAAGCGATTGTCGTATACCACTAAATCACAATAAACCTAGACAAACCTAAACAAGTAGTTAGGGCAAGTAAGGATCGAATCCACAGGGAGGAAGAGATTAATCTATGTGTTGTTCACATGCAATAGTAACAAGAGGGGGGAGTTTTTGATTGGTTTTGTAATCAAGAAAGTAAACAAAGCAAATAAGCAAAGAGTGTAATCAAATGTGGGAAAAACACTTAGCCAAGCAAGATCCACTTTTCCCATGGTAGATTGGTCCTAGTTTCTCTCTATTCCTTTCCTTTGTTTATTCCTGTCCATATTCTTGTATAGTTACTAGTCCTACCAGTCCTAACAACTCTTATTATTGAACGCACAAGAAACAATCAAGATTTAGAACAATAATAGCATTGGGCATAGGATCAAACCAGGATACATGTCAAATAATCACAACCCGCAATAATTTAACATGCAATCAATCTTCTTTCATAATAATCTAGTTCTACCAGTCCTAGATAATTATGGATGCTACTCTAGATAAGGGATCACCGACCGGTCAATTCCAAACCTTAGCAATAGATAATTACTAAACCTAACTAGGTGATCAGTCTGGTAAAATCAATAACAATCCATATGAATAAGTGCAATAAGAAAGATATAAACCCAAAGGAAATAGGAAATAGAGAATTAACCTCGCAATCAAACCATAGAAAAAGCTTCACATGCCGGGCTAAGCAATGGGTGCTTAGCTACTCATAGTACTGAAAGACATAATTGTTGAAAGGGAAAAACTCTGAATACTGAACATATGATAATCAATGGAATAATAATAGGCACTGAAGATGATGAATGAAGGCTGTGGGAATTAGGTTAAATAAGTTAACCTAAAGCCCAAGATCACAAACATCATCCCTAAAAAGGAAAATACTAATATTCGGAATTAAATAAAACAACGAAAAAGGAAAAACAGAAAAAGAAAACAGAAGTTTGGAGCGCGTCGGGCTGACTCCCGCTGATGGCCGCTGTTGCGGTTTGCTCTCGAATTGCACAATTAAATCCCCGAAATTGGCCGCGGTCGCGGCCCCTTCGCTGTCGCTCATCTCTTTCGGAAATCTTGCCGCGGCCTTCGGCTCCCCGCGGTTTGGTCGCGGCTCTTCACTTCTCCGCCTTCTCACGTGGTTTCTTCATGGATCTTGCTTGTCTCCTTAGGTGGTCAACTTCTCTTCTTCTGGATGTCTCCAATAAGCTCCTCCAGACCACCAAAACCACACTTCTCTGCTCCAACTCCATAATCTCCAATTGTGCATAAAATCCCACCAAATGGCGCCTCAAACCTGGTAATAATCCCTAGAAATGTGCTACAAAATAGCACTGATCAAATCCCCCATGCTTAAACCTTGCTCGTCCTCGAGTAAGCTAAAGTAAACCTACTCCTCCAATCAATTCCCCAAGGCTTCAGGAAGCATAGAAAACTCAACCTCCAAGAATTACACCAAACAATAAACTCCAGGCAACCATACAAAATAAACCCAGCACAATAACTACAACATCAAATCAACACCCCACACAACCAAGCTAAAAGGAAAGCAGAATACTTCCCCCAAGCTTATCCCAAACACCATAGAGTGGAAACAAAACTAATCATATCTCCCATCTATCTTCTTATCCCTCCAGAGTGACCTACCCGAAACCTCCTTATGACTCCTCTTCTTATGACGCCTCGCCAAGTAAAATAGGGATTCCTAGAAATCGTTCTTCTTCTTTTCGCTCATTTTGCCAAGGCGCCCTTTCGGGTTTTCACCAAGCCACTCATTTCATTTTTCATAGATGGGCTCACAGTATGCTCACATCACTCTTGACCTCTTATTACCCCAGCCTAATGCTGGTCCAAGCCACCTGCTTATTACCTAGGCCGCCCTTTCGGGTTTTCGACCTATCCCAGGATTTTAAAATTAGCCTTTTTTCAAATTTTGTGGCTCTTTTCTTTTTCTCCCCAGCGACATAGAAATATAAAATCCTCCCTCATGCTTAAACATTGCATTGTCCTCAATGTAATGAAAGATAAAAGAATAAAGCATAGGGAAAAGAAGGAGTAAGCTCACAAATGTCGCCGAGTTGGCTTGGACACTTCCGTTGTTGCTGGCGGTCCTCACTATATGCACAGGTCTCTGGTGTTGGGTGGGTGTCATCATCAACTCCAGCGTCTTCATTACCGTGCAACCAATAGGAAATCACTTGGTGAGGAGTGGTATAGCATGTATGGCAGGGTTGCACGGCCTTCAATGACCACAAAAATAGGCCCAAATATGATCGTGGTGTGGGCCTCTGGTGGTGGTCCTCCTCAGCTGCCAATTGTAGGGCCATCATCGTTGCCAAATCAAGTGTAGGGCAGTGTATCCTCCGTGACAACATGATGTGCACCATCTCCATGGGGAACTCTGGACAGCTGGACTTCGGTAGAACTTTTTTTTTTTTGCCCCCCGTTTAAGGTTTTTTCGGGGGTTGACTAGTGCAAGGACATGAGAGACTTATAATGGTGTGGAAACACCTTCTTCAATAGGCATAGGTCTCTTCCATGTAGGTTAGTCGGAAACAAAAACAAAAACAAAGCAAAAACAAAACACACCAAAACAAATGCAAAAACAAAGAAAAGAAAAGTAAGGAAAGAATTTCATACCTCGGGTTGCCTCCCGGACAACGCCTTAGTTATTGTCATGGCATGACATACCGCTTCCTCCTTCTCAACTTGGTTCGCTCACCTCCAATGAGCGCTCGGGGTCCCCATCAGGAGGGTGTCTCTTCTGGTCGTCTATGCTGAACTCGACCGTCTCCCCATCAAACTCCATTGTGAGCGAACCGCTACTCATATCAATCTTTGTACTGGCCGTATTCATAAACGGCCTTCCCATCATCATAGGCAAATCTTTATCTTGCCCAGTGTCCATCTGCAGGGAACACTAAGTGGTCCACCTGTACCAGCACATCCTACAAAATTCCCTTTGGATTGACAATTGAATTGTCCGCCAGCTGGATGACAATCCCCGTCTTCTCAAGTGGGCCCACGTTTAAGGACTCGTAGTGAGCGAGTGGCAGTACATTGATGGAGGCACCCAAGTCAAGTAATGCCCCGTCAAACAAGGTACCTCCAATCTTGCAGGGAATGGTGAACATCCCTGGATCATCTGCCTTCTTGGGTATCCGCTTTTGCAGTATAGCGGACACGTTCTCACTCACCACCACCTTCCTCTTCTCCTTCACTGAGCGCTTCCTCTTTTGTGTACAGATCTCCTTCAAAAATTTAGCATAACGAGGGACACTAGTCAAAAGTTTAAGCAAAGGGACATTTGCCTCGCAGTTGCTCACCCAGTCGAACATATCCTTATCCCTGGCAGGCTTCCTGGTGTCCGCTAAAGCCTCTGGGAATGGCGCGGGAGGCTTCTCGGAGAAGAGGGGGGAAAATCAGGTCGTACGTAGTCATCCACGTACACAGGGACCTGGCCGCGGCCGCAGTTTGGGGACCGCGGTCGCGGTTGCTTCAGAACTTCAGAAATCTTCTCAGCGAACAGGCCGCGGTCGCGGCCTTCGTGCCGCGGTCGCGGCCTTCGTGCCGCGGTCGCGGCTTGCTCTCGACCTCGGGGGAGAATAAATCAGCATTTTCATTAGCGAACAGGCCGCGGTCGCGGCACCTTGTCTCCCTCGCCGAACTCGCCTTCGACCTCGTTTTCTTGGTAGCCTTCCTCCTTGGTCACCTGGACCTCCTTCTCAGCAGCCTTCCTGTCCTCTATCTCAGCACCACTTCTCAGCATCATGGCGCACACATTCTCCTTCGGGTTGACTACCGTTTGAGAGGGTAGTTTCCCCGACGCATGAGCCTCTAGCCTGCTCACCGCCATAGACAGTTGACCCATCTGCTTCTCCAGGTTTTGAATACTGGATTTATGTTCCTGCTGATTCTGGGCCACCGTATTTGCTAGCGCTTGGATATGTGCTCCCATCTCTTTATTTGTTTGGACCATAGCATTTGACATTAATAGTATGCCTTGGTTGAGAGCTTTTATATGGTCGTCGACGGATGTAGAGACACTGGAACTCTGGCCCTGGGGTCTTTGTTCATAAGGAGCTCTAAATTGTTGCTGACCCCCAGGCTGCTGGTACTGCTACGGACGCTGGAGAAACTGTGGGGGCCTCTGTTGATAGTCCTGGGTCTCCTGCCCCTGATGAGTGTTCTGTTGGTTCCCGTACCTCAAATTTGGGTGATCTCTCCACCCAGGATTGTAGGTGCTGGAGTACGGGTCATATTTTGGCCTTTGAGGGCCATATCCGCCAATAGCGTTCACCTCAGCAGTTGGTTCTTGCAGGGTGGGACATGCATCAGTTGGATGTGTATTCTCATAGCATATCCTACATGATTTGACTTGCTGCAAGCCACCTCTCATCATGCATCTTTTCATCATCTCCTTCATCTCAAACACTTCAGCAAGAAGAGTAGAATTGGGTTGAGACTCTGCAGCTTTCACGGATTGGGCGCCCACCCTTTTACTGAACTGTCTTGAGCCCTCAGATAGCTCAAAGAAGGTCTCAAAAGCTGTAGCAGGAGTCTTGTTGAGGATGTTCCCTCCACAAGCAGCGTTCACCATCCTTCTCTCTTCATCAAGAAGACCACCGTACAAATAAAGTACGAGGTCCTGCTCAGAATAGCCGTGGAAGGGGCAGCTGGATATCATCTTCTTGAACCACTCGTAATACTCGTAGAGCGATTCACCAGACTGTTGCTCGATGTTGCTGATAGCTCGCTTCAGGCTGTTCAGTTTTGTAGCTGGAAAGTACTTCTCCAGGAAGGCTTTCTTCATCTTGACCCATGTGTCAATGCTCCCTGGAGTGAGATAGTAGAACCAGTCATTGGCCGCATCCTTCAGTGAAAAAGGAAAGGCCCTCAGCTTAATCTGGTCCTCAGTCACATTTTTCGGCTTCATACTGCTACACACCGAATGAAACTCAGCAAGATGCTTATTGGGGTCTTCACCACTCATCCCATGGAAGTGGGGGGAGTAAGTGGATTAACCCAGACTTCAACTCGAAATTTACGCCCTCAACCAACTCAAACTGCACAGCCAACGGTTGCTGTTGCAGGTTGGGCACAGTCAACTGCCTCAACGTCTGTTCTTCTTCAGCCATCTCGAACGCAGGATTATCAAAAACCAAAGCACGATTTACTCTGCGACCCTGGGAAAGAGTCCTCTCAATCTCTGAATCAACACCAAGTAGAGGGGAGTTAGTAGCACGGGTGTGGACCATAAGATAGATCCACACCAAAGGAACACACACATACACAAACACACAGAAAAATCAACACTTGCCTCCCCGGCAACGGCGCCAATTTTGACAAGCGATTGTCGTATACCACTAAATCAAAATAAACCCAGACAAACCTAAACAAGTAGTTAGGGCAAGTAAGGATCGAATCCACAGAGAGGAAGAGATTAATCTATGTGTTGTTCGCATGCAATAGTAACAAGAGGGGGGAGTTTTTGATTGGTTTTGTAATCAAGAAAGTAAACAAAGCAAATAAGCAAAGAGTGTAATCAAATGTGGGAAAAACACTTAGCCAAGCAAGATCCACTTTTCCCATGGTAGATTGGTCCTAGGTTCTCTCTATTCTTTTCCTTTGTTTATTCTTGTCCCTATTCTTGTATAGTTACTAGTCCTACCAGTCCTAGCAACTCTTATTATTGAACGCACAAGAAACAATCAAGATTTAGAACAATAATAGCATTGGGCATAGGATCAAACCATGATACATGTCAAATAATCACAACCCGCAATAATTTAGCATGTAATCAATCTTCTTTCATAACAATCTAGTCCTACCAGTCCTAGATAATTATGGATGCTACTCTAGATAAGGGATCACCGACCGGTAAATTCCAAACCTTAGCAATAGATAATTACTAAACCTAACTAGGTGATTAGTCTAGTCAAATCAATAACAATCCATATGAATAAGTGCAATAAGAAAGATATAAACCCAAAGGAAATAGGAAATAGAGAATTAACCTCGCAATCAAACCATAGAAAAAACTTCACATGCCGGGCTAAGCAATGGGTGCTTAGCTACTCATAGTACTGAAAGACATAATTGTTGAAAGGGAAAAACTCTGAATACTGAACATACGATAATCAATGGAATAATAATATGCACTGAAGATGATGAATGGAGGCTGTGGGAATTAGGTTAAATAAGTTAACCTAAAGCCCAAGATCACAAACATCATCCCTAAAAAGGAAAAATACTAATATTCGGAATTAAATAAAACAACGAAAAAGGAAAAACAGAAAAAGAAAACAGAAGTTCGGAGCGCGTCGGGCTGACTCCCGCTGATGGCCGCGGTTGCGGTTTGCTCTCGAATTGCACAATTAAATCCCCGAAATTGGCCGCGGGCGCGGCCTTCGGGCCGCGGTCGCGGCCCCTTCGCTGTCGCTCATCTCCTTCGAAAATCTTGCCGCGGCCTTCGGCTCCACGCGGTTTGGTCGCGGCTCTTCACTTCTCCGCCTTCTCACGTGGTTTCTTCATGGATCTTGCTTGTCTCCTCAGGTGGTCAACTTCTCTTCTTCTGGATGTCTCCAATAAGCTCCTCCAGACCACCAAAACCACACTTCTCTGCTCCAACTCCATAATCTCCAATTGTGCATAAAATCCCACCAAATGGCGCCTCAAACCTGGTAATAATCCCTAGAAATGTGCTACAAAATAGCACTGATCACCCATAAACAAATTTAATCAATTTGTTTCTTACTCTGTTAAAGATATAAAATCAGGTCATGTTTCTCACTCTTGAAAAATTATCATAATATTTGAAACTAATCTATATAGATAATATGGATCTAACTTATTTATTCTTTTTACAGTAAGCCATGTTGGACCTCATAATGGACTCATAGACCAAATTTGGATAATTAACCTAAACATGAAAAAGTGTAAAGGTATGTGTATTTCTGACTTAAATATTTAGCTTTTATTATATTTAATCATTCACTTATATTGTAATTATTGACTTAACCCTAAATTTTTTCAATCATAGGTTTAAACATAAAATATATACAATATCTAGTTTTGAACTGAGGAAATCATATAGCCACATATTTTCTTACTATGTTAAAGCTATACAATCAAGTCATGTTTCTCACTCTTGAAAAATTATCATAATACTTTAAACTACTTTATATATAATATGAATCTAACTTATTTATTCTTGTTACAGTAAGGCATGCTGGACCTTGGGATGGACTCAAAGACCAAATTTTATTTTTTAACCTAAACATGAAAGAGGTGTAAAGGCATGTTTACTATACTAAGAATTATTTTAGACCCAGTCCATCATGCAATTTAGCATAGAATAGTGTAAGTAGTTGACATGTAATAGGTACTTTCATTAACTTAGAAAGTTAGAAGTAAATATTAGAACATAAATTAGAAGTGAACATGGAGTTAATCAAATTTATTTAGTTGTAAATAAATGATTTACAACTGAAACATATATGTGAACATAAAATGTTTTCAGTTGTGAAAAAATGCTTCAGTTATATAAATCAATTCATAAAATTGAATAGAAAATACTACTGCACTACACCCAAATCAAAAGACATAGAAGACACACACTAAACATTTACAAATCAAAAGACATAAATACAAACTATACCTTTCAGTTTCGAAGACTTTGAGTAGCCTTGTTTTACTTAACAAATTCTTAACTCTGCTCAATGCCTCCTAGGATTGAACAACTTCTTAGTTTTGTTGTAGTGCCATCCTCTAGCATATATTATATATATGCACATGTTTCATTAAATTTTCAACATTTATAGAAGTTAGGATTTTTTTAATAATATATCAACTCAATATGCAATCGTATATGATCTTTAAATTATCTTAAAATGGCCGATATGATTTTATTATGTACAAATTACCATATACTTAAAATCTCCTATATAATAAATGTTTAATAGAAGTCAGCAAAAATATTTATTTTCCTTATGAACTTAAAGAAACTAATCATTATAAAATATTATTTACCTTAAATATTTTTTAAAAATGGTATCATTTCTATATAATAAACACAAAAATGTCCTTACAATTGCCATATCCTATACCTGTTATATTTTAGAATTTTACTTTATGAAATAAAATTATATATACACAAAGGAAATAATCGTAGGATTTTAAATATTTTATAAAGTTATGAAATACTTGAGATTTTTTTGTAAATATGAAATCACTTTTAAAACTTTATAATATATTAATAATTTTTATTTCCTTCTCGGTTTAGTTTAGATGAAATTCTATATCTACATAACGAATAAGAAAAATTTAAAATATAAATTATTATTACATTGAAGTACTAATCTGTAGGATGTAAAGTTCGTCAAGCAATAATAAGCAATAATGTTCTCAAGCAAACAAAGTACATGTTATCTCTATAAAGTTCGCCAAGCAAACAAACACTAAAAGGATCGGAGCATCTAACTCATATGCTAGACTATTATAGTGAGTAGTGACTATAGTCGAAGCGACTAATTGTATATTTTGCTTAAATCTAAATTTAATAATGACTATTGGTAAGCTGGAGAGCATTGGCTGTAAAGGAAGTAGGAGCATCCCAAAATTAAAGGATTGGGGAACTGGGTACGGAGAATTAAGATCTTCAAGCTTTGATTATAGATAGTTATAAATTGCATGTGTATATTGTTTACTGCGTTTTGGCAACTATTGATTGTTGTAGATTTGATTATGTACAAAAATTATAAGGCTGAGAATATTACTTAATTTTTTTTAGAAAGATTTATACTAAACATTAGGATAACAATTATTGGGGAGCATGTGCAAATCCGGCTATTATAGGTAATAATTTTATTTCTTTTGATTTTATTAGTTTTTTGACATAATTTCCGAAAAAATATAAGCGCGGCACGTGGCAAATTAAATACTGAGACGCCATGTGACAGCATAAATTTTGGTGTATTATGGGAGTGTCACGTGACACAGTCGGGCTTTGCGTTTAGTAGATTGATAAATCACTTTTAGTGACCCGGTTTGTATGCCTTAAATTAAAAACATATATTCATGCAGTAAGGAGATGGTCAATTTTGCAACACAATTTGGTCCTTGAATCAGGATTTTTCTTTTTGACATGTCTTTTATAGTAACTTGTAATGACCCGATTCAAAATTCAAATTGATTTATTATTCAAATTGACCCGACCTGTTCTCAACCCAAACTCATTTCTTACCTTTTTTTGTGTGTGTAAATTTTTATATTTTTATATTTTTTTGTGTGTAAAGGGGTGTTCATCGGGTTCGGTTTTTTGGACCGAACCGAACCCGAACCGATTATATTTGGTTCGGTTCATAAAAATAATATTCAGTTTTCGATTCGGGTTCGGTTCGGTCAAAACCGATTATTTTTAAAAATAATTAAAAAAACTTAGATTTCTAGATAAATTAGTCCAACCTTATTCGATCCGGTTCAATTCGATCTAGTTCGGTCCAGTTTGATCCAGTTCGATCCAAGTTCGGTTCGGTTCGGTTTTGTTCGATTTTAGCCCGATGAACAACCCTCTCTAAAACTTAATAAATAGAGAACACCCGGCCTTATGACCTCCTATACTGAAAAAATCTAGAAATTTTCACTACTTTCTGAAAATATTTATTTTTAACAATGTGTAAACAAAAAAAATTCAGAGTATATATTTTTCAGCTGACAAGGACAAGTGACAATGTTTTTTTACGAGGCAATGCCACAATGTTTGAATTCTTGAAATATTATATGCACTGATAGGTTTTTGGAATTTTTTAGAATTTGACAACGTCAAAGTTTACATGCTACTACGTACCCAGCGTAAATGTACGAAAGTGACAAAAAATCAACCAAAATTTGAGAAATTAGATTTAAATCATATATATTTGTTATGGTAAAAAACAAGCGAGTAATCGATCTTGATACCGATACGCTATCTTTATAATTTTAAATTGATAAATCACTTTTAGTGACCCGGTTTGTATGCCTTAAATTAAAAACATATATTCATGCAGTAAGGAGATGGTCAATTTTGCAACACAATTTGGTCCTTGAATCAGGATTTTCTTTTTTGAGCAGTGAATCAGGATTTTGCGGAAGAGGGAGGGAGGGGCGAAATTGCGGTGGTTTGGGATTTGTTCGTATTGTTATTAAGTATACGAACAAATCGAGTATTTTAATCACTTTTGTAAGTATACGAACAAATTGATAAATTCTTTGCTGTATTCAAGCTCTTTTGAAACTTGATTCATAACATTTTTATCAATATTTAACAACTTGTTTAAATTATATGAACACTTTACTTCGAATGATATTTTAATCAAAATAATAGATTTGTTCGTATTATTAAGTATAAACTAGTTTAAACCCTCGTGTCATACACGAGCCGACTTATATTTATGAAAGAAAATTTTAGTATACAAATAAACGTTACATGAGTATAAATTAATGACTACGTGATTATAAAAGATAACAAATACATAAAATGAGAACATATTGACATGTAGTTATATTAGATTTTCTCCAAACATATACATATTAATAGAAAAAAAGTGATTGAATTTATATATATAAACATTATTAGAAAAAAATTCACTCTAAATATATGTAAAAATTACGATTGTACATGTTACTTATCCAATTCTCAAGAAGATTTTATTTTTGTATATTTAGAGTGAAATAGTATTCAAAATTGAAGTTATGAATCAAAATATACTATTTTTCTTCTTCAATTTAATAGGTTAGTACGATGTTATTTGTTAATCTTTCAACAATATGTTACTGATGATATATTTAGATCTATATTCTTTTTACAACTTCTTAAGTTTGTTGATAAAATATTACTTTTGTTAGCTTTTGTTTTTTTACCTTCTGTAATATTCAATTCAGGTTTTAGATATTGAGATGATATTATTGAAAATAAAATCATATTAATTTACTCATTGTTTTATTATTATATATGTTGGGCACTTATATTTATTCGTAATTATTAATATACTAAATTAACTCAATTGGAGAATCAAATAAAACCCAATTGAATTATATTTCAAATAGTATATTGATATTTTTATACATATTTTTTATTCATCATCAATTATTTCAAGTTCATAAATAATTTGTAATTAAATCTTGAAAATGTGAAATCTATCAAGTGAAGATTTTATTGCAATCAAATTTACGTTGGTTTATTTAAATTTCAAAATGTGAATGCATTATAAGTAAATAAAAAATTATTAAAAAGATATGATATCTAAAGGTTGTTACTAATTAACTTACGTGGGTTCACTAATCTTGTCGCTATGTCAATATACTAATTAACTTACATGGGTTCATTTAATTTGCTAATAGTTTGTCACTAATTCATGATATTTACCAAAAAAATCATTAAAATATATGGTATCTAAAGTTAAGTATATAACCTAACCTTATAAAATATTTAATATTTAAATTAATTAATTAAATAATTTTTTTGATGGTGTTCAATGTCAATTAATACTATTGTTGCATTAACAAAAATATATGTATCACATTTACAATTCCGTCAAATAGAAACTACATTAACATTTATTGCAAAAATTAGTTAGTTTGATGAGATTTTGGTCAAGATTTGATAAGATTTTAAATTTTAGAGCTAATTAATTTACAAATTTTTTTAAGGTCTTTTTATTAATTTATATTTTACCGATTATTTAATATAATAATAAATAGAAAAAGAGAAAATAAAAAAATAAAACATTAACAACTTGGGTCTAAAAACACTCTAGTGGCTTAAAAAGAGTCCGTTTTAATATAGATATATAGATTGATGGTTAAATTTATTTACAATGTCTAAGCAGATGAATGAATATGATAGGGCCGGCATATGAATTTTTTTTATATATTTATAGCGGTTTTTTGAAAAAACACTCTAGTGGCTTAAAAAGAATCCGTTTTAATATAGATATATAGATTGATGGTTAAATTTATTTACAGCCGGCCTTATGATGGTCACCCCATGCCACGGCATGCATGTAATTTGTAGGTCTGTCTAGTTGGTATTCAAAATACACTATTAATTAATTAATTAGGCTAAATGGTTGACCATCTACCAAAGTTTTTATCTAAACTACTTATACAGACTGTTTGATGAGGAATCGAAATCGTGTTGCTTCACCTGTAGTTTCTGTGAGTTGTAATTAAAAAGAAAAAAGAACAACTTTCTCAAATGGTGTCATAGCTAGTATGAATTGAAGGCCTATCCATAACGGTTCCTGTTAGAGCTAAAAGGATATTGTTATGAACTGATGATACATAATCTGAAGATTCCTTGTCAGAAGGAAGCTACTAAATTACCAATATACCAGTAGTTATACTATGTAAAGTTTGAGCTCCAAACACCTTTTCTTTGTATTTCGTTCCTAAAGGATAAGCTATTCAATTGGCCTCTCTTGCATGAAATCTGTTTCTCTTGTCAGCAGGTTGAATTGGGACTTGGGAGCCGTTTTTTCTTTCTTTATTTATATTTTTGAGATTAGACTTTTGATCAGTTTCTTATTATACTATAAATTCATAAGCTCATAGGGCCTGATGCTAATCTATTTGTAGAAGAGTGTTTCTCTTTTCAAGACTTGCTTTAGAATGACCAATTAACTTAGTTTTTTGCCAGGTACGGGACTCGATTAAAATTTCATATTGATATTATATTTAATTATTAAAAATATATCGATTTCACCTTATAAAAAATACGATTCATGGATGCTGACAATGCACATCTTTCCCATACAAGGACGAGAACTGTGACAACGTATCATGATGGACAAACTACGATCGAGATCAAGGTGTTCAAAGGAGAGTGAATGTTAACCAAGTGTTGTCACTATCTTGGAAATCTTCAAATATATGGTCTTCCACCGGCTCCAAGGTAACTTCATTATATGCGTACTTGAATTGGTGAAGTTGTTTAGTTACTTTTGAATTAGTAATAAACTTATATGTTATGATGAATGAATGCAGGGGAGTAACTACGGTTGAGGTAACTCTAGAGGTGCATGTAGATGGGAAAATTCTGGTGATAGCAGAGCACAAACCAACTCAAAACAAGAAATCGATGATTGTCCTCGGTATCGATTATCCTCACTTGCAAATGGTAGCTTGATAGGCTTGTTGGAGGGAGAAATCCTGTTGGACCACAACCATCAAGTCTAACACATAAACCCAATGAGGTTCCATCCTAAAACCAATTGGTGGTAAGAGGAGTAATCCATGTACTTATATGTTAGGCTTGGAACCTCTACAATTCCAATGTGGGATTCACATGTAATCCCAACAATCTCCCCCTCACTTGTGAATTCATCACAAACCGGGCCATCACGCATCTAAACTATCAAGAGTCATCCTTTGACTTGTACGTCTATATTGCGTGCTCACTCTTGGAACTGAGACCACCACGCAACGGGTCAAAGGCTAACCCGTTGGAGAGCACCGTGATGTCTGTCTCTACCTGGTGCAATCGGCCCATGCCGAACCATCGGCTCTGATACCACTTGTTGGGGGGGGGGGAACTCCTGTTGGGTCACAACCACCAAGCCCAACACATAAGCCTAATGAGGTTCCATCCTATTACCAAACTTGTTGGGGGGAGAAATCTTGTTGGGCCACAACCACCAAGCCCAACACATAAGTCCAATGGGATTTCATCCTAAAACCAATTAGTGGTAGGATGAGTAACCCATGTACTTATATGTTAGGCTTTGAACCTCCACAATTCCAATGTGAGATTCACATGTGACCCCAACAAGGCTAACTAGTTAATGATATAGTTTATGATAATGAATAGGTTGACAAATATTTTGGACATGGTGCTTTATTTTTGGACAGGTTGCTGTATTTTGTGAACAAATTGCTCTTTTTTGTGGGAAAAGTTAGCTAGGTTAAGAGTTGATATAGAAAATGGAGTATATCTTATTTTGCAATGTTTTGATAGAAAATGGATCTATGTTTATTTTGGAGGAGCTAGATATACATGAAAGTTGGGTTGAATTGTGCTTTATTTTGTGCATGAATTCGCAACTTTTGATTATGAAAATGGGGTTAATTTATGTATTGCATACTGAATATGGCTCATTTGATGAAATATTGGCTATAGAAATATAGCTGGGAAAACAAGAGCTGCTCGAACAGGGAAATATATCAAAAAAAAAACATAGCGTTTTTTTTCCCAAATCGCAATAAATATTAATCGAAATTTTAGTTATACAAAAACACATTTATAGCGTCTTTTACAGAAAAAAGCGCTATGAGAAGTTATCACAAGCATAGCGTTTTTTTCAGAAAAAACGCTATGAGTAGTTATCACACGCATAATGCTTTTTCTAAAAAAGCGTTATGTAAACGTCATATGCGTGTGATTGCTTATAGCGCTTTCACAAAAAGTCAATATTTCCCAATTACATAAACATAATGCTTTTTCTAAAAAAACGCTATGTGTGTGATTGCTTATAGCGCTTTCACAAAAGCGCTATAAATATATAATACCGCAGTTCTATAGACAGCGTTCCTAAAACCGCTATCCTCTTTATAAAAAAAACGCTATGTCAAAACATTTCTGTACTAGTGAAAATTTTCTAGACGGATGGACCGTGAATCTTAGAATAAAAAAGCAGTTGCGGTGCATATATATATGTGATGGAAAACTACAGTTTGTCAGTTATACATGCAACAAACATGAAACAATCGTATAATTTATAAGTTAGTTTGACCATATCCTTCTATTTATATTATTTAATTTTGACAGTATCCTACTTATATCATCAACTTCCATATATTTTGTCAAACATAATAAAGTCGATCTTTTCCAATTACATAAGACATGACATATATATATAAGTTTTTTTTAGTATGTATCCATGAACACATTATAATAATTTTTTTTAGTAATAAAATTTTATTTTTAATAATAATTTTTTTAATCATTAGTTTTTTTTTATTAAGAATTTATCCATTCTCTTTCAGAAAATATTTTGAATATAATTTCTTATTTTCACTTGTTAGCATGTCCATGGACACACATTAAAAAAACCGATATATATATATCTCCCAACACATAAAGATTAAAGAAAAATATAGTTGTTTAATTAAGGTATACCATCCAAGTTAAATAGTCTAATTTTCGGTATAACAACAAGCTCGGGGAATAGAGAAAATATTTTCAAAAGACCGAGAAAAAATAGAGTTCAATTCAAGGAATAAAGAAAAATACCATAGTAAAAACAAATACACATATGTAGGCGAACCAAGAAAATAACAAAAGCAAATACACAAGACACTAAAGCCCTAAAAACCCCTAGACTAAGACCCTATAGTACTATACCACCAGCCAATCCACACCTTTAGGCCCTAGACCCTAAAATTAGTTCCTAAACACTAAACAACATTATACACTCTCGAAGTCTCGATACTCGAGTTTTCTTCCTTCACATGATCCTATCATGAGCCATATTTTCTCTGAGAGTCAAAAGGGTGATGTCATGTTTAATTACTTCCTTCCATCTCTTCCCGGGTCGACCTTGGCCTCGACGGGAGTCAGCGCGCGGTTACCAAACCCTCACACGTGTGTATTGGGACGTTGGTTGCCTCCCTTTGAAAGTGATTGAACCATCGCAGTCGTAATGCACGCAACTTATCGCTAATTTTGGTCACTCCGACTATGTTGTTGGAGACTTCATTTCTGATCTTGCCCAACTTAGTGTGTCCGCACATCCATCAGCCTTTGTTTCTGGTTCTTTGTAATCGGCTAACACTCTACACCGTACAACAATCTACTTGAGTTTTTTCCAATTCTGGGCAAAACCGGAAATCTGCCGCAATCGCCGTGGTCACTGAATATTTTGTGCTCCTTACTAATTTCACATTCAAGAAGTGTCTTTACTTGTTCAAGGAGTATGCTATCAATCATCAATGTGACCTCAGATTCCTTGACCAACACCTTCATTCCTTCCAACAGTTCAGTTGTATTTGTCGACGCAATTGAAGGTGTCTCTATGTCTAATTTGTTACTCCCTAATCAGGCAATTCCAATTGCAATTACATCCACGGACCCTCTTTGCATGCTTTCAAGACCGTTTACCAGTTGGATATAGCATAAGCAATGGCAAATCTAGGGGGCTGAGGGGGCTTCTCCGGGTGAATCCCTTATATTATGTCAATTTTTTTGTTAAGTTCCCCTTTGAATTTTCAATTTTCATTATGTATAAATAAAATGATGAGTAAATTATAAAAAATATACATTGGTCTAGTGGTATTTGTCTTGAAATTTGTGTAAAAAAGATAGAGGTTATGAGTGCAATTTTTCAATCCATCCCCCAACCCTTTTTTTTCCTATTTTTTTTAAAAATTTGAGTCTTAATTGCTTTATTAAAATCTTGGTGTTTGTTAAACATATTTATTTCTCTTTTATTTTTTATTTTTCCTTTCATGTTTTAGTTTTTTATTAAAAACAAAAATTGAAAATCTTACATTATTTAAATAATTTTTAAAAACGCTAAAAAATAGAATATATATTGCATGAATTAATTAAATTAACTTCAAAAGATGAATCTCATACTTTTTTTAGTTTTAAAATATTAATATAAATATCAATTTATGAAATAAAAAATATATGAAATTAAATTCAATAAATTTTTAGATCCGCCGCTGAATACACATTAATACAAAATATATACACACTTTTAATGATTATATACACACAATATGCATAGGCACACATAACATAAGTACATATTAATACAAAATATGTGCACACACTTCTATAAACATATGTATAAAATATAGGAACAAACATCTTCATGTATGTGCACATATCTCATATATCCATATACACACCGATCCACATGTATACATAAGCTGATAAGCTTTGTCAATATGTGGTGCGTGAATAAACTAATTTGTCGATGTGTGTCCATATAAATACACTATTCTTAGATTTACTTACATACGTCCAGCGTCCCGTTCTCACCTTTTGCCACATAATATTCACCGCTTTATTTTATTATCATATGGAGTACGTGCTATTGTCTAAATGGCTCACTTATAAATTGAAAATCGATCCATTTTTCTTAACGATAAAAGGCATATGTTGCATATAATGTGTATATATAGGACACATGTCGCAAGCACTTATGTCGGCGATCCTTGTAATTATGCCCTCCTTGACACTGCATCCACCTTTTAGTTAGGTAAAGTCATTGCAATCCACTTTGTACTAGATCAGTAGCATGCACTAATACCACAGTATTACTTGTCTACCTCTACTTTATTCTTTATCTTACGGAATTATATGTACTGTGAGTTAAGTAAATAATCTTTTGATAAACTTTTTTTTAAACTAATAGACCCTTAATAAAAATGGACCCCTCTCCCTCTCTCTAAACCCTACTCCCTACCCCCTAAATCCTACCTCTTAAACCCTTAAAAACTAGTAGGGGTCCATTTTATTAATTGAAAACTCTTAAAGGGTCAATGAGCCCAAAACCCTCTTATACGTGGTAGCATACTTTTTATTAAGGATTAATTATCGAAAATCACCCGTTGAATGTGTCATATTGTCTAAAACCACCCCTTTAAATTGATATTATCGAAAATTATCCTTATTTCATATACCGTTAAACAATCGCCACCCTACCCTGACACCATTTGAAATATATTAATTCTGATCCCAAAAGTCTTTTTTCTGAATATTAAATGTGAAATAAAATTTCAAAGAAATTAAAAAAAGTAAAATTAAAAACTTAAAATTTGGGTCTTTTTTTTTTTTCCAATTCATGGTTCCAGCACATATCAACAAAAAATCACCTCAATTTAATGGAGCTGCAAAATTCAACCTAAGATTCAACCGAAATGTAAAATTCAAGGGACATTAGCACATTGAAATGGAAATCCTCTAAATTTTAGCCAATCAGTAGCAGAAAGTAACAAAAATTCGAACCATTGAACACTAATTCCTCCCTAAGCTTCATCAATGGAGAAAATAACAAAATTCATCCAGTTCAAGCTTCATCAATGGCATAAACTAACAAAATTCGAACCACTGAGCACTAATTTGCACAAAAGTAATAAAATTAGAATCACTAAACATCAATTTGACCTAATTTATCAAACGAGTTGATTTGTGTGAACTAAAAATTTAGGTCTTAGATCTGGAAATTCAATTGTTTTTTTTCACAAACACACCTAATATACTCAGTAGCTCAGCGAGAGAGGAGACGAGATGGGCTCTCGGTGAGTGATGCCATAGCAGTTGAGGAGGAGGAGGAGCTTGGGCAGCGGACGGAGGACAAGGAGACGAGGGTGACTTGCGCAAAAACGGGAACGACTCCAAGGACAGAAAAGGCGGTGGCGCGATGTTGAAGATGCTTGTTCGACGGTGTGGGTTGGTGGATTACTGGAGTGGGTTGATTGTGAGATTGGCTGGGGAAGAAGACGGACAACTGTGCAATTTTTTATTTCATTTTTTTGTTTACTTTTTATCCTTTTATTTGAATTTAGAATAAGAGGGTTTCCCTTAAATAGCGCGTGCACGCGTTTCGACGACAATTTTGACATAGTCATGGGTAGGATGGAGATTGCTTAACAGTATGTGAAACACGGATAATTTTCGGTAATATCGATTTAAATGGGTGATTTTTGGCAATATGATCCATTCAACGGGTGATTTTCAGTAAATGACTCTTTTATTAATTGTTAAAACATAGTGTAAGACAATTCGGAATATGAAACCAATTTATTGTGTCCAAGCTACAGTTGGGTTCCCCAGCATACCAGCTTAAACATTATCATGTGCATGGAGATCGAACATACTCCAGCAATAAACTAAAGCTTATTGACTTTATCACCTTAATGAACAGAATTTTACCAAACTATGGACCATATGATCATTATTGACATATATATATGTAAATCATATATCCTGATTCAAGCAAATTCAAGCCAAAACAGAAACAACCTACAACAGTAAGAACACAAAGAATTGGTAACGCGGTTCGATTATCCTACATCCGCGGGATCTCAAAAGGGGAGATCCACCCAATCCACTAAGCATTCAAAGCCTTAATCGTTCGTTTACAAGAGCACACTCAAGAGACCAAAACACACTAAAGAAATCTGAAGCACACAACAGCAAGGAAGCACAAGAATAAGGATCGAAAGAATAATGCCCCTGTGAAGCACCGCAGAAACGCTCTTGTTTCTACACTCCACCAGACCGCGCCACCGCAAGAGCCACCAAGACGAACACGGCTCCGACAAACACCACCGAGTCGCCACCGGACTTGGAAGCGCCACCGCCCTTCGTCTTCTCTTGCTCCTCTTTCTGATCGCACCTATCGAGCACTCTCCCAATCCTCTCTTTTCTCTCTCTGAGCTGAACGGCACAAACCCTAGGAGAAGTTGATTTTTGTCCTGATCTGCTTTTGGGGAGAAAGAAGCCAATTTATATGTCTTGCTCCTGCTGTCCTACACGTGGCCACTTTTAGAGAAAGAGGAGTGGGCCTTTTGTTGTTGTTGCCAGCAGCCAAGTAAATGGGCCCATGATAGCTCATTTCAGCAACCCATTTCATCCAAGCCCAGAGGAACCGGCTCACACAAATACCGATCCACTTGTATGCTTAATTTCCTAAGTGTTCTGCTCGATCTAAGAGTGCGCTACAATTGTAAAACCAAAATGATTAATTTGTACAAACTTCGATTATAGCATAACAAATTCCCTCCTAATCTAAGTTCTGTACAACTTTGATCACCAGTAGTGGACTAGGTAGATTGTCTCCCGTTCGTCATCAACCCAAAGTTGTGTGTTTCTCCTTCAGAAGAATGCCCCATCACAAGGGGAGTTCCTACAACTCAGCGCTTCATTAGTCTCATCACTAAAAGCAGTAGCAGAAACAATACATTCAGGAACATTACACAACCGAGCTGTCACCACATTCATAGACCTAGAATCATGCCCTCCTAAGCGACAAAATTCAGATATGAACTCAGCATGATGACACTTCACCTTCTCAAGGTTCCAAAACATGAGACCAATGAAACCAAGCAGTACAAAGGCAACAATTATAACCCTGAATGCATAAATCCACACATGAACACTCCACAACTCAAAGTCATGCATATAAGAGTCAATGCTAGCCAAAATAATGCCACCAAAAATCAGACAAGCAAGTACACCAATTATCCACAAATATTTCTGAATGTTTCTCACATAGAAACTATAACTCAAATCATGCTCAGATTTTTCACACACAAGTGAAGAATCACCTAGACCACATAACCTAGCATGCAAATCAGTTTTTAATTCATAAACACTTACTTCAGCTCCTTGAGCTTGAATTTCAGGTTTAGAGATACTCACTCCTTCACCTAATTGGTGTGTTTTCCTTTCTGACTTGGTATCCGGGTGCCCTTCCATCTCTGCAACAACTTTTCCACCATTTACAGCCATAATTTGCTGATTTAGAGAGCCTTTTTCTGACTCTAAGCACTGCAGGGGTTGGCACTTTGCTATTTCACCATTTTTCTCCTTTGGTCCCAGCTGGACTGAAGTGTTCTGTTTTCCTCTAGCCCTTTTCCTTTGCCTTTTCTTGCATTTTCCAGCCTCTTTAGATTGCCCAAGTGATGTTACCTGAACTACATTCTCATTCAAAACAGTTAATTCATTTTCAAAAGGCATTTTGGATTGAGTTGAGCTCTTTTTACCTTCACATTTTGAGGTGCTTAAGCAAGGGGTGACCATAGCATAATATAGCCCTCCCTTCTTAATACCTCGTATAAGGGAATTACCATTTTTAGTGACATTCCTTACACTTCCTTGTGAAGTAACTTTACAGCCCAACTCATCAAGCATTCTTTCAGAAATCAGGTTCCTTCTCAAGTTTGGAACCCATCTCACCTTTTGAAGCACTCTAGCATTGCCGTCATGCATTTTCAAGGGAACATTACTTATCCCTTTGATTTCTAAACAAGTATGGTCACCCAACATAACTTCTTCACACTCAAATTCATGTAAATCATCAAACATGTATTTATGCGGGGTAGCATGCATAGAGCAACCATAATCTAGTATCCAGCAATCAGAATCATGTCTAGAATCAAGCATGAGCAGCTCACATGAATAAGAAGCACCAGATTCACACCCATTAGTAACATCAGTTTTCTGGTCATCATCAGATTTCTTTTTCTTGCAATCTTTAATAAAATGGCCAGCCTTGCCACAATAGAAACATTTTCTATCCTTATCATCAGTTTTAGCCTTTTTTCTAGTTTTGGGTTTCCCCTCAGCATGCAAGACAGAATTCTCAGGTTTAACATCAACTTTGTTTTCAGTTTTAGTCTTAAACACCTTTAACACTTCATTTTTCTGAGTTATTGCCTCAACAATTTTAGCAACAGTGATTGTGTCATTACTAAACTGAATCACATCTTTCAGAATGTCAAACTGAGGAGGCAAAGAATTCAATAACAGAACAGCTTGGTGAGTTTCAACAATCTTATCATTACACCTCTCCAAATCTTGGGTCATTCTCAGAAATTTATCAAAGTTATCATTCAAAATCAGATTCACATCCATCTTAAATGTAAATAATCTGCAGAGTAATGATATTCTAGAAGGCAAGGATTTAGTCAAGTACAATGCTTCTAAAGCATTCCATAAAGTTTTAGTAGTAGTAAACTTTACCACTTGACGAGCCACATCATCTGCAAGCCTTATTATAATTTCTGAGTGGGCTTGCTCATCAATTTCCATTTTTCTAGCTGCCGAGGTCTCCGAGAGGTAGTCACCTTTTACAGCTCTATAGCACTTCTCCTTGATGAGAATAACCTTCATTTTGACTTGCCACATAGCAAAGTCAGTTGTACCATCGAATGGTGTCAGTTTCATCATATTTTCTGTCATCACCTACCAAACACACAAGTCAGTAAATGAATCTAGAAAATTGATAACCACAGATTAGGACACAAGAGTCCAAGAATCACACACACAGAAATCAGTTCTCAACAAAACAAATTTCAAGAACCACTCAAGTGCAACTACAAGTCTACAACACACTTCCAAGTTCAAAGAAACACAATTCCAGAACTCAGAAAACACATGATACTACACTTCAATCCATATCTGAAGACAGATCCAAGAAATCATGAAAAACAAGATTTCCAGGTTCACAAGATCTCCAAGTCAGAATCAAGGTACAATAATCAATATCACAAGAATCCAGAACCACAGTTTTCAGCAGTGAATAAGCAAGAATCGATCAAAATGCACAAGAGCAGCAGAAGCTTAACAGGATCGAGCAAGAACAAACCCTAGGGAATTCTTCTAACCACAGAAAGCACACTTTCCAGATCAGAAAGACACAAGGAATGCAGATAAAGCTCTGATACCAATCTGTAAATCATATATCCTGATTCAAGCAAATTCAAGCCAAAACAGAAACAACCTAAAACAGTAAGAACACAAAGAATTGGTAATGCGGTTCGATTACCCTACATCCGCGGGATCTCAAAAGGGGAGATTCACCCAATCCACTAAGCATTCAAAGCCTTAATCGTTCGTTTACAAGAGCACACTCAAGAGAGCAAAACACACTAAAGAAATCCGAAGCACACAACAACAAGGAAGCACAAGAATAAGGATCGAAAGAATAACGCCCCTGTGAAGCACCGCAGAAACACTCTTGTTTCTGCACTCCACCAGACCGCGCCACCGCAAGAGCCACCAAGACGAACACGGCTCCGACAAACACCACCGAGTCGCCACCGGACTTGGAAGCGCCACCGCCCTTCATCTTCTCTTGCTCCTCTTTCCGATCGCACCTATCGAGCACTCTCCCAAGCCTCTCTTTTCTCTCTCTGAGCTGAACGGCACAAACCCTAGGAGAAGTTGATTTTTGTCCTGATCTGCTTTTGGGGAGAAAGAAGCCAATTTATATGTCTTGCTCCTGCTGTCCTACACGTGGCCACTTTTAGAGAAAGAGGAGTGGGCCTTTTGTTGTTGTTGCCAGCAGTCAAGTAAATGGGCCCATGATAGCTCATTTCAGCAGCCCATTTCATCCAAGCCCAGAGGAACCGGCTCACACAAATACCGACCCACTTGTATGCTTAATTTCCTAAGTGTTCTGCTCGATCTAAGAGTGCGCTACAATTGTAAAACCAAAACGATTAATTTGTACAAACTTCGATTATAGCATAACAATATGTAAGAAGATTAGATACTTATACAGAGTATTTTTCAAATATTTTATCAATTGGTCTAGTGCGATGAAGAGCCATTAAGCATCGTCCAAAGCTTTGAATTTTAACATTGTGAATGAGCAGACTGGATTGAAAGGTGCGCCGAGTACTTAAAGACAAAAAGAATTTAGATTCTCTCACATATTTTTCCGAATTTTTTATTTTTTCATAAATAAACATCTAGCTCCAAAAGCTTCAAAGGAGAAAACTAAATCCCACTACTAGTTTATTGAAAGTTGGTTGGGTGCATAGGTCGAAATCTGATCATGGGCCAGTTGGGTCTACTCCTTGTGTGGCCCAATATACAAATCTTTCCTTTCTATGCGTGTGTCGTTTGGTAAAAATATTTTGCCTAACAATCTTCATATACATGCATCAAAGTTTGACATATTTTATGTGTTAATTATGAAATTTGTACAAAATAATCACCTTACCAAATCTATTAAACTTGACCTAATAAGGGTCGTTGAACGGTTAATAGTCTCATCTTTGTCCCGTTCTCTTAAGAAGATTGTAGGAACTAGAAAGTATATTAAGAATTTGATTTTAGAAACTAAACACTAAAAAATATCCTATAAAAAATTATAAACAACCCTAAGTGAATAAAATTCAATCTATTTTTTTATAAGCATGGATTCTTAACCTATACTATGAGAAAAATGGTTATATAATTGTAACATCCCAGGCCAAGCTACCCCAGCCACCAAGCCGCCCAACCACCCAACGGTGCCGGCACCAGTACCGGCGCCGGCACCGTTGGGTGACTGGGCGGCTTGGTGGCTGGGGTAGCTTGGTCTGGGATGTTACAAAAAAGTACACTTTTATGTGAGTGCTCAAGCCACGGGCCTAACCCAAGATGAGACACTCCATGGGCCGCAGCCCATGTACCCCAACCCATCCTTGGGGACTACTCCAAATTAAATGGAAGCCATTAGCCAAGAGGTTGTTGGTGAGAGTCGAACACGCGACCTCTCCACCCTTTATCCACTACCCACAAGGAGTGAATACCAATTGCGCTGATACCCCGTAATTTTTGTAAGGTTATATTGGGAATTATGGAATTTTTCCGAGTACCCGTTGTGTACGTCGGATTTAATTCAGGTAGCTTGAGACATTCTGTAATGTGATCTGTATCTATAATATTTTTCTCAGTGAAATAATATACAGACAAGGTGCCTTGGAGTTTAATTGTCGTTCGCGTACGATAATTTTTATCCCGGTTTATCGTCAAGCTCGTTCAAAGCCGAATGGGCGGGAAAAGGGGGAAACGGCGACCGCCGTTCAGAAACGGCGACCGTCGTGGTTGGGCCCGAGATGTCAGCGTGTCAGCTTCTAGCTGGCCGCGACATGCCTAACGACGGCGACCGCCGCATTTACGGCGACCGCCGCGTGCCCGCCGCAGGCAAAATCACGGCGACCGCCGTGATTGTCCAGTGGGCATTGCCCGTTGGTCGCCGGTGCCGTTCGAGGCGCGCCGTTGCGTCGTTTGCCGCGTCTGAGGGTTTTCAGATCACTCCTTGGGGTTTGCCTATAAATAGATGAACTTGGGCATGGGTTTTGGGTCATCTACAACCCCGAATCGCTGCCAAATTCGCATCTCGCCGGACTTGTGTTTTCGCCGGAATTTGAAGGTCTCGCCGGTGTTGCTTTGGTGTGGTTCCTGAGCGCCTTTGTGAAGCTTTTGGTTAGCCTTGGAGGTTAGAAGCCAAAGCAAGTCGAAGGAGGCCGAACCGCTCGTGTTTTGGGGTGAGTTTTCTCTCGTTCTGTGTCGTCTGAGTTCGTCACGGCGACCGCCGTGTTCTTCACGGCGACCGCCGTGATGAATACGGTGACCGCCGCCAAGAACAGCGACCGCCGCCAGTGCCCAGAACGCCTTCGTGGCTTTGGCTTGGTCGGTTGTCGTCGTGGCGTCTTTCCTTTCGTGTTCTTTCGCCGTGTTTAGATTCGTACTGTTTATGTCGGATCTAACTTAGGGTTCCTTTTATGGGTCCACTCGAAGGTTGTTGTGCTGTCGGAACTATACCGTGTCGAACCCGGAATCCAGTTGACGTCTTTAGACTATTCTGCGGAGTAAGGCAAGTGGTGGTTCGCTCTTGCTCATTTGTTCCATATTTACATTAATTATCAGTAGTTTATCTGAGTAATTAATTTGGAATGAATATTCTGTTTGTCTGGAAACGGTTTTGATAAACTGTTTTAAAAATCATATAATAGGTTGTATATCTGTTAGAATAACGCTATTATCTGTGATCGCCTTTCGGGCCTTTATGTGGATTTATCCTATAAATGTTGTGGTGCTGTAACTGTTTAGTTAGCACTGTTAGATAGGAATGTTACTCGGACTCTGTCCAGTTGTTTCTTTATAACCTGGTATCGGGATGGCTCGTCCCCATCTGGTACTATTCTATGATCATGATCGGTCTCTTTCACATGTGTGTAGAGACAGGATACTTAGCTGGTGTCACAAACCTTTCGGTATACGTCACTCTCGACGAAACGTATACTAAGATGTGTCGTCCCACTGGTGGGGTACACATGTAAAAGTCTATAATGTGATGTGTGTTTTTGAAACATAATCAGATAAGTGCTACCTTGACGCACATAATAAATACACATTGGGCGAGTAGTGCAGCTAAGTTATAGTGCATCTAGGAAAACTCGTCTTGACTTGAATGTAGTACGTTCTCTTTCCAATCTGGATTCGCTGTAGGCGATGAGGTTGGTCGTGAACCGAAGCATCTCAGTCAGTTTTAAATCATTGTTGTATGATTCTGTAAACTTTCCAGATTTGTCATTATTTCCTTAAAGACTCATTTCCGTTGGAGTCTTCTTTCGAGTTGATTTCTGTGAAGATTCAGTCTGCCAGAATCTTCTCTTGTGCATACCTCTTGTTTATTCCAGTAGGAATGTGATGGTTGACTACCGTTATCGGTTATTATCCGAGAAGCGATGAGTCTAACCTAATATGACTGCTTCGAACCAGTCTGCTTTTTACCCTTACTAGTCTATTCATTTAGACTAACCAACCAATATTTTCCCTTGCATGGTTGGCTGGTGTCATCCGTTTGATTCGGCACATCAGTTATGAAGTAGCTCAGAAGATTAGAAGGACTATGGAGTCGACGGTGGTTTTTGAATGTTTTTAATTATTTCTTTAATCAGGTTATGATCCTTTGGACAATAACTCCGATTGTAAAATACTTTCTTAGTCTTCCGCTGTGTTTGGTTTAAACTATGTTTTGACCTATTCGGGATTGGGTTGTAATCCCGTAACTCTTGTTTCCTCGACAATGTTATGTTTTGGAATTTAATGCTTGATCTTTGTGTATCAATTGCATTTCATAAATTGTATTTATTTGGTAAAGCCTTGGGTGATCTCGGTAAGGAATACTGGGGTCACTGGCGGTAATACTTTTCCAAAATGGTTAAGTTTTGGGGGTGTTACAGTTGTGGTATCAGAGCCAAAAGTTTTAAAACGGGTTTGGAATTTTTATAAACCATTTATCCGTTTTCGAAATGCTTTAAAAATAGCTCTGAATTTTCATTCTGAAAAGAATTTCAAAACACCGTTCATAGTCATGTCTTCTTTATAGTCTGATATAGTAAGCTTGCTTCTATGTCTAGAAAGACTAATTCCTTCCTTATTGTTCGATAGGATGGGTGTCTGCTTTTCTATCGGTAGGGGGTCGGAAGACGCCAAGTCGGACCAGCCGAGGCTAGATTTTCCGATACCTCAGCGACGTTTCGAGGTTGGGGGCCCGAGTAGCCCGCCCGAAGACGTCAAGCACGTTCTCCCCGAGTCAGTTGTCCTTGTAGCCAGGAATGCTATGGTCCCTAGACCTGCACCTGTGCCGCCACCAAGAGTGGAGGAAGTACAGGAAGGGGAGTAGGAAGATGAGTTATCAAGGTATGAACAAGGGGTTTACCAAGACGACTTTCTGCTGGGACCAATTCCCGAGGAGATCGAGTACGAGGAGGAGGAAGAGGAGATGCTTGAGCAAGATCCTATCGAGGACGAGGATATGATCGAGGATGATTCCGAGGATGAGGATCCCATCGAGGATGATCCCGAGGATGAGGATCCCATCGAGGATGATCCCGAGGATGAGGATCCCATAGAGGATGATCCAGAAGAGGATCCAGAGTTGGACCTTGGAGGGCAGAATCAGGAGCCCGGTACAGGATTGTCACCAGTGCCAGAGTACGCACCCATGTCAGAAGCTGATTGGGAGGCACTGTATACCGAGTACGGTATTTGGAGAAGTGACAAGGAATCTCAGCCTATCCCTACTCCAAGGAGATGGAGGTCGGAATCCGAGCTGCAGGAGATTCTCCGCCAGAGCGAGGTAATCTCCGCAGAACAGCAGCGTCAGAGGGATGAGCTGATCGCCAGTACTCAGAGGAGGACTGGAATAGGAGGACCAGTCATGGACGACCCATACTTTACCATGACTGAGCTAGGACTATGTGCTTCAGGGTCAAGCAGGGTGCGAAACCCATCGCCAGAGCTCGATGGTGAGCCTAGCCCAAAGAGACCATGCACGAGTAGCCAGTCGTATGTGAGACATTTTGAAACGCCTTGAGGAGGAATGGCGTTGCCTATCGTAGTAGTTCGTTTCTGAGTATTCCAAGTTGTACTTTGTGTAATATTTCAGTATTGTGGCAAGTACTCTGAGAAACACTTATATCTTCGAGCAACATTGTCCTAACGCTCGAATGATAAACTTATGTGTAACTTGTGTAAGAATTCGAAGGTTCATCTATAAAATACCAAGTTGATCTATTCTGAGTAATTTATTTACGTTGGTATATTGCATAAGTAAATTGCATAATATTAATGTATTGAATGCTTGGAATTTGATCGGTAAATAGATGGTGAACCCAAGAAGCACGAGGAATTCGACTCGAGCCGATGCTGGGACTAGCCAAAACCCCAAGCCAGCAGGAAGAGGTGTTCAGGATGAACACGAGTCTGAGTCTCGCATCTAGCAGAGGCGTGAAGGTCAGGATCAGACCCAGGCGCCGACGCTATTTGACACCGCAGCTGTTGAGGCGATCCGTGGGATCGTGATGCAGGCAATTGCAGATGTCTTGAGACCAAGTGCGCCTCAAGAACAAGAAGTGCCTATTCACGCAGCGGTTCCTGATGTTGTGGAACCCATAAACCCCGTGATTCAGGAGACTGCCGTTAGGGCGAGGGACAGCTATGGTCGCGCTCTTAAGACCATTACTTCCATGAGACCCGACTGCTATAACGAGAAAGGGGAGCCAGTGGCAGTGACTCATTGGTTCTCCCATATGGAGAGGCTGTTCAGGAACGTGGAGTGTACAGAGGCCGAGAAGGTCCATATCGCTTCTCTTCAGCTGAAGGAGGAGGCTAGCGAGTGGTGGGAGAGCACTGGTTTGGCTGAGAGCCCAGTGTTGACTTGGTCGATGTTCAAGACCAAGATGGTTGATCACTTTTTCTCTCGTGCTATGAGAGAGGAGAAGCATAAAGAGTTCTTGTACCCTCAGACTGATGGTCTGAGAGTGACCGAGTTGGCATCTAAGTTCAACCATCTTCTACAGTACGCCACTGCCGAGATCACCAACGAGGCTCAAAAGATCTGGTACTTCCACGAGTGGATGAACCCGAATATCAAGCCATTAATGGTGCACCACACATGCTCTACCTTGGAGCAGTATGTGGATTGTGCCTATAAGCTGGAGGTAACTCTCGAGGAGTCGACCAAGAGGCACAACCGACAAAAGTCGATGCAGAATCAGAACCAGGGAGGTGGTTTTAAGCGCCCTGCGCCACCGTCTAACTTCGCCAAGTCCGGCCGAGCTAAGACGGAGATGACGCAAGGGGGATCGATTCAGCAGTCAGGGCAGACTAGGAGTTCAGTTCAGTGTTATAACTGCGGTACTGCTGGGCACAAGAGCACTGAGTGTCGGAAGGAGAGGAGACCATGCTTTGGGTGTGGACGTGATGGTCATCTGTAAAAGTTCTGCAAGCAGGGGAAACAGAAGGGAGTAGAGTCGCAGCAAGAGTCAGTTCATCAGAGCAACCGACCTAGGTTTAAGCCTGCCGAGACTCCTAGCCCTTCAGTGCAGACGACTGCTTAGAACAGGGGAAAGGCCCCAGCTGTTTCTGGAAGTCACGGCCAACGCTTGTACGAGATGCGTGAGGCAGATGGACCCAACGCTCCAATTGCTCAAGGTACTCTATACCTTCACTCTACTTCAGTGTGCATTCTGTTTGATTCTGGTGCTACGCATTCCTTTATTTCGGATAGCTGTGTTAGCAAGTTAGACTTAGTGTGCAATGATTCGTGTGACCCTTTCGTCGTTAATCTTCCTAATGGAGAACGTTTGGTGGGAACCAAGCATTTGTCCGACTTTCTGATTACCATTCAGGGTAAGGAATTCGAGGCAGATTTAATCTGCATAGCCATGGCTCCATACGACATTATTCTCGGTATGGATTGGCTGACGCGTCACAAGGCGGTGATCGACTTCAGTTCAAGAACGGTGACGGTGTCATCCGGGGGCCAATTCGTGTGCAAGTTCAAAGGTCGAAATGACACTGATAACGGCAAGTTGATCAATGCGATGACTGCGTTTAAGCTACTACGACAAGGATGTGTCGGGTACCTTTGCTACTTGGATTCGCCCGAGAGGGATGGACCTGAGGTTCTTGATATTCCTGTAGTTAGGGAATTTTCGGATGTCTTTCCAGAAGAAATTCCAGGATTACCCCCGAACCGTGACGTAGAGTTTTCAATTGATCTCGAGCCTGGTACGGCGCCGATTTCCAAATCCCCGTATCGGATGGCTCCGGCTGAGATGCAAGAATTGAAGAATCAACTTGAAGATCTTCTTGATAAAGGTTATGTCAGGCTGAGTGCATCGCCGTGGGGTGCCTCGGTTTTATTCGTCAAAAGAAGGACGGATCGTTCCGACTTTGTATCGACTACCGAGAGTTGAACAAGGTGACGATCAAGAACAAGTATCCTTTGCCTAGGATTGATGACTTGTTAGACCAGTTGCAGGGAGCAAAGGTTTTCTCCAAGATCGACCTGAGATCTGGATATCATCAACTCAGGATTCGTGAGCAGGACATTCCTAGAACTGCGTTTAGGACCAGATATGGTAATTACGAGTTCATAGTAATGCCTTTTGGGCTTACAAATGCTCCAGTTGTCTTTATGGATTTGATGAACCAATGTTTTCACCAGTACTTGGATAAGTTCGTGGTGGTTTTCATCGACGACATTCTGATCTACTCTCCGAGTGAAGAAGTCCACGAGGAACATCTGCGGATTGCCTTGTCAATCCTTAGACAACATCAGCTTTATGCTAAATTGTCTAAATGTGAATTCTGGATAAAGGAAGTGGCTTTCTTAGGCCACGTGATCAATAAAAATGGGGTTATGGTTGATCCCCAAAAGATTGAAGCTGTGGCTAAGTGGACACAGCCTCAGAACGTAAAAGAGGTACGCAGTTTTCTTGGACTTGCCGGGTATTATAGAAGGTTCATAGAAGGATTTTCAAAGATCGCTCTACCTATGACTAATCTACTCCGCAAAGTCCACAAGAAGTTTGTCTGGAATGACAAGTGCGAGGTCAGTTTCCAGGAGTTGAAGCGACGGTTGACCTCGACACCCGTGTTAGCACTCCCAGAGGGGAATGACGATTATGTGGTCTATAGTGATGCTTCCAAGTGTGGTCTTGGTTGTGTTTTGATGCAAAGGGGCAAAGTCATTGCTTATGCATCCAGGCAACTCAAGACGTACGAGGAAAACTATCCGACCCACGATCTTAAGTTAGCAGCGGTTGTCTTTGCGCTGAAGATTTGGAGGCATTACCTCTACGGTATAAGATGCCAAGTCTTCACCGACCACAAAAGTCTCAAGTATATATTTACTCAGAAGGAGTTAAATATGAGACAACGCCGCTGGCTAGAGTTGCTCAAGGACTACGACATGGAGTTGTTGTATCATCCGGGCAAGGCTAATGTAGTAGCTGATGTGCTAAGCCGGAAGACAACGCACGAGACTGTGGTTGCTCTACTTACTGTTCAAACCAAGCTAAACCGAGAGTCATGCGACGTTGAAGTCTTATATGACCAGCATAGAGGGTACCTGAGTATGATGGAGATCCAGGCTACACTGCTGGATCAAATCAAAGAAAAGCAAGTCGATGACATCATCTTGGTAAAGTTAAGTAGTGAAGTGATGGACGAGAAAGCTCCCAGTTTTGTGGTTCAGGATGATGGATCACTTTGGTTTCAGGATTGGATCTGTGTGCCTGACACAGAAGGTCTTCGTCAGTTGGTGATGAGAGAAGCTCATTCATCTGCTTACTCTGTGCATCCTGGCTCTAGCAAGATGTACAAGGATCTCAGGAAGAAGTTTTGGTGGCCAAACATGAAGTGGGACGTAGCAGACTTTGTGGCGAAGTGCTTAACTTGCCAAAAAGTCAAGATCGAACACCGCAGACCAGGTGGTGAGATGCTACCTCTCCCCATGCCAGAATGGAAATGGGAGGACATTTCCATGGACTTCGTCACTGGGCTACCCAAGACTCAAAGTCAGAGAGATGCTATTTGGGTAATTGTGGATAGGCTTACGAAGAGTGCTCATTTCATAGCCATCAAGACCACATGGGAAACCCAGAAGCTAGCCGAAGTTTACCAGAAGGAGATTGTCCGCTTACATGGCATTCCTAAGACCATTGTATCGGACCGAGATGGCCGTTTCATGTCAAGATTCTGGAAGGAACTTCATAAGGCTATGGGAACCGAGTTGAGGTTCAGTACATCGTTTCATCCTCAGACAGATGGCCAATCTGAAAGGACCATCCAGACTCTAGAGGATATGCTTAGAGCTTGTGTGCTCGATCGCCCGACTAGCTGGGAGGACAGCTTGAGTCTGATTGAGTTCACATACAACAATAGCTGACATGCTACAATCAAGATGGCTCCGTTTTGAAGCTTTGTATGGTCGCAGATGCAGATCTCCGATTTGTTGGGATGATAATGCCGACAAAATTCGGCTTGGACCAGAGTTGGTCGAAAGGACGGCTTCAGACATTGCTTTGATCAGACAAAGAATATTGACCGCTCAGAGTCGACAGAAGTCCTACGCAGATTGGAAGCGCAGGACTGTCGAGTTCGAGGTCGGTGACAATGTTTTTGTCAAGGTATCGCCTTCCAAAGGAGTTTTTAGATTTGGTAAGCGTGGGAAGCTTAACCCTCGCTACGTGAGACCATTCGAGATTCTGGATAGAGTGGGATCTCTAGCGTACCGTTTGGCGTTGCCGCCATCGGCTCACCCGATGCATAACGTGTTCCACGTGTCTTTACTCAGAAAGTATGTACCAGATGAGTCTCATGTACTTAGTTACGAGGACATCGAGATTCAAGCTAATGGTACTTATGAAGAGTTGCCCGTGCGCATTTTGGAGCGTCGGGAGAAGCATTTGCGCAACAAGATCGTACCTTTGGTACGAGTGCTGTGGTCCAAGTCAGGGACCGAAGAAGTTACTTGGGAGACGTGGGAAACCGAGTCAGATATGCTCAGGCGTTTTCCCGAGTTATTCTCGACCTAAGTTTCGGGGTCGAAACTTCTTGTAAGGGGGAGGAGATGTGATACCCTGTAATTTTTGTAAGGTTATATTGGGAATTATGGAATTTTCCCGAGTACCTGTTGTATACGTCGGATTTAATTCAGGTAGCTTGAGACATTCTGTAATGTGCTCTGTATCTGTAATATTTTTCTCAGTGAAATAATATACAGACAAGGTGCCTTGGAGTTTAATTGTCGTTCGCGTACGATAATTTTTATCCCGATTTATCGTCAAGCTCGTTCAAAGCCGAATGGGCGGGAAAAGAGGGAAACGGCGACCGCCGTTCAGAAACGGCGACCGCCGTGGTTGGGCCCGAGATGTCAGCGTGTCAGCTTCTAGCTGGCCACGACAGGCCTAACGACGGCGACCGCCGCATTTACGGCGACCGCCGCGTGCCCGCCGCAGGCAAAATCACGGCGACCGCCGTGATTGTCCAGTGGGCATTGCCCGTTGGTCGCCGATGCCGTTCGAGGCGCGCCGTTGCGTCGTTTGCCGCATCTGAGGGTTTGCAGATCACTCCTTGGGGTTTGCCTATAAATAGATGAACTTGGGCATGGGTTTTGGGTCATCTACAACCCCGAATCGCTGCCAAATTCGCCTCTCGCCGGAGTTGTGTTTTCGTCGGAATTTGAAGGTATCGCCGGTGTTGCTTTGGTGTGGTTCCTGAGTGCCTTTGTGAAGCTTTTGGTTAGCCTTGGAGGTTAGAAGCCAAAGCAAGTCGAAGGAGGCCGAACCGCTCGTGTTTTGGGGTGAGTTTTCTCTCGTTCTATGTCGTCTGAGTTCGTCACGGCGACCGCCGTGATGAATACGGTGACCGCCGCCAAGAACAGCGACCGCCGCCAGTGCCCAGAACGCCTTCGTGGCTTTGGCTTGGTCGGTTGTCGTCGTGGCGTCTTTCCTTTCGTGTTCTTTCGCCGTGTTTAGATTCGTACTGTTTATGTCGGATCTAACTTAGGGTTTCTTTTATGGGTCGACTCGAAGGTTGTTGTGCTGTCGGAACTATACCGTGTCGAACCCGGAATCCAGTTGACGTCTTTAGACTATTCTGCGGAGTAAGGCAAGTGGCGGTTCGCTCTTGCTCATTCGTTCCATATTTACATTAATTATCAGTAGTTTATCTGAGTAATTAATTTGGAATGAATATTCTATTTGTCTGGAAACGGTTTTGATAAACTGTTTTAAAAATCATATAATAGGTTGTATATCTGTTAGAATAACGCTATTATCTGTGATCGCCTTTCGGGCCTTTATGTGGATTTATCCTGTAAATGTTGTGGTGCTGTAACTGTTTAGTTAGCACTGTTAGATAGGAACGTTACTCGGACTCTGTCCAGTCGTTTCTTTATAATCTGGTATCGGGATGGCTCGTCCCCATATGGTACTATTCTATGATCATGATCGGTCTCTTTCACATGTGTGTAGAGACAGGACACTTAGCTGGTGTCACAAACCTTTCGGTATACGTCACTCTCGACGAAACGTATACTAAGATGTGTCGTCCCACTGGTGGGGTACACATGTAAAAGTCTATAATGTGATGTGTGTTTTTGAAACATAATCAGATAAGTGCTACCTTGACGCACATAATAAATACACATTGGGCGAGTAGTGCAGCTAAGTTATAGTGCAGCTAGGAAAACTCGTCTTGACTTGAATGTAGTACGTTCTCTTTCCAATCTGGATTCGCTGTAGGCGATGAGGTTGGTCGTGAACCGAAGCATCTCAGTCAGTTTTAAATCATTGTTGTATGATTCTGTAAACTTTCCAGATTTGTCATTACTTCCTTAAAGACTCATTTCTGTTGGAGTCTTCTTTCGAGTCGATTTCTGTGAAGATTCAGTCTCCCAGAATCTTCTCTTGTGCATACCTCTTGTTTATTCCAGTAGGAATGTGATGGTTGACTACCGTTATCGGTTATTATCCGAGAAGCGATGAGTCTAACCTAATATGACTGCTTCGAACCAGTCTGCTTTTTACCCTTGCTAGTCTATTCATTTAGACTAACCAACCAATATTTTCCCTTGCATGGTTGGCTGGTGTCATTCGTTTGATTCGGCACATCAGTTATGAAGTAGCTCAGAAGATTAGAAGGACTATGGAGTCGGCGGTGATTTTTGAATGTTTTTAATTATTTCTTTAATCAGGTTATGATCCTTTGGACAATAACTCCGATTGTAAAATACTTTCTTAGTCTTCCGCTGTGTTTGGTTTAAACTATGTTTTGACCTATTCGGGATTGGGTTGTAATCCTGTAACTCTTGTTTCCTCAACAATGTTATGTTTTGGAATTTAATGCTTGATCTTTGTGTATCAATTGCATTTCATAAATTGTATTTATTTGGTAAAGCCTTGGGTGATCTCGGTAAGGAACACTGGAGTCACTGGCGGTAATACATTTCCAAAAGGGTTAAGTTTTGTGGGTGTTACAATAATATGCTTCATATTATAATGTGTAAATAATGATTAGTAGAAAAGACGTCAACTGTGGAAGAAACTAACTATTTACCGGCCTCAACCTTTCTTTATATTCTTTGGTATGTTTTTTCCAATGTATTTCATGTGGTGTACGTAATATAATGTGATTCGTATGTTTGACTGATTGCTCATCTAATGTCTCTTTTTACTGCTTGGGTTTTGTGTACGTAGTTCTAGGCCCAGCCCACTATTGATCGATCCATGCATCCCAGTGGGCTCCATTAGATAACCATCAAGAACTGTTGGCGCCAAAAATAACCGTTTTTCAAAAAGATAACCACCTCGCTAACTGCTTAACCGCTATTCTCTTTCACCAAGTTAACCCTATAAATCTGGCGGTGGATCTCCATGCAACAACTCGTGGAGCACATTAACAATAGTGTATTTCATTAGCCACTTTATATTGAACTACTTGGACAACCGCAGAGCACGAACTCATCCATGGATTCCAACTATAAGTGGGGCCCAGGCTCGGTTGCTGTGTTCCTGATGGTGGCGGCTATCCTCCTGGTGGGTCCCCTGCTGATGGGGCCCGCACCCACGGGTCCACCTGGAATGCCGGTCGTGATGATCATCCTGGTTGTCCTCGTGCTGCTCTACATTTTCCTCCACAAAAACACCTAATTATTAATTAATCGTCACTCATGTTACATTATATTTGCTCTTTTCTTTTCTCAGGTTCCTGATTCATTGTTGACATGTATTACGAAAAGAGCAAAAGTTCAGTAATGTTATACTCATGAATAAAACGGAGTGGCAAAAAAATATTATACTAGCTATAATACCATTAGCCTTTTTACTCTTGTGCGCGTGTTCACCTTCGTTTGGTTGAATATTGTTAGATTTTACATCGTACACAATGTGAAATTCAATCTTATTGAAAAGCGGACATTCAGAAAAATGTACATATAAATTCCCAGAAGTGCCTGCCAATTGAACACTTGTGACAACTAGATAGTATGTGACTATTAGCATTGGTTAATATGATCGATAGCCATTGAATTTTTGATTTTCATTAGTTTGAACATATTTGTCTGATGTTGACCAGTGTCAATCAATTATATATCTGATGAATGTCATCAAAATACACACAGTCATTTATATCAATAATTTAATAATTACCAAGGAAGACAGTTGCAAGAAAATTTATTTCCTAAGCAATTTCACTAAAATGGGGAAAATCAGTTTCACTTCATGGCTCTCTTATCGCACTATGCTTCACATCCATAACTGAATTCGGTGCGTCATGATGTGCAGCTTGCAATTCAATCGATCGAATGCAACAGTTAAGTTGCCTGCCAACTCCTACTTTCCAGATTATTATCTTCTGGATTTGTGCTGGCGGTTGATAAAATTAATGATTGGGAAGTGTAGTTTAGTTTGTTCATGTATATAACTGTTTCAATACTGCAGCTGCTATCTTAGCGAGTGCATTCTTAAACTTAACCTTGGCTTGACGAGAATGTATGAAATGTGTCAATTTTGGACAAAAATAGACGAAAATCGAATTAGGGGTTCAATATCGAACTAAACGTCCAACATGGTAAGTGTGTGTAGAATTCTCAACAGAGGAGAAGATGGCAATTGGAATTGCAACATGCTTTGATTTTCGCAATTTGCATGCTGGATCAAATCTGCTGTAATTTTGGACTAGTGAAGATAAATTCCAGAATCATCACGAAAAACTTTAATTCCCAAAAATTAAGTAATGTTGCCAAGATATTTTACAGGAAAATTGTTTCTGATACAAGTGATTGTTAAGCCAAAACTGGAGTTTAAGAAATCACTAGAAGATCATCTACATAAGCCAAGCTACAAACTTTCACATTGGGTGTGAAAAAGGTAAATTAAGAGAGAAAAGTAAGGTTGAGAAGGGGTAAAATCAAATATAATTAATGAATTGTTTGGTTGTGCAAACCAAGATAGGGAAGCTTGTTTAAGGCAGTAAAGAGATTTTCTTAGCTTACAATTATAATGAGGTTAAGGATGAGAAAAACCTTGAGGTTGTCGGATGAAGACATATTCCGTGAAGAATCCTTTTTTTTTTATGTCTAATTGACACACTGTCCAGTCCAAAGGTGATATTAACCCTGCTGATTTTGGTACCAAAATTGGAGAGGCAGTTACTACAGCTGCCTACCTCATTAACAGATCCCCATCTTCAGTGAGTGGGTTCAAAACCCCACAGGAGATGTGGACAGGTAAAAAGCCCCGCATTGCACACTTAAGGCCCTTTGGTTGTACAGCCTATGCTCAAGTGGCACAAGGCAAGCTGCAACCTAGAGCCTTGAAGTGTGTAATGTTGGGTTACCCAGAATGAGTCAAAGGGTATAGATTGCTTTTAATTCAACCCGGAGGTTACAAAGTCATAACCTCTAGATCAATCACCTTCAATGAGAAGGATTTTTATTTTAAAAATAGACTGACAACCCCAACTGAGAATGCAGGTACCTCATCACACACACCTTGGACATCTCAAGGACAGTTCTTTGAAGAAGATGACCCACCCCATAATGATGAAGAGGAATTCGACATTGGTCATTCCTACAACAGTCAGCCCTCTGGTGCAGACACCCCTTCCAATGGAAATGAGCAATCCATAGAAGATGACAATCAGAATAACAACAATGCAGCTCTGCACCCTCACCAATTAGGTGGGGAAGTAAGTAACTCTAACACAAATTCTATGGCCGAGTCTTCTGATGCACTGTCTGATAATGTGAATCCTGGTATTCCTTTAAGTGAAAATGTGCATGACTTAGCTGATTATCAACTTGCTAGGGATAGAGAACCTAGAACAAGAATCCCTAATAGAAAATTTGATATGAATTTGCTTGAGAGTTATGAGAAAATTGTTGAGTTTGCATTTCTGGTTGCTGAAACTGTGAAGTCTTACATTCCTGAAACCTATGATCAAGCTATTAAATGTAGTCAGGCTAATGATTGGCTGAAAGTAATGCATGAGGAAAATCAATCCATGTATGTGAATAATACCTGGAAACTTGTGCCTAGACCTGCTAAGGCTAGAGTTATAGATTGCAAATGGATATTTAAACTTAAAGAAGGAAATAAATTGCATGATCCCCCTAGATTCAAAGCCAGGCTTGTTGCCAAAGGCTTCACACAAAAATAAGGTGTGGATTATAATGACATATTTGCTCCTGTAGTTAAATATAAAACCATGAGACTCTTGCTTGTTATGACTGCTGTGTATGATTGGGAGTTAGAACAAATGGATGTTAAGACAGCTTTCCTGCATGGTGATTTAATTGAAACTATTCATATGAGCCAACCAAAAGGTTTTGTTGATAAAAATAAACCTAATCATGTGTGCTTACTGAATAAGTCCATTTATGGTCTCAAACAATCACCTAGACAATGGAATAAGAAATTTGACTCTTGCATGCTTTCTCCGGGGTTCCATAGGAGCCAGTATGATACATGCTTGTATTTCAAAAATGTCAAGACTAAGAATCCCATGTATGTTCTGTTATATGTTGATGACATTCTCCTTATCAGTAGCTCTAAGGTTGTAATTTCTGGTGTTAAAGAAGATTTAAAAACTCACTTTGACATGAAAGACTTAGGTTCTGCCCATAAAATACTTGGTGTTAAGATTGCAAGAGATAGAAAGAAAAAGACTATGTACTTGTCTCAGTGTGATTACATGCACAAGGTGCTTGATAGGTTTGCTATGACTAATGCTAAGCCTGCACCTATACCTTTAGGAGGGCATCTTGATCTTTCTAAACAGTTTTGTCCTATTACTGAATCTGACAAGAAAAAGATGGAAAATGTTCCTTATGATGTTGCTGTGGGTTCTATTATGTATGATATGCTTTGTACTAGGCCTGATCTTGCATTCTCCATTAGTGTGCTAAGTAGATATATGTCCAATTCGGGTGATAGACATTGACAAGCCATGAAATACTTGCTTAAATATGTATGTGGTACTAACAACATGGGACTTGTGTATTCTGAGCACAGCTCCAGAAATGAATTACTAGGGTATGTTGACTCTGATTATGCAAGTAACAAAAACAACAGGAAATCCACTACTGCATTCTACTACACTTGGGCTGGGAACTACATATCCTGGAAAAGTCAATAACAATCCATTGTTGCCCTTTCATCTACAGAGGCTGAGTACATAGCAGCAACTGAAGCTTCTAAGGAAGCAGTTTGGTTGCAAGGTATCTTGTATGAGGTTGAAGGTAAAAAGTATCTGCCTATTTTAAATATGGACAGTCAAAGTGCCTTATATCTCTGTAAAGACCCTGTGTACCATGAAAGAGCTAAGCATATAGATGTCAGGTTCCACTTTATAAGAGATATGGTGGATAAGCAGGCTATTACTGTGAAGAAAATAAAAGGTGATATTAACCCTGCTGATTATGGTACCAAAATTGTACCAACTAACAAGTTTGTGTTCTGCAGGAATGCATTCCAAAAAAGTAGATTACGAAAATAATTGTGTGATTCTTCTTTTTTTGAGACTTTCTTAATCAATGTACGATATTTAGTATAAATTAGGAAATTTTGATTTGATTCCATCTTAATTAGAAATTGTTTGATAGAATAGGAAGGGATTAAATATATACTATGAGGTTTAAAAAATGTGAAATTCTAAAAAAAAAAGACATGTGGCAAAAACGTTGTAGGGATGTCATGTGACAAAATGATTGTAGAAGCGCCATGTGACGAAATTTTGTATTGCTTTAGTATATATATAGTAGATTAATAAATACATGATCGAATCCCATTTATCGATTTGATTGATTCATAATTGAATGAGAAGAATCCGACTCGTTTCGATTGAATTTTTAATAACTCAAAATTATTAAATCTGAATTTAACCAATATGCTTAAGTATTTTAGAAAAGAGCATAGTTATACTTATATATTTATAATAAAATCAATATTTTATAATTTAATATAATATAAATAAAAATAAAACATGCTTTTGATCTACTAATCCCAATTATATATAAAACATCTAATCATTAATATTATTTTTACTCGACTTTAATTTAACATATTTCATTTACTTTTAAACTATTTAATAATATTTTAATAGTAAACGAAATATTCAAAAAATAACGTTCTTAACCCGTCGGTCAACCCGAACGGCCCGCTAATCTATAATGACCCGACTCGAGTTAACCTATTATCCAAATTAATCTGGCCTATTCTCAACCCGAACTCGAAGTTTTTTGAAGAGAAATCTTTTATTATGTCTTTTATAGTAACTTGTAATGACCCGATTCAAAATTCAAATTGATTTATTATTCAAATTGACCCGACGTGTTCTCAACCCAAACTCATTTCTTACCTTTTTGTGTGTGTAAATTTTTATATTTTTTTGTGTGTAAAGGGGTGTTCATCGGGTTCGGTTTTTTGGACCGAACCGAACCCGAACCGATTATATTCGGTTCGGTTCATAAAAATAATATTCGGTTTTCGATTCGGGTTCGGTTCGGTCAAAACCGATTATTTTTAAAAATAATTAAAAAAACCTAGATTTGTAGATAAATTAGTCCAACCTTATTCGATCCGGTTTAATTCGGTCTAGTTCGGTCCAGTTTGATCCAGTTCGATCCAAGTTCGGTTCGGTTCGGTTTTGTTCGATTTTAGCCCGATGAACAACCCTCTCTAAAACTTAATAAATAGAGAACACCCGGCCTTATGACCTCCTATACTGAAAAAATCTAGAAATTTTCACTACTTTCTGAAAATATTTATTTTTAACAATGTGTAAACAAAAAAATTCAGAGTATATATTTTTCAGCTGACAAGGACAAGTGACAATGTTTTTTTACGAGGAAATGCCACAATGTTTGAATTCTTGAAATATTATATGCACTGATAGGTTTTTGGAATTTTTTAGAATTTGACAACGTCAAAGTTTACATGCTACTACGTACCCAGCGTAAATGTACGAAAGTGACAAAAAATCAACCAAAATTTGAGAAATTAGATTTAAATCATATATATTTGTTATGGTAAAAAACAAGCGAGTAATCGATCTTGATACCGATACGCTATCTTTATAATTTTAAATTGATAAATCACTTTTAGTGACCCGGTTTGTATGCCTTAAATTAAAAACATATATTCATGCAGTAAGGAGATGGTCAATTTTGCAACACAATTTGGTCCTTGAATCAGGATTTTCTTTTTTGAGCAGTGAATCAGGATTTTGCGGAAGAGGGAGGGAGGGGCGAAATTGCGGTGGTTTGGGATTTGTTCGTATTGTTATTAAGTATACGAACAAATCGAGTATTTTAATCACTTTTGTAAGTATACGAACAAATTGATAAATTCTTTGCTGTATTCAAGCTCTTTTGAAACTTGATTCATAACATTTTTATCAATATTTAACAACTTGTTTAAATTATATGAACACTTTACTTCGAATGATATTTTAATCAAAATAATAGATTTGTTCGTATTGTTAAGTATAAACTAGTTTAAACCCTCTTCCGACCTATATTTATGAAAGAAAATTTTAGTATACGAATAAACGTCACATAAGTATAAATTAATGACTATGTGATTACAAAATATAAGATATACAGGAAATGAGAACATATTGACATGTAGTTATATTAAATTTCTCCAACATATACATACTAATAAAAAAAAAGTGATTGAATTTATATATATAAACATTATAGAAAAAAAAATCACTCTAAATATATGTAAAAATTACGATTGTACATGTTACTTATCCAATTCTCAAGAACATTTTATTTTTGTATATATAGAGTGAAATAGTATATGAGATTGAAGTTATGAATTGAAATATACTATTTTTTCTTCAATTTAGGCTCTGTTCGGCAAATGAGAGCTGATGTTAGTTGAAGCTGAAGCTGAAAATGATTTAGAAACTGAGGATGATTTTGAGGCTGAAATATGTAGGTAAAGCTGAAGATGATCTAATAACTGAAATTATAAAATAAGGTTGTGATGTGTTTGGTAAAATGAAGCTTATTTGGTAAATGTGGATGGTAAAATTACCAAAAGGGGCATATTTAAAGGGTATAGGTAGACATGTGCTATGCACGTGATTTATGTATTGGCTGCACCAATGTGCTGTGCACGTGACTTTCCAATTAGCCATAATTAAGTGCTCCTTGTAACAATGTGGAGTGAGGAGTCCAACCGATAGGAGAACGACGCCTCTCCCTGCGTCAATGGCGATTTGAGAGTGGAACACATAAGCTAGTAGCTTATGGGCTTGTTTTTCCTCTTCAGGGAGGCATTGTGGAAGGGTCGATTTTCATGGATTACGACATTGACATGGGATCCGGACGTCTAGTTCCAGGTACTCTCAAAGCCTTTTCCACAATTGACAACATGAAGTTTGTTTGAATGTTCAAATGTACAAAGAATGAGGATTTCTCGATTGATGCTAGAGCATATGTTGATTCTTGGAGCTCGATTACAATCTTCATCTCTTAGACTCGATCGCCTTATTCTTTGTTCAATACAGGGAACCCCGGTTTGAGACACAGAAAACCGAGAACTGGGATGGGGGCCGGATATGGCATTTGGGTGAAGTCGCCGATGGGACTCGTGCAACTCAACATCGAGTACAATGCGTATCAGCAGAAAACCATCTACTTTGACATAGCCACGCTAACTTCCTGAGTGTGGGAAATGGATTTCTTGATGGGATGACGAGAGGGAAATTGGAAAACATTTTCTTATTAGTTTTCTTGCTCTTCTCCTTTATTGATGAATTTTGGTGAGGAGATGTGAGGAGCACGAGCACAATCATTGAGGGGCAATTTGATGAATTTTCTTTGAGCAGCAGATGATAAGTTTCATCAGCTCCCCCCTAACATTATTTTTTCTGGCAATTTCAGCTCGATTCATCTTCGTAAGCTCCTCCCAGCTGCCCGCGCCGAACAGTAGTGTTGGAACCTTAGGATTAAGCTTTTCTAGAATTTCAGTTCCATAAGTCCATTTTATGGTCTCCCGAACAAAGCCTTAATAGGTTAGTACAATGTTATTTGTTAATCTTTCAACAATATGTTAATGATGATATGTTTAGATCTATATTATTTTTAAAACTTCTTAAGTTTGTTGATAGAATATTACTTTTGTTAACTTCTGTTTTTTTTTTACCTTTTGTAATATTCAATTCAGGTTTTAGACATTGAGATGATATTATTGAAAATAAAATCAAATTAATTTACTCATTGTTTTATTATTATATATGTTGGGCACTTATATTTATTCGTAATTATTAATATACTAAATTAACTCAATTGGAGAATCAAATAAAACCCATTTGAATTAAATTTCAAATAGTATATTGATATTTTCATACATATTTTTTAATCATCATCAATTATTTCAAGTTCATAAATAATTTGTAATTAAATCTTGAAAATGTGAAATCTATCAAGTGAAGATTTTATTGCTATCAAATTTACGTGGGTTTATTTAAATTTCAAAATGTGAATGCATTGTAAGTAAATAAAAAATTGTTAAAAAGATATAATATCTAAAGGTTGTTACTAATTAACTTACGTGGGTTCACTAATCTTGTTGCTATGTCAATATACTAATTAACTTACATGGGTTCATTTAATTTGCTAATAGTTTGTCGGGTTCACTAATCTTGTTGCTATGTCAATATACTAATTAACTTACATGGGTTCATTTAATTTGCTAATAGTTTGTCACTAATTCATGATATTTACCAAAAAAAATCATTAAAATATATGGTATATAAAGTTAAGTATATAACTTAACCTTATAAAATATTTAATATTTAAATTAATTAATTAAATAATTTTTTTGATGGTGTTAATGTCAATTAATATTATTGTTGCATTAACAAAAAATATGTATCACATTTACAATTCAGTCAAATAGAAAAATTACATTAACATTTATTGCAAAAATAAGTTAGTTTGATGAGATTTTGGTCAAGATTTGATAAGATTTTAAAATTTAGAGCTAATTAATTTACAAATCTTTTTAAGGTCTATTTGTTAATTTATATTTTGCTAATTATTTAATATAATAATAAATAGAAAAAGGGAAAAAAAATAAACCTTAACAACTTGGGTCTAAAAACACTCTAGTGGATTAAAAAGAGTCCTCTTTAATATAGATATATAGATTGATGGTTAAATTTATTTACAATGTCATTTGTCACTTTAAAGTTTGGTTGGTTTTGGAAGTAATTGTAATCTAAATATTTACATATAAATTTTGATTTGATAAACGATTTTTATTTAAAGCGAAATAATTTTTTTTAAAAAAAAAAACAAATGAGAAAATGTCATGTAGATATTGTGGGCCCAGAAGCGTTCTAAAAGAATTCAAAAGGGTAGAACTTTAATATATATAGATATAGAATAGATAGATAATTCAAACAAAACTAATTCATAATATATTTAATTAATCTAATCAATCAAATAAAATTTGAAGCCATAAAAGTCAATTAACATTCAAGAAAATCATATAAAACAAATATACTTGCAGTTTATAACTAAAAATAGCGATTCTTTTATCAAACATTGTCTCATAGTGTAGTAAATAAGACAACGATTTTATCAATGATCGAACCGCTATCCAATACCCTTAGAAAAGACAACAGTTTTTTAACTGAAAATATCTGTTCTTTTATATAAACATTGTCCTATATTGTACTCCCTTCGTCCCTTAAAGAAGTGTTAGTATCTCAATTTGCACAAGAATTAAGGGAAGCAAAAAGAAAGTACAGATTGCATTAATTACACTGAAGTGACAGTTGAAAATGCACAGGAAAACCCCAGCTGTACAAATCCCATGAATGGAAAACATAAGCAATTTACTCAACATTTCGTATCAGCCAATAGGATTACAACATTAAAGTCACACAGATTGTGCCTTAAACCCACATTCCCTCTGCAAATTCCCCATAAATACAGAGTTGTGAAGTGTTACAGAGTTACAACATTGTTAAAACACTAAAGGAAAAAAACAGAGAGTAAAACAGAGGCATCATTGCCCGAACTTGATGTCTTCAGACATGGGAGAATATGAGCTTCCCTTTGATCTAAATGATCCACCAGGGGACATGAAAGAAGTTGAGCTTCTTTTTTATCTCAATGAGCCAACTCAAGAGATGGAACAAGATCAACATGAATCTTAGCAACAACAAACAGAGGCAACAGGTCATCACCAGACATCAACGAACAGGCTCAGCTCTGAGCAAAGAATGCAAATATTGTTATGGCTTCTCAACAAAGGAACAAAGGGTCGTCTAGAAAGGGGAACAATGCTGGTAGCTGCACATGAGTTTAATGCTCCAACAAGGAACATACGCAAAATATGGAGCATAGCCAAGACACAGAAGGCTGCTGGACAGAGGTACAACGTGGCAACACAATTTCACAATTCAGGTAGAAAAAGAATTCAAGTTCCCATTGAAATTATCACATCATTGAATATGGGGGATAGATCATGCATCAGAGACTTGGCATACAAGATTAACATTTCAAAGACAACAGTTCACAGGATGATTAAAAGGAGAATTATCAGGCCACATACAAATCCACTCCATCCTGGATTGAATGATGCAAACAAGAAAACAAGATTGGCATGGATATTAGGGCTACTTCAAGGGGGCACAGCAGAAACAAAGCAAAAGTATTATCCAATGTATGATTTTGTTCATTTGGATGAGAAATGGTTTAATCAGAGCAAGAAATAACAGAGAGTGTATCTAGCACAAGGAGAGCAGGGCAAATACAAAAGTGCAAGTTCAAGTAAGTTCATACCCAAAATAATATTCACACCTGTTGTTGCCAGACCAAGATTCAATTCAGAGGGGCATTGCACTTTTGATGGGAAGATAGGCATCTTCCTATTCACTTACAAAGAGGCAACCAAAAGAAGTTCAAAGAATAGAGACAATGGGACTATTATTACTAAAATTATTGAATCAGTCAACCAGAAAGTCACAAGGAGCATGCTAATCAACCAAATCATTCCAGCAATCAAGGAAAAATGGCCAAGAGATGGGGGACACAAGGTGATATTCATACAACAGGATAATGCAAAGGCCCACATCAGTCAAGAAGATCCAGAATGGCAACATGTATATCAGCAGGAAGGTTTCACCTTCATTTTAATTCAACAACCACCAAACAGCCCAGATTTGAACATATTAGACCTAGGGTTTTTAGAAGTATACAATCACTTATGCACAAAAAAATGCCCAAGGATGTTGACAAGCTACTAGATGCAATGCATGAGGCATTTTATGAGTTAGAATCCAAAACCCTATCAAATGTATGGATGTCACTACAGTATGTCATGAATGAGATATTAAAATCAAAAGGAGGAAATGAGTATGACTTGCCACATGTAAACAAGAAAAGGTTGATGGCTCTTGGCACTCTAGAACCAGAAGTCAAAGCACCAACATGGGCAATGCTAGAAGCATGGGACATAGTTCATGGAGGTGCACAACAAGATGCAGCAGAAGCAGAACAACAAACTCAAGAAACAGCAGATCAAACTCAACAAACAGCAGATCAAACTCAACAAACTCAAGAAACAACAGATCAATGGTAATTTAGTGGGGACTATTTTTTATGCACCTTAATGGTCATTTTGTGAACCATAGTGGGTCATATTTTGTGTAAAGCTCCATCTTTTGCAAGCATGAACTTATCATGAATATATTGTCAGTATTTCTTTTATGGTGTCCATTAAAATTGAGGGACAGAGGTGACATATTAGCAGGGCTAGATGCATCATACAAAGATTGCATTATTTGCACTGAACCAAGAAGTGACAAATTAAAAATTCATAGGAGTATTTGTTTAGCTATAATAAATTCCCCAATAGGATTACAGAATTAAAAACATGAATTCATCTCAGATGTCCACATAACCATCATTGATGCAACCCTAATCACCCAATCTTAATATACCTATAAGCCTCAATCAGTCAATGAAGATCAGTTTCTTATGGCACATTAAGGCAGTGAAATCTTTTGTGATTGCATCTCAGTTATAAAGACTTCATTATTGAAAAAATGGTAAATTATAGACTGGTACCGGATGCTCGGTCAAAGTCTTTCAGCTTACACAGATGCAAAGACTTAAACCAAGCATCCGTACCAGTCTATAACAAACCTTAGTATACTCAGATGTCCCCATAACCATCACTGACACAACTCCATTCACATACCAAAATTTACACATAAGCCTCTTCAATCAACTATGACTTGTTTCTTATGACACATTAAAATAGTGAATTTACAGGATGTGCATCTCAGAAAATGTAAGACTTCATCATTGAATAACAACCAAAGGCACAAACAGTGGTACATGGAAGGACTGGTATGGCATTCTTTGTGCAATTCTTTCACATAACAGATATGCAAAGTATTGGACAAAGGATACCATACCAGTCCTTATCATTTTGTTGAAGCTCAGATGTCCCCAGGACTGTAATATCTCAAAATGCACATGATTTAGGGAATGAAGCAAGCAATAAAATCACATGATTTAAGCAAGCATTCAGTCACTAGTGACTAATCTCAGATGTCCCCAACCATCATAGACATTCACCCTTAGCATGTAACCAAACTACACCTAGAGCCTCTTCAGTCAATATTGACTGGTTTCTCAAGGCATAGCAGGGCTACATGCATCATTAAGGTGAATCATCTCAGCTTGAAAGACTCATCATTGATCAACAGCATTAAAATGCCCTAAACAAAACAATTTTTTGGGACATTTTTTAGGGACAACTTCAAAGACTCATCATAAGAGAGCATAGCAGAAACATACACAATTTTTAGGGACACCATAAAAGGAATACTAACACTTCTTTGAGGGACAGAGAGAGTAGAAGCATCAGGCCAAATGCAACAAGCACAGCAGGATTCAAAGGGGATAATATTACATGTTTCAACATGCATGACTAGGCCACAGGCCACATAAACTCATCAAACACAAGAAACAATCACAGGAACCACATCAATCGGCCACAGGATCCCAACAAACACAGGCAACAGTCATAGGAACCCATCACAGGGGTCAAATTCACATTTTTTCAACATGCAACCACATCAATCGGCACAGGAACCCATCACATGGGTCAAATTCACATTTTTTCAACATGCAACCACATCAATCGGCACAGGAACCCATCAAAGGGGACAATATCACATTTTTCCAACATGCAACCACATCAATCGGCCACAGGAACCCATCAAAGGGTAAAAATCACAATTTTTCAACATACAAACAGATCAATCGGCCATAAGAACCCATCAAACACAGGCAAGAGCCACAGGAACCCATCAAAGGGGAAAACTCACAATTTTTCAACATGCAAACAGATCAACAACTTCTAACAGAGTTTAAGGGGACTTAGCTACATGAACCATCAAACGATTCGCAGTCAGAGCCACCATCATCGCCATCAACAGAAAGCACTTCAGGGGACTTCGAGAGAGCTTCATCTTCCAGTGTTTCCTCCGCGGGGACTTCAAGGACCTCAGCTTCAACTTCATGGGCTTCAAGGTCAGAGACTTCAGGGACTTCATCTTCGTTTCAGAAAGGGTTTCCAGGGCTGAAGCTATGATTTCCACAACAGGAATCACCCCAATCACAATTTGGAGCCTCAGAGCAAGAATACGAACCAGATGTAACTGGAGAAAGGGGAATCTCAGATCCAAACAACGAATCAGAACTCATCGTGAAAAGGGAGAAATTTTAGGGACTAGAAATAGAGAGATGGGGGATGAGAGAAACTGGTGATGAAGAACCCATAAAATTGGAGGAATCGAACCCAAAAACTTCGTGAGATGAGAGTACAGAGATGGAGAGAGATGAAGAACCCAGAGACTTCGTGAGATTTAGGGTTCAAGAGCGCCGCTTCGGGTTATGAGAGCACATAGAGGGAGAGAGAGATGGAGACAATAAAAGGAGAGCAGAGAGTTAATGTGAGTCGGTGAGGTGGGTGGGCGTGGGTAGTTTAATGGGTTATTAGGTGTTAGGTGGGTAATAATTGAGGAGTAGAGGGTGTAATTGTTTATGTTTTCATGAGGGTATTTTGGGCAAATAAAATGGACTAAAATAGAAAAAAACAAAAATATACACATTTTTTAAGGACACCATAAAAGGAATACTAACACTTCTTTGAGGGACGGAGGGAGTAGTAAGTAAGACCACTTTTCTCAGAAAACCATACATGTACGGTGTACCGATGTACGTACTCCTCAGGCCATGTTTATTGGAGAGACTTATATGGGGTTTTTAGAATTTATTTGATTAAAAAAACAAAAAAAAACTCATGAGACTCCCTCAAGAGTCCCAAGAAAATGGGATTTCAAGGGACTCTCCATGAGGGTCTCATGGCTCAGTGCGCCACGCGATGTGCGACACGTGGCGCGCATCGACAGTCAATATTTATTCTTGGTTATTGAATAATTATTATTTTTTTAAAATGAAATATTTCAAAATCGGTAAGTTTAAAAAAAATAAAAAAATTATCATTATTCTAGTTTCATTTTTCTCTATCCACAGACACCCATTTTGGATATATTTGATAGTTTTTATTTTTTTTTATCATTAAGTGAAAACAAATATATTATTATTATTATTTATGTTGATTTAAAATAAAATAAATACCAATTTATGTTGCTTTTGTCATGAATTTTCTTTAATTTTTAATAATATTTTTTATAGTTTAATATATGGTTGATGAGACTCTATTGAGTCTCACTAATAAATTGAATTTTTTTTATGAGTCTCTTGAATCAGAAAAAGAAAGTAAAAGCCCCTAAAAGAGTCTCACCAATAAACATGTCCTTTTAATACATCAGTTTTTAAATAACCTTGTTCCTAATTACTCCCTTCGTTTAGTTTTAATTGACGTTCTAGCAAATTTCAGACAAAATAAGGAACCAATTTTTTTTCCGAGATTACCCTTATGATTAGTGATTAATTACTGATTTATTATTGATCATAAAATCTAACAAAAAAATTAAAGAAAATCAGAAAATCAAAAGCTAATCTCATCCGCTTATTGGGAAAGAAAATTTTGAATTACCAAAACAAAGATTCAGAATTGCCACAAAGATTCAGAAAATCAAATGCTTTATTATTAATCATGGGAAAGCAGTTAATAAATAATTGAGAAACCAAAAAATAAAAATAAAAGAATCACTAACATGATGGCAAATCTGGAAAAAATTGATAAAATAGTCTAAAATGACAATTAAAACTTACCAAAGACTTAAGCCTAGAATGTCAATTAAAACTAAACGAAGGGAGTAGCTATTTCTAGATCCCCGCTCGTTCCGTCATCGTATAGATCGGTTATATTTTTGTGGAGTTTTAAAGTTAGATGAATTTCTTAACTGTACCAATAAATTTTTCCTTCAACAGTACTGTCACTAAACCTCAAATCGGTTTGCATAAGATCTCACAGACAAGATGGACAATTTATCTAAAGAAATATTGTTTCTTCCATGTATAAAATTTTCTAGACGGATGGACTGCGAATCTTAGAATAAACAAACAGTTGCGGTGCATATATATGATGGAAACTACAGTTTGTCAGTTGTACATGCAACAAACATGAAACAATCGTATAATTTATAAGTTAGTTTGACTATATCCTTCTATTTATATTATTTAATTTTGACAGTATCCTATATATCATCAACTTCCATATATTTTGTCAAACGTAATAAAGTCGATCTTTCCCAATTACATAAGACCTGACATATATTATAGTTTTTTTTTCTAGTGTGTGCCATGAGCACACTCTAAGAACTCTTTTTTTGAAAATTATTTAGTTAATCACTAGTTTAATCTTGTTTACTAAGGGTTTATCAATTTTCTATTAGGGAATATTTTAAAGATAAATTTCCTATTTAAGCTTGTTAGCATGTGCCCATGGGCACACACTAGAAAAACCGTATATTATATGGCAGTTTTTTTGTATACTACAAAAATTATCTTTGTACACTACACTTTGAAACGCAAAAAATTTGCATAAGTTATATACCCGCGTTTGAGTCTAAATTGTACCCAGAAACTGAGTTTTTGTAATAGAACGAAACACAGATATTTTGCTTTTAGTTTTTTTTTTTTGAAAGCAAAACGCAGGATCCTTGCTTAAGCAAGGATCTTGCGTTTCACTAAATTTTTTTCTTCCAAAATTGCACTTTTTTCCATAATCATGTAGAGAATTTCAATACGAGTCCGTACATATAAAATTCGTCCAAAACGGATATCGTTTACCCCTCCAAAAGCCCAAAAAACGAAGTCTTCCTACCTTTTTTTTTACAATTCGGTGCCCAACATATAGCGCATTGTAGTGAAATTTTTTGGTATTTTCGGCATTTTTCTACTATAATTTTGTATAAGATTTTAATACGATTATAACTATACGTTAGAACCATAATATATAATTATAGTATATAACTATAGTATATATAACTATAGTATATAACTATACGATATAACTATATCATATAACTAAAGGATATAACCATAGGATATAACTATAAGATATAACTAAATTGGATATAACTATAAGATATAACCATAGTATATAACTATAGGATATAACCATAGTATATAACTAAAGGATATAACTATAATATATAACCATAGTATATAACTATAGGATATAACCATAGTATATAACGTACTAAAGGATATAACCATAGGATATAACTATAGGATATAACCATAAGATATAACCAAATTGGATATAACTATAAGATATAACCATAGTATATAATTATAGGATATAACGATATAATATAACCTAATTGGATATAACTATAAGATATAACCATAGTATATAACTATATGATATAACCATAAGATATAACCAAATTGGATATAACTATAAGATATAACCATAGTATATAACTATAGGATATAACCATAAGATATAACCAAATTGGATATAACTATAAGATATAACCATAGTATATAACTATAGGATATAACCATAGTATATAACTAAAGGATATAACTATAGAATATAACCATAAGATATAACCAAATTGGATATAACTATAAGATATAATCATAATATATAATTATATGATATAACGATATGATATAGTCAAATTGGATATAACTATAAAATATAACCATAGTATATAATTATAAGATATAACGATATGAAGTAACCAAATTGTATATAACTATAAGATATAACCATAGTATATAACTATAGGATATAACCATAGTATATAACTAAAGGATATAACTATAATATATAACCATAGTATATAACTATAGGATATAACCATAGTATTATTAGTATATAACTAAAGGATATAACTATAGGATATAACCATAATATATAACCAAATTGGATATAACTATAAGATATAATCATAATATATAATTATATGATATAACGATATGATATAATCAAATTGGATATAACTATAAGATATAACCATAGTATATAATTATAGGATATAACGATACGATTTAACCAAATTGGATATAACTATAAGATATAACCATAGTATATAACTATAGGATATAACCATAAGATATAACCAAATTGGATATAACTATAAGATATAATCATAATATATAACTATATACTATGGTTATATCGTATAGTTATATACTATTGTTATATCGTATAGTTATATATATATACTATTGCTATATCGTTCATTTATATACTATAGTTATATACCATGGTTATATCGTATAGTTATATACTATAATTATATATTATGGTTCTAACGTACTATGGTTATATACAAATTTTATATCGTATAGTTATATACTATAGTTATATACTATTGTTATATCGTATAGTTATATACTATGGTTATATACTATAATTATATATTATGGTTCTAACGAATAGTTATATACTATGGTTATATCGTATAGTTATATACTATAGTTATATACTATTGTTATATCGTATTGTTATATACTATAGTTATATGCTATTGTTATATCGTATAGTTATATACTATTGTTATATTGTATAGTTATATACTATTGCTATATACTATATTATATACTATAATTATATATTATGGTTCTAACGTATAGTTATATACTCGTATTGAAATCTTATACAAAATTATAGTAGAAAAATGCCGAAAATACCAAAAATTTTCACTACAATGCGCTATATGCTGGACACTAAATTGAAGGAAAAAAGGGTAGAAAGACTTCGTTTTTTGGGCTTTTGAAGGGACAAACGATTTCCGTTTTGGACGAATTTTAGATGTACGGACTCGTATTGAAATTCTATACATGATTATGGGAAAAAATGTAATATCCCTAAATTTTTAGTAAGGTTATTTGAGTAATTTTTCTCAACCTTCACTAATTAATTATTTCGCTTTCTATGGAGTTTGGATTTTCTGAAATATCCATGATATCCATAATAATTCCCTAAGTGGTATAATATACATTCAATTTATTTTCGGGATTTAGAATATTTGTTTAGAGACAAACAGATAATTTCCGGGTTAAATGCTCATTCCCATTTTAATATCTAAACCCCTACTACTCCTTGTCTCCCCTGCATGCTCCTCGAGCCTTGTGCTGCCGAAGTAGCCTCGCCGAAAGCAGCTCCCGAAATTGCGCCGGTGGCTGTCAGTGGCTCGAGCCCTGTGTTGGTCGGGGGAGCTGCCCTTCTCCTTGGCCTTTATAAGAAGCCAGATGAAGAGTTGAGGGGCACCTCATCTCTCCCGACTCACTCCTCTTGCTCTCGTCTTTCTCTCAGTCACTCCCTCTGGCATTGCTCCCACCGTCGAGCTTATATTCAACCGCAAAATACCCATTTTTGAGCCCTCCAATTTAAAATCAAACCACACGACCCTTTTCCTTGTACTTGGATTAGTAGGAATCGATTCTTGAATCATCCCAAAACGACATCGAATCGACTCCGAACACGCCATGTGTGCGTAGAAAATCAAGAAAACCCCACCACTTTGGGGAGGTTTTCCAACGTACGTGTGAATGCTCGGTCGTTTCGACCCGGCTACGGTGAAACCTTGAAACACCACGAACCCAATGCCACTGACCCCGTTCAAATTGGTTGTCGTTTAGGCCTCCAACGGGCCACTCAAAGTAAGCTCCGCCGCTTGCTCGCCCCATCATCGTCTCCCCTGTTGAGATTCCCCCGATGTCGTCGCCCCGCAGCTGGTGTCCGCTGAGCTGCGTGGTGCTGCTCCTCCCTTCTGCCACTGTTGGGCTCCCTCCGAACTCGCCTCTCGTCTCTCCCGGCGTCGACGTGAAGCCGGCGAGCCACTGTTGAAGGTGGCCTTCGTCTCCGGTGCGTGTTGGTGGCGGTCGTGCTGGTGCTGCTGGCGCATCGTGGTGGTGGTTGCAGCCCGACTGCGTTGTTGTGGTGGATGCGGTGCCGCGTGTTGGTTGTTGTCGTTGTTGCTCTGTTATTGTTGTGAATGGTTGAAGATTGATGGTGATGAACAGTGTTGGTGGGTCCCCTCCCTTGTTTTAATTGTTGTTGGGTCGTGAGGCTCAAAACCCTTTCAGTCCAATTTCGACCCGAAATCATTCGAGCGGTATAATTTCGATACCCTTTCTTCCGTATTTTTCTTTAGGAAAATTTAATAAATATTTTATGATTTAATATCATAAATATTTATTAAATATAATTCCTTAAATTTGTCTAGTCAACTTAATTGATATTAATTAATATGTCATATGCCGGATCGCGTGTGGACCCGTAATCTGTCAGAGCTATACGCGTGTCGAGCCCGGAATTTCGTCGTCGTTAGGCTTCGTTCAAACTCTGCGGATTCAGGCAAGTGGCGGTTCGCTCTTGCTCATCGTTCCATATTTACATTAATTATCAGCTGTTTATCTGAGTAATTAATTTGGAATGATTATCTGTGTTTGTTTGGAAAAGGTTTTATAAACTGTTTTGGAAAATCATTTAATAGGTTGTATATCTGCTAGAACGACGCTATTATCTGTGATCGCCTTCCGGGCATTTATGTGGATTAATAGGAAAACTAATCCAAGTAAGGATTAGCTGTTTCTATTATCTCTTTGTTTAAGTCGTTTGCCTCGATGGCTTTAATGTGAATAATTGTTGTGTTAGACTGTTTAGTTAACACGAGTGTTCGTAGGAACGCTAATCCAAGTAAGGATTAGTGGTTTCTTTATAATTTAATATTCGTGGGAATGCTAATCCAAGTAAGGATTTGTCGTTTCTTTAAATCATAATATTCCTCGGGGTTATTGCCGAATAATTTAAGGGTCATGACCTATGCTTCTTATCCACATGTAAGGATCTGAAGTGTTTTAAGCGCCTTGCTAGCGCCGTTGGATGAGCTTAATTGCAGTCCTGTGTTTTAAGCACTTAGCTAGTGCATTGGGGTGGACGTAACTGTCACCCTGTAAAATAAATTGTAAGCGCTGTGGCAGTGCAATCAGGGTGAACGTAAGATCACCCGGTGTCATCATAACTTCCGTGTTCTCGGAATAATATTAAAAGCCTCAACACTGTGTGTGTGTGTGTTGTAATTTAATAAGATAAGTGTTGTTAAGCACATAATTAAACTGTAAGCACTGTAGTGCAATCAGGGTGAACGTAAGGTCACCCGGTGTATTAATAACGCCGTTGTTACTCGGCATAATAATGTTAAGTCCCGCATGTGTGTTGTGTGTGTTTTAATTTGGGTTGACGTAATTGTCACCCTGTGATTTAAGCCTTGTTGTCGCTCTTAATAACATTAACGTGTTTCAGTAATGTGTGTTTTGTAATTAAATAAGATATGTGCCCGAGTGCACATGATTAATAAACCTTTGGCGAGTAGTGCAGCTAGGAAAACTCGTCTTGACTTTGATCATAGTACGTTCTCTTTCCAATCTGGATTCGCTGTAGGCGATGAGGTTGGTCGTGAACCAAAGCATCTCAGTCAACTTTTAAATCATTGTTGTTTGATTCTGTTAAACATTCCAGATTTGTCATATTTCCTTAAAGACTCAATCTCTTGGAGTCTCTTTTCGAGTCGATTTCTGTGAAGATGAAGTCTTCCAGAATCTTCTCTCATGCATACCTCTTGTTGTTATTCCGTGAAAGTGCCGGGTTATGTATCGTCCATTCGGTTATTATTCGAGGGACAATGATAGTAAACGGTTACGATCACTCGAACCACTCTGCTTTTTACCCTTGCTAGTCTATTCAAGTAGACTAACCCATGAACATTGTTCTCCGCATGTGGGCTGGTGTCATCCGTTCGATTCGGCACATCAGATGGAGTGTAGATGAGAAGACTAGAAGGACTATGGAGTCGACGGTGGGTTTTCCGACGTTTTTAATAATTTCTTTAATCAGGTTGAGATCCTTGGGCAGGTGATCATTACGATCACAACCCTTTTTGTAATATCTTTTAAAAAGTCTTCCGCTGTACCTTGTTTAAGATTTTCGTTGTAATTTATTTAAACTCTGTGTTTGTCCTATTCGGGATTAGGATGTAATCCCGGGACTCGTGTTTTATATGAATAAGGTTATCATTTTGTATCATTGTATTTAATGATTTGTATTTAAACGGTAAAGCCTTGGGTGATCTCGGTAAGGAACACTGGGGTCATTGGCGGTAATACCTTTCCAAAATGGTTAAGTTTTGGGGATATTACAGTTGTGGTATCAGAGCCAAAGGTTGTTTTAAAACGGGTTTGGGATTTTTATAAATCATTTATCCGTTTTTGAAAATGCTTTAAGAAGGGCTTTGAAATTTTTTTTTTCAAAGTGAAAAGAGTTTGAAAACACCGTTCATAGTCCTGTCTTCTATATGGTCTGATATAGTAAGTTTGCTTCTATATCTAGAAAGACTAATTCATTCCCCGTTACCCCGTATGATATGGGTGCATTCTATTCTCTTCAGAGGAACCGGGAGAAGCCAAGGTGGTTTTGCTATACCCAATAAGGCTTGAATTCTCAGTTCTCTCATTTTGAGTTAAGGTTGTAGAACCTAGTAACTCGGTTTGAGTTCATCAATAGAAATTACCAAGTTGATCTATTCTAAGTTGATTTTATTACAATAAGTATATCAGAAGATACTAACGTGATAAAATCCTTGGAATTTGATCGGTAAACAGATGGTGAACACAAGGAACGTTATCCGTGCTGGTGCTGGGCCGAGTAATGACCCTAGACCAAATGCAAGGAATGTTGCAGACTCAACAGGAGAGCGTGAGTCTGTCTTTAACAATAACCAGGGAGGCAATGGCCAAGCTCAGGCCAACGCTCCGATGATGTTTGATGCTGCAGCAGTGGAGGCAATTCGAGGAATTGTCATGCAGGCAATCACAGATGTTATGCGACCAGTTGCACCACAAGTACAAGGTGGTCCAGTTCCTCAGGCTATTCCTGAAGTTGAGGAGTCAGTGGAGCAAGTACCTCAGATCAATGTTGTCAGAAACAGAGGAACTTACGGGCAAGCGTTAAAAGCCGTGAGTTCAATGAGGCCTGACAGCTATGACGGTACTGGAGAACCGGTCAGGGTGACCTATTGGTTCTCGCATATGGAGCGTTTGCTCCGGAACATTAATTGCACTAAGGCTGGAAAAGTGCACATCGCCTCTCTTCAACTCAAGGATGTGGCTAGCGAATGGTGGGAGACCACCGGTCTGGCTGATCATCCCGAGCTGAATTGGAGCATGTTCAAAACAAAGATGACTGACCGTTTCTTTTCCCGTGCTATGAGGGAGGAGAAGCATAAGGAATTTCTGTACCCGCAGACTGATGGGTTAAAGGTGACTGAGCTCGCAGCTAAGTTCAATCACTTGATGCAGTACGCTGGACCTGAGGTGTCAACCGAGGAGCAAAAGATCTGGTACTTCCATGGATGGATGAATCCAGAGATCAAGCCTCTAATGATACGTCATGGTTGTTCTACGTTAGAACAATATGTTGATGCAGCCTACAAGACGGAAGTCACATTGGAGGAATCTGCCCTTAAGAGGGAAAAACAAGTTAAGGGAAAGGGTGGGCAACAGGATCGCCAGGTTGGTTCATTCAAACGACCGGCATCGCCTACCAAGTTTGAAAGGTCTGGTCGTGCTAAGACCGAGACAACTCAGTCAGACTCTGCCAGAGGCTCAGGTTGGAGCAGCAGAGCAATTCAGTGCCACAATTGTGGTGAAGTGGGGCATAAAAGTTTTGTTTGCCAAAAGGACAAGAGGATGTGTCATAATTGTGGAAGGGAAGGCCACATAAAAACATACTGCAGACTGAAGGGTCAGGGACCAATGCAGTCTTATCAGGCGTCAAATGTTGGAGGTGGACAGAACCCAAGGCCAGTGGTATCCACTCCTGAGCAGTCTATGGCTCGTAATAAAGGCAAAGCGCCTATGGGGTCTTCAGGCCAAGGGCAACGACTCTTCATAATGAGTCAAGCCAACGGAGAAGAACCCTGATCCATTAAGTTGTATTTGTGTTAAGTCTTTCTTTAAGATTAAGGAATAACGACGTGTGTCGGTAATCTCCGTGGTATTAAGATCTGCCTGATCGACTTTTGTCAATTAATGTAATGTTTGTATGTTAATGAAGTGTTTCCGTGTTTTGGAAAATTTCAGCATGTGTTATCATTGCGAATTAGTTGTTCATACGAAACCTCGTAAGTGTCGAGAACAGCTTATGCCAAGTAAGGATAAGGACTGTCGGACTTATGGTGGTGAAGTTTTGTGGACAACTTAGATGTTCGTTCCCTATGTGGTTAATCCCAGGGTCGACTTTGTTGTTTAAATCTAAATCCACTCCTAAGATTCTTCTTCATACATAGAGTATGTCATCTACAAGGCTAGGTGCAACTCTTTGAGGAAGATTAAGTTGTGGAGTTGTTATGCTAAGAAGAAAGGTTGAAGTTAAGGATATGTTGATGATCCCGATGTATTAAAGATTCAGTAAGGAAAATTGTCTATATACATCTAAGGAGTACTGTGGTAAGCGTTATCTCATACGCTGAGTTCTTCCGAGATTTCTTAAGGAAAGGGAATGAACTTGTAGAGTTTTGTTCGGAGAGATCAAGAGCTATCTCTCATGCGTGAGTTTGTGTCATAAGCTTTGAGACGGATGAATCATTTTCAGAATGATATCCTAAGGAATTAAGAGTAATATCTCATGTGATCCATTTCAAGGATGAAGTGATTAAGGATATTAAGTTCAGTTGGTAAGTTTGTTGCTGAGGTAGGTTCCTCTTTGGCTTGTTGCAAGTTTCGGGGTCGAAACTTTTCTTAAGGGGGTAGTAATGTAATATCCCTAAATTTTTAGTAAGGTTATTTAAAAAAAATTTCTCAACCTTCACTAATTAATTATTTCGCTTTCTGTGGAGTTTGGATTTTCTGAAATATCCATGATATCCATAATAATTCCCTGAGTGGTATAATATACATTCAATTTATTTTCGGGATTTAGAATATTTGTTTAGAGACAAACAGATAATTTCCGGGTTAAATGCCCATCCCCATTTTAATATCTAAACCCCTACTACTCCTTGTCTCCCCTGCATGCTCCTCGAGCCTTGTGCTGCCGAAGTAGCCTCGCCGAAAGCAGCTCCCGAAATTGCGCCGGTGGCTGTCAGTGGCTCGAGCCCTGTGTTGGTCGGGGGAGCTGCCCTTCTCCTTGGCCTTTATAAGAAGCCAGATGAAGAGTTGAGGGGCACCTCATCTCTCCCGCCTCACTCCTCTTGCTCTCGTCTTTCTCTCAGTCACTCCCTCTGGCATTGCTCCCACCGTCGAGCTTATATTCAATCGCAAAATACCCATTTTTGAGCCCTCCAATTTAAAATCAAACCACACGACCCTTTTCCTTGTACTTGGATTAGTAGGAATCGATTCTTGAATCATCCCGAACCATCTCAAAACGACATCGAATCGACTCCGAACACGCCATGTGTGCGCAGAAAATCAAGAAAACCCTACCACTTTGGGGAGGTTTTCCAACGTACGTGTGAATGCTCGGTCGTTTCGACCCGGCTACGGTGAAACCTTGAAACACCACGAACCCAATGCCACTGACCCCGTTCAAATTGGTTGTCATTTAGGCCTCCAACGGGCCACTCAAAGTAAGCTCCGCCGCTTGCTCGCCCCATCATCGTCTCCCCTGTTGAGATTCCCCCGATGTCGTCGCCCCGCTGCTGGTGTCCGCTGAGCTGCGTGGTGCTGCTCCTCCCTTCTGCCACTGCTGGGCTCCCTCCGAACTCGCCTCTCGTCTCTCCCGGCATCGACGTGAAGCCGGCGAGCCACTGTTGAAGGTGGCCTTCGTCTCCGGTGCATGTTGGTGGCGGTCGTGCTGGTGCTGCTGGCGCATCGTGGTGGTGGTTGCAGCCCGGCTGCGTTGTTGTGGTGGCTGCGGTGCCGCGTGTTGGTTGTTGTCGTTGTTGCTCTGTTATTGTTGTGAATGGTTGAAGATTGATGGTGATGAACAGTGTTGGTGGGTCCCCTCCCTTGTTTTAATTGTTGTTGGGTCGTGAGGCTCAAAACCCTTTCAGTCCAATTTCGACCCGAAATCATTCGAGCGGTATAATTTCGATACCCTTTCGTCCGTATTTTTCTTTAGGAAAATTTAATAAATATTTTATGATTTAATATCATAAATATTTATTAAATATAATTCCTTAAATTTGTCTAGTCAAATTAATTGATATTAATTAATATGTCATATGCCGGATCGCGTGTGGACCCGTAATCTGTCAGAGCTATACGCGTGTCGAGCCCGGAATTTCGTCGTCGTTAGGCTTCGTTCAAACTCTGCAGATTCAGGCAAGTGGCGGTTCGCTCTTGCTCATCGTTCCATATTTACATTAATTATCAGCTGTTTATCTGAGTAATTAATTTGGAATGATTATCCGTGTTTGTTTGGAAAAGGTTTTATAAACTGTTTTGGAAAATCATTTAATAGGTTGTATATCTGCTAGAACGGCGCTATTATCTGTGATCGCCTTCCAGGCATTTATGTGGATTAATAGGAAAACTAATCCAAGTAAGGATTAGCTGTTTCTATTATCTCTTTGTTTAAGTCGTTTGCCTCGATGGCTTTAATGTGAATAATTGTTGTGTTAGACTGTTTAGTTAACACGAGTGTTCGTAGGAACGCTAATCCAAGTAAGGATTAGTGGTTTCTTTATAATTTAATATTCGTGGGAACGCTAATCCAAGTAAGGATTTGTCGTTTCTTTAAATCATAATATTCCTCGGGGTTATTGCCGAATAATTTAAGGGTCATGACCTATGCTTCTTATCCACATGTAAGGATCTGAAGTGTTTTAAGCGCCTTGCTAGCGCCGTTGGATGAGCTTAATTGCAGTCCTGTGTTTTAAGCACTTAGCTAGTGCATTGGGGTGGACGTAACTGTCACCCTGTAAAATAAATTGTAAGCGCTGTGGCAGTGCAATCAGGGTGAACGTAAGATCACCCGGTGTCATCATAACTTCCGTGTTCTCGGAATAATATTAAAAGCCTCAACACTGTGTGTGTGTGTTGTAATTTAATAAGATAAGTGATGTTAAACACATAATTAAACTGTAAGCACTGTAGTGCAATCAGGGTGAACGTAAGGTCACCCGGTGTATTAATAACGCCGTTGTTACTCGGCATAATAATGTTAAGTCCCGCGTGTGTGTTTTAATTTGGGTTGACGTAATTGTCACCTTGTGATTTAAGCCTTGTTGTCGCTCTTAATAACATTAACATGTTTCAGTAATGTGTGTTTTGTAATTAAATAAGATATGTGCCCGAGTGCACATGATTAATAAACCTTTGGCGAGTAGTGCAGCTAGAAAAACTCGTCTTGACTTTGATCATAGTACGTTCTCTTTCCAATCTGGATTCGCTGTAGGCGATGAGGTTGGTCGTGAACCAAAGCATCTCAGTCAACTTTTAAATCATTGTTGTTTGATTCTGTTAAACATTCCAGATTTGTCATATTTCCTTAAAGACTCAATCTCTTGGAGTCTCTTTTCGAGTCGATTTCTGTGAAGATGAAGTCTTCCAGAATCTTCTCTCATGCATACCTCTTGTTGTTATTCCGTGAAAGTGCCGGGTTATGTATCGTCCCTTCGGTTATTATTCGAGGGACAATGATAGTAAACGGTTACGATCACTCGAACCACTCTGCTTTTTACCCTTGCTAGTCTATTCAAGTAGACTAACCCACGAACATTGTTCTCCGCATGTGGGCTGGTGTCATCCGTTCGATTCGGCACATCAGATGGAGTGTAGATGAGAAGACTAGAAGGACTATGGAGTCGACGGTGGGTTTTCCGACGTTTTTAATAATTTCTTTAATCAGGTTGAGATCCTTGGACAGGTGATCATTACGATCACAACCCTTTTTGTAATATCTTTTAAAAAGTCTTCCGCTGTACCTTGTTTAAGATTTTCGTTGTAATTTATTTAAACTCTGTGTTTGTCCTATTCGGGATTGGGATGTAATTCCGGGACTCGTGTTTTATATGAATAAGGTTATCATTTTGTATCATTGTATTTAATGGTTTGTATTTAAACGGTAAAGCCTTGGGTGATCTCGGTAAGGAACACTGGGGTCACTGGCGGTAATACCTTTCCAAAAGGGTTAAGTTTTGGGGGTGTTACAAAAAAAGTGCAATTTTGAAAATAAAATAAAATAGTGAAACGCAAGATCCTTGCTTAAGCAAGGATTCTGCGTTTCGCTTTCAAAAAAACAAACTGAAACGCAGGTATATAGCTTAAGCAAAATTTTTGCGTTTCAAAGTGTAGTGTACAAAGACAATTTTTGTAGTGTATAAAGAGCCTTCGTATTATATACTATCTTCCAGTACATAAAGATTAAAGAAAAGTATAGTTGTTTAATTAAGGTATACCATCCAGGTTAAATAGTCTACTTTTTTTGGGTCGAAGGTTAAATAGTCTACTTTTCGGTACAACAACAAGCTTAGGGAATAGAGAAAACATTTTCGAAAGACCCGGAAAAAAATAGAGTTAAATTCAAGGAATAAAAAAATACCATAGTAAAACGGGTAGAATGTTCGCATCCGGATTTTCTGGTGACACACCTGTTTTTGTTTTTTAAATAAAAAAAAACAATTCTTTGGGTGCAACCAGGGTGCGCCCAAGTGAAAGAACCGGGTTTAAAAAAAAACCCGGTTCATGGCCAATTTTTTTTTTTTTTTTTTTAAAATCTGGTTCACCTTGGGCGCATCCACGTTGCGCCCAGAAGGGATTTTTTTTTTTTAAAAAAAAAAATGGGCGCAACGTGGATGCGCCCAAGGGGTTTCTATTATTTTTTAGAGTTTGTGATTTAGGGTTTTTGGACACAACCAGGTTGCGCCCAAGGGGTTTTTAGTGTGTTTTAGGGTTTGGGGTTTTCGTCCATTCGAGTACAAACCCCTAAACCCCACACACCCTTTGGGCGTAACTAGATTGCGTCTAGAATTATGGGCGCAACTAGATTGCGTCTAGAATTATGGGCGCAACTAGGTTGCGCCCAAGGGGTTTGTAGCGTTTTTTAGGGTTTAGGGTTAGGTCTTGGGGTTTAGGGTTAAGTCTTGGTGTTTGGGGTTTATGGTTATATTATATAGTTATATACTATGCTTATATCATATAGTTATATACAATAATTATATCTTATACTTATATGACTTATATCCAATTTGGTTATATCATATCGTTATATTCTATAGTTATATACAATGATTATATGTTATAGTTATATCCAATTTGGTTATATCATATCGTTATATTCTATAGTTATATAAAATGATTATATGTTATAGTTATATCCAATTTGGTTATATCATATCGTTATATCCTATAGTTATATACCATGATTATATGTTATCGTTATATCCAATTTGGTTATATCATATCGTTATATCCTATAGTTATATATCATGATTATATGTTATCGTTATATCCAATTTGGTTATATCATATCGTTATATCCAATTTGGTTATATCATATCGTTATATCCTATAGTTATATATTATGATTATATCATTTGAAAATCACATATAACTATGGTTATATCCAATTTGGTTATGTCTTATGGTCATATACTACGGTTATATTCTATAGTTATATACTATGATTATATCTTATACTTATATGACTTATATCCAATTTGGTTATATCATATCGTTATATTCTATAGTTATATACCATGATTATATGTTATAGTTATATCCAATTTGGTTATATCATATCGTTATATCCTATAGTTATATACCATGATTATATGTTATAGTTATATCCAAGTTGGTTATATTATATCGTTATATCCTATAGTTATATACTATGATTATATCCTTTGAAAATCACATATAAATATGGTTATATCCAATTTGGTTGTGTCTTATGGTCATATACTACGGTTATATTCTATAGTTATATACTATGGGTATATCTTACGGTTATATTTCATAGTTATAGATTATGATTATATCTTATATTACATCATATAGATATACTATGGTTATATCATATAGTTCTATATAATGAATATATGTTATAGTTATATGTCTTATATCAAATTTGGTTATATCATATCGTTATATTATATAGTTATATATTATGATTATATCTTATGGTTATATTATATAGTTATATACTATGGTTATATCCTATATTATATTCTAAAGTTATATACTATGGTTATATCTTATAATTATATACTATGATTATATCTTATAGTTATATAGTATGCTTAATCATATATTATATCATATAGTTATATACTATGGTTATATCATATACTTATATAATATGACTATATCTTATAGTTATATGTGATTTGGTTATATCCTTATAGCTATATCCAATTTGACTATATCCTTATGATTATATTATATAGTAATAACAAAATTGGATATAACTATATGATATAACTATAAGATATAATCATAGCATATAACTATATGATATAACCATAGTATATAAATATAGAATATAATCATGAGATATAACCAAATTGTATATAACTATAAGATATAATCATAGTATATAACTATATGATATAACCATAGATATAACTATAAGATATAATCATAGTATATAACCATAGTAATAACCAAATTGGATATAACTACAAGACATCCAAATTGGATATAAACAAATTTGGGCGCAACCACGATGCGCCCAGGTGTGTTTTTTTTTTTTCGGGGAAAAAAAACACGTGGGCGCATCGTGGTTGCTTCCAAGATCAACCGGTTCAGACCCAAACCGGTTCAATAATCTTTAAAAAATTATTTTTCAAAATAAAAATAATCCACCCAGACCTTGGGCGCACCCTGGTTGCGCCCAAGGAATTGTTTTTTTTTTATAAAAAAAAAAACCAGTTTGGGCGCATCACAAATGCGCCCAAACTGGGGTGCGCCGCAATTTCTTGCGGGTGCAAACAATAATCCCCTAGTAAAAACAAATACACATATGTAGGCGAACTAAGAAAACAACAAAAGCAAATACACAAGACACACTAAAGCCCTAAAAACCCTTAGACTAAGACCCTATAGTACTATGCCACCAGCCAATCCACACCTTTAGGCCCTAGGGCCTAAAATTAGTTCCTAAACACTAGACAACATTATACACTCTCCTAATGGAAAAACTTTATTTTTCCATCGGAAACAAATCGCCCTAGCAACTCTTTCAGGTATTCAGTTTGCTACTAAGCATAATATTACACAATTAATTATCGAATGAGATAATTTGTTGGTAGACCTGAGCAAACGCGGGTTGGCCCGCCCGGCCCGGCCCGCCCGACAAATAATATGGGCCTGGACAAGGATTCTAGCCCGAACGGGCCGTTGGCCCGACCGGGTAAGCGGGCCGGGCCCGGTTACATGTTCAGGCCCGTACGGGCCGCTTGGCCCGGCCCGCTCGACCTGGCCCGCATACTATTGTTAATTAATATAAAAATATATAAAATACAAAAATCCTAATCTAAAATTACTTACCTTTTTTTATTAATAGTATTAAATAATTAGTTTGGAGAATAAAAAAATCAAAAATATACTTGAGAATGACCAACCGGCCGCCCGCGGGCCGGCCCGACCCAGAATTACGGGCGGGTCCGGTTAAGGATTCTGGCCCGAATAACGGGCCGGGCCCGGACCCGACCCGCTTAAACGGATCGTGAAAATGGGTCCGGCCCGGACCCGTATTTGATCAGGTCTATTTGTTGGTCATTAATTTTATTCGACGCACCTGGAAAATTTCATGGGAAATCCATTCCATTATTATGGATATTTTTGCTCTTTTGTCTTCCTTTTCTTCTTCGCAAGTTTTCCACTGGTTTCGAGAAGCTAACCGGGCAGCCGATTTCCTGGCCACACATCCCATCCCGCTACACACACTTCAACAATTCCAACGCATTCTGTGTCCCACCGATGACCATCACCATACTCGTTCGATTACTGGTGACAGATATGAGTTCTTACAATTGAACTCTACTTTTAATTCTTTTGGAACTCAATTTGTAAAGATCATACACTCGGATAAGCTAGGGTAGCCATCAGTTTAGGTGGGCCCTAATGTTTGCCTTGTATAAAAAAAACATTATATATACACTCTCCATACTCGAGTTTTCTTCCTTCACATGATCCTATCATGAGCCATATTTTCTCTGAGAGTCAAAAGGGTGATGTCATACTTCCTTCCATCTCTTCCCGGGTCGACCTTGGCCTCGACAAGAGTCAGCGCGCGGTTACCAAACCCTCACACGTGTGTATTGGGACGTTGGTTGCCTCCTTTGAAAGTGACTGAACCATCGCAGTCGTAATGCACAGAACTTATCGCTAATTTTGGTCACTCTGACTTTGTTGTTGATGACTTCATTTCTGATATTGCCCAACTTAGTGTGTCCGCACATCCATCAGCCTTTGTTCCTGGTTCTTTGTAATCGGCTAACACTCTACACCGTACAACAATCTGTTCGAGATTTTCCAATTCTTGGCAAAATCAAAAATCTGTCGCAATCGCCGTGGTCACTGAATATTTTGTGCTCCTTACTAATTTCACATTCAAGAAGTGTCTTTACTTGTTCAAGGAGTATGCTATCAATGTGATCTCAGATTCCTTGACCAACACCTTCATTCCTTCTAACAGTTCAGTTGTATTTGTCAATGCAATTGAAGTCGTCTCTGTGTCTAATTTGTTACTCCCTAATCAGGCAATTCCAATTGCAGTTACATTCACGGACCCTCTTTGCATGCTTTCAAGACCATTTACTAGTTGGATATTGATGTGACCCTGCCCTCCAGGTCAGCTACAGAGGAGGAAGACGCCATAAGACATCCGCCTTGAGACTCCTCTACAGCTACATCTACCCCCGAGCTAGATTTAGGGGACTTGCTATTTCTAGTTCTTACGATTGCGAGACATTACTTCCTTAGTACTTTCTATTTACAGTTATTTCTATTTTTAGTAGCTGCTAGTTCTGGGTGGTTTCCATTTATGTTAAATGGGCCGCCAGAGTTAGTAACTAGAGAGTCTGGCCCATTAGGGCAACTCTCTAGTATAAATAGGAACTCTTGTCTTCCCTTTCAGTGAACGTCGAAATAGAGCTTGTTTTCCAGTCGAGTAATCTCTTGCAAACCCGGGCCCTGACGTCAACAATCCTTGCGTTTCTAGTTGAACTATCCTGGCGCATCGATTCCGTTAACGCGTTTCTAGTGAATTATCCTGGCGTGTTAATTCGGTTACTACCTATCCGGTTACTATCCGCAATCCCGAGACAAGAACTAACCCTAGTTCTCGTCTCTCTCCAAACACAAACCCTAGGGCTGCTGCCGCCCCCTCCACTCCTCATTCCGCTGCCCCCTTCGTCGCCACCGCACCACCACCACAACCTCCCTTCCGCCGCACCACCACCAGCCGCCGCCGGTCACCCCCCAGCCGCCGGTCATCATTTCGACCACCCCACAATCCATCTTCTCCTTGCTTCCGCCAATCTATCCTTTCCGAAGAGTTGCCTGCGCCCCAATACGCATTCACCGGATCCTTGACAACGAATCGTGGTCTTTCCTCGAACAAGGTCACATCAACTGGAATCAGAGCCTTCGAATCGCGTAAGTCATTCCAACTCTTCATTCAAATCACTTCTTCGCTTTCGCAAATCCATTCATGCATATCAAAAAAAAAACGGCGAACCGTTCTACCCAGATTTCGTCAAAAAAAAATTTCTTCATTTCCGCAATTTTCTTACATATGCCTGTAGAGCATCTTGAGACGAGTCCGGGCATATAAAATTCGCCCAAAACAGACATCGTTTGACCCCTCAAAAGGCCAAAATACGAATTATCTACCGCTAAAACCCTAGATTCCGCCGTCAAGCACAGATCCGAACCTTTTCACACAGATTTTCAGGTGTTTTGTTTGGTTTTTGATTGTGTTTATTGTAAATCCACTTGCATATAGGCTTAGATAGTTCATTTGCGACTTTGTTTGCCTTGTTTGCACCACAAATCTACATCTTCTCAATCCTTTCTCTTCAAACTTGAATCATTGATTTTTTTTAATTTCTTGCTGTTGTTCGTACAAAAAAAAAATAGAAATTCAGCAGTTGTTCGCTGAACCAAAAAAAATCAAAAAAAAAATATGAGACCACACAAGCCAAAATAAGGCAAGTGAGTCTTTTCGCAGTGCAAGAAGGTTGAACCCGGTCTTGAATCCGGCACCTTCACATTACCGTCATCACAGTGATTCATTTACCATCTTCTCTATCTCTCACTTTCTGGGTTGCATATCTTGGTTGACTGTGTTGTGATTACTTATGTGCTTATATCCTTGCATATCTACTTTCGACATTTTCTTTGTTGAGCATTGCCTTGATTTTGTTGATTGTTGTGTGAGTTGCCTTAAGCCTGCTCGTAACCGCCCACACGGCCAGCCAGATTAGTTCTCGAGTGATTGTTTGTTGAGTTCGGTACTGCTTACCTATTTGTTGTTTCTCTGTTGCTGTTGTTGTTCGCTTTGATCCTGTGGTTGGCCATTTCTTGCTGTCAGGTACAATGTCAGAAGGTGATACAACACGCAAGATAGGCGCTGAGACTGCTCAACAACAATTGCGCCTAGAGATGCTTGCTAGAGACAAGGCATGGGACGCGCGGATCGCCGAACTCCAGCGTCAAATAGCAGATCTCGTCGCTCGCCAGCAACCGGCCCCAATCACTACGATTGCTTCTGCTCCGGATCAACTCCAGGAAGAGGCGTTAGGCGCCCTAGCCCTGGAAAAGGCAAAGGGTAAAGTTGCAATGCTTTCTTCCACATCGGACACAGGACAGTTGAAACACCTGGCGTCATCGACAACGCAGGACAACGACGGTCTAGACCTTTCCGATGTCCAGCCGACTCCTGCAACTGTCTATCCAGCCGATGTTGATGGCAGTGTGGTCGGGACTGTCGACCACCATGATGACCAGGCATATCGCCTTGCCTTGCTATCTAGACGCGTGCTGAGCGTCACAGAGGGAGCCCTTACAGAGCAACGAGAGAACTTGTTTTACACTCGGTGCCAAGTTCAGGATGCATCTCTGAGTGTGATCATTGATGGGGGGTCGTGCTGCAACCTCATCAATGAGGAGGTTGTGCGCCGTTTCAACCTTTCGACTACACCACAACCCACTCCCTCCGACCTCCAGCGGATCTCTGAAGGGTCAGGTAACACATTTTCTCGCCAGAGTCTTATTTCAATTTCTATTAGTCATTACAACGACATTGTGCACTGCGATGTTACCGCTATGGATGCAACCCATCTGCTTTTGGGTCGTCCATGGCAATATGATCGTCGCGTGCTTCACGACGCGTATTTGAACACTTACATGTTCAAATACCACGGGAAGCGCGTGACTCTCTTACCCATGAGTCCGCAGGGCATTTTACAGGAGCGGGCAGAGTGACAACGCCAAAAGGCTATTGAGTCCACCAGAACTCCGCCTACGACGAAACCCGCCCCGGCGAACGCCAGACGACAACTCAATCGGGCCACCAACCGAGTCGAGGCACCTGCGGGGAACTCGGGCAACAACTCGGCCGGGTCAGCGACCGAGTTGTATTACCTGGGGGAAACTCGGCCAGAAACTCGGCCGAGTTCTGAGCCGGGTCAGCTCACCTGGCCACAACTCGGCCCGACACCCGACCGAGTTATGGACTGAGTCGGGCACAACGTCAGCAACTCGGCCGAGTCAGCTTCCGGGCCTGCATCTTCGCCTTCTGCCTTTTCTGGGCGATCTTCTACGTCTTCAGCTGCGTCTGCATCTACCTTGCGGGGCACATGTGAACCCAGAGTTCTTCTGAAAAACACAGAGACCTCACACCGTCACTTTAAGGCAAGTTTCCATTTGTCCTTGATTGTTCTTTTCCTTGTTCCACTACTATGTCAGAGCCTGCCCTCTCGCCGAGTTTTTTGTCTCTTTTGTAGGACTTGGCGGATATTATGCCGGACAAGCTAAGGACAAGCCTGCAACCAGTGCGTGGTATTGAGCACCGGTTAGACTACATTCCCGACGCTTCTCTACAGCACAAGACGAACATTGATGCTGACACGTTGGCTGAGCACTTTCGGGAGCAGCACAGGAGGACACGCTCTCAGCTGGAGCGACGTGCGCTGAAGTACTCAATCCAGCGGAACAAGGGCAGGCGACGCTTGATCTTCGCCCTAGACGACTTGGTTTGGCTTCACTTGCAGAAGGAGCGATTCCATTTCGTCCACACGTCCGCGCTTGACCAACGGGGTGATGGTCCCTTCAGAGTCGTAATGGCAATTGGCAACAACACCTACCAGCTCAAGCTACCGGACAAATATGGGGTGCATCCGACGTTCAATGTCGTTGACTTAGCACCATATGTTGACCCCGAGTCTGGTAAGCGTGAAGCGGGGACGCTTCACAACCAAGTGGGGGAGGGTGATGTGACCCTGCCCTCCAGGTTAGCTACAGAGGAGGAAGACGCCATAAGACATCCGCCTTGAGACTCCTCTACAGCTACATCTACCCCCGAGCTAGATTTAGGGGACTTGCTATTTCTAGTTCTTACGATTGCGAGACATTACTTCCTTAGTACTTTCTATTTACAGTTATTTCTATTTTTAGTAGCTGCTAGTTCTGGGTGGTTTCCATTTATGTTAAATGGGCCGCCAGAGTTAGTAACTAGAGAGTCTGGCCCATTAGGGCAACTCTCTAGTATAAATAGGAACTCTTGTCTTCCCTTTCAGTGAACGTCGAAATAGAGCTTGTTTTCCAGTCGAGTAATCTCCTGCAAACCTGGGCCCTGACGTCAACAATCCTTGCGTTTCTAGTCGAACTATCCTGGCGCATCGATTCCGTTAACGCATTTCTAGTGAATTATCTTGGCGCATTAACTTGGTTACTACCTATTCAGTTACTATCCGCAATCCCGAGACAAGAACTAACCCTACTTCTCGTCTCTCCCCAAACACAAACCCTAGGGCTGCTGCCGCCCCCTTCACTCCTCATTCCGCTGCCCCCTTCGTCGCCACCGCACCACCACCACAACCTCCATTCCGCCGCACCACCACCAGCCGCCGCCGGTCACCTCCCAGCTGCCGGTCATCATTCCAACCACCCCACAGTCCATCTTCTCCTTGCTTCCGCCAATCTATCATTTTCGAAGAGTTGCATGCGCCCCAATACGCATTCTCCGGATCCTTGACAGCAAATCATGGTCTTTCCTCGGACAAGGTCACATCAGATATGGGAAATTCTTTGTTCACTATTGTGAATATATATATATATAGATCTATGCTCTAGTAAAACATACTCTTATAGTGAAACAGGTGAATGATTCTAGTGCGTTGGATGTTGATGAGATTGACGGACAAGATTTAATGGAGGGAGGTACACAATAATTTAAATAGAAGACACACACTAGATTGCCTAATTTTTTGGGATTTGTTTTCCCCAATTTACTCCATCTCTCTCCAATCCACCGATTCACTTTCCCATTAAATCGTCTCTCCCTTTCTCCTTCCAAAAATCGTACACTCTCTTTCTTCTCTATCTCGCACTCCTCTCTCGTTCGACCGCATCCTCCATTGAAGCGAGAACGAAGCTCCACCTCTGCTCCCTCGCTGTCAATCTGTTCTCTCTCCCGTCGGCGGCGTTCGAACCCTAGGAGGATGCGAAGGCGGTTCAAGCCGCGGCAGCCCGACGGGCCCGGTATCTCCCCCGCCGACTCCGGCGAAGGTGGACTACTTTAGGGTCGGAGATGGCACGACTCTCGATCTGCTACACGTGGCGGCCGACGAGGTGGCCAATATGACCATGAAAACCGACCAACCACAGAAGGGGACTGGCTACTTCGACAGCAACAAAGGACTTGTCTGCCCACCGAGAAAGCACACAAACCCTAATTTCCATGGCTTCTTTCCCCACCAATCCGAGCTATCCCAACAACAATCGCAAGCCTATCAAGTAAGTATTCGTCGAAGCACGTCCCTTTCGACACTCAATTCGTTCAATTCTAACGGACTGCTCAAAATTTCTTATTTCAGTTTCAATAGTTGTGGAGCCAGGAGATGATGATGAAGCAACATAGCCAAGTAATTTCCAATGGGAGATCTTACATCCACAACCGACATCTCGGTCTGTCCACGTCGGCTTGGCCTCCGCTTCAACGCCCTTCAAACCGCCAGTTATCGGCGGCGGCCGCCCTTGGGTCAGGAATGAGAGTCGTGTTTCTCGGTAACCCTGGCTCCAAGAGAGAGAGTAGTGGAACCGGCATTTTCTTGCCCAGAAGAGTTAACCCAACAGAGCCTCGCAAGAACACAACTAAGCCTGGTGAATTCATCAACCCATCCTCTTTGTTGAAGAGGCTTTTGTGCTTGGGTTGTTGATTTGGGATTAACCTTTTTGTGTATTTGCTGTTGTTGGACCAATAAATAGGTTGTTCAACAGTTCTTGTACCAGAGAAAGTGGTCCAAGCTCTGAACAACATCAACGCTGCCCAACCCCGTCCTCAGCCTCAGTTCTTGTACCAGAGAAAGTGGTCCAAGCTCTGTATTTATCTTCTAATCAAGTTATGTTTTGGTTAATTCAAATCAAGTCATATTGCTAAATTTTTTGGTATGTAATTGTGGTTGAGCAGATACAAATGCAAAACTTAGAGGTCACAGCAACGGCTTCCATGGTCCAAGGCGCAACAGTGAAAATGCACTTTGTTATTATAGATTATTTCACTGGCCGTGATTGTGATATTCATTTGTGTGGATGTGATATGCATTTTCCATACATTGATATGCAGAATATACTTGTATGATTTGTAATTTTTTATAATAGATTATTTCATTGGCCGTGAATGTGATATTCATTTGTGTGGATGGGATATGCATTTTCTATACATTGATATGCATAATAAGCCGCGGGCGCAACCAAGGAAGATCTCGCTGAGTGCCAGGAAAGAACAAGCTGCGGGCGCGGTTCAAGGGCAGCGATCGCGGTCATGCAATTATGTGGATGAGACATGCATTTTGTGTACAGTGATATGTAGAATATACTTGTATGATATGCAACTTGTAATTATGGATTATTTCCTTGGCCATGAATATGATATTCATTTGTGTGGATGAGATATGTATGATACCGAATAACAGATATTCAGAAATACTTGAACGATATTCAAATAATGTGTTTTGATATGCACACTTTTTTTTCAATTCAGTGGATGCATTATATACATAATGAATAAGCACTCACAATACTTGAATATCATATATAAGACAGTGAATATCAACATGAATACGATAGAACGTGAACAAAATAAACAGATATGCAAAAAACATTTAACGATATTAACAATTTTCGTGTCGATATGCATAATGTTAATTTTCAACTAATTAAATGTATTGATATGCACGAACTTCCACTGAATATGCGTATTAACTAAAAACACAGTGAATAACGCGAATCTCGGTGGAGGCTTGAGGAATAACGCTGATGGGGATATGCAATATCTTTCTCTCTCCAAATCTACCTTAAACTTCTTATTTTGGAGGTGGTTATTTAATAAAATTAAAAAAAAGCTTTTTGTGATATTTATTCCATGATTCACACCCCCACTACACCCTATTTTCTCTCTCCTAATCTAGCCATTTATCACCCTCAATCCAACGCTCCAAAATTGTCCACTCGTTTCACCACAAGACTCATTTTACCTGAGCGCCCCCCCCCCCCCCCTCTCTCTCTCTCTCTATATATATATAGCATAAGCAATGGCAGATCTAGAGGGGGCTGAGGGGGCGGCAACCCCCGCTTCCTCTCGGCGAATCCCTTATATTATGTCGAATTTTTGGTTAAGTCCCCCTTTGAATTTTCAATTTTCATTATGTATAAATAAAATGATGAGTAAATTATAATAAACATGCATTGGTCTAGTGGTATTTGTCTTGAAACTTATGTAAAAAAGCTAGAAGTCATGGGTTTAATTTTTCAATCCCTCCCCCCAATCCTTCTTTTTTCTATTTTTGTTAAAAAATTGAGTCATAATTGTCTTATTAAAATCTTGATGTTTATTAAACATGTTTATTTCTCTTTTATTTTTTTATTTTTTCTTTCATGTTTTAGTTTTTATTAAAAACAAAAATTGGAAAACTTACATTATTTAAATAATTTTTAAAATCGCTAAAAAATAGAGTATATATTACATGAATTAATCAAAGTAACTTCAAAAGATGGATCTCATACTTTTTTTAATTTTAAAATATTAATATAAATATCAATTTATAAAATAAAAAAAATATATGAAATTAAAATCACCCCTTCAATAAATTTTAGATCCATCACTGTATACACATTAATACAAAATATATACACACTTTTAATGATTATATACACACATATGCATAGGCAGTTAGGCACACATAACATAAGCACATATTAATAAAAAATATGTGCACACTTCTATAAACATATGTATAAAATATAGGAACAAACATCTTCATTTATGTGCACATATCTCATATATTCATATACACACCGATCCACATGTATACATAAGCTGATAAGCTTTGTCAATATGTGGTGCGTGCATAAACTAATTTGTCGATAGATGGCACAAATATTTGAAGGAATTGTGTCCTTTAATCAAATGTGTAATTACTGATTATGAAGTGGGACCATTTATGAAGATATTTAATCCGGTGATTTTAGGTAGTCATAGTGTTTTGCTAAAAGCCAACTATGATTTATAGACTATATGTTATAGAGTATGTCATAAAGTCTATTGCTATTGTTATCGGGTCCTACGAGGTCACATCCTTAGAGTTTAGACTGGATCAGGTTGTTGGGAGACATATTATATAAAGTATATAATATAAAGTTATATAAGATATAACTTGGGAGATAAGACTTGTTAATAATAAAGTATTATTATTAATAATAAAAGAAATACTTATTTAGGAAATAAGATATCTACACATGGCAATATAAAAGGAGGACTTTTAGGAAAAGCCTGTAACCCTAATTTACACCAAGAAATACGGTTGTCTCCTTCTCCCTGGAGCTCCCTTCGTTCGCCTTCATTCCTCGCTCTAGCAACCGAGTCCTAGGTGATCCAGAATCAAGCTCGGGTGGACCAAATAGAGGAGTCACACGTGAAGCTCTATTCTCTCCATTCCAGCAGGTTGAAACACGCATCAAGAGGTATTTGATTCTTCCTATCTATGATCTACTTGGTTTATGCATGAGATCCTTGGTTAGATGTTAGGAAAACGTTTCCTGAAATTCCGCTTTACGCATCTAAAATCCCTACAGTGGTATCAGTTGCCTCTTGCATAAATTGATTAGATCAAGTTTAAAGTTTTAAATTTTGATGCATGTTCATGTTTGTCTTGGTTCAAATTAAGTAGAAAATTGATGTATAAGTTAATTTACATGATTAAAATTCTGATTTTAATTGATTGGATTAGTAAAGTTGAAGAACTTTATGAACATATGCATGTAAAATTGTTTTATCCATACTTGATTCATGTGATTTAATTATGCAAGAGATATGATTTTTTGACATATTTTAAATCATTAGATGAAGATATGATTTTCATAACCTGAATCAACTACCCAAATTCAATTTTTTTTGTTAAATTGTGATTTTATCTAATTGTTCGAACTGTTCGGCATCCACGGTGGCTGATTCTCATAAGATGAGATATGTGCTTTCAATTGTTAACGCATGTTCACTGTTTTCAATAATTAAGATACCATATCTACTTGATTTTAATAAGATGATTTTATGCTTTTCGATTGTTAACTACGGCATGTTCCGCTTTAGCTTTAAGGAATTGTACGGCTCACGGTCCTGCAGTGGCTGGTTCGGGCCGGACCCGGGTCGGCCCGTAGGGGTTGCGTGATTCGGTGAGAGCGGGTTGGTCCGGGTTTGACTCGGACGTGACTCGGTCCAGTTGGGTAGATTTGGCGTTTTAGGATAATTTCCTAAACTATAAGATAAGATCTTATTTATTTATTTAGTTGGATAATATTTGATATTATTTAAATTATATAATTTCCTAAAAGTTGTTAGGATAGATTTCCACTAGATTTAGATAAAGATATTTGATATCTTATCATGTTTATGCATATCTTATCCAATAATGCATTTTAATGATTAATTATGATTAATTCTATATATTATATTTCAATTTGAATTAAGAATTTGATAATAAATTATTTATGTCATGAGATGATTTATTTAATTTAATATAGTTTTATTTAAATTAGTTAAATTGATTATTACTATTAATTAGATTAATATTCTTGATAATATTTGATATTATTATTGCATGCATGTGTTATAATATTATGATATTATTGCTTGCATGAGGTGACTAGTATGGCCCACATTAGGATAGATAAATACGGTCTGCGTACCGTTATGTTTTTCTTGTACACGATCTGCGTATCGTTATGTATTTTTGTAATTTAAATTTCTGCAAGAGAGTTTATTTCAATTATATGTAAGACAAGAAGAAGAAGATCCTAAGAAGACCAAAGGATGAAGATCCATGGAGGATACTAAGGATGGAGATCCAAGAGTAACAAGAGCCATAAAGATTAGATCTTTAATTTTGGTTTTTAGGGGCCATACTAGGATCACATTTAATTACTGCATTACTTGAATGCTTTATTTCCCACTTTGCATGCTTGCTTGTTTGTTTATGCTATTTTGTTCACTAGTAAATAAACAACCATTGCATGCTTAAGTCCCTTAACAGAATATTGAGATCATGCCTTTCCATATCATAACCATGAGGCCCTTGGGATTCGTTGGATAGTTTTCGCCCTAGCGAGGTGTCCTTCCTTGACCTTGGGATAGTGCGGGTATGTCTAATAGGGGCATGCTGCCTTGGTATGGTTACACTCAACAAGAGACCAAAAGGCTCAGTTTTGGATCTTGAGGCATAAGGATGAGTCTTACATAAGATGTGGCCATCAACCAAGAGTTATAAGGTGTTATAATTAGTAAAGGAGTTTACTTACCTTGATTACATGAGACTTGGGGAAGTTCCCTAGTACGCTCGAGTTTCATCTAAGATAGGATCTTGGAATCATTTTACTCACAAGGGACAATTTAATTGAGTAGAATGTGCAATAACTTATTGTTTATAGTTTGTCTAAATTTTAAGTTCTTGCATGTCAAGCATAATTTATCTGTATGTTTTTATTCCGTTTTGTAGTTACTATGTCTTCTGAACACCTCAAATTCACTCTCCGTTCAATAGTTGAGAAAAACCGTTTGAACGACACAAATTTCCTTGATTGAGAAAGACATATGAGAATCAGTCTCAGGTCTGAGGGACAGGAGAATGTCCTTGAAACCCCCATCCCAGAGTTGACTGCCACCTCATCTGATGAGGAGAAGGCAAGTCACAAAAACCTGGAAGAAAAGAAGAGGGGAACAGTCTCCACTTCAGGTATTTACGTTACTGAAATCCTATCAACCAAGTCTCATTCTTGGATATTAGATTCAGGATGTGGTTCTCACATTATTTCGAATGTGCAAGGACTAAGAAATAGGAGACGGTTGCAGAAGGGTGAGATAGATCTCCGTGTTGGAAATGGAGCAAGAGTTGCTGCACTTGCCATTGGAGATTATAGTCTACCTCTATCATCTGGCTTAGTTTTAGAAATTTATAATTGTTATTTTGTTCCATCTATTACTAAGAATTTGATTTCAATTTCAGTTTTGAACCTTGAGGGTTATGAATTTGTCATTAAGGATTGTTTTTCCATTTATAAGAATGACACTTTCTATGCTCGAGCCCATGTGAGTAGTAGTGGACTATACATGTTGGACCTCAAATCTGAAATTTATAACGTTGATACAAAGAGGCAAAAGTCGAATATAAGTGAAGCCAATCTATGGCACTGTCGCTTGGGTCACATTAGCATCAAACGCGTGAAGGAACTCCAAACAGTTGGTAGCCTAAAGTCATTTGATTTAGAATCATTTGAAACATGTGAGTCATGTCTGATGAGCAAGATGACAAGGTCACCTTTCACTGGTACGAGTGAGAGGACTACTGAGCTCTTAGCTCTCATACATACCGATGTATGTGGACATATGAGCACAGAAGCTAGGAGAGGCTATCGATACTTCATTACATTTACTGATGATTTTAGTAGATATGGGTATATCTAATTAATAAAGCATAAATCTGAGTCCTTTGAAAAGTTCAAAGAATTCCAGAATGAAGTTGAGACACAAACTGGCAAGAAGATAAAGGCACTCCGATTAGATCGAGGGGGCGAATATCTGAGCCAAGAATTCGACCATCACTTGAGGAGTTGTGGCATTTTGACACAACTGACTCCACCAGGCACGCCACAATTGAATGGCGTATCTGAAAGTAGGAACATGACATTGTTAGACATGGTCCGCTCAATGATGAGTTTTGCTGATCTTCCTACATCCTTTTGGGGATATGCCCTCACCACTGCTGCGTTCACACTAAACAGGACTCCGTCACGATCAGTTGACAAGACACCACATGAGATATGGTATGGAAAGGTTCCTAGCTTGTCATTTCTGAAGGTCTGGGGATGCGAAGCTTATGTAAAGCGTTTACTATTTGACAAGCTAGCACCAAAATCAGACAAATGCTTCTTTATAGGTTATCCCAAGGAAACAATGGGATATTATTTCTACAATCCCGCTGAGAACAAAGTGTTTGTTGCTCGAGATAGTGTCTTTTTGGAAAAGGACTTCTTTTCCAAGAAGCCAAGTGGGAGAAATGTTCAGCTTGATGAGATTCAAGCTGAGCAACAAACCCAACAAAGTGAGGACATAGACGATGTCATTGAGGAACTTGACTTTGGGGGCGTACCTTCTCAAAGGGAAACTGCCCAGATCCAAGATGCAATTCCTCAAGTTGATGAAGCACCTGAGATCCCGCATACAGATGTGGTCAACCCAGCAGCTGAAATCTCTCCTATTGTTGGACCACATTGGAGATCAGATAGGCTAAGGCAGCTGCCTAGGCGTTATGAGGATTACGTCTTGACTGCTAGCATTGACGTTCTACTTTTAGAGAACGGTGAGCCTGCGACCTATAAGCAAGCGATGGCGGACCCCGACTCCGAAAAATGGTTGGAAGCCATGAAATCCGAAATGGACTCCATGTCTGAAAATCAAGTATGGGACTTGATAGATTTGCCTGATGGGGTAAAACTCATTGGATGCAAATGGGTCTTTAAGATCAAGACAGACAAGGATGGAAACGTTTCTGTCTATAAGGCAAGACTAGTTGCCAAAGGATTTAGACAGGTTCATGGTACTGACTATGATGAAACGTTCGCATCGATCGTTATGATCAGGTCCATTAGGATACTCCTAGCGATTGCCGCTTATCATGATTATGAGATTTGGCAAATGGATGTCAAGACCGCTTTTCTAAATGGGTATTTAGAAGAGGATGTATATATGATGCAGCCAGAAGGTTTTGAGGATCCAGAAAACCCTAGGAGAATATGCAAGCTTAAGAAGTCCATTTATGGACTTAAGCAAGCATCCAGGAGTTGGAATCTTCATTTTGATGAAGTGGTCAAAAAGTTTGACTTCATCAGATGCGAAGAAGAGCCCTGTGTGTACAAAAAGTTTAGTGGGAGCAAAGTGGCCTTCCTAGTTCTGTATGTGGATGACATACTACTCATTGGGAATGACATTCCTATGCTGGAAACAGTTAAGGAGTGGCTTAAGAAATATTTCTCAATGAAGGAATTGGGAGAGGCTGAGTACATATTAGGCATTAAGATCTATAGAGATAGATCTAAGAAACTTATTGGTCTGAGTCAGGGAACTTATATAGATAAGGTCCTTGGGAGACTCAATATGATGAACTCTAAGAAAGGGTTTTTGCCTATGCAACATGGCTTACATCTCAGCAAGAGCCAGTGTCCTAGGACACCTGGTGAAACTGAGAGGATGAGCAGGATTCCCTATGCCTCAGCCATAGGATCCATCATGTATGCAATGACTTGTACTCGCCCAAATGTTGCATTTGCTTTGAGCATGTGTAGTAGGTACCAATCAAACCCGGGTGATGCACACTGGTGTGCAGCCAAGAACATCCTAAAGTACTTACGAAGGACTAGGGATGATCTCTTGATATTTGGAGGTGATGACGAGCTGGTCGTCAAGGGCTATACTGATGCGAGTTTCCAGACAGACATAGATGATTTTGAATCTCAGTCTGGATACGTCTTCATTTTGAATGGAGGAGCCGTCAGCTTGAAGAGCTCGAAGCAAGGGACAGTAGCAGATTCTACAACGGAGGCAGAATACATTGCTGCTGGTGAAGCGGCTAAGGAAGCTGTCTGGATTAGGCAGTTCATAGCTGAGCTCGGTGTCGTTCCTAGCACTACTAGAGCTATTGACGTCTATTGTGACAACAATGGCGCCATTGCTCAAGCCAAGGAACCTAGCTCTAGCTCCAAGTCCAGACACGTTCTGCGGAAGTATCACTTGATCAGACATATCGTTGATAGAGGTGATGTGAGGATGTGCAAGGTGCACACAGACGACAACATTGCAGACCCTTTGACCAAGCCCATGTCCAGGCCCAAGCATGACAGTCATACTCGGGCCAAGGGACTCAAACACATCAGAGAGTTCTTTTGAGACATTGTTTGTTTTATGATAAACCTTGTTTATTGTTATTACAGACAGTTATGCTTGACTTATATATGAGTTTCATATTATTATTTAATCATTGCTTGGGATTAGATAAAGTATCCAAACAATTTAATAGTTATCAAATGGGCTCATCAAAACTGTTTTGGTGAATGAAACCCCATTAAGTGAACTGAAATTATAAAATTGTTAGAAGTCCATGGTCTAAGTTGTTAACTTGGATACACATGACTTGATCAAAAGACCATATGTGAGATTGATTGATAACACCGGGTTTCATGTGTTATAGGGACATGGAGATGTCTAATCGATTACATAGATGTGTATACTGATACACATCGGACAGACCGATCTTAGGATTTCTCGGGACTTTACTGCGGAGTTCTAGGATTATTCATGATTAGTGAGTTCCTTAGACATGAGTATGATATAGTTATCATTTGACTGCTGGTATGTCTTTGACGCTGTCAAACGCTGACCGTAACAGGTAGTTATAAAGGCAGTGATTGGGATTGCCAAAAGTTGAGTGGGAGCTGTAGTCTTACAAGATTGAATATGTCCTCCTATTCCATGTATACCATGATACATTTAGAAAGGATTGGTGTCTCGGCCACTTGAAGAGTGAGATCTGTGAAAACGCATGGCCATGCTCGGATGGATTATTAGTAATCATCCGTACTGACAGTTTGATCTCAAGAGTTCAAGAAATATATTTGACGGTAAAGATGAGTTTCATCATATAGTCAGAAAAGCCTGTAACCCTAATTTACACCAAGAAATACGGTTGCCTCCTTCTCCCTGGAGCTCCCTTCGTTCGTCTTCGTTCCTCGCTCTAGCAACCGAGTCCTAGGTGATCCAGAATCAAGCTCGGGTGGACCAAATAGAGGAGTCACACGTGAGACTCTATTCTCTCCATTCCAGCAGGTTGAAACACGCATCAAGAAGTATTTGATTCTTCCTATCTATGATCTACTTGGTTTATGCATGAGATCCTTGGTTAGATGTTAGAAAAACGTTTCCTGAAATTCCGCTTTACGCATCTAAAATCCCTACAATATTCACCGCTTTACTTTATTATCACATAATATTCACCGCTTTATTTTGGTCACATAATATTCACCGCTTTATTTTATTATCATATGGAGTATGTACTATTGTCTAAATGACTCGCTTATAAATTGAAAATCGACCCATTTTTCTTAACGATAAAAGGCATATGTTGCATATAATGTGTATATATAAGACACGTACGTGTCGCAAGCACTTATGTCGGCGATCCTTTTAATTATATATGCATCCACCTTTTAGCTAGGTAAAGTCATTGCAATCCACTTTGTACTAGATCAGTACAGTATTACTTGTCTACCTCTACTTTATTCTTTATCTTACATAGTTACATGTGGTAGCATACTTTTTATTAATTGTTAAAACATAGTGTAAGACAATTCAGAATATGAAACCAATTTATTGTGTCCAAGCTACAGTTGGGTTCCCCAGCATACCAGCTTAAACATTATCATGTGCATGGAGATCGAACATAATCCAACAACAAAATAAAGCTTATTCACTTTATCACCTTAATGAACAGAATTTTACCAAACTTATACAAAGTATTTTTCGAAATCTGATCATGGGCCAGTTGGGTCTACTCCTTGTGTGGCCCAACCCAATATACAAATCTTTCACACGCACTTCCTTTCTATGCCTGTGTTGTTTGGTAAAAATATTTTGCCTAACAATCTTCATATATAGTGCATCAAAGTTTGACATATTTTATGTGTTAATTATGAAATTTTATGTGTTAATTATGAAAGTATATTAAGAATTTAATTTTAGAAACTAAACACTAAAAAATATCGTATAAAAAATTATAAACGTACAACCCTATAAATGGGGCGGTAGATCCCCAGCCCATTATTTATCGATCCATCCTTTAACGGTTGGCGTCAGAAATAACCGTTTTTGAAAAAGATAACCACCCCGCCAACTGCCTAACTGTCATTCCCGCTCACATATAAATGGGGCGGTAGATCCCCCACAACAACTCGTGGATCATATTTACCATATTGGATACATATATCCATAAGCAGAGCGTCAACCAACCGATCTTAATTAATCATCCATCCATGGATTCCAACTACAAGTGGGGCCCAGGGTCGGTTGCTGTGTTCCTGATGGTGGCGGCTATCCTCCTGGTGGGTCCGCTGTTGATGGGGCCCGCACCCACGGGTCCACCTGGAATGCCGGTCCTGATGATCATCCCGGTTGTCCTCGTGCTGCTCTACATTTTCCTCCACAAGAACACCTAATTATTAATTAATCGTCACTCATGTTACATTATATTTGCTCTCTTCTTTCCTCAGGTTCATGTTTCATTGTTGACATGTATTACGAAAAGAGCAGTACTGCAGTAATGTTATACTCATGAATAAAATGGAGTGGCGAAATATTATTTTATATGAACATTCTCGATCAGTTTTACTATTGTTTGCGTATCTAACTTCGTTGAGTTGAATGTTGTTTGAAATTCAATCTTATTGGGATGCCGACATTCAAAAAAATGTACATATAAATTCCCATGAGTGCCTGCCAATTGAACACTTGTGACAACTAGATAGTTACTGACTATTAGCATTGGTTAATAGGATCGATAGCCATTGAATATTTGATTTTCATTAATTTGAACATATTTGTGTGATGTTGACAAGTGACAATCAACTATATATATCTGATGAATGTCATCAAAATACGCACAATCATTTATATGAATAATTTAATAATTATCGAGGAAGACAGTTGCAAGAAAATGTATTTCCTAAGCAATTTGACTAAAATGGGGAAAATCAGTTACACTCCATGGCTCTCTTATTATCGCACTATGCCTCACATCCATAACTAAATCCGGTGTGGCGCGCATGATGTGCAGCTTGCAATTCTGTCGATCGAATACAGTTGTTAAGTTGCCTGACAACTAGCTCCTTCTGTCCAGATTATTATCTTCTGGATCTGTGCTGGCGGTTGATACTTATTAATGATTGGGAAGTGTAGTTTAGTTTGTTCATGTATATAACTGTTTCAATACTGCAGTTGTTATCTTAGCGAGTGCATTCTTAAACTTAACCTTGGCTTGACGAGAATGTATGAAATGTGTCAATTTTGTACAAAATAGACGAAAATCGAATTAGCGGTTCAATATCGAACTAAACGTCCAACATGGTATAAGTGTGTAGAATTCTCAACAGAGGAGGAGGTGGTAATTGGCATTGCAACATTAAGTAATGTTGTCAAGATATTTTACAGGAAAATTGTTTTTGAGACAAGTGATTGTTAAGCCAAAACTGGAGTTTAAGAAATCACTAGAAAATCATCTACATAAGCCAAGCTACAAACTTTCACATTGGGTGTGAAAAAGGTAAATTGAGAGAGAAGTAAGGTTGAGAAGGGGTAAAATCAAATAAAATTAATGAATTGCTTGGTTGGGCAAACCAAGATAGGGAGGCTTGTTTAAGGCTGTAAAGAGATTTTCTTAGCTTACAATTATAACGAGGAAGTTAAGGAAGGGAAAAACCTCGAGGTTGTTGGATGAAGACATATTCCGTGAAGGAATCCTTTTTTATGTCTAATTGACACACCGTCCAGTCCAAAATCATAAGGGGAGATGAGACGATGGAGAATTCCACGACTTTGAGAAAAATGGGAAAGTCAGGTATTGTCGTTAGTTTTTTATGGCTGGAACGCCTCTCCAGATGAAAAAGCGGAGAAGATTGGAAAAAAACAAAGAGGTTAATTAAGCAATCTCAAATTTTATAAGTTGTTAAGTATACTTTTCAAATAAGCTTTAAAAAAACTATATCTTATATCCTTATCTCTTTCTAAAAATTACTAGAAACAATCTCAACTTTTACTTATTGACTAAAAAAACTATATCTTATATCCTTATTTCTGTGTGTTGCAATATTATGGTTTGAGGACACTAGTGATTGGTGTGGGTGAACAACAAATAAACAATGTCATTAATTTGGATTTGGGCACTTGGCACTCACTTGCGAGCTTGTCATACTACTTCTTATTTGTCTACTAGTCTCTAGCATTGTTGTTTTGGTCATTCTTTTATTTTTACTTTGCCTAGTTTCAGGGGCGAATTTACATGGGGTCTAGAGGGGACCATTGAAAAAAAAATTACAAAAATAAACTTATCTTAAGTTTTTTTTATCCTTATCTCATCTGAAAATGTAATTTCAGCCGGCCCTAACAGATTTAAGCCATGAAAATAAAATTATCTTAATTTTTTTTTCCTCGAGCAGAATTTTAGCCCCCCAGGATAAAATCCTGGCTCCGCCCCTACCTAGTTTATCTGATATTATTAGTAGTGAGAACAATAAATCAAGGATGTTCCTTGTGATATCTCTTTTAAATGAAAACAGTCTCGATCTAGTTTTCTTATTTGTTACAATATAGTAAACGATTTGAGTTGATTCATTGCGATGTTTGGGGCCCTTACAACACTTCTTCTACTACTAGTGTTGCCTATTTCTCGACAATTGTTAATGATTGTTCTCGTGCCGTGCGGGCTTATTTTGTTGAAATACAAGACTGAGGTTGTTGTCTCTACTAAGAATTATTGTGCAATAATTCAGCTTCAATTTTGCAAGCAAGTTTGGAGTATCAGGGCCGACAATGGCACAAAATTTCTTCCACTACATTCTTACTTTGCTGAAACGGGTGTGCTATTAGAAACCTCTCGTGTCTACACTCCTCAGCAAAATGAGAGGATTGAACGCAAGCACAAACACACCCTTAACGTGGCAAGAGTTCTTCATTTTCAAGCACATCTTCCTATCTCTTTCTGGGGAGAATGTGTCCTTACAACTTTCTATTTGATCAATCAGACTAATTTAGCTACCCTTCAGGGCAAGACTTCGTTCGAGATTCTGTACGGTGTAGTGCCAAACTATAGTTATTTTTGGGTCTCTGGTTGCTTATGCTTTTCTTTTAAATTATCCCGAGATAAAGACAAATTTGCTGAAAGGAGTAGGGAAGTGCAACTTTGTTGGTTATCCTCGTGGCAAGAGAGTCTGGAATCTCTTTGATATTGAATATGGTGATATATTTATCAATAGGGGATGTTGTGTATTTTGAAACACACTTTCCTTATAGTCCTACAACTGCTACAACCTCGGCTTTCACCCTAAACGCTCTCGAAAAATTTAGAATTTATAGCTTTAGAAGAACTAGACAACCTCCAATGCCCATACCTTGGCCCGCAGAGCTTGACACAAAATCAATACGAGGTCGCTAGTGCCCCGATGCCCCAAGAATACCCCCCAATACGATTCTGGCCAAGGAGGAGCTACATTTACTTTACACTTCACCTTGTTCGTTGAATCTTGAAGTACGACAGTTAGATTTCCAATATTTAAGCCATTCACCATAGTTAGACTTCCACCCCCGTACCGCAGTATTTTTTTCCACTTCAACTCCATACTCTCTATAGTGATCTTTTGCATTGCTTACACGACATACAAAATCCACTTTCTCCATAATCTCTATCATAATTGCAGGAGCATATCTAAGGCGGCGACATTGTGATGAAGTACGAACCATGTCCATGCAATTGAACATTTTGATCCCGGATGTTGATTGAATAGTAGTATTCCCACCTGTCATTAAATCCTATACGATGGAACTCAGAGAGTGAAAATTCGAAACAATGTTTTAGTGGGGATCAAAGTGATCCAATGTCGGACGGAAAAAGTTGTTGTGCCCTTTATTCACAATCATTGTATATTTATTGAGTACCCAAGGCTTGTCATCTTTCATAAATATGGATAAGCCACTAGTACAAAAACGTATATTTAGCCCGGGCGTTTTTTCACATATAGCCCGGATATACCATAAAATAGGTCCGGGCTTCAGGTTGGTGTGATAATAGAGTATATAGCCCGGATGTCAAAAACACGCTCGGGCTAAAAAACCAAGACCTTTTAGCCCGGATCTAAGTAAACCCGGGCTAAAAAGCCTTGTGTTTGAACAAAAAAAACTGGACATTTTAGCCCGGATCTCTTCCACATCCGGGCTAAAAAGTCCATTTTTTTTCAAAAAAATATATATACAAAACAGTGGCTAAGAGGCGTTTGCTTCTTTGTTTCATCATCATGTCCAACCTGTCAAAATGGAAAAGAAAAACATAATGTATTACAATTGATTACATTCAAATAAAATGACAGCAAATAAAAGATCCAATTCACCAAGAAGAGAGTCAAGAGAGACCCATGTGGGATGCACTGAAAAATATGCCAAAAATGTATGCTGCTAGTGAACTAGACCTTTAACATAAACAACTAATAGTTTTTAATTCTAAAGCCATAATACTAGCCATAACATTATGCAATTTCCTCCAAAAATCTGTCTCTACATTACCTTGTAAGAACCAAATTAACAACGTTATAGATCCCTAAAAGAACCAAATTAGAGCTACACAGTATACTAATGAATTCAGGAGCAAGTTTAATCTCAACAAGCACTAACACATGCATACCAAATTCAACTACTACTCAGTCAGCCAATGAATTCAGCAGCAAGATCGCAAGAAAGAACTGAACAAAGATTGACTTAGTCTACTACTCAGTCAGCCAAACAACTACATTATCGATTCAATTAGACTTAAAAAGTAAATCCTATAATCAAACACCTCCTATATAAATTACACTCGGCCGGATGAACCACAACAGATCTGCATAACATGTAAATTTTGATGCCATACAAAGCACAAGGTAGAATTGGGAAGATAGTCCAAAATCTACATTTTGTCCCATTCTCTATAAAGAGAATTTATTTTCAGTTCATACAGTTATTTTATTTGCAAGATTTAAAGTAGATTGATTTTCGTTGTTTACCTGGAAGGGTTGATTGTGCTTAGGCACGACATTCTTCTTATGCAAAACTAAAACAGTCCTACCAACTACGTCAAGGTAGGAGTAACTCCTCTGCAAAAATCAACATGAATTAGGACTCTTAGGTTAGAAAATCGAAGTTCCATTTCCAAACAGCAGTAGAGCCAAATAAACCATATTGTGTGAAACGTTTCAAAGATTTGTAGTAACTGAGGAGAAAAAGGAAGAGAAAGTAAAAGCATCAATAGATAGGTTAAAAAGGTCAGTCTTTACAAAACCAAATATAGGCAATGATAAAAGGCAAGTACCTCCAGATTTTGCTCTACAGGAAACGGAGCTATAACAGAAGGGTCTTTAGACCCCTCTGGCAACACTACCTGAAATGAAAAAGTTACTAATAATCCACATTGAATTATAAAGGCAAGTATCCGAATATCTCTTCCCCCCCAAAATAAAATAAAATAAAATAAATGAAAGAACTATATTGAAATCCAAATGAAGGGAGAAGGAAGAAAAAGGAAAGAATGTATTGAAAGCAAAGAAAGAGAGGCCAAAGTGAGTGACGTTCCAATCTCTTTCATCAACACTTTAACATTATAAAGGTCTCACTCAAAAACAAGGTGAAAGAAGTGTATTGAAGTTCCTTTGAGTAATAATCTTGTAGTTTCAGGCCTATGAGTTCATCATACAGTTTATACACTCTACCCAAGTTAAATCAAACACCAGAAAGCACTAGCTTGGACTTTAGAACTTCTTTTCTAATTCTAACTAACAAACTAACCTATTGTAACATGTTTTCTTATTATTTCCTCATACTTCTTACTGTGAAATGGCAGTTTGGTTCCACAAACATCAACATTTGTATTTTACAATCATCACACAATTAATCAATTGTATGTTTGACAGGAAAAGAAGCATAATTTTAATGTTGTTTGTTAATCACTTCCTTACATGGTATCTAACTTGTGTTCTTTCTTCCTCCATTTTGCAATATTCTTTCTTCCTCCACTCGAACACATTTCCTGTAGCTTTGGAAAGGCATTCTAAACTTTTAATGTTCTTTCTTCCTCCATTTTGCAATATTACCTTGGTTCTGCACCACAATAGTATACATATTGATTACAAAATGGAATTACACCATTTGCATCTGGAACTTTCAGTCAGGATAATTGATCGCACAAAAACCTACCATTGTAGGAGACATTGCAGGCATCTGAACAACAGTATGTGATGCAGGCTCTGTAATATGGACATAATTCAATCACCAATCAGATAATTTATTTGTCATTATGAATACTTCTATATATAAGAGATCATTACGTCGTAGAAAGAAACTTAAATTCAAGAGATATTGAATCATGATGTACAAAAAAACTCAAAGGAAGATGATAATAAATTGAGCAAGCATAATATGAACCAAATAGTATTGAAGGACGGAGAGATGCCATCATATGCAAGAGAAGAACAACTAACCCGCAGATGAGAAATATCGAAAGCCAAACTGCAAGTGCAAAACATGGAACACAATCAGATAGCTTGATTAGGAGTTAAAAGACATGTATGCGTGGTCAGAGATTTTCAAACTTAATTCAGATACCAACCTTGAGGAAGTCACCATTACAAGCAGTTGTGATAGGTGAGAATTTAGGCTTGAAAATTATTTTTTCTAAATCAAAATGTCACAAGGGAAGATGAAAAAATAAAAGTAAATAAATAATGACCATATAGGCACAGACACACACATAATGATAATCAAAGAAGTCTTCATTGTGTAATTAAGGATAAGTTGGGTTTAAGCAATGCAAACACTACAGTGCAGCGAGGTCTCTTCATCCAAGTGATTTTTTCTTACAGTTATTCCTAATATGTTATCTGTAGTTAACAGATTTTTCTGAAGACAATATAGTGCATCTGTAACTTAAAACTGTTTCAACTAGAATAGGTAAAAACACAGATATCTAATGAGTTCATTCCTAGTGTTTACATCTATTGAGTCTCACCGAACACAAACACCTCCCAGTTATGGCCTAATTATTACTCCAGTCATCAACACATACGAAACCCTAAATCCATGTTCAACTCAATTCCAACGAACATAGAATGAAATTCCATCGAATTGGAATCCTACCCTAACCAAGAGAAAAGAGGGGGAAAGAATGAGAGGTATTACTTTCTGAGAGCAGGCGCCATCTTGTTGGTGAGAGTACCGGCGACGATCATGCAATCGGACTGGCGAGGGCTAGGCCTGAAGATGACGCCGAAGTGGTCAAGATCGTAGCGGGAGGCGCCGGTGTGCATCATCTCGACGGCGCAGCAGGCGAGGCCGAAGGTCATGGGCCAGATATACCCGTGTCGGGCCCAGGTCACGGATTTGAAGTGGATCGCCGCTGCAAACAGCCTCGAGCCAGCCGAGACGGTCGTGAAGCTTGGGGATGTGGGGGAAGTAGTAGTTCCATGGCCTTCTTCGACGAAATTGGTGCCCCTTTGCGATGGTAGGGACGCTGGAAGAAGAAGATTCGGAAAGCTCCGAATACGCAGAGGGGGAGGAGATAGAAGTTTGCTGGTGATTTTAGGGTTTTTTCGATGTATAGGCTTCATGGGGTTGTCGAATTGGGATTTCGGGAGAATTAATGATTATAGAGCCCGGATTATGAAGTCCAGGATGTTTTACACGTGCTTGTAAAATAGCCCGGGCGTGTCTCTGAAATTTTAGACCCGTGCTAATACTTAATTCGACTTTGAGTATTATGCGGATTAATAGCCCGCGCGTGTTTTAAACGTCCGGGCTATTTTCTAATTTTTTTATTAAAAATAGAATTTAAATTATTATTTCTAAAAGTTTACTCTATTTTATCACGGATATATCAAGTCTGGGTTATTAAGTTACGTGCTAAAATGACATTTTTGTACTAGTGAGCATATCTACTACCCCTTTGATCAATGGTTTTAAAACTTCGTCAATTAAACTATTGAAACCATCAAAGTATTCTTCAAAAGTTGTAAATGAGTTATATAGCAAGCTCACTCCACCTCTCGTGTATCTGACTACCTCTAAAGGACATGTAAGCTTTTGTTTCTCACACTCACGTACTAATTACCTGATGTTGAAACGTTGTTGCTTCTCTAATGTTCCAGTCATTGAATAACTTATGGTTTGTGTTACTGGATCGACAAAGTGGTATATATTTAAGATTTCGACATATCAAACAAAATGTCTGCACATCCAGCAACCCTATCAAATGTAGGAGAATGAGGGAAATTTATCTCTCATGTATCTGACTACATCGGTTCCAATCGAATCTAAGCAGATTTGGACCATTCTGAACGACTTCGGACAACTCCGGATCCACTTTGGAAAAAATTGTAGTATGTGAGGGGGAGGGATAGATAAAAAGAAACTCTTTATTTTCACATGTCATTAAATCCTATACGGTAGAACTCAGAGATTGAAAATTCGAAACAATGTTTTGGTGGAGATCAAAGTGATCCAATGTTGGATGGAAAAAGTTATGCCTTTTATCCAAAATCGTAGTATATTTATTGAGTATGTAAGATTTGTCATCTACTTCATAAATATGGATAAGCTTATCTACTACCCCTTTGATCAAATGTATTAAACTACCATCATTTAAACCGTTGAAACCATCAACGTATTCTTCAAAAGTTGTAAATGGGCTACATAGCAATATCACTTCACCTCTCGTGTATCTGACTACCTCTAAAGGACATATAAGTTTTTGTTTCTCACATTCACATACTAATCGTTGTTGTTTCTCCAGTGTTCCAGTAATTGAATAACTTATGGTTTGTTATAATGGATAGACAAAGTAGTATATATTTAAGCTTTCGACATCTCAAACAAAATGTTTGTCATCCAGTAACCCCATCAAATGTAGGAGAATGAGGGAGATCCACCTCTCATGTATCTAACTACCTCGGTTCCAATCGAATCCAAGCAGACTTCAGACTATTTTGAACGACTCCGGACGACTTTGGATCCATTTTGAAGAACGTTGTAGTGTGTGAGGAGAAGAGATAGATAAAGAGCAACTCTTTATTCACACATGTCATTAAATCCTATACGATGGAACTAAGAAACTAAAAATTTGAAACATTTTTTTGGCATGGATCAAAGTGATCCAATGACGGACGGAAAAAGTTGTGGTGCCATTTATTCACAATCATTGTATATTTATTGAGTATCCAAGGCTTGTCATCTAATTCATAAATAAGGATAAACTTATCTACGACCCATTTGATCAATGGTTTTAAAATGTCGTCAATTAAACCGTTGAAACCACCAAAATCTTTTTCAAAAGTTGTAAATGGGTTGTATAACGAGCTCACTCCACCTCTCGTGTATCTGACTACCTCTAAAGGACATATAAGCTATTGTATCTCACACTCACGTATTAATTATTTGATGTTGAAACATTGTTGCATCTTCAATGTTCCAGTCATTGAATAACTTATGTTTTGTGTTACTAGATCGACAAAGTGGTATATATATTTAAGATTTCGACATCTCAAATAAAATATCTGCACATCCAGCAATCCCATCAAATGTAGGAGAATGAGGGAGATCCACCTCTTATTGTGCCTTTTATCCAAAATCGTAGTATATTTATTGAGTATCCAAGATTTGTCATCTAATTCATAAATATGGATAAGCTTATCTACTACCCCTTTGATCAAAGGTATTAAACTGCCATCATTTAAACCATTTAAACCTTCAACCTATTCTTCAAAAGTTGTAAATGGGCTGCATAGCAATCTTACTTCAGCTCTCGTGTATCTGACTACCTCTAAAGGACATGTAAGTTTTTGTTTCTCACATTCACATACTAATCGTTGTTGCTTCTCCAGTGTACCAGTATTGAATAAGTTATGGTTTGTTTTACTGGATTGACAAAGTGGTATATATTTAAGCTTTCGATATCTCAAACAAAATGTTTGTCACCCAGCAACCCCATCAAATGTAAGAGAATGAGGGAGATTCACCTCTCATGTATCTAACTACCTCGGTTCCAATCGAATCCAAGCAGATTTCGGACTATTTTGAACGACTCTGGATCCACTTTGAATAACAATGTAGTGTGTGAGGAGAAGGGATAGATAAAGAGCAACTCTTTATTCACACATGTCATTAAATCCTATACGATATAACTGAGAGACTGAAAGGTATTAAACTGACGTCATTTAAACCGTTGAAACCATCAACGTATTCTTCAAAAGTTGTAAATGGGTTGCATATCAAGCTCACTCCACCTCTCGTGTATCTGACTACCTGTAAAGGGCATGTAAGTTTTTGTTTCTTACATTCACATACTAATCGTTGTTACTTCTTTAGTGTTACAGTCATTGAATAACTTATGATTTGTCTTACTGGATAGACAAAGTGATATATATTTAAGCTTTGTACATCTCAAACAAAATGTCTGTCACCCAGCAACCCCATCAAATGTAGAAGAATGAGGGAGATCCACCTCTCATGTATCTAACTACCTCGGTTCCAATCGAATCCAAGCAGACTTCGGACTATTTTGAACGACTCCGGATCCACTTTTAGAACGTTGTAGTGTGTGAGGAGAAGGGATATATAAAGAGCTACTTTTTATTCACATATGTCATTAAATCTTATACGATGGAACTGAGCAACTAAAAATTTGAAACAATTTTTGGGCAGGGATCAAAGTGATCCAATGACGGACGGAAAAAGTTATTGTGCCCTTTATTCACAATCATTGTATATTTATTGAGTATCCAAGGCTTGTCATCTAATTCATAAATATGGATAAGCTTATATACGACCCCTTTGATCAATGATTTTAAAATGTCGTCAATTACACCGTTGAAACCATCAAAGTATTCTTCAAAAGTTGTAAATGGATTGTATAACGAGCTCACTCCACCTCTCGTGTATCTGACTACCACTAAAAGGCATGTAAGTTTTTGTATCTTACATTCACATACTAATCGTTGTTGCTTCTCCAGTGTTCTAGTCATTGAATAACTTATGGTTTGTCTTACTAGATAGACAAAATGGTATATATTTAAACTTTCGACATCTCAAACAAAATACCTGTCACCCAACAACCCCATTAAATGTAGGAGAATGAGGGAGATCCACCTCTCATATATCTAACTACATCGGTTCCAATCGAATCCAAGCAGACTTCAGACTATTTTGAACGACTCCGGATCCACTTTTAAAAACGTTGTAGTGTGTGAGGAGAAGGGATAGATAAAGAGCAATTCTTTATTCAAACATGTCATTAAAACCTATACGATGGAACTGAGAAACTAAAAATTTGAAACAATTTTTGAGCAGGGATCAAACTGATCCAATGACGGACGGAAAAAGTTGCTGTGCCCTTTATTCACAATCATTGTATATTTATTGAGTATCCAAGACTTGTCATCTAATTCATAAGTATGGATAAGCTTATCTACGACCCCTTTGATCAATGGTTTTAAAATGTCGTCAATTAAACCGTTGAAACCATCAAAGTATTCTTCAAAAATTATAAATGGGCTGCATAGCAATCTCACTCCACCTCTCGTGTATCTGACTACCTCTAAAGGACATGTAAGTTTTTGTTTCTCACATTCACATACCAATCGTTGTTGCTTCTCTAGTGTTCTAGTAATTGAATAACTTATGGTTTGTCTTACTGGATAGACAAAGTGGTATATATTTAAGCTTTCGACATCTCAAATAAAATGTCTATCACCCATCAACCCCATCAAATGTAGGAGAATGAGGGAGATCGACCCCTCAGGTATCTAACTACATCGGTTCTAATCGAATCCAAGCAGACTTTGGACCATTCTGAACGACTCCGGACAACTCCGGATCCACTTTGAAAACAATTGTAGTATGTGAGAAGGATGGATAAATAAAGAGCAACTCTTTATTTTCACATGTCATTAAATCCTATACGGTAGAACTCAGAGACTGAAAATTCAAAATAATTTTTTGGTGGAAATCAAAGTGAACCAATGTGGGATGGAAAAAATTGTTGTGCCTTTTATCCAAAATCGTAGTATATTTATTGAGTATCCAAGATTTGTCATCTACTTCATAAATATGGATAAGCTTATCTGCTACCCCTTTGATCACATGTATTAAACTGTCATCATTTAAACCGTTGAAACCATCAACATATTCTTCAAAAGTTGTAAATGGGTTGCATATCAAGCTCACTCCACCTCTCGTGTATCTGACTACCTCTAAAGGACATGTAAGTTTTTGTTTCTCACATTCACATACTAATCGTTGTTGTTTTTCCAGTGTTTCAGTCATTGAATAACTTATGGTTTGTCTTACTGGATAGACAAAGTGGTATATATTTAAGCTTTCGACATCTCAAACAAAATGTCTATCACCCACCAACCCCATCAAATGTAGGAGAATGAGCGAGACTGAAAATTTGAAAAAGTTGTTGCGCCTTTTATCCAAAATTTTGGTGGAAATCAAAGTGATCCAATGACGGACGGAAAAAGTTGTTATGCCCTTTATTCACAATCATTGTATATTTATTGAGTATCCAAGGCTTGTCATCTAATTCAAAAATATGGATAAGCTTATCTACGACCCATTTGATCAATGGTTTTAAAATGTCGTCAATTAAACCGTTGAAACCATCAAAATCTTTTTCAAAAGTTGTAAATGGGTTGTATAGAGAGCTCACTCCACCTCTCGTGTATCTGACTACCTCTAAAGGACATGTAAGCTTTTGTATCTCACACTCACGTATTAATTATTTGATGTTGAAACATTGTTGCATCTTTAGTGTTCCAGTCATTGAATAACTTATGTTTTGTGTTACTAGATCGACAAAGTGGTATATATATTTAAGATTTTGACATCTCAAACAAAATATCTGCACATCCAGCAACCCCATCAAATGTAGGAGAATGAGGGAGATCCACCTCTTATTATGCCTTTTATCCAAAATCATAGTATATTTATTGAGTATCCAAGATTTGTCATCTACTTCATAAATATGGATAAGCTTATCTACTACCCCTTTGATCAAAGGTATTAAACTGCCATCATTTAAACAATTTAAACCTTCAACGTATTCTTCAAAAGTTGTAAATGGCCTGCAGAGCAATCTCACTTCAGCTCTCGTGTATCTGACTACCTCTAAAGGACATGTAAGTTTTTGTTTCTCACATTCACATACTAATCGTTGTTGCTTCTCCAGTGTACCAGTAATTGAATAAGTTATGGTTTGTTTTACTGGATAGACAAAGTGGTATATATTTAAGCTTTCGACATCTGAAACAAAATGTTTGTCACCCAGCAACCCCATCAAATGTAAGAGAATGAGGGAGATTCACCTCTCATGTATCTAACTACCTCGGTTCCAATCGAATCCAAGCAGATTTCGGACTATTTTGAACGACTCTGGATCCACTTTGAATAACATTGTAGTGTGTGAGGAGAAGGGATAGATAAAGAGCAACTCTTTATTCACACATGTCATTAAATCCTATACGATGGAACTGAGAGACTGAAAATTCGAAACAATTTTTTGGCGGGGATCAAAGTGATCCAATGTCGGACGGAAAAAGTTGTTGTGCCCTTTGTTCACAATCATTGTATATTTATTGAGTATCCAAGGCTTGTTATCTAATTCATAAATATGGATAAGCTTATCTACGACCCCTTTGATCAATGGTTTTAAAATGTCATCAATTAAACCGTTTAAACTATCAAAGTATTCTTCAAAAGTTGTAAATGGGTTGTATAGCGAGCTCACTCCACCTCTCGTGTATCTGATTACCTCTAAAGGACATACAAGCTTTTGTATCTCATACTCATGTACTAATTATTTGATGTTTAAACATTGTTGCTTCTTCAGTGTTCCAGTCGTTGAATAACTTATGTTTTGTGTTACTAGATCGACAAAATGGTATATATTTAAGATTTTGACATCTCAAATAAAATGTCTGCACATCCAACAACCCCATCAAATTTAGGAGAATGAGGGAGATCCACCTCTCTTGTATCTGACTATATCGGTTCCAATCAAATCCAAGCAGACTTTGGACCATTCTGAACGACTCCGGACAACACTGGATCCACTTTGAAAAAATTGTAGTATGTGAGGAGGAGGGATAGATAAAGAGTTACTCTTTATTTTCACATGTCATTAAATTCTATACAGTAAAACTCAGAGACTGAAAATTCAAAACAATGTTTTGGTGGAGATCAAAGTGATCCAATGTTGGATGGAAAAAGTTGTTGTGCCTTTTATCCAAAATCGTAGTATATTTATTGAGTATCCAAGAATTGTCATCTACTTCATAAATATGGATAAGCTTATCTAATACCCCTTTGATCAAAGGTATTAAACTGCCATCATTTAAACCGTTGAAACCATCAACATATATTCTTCAAAAGTTGTAAATGGGCTGCATAGTGATCAGCGCTACTTTGTAGTGTTTAACTAGGAGTTGTTATCGGTGTTTTGGGTACCATTTGGATGGGTTTAGAGCATAATTATGGAGTATGGAGTTGAAGAGAAGAAGTATGATATTGGTGGTTTAGAGAAGCTTAAATGAAGATTTAGAAGATGAAGAGAAGAAACCACATAGAAGACAAAGGAAGCGCAGTGATCCAGGCATGTTCAAGAAGCGCAGTGATCCGGGCATGTTCATTATTCCCTGCAAGATAGGTGGCACCATGTTCGACAAAGCCATGCTGGATTTGGGTGCCTCCATCAATGTGTTGCCTCTTTCGCTGTACGAGTCTGAAGAGGTCGGGCCGTTAGAGAAGACGGGGATTGTGATCCAGCTAGCGGATAATTCATACGTGTACCCCAAGGGCGTGGTGCAGGATGTGCTAGTAGAAGTTGATAAGTTAATCTTCCCTGCGGACTTCTTTGTGATGGATACGGGGCAAGATAAAATCACAGCCCCAGTGATGCTAGGCAGGCCGTTTATGAACACGGTAGGTATGAAGATTGATGTGAGCAGCGGTTCGCTCACAATGGAATTCGACGGTGTGAGGGTCGGATTCAACATAGATGATGCAAAGAGACACCCTCCTGATAAAAACCCCGAGTGTTCGATGGATGTGAGCAACCCAAGTTCAGTGGGAGAGTACTAAGTTGAGCCACGACAATAACTAAGGCACTGCTCGGAAGGCAACCCAAGGTATGTATCTCTTTCCTTGTCTTTTCATTCCATGTCTTTAGTTGTTTTTGTTTTATCTTGTGTTATTTTGTTTTGATTTTGTTTTGTTTTTGCTTTTAGACTAACCTGCAGGTAGGAGACCCGGAGCCAAAAATCGAAGAAGGTGAACTACACACCAGAAACATTTCTGCGGGCGCGGAAAATTCTCCGCGGTCGCGGAAAAGTTACTGTAAGTCTCTTTATCCCTGCTCGGAAAAAAAAGGTTCTACCGGAGGCCAGCTGTCCGTTTTTACTACGAGAGATGGTGTGCATCATGTTGTCAAGGAGGAGACATTTGCCCCACACATTTTTATTTGGCAACGATGATGGCCCAACATTTGACAGCTGAGGAGGAAGAACAACATGACCCACACCACGATTACATCTGGGCCCCATTTTTGTGTTCATTGAAGGCCGTGCAACCCCGATTCCTTTGATGTACCACTACACCTTACAGTGGATCTATTTTGTTGCACGGTAGAGTTTGAGTTTGAAGACCGGTGCGACACCAGAGACATGTGCTTTCATGTTTATACCGCCAGCAACAACTTCCACGTCCAAGCCAGCTCGGCGACGTTTGTGAGTTATTTTTTGCCTCTCCCTGTGCTTCGTTCTTTTTTGTCTTTAATTACATTGAGGACAATGCAATGTTTAAGCATGTGGGAGTGTTCTATACTTGCTAGTCATTGAAGAGAAATAAAAAAAATAAAGAAAATGAAAAAGCCAAAAATTTGAAAAAAGGCAAAAAATAGAAATCCTGAGATAAGTCAAAAATCCGAAAGAGCGGCTTAGGTAATAAGCAGGTGGTTTGGACCAGCATTAGGCTGGGGTAATAATTGGTCAAGAGTGATGTGAGTTTATGTGAGCCCATCTATTGAAAAATGAAATGAGTGGCTTGGTGAAAACCCGAAAGGGCGCATTGGCAAAATGAGTGAAAAGAAGAAAAGTGATTATTAGGATTCCTCATTTTTTCTAGTGTGGTGACATAAGAAGAGGTGATATAAGGAGGATTCGGGTATGTCACTCTGGGAGGCATAAAAGATAGATGGAGGCTAGGATTAGATGTTTATTCACTCTATGGTGTTCGGGTTAAGCTTGGGGGAAGTACTCTGCTTTCCTTTAAGCTTGGATGTTGTATGTTTTGTGTGTTGTGCATATTGTGTTGGTGCCTTAGAGATTCTTGTTTAGGCGCAATTCTTAGTGGAGAGAGTTTTGCTATGCTTCCTGAGACCTTGGGGATTTGATTGGAAGAGTAGGTTTCTATTAGCTTACTCGAGGACGAGCAATGTTTAAGCATGGGGGAATTTGATCAGCGCTACTTTGTAGTGTTTAACTAGGAGTTGTTACCGGTGTTTGGGTACCATTTGGATGGGTTTAGAGCATAATTGTGGAGTGTGGAGTTGAAGAGAAGAAGTATGATATTGGTGGTTTGGAGAAGCTTAAATGAAGATTTAGAAAATGAAGAGAAGAAACCACATAGAAGACAAAGAAAGAGCTGAAGAAAGAAGCCAAGTGGAGCAACAAAGAAGATTCCGCAGTCGCGGGCTGAGGGCCGCGGTCGCGGCACAGAAGACGGAACGAGAAGTGGAGAAGATCGAGAATCCGCGATCGCGGAAGAGCATGGCTGTGGTCGCGGAAAAGCCGAGAGCAACGGAGTTCAGAAGTTTATTTTTCACGATCGCGGAAGCTTTCTCCGCGGTCGCGGCAATCCCATTCGTCAGCGCGTCCGAAGTTTCCGAAGATTGATTATTTTACTTTATTTCTTTTTCCTTTATTTCTTTATTCTGGTAGGATTATTTTATTTCCTTTTAGAGTTTGTTTGTTATCTTTTTAGCATTAGGTTTTGGGTTAGGTTATTTAACCTAATTTTCCCAGCCATCTTCAATTCAGATTTAGTTTTACATTCAGTATAGTTTTCCCTTTGAGCTATGAAGAACTAAGCACCCTTTGCTTAGTCCGACGATTGAAGCCTTCATTTGATATATGATTGTGAGGTTATAACTCTATTCTTATTCCTTTGGATTATATATTTTCTCTTGAGCTTATTCCTATTGATTCTTATTGATTTGACTGGTCTGGCCAACTAGTTGATATTAGTAATTGTCTATTGCTAGGGTTTGGATATTTTGAGTTGAAATCCCTTATCTTGTGTAGCATCCATGATATTCTAGGACTAGTTGGACTAGTTTATTATGAAAGAGAATTGATTATGTGTTAAATGCTGCGAAAAATCGGTGTTGCATGTATCCTGGTTAATTCATATGCATCCTGCTACTATTGTTCTAAATCTTGATAGTTTTGCATGCGTTCGATAGTAAGGGTTGCCAAGACTAGTTGGACTGGTAGCTAATTCCCCCCCCCCCCCCCCCCCCCCCCCCTTTGGTTACTTTGGCATACAATTTACATTAAGAAAGACAACTCCTCCCTGTGGGATTCGACCCTTACTTGCGTATTCTACTAGTTTAGGTTTTTAAGGATTTACTTTAATTCGACATCACGACTTTATCCCCTGTCATATAGCAAGCTCACTCCACCTCTCATGTATGTGACTATCTCTAAAGGACATGTAAGTTTTTTTCTCACACTCACATACTAATCGTTGTTGTTTCTCGAGTGTTCCAGTCATTGAATAACTTATGGTTTGTCTTACTGAATAGACAAAGTGGTATATATTTAAGCTTTCGACATCTCAAACAAAATGTTTGTCACCCAGCAACCCCATCAAATGTAGGAGAATGAGGGAGATCCACCTCTCATGTATCTAACTACCTCGGTTCCAATCGAATCCAAGCAGACATCGGACTATTTTGAACGACTTCGGATCCACTTTGAAGAAAGTTGTATTGTGTGAGGAGAAGGGATAGATAAAGAGCAACTCTTTATTCACACATGTCATTAAATCCTATACGATGGAACTAAGAGACTGAAAATTCGATACAATTTTTGGCGGGGATCAAAGTGATCCAATGTCGGACGGAAAAAGTTGTTGTGCCCTTTATTCACAATCATTGTATATTTATTGAGTATCCAAGGCTTGTCATCTAATTCATAAATATGGATAAGCTTATCTACAACCCCTTTGATCAATGGTTTTAAAATGTCGGCAATTAAACCGTTGAAACCATCAAAGTATTCTTCAAAAGTTGTAAATGAGTTGTATAGCGAGCTCACTCCACCTCTCGTGTATCTGACTACCTCTAAAGGACATGTAAGCTTTTGTGTCTAATAATCACGTACTAATTATTTGATGTTGAAACATTGTTGCTTCTTCAGTGTTCCAGTCATTGAATAACTTATGCTTTGTGTTACTGGATCGACAAAGTGGTATATATTTAAGATTTCGACATCTCAAACAAAATGTTTGGACATCCAGCAACCCCATCATATGTAGGAGAATGAGGGATATCCACCTCTCATGTATCTAACTACCTCGGTTCCAATCGAATCCAAGCAGACTTCGGACTATTCTGAATGACTCTGGACGACTCCGGATCCACTTTGAAGAAAGTTGTAGTCTGTGAGGAGAAGGGATACATAAAGAGCAACTCTTTATTCACACATGTCATTAAATCCTATACGATTGAACTGAAAAACTAAAAATTTGAAACAATTTTTTGGCGGGGATCAAAGTGATCCAATGTCGGACGGAAAAAGTTGTTGTGCCCATTATTCACAATCATTGTATATTTATTTATTATCCAAGGCTTGTCATCTAATTCATAAATATGGATAAGCTTATCTATGACACCTTTGATCAATGATTTTAAAATGTCGTCAATTAAACTGTTGAAACCATCAAAGTATTTTTCAAAAGTTTTAAATGGGTTGTATAGCGAGCTCACTCCACCTCTTGTGTATCTGACTACCTCTAAAGGACATGTAAGCTTTTGTATCTCACACTCACGTACTAATTATTTGATGTTGAAACATTGTTGTTTCTTCAGTGTTCCAGTCATTGAATAACTTATGATTTGTGTTACCGAATAGACCAAGTAGTATATATTTAAGCTTTTGACATCTCTAACAAAATGACTGTTGCATCGAACAACCCCATCAAATGTAGGAGAATGAGGGAGATCCACCTCTCATGTATCTGACTACCTCGGTTCCAATCGAATCCAACAGACTTTGGATCATTCTGAACGACTCTAGATTCACTTCGAAGAAAATTGTAGTGTGTGAGGAGGAGGGATAGATAAAGAACAACTCTGTATTCACACATGTCATTAAATCCTATACAATGGAACTTGAAGACTGGAAATTTGAAACAATGTTTTGATGTGGATCAAAGTGATCCAATGTGGGACGAAAAAAGTTATTATGCCCTTTATTCACAATCATTGTATATTCATTGAGTACCTGAGGCTTGTCATCTAATTCATAAATATGGATAAGCTTATCTACTACCTCTTTGATCAATGGTATTAAAATATTATCAATTAAACCGTTAAAACCATCAAAGTATTCTAATTTATAAATGGGTTGTATAGCAAGCTCACTCCACCTCTCGTTGAAAATTGTAGTGTGTGAGGAGCAGCGATAGATAAAGAGCAACCTTTTATTCACACATGTCATTAAATCCTATACAGTGGAATTTGAACACTAAAAATTCGAAACAATGTCTTGGTGGGGATCAAAGTGATCCAATGTGGGATGAAAAAAGTTATTGTGCCCTTTATTCATAGTCATTGTATATTTATTGAGTACAACAAGCTTGTCATCTATTTCATAAATATGGATAAACTTATATACTACCCCTTTGAACAATGGTATTAAAATGTCGTCAATTAAACCGTTGAAGCCATCAAAGTATTCTTCAAAAGTTGTAAATGGGTTGTATAGCAAGCTCACTCCACCTCTTGTGTATCTGACTACCTTTAAAGGACATGTGAGCTTTTGTTTCCCTGATGTTGAAACGTTGTTGCTTCTCCAGTGTTCCAGTCATTGAATAACTTATGGTTTGTGTTATTGGATCGACAAAGTGTGATATATTTAACTTTCGACATCTCAAACAAAATGCATGTCACATCTAGCAACCCCATCAAATGTAGGAGAATGAGGGCACCTCTCATGTATCTGAGTAGCTTGGTTCCAATCAAATCCAAGCAGACTTATGACCATTCTGAACGACTCCGGATCCACTTCAAAGAAAATTGTAGTGTGTGATGAGGAGGGATAGATAAAGAGCAACTCTTTATTCACACATGTCATTAAATCCTATACGGGGGAACTCAAAGACTGAAAATTCGAAATAATGTTTTGGTGAAGATCAAAGTGATCGAATGTCAGACGGAAAAAGTTGGTTGCCCTTTATTCACAATCATTGTATATTTATTGAGTACCCAAGGCTTGTCATCTAAATCACAAATATGGATAACCTTATCTACTACCCTTTGATCAATGGTATTAAAATATCGTCAATTAAATCGTTGAAACCATCAAAGTATTCTTCAAAAGTTGTAAATAAGTTGTATATCAAGCTCACTCCACCTCTCGTGTATCTGACTACCTCTAATGAACATGTAAGCTTTTGTTTCTCACACTCACGTACTAATTGCCTGATGTTGAAACGTTGTTGCTTCTCTAGTATTGTTCATGTCATTGAATAACTTATGGTTTGTGTTACTAGATCGAAAAGTGGTATATATTTAAGCTTTCGACATCTCAAACAAAATGTATGTCTCATCCAGCAATCTCATCAAATGTAGGAGAATGAGGGAGATCAACCTCTCATGTATCTGACTACCTCGGTTCCAATCGAATCGAAGAAGACTTCGGACCATTCTGAACGACTCCGGATCCACTTCGAACAAAATTGTAGTGTGTGAAGAGGAGGGTTAGATAAAGATCAACTCTTTCAGAGAGGGTAACTGTAGTGTGTGAGGATGAGGGATATATAAATTATGGTTGTTGTAAATTGGGGAGCAACAGACAATGACTAATATATGAAAAGGAAAGCAACAAATTGTACGTGTAAAGTGAGCTTGGAGAACTTGGCTTCAAGAATCGGACCTACCATTTTCCTAATCAAATGAGAGAGGGCAACCTGGCACCAACATTATTGAATTTTATTTATCATGATAGAATCTTGAAGTGCAGCCATTAGATCTCCAATATTTAAGTCATTCACCATAGACTTCTCCATGTACTGCAATCTTTTTTTTCCACTTTAACTCTATACTCTGTACATTGAATTTATAAGTTTTGCAATGGGAAAATTTGTTCATGCCTCACAAAACCATGCTCTGCGTGGCTCCGAATAAACCTCACAAGAGCAAGACAAGAATTCTCATGGTAACATGAATCTTGAAGTGCGGCCAATAAATTTCCAATATTTAAGCCATTCACCATAGATAGACTTCCATCTCCGTACCATAATCTTTTTTCCACTTCAACTTCGTACTCTTTACAATGATCTTTCACATGGCTTACATGACATACTTTTAGGTCAAAGCCATGCATGTGATATGCCAGGCCTCTCCCCTCAATGGCAACTGCAGAATCTGACAAACATCGTAAAGCGTCATTGTGATATCACCCCACAAAAAATGGACAGAATTTGTCTACACATGCCATCGCTCCATAAACACAGATACGAGCACGTGGTCGATAACGTCGTAGTCCTAAGTATCGTGCGATGTCAAACCGCTCCACTAGGCTAGACCCCACAACATATCGATCGTCAACGGAGCTGACGTCGTTCCGAGAGCGAGAGGCAGTGGAGTCGGGGGAGTTGTCACCGGCTCAAGAGAGGAAGTTGGCGAGACGAGGGGAACTGATATTACCTTGCGATCAGGAGCATATGGGGTAATTGATGCCAATTCGGAAGAGGGCGGGAGAAGTTGGCAGCGGATTGGGATCCGGACCAACATTGTCCATCCTTAAATCCTCGGTCGTACAAAAAGGGGCCTCAAACTTGGGATTGCCTGCCTCTTGTTCGTCAACCATGTCATTGGTCACCTAGATATCGTTTTCCATGGTTGAATCATCGACATCCGCATGGATGTATTGTCGTCGCGTTGTAACTGCGAAATCAGATTCTCCTCGAATCTCTTTTCCATGGCGCGACGTCGAGGGACTGTGAGACCATCCACTTTCTCAAGCGACGTGACCTATGACATCTCGTCCATGTCCTAGCAAGTAGAGACTCCCATTCTTTTAATAAAATTTTACAAAATTATATAAAATTTATTTGAAAATCCTAATATTAATTCACATTTTTTAAAATCCATTCAAATTTTCTAAAATGAATTCCAATTTTCTAAATCAATTATGATATCCTAAAATTTATTCGAATATCGTTAAATTAATTCACATTTTCTAAAATAAATTCCAATTTTCTAAATCAATTCTGATATCCTGAAATTAATTCGAATATCTTAAAATCAATTCCAATTTCCAAAAATTGTTTCCAATATCCAAACATTCATTCCTAAAATTTTCTAAAGTGATTACCAATATCCTAAAACTCCACTATCCTATTTACAAGCTTCATTTCAATTTTCTTTTCCAAATGTAATCACAAATTCAATTACAATTTCACTACAACTACAACTAGAATAAAAAAAATCAATCACAATTTCACAAATTCAATCACACTATATAATTCTAATTCTAGTCACACTTAAATTGAAAATCTTTGATTTTTAATTAAATTAATGTGAAAATTTAAGAAAGTGACTGATATCATACGATAATGTGACTTAATTGAGTGGTGTCATGTACCTAAGTAAGATTTAGTAAATTGATTAATCAAGAATGACCTGCCTTATTCGTACAACCGAAATATAATGTCATTCTTTTGATTGATTGCTCATCTAATTTCTCTTTTTACTGCTTGAATAGTTGAATTTCATAGTTGACATGTATTACGAAAAGAGCAAAAGTTCAGTAATGTTATACTCATGAATAAAACGGAGTGGCGAAAAATTATACTAGTTATAATATCATTAGCCTTTTTACTCTTGTGCGCGTGTTCACCTTCGTTGGGTTGATCATTGTTAGATTTTAATTCGTACACAATTTGAAATTCAATCTTATTGAAATGCGGACATTCAGAAAAATGTACATATAAATTCTCAGAAGTGCTTGCCAATTGAACACTTGTGACAACTAGATAGTATGTGACTATTAGCATTGGTTTTCATTAATTTGAACATATTTGTGTGATGTTGACAAGTGACAATGAACTTTATTCTTTTCTGCTTATATATCCCGCTACACCTTCTTCTGTGGGAATAAAGTATTTATTTCCTCAGACGTAACACTAACGATCTAACAATTATCACACTACAAATTTGGTATAAAGATTTTATAGTAAAACAATATCATATATATATATATACTCAAAAAATAAGTAGGATTATCTAGTCACACTTAAATTGAAAATCTTTAATTTTTAATTAAATTAATGTGAAAAATTAAGAAAGTGACTGATAGCATACGATAATGTGACTTAATTGAGAGGTTAAATTCTCTACACCCTTTCTATGCACCCTTCTGTGTATCCTATATGCTAAACTTGTTTATTTTATACTCTAAACCCTAAAAATAAACCCTAAACCCTAAAATATAAATCATATACCCTAAAATATAAATCATATATCCTAAATCATAAACCCTAGATCCTAAGCCCTAAACCCTATACCCTAAAGCCTAAAACCCTATATCCTAAACCATAGATTATAAACCCTAAATCTTAAACTATAAACCCTATACCCTAAACCATAGACTATAAACCCTAAATCTTAAACTATAAACCCTAAACCTTAATTATTAATCCTAATTTAAAATTTAAAATATAAAATAATTAAATAAAACTTAAAGGGTGCACAATTAGGGTGCAGAAAATTTGATGTGCTTCATTGAGTGGTGTCATGTACCTAAGTAAGATTTAGTAAATTGATTAATCAAGAGTGACCTGCCTTATTCGTACAACTGAAATATAATGCCATTCTTTTGAGTTTTGATTGATTGCTCATCTAATTTCTATTTTTACTGCTTGAATAGTTGAATTCCATATCGATCAATAAGCTGCCATCATCCAAATCACGGTTTTGTGTAGTTTAGGCCCATCCCATTATTTATCGATCCATCCGTTAACGGTTGGCGCCAGAGATAACCGTTTTTGAAAAAGATAACCACCCCGCCAACTGCCTAACTGCCATTCCCGCTCACATATAAATGGGGCGGTAGATCACCAGCAACAACTCGTGGAGCATATTTACCATATTGGATACATACATAAGCAGAGCGTCAACCAATCGATCTTAATTAATCATCCATCCATGGATTCCAACTACAAGTGGGGCCCAGGGTCGGTTGCTGTGTTCCTGATGGTGGCGGCTATCCTCCTGGTGGGTCCGCTGCTGATGGGGCCCGCACCCACGGGTCCACCTGGAATGCCGGTCCTGATGATCATCCCGGTTGTCCTCGTGCTGCTCTACATTTTTCTCCACAAGAACACCTAATTATTAATTAATCGTCACTCATGTTACATTATATTTGCTCTTTTCTTTCCTCGGGTTTCTATTTCATAGTTGACATGTATTACGAATAGAGCAATACTACCGTAATGTTATACTCATGAATAAAATAGAGTGGCGCAAAATAATTTTATTTGATCATTAGCCTTTTTACTAAAGTGCGCGTGTTATATTAATCGGTTTGAAGTAATGTTTGTCAGATTTGTAAATTGGTCTCAAATAGTTCAGTATAATTAAAATGATAATTCAGAAGTAAATTGATCATGAAAATCGTTTATTGAGGTGATGAGAAAACGATGCATAGTACGTGCATGTAAGATATATAGTAGCAAGAATTTTTTTATCTAATACTCCCTTTGTCCCTTAATATAGTTCTTCTTTCTATTTTTGGCGTCTCAAAAAATTATTCCTCTTTCAAATCTTTCCTTATTTGTTTTTGTCTTTATTCTTCATTTAATACCACATACTCCTCTTCTTCCCCATTAAAACCCTCCATCTATTCATCTTCTTTTTTCATTCAAACCATCAACTACCCTTAATTTACTCCCACAATTAATTTCACCTACTCCCATCATAAATCCCTAAACCATTAACTCTCATATCTCTCCATCTAAAAACTCTAGAACCCTAAAAGCCTCTCATCTCTCACTCTCCATCTAAAAACCCTAGAAGTCTCTCAGCTCTCCGCTCTCAGATCTCTCTGTTCTTCACTCTCTTCTCACGCTCTCCATCTAAAAACCCTAGAAGCCTCTCAGATCTCTGATCTCTCTGCTCTCCGATCTCTTTGTTCTCCGATCTCTCCGTTCTTCACTCTCATCTCACGCTCTCCGATCTCCGATCTCTCTGTTACTCATCATCGAAGAACCCTAACATCTCTCTGTTCTTCACTCTCATCGAAGATCCCCTCTCGTCCCCTCTGTTGCTTGATCCAGATCCCCTCTCGTCCCCTCTTTGTCGCGGTTTGGGTTGATTCTCTCTCTGTTGAACCCTAAAATTTGTCCCCTTTGATTATTCCTGAGACTTGGGTTGATTATCTCTCTGTAGAACCCTAAAAATTGTTCCGGCGAGATGTTAGGGTTCTTCATTAATAAATCATCATCTTGCGCAATTTACACTGGTTGGTTTGAATGTTTGTGCATAGACTCCGGCCAGAAGAATCTGTAATAAATCATCTTGCGCAATTTTATAACATAACTACTGTTCTTCACATTCAAATACAACCCACTTCACACTTTTTAATATTTTTTTACCATAATACCCCCGGCCTCTCAATCTCCACCCACAGCCTTTTATTTTCTTTCTTTTCTTTTCACTGAAGAAGGCCCAGGCTACAACTATCCACGATACTTCACAATCTCTCGCCATTTGATTCATTAATTTTCATAAATTAAATGAGTAACTAAAAATTAGGTTTCACAATCCAATTTTTACACTTATGAGTTAATGAATCATGAAGCAAACTGGAGTTTGTCAAACTTGAAAAATTGAAAATAAAAGCAAACTGGCAAACTCTTATCTTCACAATGGTCGTCAACCCTCTCGAACATGGTCGGTCTGACAATTGGTGGCGGTGGATACCGGAGGGGAATAGGTGGTCGATGTCGGACCTACCTTATAATAAGGTGGCCCCAATGTGTCGACGGAAGTGGTTGCTTGAGTGGTAGTCGACAACTGGAGCCTGTACAGACGCGTCGACGACGGTTCGTGGTGGTGGTAGCGTGATGGTCACTTGCAGAAACTCAATTTTTATATTGGGAATTAGGGCAAAGATGTGAATTATTCTTTAAAATACGAGCCGACTATTCGCACTACGTTTTTGGCCTTTTCGCACTACAAAAGGCTACGCCAAATGTTGGCGTACACCAAATACGTGCGAAGAAGGCCAAAAACGTAGATATACGTATAAATTTTTTTTAAAAAAAAGGAATAAAGGAGCTACGCCAGATTTTGGCGTAGATGCTTTGTAGGGACTTGGGCTCGTTTTGGAAATTGGGCTTCTGCGCCAGAATCTGGCGTATGCAAGATTCTGGCGCAGCAAAAAAAATAAAAATTGTTTGCCCCATAATCATGTAGATAATTTCAATACGAGTCCGTACATATAAAATTCGTCCAAAACGGACATCGTTTGCCCCTCCAAAAGCCCAAAATACGATGGATGCCCCCATGGTCCTATTTGGGACTATTTTGGCCCAATTTCTCGTATTTCAGGTTTTCACCCATTTTTTCTATAATCCTTCATATTGAGCATATTGGAATGATTATAGAAGAAATGGGTGAAAAACTGAAATACGAGAAATTGGGCCCAAATAGGCCCAGTAGTAATGATTGTAGAAGAAACATGTGAAAAACTGAAAAAACGAAAAATTGGGCCCAAATAGGCCCAATAGGAAGGATTATAGAAGAAACGGGTGAACAACTAAAATACGAGAAATTGGGCCCAAATATGCCCAGTAGGATTGTAGAAGAAACGGATAAAAAACTGGAAAAAAAAAACGAAAAATTGGGCCCAAATAGGCCCAATAAGAAGGATTATTGAAGAAACGGATGAAATACAAAAAATTGGGCTCAAATATGCCCAGTTTTTTATTATATTTCATATAGTTACACTTATATGCTTTAGTATTTCATTATATTTTATATAGTTACGCTTATATACTATAGTATTTCATTAAATTTCATATAGTTACACTTATGTACTATAGTATTTCATTAAATCTAATATACTTAGGGTCTGTTTGGATTCCTCACCAGAATGCATTAAAATGCATTATCTTACATTAAATTGCATTAAATCATCAATTTAATGCAAGATAATGCATTATTTGCGGGATCCAAACAAACCCTTAGACTTATATACTATAGTATTCTATTAAATTTCATATAGTTACACTTATGTACTATAGTATTTCATTAAATCTAGATTTAATGAAATACTATAGTATTTCATTAAATCTAGATTTAATGAAATACTATAGTATATAAGTGTAACTATATGAAATATAATGAAATACTATAGTATATAAGTGTAACTATATTAAATTTAATGAAATACTATGGGGTATAAGTCTAAGTATACTAGATTTAATGAAATATTATAATATATAAGTGTAACTATATGAGATTTAATAGAATACTATAGTATATAAGTCTAAGTATACTAGATTTAATGAAATACTATAGTATATAAGTGTAACTATATGAGATTTAATAGAATACTATAGTATATAAGTCTAAGTATACTAGATTTAATGAAATACTATAGTACATAAGTGTAACTATATGAAATTTAATAGAATACTATAGTATATAAGTCTAAGTATACTAGATTTAATGAAATACTATAGTACATAAATGTAACTATATAAAATTTAATAGAATACCATATTATATAAGTCTAAGTATACTAGATTTAATAAAATACTATAGTACATAAGTGTAACTATATGAAATTTAATGATATACTATGGTATATAAGTCTAAGTATACTTGATTTAATGAAATACTATTGTATATAAGTGTAACTATATGAGATTTAATAGAATACTATAGTATATAAGTCTAAGTATACTAGATTTAATGAAATACTATAGTATATAAGTGTAACTATATGAGATTTAATGAAATACTATGGGGTATAAGTCTAAGTATAATAGATTTAATGAAATATTATAGTATATAAGTATAACTATATGAAATTTAATAGAATACTATAATATATAAGTCTAAGTATACTAGATTTAATGAAATACTATAGTACATAAGTGTAACTATATGAAATTTAATAGAATATCATATTATATAAGTCTAAGTATACTAGATTTAATGAAATACTATAGTACATAAGTGTAACTATATGAAATTATATGATATACTATGGTATATAAGTCTAAGTATACTTGATTTAATGAAATACTATAGTATATAAGTGTAACTATATGAAATTTAATAAAATACTATAGTATATAAGTCTAAGTGTACTGGATTTAATGAAATACTATAGTACATAAGTGTAACTATATGAAATTTAATGAAATACTATGGGATATAAGTCTAAGTATACTAGATTTAATGAAATACTATATTATATAAGTGTAACTATATGAAATATAATGAAATACTATAATACATAAGTGTAACTATATGAAATTTAATAAAATACTATCGTATATAAGTGTAACTATATGAAATATAATGAAATACTATAGCATATAAGTATAACTATATGAAATATAATTATAAACAGGGCATATTTGAGCCCAATTTCTCGTATTTCACCCGTTTCTTCAATAATCCTTCTTATTGGGCCTATTTGGGCCCAAATTTTCATTTTTTTTTCTTCAGTTTTTCATCCGTTTCTTTTACAATCCTTCTTACTGGACCTATTTGGGCCCAATTTCTCGTATTTTAGTTTTTCACTCATTTCTTCTATAATCCTTCCTATTGGGCCTATTTGGGCCCAATAAGAAGTTTTTTCAGTTTTTCACCCGTTTCTTCTACAATCATTACTACTGGGCCTATTTGGGCCCAATTTCTCGTATTTCAGTTTTTCACCCATTTCTTCTATAATCCTTCCAATATGCTCAATAGGAAGGATTATAGAAAAAACGGGTGAAAACCTGAAATACGAGAAATTGGGCCAAAATAGGCCCAAATGGGACCATGGGGACAACCATCGTATTTTGGGCTTTTGGAGGGGCAAACGATGTCCGTTTTGGACGAATTTTATATGTACGGACTCGTATTGAAATTTTCTACATGATTATGGGGCAAATTTTTTTTTTTTTGCTGCGCCAGAATCTTGCGTACGCCAGATTCTGGCGCAGAAGCCCAATTTCCAAAACGAGCCCAAGTACCTACAAAGCATCTACGCCAGATTCTGGCGTACGCCAAAATCTGGCATAGCTCCTTTATTCCTTTTTTTTTTTAATTTATACGTATTCCCCCCTTTTTGGCCTTCTTCACACGTATTTGGCATAGCCTTTTGTAGTGCGAAAAGGTAAAAATTATAGTGCTAATAGAAACTGTCTTAAAATAAGGCTATTTTTGTTATTTTAAGGTGTGAAGTGTTAATTTTGGTGTGAAGTTTAACATCTCCCTCTTATAATCCTATTTACATATATAGGTTATGCCCGTGGCCATCATACAATTTTATATAATACTCCTATAAATATATAACTGTTGTCCATTCATATATAACACTTATATTGTTGAGGTAGATAGTACGTGGCTATTAGCATTTGTTACGTTAAAAATTTGCATTTGCAATTATTTTTACACATTGTTACAATGTTATCATTCATCTATATTACTATATATATCACGTAAAACAGTTGCAAGAAACCGTTTTCAACCATAATAACTCATTTGCAATGTCAAAATTGTGACAGATGTTTATACATAACACTTCATGTCTTGATGATTAGTAAGTGGAGTGAATTCTTTTCCAAATTAAAATTTAGTCAACAATTTCAATCATACGAAATTCCTTGGTAATTAAAACCATCATCTATCATTAACTACTTATTACTTAGCTGCTGGGCCCAAGATTTGAGCCAGTCTCATTAGCAAAATGAGAATGCCGTCCAGTTCAATAATGACAACATCGGGCAGGTGCTTGTGTGTAGAAGTGAACTTTAAGAGCAATTGATTGCGCCACTGTGACAACTTCTGAGCACAAGTACTTTCTTAGAGTAGTTTTGATCATAAATGCGCGCACTAATACCACAACTAAGATCATAATTAAGCTTATAATGTCTATGAGCAGAATCACATTTCGCCAGTCACTTAGAAAAAACGGCTGCTCTATGAAATAATTATTGGCAAGCTGGCTCTAGTGCATTTAATATTCATATTTTAATGGGTACATGCAGGAAGCTCAGTTCTAGGGAGACGATCCACCTTAGGAGTGTGCAGATTCGAACCGAACCGGAAAATCGAACCGGATTGTAAAAATTCTGGTCCGGTCTGGATCGGATGCACAACGCTAATCCACCTGAAGTAACCCTCTTTTATTTAGCATTATACGGACTTCTTTTTGGGTCCCCCGGTGTCTTCACAAGTCAAAACATAGTCACCTCATATGTGTAACAACTAACAACTGCTTCTTTTTTGTGTCATTAACGTAATTTAATTAGTAACACCTCAAAATCACATATTTGCAAATTGTAGAACACACAAAAACCACAAATGAATTCACAACTAAACTAATGACATCTAAATGGAAGATGATTTCACCTCCGCAGTTTTCTTGTTGTATGCATGATATGTTGATTTCAAAAGCTGAAGCGATGACATATATTGTTAGCATATAGAGTATAGCTGGCTTATGTGTGTCATAGTCACGTGAGTGGCTTGTGCTCACTTTATCTTCTTTATAAGCTTTCTGTCACAGCTTCTGTAAGCCACACATTTTCATAACAGAATTTCCCTCCACTTCTTCTCTCTGAGCTCTCTTTCACTTCAATGGTGAAATCTGAGATCTAGTTTTTCCGCAATATTTCACATGGTATCAGAGCTTCAGATTCATGATCTGAGCTTAAACTTTTGATCGACACTTTCTACTTCACAAATTCGTAGAGAATTTTTGTTCCTCTTCCTTTGAGAAGTGATGACAAACACAAGCGATCAAGCAGCGAATCACAACGATCCGTTGTTCCTCCAGTCGAGTGATCATTCTGGACTATCATTAGTCCATGAGACCTTCGATGGACATAATTTTGGTGAATGGCGCATTTCAATGAGGAACGTGCTCTCAGCCAAAAACAAGATCGGCTTCATAAACGAGAAGCTGAAGAAGCCAGAGAAAGAACATCAGGATCATGATCGATGGGAGAGATGCAATGATATGGTTCGTGCTTGGCTATTGAATGGATTAAATAAGGAAATTCGCCGATCTGTGATTTACATCGACACAGGGAAAGGAATTTGGGATGAACTTGAGACTAGGTTTGGACAATTGAGTGGAGCTCAATTGTATGCTGTTAAGAAGCAGTTAAATTCTCTCACTCAAGGATCTGACTCAATTTCATCTTACTACACGAAGATGAAGTCTCTGTGGGATGAATTGAGTAGTCTTCGAAAATTTCCTCGCTGTACCTGTGGTGCTGTCCAGGAATATGTCAGATTTGAAGATGACGAGAAGCTGATTCACTTCCTGATGGGGCTAAATGACAACTACACATCGATTCGAGCTTCGATTCTTATGCTTAAGCCTCTTCCTAGTGTATCTCATGCTTATGCTTTGATTTTGCAAGAGGAGAAACAAAGAGAAATGCAAAATAGCTCTTCGATTTTGCAAGAATCAGCTTCTATGAATGTCATTGCTTCTAAGGGTTCCAATCAGCAGCAGTCTCAGTCGAAAGGAAACAGTGAGCGAAAGGCTCTTTACTGTACTAATTGTAAGAAAACCAATCATAATGTTGATCGTTGCTATTTCCTGATTGGATTTCCTGCAAACTATAAGGACAGAAACAAGCCACAAACACAAGCCCCACCAGATAAGAAAGCAACACATAATCCATCAAAAAAGAAGTTTGCAGGATTTGTGAAGGCTCTTTCTAATTTGACAGTTGAGCAGATTGCAACGTTATTGCATCTTCTTGATACTGACACATCACCTACCAAACAGACAGATCAAGGCGATTTTGCTGGTTTTGCAGGTACATCATTTACTTCTCAATTTTTTAACAGCTATACTTGGATACTGGATACTGGAGCCAGTTGTCACATGTGTTGTAACCTTTCTTTGTTTGAGACAAAGCAAAGGATATCCAAGCCTTTTGTGATTACACTACCTACTGGAGATAGTGCCACAGTTGATACAATGGGCACTGTGACAGTTTTGCCTCAGTTGATATTGAGAGAAGTGCTATTTGTGCCAGCATTCAAGTGCAATCTACTTTCAGTAGGAAAGCTGGTGAAGGATATGCAGTGCAAAGTTTTATTTACTCCTACACGGTGTATGTTACAGGCTCCTTTTATGAGGATACCACTGGCGATTGGTAGGGCACACAAGGATCTCTACTTGTTGGTTTCAGGTGACAGGAAGCAAGATAATTTACCTGGGAAAGTTGTAGCTTTAGTTTCCAGTGCATCAGATACATCTTTGTGGCACATTAGGCTGGGGCATTTGCCATTTTATAAGCTGGAAACTTTGTCTTTTGTTAAAACTGGTTTGTTGAATAAGGCAACCATTGTTCCTTGTGATGTTTGTGCTAAGTCAAGACAGCCTCGTTTGTCATTTCCTCTTAGTTCAATTACTACTACTGCACCATTTCAGTTGATTCATGTAGACCTTTGGGCTCCTTATCACACAATGACTTTCAATGGCTATAAGTATTTTCTTACCATTGTGGATGATTTTACCCGATCTTCTTGGGTTCATTTGTTATCTGCCAAGAGTAATGCTTTCACATTGCTCAAGAGTTTCATAGCTATGGTTACAACTCAGTTTGGGAGACAGGTTCAGAAGCCTCGTAGTGATAATGCTCTGGAGTTGGGTACAAGTCGAGAATCAGCTGCTTATCTGGCTGCTCAGGGCATTGAACATCAAACCTCTTGTGTTGCCACTCCACAGCAGAATGGGATTGTAGAGAGGAAACATAGACACATTCTTGAGATAGCCAGAGCACTGATGTTTCAATCTAAGCTACCATTGAAGTTTTGGGGAGAGAGTGTGCTCACAGCAGCTTATATCATCAATCGTTTGCCATCTCCTCTCTTAAACAACAAGACACCTTATGAGATATTATATCATAAACCTCCCTCTTATGATCACATTCGTAGCTTTGAGAGTCTCTGTTTTGCTTCTACATTGAAGCAGGGCAGGGATAAATTTCAAGCAAGGGCAGTTGCTTGTATTTTCCTTGGCTATCCATTTGGTAAAAAAGCTTATAAGCTTTACAACCTTGAAACACATACTATTTTGGTGTCTAGAGATGTAGTTTTTCATGAGCATGTATTTCCCTTTTATTCCTCTTCTTTTCAACTTCATACTTCACCTCCAACCTATCCTTCTAGTCCTTTACCTACTGATGACACTACTTTATCACCTCCTACAGTTTCTCTTTCTTCTCCTACTGTCATACAAGATGATGTACATTTGAGGAGATCGACTAGAACCCATACTGCCCCTTCTTATTTGTCAGATTATGTATGCTCTTCAGTCACTTTTGACTCTTGTTTTTGTGGCCACACCTTGACTTCCATGCTCAAGTTCCCTACACATACTCTTCCCTCTACAATTCAGCCTGAGACAGAACCTTTTTCATATGAGCAGGCTTGTAAGTTTGTTGTGTGGCATAAGGCAATGAAGGATGAATTTGCAGCTTTGCATTTGAATCATACTTGGGACATAGTTGAGTTACCCAAAGGGAATAAGGCTATTAGTTGCAAGTGGGTTTATAAAGTGAAGAGGAAGGCAGATGGGACAGTTGATCGATACAAGGCAAGGCTCGTTGTAAGAGGGTTTACACAGCAAGAGAGGGTTGACTACAACAAGACTTTTTCTCCTGTCATCAAGATGACAACTGTGAGATCACTTATTTTTGTTGCTTTGAAAAGAAATTGGTCTGTTTTCCAGCTTGATGTCAACAATGCCTTTTTGCATGGGGACTTGGATGAAGAAGTCTATATGAAAGTGCCCCATGGTTTGACAGTTGATAGTCCTTCTCAGGTTTGTCGATTGAGAAAGTCCTTGTATGGACTTAAGCAAGCCTCACGCCAATGGTATGCTAAATTGTCTTGCTCCCTGAGAACCAAAGGTTTTAGTCAGTCTTTGAATGACTACTCTCTATTTCACAAGAAGACAGGATCTTCCTTGGTATTTGTGGCTATCTATGTGGATGACATTCTGATAACTGGGAATGATTTAGATGAGATCACCAGTTTGAAGACCTTTTTGGATGATGCTTTCAAGATTAAAGACCTGGGTCATTTGCATTTTTTTATGGGAATTGAGTTTATTGCTTGTCCACAGGGATTGCTCATGAGCCAAAGGAGATTTATAGGTGAGTTGTTACATGATTTTCCTATAGACTCTAAGCGCCCATCTGCAAGTCCTTTGGATTTGCATTTGAAGCTGTTGTCGACTATAGAAGAGTTGCTTGCAGATCCTTTGGTTTATAGACAACTAATTGGGAAGCTTAATTTTCTCGTGAACACGCGGCCTGACCTTGCTTATTCTGTTTAGTTCTTGAGCCAGTTTAATCAAGCACCTCGCCAACCTCATCTTGATGCCGCGTTTCATGTGTTGTCTTATTTGAAGGGGACTCAAGACAAAGCTCTTTTGCTCAGTAACACAGATGATATGACTCTCAGGGCTTATTGTGATACAGACTGGGCAACCTGTCCTTATTCCCGCCGTTCGGTTAGTGGATTTGTGGTCTTCTTTGGTGGCAACCTCATCTCTTGGAAGTCCAAGAAACAACAAAGTGTTTCTCTATCGTCCACAGAAGCTGAATATCGGTCTCTTTGCCGCGTTTGTGCCGAGTTGGCTTGGTTGAGCCGGTTACTTAGTGAGTTGGAGGTGCCTGATCTCACTCCCATTTCTGTCAAATATGACAGTCAAGCTGCCATTTATGTTGCTCGCAACCCCGTGTTTCATGAACACACGAAGCACATAGAGTTAGACTGCCATTATGCTCGTGAGAAGTTGTTGGAAGGACTGATTTCACTGGATCATGTTCCTACACGGTCTCAGTTAGCAAATTTCCTCACTAAGGCTTTGCCTGGTGTTCGTTTGCAGTCCATTTTCTCCAAGATGGGGATGATAGATCCTCCTCCATCTTGAGAGAGGATGTTAGCATATAGAGTATAGCTGACTTATGTGTGTCATAGTCACGTGAGCGGCTTGTGCTCACTTTATCTTCTTTATAAGCTTCCTGTCACAACTTCTGTAAGCCACACATTTTCATAAGAGAATTTCCCTCCACTTCTTCTCTCTGAGCTCTCTTTCACTTCAATGGTGAAATATGAGATCTAGTTTTTCCGCAACATTTCACATATATAGTGCCAAAAATGACAGCGTAGTAAACCTCTTTTGAAGCTACTAAACTCTGCATCATATGATCAATGTGTACTGTAGCATATGGAGAAGATATTTTTTTATGGTGACCTTGTTGTTTCTAATTGGGAAATCTCACCCTCTTAGGGTACCTTCCAAGCTTCCACCATATGCAGACTGACCTTGACCATCTACTCCATAGGCATTAAGTGCAAGCTTTACCCTTTTGCTAAGGGAGGAAGTGTTTTCAAGCTTAAAGGTAATGCTTGTTCTGGTATGAGGTTACTGAAACACCACACCCCGAGAAATTACACTTCATATTCCTCAGTTGCGCGCAGGGACGGAGCCACGTGGGGCCCATAGCCCCCTCTGGATTTTTTTTTTTTTTTTTTTTTTTTTTTTTTTAATTTCTAACCTAAAGCCTTCCATTCTCCCAAGTCCCACCCCAGCCGGCCCTAATATTCCAAAATTTTCGAAGCTCGACTCAGCGACCTTCACTCCTCCTTCTCCCAACACGGTAATACACATCGATCGACCTCGTCACCTCCTTCTCCACTTCTCCAGCCAGTCCACTACTCCGGCGGTCCAATGGACGGCGGTGCGACCTCCTTCTCCCTCAGGCTGACAGAGTGACAGCCCCTCTCCTAGTCTCCTTCACCGCTTCGTCGTCTTCGCCTCTTCGGCAAATCCGGCAATCGGCGTCCCGCGTCTGTCTTCGTCTTCGGCAAATCCGGCAACCGGAAATCCAGCCGTGACTCGTGAGGTGAGGCGTGATACCGACTTCTCTTCCTGAGTTCACTTCTCTTCCTGAATCCCGAGTTCCTGTGAAATTGCTACTTGCCTACTTGCCAATTTACTTAATCTATGTGAAATTACTACTTGTCTTCACAGGCTCACAGCTTCCTTCAGCAGTTCAGAAGATTCCGATTTGGATCTTCAGGCTTCAGCAGTTCGGCGGCCAGTTCCTGTCTTCAGTCTTCAAGACTCAAGAGATAGCACAGCTGCACAGGTAGCACCGTAACAAGTTAGTAATTTGTTAACTTAATTTGTCAATTAATTGCAATTTGCAAACAAATGATACAATAGTTCAGCAGATTCCTGTCTTCAGCAGTTCAGCTGCACAGAATTATCGGTTCTGAATATTTAGGAATTGGTATTTTATTGAAGTGTTTACAAATTACACGTAAATGCTGCAAAATGACTACTGATTTTACAAAATTATTTTAGGAATTGATTTAGAAATTTATTCACATGTCTATGTGATATTGTGTTGTGTTTGTTAAAATTATTTTGTATGGCTAATGTAGTTACATATTTCGATTTTTCAGAAAAATGAAGAGATATTTTTCAAGTATTGGTGGATCACAAAATTCTAATTCACCTAATGTAGTATCAAGTTCTAATCCTATTCCATCAAGTGTTCCGAATTTGCCTACTTCTGAGGTTGAAGTTGAGGTTGATTTTGATGAGTTGCCTGCAGACCCAGGGTTAAGAAAAGATATATTGGATTATGCTGTCAATGATAGAGAAAAGGTTAGAAGAGCATATTTACAGAAAGGGCCTTGTCAACCTAGAAATCATGTTTTTCCTATGACATTATTTGGATCTCAAAAGCGCAGATTTGTTTCCGCGTGGTTTAAAGACTATAGTGGTTGGCTGGAATATAGTATATCAAAAGATGCTGCATTTTGTTTACCGTGCTATCTTTTCAAACCTGATCATGGTAGTCAAGGAGGTGGGGATTCATTTGTCGGGGAAGGGTTTAGAAACTGGAAGAAGAAAGATAGATTTGTTCTTCATGTTGGTGACCATAACAGTGTTCATAACAGATGTGTGCTTGCTTGTGACGATTTGATGCATCAAAAACAACATAGAAGTTTGTTTGTCTAATCATTCTGAGCAGAGTCGGATGGATTATCGTGCTAGATTGATTGCATCCGTTGATTGTATTAGATTCCTTTTGCTGCAAGGATTGGCTTTTCGTGGAAATGATGAATCTGATGAATCAAGTAATCAAGGAAACTTTCTTGAAATCTTGAAATTCCTTGCTGACCATAGTGATGATGTTATGAAAGTTGTGTTGGATAATGCACCCCTGAATTTGAAATTGACATCACCTGACATTCAGAAAGATATTATCAATGCAATTGCAGTAGAGACAACAAATGCAATCATTAGAGATTTGGGTGATGATTTGTTTTCTATTTTAGTTGATGAAGCTCGTGATATATCTGTGAAAGAACAAATGGCAGTGGTTCTGCGTTTTATGGATGATAGAGGATATGTTGTAGAGCGTTTTCTTGGGATTGTTCATGTTGCTGACACCACTGCTTTGTCCTTGAAAATGAACATTGAGGCTCTTTTCTGTAAGCATGGTTTGAGTATTTCAAGTTTGCGAGGACAAGGTTATGATGGAGCTAGCAATATGCGGGGTGAATTTAATGGTTTGAAAAGTTTGATATTGATGGAGAATCAATCTGCTCATTACATTCATTGTTTTGCTCATCAGCTGCAATTGGCACTTGTAAATGTAGCTGAAAGTCACCTAAAAGTAAGTAAGTTCTTTGATGTCATCTCTATGTTGACAAATATTGTTGGCGCATCATGCAAAAGAAAAGACATACTTCGAGAGAAATCATTTGAGAAAGTAATTGAAGGGCTTCTTGAAGGTGAAATATTGTCTGGAAGGGGACAAAATCAAGAAGTATCATTGGGTTGAGCAGGAGCAACACGTTGGGGTTCTCACTACAGAACATTGGTGAGTTTGATTTGTTTATTTGATCCAACAGTTGAGGTGCTTATAGCCATTTCTAGTGATTCAACAATTCAAAAGCATAGAGGTCAAGCAGATGCTCTTCTTGAATCGATTCAGTGCTTTCAGTTTATATTCTGCTTATTCTTGATGAAGGATATTTTGGGAGTTTCAAATGATTTGTCACAAGCTTTGCAGAGAAAAGATCAAGATATTGTCAATGCAATGAATCTTGTTAGGATCACCAAACAGTTACTCCAACAGATGAGAGATGTAGGATGGGAATCATTGTGGGAGAAAGTTGCTTCATTTTGCACCAAGCGCAATATCAGTGTCCCAGATAAAGAAGACTTGTATGTGATCCAAGGAAGATCTCGTCGGAATGTTGAAGAAACTACCATTTTGCATTTCTATCGTGTGGAGTTGTTCTATAACGTAATTGATTTGCAGCTTCAGGAGTTGAATAATCGCTTCAATGAGGTGAATACAGAGTTGTTGTTGTGCATGTCATGTCTTGATCCGAGTGATGCATTCGCGGCATTTGACAAGATCAAGTTGATTCGATTTGCAGAGTTTTACCCGAATGAGTATTCTGTTACTGATATAATGGCACTTGAGCATCAACTTGATTGTTATATTATTGATGTGCGCTCAAATGATCAGTTTGCCAACCTTTCTGGTATTAGTGAGCTCTCGAAGAAATTGGTTCAGCTGAAGAAGCATCGTGTCTATCCTCTGGTATTTCTTCTTGTGAAGTTAGCTTTGTTTTTACCTGTTGCAACAGCTACTGTGGAGAGAGTTTTTTCTGCTATGAAGCTTGTGAAAAGCTCATTACGCAATCGACTAGGAGATGATTTCATGAATGATTGTCTGATTGCGTATATTGAGAAAGATGTGGTGAGATGTATTGAGAATGACGATATTATTGTAAGATTTCAGAACATGGCACCTCGAAGGATGTTATTGTAACAAACAAAATTAATGTGATTTCATATTTTATGTATTACATTTATTTTATTTAAAATTAATTTTAGCTAAATCGAATTTAAGCTACGCCAGATCTAAGTAACTATATAAATTTTAGCCCCCCCTCATCTGAAATCCTGGCTCCGTCCCTGGTTGCGCGTTACTGCATAGGGTACGTGCACATTAGATCTTTGTTGCCAGTGGCAGTGGACTGCACATCTAGGCCTAGAATATAAGTGGTCCTTCCTTAGGATCGACGTAGGCGGCAGAGCCAAGAACATAAATAGTTTTACTCAGACAATAGCAATGAAGAGTGACTGATGTAGAATGTGGAATCTGAATTCACTTCCATAAACAATATAACACCTTCGCAAAAGCAAAGAAAAGTGAACATCCAATTCACAACACTCTAAGACAGGAGTTCCAGAAGCAGCCATGTGAGAATATAGATAATGGGAACAGAAAAGAAGCGGAATAGTTTAAATTGAAGCAGTGCAAGAATACAAAGATGCAAAATCTAACCTCGAGAAAGTATATCGAAATGTGTTGAAGCAATCAAATACAGTAGGTATATAGGGAGAGTATGAATAATGAGAGCAGCAGTAAGAGGGAGAAGATTTACCTCATAATTCAACAACAGATATTTATAAGTGGGTATTGGCATTTGAAGAAACATGGAGAATGGAGAACGTGGCCATGGAGATAGGAGAACGTGGGCTGGTGGGAAGTTTTTAGGGTAGATTTTAGGGGTGTAGTCAAATATCAGACATAATAAGAAATTATTTTTCAAAAAAACATCTATATATATTTATCTAAATTTTTTTTGCCCATGATAATAAGAAATTATTTTTCAAAAAAACATCTATATATATTTATCTAAAAAAAATTCCCATGATAATAAGGAATTATTTTTCAAAAAAGCATCTATATATATTTAATTTTTTAAGTTTATATAACAGTTTAAAAAATGTTAAATTGTGTTGAAGTCTTGTAAAAATATAGAATCACCTACTTTTTTCAAAAGTTAAAGCTTAATAAAGAGTCACATTTTTTGTGTTATTTTCAAAGACACATAAAACATATACAAAAATGCTGGATATCTGTATGAAAAATCAATAAGTAGTTTTTGTGAAAAAAGTGTAAATAAAGTGAAATAACAATAGATCGTTTTCAAAAAATATAGAACTATTTTTCTTGTCATGAACAGATTTTCTCTAACATTTTCATAAATTTATCACATGTCAGTATTATAAATTAATTATTACATTTCGTCATAAGTCTTGAGAGTGAAAACAATACACCAACAATAAATATAGCATTGAGTGGGTTTAGAGGAGACATTTGTAGCAAGGGCAGAAAATCGGTGAGTGAATCGGCGGGGAAATTATGTTCAACTGATCAAAGGAGACAAAAAATGGGATTGCAGAGGAAATTATGGTAGCGGGAGTGCCGAGGAGAAGGCCAAATAGGAGAACTTAGTCTTTGAATTGAGAAGAAAGAATTTAGTTTTAGGGGACCAAACAATTACTTCATTTGATATGGTTTTACGTTTTATAGTGCAAGAATATGAAGATTAAAAAAATGAGTGGAGAAATGTTTTGTTAATAAGATAGTGGAGAGTTTGATAGGTACATTAATGAAGAACCGGAGTTTAACGATTAAGAAGGAAACGTCGAGTTGCGATTCATAAAAGAGCGGGAAATTGACGGTTAAGAAAATAGTAGAAGGTAAATAAGAAAGTAGGGAATTGACGGTGTATAAAGGAGTTGATGGTTAAGAATGGAGTGCGGAGTTGACAAGTAAGAAAATGAGCGGGTAGTTGGGTACTTACGTAGTTACGTACGAAAATGGTAGATTAATAAGTGAAACTTCTCACTTGTTTATTAACCGAACAACTTCACACTTCCATATAACCACCTAACTCTCAACTCATATAATAATCATCCAACTCTCACTCTCATTTTATTGGTAACACTATTTAGTGTCAGGCATATTATAGTATTATGAGACGTAATGATCATTTTGTAATTTGGCATTTGGAGACGTAATTCCCTAATATTTGTTTGGTCATGACCATGCTTTATTCATCATAGACTAAGAAATATATATGTCACCTAGCTAGTGCAATGTGTGGGTTGACAATGAGTTACCTGTTCTGGTCTCGATTTTTCGAGAATGTGCTAAAAGCTTCAAGATAATGTGTATTGTGTTGAAATTAAATAAGATAAGTGTTGCGAGAACATAATTAATAAACTTAGAGCGAGAAGTACAACTTGTAAACCTCTTGTGCTCCAGTTTACGCAGATCGTCTTTCCAATCTGAATTCACATTATGCGGTGAGATTGGTCGGACCCAATTATTCAATAGAGTTTTATATATGTGGTGTGTTTACTTAAAACGTTCCAAAACAAATTCATATCTTCTTCCCATAATACCCACATTAATTTCGGGTATTCTCTTAGTGCATATCTCTTTTGTCCATCCTTCATTTTAGTGGAAGTATTTTAGTTATTTATCGTCTATCGGCTTTCATTCGAGAGACATGATAGTAACTAGATATGACCACATATAGCCTCATATAAAATACATTTTCATTAGACTAATCAACCACTATATTTTCTTGCATGATTGGCTGGTGTCACCCGTCTCATACTACACATCACCGCGTGTCTCAGGTTATCTAGAAGTAACAAATCGGAGAAGAAGGCTTGCAGTTGAAGTTTAGTTTTAAAGTATTTTCAAAGTAGTTTGAATATAAGGTTTAATTTTCCTAATTAATGTAATAGGTGAAAGTGTTACATAATTAGTCATTTAATTTGGGTTTAAGTAAAGTCTTGCGCTGTAATTTCATATTATTTTGTAAAACTAGTCTCCTTAATTTACGAGGAGAATATTAATAATGATCGATGATTTATATTAAAAGTCTTCTGTTACTCTTTTATTTATTAAATATTTATTTATTTTACGCATAAATTGTTCGGATTAAGCCTATGGTGGCTTAGGACATTAAAGTCTAAGGTCACTGGCGTGTGGCACTACCAACATAAGTTAGGGTGTTACAACCAATGCGTTAGGCAAGGCTTCTTTCCCATTTCTTTTTCGAGAAGTCGGGCATTCGTGGTCTCCATGCTCCAACTTAGGGGGGAATAAGGAAACGGTATTATATCTTATCTTATTGTTATCTTTTTAGTCTTATCCTAGAAGATATGTTTAGGATTTTGGTTATAAACTATATATTGGTCACTTTGTGAATGAGAAAGACAATGCTTTCCCATATGCGTTTTAGTAAGCGTAAGAGGTGGCTTGGGAGTTGGGACGAGGAGTGCAGTCCATACCTTAACCTCGCATTGGATGGAAAGTTGGGATGGCAGTTTGTTATGGAGGATGGGGATATATTGATATAGGTTATCGACGAGTAGAGGCAAATTTACATGGGACACAAAGGGGGCTATAGTCCCCATTGAAAAAAAAAGTTCATTAAATTACGTTATTTCTTCTATCTCATTCCCTCAACCAAAAATTTTCAGTTGACCTATTCCAACCACAATACTCTAACTCTCTCTCTCTCTTCCATCTTTTTCTCTTACTCCTCTCAAATCTTAATTTCTCATCTTCACCAATCGACGCCTCTGAAATCTAGATTCCTGCCCACTATGGGCGACGACGACGCAGCCGACGCCTCAACAGAGTGACAAGGAAGGCGAGGTCCATGGTGACGACGTGTTTCTGCTGGCCTGCTGCTTGGGCTGTCTGGCTATTTTGCAACAACTCCGACAAGGAAGGTGAGGTCCACGACATGCTGCTGTTGATGTTGGTTGACTGGCTGTTGTGCGACTACGACTTGACGGGGAAGGCAAGGTCGACCGTCCACGACTCCACGGCGTGTGGTTGTTGCTGGATCTCTGGTAGTGAGAATTTCTGTAAGGCCTGAGGCCTTAGAAGCGCCATATCATGTCAACCTGAGGACTTCTCAAGATGTCACTCATTCGGGTACTACTCTCGCTCTAGCACGCTTAATTTAAGAGTTCTTTGTCCTCACTTGAACCTTGAAAAGGAAGAGCTCTTGTTCACATGGGTATCACTTTTTAATCCTTATAAGGGATCACAAATCTGGGGTGTTACAATCACCCCCACTTAAATCCTTGACGACCTCGTCAAGGCCTAAAGACCGCCATCTAGGTCGAGCGACCGTCCACCGGACCAAGCCCACTCGTAACCCCAAGTCGGCTCTAATACCATTTATAAGGCTCAAGGCCTTAGAAGCGTCATCCCATGTCATACTGAGGACTTCCCAGGAGGTCACCCATACTGGTATTAATCTCGCCCTAGCACGCTTAACTTATAAGTTTTTTTGTCATCACTTGAACCCTGAAAAGGAAGAACTCTTGTTGACATGGATAACACTCTAATCCTTGTAAAGGATCACAAAATCGGGATGTTACAGTTTCAATAGGAGGTTAGTCACTTAGTCCTTTAATCTTCATAATCCATAAGCCCTAAATTATCTTTTTAATTCCTTGTTTCAATTTTTTTTTGATTTAGAGATCAATTGACTTTTTTTGTGAAATTGTTGGTTTTGTTATGTGAAATGTAACTAAATGTAATTGAATTAGCTTTGTGTTTGTCATTTTGTGGCACTGTTCATCGTTAGAATTAACTAAATGTGATTTGTTTGCAAGTTTGAGCATACCTAGGTGGTTAGTCACTTGTTGAAATTGGAAAATTTAAAATGTTAGTTTTGTAAATTTGTGTGTGACTTAGTACCACTTTATAAGTATCATGTTTCAATATGTAGTATGACTTTATAGAGTTTGGATCATATGCGGAGCACTCTTCCCGTGCGGACGTGCGGAACATGCACTTTAGGGCCTTATTTGTGCACTTTAATGTCTTATTTGTGCACTTTTTCAAAAAAAAAAATTCTTTTACAAATTGTTTTCCAAGCATTTTTCAAAATTTTTGCAAAAGTGCACAAATAAGGCTCTAAAGTGCACAAATAAGGCCCTATAGTGCATGTCCGCACGTCCGTACGGGAAGAGTACTCCGCACCGGAACCGCACTCTGACTTTATAAGTATGTTGTTTCAATATGTAGGATGGATTAGGTTTGATTATTCCTTTTTAGCTATATGTTAATGTATTTTATAATTTGATTATTTCAGAAAATGAATAAATATTTTCCAAGTATTGACAGTTCACAACGCTTATTACACAATCAACTTGGGGATGATTTGATGAATGATTGTGAGATTGCATATATTGAAAAAGATGTAGTGAGAAGTATTGAGATTGAAGATATTATTGTAAAATTTCAGGACATGACACCTCGAACGGATTTTATTGTAACTAAAAAATTTAATGTGATTTTTAGTATTTTAAGTGTTATATTTAGGCAGACCCTATACACACGCTCTTTTTTAACTTTTCTTTGGTGCGCCAAAAAGAGACGTATAGGCTGATGGGTATAATTTGGCAAGAAATGGTAATTCTCACACGCCAAAAAATGACGTATAAGAATGTTGCCCAACCACTTATTCGCCTAACTAAGGCGCATAGTTTATTGGGCCTTTAATTAGGCAGTGTTAATAACGCGGCCCAACTAAAAGCCTGCCTAGTGATGTGCTAAAACATGGCGCGTTAGGGCTTAAAACTGATGCGTCGCGCGTTGGCGCATCAAGATTTAGGTTAAATCCATCGCGCGCGGTGCATCAGCTTCTTCCTCCTCTGTTCTTCTTCGACGGTGCGGGCGATGGGATTTTCGATCGATCTCTCCCTCTTCTCTTGTCTTCTCACAAAAAAACAACCGTGGAACCAACATCGGGGGAGGCCGACGTTTCTGGCAGGAGTGGCGACAAGCCACCGGTGGCGGTGACAGCGGTGGGCTGCGAAGGCGTGCAGCTGGTGGCGGTGGCCGGAGGAGTCACCTCGCAGGTGGGGGCAGTTGTTGGTGTTGTCGGATCGGAGGTGGTGGCGGTGGCCGGAGGAGGCACCTCGGAGGTAGGGGGTTGCCGGATCGGAGGTGGAGGTGGTGGCCGGAGGAGGCGCCTCAGAGCCTCTGAGCCGCCGCCAGCCGCCGCATCCTTCGATCTGGCACCACAACCAGCCGCCCCCACCTCCGATCCGACAACACAACCAACCGCCCCCACCTCTGAGTCAGAGGTGGGGGCGGTTGGTTGTGTTGTCGGATCGGAGGTGGGGGCGGCTGGTTGTGGTGCCAGATCGAAGGAGGTGGCGGCTGGCGGCGGAGGCCCAGACGAGGCGGCAGTGGCCCGGAGGTGGTGGAGGCGGCGGTTGGAGGACGTGTCGTGGTGGCGCGAGTTTACCCTGACGGAGGGAGACGTCGGGGCGGAAATGGAGGCCCGATCTTATTACCGAGTGAATCCCGGACCCGAACTGGGGCACGAGTTCGAGGCATGCCAGCCAGTAGTGGGGCCGTGGACGATTCTACTACTATTGCGCCAGGAGCTGATGACGTCGAGATGTCGCAGTTACTCATATCTGGGGAAGCCAAGCGGTATGTAATTTTATAACTCCTAAATTTTATTTTTTATTTAATAACACACTATTATATGATTTATAGTTTAGATATTGTACGAAAAATAGATTTGGAATTGGAATTAGTTTAGAAATAGTTTACAAATTTTAGTTATGAAAATAGTTATGAAATTAAATTTGAATCAATTTTGTATTTAGATTTGAAAATAGTACATTGAAATACTTTAGAAATTAATAAATCGACATTTAAATACTTTTTAAATATTTAATGAAAATAGTTGATAAAACTTAATAATTTGTAAGAAATTATTATATAAATTAGATAAATTGTAAATTAGAATAAATTTTAAATTATAAATATTATAAATTAAATATTATAAATTAGATAAATTGTAAATTACAATAAATTACAATGAAATTAGAATAAATTAAACTAGAATAAATTTAATAATTAAACTTAAATTATAAGAAACTAATTAAATGAATATAATGTATCTTGTAATTTTAGGTTGTACGAGATTTATTTTCTTCGTTGTCGGTGAGAAATCCGACGCCGAAGTGACATTCGAGTCAGAGACGTGGTGTGACCGCGTCAGCGCACGGCGCTTGTTAGCAGCGAGATTTTAGATGTTGCGTGATGAGTGTCAACCACCCATCAACAAGGACACTCAAGGCCCGGGGACGAAGGCCCGAGCCCGACCCTTCTCGGAGTATAGCCAAAACGTCGTCGCTTCAAATGCCACGACAATCAAGCATCCGATGCTTCAACTCCAAGGCATTCAAGAGCGCGTTCCTATCCAAGCCTTTATGGCTTTTATCTCCTTTCCCTTTTTGGCAATTAAGTTATGTTAATGCCTTTTATTTTGGATATTTAGGGCATTTCTTATAGTGGGTGGGCGTGTGGATCCATGTGCCTATGGCTCCTAGCCCACTCCCAAAAACCCTAGACTATTTAAGCCTTTCTTTGGCTTCCTTGTCATTTTGGTTGAAGAATAGAGAATTGGAAAATACCTTGGGTAGAGAAATCCTCCCCTAAGGTCTCCAATTAATTTCTATCAACCCAAACTCTCTCAAACACTCCTCTCTTCTCAATCTCTCAATCTCTCACGATTCAACACTCAAATCCCCCAAGTTCAAATCAGTCCGTGTTCTTCTCAGCCAAGGAATCCCCAAGGGAGGGTTTCCTTGGACCTTTGTCGGCGCCTAGTCTCCTCTCGGTCACCTCCGGCGCCCCACGACAGTCCCTCGGTCCCTCTTGGTTTCCGGCGGCCTAACAGCCCTTTCAAGCACCATTAGAGGGTTTCCAAGCTTAGGAAGGAGAAGGAGGCTCCCTTGGTCTAGATCTAGCCTCTAGAGAAGCAAAGCCTCACCTTTGGAGGGTTGTTTCTCATCAATTGGTATCAAGAGCCAAAAGCCCAAGCTAAGTCCTCTTCTCCCTTTTAAAATTCGTTTTTTGCGGTTCTTTTCCATAGCTAGCATGTTCTCCTTTGTTGCTTCCATGTGTTTTGCTCTTTGTCTTCCTTGCTAGCTAGAATTTTTATTTTTATTTTTCTTGTTTCTTCTTGTTTTGTGTTGAAGTTGCATGCTCAGTTTTCTCTTGTTTCCATGTCTTTTCTTCATTTTTTCATGCTATTTTCGTGCTTAGCGACCGCCGCCAGTGCCCAGAATGCCTTCGTGGCTTTGGCTTGGTTGGTTGTCGTCGTGGCGTCTTTCCTTTCGATTTCTTTCGCCGTTTTTAGATTCGTACTGTTGTTATGTCGGATCTAACTTAGAGTTTCCTTATGGGTCGATTCGAAGGAATCTATGTGCCAGATCTGTTCCTGTGTCGAGCCCGGAATCCCGTCGTCGTTAGGCTTCGTTCAAACTCTGCGGATTAAGGCAAGTGGCGGTTCGCTCTTGCTCATTCGTTTCATATTTACATTAATTATCAGTAGTTTATCTGAGTAATTAATTTGGAATGAATACTCTGTTTGTCTGGAAATGGTTGGTAAACTATTTTGGAAAACAAAATATTGATATTATAATAGGTTGTATACCTGTTAGAACAACGCTATTATCTGTGATCTCCTTTCGGGCCTTTATATGGATTTATCCAGTAACTGTTATTGTGATGTAACTGTTTAGTTAGCATTGTTAGATAGGAGCATTACTCGGACTCTGTCCAGTCGTTTCTTTATAATCTGGTATCGGGGTGGCTCGTCTCCATCTGGTACTATTATAAGATCATGATCGGTCTCTTTCACAAGTGTGTAGAGACAGGACACTTAGCTGGTGTCACAAACCTTCCGGTGTACGTCACTCTCGACGAAATGTATACTAAGATGTGTCGTCCCAATGGTGGGGTACACATGTAAAAGTCTAATAATGTTATGTGTGGTTTATAATATAAATCAGATAAGTGCTACTCTGACGCACATAATTAATAAATCTTCGGCGAGTAGTGCAGCTAAGTTATAGTGCAGCTAGGAAAACTCGTCTCGACTTTGATCATAGTACGTTCTCTTTCCAATCTGGATTCGCTGTATGCGATGAGGTTGGTCGTGAACCGAAGCATCTCAGCCAACTTTTAAATCATTGTTGTATGATTCTGTAAACATTCCAGATTTGTCATATTTCCTTAAAGACTCAATCTATTAGAGTCTCTTTTCGAGTCGATTTCTGTGAAGATTCAGTCTTCCAGAATCTTCTCTTGTGCATATCTCTTGTTTATTCCAATAGGAGTATGATGGTTGACTATCGTCATCGGTTGTTATTCGAGAAGCGATGAGTCTAACCTAATACGACTGCTTCGAACCATTCTGCTTTGTACCCTTGCTAGTCTATTCAAGTAGACTAACCCACAAACTTTGTTCTCTGCATGTGGGCTGGTGTCATCCGTTCGATTCGGCACATCAGATAGAAAGTAGCTCAGAAGATTAGAAGGACTATGGAGTCGACGGTGATTTTTGAACGTTTTAGTTATTTCTTTAAACAGGTTGAGATCTTTTGGACAATGACTTTGGTTGTAATGTGTTTTATAAGACTTCCGCTGTATTTGGTTTAAACTCTGTGTTAGCCTATTCGGGATTGGGTTGTAATCCCATAACTCATGTTTCCTTGACAATGTTATGTTTTGGAATTGAATGCTTTGATCATTATGTATCATTTGTATTTCCTAAATTGTATTTAAACGGTAAAGCCTTGGGTGATCTCGGTAAGGAACACTGGGGTCACTGGCGGTAATACCTTTCCAAAAGGGTTAAGTTTTGGGGGTGTTACAGTTGTGGTATCAGAGCCAAAGGTTTTAAAACGGGTTTGGGATTTTATAAATCATTATCCGTTTTTGAAAATGCTTTTACAGGGCTCTGAATTTTCAAAACACTGTTCATAGTCGTGTCTTCTGGATAGTCTGATATAGTAAGCTTGCTTCTATGTCTAGAAAGACTAATTCCTTCCTCGTTATCCAATAGGAGATGGGTGCATGTCTCTCTCAGAAGAAGGGGTCGGAAGATGCCGAGATGGATTCACCGTCTCCCGAGAGGCTAGACTTCCCTATACCCCAGAGGTGCTTCGAGGTTGGAGGCCCGAGCAGCCCACCTGAGGAGATCAAGCATGTGCTTCCTGAGTCGGTAGTCCTGGTGTCAAGGAATGTTGTAATTCCTGTGACAGCGCCAGTGGAGCCACCAAGGGAGGAAGCAATGCAAGAAAATGAATCGTCTAGGTATGTGAGAGGGTACTACAATGACGATTACCAGATGGATATGATTATTGAAGGGAGCGAGGAGGAAGATGAAGAAGAGGACCCCATAGAGGATGACCCCGAAGAAGAGAAAGAGGACCCCGTCGAGGATGATCCCGAGGAGGATACCGAAATGGACCTCAGCGGACAAAACCAGGAGTCCGATGACTTGAGGCACTTGCTGGTGGATAGTCAGGAAATGGGGATGCAATTTATTCACCCCAGTACAGAGTTACCACCTATGCAAGAGTTGCCACCAGTGCCAGAGTACGCACCCATGTCAGAAGCTGATTGGGAGGCACTGTATACCGAGTACGGTATTAGGAGAAGTGTCAGGGAATCTCAGTCTATCCCCACTCCAAGAAGAAGAAGGTCAGAATCCGAGCTACAGGAGATCCTCCGCCAGAGCGAGGTAATCTCTGCAGAACAGCAGCGCCAGAGGGATGAGCTGATCGCCAGTACTCAGAGGAGGGCTGGGATAGGAGGGCCAGTCATGGACGACCCGTACTTTACCATGATTGAGATAGAACCATGTGCTTCAGGGTCAAGCAGGGCACGTAGTCCATCGTCAGATTCCGATGGAGAGCCCCTCCCGAAGAAGCCTTGCATGAGAAGTCTTCCGTATAGGAAACATTTTGGGACGCCATGAGATGGATCAACGTGCCTAGAATAGTTCCCTTTTTCCTAGTATTTCCACATGTACCGTGTAAAACATTCCAGTATTGCGGCATGTACCTTGTAAAATACTACGATCTCCGAGCAATTTGGTCTTGGCACTCGGAAAATCGACTTATGCATAGCTTGTATAATAGTTCCAATTCATCTATAAAATACCCAGTTGATCTATTTCTGAGTAATTTTGCTACATTAAGTTTATGAAATAAATATTAATGTATGAAATACTTGGAATTGGATCGGTAAACATATGGTGAACACAAGAAACACGACTCGAGCTGGTGTTGGGACCAGTCAGGATCCCAGACCAACCGCAAGGGATGTCACTCAAGACGAGCATGAGTCTGAGTCCCGCAATCAACCTAGACGCGAAGGTCAAGATCAGACCCAAGCACCAATGACTTTTGATGCTACAACGTTAGAGGCAATTCGAGGAATGGTCATGCAAGCAGTGACTGATATACTGCGACCAAGTGTTCCTCAAGCGCAAGAAGTGCTTACTCACCCACCGGTTCCGAGGTTTGAGGAGCCAGAAAACCATGTTGCCCAGGAGTATACCGTTAGGGCTAAATACAGCTATGGTCGCGCTCTTAAGACCATCACTTCCATGAGGCCCGATTGCTATAACGGGAAAGGGGAGCCAGTAGCAGTGACTCATTGGTTCTCCCATATGGAGAGGCTATTTCGGAACGTGGAGTGTACTGAGGCCGAGAAGGTCTATATCGCTTCTCTTCAGCTAAAGGAGGAGGCTAGCGAGTGGTGGGAGAGCACAGGTTTGGCAGAGAGCCCAGTGTTGACTTGGTCGATGTTAAAGACCAAGATGGTTGATTGCTTTTTCTCTCGTGCTATGAGAGAGGAGAAGCATAAAGAGTTCTTATACCCAAAGACGGATGGTCTGAAAGTGACCGAGTTGGCATCTAAGTTCAATCATCTTTTACAGTACGCCCCTGCCAAGATTACCAACGAGGCCCAAAAGATCTGGTACTTCCACGAGTGGATGAGCCCGGATATCAAGCCGTTAATGGTGCACCACACATGCTCTACCTTGGAGCAGTATGTGGATTGTGCCTATAAGCTGGAGGTAACTCTAGAGGAGTCGACCAAGAGGCGCAACCGACAGAAGTCGATGCAGAACCAGAACCAGGGAGGTGGCTTTAAGTGCCCTGCGCCACCGTCTAACTTTGCCAAGTCTGGCCGAGCTAAGGCGGAGATGACGCAAGGAGGATCGACTCAGCAGTCAGGGCAGACCAGGAGTTCAGTTCAGTGTTATAACTGTGGTACTGCTGGGCACAAGAGCAATGAGTGTCAGAAGGAGAAGAGGTCGTGCTTTGGGTGTGGACGTGATGGTCATCTGCAGAAGTTCTGCAAGCAGGGGGAACAGAAGGGAGTAGAGTCGCAGCAAGGGTCAGTTCATCAGAGCAACCGACCTAGGTTCAAGCCTGCTGAGACTCCTAGCCCGTCAGTCTAAACGACTGCTCAGAACAGGGGAAAGGCCCCAGCTGTTTCTGGAAGTCAGGGACAACGCTTGTATGAGATGCGTGAAGCAGATGGACCCAATACTCCAATTGCTCAAGGTACTTTATACCTTCACTCTACTTCAGTGTGCATTCTATCTGATTCTGGTGCTACGCATTCCTTTATTTCGGATAGCTGTGTTAGCAAGTTAGACTTAGTGTGCAACGATTCGTGCGACCCTTTCGTCGTTAGTCTTCCTAATGGAGAACATTTGGTGGGAACCAAGCATTTGTCCGACTTTCCGATTACCATTCAGGGTAAGGAATTCGAGGCAGATCTAATCTGCATAGCCATGGCTCCATACGACATTATCCTCGATATGGATTGGCTGACGCGTCACAAGGTGGTGATCGACTTCAGTTCAAGAACGGTGATGGTATCATCTGGGGGCCAGTTCGTGTGCAAGTTCAAAGGTCGAAATGACGCTGATAATGGCAAGCTGATCAATGCGATGGCTGCGTTTAAGCTACTACGACAAGGATGTGTCGGGTACCTTTGCTACTTGGATGCGCCCGCGAAGGATGGACCTGAGGTTCTTGATATTCCTGTAGTTAGGGAGTTTTCGGATGTCTTTCCGGAAGAAATTCATGGATTACCCCTGAACCGTGACATAGAGTTTTCAATTGATCTTGAGCCTGGTACGGCGCCGATTTCCAAATCACCGTATCGGATGGCTCTAGCTGAGATGCAAGAATTGAATAATCAACTTGAAGATCTTCTTGACAAAGGTTATGTCAGGCCGAGTGCATCGCCGTGGGGTGCTCCGGTATTGTTCGTCAAAAAGAAGGACGGATCGTTCCGACTTTGTATCGACTACCGAGAGTTGAACAAGGTGACGATCAAGAACAAGTATCCTTTGCCTAGGATTGATGACCTGTTGGACCAGTTGCAGGGAGCAAAGATTTTCTCCAAGATCGACCTGAGATCTGGATATCATCAACTCAGGATTCATGAGTAGGACATTCCTAGAACTGCGTTTAGGACCAGATATGGTCATTACGAGTTCGTAGTGATGCCTTTTGGACTTATAAATGCTCCAGCTGTCTTTATGGATTTGATGAACCGATGTTTTCACCAGTACTTGGATAAGTTCGTGGTGGTCTTCATCGACGACATCCTGATCTATTCTCCGAATGAAGAAGTCCACGAGGAACATCTGCGGATTGCCTTGTCAATCCTTAGACAACATTAGCTTTTTGCTAAATTGTCTAAATGTGAATTATGGATAAAGAAAGTGGCTTTCTTAGGCCACGTGATCAATAAAAATGGGGTTATGGTTGATCCCCAAAAGATTGAAGCGGTGGCTAATTGGACACAGCCCCAGAACGTGAAGGAGGTGCGCAGTTTTCTTGGACTTGCCGGGTATTACAGAAGGTTCATAGAAGTATTTTCAAAGATCGCTCTACCTATGACCAACCTACTCCGCAAGGTTCACAAGAAGTTTGTCTGGAATGACAAGTGCGAGACCAGTTTCCAGGAGTTGAAGCGACGACTGACCTCGGCACCCGTGTTAGCACTCCCAGAGGGGAACGACGATTATGTGGTCTATAGTGATGCTTCAAAGTGTGGTCTTGGTTGTGTTTTGATGCAGAGAGGCAGAGTCATTGCTTATGCATCCAGGCAACTCAAGACGTACGAAGAAAACTATCCGACACATGATCTTGAGCTAGCAGCGGTTGTCTTTACGCTGAAGATTTGGAGGCATTACCTCTACGGTATAAGATACCAAGTCTTCACTGACCACAAAAGTCTCAAGTATATATTTACTCAAAAGGAGCTAAATATGAGACAACGCCGCTGGCTAGAGTTGCTCAAGGACTATGACATGGAGTTGCTGTATCATTCGGGCAAGGCTAATGTAATAGTTGATGCACTAAGCCGAAAGACAACGCACGAGACTGTAGTTGCTCTACTTACTGCTCAGACCAAGCTAAACCAAGAGTCATGCGACATTGAAGTCTTGTATGACCAGGGTAGAGGATACCTGAGTATGATGGAAATTTAGGCTACACTGCTGGATCAGATCAAAGAAAAGCAAGTCGATGACATCATCTTGGTAAAGTTAAGCAGTGAAGTGATGGATGGGAAAGCTCCCAATTTTGTGATTCAGGATGATGGATCACTTTGGTTTCAGGATCGGATCTGTGTGCCTGACACAGAAGGTCTTCATCAGTTGGTGATGAGAGAAGCTCATTCATCTGCTTATTATGTGCATCCTGGCTCCAGCAAGATGTACAAGGATCTGAGGAAGAAGTTTTGGTGGCCAAACATGAAGTGGGATGTAGCGGACTTCGTGGCTAGGTGCTTGACTTGTCAGAAGGTCAAGATTGAGCATCGCAGGCCAGGTGGTGAGTTGCTACCTCTCCCTGTGCCAGAGTGGAAGTGGGAAGGCATTGCCATGGATTTCGTCATAGGGCTACCCAAGACTCGAGGTCAGAAAGATGCTATCTGGGTGATCGTGGATCGGCTTACGAAGAGTGCTCATTTCATAGCCATTAAGACCACGTGGGAAGTCCAGAAGTTAGCAGAGGTCTATCAGAAGGAGATTGTCCGTTTGCATGGTATCCCTAAGACCATTGTATCTGATCGAGATGGCCGTTTCATGTCGAGGTTCTGGAAGGAGCTTCATAAGGCTATGGGAACCGAGTTAAGGTTCAGTACAGTTTTTCATCCTCAGACAGATGGCCAATCTGAAAGGACCATCCAGACTCTGGAGGATATGCTTAGAGCTTGTGTGCTCAATCGTCCGACTAGCAGGGAGGACAGCTTGAGTCTGATTGAGTTCACATACAACAATAGCTGGCATGCTACAATCAAGATGGCTCCGTTTGAAGCTTTGTACGGTCGCAGATGCAGATCTCCGATTTGTTGGGATGATAACGCCGACAAGATTCTGCTTGAACCAGAGTTGGTCGAGAGGACAGCTGCAGATATTGCGTTGATCAGGCAGAGAATGTTGACTGCTCAGAGTCGACAGAAATCCTACGCAGATAAGAAGTGTAGGAATGTCGAGTTTGAGGTTGGCGACAAGGTGTTCGTCAAGGTGTCGCCTTCCAAAGGAGTTTTCAGGTTTGGTAAGCGTGGGAAGCTTAACCCTCACTACGTGGGACCGTTCGAGATTCTGGATAGGGTGGGAACCTTAGCGTACCGCTTGGCGTTGCCGCCATCGGCTCACCCGGTGCATAACGTGTTCCACGTATCTTTACTCAGAAAGTATGTGCCAGATGAGTCTCATGTGCTTAGCTATGAGGACATCGAGATTCAAGCTAATGGTACTTATGAAGAGTTGCCCGTGCGCATTTTGGAGCGTCGGGAGAAGCGTTTACGCAACAAGATCGTGCCATTGGTACGAGTGCTGTGGTCTAAGTCAGGGACCGAAGAAGTTACTTGGGAGACGTGGGAAACTGAGTCAGATATGCTTAGGCGTTTTCCTGAGTTATTTTCGGCCTAAGTTTCGGGGTCGAAACTTCTTTTAAGGGGGGGGGGGAGATGTGATACCCCGTATTTTTGTAAGGTTATTTTGGGAATTTTGGAATTTTGGAATTTTCCCGAGTACCCGTTTAGTACGTCGGATTTAATTCAGGTAGCTTGAGACATTCTGTAATGTGCTCTATATCTGTAATATTTTTCTCAGTGAAATAAAATACAGATGACGTGCTTCGGATGTTTATACGCGTTCGCGTACGATAATTTTTATCCCGGGTTAATGTCTTGCTCGTTCAAGAGCTGATTGGGCGGGAAAAGGCAAAAACGGCGACCGCCGTACAGTAACGGCGCCCGCCGTCGTTGGGCCCGAAGTGTCAGGCCGTCGTCTCCTACTCTGGGCTCGCCAGGGCTAGGAATGGCGACCGCCGTAATTACGGCGCCCGCCGCGGCCCCGCCGTAGGCAAAGTTGCGGCGCCCGCCGTGATTACCCAGCAGTCTTTAACCGTTGGTCGCCGGAGACGTCTGACAAGGAGCCGATTTAGCCTCGCCACGTCTCGCTTATACCATCGCGGTGTCCACATGATCTGTGGCTATAAAAGGGAGAGGATTGGGGTCAGATTCATGCACAAATCAAGCTGAAATCCTCAAATCTTCCTCTCGCCGGAGTTTGTGCCCCTCGCCGGAATTTTGAAGCTTTCGCCGGTGTCGTTTGGTGGTGTTTCCAGAAGCCCTTGTGAAGCCTTTTGGTTGCCTTTGGAGGTTGGAACCCAGACAAGGCAAAAAGGGGTCGAAACGCGCACCATTTTGGTGAGTTTTTCTCTCGTTCTGTCATCGGAGTTCTTCACGGCGACCGCCGTGTTCTTTACGGCGCCCGCCGTGATGAACTGCGGCGACCGCCGCCAGTGCCCAGAATGCCTTCGTGGCTTTGGCTTGGTTGGTTGTCGTCGTGGCGTCTTTCCTTTCGATTTCTTTCGCCGTTTTTAGATTCGTACTGTTGTTATGTCGGATCTAACTTAGGGTTTCCTTATGGGTCGATTCGAAGGAATCTGTGTGCCAGATCTGTTCCTGTGTCGAGCCCGGAATCCCATCGGCGTTAGGCTTCGTTCAAACTCTGCGGATTAAGGCAAGTGGCGGTTCGCTCTTGCTCATTCGTTCCATATTTACAATAATTATCAGTAGTTTATCTGAGTAATTAATTTAGAATGAATACTCTGTTTGTCTGGAAATGGTTTGGTAAACTGTTTTGGAAAACAAAATATTGATATTATAATAGGTTGTATATCTGTTAGAACAACGCTATTATCTGTGATCGCCTTTCGGGCCTTTATATGGATTTATCCTGTAACTGTTATTGTGCTATAACTGTTTAGTTAGCACTGTTAGATAGGAGCGTTACTCGGACTCTGTCCAGTCGTTTCTTTATAATCTGGTATTGGGGTGGCTCGTCTCCATCTGGTACTATTCTAAGATCATGATCGGTCTCTTTCACAAGTGTGTAGAGACAGGACACTTAGCTGGTGTCACAAACCTTCCGGTGTACGTCACTCTTGACGAAATGTATACTAAGATGTGTCGTCCCAATGGTGGGATACACATGTAAAAGTCTAATAATGTGATGTGTGGTTTGTAATATAAATCAGATAAGTGCTACTCTGACGCACATAATTAATAAACCTTCGGCGAGTAGTGCAGCTAAGTTATAGTGCAGCTAGGAAAACTCGTCTCGACTTTGATCATAGTACGTTCTCTTTCCAATCTGGATTCGCTGTATGCGATGAGGTTGGTCGTGAACCGAAGCATCTCAGCCAACTTTTAAATCATTGTTGTATGATTCTATAAACATTCCAGATTTGTCATATTTTCTTAAAGACTCAATCTATTGGAGTCTCTTTTCGAGTCGATTTCTGTGAAGATTCAGTCTTCCAGAATCTTATCTTGTGCATACCTCTTGTTTATTCCAGTAGGAGTATGATGGTTGACTATCGTCATCGATTGTTATTCGAGAAGCGATGAGTCTAACCTAATACGACTGCTTCGAACCATTCTGCTTTATACCCTTGCTAGTCTATTCAAGTAGACTAACCCATGAACTTTATTCTCTGCATGTGGGCTGGTGTCATCCGTTCGATTCGGCACATCAGATAGAAAGTAGCTCAGAAGATTAGAAGGACTATGGAGTCGACAGTGGTTTTTGAACGTTTTAGTTATTTCTTTAAACAGGTTGAGATCTTTTGGATAATGACTTTGGTTGTAATGTGTTTTATAAGACTTCCGCTGTATTTGGTTTAAACTCTGTGTTAGCCTATTCGGGATTGGGTTATAATCCCGTAACTCATGTTTCCTTGACAATGTTATGTTTTGGAATTGAATGCTTTGATCATTATGTATCATTTGTATTTCCTAAATTGTATTTAAACGGTAAAGCCTTGGGTGATCTCGGTAAGGAACACTGGGGTCACTGGCGATAATACATTTCCAAAAGGGTTAAGTTTTGGGGGTGTTACAAAAACAGCCCCAAAAACCCAAAAAAAATCCCTCTCCGGCGACCACCACCACCTCCGGTCGCCGGACCACCCTCCCTGCCGCTGTCACACCACCCACCACCACCCCTACAGCCCCCACCTTGATGCCATGACCGAAACCTTGCTCTTGTGTGTTTGCTTACTTCATTTTGAATCTTGTCCTTGATTGTACATTTGTCCTTTTGGGAGGGACCATTCCCACCTTCAAATTGTCATTTTTTGTCCTCTTTGCTATTTTGGGCAAAAAGACAACTTGTACATTTGGATGATGGGGTAGTGGATGATTGACATGATTCTTCCTTAGTGGTTGCCACAAGTAGCCAAAATTGTTAGTGGCAAAGGCACCTTCCTCTCACTTTCCTCCAAGCCTTGTCACACCCCCACTTAGTGACTTGGCACGTCAAAAAAAAAAATCCCTCATTAAAAGTGTTGTGGCTCCACTCCTCCACTCTTAATTCCTTTCGGCCGTGCCCTTGCATTCAAAAAAAAAAGCCAAGCTTATTTCAAGAGGTTCAAACAAAAGGCAAAGGACCCAATCAAAAAAAAAGAAAAAAAAAAGAAGACAAGTCAAGCAAAGGGTAGGTCAAACTTTATCACCTCACATTAGGCCACAACCCTTGGTGGGCTCTCTCACCCTCACTTAGCAACTTGGGCCACTAAGCCCTTCTCTCCATGTTCTTCTAGCCTTTGTCATTGTCAATTCGTCCCTTTGGGGCCCATAGGGTGGTCGTTTTGCCCTCACCTTGGCCTTGTCTTCCTATGTTGCACTTTGGCCTTTTATCCACTTAGCCTAAGGAATACAAGTTGGCTTGGTTTGAAGGTGCATTGGTCACACTCCCAATTTGCAAGTTACATATCATGTTTTTCCTTGTCAACCCTTGCTTGAGCCATTGACTTTGTTTTTGCTTATGTCTTAGTTTCTTTTCCTTTGTTTCTCCTTTATAAGTTGCTTTCCTTGTGCCTTGTGAATTGTTTACTTGGTTTGCTTGTGGCCTTCTTATAGGTGAGTCCACACTTGGACGATCCCATGGAAGTTGACGACGGCTTCCTTGGGCCGGGGACTTGGGCGGATGTGCACCACCGGGAATTTTATTGCGCCCAAAGCCATCCCCGGCGCCCGCTCAACTGACATGACCCGGGCTGGCTGCCGCATCCCCGCGCCCGCGCCAACCGCCGCGCCGAAAGCCACGAACTGGGATGGCTGCCGCCCACATATTACACCGAGTCGATGGCCGCGCGGCTTGCCGAGGAGAACCGCGCCAAGGCGGCTGCCGCCCGCCATAAGGCGGCCGCAATCGAGGAATTGCGCGCGGAAATGGTTGCGCTCCACCGCGACAAGGAGACATTCACTGCGCGTGTGGCCGCCGTCGCGCTTAGCTTGGACACTATTGTCGACGGCCCCTTATTGGGCCCTCCCACGGCCAATCGCGCCGCGCCGCAGCCGCTCACCACTCCAGCCACGGCCGCGCCCACCGCTGCCGCGCGCCTTGCTCAGCCCCCTTTGGCTGTCACCCTCCCAGTGGGCCACTGTGACGAGATCATTGCTGAGGTCGTCGACGAGGTCGGGAGCACCATGGAGGTGACGACACTAGCCCCGTTGCTCGCGCCCACACCGGCCTCCATGGTCGCACCACCATTGGCGCCGATGCCCGTGTCTCTAGTGCACCCACTCCCCCCGGCCACAGAGCACGCGCCATCGTCTGTGTCGTCGCCCGCACATGCCACAGCCTCGGTGCCATCGCTCGCGCCAGCCCCGGTGCCCGTGGCCGCGCCAACCTTGGTCGTGCCTCAACGCGTCTCGGCTGTACCCTCCCGCGCCCCAACTGCACCTCAAGGTGCCATAACTGCGCCTGGGGGTGCCTTGGTTGCACCTCAGTGGGTGCCTCACCCTATCATCACTCGCAGCTCCATGAGCTCTTTGGCCACGCCTTGGATTGATGCCACACCTCTTGTTCCTTCTTGCTTGCCATTCTCACTCCAAGAGGAGGTCCACGCTATGGATGACGAGCCTTACAAGCTTCCAAGGCCAGCTATTAACCTCTACAATGGAGACTCTTCAATGACCCCTATATTTAGGGAGGTACCTTCTTTTGTCTCTCTTTTTATGCCCTTGAGTGATACCTTACATGAGTGATCATTTACACATTTGGATAGAGCTTTATTTATGCAGACACACTATTTTGCATCTAGGACTATACATTCTTGTTTGCATTATAGTTCCATGTCTCACTTCATGCCGGCAAAGTTTTACTTATTGCTTGTTTTTTCCTACATGCCTCAGTATGACAATTGTTTGACTTGTTGCATCATGAAGCATATACTTAGGCTTAGGAAGAGTGATGCCACTACTCTTGCATGTGACCTTACACTTCCTATGGCATATACCTCTCATGTTATTGCATTTAGTGCCTTAGGCAATACAAAAGGCTTGCTTGTTATACCCTTGGATTTGGCATACTCATGTTTGCTTCATAGCTCCCCATCCTTGTTGCATGAGATGTATTCACTTCATTCATTTCCTCTCCTAGTTACGTATATTGTGTGCTTTGTATATTCCATCTTTCGACATACCTTTAGGACGCTTCATGTGTTGATTCTGCGTACCCCATACCATGATAATGCCCTTATTATGCGTCTTTGCATTGTTGATTTTTGGGCCTATTATGGGGGTACGGGCTGCCATCTCTCCGCCTTGTCCTTGAGCATGCCTAGATCCTCCCCTAGGCTTTCTTTGCAAAAGGTTTGTCATGTTGTTCGGGGACCTTTGAGGATTATACCTAGAGCGCTTCCTTGGCACCCTTTGCCCACGGCGTATAATGTTGATTATGGACCTTTATGGACTGGCCATACATCCCTTCCTAGGCACCTCATGCATAAGGTATTTCAGGTTGACACGGAGCCTTTGAGGATAGCCCCGCACCTAGCCTCCTTAGGGACCCTTTCGTTAGGACCTCACCTTAGCTTGTCTTTTGGTTTGTGGCCCCGTGCTTGGGTGTTTGTCCCATTGATTTATCCTAGGTATCGCCCTCCTGACCCTAGCATTATTGTATCCTCTTATACCGGGAATTGGGTGGTTGTGTATCTCACTCTTGTAGTCGGGTGGCCAGCTCCTAAGAAGGGGAGAGATTCTCTTTGGGTGCTACTAGTTCATCTCTCCCACATGGCAAACCCCCTAGCTTGTCGGATCTCACACATTGCCTTGAGGATGCCCACTGTTTTCCTTTTCCACATATGGCCACTGGACCTAAGCCCTCCCATCACCTACCCCATTAGGGCTGCGCATGAACCGACCCCATCTCCCTTTTGGACCGTGCCTAGGGCCCTTCGTAGAACCACCCCGGGGAGTAGGATATTCTCACATTTTATTATTGAGTTGCTTTGTTGTAGGACCATGTCGGCGGCAACCTTGCTTAGGGCCTTTTTGGCGTCTCCTTTGGAGTACACATACCATGGCGTGGGGAGCTCTTCCAAGCCGTCTTATGGATGCCTACTTGCCTTATGTGCCCCCGGTCCCCGATGATCGAATTGAGGACAATTCTCCCTCAAGAAGGGGAGAGTGATGAGTGTCAACCACCCATCAACAAGGACACTCAAGGCTCGGGGACGAAGGCCCAAGCCCGACCCTTCTCGGAGTAGCCAAAACGCCGTCGCTTCAAATGCCACGACAATCAAGCATCGATTGCTTCGACTCCAAGGCATTCAAGCGCGCGTTCCTATCCAAGCCTTTATGGATTTTATCTCTTTTCCCTTTTTTGGCAATTAAGTTATGTTAGTGCCTTTTATTTTGGATATTTAGGGCATTTCTTTTAGTGGGTGGGCGTGTGGATCCATGTGCCTATGGCTCCTAGCCCACTTCCAAAAACCCTAGACTATTTAAGCCTTTCCTTGGCTTCCTTGTCATTTTGGTTGAAGAATAGAGAATTGGAAAATACCTTGGGTAGAGAAATCCTCCCCTAAGGTCTCCAATTAATTTCTATCAACCCAAACTCTCTCAAACACTCCTCTATTCTCAATCTCTCACGATTCAACACTCAAATCCCCCAATTTCAAATCAGTCCGTGTTCTTCTCAGCCAAGGAATCCCCAAGGGAGGGTTTCCTTGGACCTTTGTTGGCGCCTAGTCTCCTCTCAGTCACCTCCAGCGCCCCACGACAGTCCTTCGGTCCCTCTTGGTTTTCGGCGGCCCAACATCCCTTTCAAGCACCATTGGAGGGTTTCCAAGTTTAGGAAGGAGAATGAGGCTCCCTTGGTCTAGATCTAGCCTCTAGAGAAGTAAAGCCTCACTTTTGGAGGGTTGTTTCTCATCATTGCGCAGCCGTCCTCATCACCCGTCCACGATGATGTGGTCATGGAGGACGTCCACGTCACGACTTCTTGCCGTGATACGTCGGATGATGATGATGATGGGGACGACATAGATCAAGATTATATGGAGTCTTTCGATCCGATTCTGACGGCTGAGGATTTGGGGATGGATGACGCTCCCCCTACTACTTCCGGCCAGATTTTGAGCCGAGTTGCCTCTCCCCTCTCGTTTTTGAGTCGGTCCCGGATCCCGCTCCCGAACCGGAGACCGCACCAGCTCCTACACTGGATGTTACAACAAGTCCCATTTTAGGGACCGCTTCGTGGATGTCAGGTGGGCCACAAATACCTACCCTCCTTGTTAGCTACCCGACCCATATCGCAAAGGCGGTATGGGAGCTGACTGATCTCCAACTGGCTGCTGCTCTGAAGGCTCCTGTTGCACCGCTCGATCCCGTTGCCCCTCTGGCTAGGGAACGTGGTAGGCGACGCATGAGGGGTCGCAGGAGGGGACGCGGAGGACGGGCTCCTATCGAGGATGCTGCTGCCGAGGATGCACCCGTTGGTGATGCTCCTCTTAGAGGACGTCGGCGCCGCCAGGCGGAGCATGATTTGGTACATATTTTATTTTTACCATTACATATTTCATTTTTCCATATTTATCCTACTTATATTGAAAATTAATTTTTTGTTTCAGACGAGGAAGGTTCTGAAGGTGCACGTCCGGAAGGCACACTATGAAACTCTCGAGGTGCACACACTAGAGGGCCTAGATACGTGGTGGGAGATAGCACAGCGCAACGGCATCACTTCTCCGGGGTCGCTTGAGTACGGGCGAATGGACGCTTGCCTGATTTCGACAATTGTCGAGCGATAGCACCCCGAGACAAACTCGTTCCATTTCCCGTGGGGGATGACAATCACATTGCACGATGTGCATCAGATTCTCGGGTTGCCCATTGATGGGAGGAGCATGACGGCGGACCATGGCCCGGATTGGACGTCCATGCACCCGTGTACACCCCTTCGCGGTTCCGAGGCATACTGCAATGTCTTAATTATGCATGAGTCGTACCTTCCGGACTGCGTCCTCATGCAATTCAGATATGTACAGGGGATCCAGTAGGCGCCACCTAAGCCCATTTAGTGCATCCGACAGTTCGAGCTGCAAAAATACGAGGTGGTTTTTCAGTCGGGCCTTTTAGGCGCGTGGGATGTCGATCTGAGACCTCTCATCGAGTTGGACGTGTAGGATTTGGTGACGTCGTTTTGGGATGTTACTGATGACTACTTGGATTGGCTGGACTAGGTGTCTCATGTGCTTGTGGATCCCAAGTCCCCCATGCAGGATCGTCCGACCGAGCCTGTCCATCCAGCTCCTCCGGTTGACACTCTTGCGGTAAGATAAGTTCGTTTACTTTTTTTAGTTCTTGCTGTTATCTTTTTTTTTCTAATGCGTATTATTATCAATACAGCGGAACCAGTTAGTTTCTGGTGAGATGCATAGATTTCTCCTGATGCCAGAGAGTAGGCCTACAAATTTCGTTACGCTGGTCAGTCGATGGTTTCACCAATTGACTGATAAGACACCACCGATGACCCCCGCCCCACCACGTGCATCCCAGGTGTTTTGGGATTCTGTGCACGAGGAAGGTCATAGGAGTGGGGTCAGTTCATCCTCGAGGACGGCGGCTGAGCGGGAAGCGGATGAGCGCGAGGCTTGTGATCGGGAGGCGGTTGAGCGTTTACAGAGATCGTTGGATGACTCTAGTGACGATGATTAGTCCAATCTTTGTATTTATGGTTGTTTGTATGTACTGACATTTCATATATAACTATGTTCATTAGTTTGTTCGTACTGATATTTCGACACTTCTTTTATTTTGTCGTTTTTGTTTATCGTTTCCATTGTATGATATAACTATAGGATATAACTATTGAATATAATCATATGATATAACTATAGAATATAATCATATCATATAACCACTGCCTATAACTATAGGATATAACACACCCTAGACCATAAACACTACACCCTAAATTCAAAACAAATCTCCCTCTCAAATATGCGCCTAAAAATGGAGCACCGGCAAGCCATAATGTGGTGCACAAATAACCTTCAGATTTCTGCCCCAAGGGTATGGCACGCCTTCATGTGGCGCACCATGCGATTTTAAGTGGCGTGCCATGCGCCTATATGTAGCTCATGCATGTGAGGGATATTTGGCTTGTCTTTTTTGGGTATAGGGTTTAGATTTTAGGGTTTCATAAATTATAGTATAATGTATGATATTTCTGGGTTTAAGCCACATAAAGGAGATTGACTACGTATATGAGGCCCTAAACTTGTAAAAATGTTTCTAAGAATCAAACTTCGGTTTGGATGTGAATGTAAAGAGAATTGTCATTGCCTAGCTATTTTGGATAGAAGAAAATCAATTCTAACAAAAAACACCAAAAGTAATCAATTCTAATCAATTTGGTATAACCAAAGTATATAACACTTAGTGTTTAAGGATAACCATATACGATATAACCGTATAACTATAGGATATAACCATAGCATATAACGATAACATATAACTATAGAATATAACTTTACAATATAACCAAAGTATATACCACTTATTATTTAACAATAGTATATATCATACAATATACTTTATATAACCAAAGTATATAACACTTAGTGTCTAAGGATAACCCTATACGATTAAACCATATAACTATAGGATATAACCATAGCATATAACTATAGCATATAACTATAGGATATAACTATACGATATAACCAAAGTATATACCACTTAGTATTTAACAATTGTATATATTATACATTATACTTTATATAACTAAAGTATATACCACTTAGTATATAACTATACGTTTTTACAAGTTTAGGGCCATATATACGTAGTCAATATCCTTTATGTGGCTTAAACCCTTCAATATCATACATTATACTATAATTTATGAAACCCTAAACCATATACCCTATACTCAAAAAAGACAAACCAAATTTCCCTCACACCCATGCGCCATGTATAGACGCATAGGACGCCACCTAAAAGCGCATGGCGTGCCACATGGAGGCGTGCAATTCAAATCTTTCTCACACCCTTGGCAATTCTCTCAAAATCTCCCTCATCTCCCTCACAACCCTCCATGCGCCACAAAGGGGCGCATGGAACTAAGACGCCATATATTGGCGCGGTAATCCAGTCATGCGCCCCTTTGTGGCGCATGCAGGTCTGTGAGGGAGATTTGGTTTGTCTTTTTTCGGGTATAGGGTTTTGAGTTTTAGGATTTTGGATTGGGCCATAATCCCTAAACCTTAAAACCAGAAATCTGAAGGTTATGAGATAGGTCAGCAAAATCCACAGGGCATTCGTTGAGAGAGGCGGAGCTCCGGAGGAATGGAGCTGCCCACTACTAGGGTTTGGAAGATGTACCATTTTTGCCTAAAACGGATCTTTTGCCTGAAAAACCATGGCAGACCGAAGTACCCCAAAATATTTCACACATAAGTCTTTGAAACATTCGGGCCATATATACGTACTGAATATCCTTTATGCACCATAAACCCAAAAATATCATACACTACCCTATAATCTATAATACCCTAAACCCTAAAACTAAAACCCTATACCCGAAATCTCTCTCACAGACCTTCATGCGCAACTTTTTGGCGCATGAAGGTCTTGCCAAAACCCCAAGGGCTTGGGGCACCATGCTATGGCATGCCAGCATCCATGCGCCCCTTTGTGGTGCATGAAGGGTTATGAGGGAGATTTTGTGAGGGATATTTCGGGTATAGGGTTTTATAAATTATAGGATAGTATTTGATATTTTTGGGTTTATGGTGCATAAAGGATATTCAATACGTATATATGGCCTGAATGTTTCAAAAACCTATGTGTGGAGTAGTTTGGGGTACTTCGTTCTGCCATGGTTTTTCAGGCGAAAGAGGAGTTTTAGGCAAAAATGGTAAATCTTCAATATAAAACTAATATATTACATTTGTTGTTGTTTTTTACATCCAAAATCACTAAGTTCAATCAACTAAACTGGATGATTAGGTGGATGATTATATCTGGTGCGGTTTTCTTGAAACACTCTAAAGCTCGACTCAAATGCAACATCCCAACCATTGACGCTTTGGTCCCTATAGTTGCGCCATGCGTACGGAGGGGGAGTTAGTGGAGAGACATCCTTGAGCCACACCTACAAACACAATATTTAACCTTAATTAGACTAAACAAATGAGCAACTACATCGAAATAGTTTAGAAGCAATAAGTTTTACCGGTATGAAGTGATCTTGGTTCCCTACATAGGCCATCGTCAATATCTTATTTGGAGGATCGAGCTTGTGTCAGACGCCTTCATTGGTAAGCATAAGCACATACCATCCCAGGACAAGAAGGCCAACGCAACTTGATAAGCTGTGGCAAACACTAAATCAATCAGGGGCATATCAAGCTAGTAGTTCGAGGAGCAAGGACTGATGATATAGTTCACTTGAAACATAAGATCCTTATAGGACAACCCCGACCGTAGTCTAGGAATTATTGGCATGTATATATCTGGGTTGTCAAATAACTTTACCACCAGCTGGTGTCGAACTTTGGGGTACTCATGCTCTTCCATGCCCAACAATACAGCTAGTGTCCGATACCCATAGTGTCCGTCTGGACGTATATCTCTAGCCCCCTTAATTTATGGATACCAAAAATAATTCACATTCTTAACCCCAAAGGTCACCCCCATATGAACCATGGGCTGTTCATCGAACTGCGACCCAAACCATTCGGGTTGGGATTGACTCCCAATGTCGGTCGAAACTCCGCTTGGTTCCTTTCTAGGACGACCCCGACCTCTACCTTGGCTCCCATTGGTCTTCACCTTCTATTTTGCCTTTACCTTCTCCTTCTCATACTCCTCCAACTTGTCCCTTCTGTGCTCAAACAAGCTCGGCTGCCTCATGGTGTCATACTTCGTGGAACCCTTTGGCCTTCCTTTTGCAGCGATACATGTCGGCTCCTTCAACGAACTTTCATGCGGAAACTCCAAGTCATAATACAACTCACCTAGTTGGTATAATGTGTCTCGTCCCAAATCATCTTTCTCCAATCTCGCGTACATGTGACGCACTTTTAACTCTGAATGGCACATCTGTACATTGTCCTGAGTGGGCACATTTGTTGTTGAAATCCCTTCCCATACCAGTTGCTTTCAGAAGTCGTGTACTTCATTCGGCATGATAGGGGTCCCCATAATGATGGCATTTGCAACTCTGTGGACGCACGGCAGGCCAAAGCAGTCTCTCACCTACTGATTAGTGCAATCTTCAGAATATTCCTCCTTCACTATCCGATCATACATGCCCAATAACAAATCGAAGCACATGTCCAATACTTTATAGAATAACCTCACAAACGCCATTCTTACTTCTGGCGGCACGTTTTCATCAAAAAAATGTTGATCGTGTCGTCCGTGACATCTCCATGCTCGCCCTCACCTGCTCAATTTGAATTGTGACTGCATGGTGGATCCTCACGGACACTCTATTAAGGCCACCTCTACTAGAACGCAAAATGTCCTTCAAACACCTTATGCATACCCTCAACCCTATCAAAATAGGTAAAAGGACTCGTGTTAGTACGATAATGAGACCCAATATTAATAATCAACTAAACATTGGTCAAGGGATACATGTTTGAAGTCCTCGTGAAGAAGTGAAGATGACGATCCATCCATGCTCTTACTATGTTTTCCTTGTATGGAATGAGCCACTCCCTCTCAATGTACCCAACGGGCCATTATGCCGCGATTTCCTCAATCTTTCCAGCCTCTCTTAGTAGCTTTCTTCAGTGGTTGAACACCAAAGTCCCCAGCATTGGTCCGCAAAGTTCTTCACTTTCTCATTGTTCTTCAGGATTGGGGAAACATATGCCTCGATGTTGTGTTTAATATGCACCCAGTACAAAAGGTGTTGCACCTTCCCTTCGAAGACTATGAATTGCTTTGATGAGGGACTTTTCTCGATCAGTCATTATAACCGCAGACATTACTCCCAACTCTTCAAACAATTGCCGAAGATGTTTCATGATGAACCTGTAATGCATAACTTGTTCCCCTCGGGTAAATACATAGGCAATGTTGAACGTCTTGTGAGTGCAAGTAAAACCAACAATTTCCACCAATGGCATATCATACCTATAGATAAATGTAAAAAAGATAAAATATTGTTCGTTAAAATTTAAGGAACCAAAATTAAGTACATAGATAAAGCTACTATTATATTAAAATGTAATGCATACCTATTTGTCTTGTAGGTGGCGTCGATAACTACCACATATGGGAACATCTTCAACAGGCGTCGCGAGTCCGGATGAGCAAAAAATAGGATATCCACCTCACCTGTTGACTTCTTCCTCAGAGGACAAACTACGTAGTTATTTTCTCGCAAAAAATTTAGCGTCCATTGGGTAACTGTCAATTCCCCTACGAATAATCTCAACTTTCTTTTCCGGATCTTCTTCGTTAACTTTTGGCCTCCCCGATCTATATTTACCGTACTACTCGCAAGTCAAACTAATCATTCTTCCATTTGAGTTATGAGTGACCAGAACAACCATCAAATCTTTTGCCTTCTGCCTAGCCCAATTAGCCAATTCATGGCGACTATCCCACATTAGGTTAGTACGAAATACACCTTCATAGTCTCTCCCCTATACATGTTTGCATAATCACGGATGATTTAGAAAATCTAGATTATAATTTCTAAAGGCCTCATATCATACATTAAATCTTTTTTTCTTACACCTACAATATATTCAATAATACGTAATAGTATAGGCCTCTATGAGTATATGTAACGTAAATATTAATATTTAATGAACAATTGTTTACTAAGGTTACAAATTAATCCATATCTAGACTACGAAATTAACTACGTACGAAATTTCAACACTAACCACGAAATCTTTTCTTCTTACACCTTCAATATATTCAACCATGAAATTGTATTCATAGCTACTAGTTCATACCTAATTATGAATTACTAAGGTTATGAAACTAATTACGTACGATATACATATAACTACGACCTAAAACATTAGGGTTCTGAGAATTATTTCAACACTAACCACGAAATTGTCGCTTGAGTTCTCATCGTCATCCTCTCCTTCATCTTCTCCGCTCGAGTGACAATCGTCATCGTCTCCGCTCGAGTGTCCATCGTCATAGTCTCCGCTCGAGTGCCCATCGTCATAGTCTCCGCTCGAGTGCCCATCGTCATCGTCTCCGCTAGCTTGCCAATCCTCAACGTCTTCGCTCAAGTGCCAATCGTCATCTAAACTAGTATGAGACATTTTTTATAAGGGTATTTTGGATATGGAGTTGAGAAAAAGAATTTGGATACTTGTATGGTGAGATTTAGCCGTTGAAAAATATGCCCGTTTGGTACGCCTCCATTTGGCGCATCCAACGGTCGTATTTTTCAAACGGTAAAATTTTGCATGCCAAAATATGGCGTGCCAGATTTGCGCGCCAAGAAGTGGCGAGCTGATGCGCCAGAAGAAGGCTTACCAATCTTATGCGCATGAGCTGTATGGCTTTTTTGCCCATTTCTTACTATTTTGCCCCCACCATGCCTTAATTTGGCATCCTAGGTTGCACGCCATATTTTTACGCACCAAACCGCGTGCAAAAAGCTCAAAAACCGCGTGTATATAACGCCCTCATATATTTATTGTAATTAAGATTGATTTTAGTTAAGCATGATTTTATCCACGCAAATTTTTAGCACATAAGATTTCAACCACGTGGGATTTTAGTTTCACTGGACTAAAATCTTGCGTTTGTTCTTATCGATGAGGGATCTTCCTCGTTGGATTGGTGAAGTATTAAGGTGGGGTGTCGTAGGTTGGGGTCAAGGGTGCACGCTGGTTCGTAGGATATGGTCTCCGTGATGTGGGAGATGATGAGCAATTTGGTCCGTAGTAATTTGCATGCTAAGTTTAGTATTAGACTATTAGTACTATATATTATGTAATACAATTGAGATATATATATATATTAAGGAATTTGTACGTAGATTTATGCTCGGATGAAACGGAGTGTTACAGTAAAACGGAGGTATTAATCATATCCGTTGGATGAGATTTAATGGATGGGTTGGATTAAACTAATTTGGAGTGCATATTAGGATAATAATTGGTGCTCTACACGATCAATATCATTCCCGGATTTTGGGAGATTGTGATTAAAATTTGATTCTTCTCTCTCCTATGCATACGGTTAACCCAATGATTTGACTGAGACACCACTCCAAACCCACCCCCATTTTCTTCATACTCACTGAAACCTCAAATCACCATTGAAATGACGGAGAGATTCAAGCTCCCCGAAATATCCTTTGTTCATCTCTCCTAAACAACAATGGCTCCCATCTCCCACGCTCTTCGTTGGCGTCCCCTCTATTCTCCGTTGAAGTACCAATTCGAAGCTCTCGTCCCCGACGCAATATTTCCGGTCAGATCTGTTATTTTATATATGATTTGTGTTTGCATATGTTGTCCTCTTAGATCTAAAGTCCGTTGCTCACATCTTCTTTGTCGATCTGGACTTGGCCGCGTATCTTCTTCGCTTAAATTTCATGTTGCCCGCCTCTTTGGAATTGGTACGATATTGATTTTGATCCCTTCATTGATTTGTGTAGTTGCTTGATTTCTTCTCCCGTGATTGTGTTCCCACATCCAATTTATTTTGGTACGTTATTATATAAATAGTTATATCTGACTTTTTCTTCTTCTTTTTCGTTATTATTCAGCCTTTGAATTGATTCCCACCATTGTCGATGTGCTTATGCTTCATCGCCACCCCCTCGTTGCCTTCAATGACTGATGCTAAGGCAATGACTGATGCTACACGACACACCATTACCTCCGACGCCGTCTCCGAAACTCTAACTTCTGCACTAACCATTCTTAATCGTCATGAATCGAAGAATCAAAGAATCGAAAAAAGTCGAGTAAATTTTGATATTCAAGATATTAGACGTGATATTCACGAAATTGTGTGACGATATTCGTGTAATTAGGTGATGGTATTCATGTAATTGCGTGACGATATTAATGTAATTGGGTGGTGATCGATATTCACGAATTTGATGGTAATATTCATGTAATCGAGTATGATATTCATGTAATTGAGTGTGGTATTCATGTAATTGAGTATGATATTCATGTAAATGAGAATATTCATGTAATTGAGTGTGATATTCATATTACCTAGTGTTGATATTAATGTTTGAAGTGGTGATATTATGTCCTTAAGAAATTAAAATATTCATACATTAATCAGATATATTCATACAAACATGGGCGATATTCAAGAAACAATGCCTGAAGCAAAAAAATATCAAATTTAAATATATGCGTATTTTAGTATTTCTTAATTTATGAAAATAAAATCAACATAAGTCTTTCTCATAAGATTCTTTCTTTTTATGTTTTTTAAATCAATAATTATCTCCTTAATTTTAGGAAACTAGATTCCACAAATATAATAAAATGTGATTCACCTCATACACCTCTAATTCAACTCTAAATCTGACCATTAATTTTCCTTCATCCAACGCTCATTATTAATATTTTCATTTTATCACAAAACCTGTTTTACCTGAACCCACGTCTTTGTACGTATATGTAAGAACAATTTCATCAAAATGACCTGGCTAGCTCTTTGGTTTCACTTTTTACAAATGCAAATATAATACTCCGATCCATTAGGTATCCGATCCTTTTGAATCTCCCACTAACTTTTTATTTCAGCATGTACGTTTCCACGTTATGAAAGTGTCGGTGAAATATAAAATAATCTTTTAAATTAATGTTGGTAAAATTCTAAAAATAAGATAGAAAATAAGGTTAAAATCTACCTAATATAATATAAAGGACAAGTCTTTGTTAAAATTTATACCACATGACACGCTTTGTATTTGACGCATGTCTTGCTATATCCACTTCTATTCTTATATTTTAAGAAAATTATTATAAATATTATGTAAAATGGGTGATTACAAGCCTTATGTATTAATAAAATTATTTTCAACTTTTATGTTAGGATAATTTATGAATATAATAATTCAGTATCTCTTGTTAATACTTTATTTTATGAATAATTATTATATAACAATTATTTAATAGCAAAATAAAAATATATTTAAAAATAAATTAGATATGACTGTCAAGTGCTACTTATTTATGAAATAAATAAAAAAATTATTCATTAACTTAAAATAGTTTCTATAAATATAATATTTTAAAATTTATAATACAACTTAAATAAGAATCCGTACATGGTATCAGGTAAACTCAAATTTATAAAATCATCAATAATTATGTATACTTGAATTAAATAATGTTCTATTTAAGTAGTTTTAAAAAGAAAAAAAATCTTAGTGATATTGTTTAAGAATTATATGAATAGAAGATTGAAATAACATTATGTTCAAAATTTTATTGTTAATTATATGACTTGTACAAATATATTATATTTTATTCATACCTCGTACATTTATCCTTTTTTATAATCATGCAATTATTGTCATACACGGAATATTTTTGTTGAAGTCGTATATGTATTCCACTCGTGTATTTTCAATAAACTATATTATATTAACATTTAATATTAAAATTTTGTCAATATTTTAATATAAAAAATTATAAGTCATAATATTAGTTAAACATAAATATGGGTACTTATAACAAAATTCTAACTTTAAAAGTGATATGTTGAAATGCTATATTAAAAGTATATTAGTTTAATATTAATTATTCAAAAATATCAAAATATCAATCATATTAGCTCAAAAATGAAAGTAAGAAAAATAGAAACAATTTAATGACTAAGTTTAAATCATAATCTAAAAAAATCAAAGATTTGAAGTAAAAAAGTTTGAGATAGTTAGAATGTACCAAAGGTTATTCATATTTGTTATGATGAGTTTATTTAGATGTGTATTTGTATTTAAAGAAATAAGTTTTTAAATTGAAATTTTTTGGAATAATTGAAATATACGTAGAATAATTAATGCTAAGAATTGTTATATCGTTTTTTCTAACCTATGCCCTAAGGGCATATGTTAAGAATTCTCGATTTAAAAACTTTTCCCTAAAAAGTAACGTTTAAGCCCTTTTAAAAAATATTAAAATCCCTGATATAATTATACCTAACAAAATCCTTCTAAAATGAAGTGCTTAACATAATTAAAAAATATGAAGTGCTTAACATAGGTTAGGAAAAAAATTGTATTTAACATGTTCTTAATTATTTTATGGTATAAGAATTGTCATTGGAGTAGTAACATAGCTAATACTATGATTTATATCAAAAAGAAAAGTGAAATTGTGATAAGATTGTCATGTTCTTAGAAATAAAATTAAAGTGTCATGTTCTTAGAAATAAGATTTGCTAAAAAAATAGGGGATTATGATTTATATTATTTTAATAATAAATATATATATTAGATTAAATGGGAATTGTTACATTTAACAATAAAAAAAACATCACTAATACCATACATTAAATTGAAAATTTTGGTTGGTTAAAATCAAATTTGATAGTCAGGTAAATAAAATATAAATAATGTAAGATATATTATTTAAAATTCATATACTTGATTGGTTAACATCAAACTTTGTTAATTTTTATAATTTGACACATGAGTAATGTGGGTCCAGAATCTTTTTGGTGGTTTAAAAATAAATCGCTTTAATATAGATATATAGATTTTATTGATTACTTAATATAATAATAAATTAAATAATAACACATTAACAATTTTTCCTAAAAACACTCTCATAGCTCTAAATGTGAGAGACTGAGAGCTTTAACATATAGTTATAGATAGATGATCGACGTGTCAAGTTCATTGACACTACCATAATTAAGCTAGTTGATGTAATTTTACCATATTGAATTAATTAACTAATATAAAAATTCCTCTAAATTAATTGTACTGATGACCTCCATATTTACCTATATTTATGGATCCCAGGCTGTGGATATTAAGTTAGTGATTTATTTAATCTGTTAGAAAAGTTTCAAATACACAAAACATATCGATTTTCACAAGGTCACTTCGATCAGCTGTTCAAGCCTTGAACGATAGTGGTTCGATTATCATATACTAAATGACCAAAATCTGAGATTAATAACTAGTTATTCTAGTAGAGTAGTAATGTTAAGTTCTTTTAAATATCGTTTATGTGGAGGTAAAATTATGTAATTATTTAATTAAATATTAATGATAATAATTATCTTTTTTTATTTATATTAAACCCATTAAGAAAGATAAGTCATGACTCCAACATTAAGGGATCGGGTAATAAAGCACGGATCTCGTGCGAAATACGAAGCAATCTAAGCCTTTTGTTCCACTTCATCGGACAGTCCGCGTTTGTTTTTGCGCGTTTTTTTGAAAGGAATAAAAACAATGTCCTTTTCTTGTAAAGTAAAAAAATCGCTTAGCACAACCGTTAAGGGTGTACGGGGAGTATCACGAGGTCTAGTGTTCAACTTCTTCTAACACTATGTTATTTATTCCCCTCTCTTTCCCTTTTCTTTTCTATTTCTCATTCATTACCCAATTAATTTCCTTTTTCCTTATCTCTTTCATTAATTACCCAAACACACTCAATTATTCAATAATTAATAGTTAAGTACATACTCCGTATTATTTTTTGCTCAAAATCATTAGATTTTTAGCACAAATTTAGTCCAAAATATTTACTGCTTTAGTTAAAATCATCCTTACTATGAACATTGACGTTATCATATATGAACATTATATGACAATATATGAACATCAACAAATAACATATGACCTCTAATTTTATGAACCTTCACGTTATCATATATGAACATTAGATTACAATATATGAACATCAACACACAAAGACCAAGTAAAAAAAAATTCAAATATACGAAGATGTGCATGTTACATATGAACCTTAGGTAACTAATATATGAACATGTGCATATTATATATTATGTAAGGTTCATATGTAAAATGCACATGTTCGTATTTTTGAAAAACTTTTTTTACGTGGTCTTTGTGTGTTGATAATCATATATGATAATGTTAAGGTTCATATGTAACATCACATGTTCATATATTAATTCTCCCAGGTTTATAAACTAGAGGTGTGAATGTTGATGTTGTACGGAATTAAGAAAAAAGTGGGAAAAAAAAAAAACAAGGGTGTTTTGTTTTGGGATTTAAACACAAGACCTCTCATTCCCTCTCACATTCTAAAACCAACTAGGCTAAGTGCTTTTTATATTTTATTAAGAAAACATATTATTATAATATCATGCCTTGTTCCTAACTGAACACGCGCGTGGATGAACGACTCGGATCGCTTCGTACCTGATCCTAAATTAGGTATTTAATACCCTCTAAAAACCCTAATCAAGGAAAGATTTATCATTCAATTACTCTGAAATCCTAGTCTTCACTTACTCACAAAAGTGACTTGAGCGGCGGAGGTCAGACGGAGAACAAGCCCTGCCTTTGGCATTTGCAGACTACGGGAAAAATGATCGGAGGATATCGGAGATTGCCGGAGTTGTGGATTATCATCATCGACATCAATATTTATTGTGTTACAAATTTATGCTACCACAATTGACACCGTAACTGCCGTCCGTGGAGAACGAGGATGATGACGGGAATTCCGACGCCGACGGGTCACCAAACTGATATAGCTCCATTTCATTAATCCCGAGCCGGAGCCGTACCGAGGCGAGCCATTGTTGTGTTCGGTTCTGTTTTTGCGAAGAACGCACCGCTCACCCACCACCGTATACCACATGGCGCGCCAAGTCTTTTGTTCGCCGCCATGATCCGCGCCGTCGTTGGGTCGAGCCCTCGTCGTCATCCACGACATGCTGTCAATCCAAATCAAAGTGAAGAAAGCAAGTGGACCCCCCCCCCCCCCCCCTGTTTTCTTCCTAATTGGGCCATTTAGCCTACAGAACATCAAATTAAAGGTGAAGATTTGCAATGGCCCAATTGTTTAATTGAACTTGATGGGCAAGGTTTGCAAAGTTGCAGAGAGATTCCGTGTTGATAAACGTTGAGGGCCCCACGCCGTGGTCATTCAACAATTGTGCCATACATTGGCAATGGGCCGAGACGAGCTAACCCCATACGTAATTCTAGTGGCGTTAAAAGCCCAATTGCGTCCAAGCTCAGGTTCGACCCTCACGGTAATTTTGACATGTTGAATGCTATCCGATCTAAGTTAAAGTAATTATATTTTGCAGTGTTGGTTATAATTTTATTTAATTATTGTACAATTGTTACATGTTATGTTATTTTGGTTCAAATTCGGGAGCAAACCATTCCACTAATTAAAGCGGGATACAAGCTTTGACTATTAAAGATCAACAACCACGACCTTGAGATTAAGGATTGGGGCATGAGATGATTTGTCAATAACAACGATCGACATTAGGGGCACACAACAAGCCCTACGTAATTTTCTCAAGAAGATTGCACACTAAGGTAGACTGGTGATTTCAAATCAAGTGCAAAGATAAAACTTGCATGGATAGCTAAGTTCTAAATTCCACCGCTTTATTTTTCAATTTCTATGTCATGAGAGCATAACTACAATGAAAGCACTGTTTTTCTAGCAATTGTCTATTTGTTATAAACAGTCAAGAACGGCCTCAAGATAGTCACTTATGACCAATCAACAACCAAGAATGCCTCAAGACAGTCACTTATGACCAATCAAAAGCCAAGAATGGCCTCAAGATAGCCGCTTATGGCCAACAATTAGCCGCTTATGGCCAACAACTAGCCGCTTATACACCTCACAACTTCAAAAGTGGTCCAGAGTTCATGGTTCTCGTACATGGTTCTTCTACATTTCCTCGTTACTAGTACTTCAAAAAGGTGAATTATTTTTAGTTGCATTTGAAAAAAGTAGGAAAATGATTATAAAGGTTTATGTTATATGGTCCAATATAAACATGCATAAATAATTTTAAAGACAAATGTTTTAAATTCCATCGAGATTATTCGTAATGATTTGATTGACTTTCTCTTAATAATGGACCCACACCAATGAAATTAGGAAATTAATATCTAAAATACTAAGTGCATCTTTTTCCTTGGTAGAATGGTCCATATTTTCAATGTGCCATTTATGTTTAATTATGTCAAATAAAACGTTTCACAAATTTAAAAGTTGAAATATGAAGTTAGCGGCCGGAGGATCTATAACACATGTCATGTCCCTTCGATTTGACCTTCTACATGCCGCGATTCAAGTCATGTGCTAATTGGATTTTGATCTAAGTTATTGATGAATTCTGTCTGATTACCATGATGTTTTGCATTTTTTATGTGGTACACAGTACACACATGTTAAAAAACAAAATATAGCAAAATATCCACAAACTTTCAACAAATTTATTTCCGTAACCAAACATGGTTCTCTGTTAATTTGTCCGTTAGCTTTGGTTCTTTTCGAGCACGTCCGGCGTTTTTCAGTTGAGTTGAAAAGTCAAAATTTGGACTTAATATAATCTAAAATAGAATCTATATAATATAGTATTATTAAAGTCATTATTATCTCTATTATTTGTCACCCATTAAGATATATCAAATTATCAAATTAATTTGCTTATTTATTAATTCATTTTTATTTCTTTATAAACTGAAGTGTAATTATATACTTTATAAAGCTATATTTTTTCTACCATATTAATGATTAATAGTTTATATTGTATATATATTTTACTCATATAATTTACTTCTTTATATCTATTACTAAAGTCGTATATGTATTTTTCACCATAATATAATAAGATTTTGAATTGTAGAACTTAAGTATATGTTGTACAAAAATTCCTTAATCTTATTTTCACATCTTCGGATCATGTTGGGCGTGAATGTGATATATGTAATATGTGTAATGAAATGAAGTTGGTATTTTGATACCAAAAATAAATACCGATATTAAATTAACCATCTATATATAAATTTTGTGAACATGCTTCATATTTAGACATGTCCATCGGGCCAGTCAAGTCGGGTTTGATACGATTGTTTCAGGTTCGGGTTGAGTACAAGTCGAGTCAATTCGGGTTACAGGTCAAGTCGATCGAGTCATTATAGGTTAGCGGGCGGTTCAGGTTGACCAACAGGTGAAGAGCGCATTTAAAAAAAAAATCATTCATTATTAAAATATCATCAAATAATTTAAAAATATTACACCTATGTAAACATAACATAAAATTATAAATATTAATTATGTATATAATAGAGATTAGTATAAAACATAATTTTATTTTTATTTTATTTTTTATTCATATTATATTAATTTCAAAATTGATGAATTTGAAAAATAATTATAGTATAATGAGATTTTTTAGGGTTACTTAAATATATTACTGTATTTATATTTCTTTTATTATATATATATTTATGTAATACTTTACATATAATTCATACTTGTTAATCGGGTCGGGATCGGGTCATACATTTTCGGGTCAAATTCGGTAATTTCGGTTCGAGTTCAAATACGGTCGGTCAGGTCTGTAAAACGGGTTCGATCATATTTTGACATCTCTATTCCTATTACATTTGCATTCGTCTTGGTATTTTTACTACCAAAACTAAATTAGTGTATTTTTAAATACCAAAATTATATTAGTTTTTTTATTCCTAATTTAAATTCTTTTCTATTGATATAAAGACATATGTTCAGGTTTCATTGTTATCATACAATACACCTTATTAGTCTTCTAGTCAAGAATTTACTTTTCAGTACATCAAGTTATTGTCTTACATATTTAATAGTTACTAAAGATATTTCTTTTATACTTGTGGAAGACTAATGATGTGTATTCTCTATCTTACGTAGCCACATGTCTTTTATCATTTACCATCTTATCCTTCATATTTTTTCACATTTACTTAAACAAATACTTTACTATTTTACAATATACTCTCTAACTTAATTATAATTAAAATATGCTCTCATATATTCCTTATGTTTATAAGTTATAGAAAGTATAGTTTTATACCACGTTGGATCCCAACTATGCACCTTATTTGTTATTCTTTCCTATATCAAAGATAGTGATATAGCTTCTTCTTTTTTAAATCTTCATCTTTTAAGATTCTAGAAAATATTTTTTAAATAAGTTTATCTTTCCCAAATTAAGATTCTAATTTTCATTCAATATTATTATTTTGTTTGTTTATCCAATTCTTCATGCATGCAAATAATTTTATCACCCTTTGACAATTCAATTGTAAAAAACATAGATGCATTATATGATAACAAAATAATGGTAATGTACATCGACATGATACTATATATTTAGCTCGACTTGATATGAAAAACAAGAAGCATTGAAAGATATGTGTCTGATGCATTTATTCGCATGTGAAATGATATAAATTTTTTGAGAAAAGACGAAATTGTCGGCAAAGATATGATTTTACTTGATGAGAATGGTGATTGAATTTATTCATATTGAAAATTTGTTTTATATATATTAATTTTCAATTATATTCCACTTATTTATATATATAATCTAAATGTGTAGGGATGTAAGATTCAATCTTTTTTTAGACCGGCGTTGTTTTAGAAGGCTAGTTTTCAAACATTCAAGAATGTGGTGTTTACTTGATATCCAACTTCACATTAACAAAAAATATTGGTATTTACCACTATTCTTTACTTTCATACAAGGCGGTGTTTTACATAAGTATCTTCGTCAAACCCGTTGAGAACATTGAGATTCCATGATATGGATTTGACTTCATCGATTTCTACAAAATCATCAATAAATTCATTGATGTATATTTGATTGGTAAGATCCTATAATTATATCTGAAAATTTCAACATCGGAAAAATTGCCTATGTAATGTTTTGTGTCTTTATGTTTTTTGCCATGTTATTTCATGAATATATATATCATCGGTCACATTATTACTATTTGTGATATTATTGAATACGACATTAAAGATGACACAGAAAAACATAGAGGATTGATCTCTCGTTTTAAAATTTAAGGTATGTGTTTACACATTAGTTCGGCTTCCAATTTGCCACGATCAATAATAAAAAAATTGATATAAATAGTAAGCATATTTTTTCTTTTGTTATTATTCTTATGGGAACGATGTGATAATAACTTAATTTGTATTATAAATAGTAAACATTGTTATTATCCAATTTGTCAAGATGAGAACCTTTCATGTATAAGTACACCTTTTTTAATTTATTCATTATTTTATTGAACTTGCTTTAAGAATAATAACTTAATTTTGATCAATGCTTTTGGTAGAATTCGAATCATTATTAATGATCCGATAATTCCAAAATTTCTTTGTTTCAAACAAAAGTGAGTTATCAAATTTGTAATCGGAAATGTTAATTCGACTGCTAAGGTGTTAATTTTTATTATATATAAGATTTTGTATACACACTCATATATATTAAATAATATATAAGGATATACATGAAACAATAATTATATATATAGTATTAGATGATGAAACTTTTGGATGAGACAAACATTCAAATAAGACATTGCCTTGCAAATTAAAATATTTTATATATGCATTGTTTATAAATGGTCTCATATTTTAATCTTATCTATAGATAAGTTATATTTTTATAATTAACTTACCTAATTTGGTATATAGTAAGCTTATATATAGTTACCTAATTAATTTAATTTTATTTATATTTTTCAAATGTATAAGATATCGATGGTAGTAGCATACTTGAAGAACTTAAAGTCTATATTGGAAATATGTTTTTTGTTCATGAATGATGTTGATGAGTTCAAGCTGTATAAACATTGTCGTGGATTCACTATTTCCAATATGACAAATTATTCAACTTTGATTGTTGAGCTCAAAAAGTTGATTTCATAAACTCAAGTATATACCATTATTTCATATATATTACATTAGTATATACATATTAATTAATTAATTATATATTTATATTGAATGTTTACAAAACAATGTCGAATCACCATCATGTGAGCATGTACACTCGAATGTATCGTTTAATGAAATTAATACTCCTTCCAAGCACTCTAGTGAAAGCCTAATGATTGAAGATGAGAATGGAGAAGATGGTACACAAGACCAATGTTCTACTTCACATACCAAGAAATCTGTGAAGAAAGAGATTGAGGATTACCTTGGTTACATTCTGAATACAAGTTATTAGCTATTGAATAAGATATTTCTATGATTTCATATTTTATCAATATTATAGTCATAAATTTTTGCTTATTTTTTATTTGATATGTATCATTATTTTTATGACATTATTGATATTAAATTTTATTAGTTTCATTTTTCATCAATTGTTATTATTTATTTAGTGTTACTATATATGTTTCATTATAATTAGTTCTACCAATATTGACAAATAAAATTTTATTTTCAAGATCCTATGCAAAGTACGGGTCCATCAACTAGGTATTAATTATATATGGTAAAGAATTGACGCCTTTAAAAGCTATGTAAGGGCTCAATATCAAATATATTTCTATAATAAATCAACTCAAAATTAATACTCTTTCAAACATAAATATAATGGTGGAAGATTAAACAACTCTACCTTGAATTTCACTCATATAACCACTTGGCAATTTAATTTGTTAACCAAATGAAATACAAAAATTGGTATGGAGAGGGAAAGAGGTAGATGAGAGAGAACCATGCCTAAATTAAACTAATATTTTAGCAAATCCGAGTATAATGTTTTGTCCTATATATTTTTAATAATTTAGAAATCCAGGTAAAATTGTCTCATTGAATTATTTTTAAAATTATTATATTGCTATAATAAAGAAAATGTAAGATATGAAATTCATTTTACCTATTAAAAAATAATACTGTTTTAAAATATATTTCATATAAATTAAGTTTTAAATTAATAACAAAGTATTTTTATTTTTCTTATAAGATTTGCTAAGATAGTTATTGAATAAATCTTACTTCTTTCCTTATTTATTTTATGCTATTATGGTTGATTTTGATACACAATTTCTATTTCACGCACCGGGCAATTTTCTATTTCACGCACCGGTTGGTCCGTGACGGACAAACCAATCCATCCGTGACGGACAGAATACATCCATACGTGACACATGGATTGTGATGGTACGTGACGCATGGATTGTGATGGTCCGTGACGGACGAACCCTAAACCAGAAAATTGAATGTTACTTGTCTCACCTAACTACATTAACAACCGTCATATCTTTACCAATATTACGGCCAACATTAAACCCTAAACCATCACTCTTCCCTTTCCCTCCCACATACATCTTCCATTGTCATCATCTTCCAAGAGTTCATTCCATGGCAAATGAAGATGATTTTTCCAACTTCAATGGTGGAGAAGATCTTGCAAATGCATACAATTACAATGAGGTATGTTTTTTAAGTTTTTACTTTACATGTTAGTAAAAGTTAAGATTTTTATGGGTTTTTCTTGTGAATGTATATGATTTAGTTGTTCTTATCCCAAAACAAACACCTTCTTAAGGTAAAATCACTAGTTGTGACTATATGTTCATAAAAACTTCATCTTTGATTAAGTTATATTAAAAAGTTGTAGATTTTGTGTGCAAAAAACTGCATGTTTTAGTTTTGAGCGTTGTTATGTTGAGTGCAAAACTGCAAGACTTCATCTTTGTTCGTGTTTTTTTTATAATCAAAAACAGTACGTGACGGACGAATTGAGTTGGTCTGTGACAGATGGATTTGTCTCATCCGTGACGGATGGATTTAGTTGGTCCGTGACGGATGGAAGTAGTTGGTCCGTGACGGATGGAAGTAGTTGGTCTGTGACGGATGGATGTAGTTGGTCCGTGACGGATGGATGTAGTTGGTCCGTGACGGATGGATTTGGTTTGTCCGTGACGGATGGTCTGTGTTTATTCGTCATGTATGGTTGTGTCTGTCAGAAACTAAATACTTCGCTAACTTGTTTTTTTACTTCAATAGGAGAACAATATCGTGAACATCGGTATTAACAATTTGTCCCTAAATGATGCATGGGACATGGCACCACTGTCCTTCTCACTTGGGTTGTTCGCCGAACCTATGCCGCCTCAACAACCTCATTTGTCGGGATTGGAATGTTTTGCTCATAGTGGAATTTCGTCAGTAAGGTGGCAAACTCCACCTAAGTTTGGGTTTCCGGCATTACACACACAACCGCATTTTAAATTTCCTACACCTGAAGAGGTTATTGTTTCTGAAGATTATTCAGAGAAGTTCACCACGGGTGAAGTATTCGGCTCCAGAGATGATGCAATTAAAAGGGCTAGACAGATTGCCTTTGATAATCACTTCTGCCTCACTATTGGCCGGGATAGAAACTTTGGTGGAGGAAGCCTTCGAAAGTCATGGTTGTTGTGTGAAAAAGCGGGAATTTACATTCCTAAAGATGAAAACAAATTAAGGCAAAGAACAAGGAGCAAAAACTACAATTCCATAAATGGTTCAACACTCAAGAAACTACAATTCCATAAACGGTTCAACACTCCCTAAAATACAACCAAAGTAGCAATAGCAAACTCGAATGCACTTAATCTTCGTCCTCCTCCTCATCATTGCCATGCTCATAAGGTCTGAAGTCCTGGATGCAGTCTCGCACAGCTGCGCGCATGTTGTAGAATTGTTCTTCCTCCGCATTATAGAAAGGATTTAGACGCTGCAATGCTTGTCCAATTACCTACAGAAATACGTATAAATTATTTGTGTCATTGGTTTAATTGTATAAGAAAAGTAAAAACAAATATCCAACACATTTTTTTTACCTGCACAGGATCTCTGATGCCAGCATCTTGAGGCCTCACACATGGGTGTGTACGAGGTATGTACCACTCCATGTAGTCGGCACTACACTCATATCCTTGTGAAGCAGGAGGGCCCATATCTGTGATCCAGATGGAGTGTTGACTTCTTGCATCCCAACTCCAGTTCGAAGCGGGGTCATACTGCACCATATAACTCCTAATGGTGTGAGGTCTGTGCGCTTTGATGGACTCTATAATTGGTCGGGGAATCCCCTGTACCACTCCAAATTGCCTCGATACCCGATCAGGCATATAGGGCTCGGTAATTTTGAGAAAAGAGATGATCCCATGAAAAAAGACAGGAGCCAACGCCGTGTTGTTGTAATTCACGTAGCCATAGGGCTGCCAGTCAACCTACACAAAAAAGGGTGCAATTAACACAACATCAAGTAACTTTACACAATTATAATACATTAATATGAGAAATAAACTACGTCGTATGATACTTACATGTCTAGCTTGCATTAAATCCAACTTTTCCCTGTAGTTTCTTTTATGCCTACTAGGAGTCTGCACAGGGTGCCATCGACTGGCATATGGCATAGCGTCGTCGAAGCGGGGATCCTCTTGTGGGCGAAAGCTAGGGAAGTACAGATAGATCCAAGCCTGTACATAAATAACAACAACAAACATATCAACCTTACCTTAAATGTAAGCATTTCTGGAGTCATTGTTCAAGCAGTGGAATTTCAGGTTGTCTGCACTGACACCATTTCTAGCCATTTCTGGAGTCAAGGAAAAGAACTGTATTGCCCTCATCGCTTGTTGATTGTACAATTCATTTTTACCCTTGCTGCGATCCTGGAGAGGAAGTCTCATTCCTTGCCCATCAATATTGAGGCCCAGAATCATGTACACATCCAGGAGAGTGATTGTCATCTCTCCAAATGGCATATGAAATGAATTTGTCTATGGCTTCCATCGCTCCAGAAATGCAGAAATCAACGGTTGATCTACATAAGTGTACATCAGGTCCTGCAAATGAGTGATGCCGCTGTTTTTGGCAAGATCGCACCATGTAGAGTCATCGTCAAGCCTCCATTTTCATAGCTGCTCTTGTCTGAGCTGCAACGTGAGAGTTTCTCGCTCCTATAAAAAGAACAAGTTATATACAAAAAAAATATAATAGTTTAATAACAAGCTCAAGTATTGATAACTTACAATGCCCTGATAAATGAAATATGCAGTGTGGGCAGTGAAACTAAACAGCAGGTCTGGGATCTTCGGACCTCCCGGTACATGTCCTATCAACTTGGGATCGATTGCATTCCGACCTCTAGCCTGCCTAGGCTCTCTATCCCGTCTAGGCTCTCTATCTTGTATAGGCTCTCTACCCTGCCTAGGCCCTCTACGTTGTGTAGGAGCAGCCTGTTCCTACGCCGGTTCCTCGAAATGAGGTTGTTGAGCGGGCCAATATGTTTGCCCACCCATACATCCTGGCCACATGGGCCAACCACTAGACTGCTGAGGTGCATGAGGTACGTACCAACCACTACGCTCCTCAGATGTAGAAGGTACATACCATGTCGTATCCTATAAAACAAATTATTAGAAAAAATATTAAATAACCGACAATTTAAGAATATGTATAGTTACTTACCACATTCGGGTCATTCTGGTATATAGGTGGATCATTAAGCGTCGTGTTGTCGAGTGCCGGGTCTGCATACACCGGTAAAGCAGGAGGGTCACGGTTCGTACTCGGTCCTGCTTCGTCATTGTTTTTGGATTTCTTCTGCCTCCTTCGATATACTAAAGCATTGTCTACTTGTTCCTGTTCTTGCTCCTCACGTACAACATTCCACCTTCTGTGACGTGCAAATCTTGTTTCGTTTTCCATTTGAAATAGGAAAAAACAAAACTTCAGGAAGAGCAACAAAAACAACATCAACAACCAAAACAACAAAAACATCAACAACCAAAACAACAACAACATCAACAACCGTCCGTCACGGACCAAACCAATACGTTCGTCACGGATCAAACCGATCCGTCCGTGACGGATCGGTTTGTGACGGATGAACTCAGTCCATGCGTCACAGACCAGATCTGGATGGCTGAGTTTAAACAGATCCAGTTCTTTGCAGATCGATTTTTTTTCCAGATTTCGTAACTGCATATCCACATTCAAAACCGACATTAAATCAATCTTATGGATCGTAAGTGTAGATCTGGATGTGTAAATCTAACCCTAGACAAGTAATCCAAAAATGAAAAAAAAATTAAAATTTTCTAACAACTTCAATAATTTCAACATAATAAAACTAAGGGAAGAACAAATACAGATTTAACTAACCTTATGGATCGTGACGGACGTATTGAATCGAAACATGACGAAACGAACACTTTGACTTGGGAGCGAAATCGTGAAGGGGCTGAGATGCAAATGAGATGTGGGTCGGGGGAGATGAAGTCGCTGCATTTATATGCAGCGACTTCGTCCGTGACGCACAGATTGGTTTGGTGCGTCACGGACGGTTTAAGGTGGTCCGTCACGGACGACTCTATTCCGTGCGTCACGGTCCACTTTGTTTTGTTCGTCACAGGCGGATTTATTTGGTACGTCACGTACGAAGCAGTGCGTGAAATAAAAAATTTATCCGTGCGTGAAATAGCAAGGACCTTTTGATATTGCTATAATTTAGATTTTCTAAATACTTTGTACTTTTAGTGTAGTCCATCAACCACCATATTTAAAGTTAATAACGCCACATTTATAAATCTGTAAATATCTATCATAACATTGTTGCTATAATTATCAAATAATATAAAAATAATTATAAATAATTGACCCTTTTTTGTACAACCAATATTAAATTGGTCAATTTCTATTCCTATATAATTATTTGTAATGATTTTTACATGATTTGAATAATAGCTTGGTATGATTTGATTAAGATATTACTATGTTTTCCTAGATACTTAGATAGTCATATATTAATCTAAGCAATTTTCAAACTAATTTGTACTCTATTTGTAGATATAAAAATATGCATTATTTATGATATATCTCATAGTTAAAATACTTTATAAAATTTAAAAAAGAATAGATAAAATAATCATTTATTTCATCATAAAGTACTAATTTAAACAAATTTCTTTATTACTCAAAGTCTAAAGTATATTTAAGTATATCGTCTACCTTACACAAACAACCCCAAATTCAAACAACAAATCCTATAACTGAACCCCATATGAAATTTTACTCAAAATTGATAATAAAAAAATTACACAATTTAAACAAATTTCATTATTAAATATTACTTTCACTGCATAATTGAAATAAATTTGTATAAAAAATGATTTCAAAATTTGCAAATCCATAAACATAAGTTTTGAAAATTTTAACACAAATAAGGTTAGATATAGAGAAAATATTCTATTTTTTATTGAAAGATTTGTGCACAAGTTTGGATAAAATTGTGTTTTTTTTGTGTTTTTGAGGATTATGCATAACAAATCGTATATAATTTTTTTTTGTAAAGATAATTTGAAAATACATATTTTTTTTGAATTTTTTGAAAAAGTGCTTTTTAAGAAAAAATTTAAAAAATCTTTGAAAATTTTTAAAAAATACTTTTTTATTCTTTTAAAAATTTCAGTGGGAGCTTAAATCCGCCCCTATTGATAAAATAATATTTTATATGTTCTTCAGTTGAGTGATGAGCTCAACACTATTTTTTCAAGTTTTGAGCACTTTATTTTTTATCACTGTATTTTTTTTATATAAGGAAAGAAATTCGATGTACCAGACATACTTGATAGATCGAGAGGCCGAGAAACCCTCGACAGACGGACAAACCGTCATAAAAAGTAAACTAAAAAAACAATAAAATCAAGTCAAATAAGAAACTAACAAACTAGCCAAGAGGATAAGAACATCGGGAAAGGAGAGAGAATGACATGAACACGTGTTGCACTAAGGCCAACAAAGGCGTTGTGTCGCTGGGGAGCAGAGAACAATCATTCGTCTGTGAGTGCGATACAAGTATATAACTCCTGAAAGTGCTTTATCTCAAGAATAAAATGCATACCACACAGCCATGACTATAATCTCATCCAGAACAACATCTCAAACCAACAAATTCGAACCCAGCTACATGCCAGAAATGAAAGTGTCTCAAGTGACACATTTAGTTGATATGAGGTTGGTTGGCTAGAATAAGAGACAATGGATGCTTGTTAGATTTTGATATGTAATCTTACTTATTGTTAGTGCATCTTTGTTATGTGATGGTAAATTGGGCAATAAGGCCCAACAAAAGTTAATGGGTTGTAATTAATAAGAAGAAACAAATAACTCTTCTAGGTTAGTGAGATTTTTAAGGTGTATACAAAACACCACATTTGCTTCTTTTTACATTTAATCAATATTTTTATTGCTTTTACCACTTGAGTATTAGGTTGTTTGGGAAGTCTGGTGGTACGCATCCTCTTTGTTTTTTTTTTCTTCTTCCAAATTTCAGATCTAGAAGATGAGTTGTATACGGGTTGATGTTTATTCCCTTGTTTTTTCATTTGGTACTGATTTTTCATTTGGTATTGTGAGCTACTTAGGTCTTGTTTTAATCACTTTTGTTCATGTTTTTAGAGGGGTCACCTCCTTTAGAATGAATAGAGGGATATCCTTATTAAAAAAAGGGGAAATAGGTGTTGCTCTTTGTTGGTTGGTGTTTCTTTCTTCTTCTTCTTTTTTTGGTTCCATGTTCATTTTCGAAGAGGTTTCCACCAAACTTTGTTGTTGTGTGATGGTGGTTGTTCTTACAGTGGTGGTGGTGGTGTCATGGTGGTTGTTGTTATTGTTCGTTTACTTGTTGTTGCCAGTGGTTGTTATCGGGGTTGTTGTTGCCGGTGGTGTTTTGGTTTTTTGGATTTTAGAAGATCTAGGTTGGAGATTAGGGTAATAGAGATTAAGAGAGAGATGTATGAAAGAGAAGAAAAACACATCTGATTGTTTTTGGCATGATTTGACATGCTTGAGTGGTGATGTAACACTCCCGACTTATGTCGGTAGTGTCACACGCCAATGACCTTAGACTGTAAAGTTCAAAGTCAATCTAGGCTTTAATCGGAATAATTATGCTTAAATAAATAATAAACATTAGATAATGAAAGGATAATCAACGAAATACTTTTATAAAGAACTCAATCTTTTATTAAAATTCCTCTCATAACTTAAGAAGGAAAGTTTACAAACGATATTGAATTTACAGCGGAAGGTTTTTACAATAAACCCTAAATACATGATTAAATTATAGAAGTGTTTATTTAACTGAGACTAAACAACCTTAAAATAATATCACTTTAAATCTTCAACTGCAAGCCTTCGCCTTCGATTGGTTACTTTAAATTGTCGGGATCCAACCTCTGATGTGTCGTATAGAACGGATGACACCAGCCAACTATGCAAGGAATAAAACTGGTTGGTTAGTCTAATGAAAGACTATGCAAGGGTGAAAACATATTGGTTCTCGTAGCAGTATATAATCACTACCCTTGTTTCCCGAATAAAACTCGGTAAACAATATATGACTATAGACTTCTACCGAAAAGAATGAATAGGAATGATTGAAGATAATACTCCAATGAATTGAGTCTTATGGGAAATTATGTGAGTGTGTTTGGGAACATTATATTATCACACAAAGTTTTAAAAACATCTCGTTGCATATTTGGGTCATCAACCAACCTCACCGCGTAATGTGAATCCAGATTGGAAAGGGAACTTACTTTAGACAAGAGACCGGTCGGGTTTCACGTTGTACTTCTTGCCCGAGGGTATATTAATTATGTGCAAAATCGCACTTATCTTATTTAATTCCAAAACGCGCATTTACGTTAAGGCTTTTAATCCATATCAATCTCGCAATTAGATGTGTAACATGGGATGAATCCCGAATTTTGGCATTAGTTAAGTGCACCACCACTTATATAACACAAGGGTATGTCATGATCAAAAATATTAGGGCATTTATCCTTCTAATACCAAGTTATAAAGAAACAGCTAAACCTCGCGAGGTAATAGCGTTCCTATGAATACTCGTGCTAACTAGCAATTAGTATCCACATCAAAGCACAACAATCCACACCAATTATTATCTAGCAACCCTATAATAATAATATATATATATATAAGAGTTATAACTAGCATATATACAACATAATAATAAGGTTCATTTTACACAACATTATCACACAAGTTCCCAAACGAGAAATTAAGAATATTTATCCCAACTTACTTAAGACAATATATTAATTGTCAATTAAGAAAAATATGGAATAAATTAGCAAGAGCGAACCACCACTTGCCTTGAATCACATAAAGGATGAACGGTGTATCGGAGATTGTTGCTTTCGAAAAGCAAATCGGCTCTCTGCTTTATTACCGTTCCAAACGAAACCCCGAGATATACCCAAATCAAACACAATGAATAAATTATATTAGATAATCTATTCAATATAACCATTTGAAGTAGGGGTGAGCAAACGGATCGATCCGATCCGATCCGTTATACCGGATATCTGGTTCAAAAAATTTACAAAATCCCGATCCGTATCCGGTCCATTTTGAAACGGATATCCGGTAAAAAGGACCCGGATCGGATCGGATCGGATATCTGAGTCGGATATCTGAATTATCCGGTTACTACAAATCTATTAAAAATAAATCAATATATTCATTTTTTAAATTCAAAAGTAATAAATTTGTAAATTAAGAAATAAAATTTGTAGGTTGTTTCTTAATTTGTTCATACGATTTAAATTATATACACACTTATTATTCATATGAAAATGTATTTACAATATTTTACTTGGACAACAATATAAATATGTGATTAAGGATGTAAAATTTATTAATATATTACTCAATATATTAGTTATAATAAACAAATTTATGATTATAAATATTATATGAATAGTACCGGATATTTTCGGATATCCGGTAAGCTAAATATCTCGATCCGTATCCGGTTCAAGTATCCGACAAAATCACCCGGATCAGATCGGATACGGATAAAAACTTAAAGGATATTTTCGGATACAGATTTTTAGGATACAAATCGGTGGATTTTCGGATCGGATCAGCCGGATCGGATATATTTGCTCACCCCTAATTTGAAGTATATCACGTCTCGGTTTTTAATTGAATTTATTTAATCCTTACATAAATCAATTTCAATGCTTAATCGGTAGGACGATTATCTATACGATTAAGAATCAATTAATCGTATAATTTGACATAAATAAATTAATAAAATAATTTATTTATAAACTTCAAATTTTCTAATTCAAAATATTATCTACATGAATAGTCTAATTCACCCATTCATAATATAAGATAATATCATAACTATTTTTAATTAATTTAATTTTAATTTTTATAAATTCAAATTTATCCTAAAATATTTTTTACTAATTTAGATTTATTAAATTAACCAAGATTAAGCCTAAAACAAATACCCAAGTTCGAAATCGGACAACCAAAATCGTCACCGGACCCGCGGTTGATACTCGTCGGAGAAGGCGCAAATTGGGCCACGAAGGGCAACCTCCGGCGTGAAATCAAGAGGTATTTTGAAGGAAACTAATGGAAGAAGATATTAGTGCACTCAATTGCAAGGACAAAGCTTCAAATCGCTCCAATTCCGCTCAAGAACACAGCTATCAGTTTTTAGGGTTCGTATGAAGATTGGAGAAATTGGATGAATTTGAGAGCCGATTGCGAGGGATTTTATAAGGCTTTTGAAGAATTCAATTCTCTAGACAAGACCCCATGATCCTATCCTTCCAATTGGATCCGACGATATCGAATTTTTCCAATCTTCAATTCGCTGTCACGAACGATACGTTGGAATGTTTGGACTATCCCGCAAATCCCGTCGTCATTGAATCCAATTAAATGATGTATTACGTGTGTGATAAGGTCATCTTAAATTCCGAGTGTTTAATTAGCAAATCGAGCTCGAATCGTGGCTCAAATCCGCCATTGAAGAGCTTGGGAGCTTGAGTTTTAATGGCTGGCTGGAGGTAGAAGAAACACTTTCCAGAAATTGCACACGGCCCCCAAGACCTTTGCCTTAATTACGCATCTTTGTCCAACTTTTCAAGTTGTCAAAAATGCCCTTAATTTAACTTTTAAAATCACACAATTTACCCAAACTTTCTCAAACTCATTTATTTTATACTTATAAGTTTCTAGTATTATTTTAACCCAAAATTAATTTTTAGAACAATTAACTTGGGCTAAAATAATGCTTAAGTTACCTTAAGTTCCCTTTCTTATCCTTTTAACAATTAGCTTGGGCTAAAAGGGAGGATTGCAAAGGTGGAGGTGGTGTGGGCCAAAATAATTGGGATTTTCCTTGATTTTGTATGGTGGATGTTTCTCCAACAATTGTTGAATACTCTTGTTGTTGGGTGATGTTTACTCATTGTTGTTGGCATGAATTTGTTCACTGATGTAGATGTTGAGTTTGGGGTTTGGGTTTATTTTTTAGAGAGAGGAGAGAGGTGAGAGTGTTTTTTAGTTATGGGTTTGGTTTTAACGGACGTTTTTTTATCATTGTATTTGTTTGTACATGACATTATCTTAATTTGAGTGATGTATGGCCAAAATAAATCGCAGAAGATTACAATAATCATAACAATCCATGAGAAGATAACTATGCAGTACGCTAAATATCCACACCATTCACAAATTAGTTATGTGATGTGACTAAATATTGAATCTTGACTTTTCAATTTATTTCTTAATAGCTTATCAAAAAATTTAAAAACGTGTGTCATGCAAAAAGTGTAAAATCTCTTTGTCATAAGGCAAAAGTTTTCAAAATTTTAACAAAAAGTAGGATATGTGCATAATGCAAATTAAACTATATGCCACAATGTATTCAGTGTATTGCGTTCGGATATTGGATTGATAAATGTATAATTGAGTAGCTTGGCACAAATTACATTTAACTTGCAAAAAAATGACCCCAAACTCCCAATGGAGTATTAGCAAGGGTTGGGCAGTGGACTGTAAATAGTAAGGGCTCGTTTGGTTTGTATTTACGGAAATAATAATGAAACGAATCTAGTCTATTATAATATTATGATATATTGATTAAAATTTTAATTTTGGCTTAGAGCTTTAAATTTTGTGCATTAAGATAAGGAAGGAAGAATGTAAATGATTTGTTTTTCATCTTGGCTTGGGCCTTAAAACAATAATGAAAAAGAAACAAATCTAGTACAATATATTTTACTATCATGATACACTTAAGATCATCTTTAATGGATGGGGTTTATTGGGAACTTTTTGGAATTAATTAAAGTCTCTCTAATAAGGCTAACTCATTTGTTTAATTTTAGTGGGGGACTTATTAGATGGCCCTATTGGACTATATGAAATTACAATTATACCCCTTCATTCATATCAAATTATCAATATATCTTTTATATTAAATACTTAATAAATCCTTTATATTAAATTATTAAAATTAAAAAAATTATAAAATATATTTTATTTCAAGTATTTTGTTTTATTATTGTTATTAATGAAAATGAAGAGCGAATATTAGACTTGAAGAAAATTAACGACAAACATATATATTAAAACAACAACAAAATGAGGATTAAAAAATATTAAATTAGTGTATATTTATATTTTAAACCATCATAAATAATATTAAAATGATTTGTTTTCATTTAGTAATATACCAAATACAATATAAAAAATTCATAAATATTAGAAATATAACCATAATGGATGTCTATGGATAGAGAAAAATGCAATTAGAAGTAATTTTTATTTTTTTTATGTAAGAAAATAAAAATAATAATTTTTTTAAGAAATAACGGACGACCGAAAAAAATTCACGGCCATCCGATTTGGCGCCACGCGTCGCCCACTGGGCGCGCGAACGGGGCTGAATGATTCACGCGTTTTGTTTCAATGGGGCTAAATTTTTTATGAGAACCAAACATGGCTTTACAATAAGCCTCTCTCTTATTTGTTGGCTTATTTTTAAGCCCGAAATGGGGGATTCTCTTTTTTTATTCAATAAGCCTCCCCAATAAGTCCCCATTAAAGATGTTCTAAGGATTTATTTGGTTTGATAACACTTTAAAAGTGTCATAACAAGTATCATCAAACGGATAACACTTTGGTTGATGACACTTTTAAAGTGTCATTAGGAAAAAGACACATGGGGGTCAATAAATAAAATAAAAACTTAAAAAGACAAATAAAAAATAAATAATTCTAAAATGATAATGGGCCAAAATGTCTCTTTTAATTATTCCTTTCCTCTCTTCTTAATTACCCAAATATATATAATTTTCCAATAATTACAATTTTATGCATAAATTTATTTTATATCCAAAACTATAACGCTTAGTACATTAGAGGTTAATATGTATTACACAAAAGGGTCATACTTAATATATTAAACTTTTATATTTTTATAAACATGCATTTTAAGATACTAAACATAAAAGGTCCATGGTTAATAAATATTGACTATGCTTGAGGTTCACATTTAATATACTAGATGTTCATATATAGTACACTAAAAGTTTATACTTATTTTACTAATTACTAAAGGTTCACATTTAATAAACATGCATTTTAATTAGGAAAAATAACTCTAAATAATATCAACTATTGCCTTTGAACAAAAAATAATACAAACTTTAAAATTTGTTAAAACATACCCAAACTATGTAAATATCAACCCAAAACGATATGGTCTATTTTTCTGGTGAAATCTCTGGCGAAAATGCTGATGTGGCACTAGAAAACATGAGTTGGCAATTTTTTTTTCACACATCAGCTCATTTATATAATAAAAAACAAAAAAGGAAAAAATCAAAAGAATGAACTTCTTCAGCAATTTACATCCAGTGAAGCACAAACCTAAAATTCCAGCAATCAATTTTACAACGATGACGGAGATTGACTTTTAGACCTTCCTCTTTGAGTGCCCACTTCGAGCCCTCTTCGAGGGACTGTGTTTTAGATTCGTGCTTTAGTAGATGCAAATTGTTGAAGCAGTTTATTTTATTTTTTTAATTATATAAATGAGCTGATGTGTGAAAAACTTTTGCCAGCTCATGTTTTTCGGTACCACATCAGCATTTCCACCGAACATTTCATCAGAAAAATAAATCATACCGTTTTGGGTTAATATTGATATAGTTCAGGTACCTCCTTACAATTTTTAAAGTTCGTATTATTTTTGGTTCATAGGCGATAGTTGGTATTATTTAAAGTTATTTTTCCTTTTAATAATGCAATATGAACCTATGTATAAGTTTATAAACTTCTAGTATAAAATTTGTAAACCTAAGTACAAGAATGCATTCTAATTAGGGATGTAAATCATTTGTTGACAACCCGCTCACTCGAACCTCTGTCCCGAATATACAGAGGAAAACTTGAATAAAATTGGGTGATAATCGAGTGACGGGTAAACAGGACGGGTGACGGGGTGGACTTGGGTGAATGGCTGCCACCCACCCGATCACCCGACCAAATTAATCTGAATAACATTTCTTATTAAAAAAATAACATATACTAACTGTATAAGCTCTTTTTGTAAATCTAATATCAAGTTGTTTGTGTCGTAGTATATTATTGTGTGTGGGATATTGGAATCACATGGATTGTTGAGTTTGACATTATTTATAAGCTACTTTATATGTTTTTGTATGTGAGATATTGGATATTGTATCGTTGTATGCTTGTTTTTTTCTAATATTTGTATTTTTTACATTCTGGTATGTTAAAATATATTTTATGCACTAGTTTCGCAGATTATGATGAAAAATAAAGGGAACATGTATATCTTACCCGACCCATCAGTATACCCGACAAATGATGGTGGGTTGGATTCAGGTGGAGGGTTTGGCGGGTCGTGGATGGGTTGGGTGAATGGACTGTATAATGGGTCAGGTGGTGATATGGGTTCAATCATCTACCATTCGACCGATTTTCATCCCTTATTGTAATAAAAAAAACACAAATTACAAAAATGTTCCTATGTGTCTTTATACCCCTCTAATCATAGACATCACTCCCCATTGATTAGGGGTGTTCATGGGTGGACCGGACCGGATTTTCGGACCGGAAATGATCGGACCGGACCGGTAAAATTCCGGTCCGGTCTCCGGTCCACCATTTCCCCAAAATCGGTTTTCGATCCGGTCCAAACCCGAAAAAAATCCGGTCCGGACCGGAAGACCGAAATTTTTAAAATAAAAAAAAATTGTAATTTATATGTTTTTTATATTTTTTTAGAGATTTATATGTATTTTTTTGTAGATATTTTTTTAAAATTTAATAAGTTAGGAGTATATATGTTTTATAAATATTTTTTTAGATTTTTTTTATATATTTTAAATAAGAATTTATTTTTTTTATTTTTTAAAATTAAATCCGGTCTTCAGTCCACATATGCCCAAAAATCCGGTCCGGTCCGGACCGGATGAACACCCCTACCATTGATCCAATAGCTCATATTTTCCTCATTTTTACCCAAAGAGCCATATGCACTTGAACACCCCTACCATTGAGATGGATAGTTATTAGATAAATTAAGGTCATGCACGTACGAGCGCATATAAGCTTATTGGAGCAACCCACCCACCACAAGACTAGAAATGTGACCGATAGTTTGACCGATGAACCATATTGGAGCAACCTAGGTTAAACCTAGTCAAACCATAAACTGGACTTGAATCGACCATTCCCCTTCTTTCGTTTCAAGTTCGAGTAGTTATTTTATTTTATTATTTTACTACACTTTTTAATAAAAATACTTATCAATTAGAATATTTTTTCTCACCAAACATAAGTTATCATATAAGTCTACTTTTCAGTAAAAAAGTGTTTATAAGCACTCTCACCAAATAAGACATAAGTATTTATAAGGTTCTCAATAGATAAATTAACTTATATAGTATTTTGTGAAACCAATTATAAGTTAAATTATACTCCCTATGTTAAAAAATAAGTGACATTTTAGTTTTAAAGTTTTGTTAAAAAATATTTTTTATTTTAGAATTTTAGATAATGATATATTGGTGATCGCTATGAGGTATGTTATTGGAAGTCTCACATAATGATATAATTTATGTAATTTTTTTTTATTTATTGGTTAAAAATGAGATGGATAGTTATTAGATTGTAATTTTTTTTAAAAAAAATATAGTATTCTAACTTAATGATTATTTTAAATGTTTAAATGTCAAAATTTGCTTCTCAACGGAGACAAATACAAAATATAATACAAAGTATAAATTTTGTCTAGATCTTTGCTATGTACGGAATATATATGCTATTGACCTTGTCTCGTAGCAATAGTAATTAGTATAAGTCAAATACTATTTATTGTGACTTGTGAGATATCATTGATAGAATACTATATGGATGAGAGCATGAGCTCACCAAAATCCCATATCTTGTAGGGAAAGAACCGAACTAGTAAAATTTGCTAATCTTATCTATATCTATCTATATAATGTAAAATGCAATCCTAGGTCATTAATGACCATCTCATTTATTGTAGGTTTAAGATATTCACAAAATCACACAAAAGTTAAACATTTATATATTTATATGTAAGCATATATATTAAAGTAGCACTTTTCTCAATAAATTTTGTATAATTTGATTTAGGCGAATTCACAGGAATACCCATTTAAGGGTAGTAACTAACAAGAATATCCATTTTGTATATTTATTTCCAAGGGTATCCAATGGGTAGTTTTGCAAAATTTGTTTACCTTTTCTTATAAATAGAAAAAGAATTGAAATGAAATATGAAGTCCGAATTTAAAGGGAAAAGAAAATGGGAAAAATGATAAACAATGGAAAAAGAAGAGAGTTGTACTATGAAGTCCGAGAAGAGAAGAAAACAAGAAAAGAGTTTCTGCCACGAATCTGACGAGAGTTGTACTATGAAGTGTAAAGGGTTGTACTTGTAACTGACAGGAATCTGACGCAACAAATAAAAAAAGGGTTTCTGCTGTATTTGAGGTAAAATGTGACTTCCTTTTGTGTCAGGATTATTTTAGTTTATGGAAGGATAAAATACTAAAGTAGTAAAGCAGCTACATTTTCCCTCCTAGGTTGACTATATTGAAGGTAAAAGAAAAATAAACTAGGGTTTATAGAGTTGAGCTAGCTTAGCTGGTCCATTTTCCCTCCAAATTTGGTGTAATTCGTGCACTAATTCCCTCCAAAAAGGTCATTTTTCCTTCCTTTTATATCTTTTTTTAATGGTAACACTAAAAGTAAGGGGAACTTAATAGTTAAACAATGAAATCATATTATTAAATGATTTTTTTTGGATCTGGGAAATTTATGTCTTCTTCAATGTTCATTCCTTTTCATTCTTCAATGTTCATTCATTTTCACTCCCTCAAGGCAGACATTATTCCTTCTGTTTGAATTTAATCCCACCACAGACTTGAATACCTATCTTATTCTCTCGAAACTTACTCTTCATCCTGCCAAGTTACGTCTGGGGTTCCAAAACCAGAGGGAATCAGACGACTTTGCAATGGGTGAGTTGTCTCTTACATAAACAGAAACATTATGAATAAAAAACTGTCGTTCTTGTTCGTTTTCTTAGCTTAACGTTTTGTAACTAAGTATTTTGATATTTGTTTAGGTGGAACAAGCTATGTGATGACTTTGATTAGTGGGGGAGATTGGTCTAAGACTGGTTTCTATGAAGGCAGTAAAAAGGCGCAAGGTATCCTTGTCTCAGATGCTATAAGATATGAGGAATTGAAGAATTTTTTTTTGGAAAAGGTATATATAGATTCTGAAATGTATCAACTAAATTTGAGATACATTGCACCACAGAGCAAGGGAAATATACCAGCATTGGATGTTAATGATGAGGATGATCTTGCTACTTTCAAGTATCTTAATATGAAATGTTGTGAAGATGGTGTGTGGCCAATATCACTGTATGCAAGCTCGACATTGAAGGGTGGAAAAAATCTGTATTCTGAGTTTTTTGGGAATGTAGGAAACAATGGTGCATCACCGAATGAAATTGATGGTACTATGAGCTCACCCCCACAGTCAACACATGTAACACAGCCTGGTACAGAACAAAGGGTTAGTAGAAGCCTGGAAAATCCGATGGTGGGAAATCCGTTGAATAATGACAGGAATATCGATGAAATTATAGACGATGATATTGCTGAGGATGAAGAGGCAATGGGAGAGGACATGATGTATGACAGGAGAAGGGATGCAATGGGAACATCGATGTTGGGTGACTTGGAGCGGAAAAGGAAGACCCCAGAAAATCCCAGAAAATGGTTTTGCAAGAAATCAAGGCCACAAACAGCAACCCCCTGAAGATGTCGTGTGTTTGAGCAGCGATGATGAAAACATTGATTTATGTGGGAGCATTGAAAGCGATGAAGATGTGAAGGTGTTTGGAAGCAAACACAAGGGCCGTGACCTCGTTGTACTTGGTGACGATGACGCCAGAGATGGAAACTCATCTGGTGGGGATGAATATATGGATACCAAATTTGTGAAAGAGTTAGATATGGCAGAAGAGAACTATCGTCGTCGCTTTTGCAGGCAAGCAGGAGAAAAGAATGATCATGATGATGAAGATAAAGATGATGAATGGGAGTATTTCGATGCAGATGTCGAGGATGGTCAGGCAAAGAATGTGGAAATTAAAGTTGGAGCCACATTTTGCACGAAGAAAGAGTTAAAAGATGTGTTAAATGAAAAGGCTTTCAAAGGTTTTGTCGAGCTTTCTGTGAAGAGGTCTGACAAAAAGAGATATGCAGTGCAATGTGTTGACAAGAAATGCACATTTCATTGCTCAGCGGGGGTGAAAACCGGCACGGATGATTTGTTTCAGGTTAAGAAGTATAATGGAACTCATAGTTGCACACTTCGGTATCGACACAACCACAACAAACATGCAACTGTATCCATGATTGCTGAAAAGATACTTGGAAGGTAAAGGAATTTTGTTGGATGCATATTTGATTTTATTTGATATATGATGGTTTATTGATGAAATGTGAATTTTATAGGTTTGAAGGTCGTAAGCAATCCCCCAGAGCTAGAGAAATTCAGAGTGTTATGAAACAAGCTGGCATAAATGTCAGTTATGCCAAGGCTAATCGGGCTCGATTGAGTGCAAAGGTCATAGTTAGAGGCAACCCTCAGGCAAGTTACTCCGAACTCAACTCCTGGTTGTACATGCTGAAACAACTGAACCCTGGAACGCATACAGCTATTCAAACCGATTCTGAACATCATTTTAAGTACTGCTTTTGGGCGGTTGGTGCTTGGATGAAGGGACTATCGCATCTTAAGAAGATATGTTTGTTAACACTTATATGCACTGAAGCATTGTATGACAGGATAGAACTCTATGACATGATAGATTTGTATGACAGGATAGCATTGTATGACAGGATATATTTATGTTTGGATTACATACTATGTAAATACTTTGTACATCAGTGACAGGATGACTGACTGACAGGATGTATATGTGTACTATGACAAGTGATATATGTGGATGGAACATTTTTAACAGGAAGATATTGTGGCCATCTCCTACTAGCTATTGCCCATGATGGAAACAGAGGCATTTACCCTCTAGCTTTTGCTATTGTTGATAGTGAGAATAATGCATCCTGGTCTTTTTTCTTCAAGGAGTTGAAAGCTGCTGGCTTAGATGATGCAGAAGAAGTAGTGTTTGTTTCAGATCGGCATAAGAGCATTTAGAACGGATTGAGAAAACACTACACCTTGGCAGGCCATGGTTTCTGTATCTTTCACATTTACCAAAACTTCAAGGCCAAATTCGAGAGAAAAGATCTATTGGGACAGTGAAATAAGGTAACCAAGGCTTACACAGTGTCTGGGTATCAGAAGGAGTTAAAAAAGCTGGAAAAGGATTCGAAAGTGGTTGCGAAATATGTTCTAAGTGCTGATCTATCTACTTGGTCAAGGGCACACTTCCCTGCGAACATGTACAACATAATGACCACAAACAATGCTGAATCCTTAAATGGGTTGTTCAAGGAGGAGCATGGATGGCCTATCATTGCACTATTTGATGGTATTTTAGAAACATTTGCAGCATGGTTTTGCAAACGTAGGGAGAAGGCATACAAGTGGGGTGAGATTATTACGAAAAGAACTGTTGAGCTAATTGACTTTAGGTACGAGGAATGTTTAACTATGCCGGTTGTGAGGCTTAGCCACTCAGAAGCCCAGGTTATCGATGGAAATAAGAAGTTTGAAGTAGATCTTGACACTATGACGTGCCAGTGCAAGATATTCCAAACTGACAGGATTCCATGCACACATGCTCTAGCTGTAGCAAAGGATAGGGGAATTGATCCTAGTACTTTGGTGAGTCCATTTTATAGGAATGAAACGATTAATGAAGTTTACAAGGAGACAATTCACCTTCTTCCACCAATCACAGATTGGCATATTCCTTTATCAATAGCGAGTTATGCTTGTGCTCCACCTCCTGTGACAAGGGGCGTTGGAAGGCCAAAGTTTAAGAGGTTTAAGGGCCATTGGGAGAGAAGTCATGCATTACGTTGTGCAACTTACAGGATGAGAGGACATACCTATAGGACTTGTTATGTAGGCAAGTCTAAGAAGCGTAGCACTTGATATGAAGGTTCAGAGTAAGTGATCTATACTTTTGCATTTTGGCTCAAACTTGAAGCACTTGACTTGAATGATAACTTTTTGGTTGAAGGATATCACTTTGGTGCAAATTAGTGATGACAACTTGTAATTTTGGTTGACATTTGAAGCACTACATCCCTTTGTATTACTATTCTATGTTTAGATAGTAATAATTAGGGATGTTATGATCGTATTATGTCTATGTTTTTAGGGATGAACATTTGAAGCATTCTGTTTTGTAATATTGTTAACTTTATGCTATCTTGTTGTGTTATCCCGTCATGTGAAGTTATATGTCCTGCCATAAAACCGAAACTTGAACATGTAATATTTAAAAGGCGTTACACAAACAAAAGGATTTTTAAAGGCGGGGGAAGTCAGGGGAGAGAGTAAATGGTAGTTGGTTGGATTTTTAGGTGGTATTTATTGAAGTTGGTTGTACTAGGGTTTAAGGGTTTCACATTTCCTATAACTTTCCCACATTTCCTCTACTAGGGTTGAAGGTCGAATACATTTCATATTTTTTCTCACAATTCTAATATCGTCGGATCTACTCCAAGGGCAGGTACAATTTTCAGCACATAGTTGATTTTTGTGATTTTAATTTAGGGTTCATGTAAATTTGGGGGTTTTATAGAGATTCTTGATTTTAGCCAAATTGGTCTCAATTTCAATTGAATTTCTTTGATATAAAGGTGTTATTAGATAATTGTACATGCCCTTGAATTTGGTGGTTTTTCTTGTCGTAGCATGAGTGACCATTCTTCAACAAGTTGGGGAACATACGAAAAAAATTGTACAAAGATCCTTTGTTTTCACCAATTGCCCACCTTGGTGCTTAAGGTTTCGAAGCCAAATCATAATTTCGGGAAACGCTTTTATAGGTGCTCTAAGTGGCAGGTATTTATACATGTTCTATAAAATTTTGGATAGTGATATAGTTGTTGAAGCATTTTACCTAATTCATTATCCGTTTTCATTGTTTTGATTTTAGGGGAAGGATGATTGTAAATTTTTCAAATGGTGTGAGAATGATGCTTCTTCATTGGTGAGTGTACCGAATATGGATAATGTGTACGAGGACTTGAAAACACAAGTGAAGGCATTAGAGAAGAAGGTTGATAATATAATGGAGAAGAACAAGACCTTAAATGTGAAGGTGAAGGCACTATCGGCTGAAAATTATACGTTGAAGGCTGAAAATTCGACTTTGATGAGGATCCTTCTACTTTCTTGGGTTGTTTTTGTTGTTTTAGCATTAGGCTATGTTGCCTTATTTAACTAATTTATGTACTCTACAAGTTGTGGCAATGATGGTCGCTTCGGTCGATCAAATTGCTATCTGCCTTTGTCACGTGATGGTAATTGTGTTGTTCCTATTCCATATGTTTCCAATTTGAATTATGTGGTGAACTAGGTATTTCCTGTTTTGTATGTACTAAATATATACCCTGTCATAAATGACATAAATACCTGTCATAATACATCTTCGACAACATAGTATCAAATTTGAAACATTATAAATTACTTTAACAACATAGATAAAAATGACATAATAACTTCATCCAACATAGATAAAAAGGACATAATAACTTCATCCACTTGAAAACAAAGATAAAACACTACAATGACAGGGGATCTAGTAACCCACTGATGACATGGCTGATGTTGGCAAGGGACGTGCAGGAAGCTCATCGTTTATCTCTCCGGTTATTATGTAAATATTGATGTATGTAACCCTTGTGGCAAGATCTGCAAGCGCATACACGTCGTTCTCGTTCTGCAAGGCCCTTAGTGTACGGGGTCCTCCATGATCGTGGACCATCTCAAAGAAGTAGGCGGAGCTCGGTTGCCGATTATTGTACTTCCAAAGATGTGAAATCAAATGCCAGATGTTTCTTACAACTTCTAGGCGTGGTGACCAGTTAGCCTGAACACCACCCTCGTATATGTGTGTGCTCACCAAAGTCGTCCTTCCCGATGCTGGGAGGATTCTACCGCCTGCTCGGACTACACAGTACATTTTTTGGTGCTCCATGTGACTCATACAATTTGGCATTGTGGAAGATAGGTAATGTGAGAAAAGGGTTGTATTACATATAAAGATGAGATGAGCAAAAGGCAGGAGTAAAATGTAGTTGGTTGTTCACAGTAATTAATGCAAATTTGTACTTTCATATCAAGCATTAACTGAAAATATCCTGTCAGCAATTTTTTTTACAAAGTTTTATCCAAATGGATAGATATGGTGTCAAATCCGACTGTATTATATTTGTTATTTCATATCAAGCATTAATCTGATTGTATTAAAAAGTTAACATCAATCTTCTAACTTTACTTGACTACTTTACAGTTTTAGACCAATTTCATTACCCCGGATTATCTACTTACCAATCTATAACTATGGATTATTTACATACCTATTTAACATAGAGAACGTATATGAAAACCACTTAATGATGTTGAATTTGTATTACATTAAATAGACATACGATGAATTAATTTGTATTAAGATGCATACTATCCTGTCATGCACAATAGCGACCCCAGTCATAATGGTGCAATAAGAAAACCACTTAATATCAAATATCCATCGTCAAATATCCTTCCTAAACCAACAAACACACTTAGTATCAATCCAAATTAACAAACCACTTATAAGTCCACAACCGTTAAAAAACATTACTCCAAAACTAAACTTCAATTAGATATCCATACCCCATCAAACACACTCTCAGCCATTTGCATCCTCAAATAATCCATAAATTTGTCAGCTACCAGATCAACGTTCTTCCGTCCAACACTCAACATCTCTATGTGTTTTAGGACATATATGCCACAATCACCACTGTTTCACATAATATTAGAATGTTAGAAGCAATGCCGCAATCATAAACTAAAACTAGATCATCACTGTTTAATTTCATTCTTACCTGCGTTTGTTTTGCTTCACTTGTTTCGCAATCTTTCTCCTGATTGCGAACGCACAATGACCACGGCCCTTGTATTTCTCCCCAAGTGACGGGTGCTGGCTAATGAAAACAGGAAGTAATGTCATGACTGGGTAAACAAGCTTGTATATTTCAGTCTCTTTGTACAAATCAACTGCACAGTTGTAGACATTGATCGCCCATTGACAGAGATCAATCTGCAGAGTAATCCAGTGGTCTCTATTCAAGTTAAAAGGGGCGTAAAGGAAATCCACATCATCCCAACTCTTCCCATATAGAGCAGGCCTAACTCCATTAAAGTATTCACTTGCAGTACTAGGTAGTTTAATTTCACTCAATGCTATGCCTGGCGAATCCTCCTTTGCCTTAATATAACCATAAGCATCTAGGACAACTGCCTTATGTGTCTCACATGGGTGCGCCACAAGCTCCTTACGTATGTAGCATAAAACCTCATCCATATGCTACAAAAAAAAAAGTATCATGTCATAGAATGTACAATTATCCAAATACTAACTTTTAACAACAGGCGTCATCAACATTACCTTGTCAGTTAGCCAATGTTTTGGTTCCAGTATAGCTCAGAACCAGTCCTTGTCCAGATTATAATTGGTTAGTCCTACACGGGATTCACTCCTGAAAATATATACCAAATCTTAGCCATTATTCATTCTAATCAAATTATGAACAAAACACAGAGGTTTACACAAGAGATACTAACATTTCGTCATCAAGCCATTTCATCAATTCGTTCATCTCCTTCACTGCTTTATTTTGGGTTATCTTCTTCAACTCTTTACCCCTTTTCTCATCTGTATAAGGTGACTGAATACCACACTTTTGGTTACGGGGAGGCAGGACCCTCTTAGGGGGAGTGACTTTGTCGGCTTTTACTTTGCCCTTCTTTCCCTTCTTATTGCCTCTCTGATCAGATGATGTGGCCACTATAGATGTTAGCAGTTCAAGTCCACCTACTGTTGTATCCTGTTGGGTTACATCCTCTATTGGGCAATCCTCAAGGTTCTCAGTAACATCCCCAACATTGAGAGATTCACCATTACCAGTAACATCAGCATTCCTAGGTGCCCCATTTGGTTCACCTTCTCCTCCATCACCACCCTTTTTATCACCAGTAACATCAGATGTTAGCAGTTCAAGTCCATCTTGGGCATCAAATATCAATTTTTTGGGTGTCATATGTTGTGATACACCTTCCTCCTGCAATTAAGAAATACAACAAACAATTTTATAAAACAATAAATCAATACTTATCCTGACAGACAACTTTACAAAACCTGCCATTGTTCTAACCTCATTATCTCTGACTTTAGCATCACCAGCATTCTCCACAACAGTCTTCCCATCATCATCAATCTTGCCCTTCTCATCTTTCTCCTCATTCTCAGCCTCCTCCTCAATCTGAGTCTCCTCATTTTTCTCAGCCTCCTCCTCTTTCTCAGTCTCCTCCTTTTCCTCACCCTCCTCCTCTTTTTCATCCTCCTCCTCCTCCTCATCCTCCTCCTCCGACAACTCTTGTTCATGTGTAGCCATCTGATCATCCATTTTCCCAGTAGTGTGCTCCCCATCACCATGATGATCATCCTCCTCCTCCTCCTCCTCTGCATCATTATCATCGTCATCAGCAACCTCTTCAGCATCATCAGCATCATCCTCAGCATCATCATCAACAACATCATCTTCTTCCCTTTCTTCTTCTGATTCCTCATCAGACTCAAATTCATCTTCTTCAGACTCGACCTTATTCTTCTTCTTCTGGTTCCCCTTATTTTTTCTTCCTCCACCAACTTCTCTCTTTGCAACCTCTAATTTCTTTCCTCCTCTAACTTCTATCTTTTCCAGCCTATCAAACCTTTCTAACATGCCTTTCTCCATCCTCTGCATTATTTTAAACAATTTCTCATATTTCTCACCAGAACCTTTAACTTTTCCCACCTCCTTACCTTTGCTCTTCTGCTCCTGCTTTCCTTTTATTTTCTCATAAGCTTGCTTCACAATCTTATCAAAATGCATGTCTTCAACCTCATCAGCATAAGAAATTTCCAACTCATCTTCATCCGGGATAAGAATGGGAATAACCTTATTTGTAGGATCAGCAAATGCCTCCTCCAATATTCCATGTTTAAGTAGGTGCTCTGAAAACCATCGAAGTCCACGAGGCATTGCAGATTCCCTCAACTTTGAGGCATATGCCCTGCCTAAACTTGGCACAGATTCCCATATCCAGATCTGAAATAAGTAGGAAATCAAAACAATTTATGCAGTAGGAAATCAAAACAATTTATGCAGATGATACTATACATCCAAATAAAATACATCCTGTCACACTTCAATACAACATCATGTCAAATGAATTACCCTAAACATCCAAAAAAAAGTTGGAATCAACCTAAACAACAATCCAAGTAAGGTTTATTTCAATTTATAATCATGAGAGTATACAGTCAAATACAACACATCATGTCAAAAGATTTACTCTAAACATCCAAAATGAGTTTTAATCATGTTTAGTATACAGCTAGATACAACACATCCTGTCACACTTAAATTCTACATCATGTCATATCAATTAGTCTAAACATCCAAAAACAATTTCAATCAACCTAACAACAATCCAAGTCAGATTTATTTCAATTTATAATCATGATTTTTATCTACCTCCAAGGTAAATTTATCATGATCATTCTTAGTTAGGGTTTATTAATGAAATGCATATACAGGGTTTCGACATGAATTTGCAGATACAAACTACACAATATCCTGGCAACATACAATTCAGAACCAATCAACATAATAAAAATACTTCAGGTACCTGAAAGACAATTGGCATTCCTTGAATTGAATAAGGAATTCTTGGTTGGTTAGACAATGCCCTTGCCTTCTCCACTGTTAGCATTCTTCTGTCCAATGATGTTGTCAAAGACTTGTGAAGCTCTTCATAAGCAACCCTTTCCCATGGATAATCCCAAAACCTATCCATGTTCTCCAATAGCCTCACATGCTCAGCCTTAACTAGCCTATTCTTGTCACCTCCAAGCAGAATGCCCTCCACTATCAATAAAAGAGCCAACTTCATTTTGTAATTATCTAAGACTCGATGCTCTTTGAATCTGTTGTACAAATCTTGTACAGTTGTTTTAGGGCCAGCTGGAGTTCCAAAGAATCTTCTAGTCACTAAACTGTCTCCTTTTGAATCAACATCAGGTAATTCTCCACAATTCAATCCTGTGATAATACCAAACTTCTGAATTGAAAACCTCAACTCTTTTCCACCCACCTCATACCAAGACTCCCACTTCTTCTTTGTTTTCAGTTGTTTGAAAAGAACTGCATGCAACGTCTGTGAAGAAAAAGATACCTGCTGGAACATCCTCATTATATTGCCAAACGGGCCATCCAATATACGTTGCCAATCAGCAAGTGTGATAATGTTCTCAATATCATGAATAAACTGTATCATATAGTTTATGTTCACTCTTCCATAAAATGCTTCACCTCTGTAATAATTGTACATAACCTGCAAATAACGAGAATAATTAAACCATAAGGACACCCAGCGATAGTTGACAAGATCATCATATAACAAACCCTAATTTGGATACTGAAGGAAACAATTTCACAAGATTGCCAGGATCTGGAAATTAGAAAACTTACATTTTATTTGAAAGCCATTGGTTCCTCCTTGCCTTTACCCTTCTTCAATTTCACAGACTCTTTCTTCTTCACCCCTTTCACCAGATTGGCCTTCACAACCTTGGTTGGTTCCTCCTTCTTCCCTTTATCCTTCTTCAATTTCACAGATTATTTCTTCTTCGCTTCCTTCGGAGTACTGTCATTCACAGCCTTCGCTGGTTCCTCCTTCGTCGGACTTGAATTGGGTAAATCCTTCATTGGTTTAGGTTTTACACATTTTTTCTTTACAACCTTCCCCGCCTTCGCCGGACTGGCTTTACCTTTTTTCTCCTTCACTGCCGCCTTCGTCGGACTGGTTTTACCTAATTTCTCCTTCAATGGAGCCTTCTCCGGACTGGGTTTCACAACTTTGTTCTTCCCTGCGTTCGCCGGAATCGCATTCTCGCCCTTTTTCTTCTTCACTTCCTTCGCCGGAGTCTCTTCCCTAGCCTTTTTCTTATTCTGATTTTGCCCCTCATCGTCTTTCCTCTTCCTTTTATCGCCTCTTAGCTTCATTTCTAGGGTTTTCAGATAGAATCAAATAAGGGAAAATAGCAAGCAATGATGAAGAAACCTTCTGTAGCAACAATGGCGGAAACCTTCAGTTGCAACAATGGCTTGAGCAGTTTGAGGCGGAAACCTTCAGTTGCACTGCTTTGATTGCGTTTTCTGTAAGAAAGCAAATGAAGATGTAGATTAATGAAGGGAATTTAATGGGTTTTTTTGTTTCAGATTTTAATTTGTTTTTTCAAAAGTAACTGACACAAGTTATAAGAAAATGAAGATGTAGTTTATTTTATTATTTTGTTTAGAATATAAATTCTCAGTCAATTATAAGAAAAGTGTTAATGAAATAACATTTATCTTTTTCGGAAATTCAACTGAGGGGTAAAATGGGGACAAAAAATCAAAATGGGTAGTTTTTGCTAATTGCTTGCCAGAATGGATAGTTTTGTAATATGCAAGTCAAAAATGCCCCTTTTCATGTAAATTCTCTTTGATTTAATTTACATGAATTGTTATTTCAAATTTGAAATATACTATATAAATTATACATTTACAACGTAATCTAAGTGAGATTGACTCATATATTACAAAACAATTATAAAATTGATTTAATTTACATGTATATGCATGCCATCAATTTTAATTATTATAATTATAATGTGAGTATTACTGAATTGTCACTTCTCAATCACCCTTTAAAAATTAAATAATGAAATCATAACGTTCAAGAGTGCCAATTTCTTCTTTACTATTTGTAAAAGGATGGATATAAATGTGTTGACCTATACAATGAATAACATACATATAAACATGCAAAAATTAAAGGAATTTAACACCACCATATTGTATACTACCAATATTTATTTAAATGTGAGAAATGTCTCATCCATGAAACAATTGATAATTCAATTGTAAAACAAAATTGGAAAAAAATTGCCAATAAGTTTTTTAGTACAAGTATTGATAATTATATATTGTGTTTTAAAATAATATGCTATAAATTTATTTTTATTAATTCAAAACAAATTAACTAATAAAGAATGAAAAAAACCCAATAACATAAAAAAATTCTCATATATGTAAAAAATTATTGAAAATGTCTTACTCTATGTAAGCTGTATCATATATAGACAATAAATTATTCTCTCCCCCCCCCCCCCCCCCCCCCCCCAATTTACCAATATCACCCAATTTTAAAACATTCAAAATATTGTAACACATGTCTTTTAGAATTCCAAACGCTTAATATTCTTTTGAGCTAATCAATTCTATTGTTCAATGGCCACAATAGTTTACTTCTGAACTCAAACAACCACGTGCATTAAAAAATCCACAATTAAGTACTACTAATATTTACATATACATAGCAAAGCTTATTTCCATGCATCCACATTCCACATCGGAAGTACCAGAAGTCATATAAATAATCACAACCTAGATTGCATATCTTTGTCTACCGTATGTAGGAGCCACGTACAAACATCTTATACACCAACTTGCTACAAGTTTGGTTGATGGAGTTATAATGAGAAGCTGTATCAATCGTTTTTTTTTCTTTCCATCTCTTTTTGTCTAATTATTTGCTTTGAATTTAGGGTTTTGCTATATTTGTCTTGACATTGCAAGTCTTTGTAATCAAAAATAATAATTTTGAACTTTAATTATTATTTATTTATTTGAGGGTTTCATGAGATGAGTTTGTTACTATAAGGTATTTCGATTTGTTTTGCGATTATGGGCTTTTCCTCTCTTTGAGGGTTTTGTAATGGTAGAGATTATAATTTAAACATCAAAGATATAGTCATACTATGCCTTCTTTCTGCATTGTAAGCTAAAAAAGAGTTAATGCCCTGAACAATATATTTATATAAAAATATAATTACAAAAATAATTCTTTAAAAAAATCTCCCATTCTTAATATCAATTTTATAGAGTTGAAAATTTTAATGTCACTTCCAGATTTAAGTATGTAAAAAAAATACTTAAGAAGAAAAACATCTACATCAAAGAGTAAAGAGATTGTACGTAAAACCTATATTTAGATAAACATTTTCTTTTATGTAATTTTATTGACTTAAATTCCCTTTTTTACGCTTTAAAAATTTTAACAAAAAATATAATTGTCTTAATAGACGGTGAATCGATGATATATTTGTAGAAGAGTTAACAATACGTTCATATTACAATATCCAATAAGTAAGTAAACAAATAGAATAATTGGAGAATAAAAGACAACATCTATATAAACTACTCTCTTTCGTTTCATAATAATTGTACAACTCATTTATTACTTTCTTTTGTTACTTTTTCAAAATCGCAACTAATAATTTTTTTTCCAATTTTTATTAAAGGTGCTAAAAATTATAAAAAGGATATATGTAAAAGGATAATTGTAACACCCCCAAATTTAACCCCATTTGAAAGCGCTACTGCCGATGACCCCGGACGTAAACCCGTAAGTCATCCCAGGCTTTTCCGACGTCATAACTGACTTAAAACACAGTCACAATACTAAAATCGTAACTTTTATTAAACCACATACAAAATAGCACAGCGGAAATCTTTTAAATACAAAGCGACAAAACAACTTGTCAAAACACCGTTCATTTTCATAGTCACTCTAGCCTTCTCGGATCTTCAACACACCTGATGTGCCGAATCGGACGGATGACACCAGCCAACCATGCAAGGAATATAACGGTTGGTCAGTCTAATGAAAGACTACGCAAGGGTACAAAGCAGAGTGGTTCGAAGCAGTCGTATTAGGTTAGACTCTTCGTTCCTCGAATAATAACCGAGTACGCTAGTTAACCATCATACTCCTACTAGAATAACAAAATGTATGCACAAGAGAAGATTCTGGAGACCGAGTCTCACAGCAATCAATCCCAAAAGAAGACTCCAAATGAAATGAGCCTTAAAGGAAACAATGACAAATGTTGGGAAACTTAATTTATAATATACACACAATCACAGAATCACAGTATCGCATTCGAGCGATCTACAATTAAGACGAGCTTTCCTAGCTGCACTAGCGCCTAGCTGCAATACTCGCCAAACATTTTAAATAAGTGCTTAATCATACGGCACTTTATATTAAGGTCAAGGCATTTTCATTATGTGCATACTCATGGCACGTATCTTATTAAATGTCAACACACACACACATCACAAACTTTTATGATCTGCTCGTCCCGAGACGAGAGATCCTTGGGAATACTCCCTAGATTTGTGACACTAGCTAAGTGCACCACCTCTATACCCGAGTATAGAGGCTAGTCATGACTCACCAATGGTATTAGGGTCTCAATGCCCTTTTCTCCATTTAATTATCAAGAAACGACTGGACCTCCATCCATCGTCCCTACGAATACTCGTGCTAACTAAACAGTTCAACACAGTCAACATCATATCAAATCAAAGCCATCAAGGCCAACATCATAGATCTAACAATCTATATATATATATATATATATATATATATCAAAATAGCGTTGCTACTAACAGTATATGCAACCTATTATAACTTTTTTATATGAAGTTCACCTTTAAAATCCACAACAAAACCATTATGAACATAATAGCGCTGTATCTAGCAATATACAACCTATTATAACAGCACTTCTTTTATCAAATAATTGATCAAAACTGTTCCCAACATAAACAAGAAATCATCCCAAATTAATTAACAACAAACAATTGATAATTAATGAAAGTATGGAATGATGAGCAAGAGCGAACCGCCACTTGCCTAAATCCGCAGAAGCTTAAGCAAAGCTTAGAGACAACGGGCTCCTGGATCTGAAACTGGAGCAAATCTTGGATAATAAATCCCTAAGAAATGGCCCATAACAAGACCCTAAGTTAGATTCAATATACTTATATATGAATCTAAAAGAATACAAGAAGAAATCAAAGGAAACGAGCAAAGCCCAAAGCCAAACCACAAAACACAGAACTCAGACACACATACCGCGATCGCGGCAGGTCGCGGTCGGTCGCGGTTTTCGTGCTGTGACAGTGGCTAGCTCGCGAGACAACAATGGAGAATTTCTTACCCAAACCGATTTGTTTGCCTTCGATTTGTCTATGGTTCGATCTCCCAACACCTCAAAGCTTCTCACAACACTCAAGAGTACCTTCTCAACTCAAGAGACACTCGGAATCTCCCACACACGAAGCTCCAAAACTGCTCAACAATGGTGGACAGAAAAACAGAGGAAGAAAGAAGAGGATGAAGAAGAGCTTCTTAGCTCCGGGTTTCACCTCCTTTTATAGCCCAATCCGAGCTTCATCTGAGGGAACAAGGGAGGGGACAAGGGGACAAGGCAAAGGAGCCACTTGGCCTGCCCAAAAACAGAGAAAACAGAGGCGCTACAGTAACCGCCACGCGAGGAAGACGATTCTGCCCAACTCTTGGTATTACCGCGATCGCGGCGGGTCGCGGTGAATCGCGGTTGATCGCGTCAGGTCACGGTGAGTCGCGGTTTTAAGCCGACTTCGTTAATTCTTATCCGAACTTGGTTTGGATTAAATTTCTTAACTCCGGGTTAAATATATTCGTACATTAACGATACATTAACCCCGAAAATACATCAACTGTATTATATAATGCTCGGAAAATTTTACAGAGCTCAGACCCCTTTTGAGAGGGTCCGAGACTCACTGAATTAAATCCGTCTAGCAAAACGGGCATAAGAAAAATTTAAAAATAATTCAAAATACCCTTAAAAATTACGGGGTGTTACAATAATAATTTTGAAGCATAAACACATGGTTAGAAAGGATAATTATTATAAAATGGATGGAGTATATTTTAAGATATAAGATAAATTATAAAAAAATTAGCATGTATCTAATGTCCTATATACACACATATAGAAAACTAGAGTATAAATGGCTAAATAATTAATTAGTTTATATAAAAAAATATTAAATTGTAGTAAATGAATACAATGGGTAAATTTGGTCAACTTTGGCTAAAATAGCTAAAGGACAAACAAAACTAAACAATATTTTATGTCTAATAGAATAATTCAATCTGAACGGAAGGACTATTATATCATTTAAATAAGTATCATAATAAATGAAATACGAGTTCTTAGTTTAACAACATTGGTGAACTTTTAATATGAGAAGCTTGCTATTTGATATTAATTTATTTTCCATCGGAAAATGATGCAATATTGCTAAATCGAAAAACGAATAATATTCTTATACAATTAAATACTATTATTTATTTTGAGAAAATATAAGCTAGCTAAAATGTAAAATATTCTATATTGAAATTTATAACCAATAATGAAAATTATAAACATCCAACCTAAGGTATATAGTTATTTAAAGTTGAAAATAAACTACTAAAAATTCAAATTTTTTATTTTATTTTATGTGACTCAGTAGCGTTCGTAGCCTATTGTACATCTCTCTCAAAAAACCACACAAGGGATTGAACTGAGATAATAATTGATTACATATATGTACTTCTTTGCTCCCATTTTTTGTCCCCTTTTTTTACATTTGTTAAATAGTGATAGTTATAATATCATCATTGAAAAATCTATAATAAGTTGCATTCATATTTTGGTTTTAAAAAAAAGAAAGCATTATCATTCAAATACTAAGGGATACTATACAATATAACATTTAATTTGATTAGTTTTTTTTATTTCCACTTTTTAAGATAACTTTACAAAAAATTAATATAAAAAGTAAGCCAAAAGCCTTTAACATTCTAGGAAAACAAACGGTTGTTTTAACTTACTTCTTCATGGTAATTTTCAAATGTTGAAATTTAGAAAGGGTCAATATAAATTGAGAGCATAACACTTTTTTTAAAACGACAGTTTTAAATATTCATTCACATTATGCCCCAATATATTTAAACCAAAACATTCACTATTTGAAAATGGTTGTTATATATATTTAAATGCAAAGCATGAAACTCGATGAAAATGAATGCATTTTCAACTATTATAATAAAAAAATAAATTTTACAGATGAGACCCAAATGATTAGTATACAAGAACATGTGTAATGATATTCACAATCTTCACTCCAATTTTACAAAATCAAAAATTCTCTATTATAAATAATATTATTAAAAAAATGAGAGAATTTTTGTTATGGATTTACTAGCCGGATTTTGTTAATTCAATTGTTTCTTTGTCAATTATAAATTAAGCTATGTTATCATATTAATCACCTAAAATTTGGATAACATAAATAATTACAAAAAAAATTAAACCGCATAATATTTAACGTCCGAACTCTTACATAATATTTTAAAGAAAAAACAAAACAAAAGCTCCTAAGGTAAAAATGAAAAATTGAATATAAATAATAATGTAGATTTATACAAAGATAACATGTAACATTTAGAATTTTCATTACAAAAGACAGACAAACATATATGATTATGACATTGTACTAAGTTTTTATTTATCCATACTTTTGTGTAAAATATAAATATTATGAAGTATTATTTCATTAACCATTATATATATGCCCATAGGGTAAGTATTCAATTGTCAATTCAAGTTGTTATCTGAGTTTTTTTTTTTTTGAAATATGCAAACTATGTCTAATTTGAAAACTTAATTTCATTGAAAAATTAACACTACTAGCTCCTTTTGTAATTAATTCCAACAATTATATATTGAATCATAATGTTTAAAGCTTAATATATAGAAAAACATATCTTTCATAATAGGTAGAATGTAAACATGATTTAATATGTATAAACTAAAGATATTTAAGACATAACAATTATATATATTAATAAAATGTCAAATAAAATAAGTTCAATATAATTTAATAAAGCCCGTGCGTAGCACAAGCATATATTACTAGTATAATATAAAATAGAGTCTTGAGCAATCAATGCCCATCTCATTAATTATAGAATTAGAATATCTTTGTTATAAAACTCTTTTATATATTTGCTTTGATTTTTTTTTAAATCTATCATACATGCAAATCAATTACTAATTGTATGATATATTATAAAAAAATATTTTATTGTATAATATATTAACAACTGATACATAATATATATGTTATATCTATATATTTATAAATCTATCTATATCTATATATAATATAAAATAGAGTTCTTGACAATTAATGTCCCTCCTCTTAAATGATACAAAATTTTAAATTATTTTTAATTTAATCTATATTATCTCTATTATGATCTTAAAAAAAAAGTTTTTATGACAATCAATGCATACAAGCTTAGAATTAGAAAAAAATACATATTCTATATCTATATTATAATTATTATTGTATTACCTTTATAAACATTTATCATCTGTAAACATTTATAAACATCTTATTTATATTATATAATATAATATAAAGTCTTTTGAAAATAAAATATAGATGATTATAACATCGTATCTTTTATATATTTCTTATATCATGTAGTACTCTATATTTTGGCAATCACATTCACTAGATTGTAAAGTTAAAATGGTAAAAAATTAACATTTAAAATGTAAATTAACATTATTATTATATAACGGTAGGATTGATCAAACTTTCTCTCAAATAACTGCACCAACAAGCCTCTGTATAAGAAAAGTTGTAAATGAAAAGACAACTATTTGACCTAAAACATAATTTGCAATTAATTCGAAAGAACTCCAACCAATAGAAGTTTATCATGACATCAAATAAACGTGAATGGTTCAAAAACATCAGTTACAACGCTTAATATCTTCTACATAAATGCTTATATGTTACAACCTAGAAAATAAATCCATCATTAAGTTAAATATTTTTTTGCTTGAGAATATTATTGCAATAAAGTATATACATCGGTTACATCCATGTATGGTCTATTTTTTTAGAAAATCGGTTACAACTCACACATATAAATTTTCTTATTTACAATTCAAGCTTCATATCGTTTTATAAATCCTCTTGATTGAAAAGAGAAAGGAGTGTAAATAATGCCTTCCCATTACAGTATCTATGCTCTACCCATAATTCTAATATGCAATTCTTTCTTTTATATTTGTAGACAAATAATCACTATTTAATGCCTTCCTCTCTTTATCATGAATATGAAGATAGACTCATTGTTTGGATCATTTGAGAGATCTGCATTCTACTGGAACACTACAGGTATATAAACAGGAAAAAAAAATGCTATATAGATTCTCAAACAAAAATCATCTCACCCATCTTTTATTATTATAGATTTTTTTCTAAAAATTCTATGATTACTTGGCATAATCTATGTTTCTTGCAATCTTTGTATCTTTATATTTTTGAATTTGTGAGATATTATGCTAATTTTTGTTGTTGTGCAATTTGATGTCATGTTAATGATTTTCTAAATGGGGTGGTTTAAAAGATGTAATGAGAAGATCATTTGCCATGTGAATATTAGGTTTTGTTTCAGTCTTTGTATGTTATTATATTGAAGTTTGACATTTTTCATCGATTCATTTTACGTAGTGAATATGAATGTAATATAATCTTAGCTTTTTAATTTTGTGGTTTTATATATGTAATGATAATATCATTCTTTGATAAGGGTTTAATAGTTAGGAGCATGCATTTTGAGTCCTAAGTTAAGCAATAGTAAAATACATCTACTTAGAAAATCCTATTCAATAGCAGAATGATCACACATCAAGTTAATATGGAGTTGTTCATTCATTCATATCCAAGAATGGAATGATCACAAATTCTAAAATTTGAATAGTTATAAAGGATTTTTGTTGTATGCTCATGGACACACAATAAAAATCTCATATTTAGTAACAATTCCTTTTAGCCAATAATTTAATTTTTTTCCGAGGGGTTCACCCCTTCTACTTTAGGGAATATTTTGGAATTTTTTTTCAAAATTTAGGCTCTTAACATGTGCCCATGGGCACACATTAGACAAACCGTATTATAAATAGTAATGCACCTATATACTTATATATTCTGAACAAAAAAACCTAAACATACTTATATTTATAAGAATGCATGGATTGAAATTTGAAACTATTTTTAGCCTTTAATACTTGAGCTGTTTTCTTTTAAAATATAGATATGGACCCTACATATGTATGAACATTCATCAATTTATGATATATCATTTGTTAAGTTGGCAATTGTGGTTTATTTCTCTAGGATTTAATTTCTTTGTTAAGATGACAATTGTTCTTATAAGCATGATAGATAATTGCGTCTTGCAATGCAAAAGTATGCTACATATTCAGTTGATTGCCTAATAAAGTTTCAGTCTAATTTCCAAGTAAAATCATGGATTTTCCTGTAATTTTTATTATATTTGAATAAAATATGACATAGTACCACAAACATTGAGCTTAATGGGTAATTGATCAAAAGATGACAAGATAACAAATTAGTATTGAAAAATAATAAAGTGTAATTATCGTAGAATATATAGTGATATATTAACAATTGTATTTTCAAATATTTTGCAATTGATTACTTGATTGTTTAAAAGAACAAAAAACAAATTTAATAAAAAATGAAAAGAGGTAAATCAATTGATTTAAGATTAGCTAGAAACCTACAAAATCGCAAAAATGGTGAATACTAAATAAAATAAAATATAAATATTTTAGTTCAAAATTGTTAAAACTGTTTTATAATAAAATTCTTTTTAATTATTGATATCAAAACAAATATAAGATAAGAAAAGTGTATTGTATTATGGAAAATCAAAATTATGTTTAACTATAGTATTAAAATCGACCAGTTTTATTTAACTTTTAATAGATTTGTTTTTTGAAAATAATGATGGTTGGGATAACCATATCACATAAATGGGTCGACGGTGCTGGATTTCGATCTCATAAATGGGAGGTAAACCTATTCACCTAACATATGATAAATAATTTAGCATCGCACAAGATATATTGTTAAATCGTGTAGATTTATTTCGCAGCGGCCAACAAATCAGGGTGTCGCGATGGGATCCACTAAGAGCTGAACTACTGAAAAGAAGAACACAACACACAGGGACATATATAATCATATTGGTGTCAATGAATGTCAGAGAAAGTAGGAGTATGTGACATGAAATTTAAATTTACAAACCAAATAATGAAGCCGTCAAGACATAATATCTCATTACGTCTTATACAGGTGGGCTGAATCTGTCAAGTACTTCAGCAACACGAATAATAGATGAAGATGGAATTCATCCCATAGAAGAATTAAGAAACTATATAAAGTATGCCTTTGTCTCAACTTCTTTTACTAACCTTACAAGCAAATCTTTACTACACTCTCCCTATTTTACGTTGAAAATATATGGTAAATCTTTTATCATATTTCATTTTCAAGTTAAGTGATTGTATTTTAACTTAAGTTAATTGCTCTTTATTGCAGGGACACAAATTTGCTGCAAGCTACTGAATTCAATCGGATTAATGAGCCTCAAACATTGACATCCCGACATGATGGAAGTCCCCTACCACCACAACAATGTACACCCACAACCATCACCATCCTAAAGTTGTTGCAATTGTCCAGAGTGAAGAAACATGTTTATTTACATCTTAATCCCAAATTCATTTTATAATACACGAGTAATTTTAAACAGCCTATAACTATTACTATTTATTGCACCAAGGATACAACATTTCGATGTCATGTGAAGATCAAACAGATCCGCACAAGGAATAGCTGGTACTATTTTGCATGTAGTAGTGGTAAATGCAAGAAAGGTGTTTCAAGACAGAACGACATGTTCTGGTGCCAATCATGTGAAAAAAACCATCGATTTCCCCAAAACAAGGTAATTACATTTCTAGACCAATAACTTTGTTAATTTGTATCCTCCCACAACATAATTGTTATGACCCTATTTATTAAATTTAATCGTAGGTTCAAATTGCAATTAGAGGTAGAGGATGAAACTGGAACCATGGTGGTGACCATGTTTGATGATACCGCAGAACAGTTAGTTCAAGTTTCAGCTGAAAGATTACTGCAAGAAGTTGATAATGTATGCACCAAACTAACGATTCATACACATTCTTATGCTTAATGTAACACATCACATTTTGTAAGGATCTAACATATTTGAATTTATCTCTTTATAGGGTGACAACGAAGACAATATCCTTCCTCATGCATTAACAAATCTCATTAACACTAAACCAATTTTGGAGATCAAGGGACATACCTACTATCTTCAGCATGATTTCGAACACTTCACGTGCAGCGGACACATCACTACTACCACCACCACTGAGCCGGTATGTCACACTTCAAAAAAATTAAAAGGCACCATTGGTATACATCTTACATACCTACTAGTTGTACATCACACTTACACATGATAAACTTACTACGAATATCATTATCCGGGATTCTACTGCTTATAACCTGAAGCGATTGAGAGAGGCTACAACATCTATATCTTCTCCGCCTTCTCCTGCAACATCATCCACCGCCAACGAGACTAAGTGATTTTCTATACAATTATTAGACCTTCATCTTAGGAATTAACAAACAACCTTCATCTTAGGAATTAACAAACATGATTTATTTCCACTCACTTCCAGGTCCACTGAACAAGTGAAATCAGAATCAAAGAGGAAGAAAGTCGTCATCTCATCGGATGAAGAGGAATAAGCACAATTGTTATCTGCTGAAAAATAACTACTTATCAGATGAAGAAAGTCTTGATTTATTGCCTACTTAGCATATGAAAAAAACCCTTTCATTTTTGCACTCTAATATTTATGTTTGTTATATTCAGCCAAAGAGCTTATTTGAAATAATAAAGACCCTATTCTACTACACCCTGGTATTATACCATGTCTCTTTGCAAATACATTGACAACTTAGTCATTTGTGATAAAAATGACAAACATGTGGGTTTAGCTTTCAGAGCATGAATGAGTTCACACAGAAAATCAAGATTTGTCTCATGGATAAATCTAGACCGCATGGTATCACACAAGTTAGTAAATCTGCAAAATAAGTTTAATAGCCAAATAAGAACTAATATTTACTATTATTATACACTTGGGTTTAAAAGAACAAAAAGAATAGATATAATCATAAATTAAAAGAGCTTAAAGAACACAAAACAACACATAATCATAAGGATCCAGAAGGAAGTTATAAATGTACAGAAATTGCTAGGAAGCTTTGTAATTACTTCTAACAGGAATCTCATTAGTCCAAGAATATAGTGCAACCTTCCACATGTATCATTGAGGTTCCTCTCTCCAAAATTCATATATTTAGCTCCAATTTCAGTTCTGACATGTTTGCTCTTCAACCCATCAACCATCAACAAGATTTATTAATCAACATGTAACTTCTGCTCCATTGCCAGCCATAATATTCCTATTGTCAAGTTATAATAATCATCACTTACTGGATAAGAATTATTTATTTGTGATGAGCCTACTAGATGGTCCTAGCCTCAAGGCCCATGGTAACAAATCAAAATAGGACAAAAGCAAATCAGCTTCAAGCAAACAAAAAGTTATAGCTCACAATGGATCAATTAATAGCGCTATGCTAGAGACAACCTCAAAAGAAGATGAGAAAACAAGGCTGAAAAATTGATGTTCGAGTTCATATACCTACAAAGATTTCAAATTTCATAATCTATTACATAATCTCTACAGAATTAACACATACAACATTGCTGATTTATAAAAACTCCAAACTCCAAAGATAAACCAAAAGGATTATAACATATTCATTTACTTTAGAGGAAAGATAAAAGTGTTAAAAAAAATTATAAGTGAATAATAACTGCAGCAATTAACACATTGACTAGGTAGGATCAGATTTCAAATTTTCATAACCGTTCCAGCAACCAGCCAAAACATTTATACAAGATTCAAAAAATACCAAAAAAGCTAAAATCATCAAAAACAGTATAATTGCCAATAATAACTACAACATTCAACACATTGATTAGCTAGGATAACATTTCAAATTTTGTAACTCCACTAACAACATCAATTATCATTTAAAACAAATCTCTAATTCAAAAAGACTCATCAATAATCAACATAAATTACAAATCACTATAAGAATGAGATAGTAGCCTATATCTAAAGAACACTCAATTTTGCAAATTTTTAGATTAAAGCAAGCCATTTCTACAGCTGAAAAATGCTTTTCCAAAGGATGGATGAAGGTATATTTAGTATTTCTACATTTTAAGTTGTAAAACACACCAAACAAAAGTAAATTTGTTAATTACAAAAATGGTTTACAGACCTATTTAGCAGATTCAGAGATCCTCTTCATTTGCAAACATGTTTCATATCCCTATAGTACTTGCATCTGCTTCACATACTACAAGCGATGGGAATGAGCAACGATACCATGGACTTAAGTTGTTGATGAAAGCAACTACAGATTCAGGTTCTACCTACAACCATAAAATTATACATTATGTTACAATGTATGCATTCTATCATAACAGGTTTTATACAACTCACTCTAAAGCAGAAATTAATAACATTATGATATAGAGTACATTTTATGAAAAATAGGTATATAGTTGAGTTTGCTAAAAACCATACATTTGACCATAGTAAAAAACTACATATTAAAAGTTAAATATCATACTATAATGCCAAAATAACTTGACTATGCATTTACCCTTTATTTATTTTTTACAAACACTACAGTCAATGCGGCATCATCATCCTCGATTATAAGACGTAAATGTGGACCAGCTTCTATGGCAAACAGTAAGTAGACTCACAAATTTCTGTCTATAATTATACCAATGAATAATACTAATAGAACAATTCAATGACAGCTGAACCTATTGGCTACAGCAACCTTGGCCCGCCTTCAAAGACATGCTCATTCTACAATGCTAACATGTTGCCTGCAGAGATAATTCAAAATCTTCAAATTTAAACCCAACATTCTCTATGTGCTGTCAAGAAGGAAAGGTTCAGTTGGAGAAATTGCAGCAAGATCCTACACCTCTAAATCAATTGCTTAAATATAATGATGACCCCAGTTCAATGAAATTCAAGCGAAAAATCAGGGTTTACAATGGAATGTTCAGCTTTACATCTTTTGGAGGACGGATTGACGGTTCAATAAATAAAACACGAGGACCATACACATTTAGAATCTCAGGCCAAAACTACCGCCGATTTGGATCTCTACTACCCCTTGAAGGAGCACTGCCAAGGTATGCTCAACTATATATCTATGATATTGAAAATGAGATCCAAAATAGAATGGCAACAATAATTCATGATAGAGAGAAAGTTGATGAAACAATTGTAAGAAAGCTAATTGACATGTTGGACGTCAATAGTTGTGTTGCAAATGCATTTCGCATGGCCAAAGATTGGTGAAGGGAAAACAGACAGCTAGATTTCAAAATCATATTAATAGGAGAAAGGCAAATGGCTAGAAGGCAGTACAACATGCCTCATGTCTCAGAGGTAGAAGTTTTGGTAACTAGAGATTTCGGTAAATCAAATGCACCAAGAGATGTTATTGTAAATAGCAGAGCAACTGGGCTACAAAGAATATCAAAATTGCATCCATTGTATATGACATTACGATACCCCTTATTATTCCCATATGTTGAAGATGGCTTCCATGAAAAAATCCTGTATCGCAACAACACAGGGCGAAGGAAAACAAACAGACAATTTGTTACAATGCGGGAGTTCTATTGTCATAGAATTCAGCAGAGATGTGATGAGGGCTCAACATTGATAAGGGGAGGCAATTTTTTTTTGCAGTATTTAGTTGATGCTTATAGTGCAATTGAAGAGCAGAGATTACGCTAGATAAAATTTAATCAAGATGACATACGAGTAGACCTATATCAGAATATATGTGACTAAAGGGGACACCAAAGCAACAACCATTGGGAAAAGAATAGTTTTACCTTCAATCTTCACGGGAGGACCAAGATACATGGTACAGAATTATCAAGATGCAATGGCCCTCTGTCGAGCACTAGGTAACCCATCCCTTTTCATCACTTTTACGGTGAATTCAAAATGGCCAGAAATTGAAGACATGTTATCTGCAATAGAAGGACAAAAGTCACATGACCGTCTAAATTTTATTTCACGGGTGTTCAGGAGGAAGCTGGCTGAATTAATGACAAATATTAAGAAAAATGACATTTTCGGGACACATGAAGCAGGTAATAGAAATCTTAATGTAATTTTATTTTGTTTCCTCTATTATTGGTTTATTTTCATTTTTAACATTATTAGTGCCTAATAAATAATTACCTCTTCCTTTCAGTTGTTTACACCATTGAATTCCAGAAACATGGCTTGCCACATGCTCACATCTTGATTTAGCTGGCTGAGGAATCAAAATGCAAAAAAACCAGATCATATTGATGACATCATATCTGCTAAAATCCCATGCAAGGAAAAAGATCCGATAGGATACAAGGCAGTCACTGATTACATGCTGTATGGTCCATGTGGTGAAGCAAACATCAAATCTCCATGCATGACTGACGGTAAATGCACAAAACATTTCCTAAAGCAATTTTATGCGGACACAACAATTGATGATGATGATTTCCGATTTATAGAAGGAGAGACAATGGTATGCATGTCATGAAGGGGAAAAAAAACTTGATAACAGACATGTGATACCTTACAATCGTTTCCTCTTAGTGAAATACCAAGCACACATAAATGTTGAATGGTGCAACAAAACAAGAACAATCAAATATCTATTCAAATATGTTACCAAAGGGCCAGATAGAGCTATTGTAGCAATTCAGGAAAATGATTTGGGAAGTAGTGGAAAAGCTGAAAATATTATTAAAGTGGATGAAATCAGGCAATATTTGGATTGTCGTTATCTATCACCATGTGAAGCTGTATGGCGTATTTTTTCGTTTGAGATCCATTATTGCAAACCAGCCATTATAAGATTGACATTTCATTTGCATGATCAGAATATTATAACACTTCGTGATTCAGAAAGCTTGTCGTCGCTACTTCGCAAATAATGTCTTAAAGAAACAATGTTCATTGAATGGTTCAAGCTAAATGCAACAGATGCTGATGCGAGAAAACTAACTTACGCAGAGATACCAAAGTGGTATGTATGGAATGCAAAGGAAAAGATTTGAAAACATCGAAAACAAGGAAAGTGCATTGGGCGTATTACATATTCTCATCCCGCATCAGGGGAGCGGTATTACTTGAGAATGCTTTTAAATGTTGTTAAAGGTCCTACATCATTTCAGGATATAAAGACAGTTGATGGAAAATATCTAAGCACATTCAAGGATACATGTTATGTATTGGGCATGATAAATGATGACAAAGAATGGACTCAAGCAATACCAGAGGCAACACTTTGGGCTTCTGCAGATCAGCTACATGAATTATTTGTGACAATATTATTGTTTTATGAAGTACTCAACCCTAGACAGCTATGCGAGGAACATTGGGAAGCACTCTCAGAAGATATAATGCACAAGAAAAGGAAGCAATTCAAATTTCCAGATATGCAATTGACTAAACACCAAATTAAATACTACTGTTTACTGCAAATTCAGGATATTTTGAATAGAAACGGGAAAGCACTTACGGATTTTCCAAAATTCCCAACACCAGACACTTCTTTGTTGACAAAGCTGGACAATCGCATGATCCAGGAAGAGATGAGCTACAATATTAGAGAATTACTGAATGAGCACCAACTAATGCATACGTCATTGAATTTAGATCAGCTAGCAATATATGAGAAAGTAATCACTGTAGTTCAACAACAACAGGGTGGATTCTGTTTTGTGTATGGGCCAAATGGCACGGGGAAAACATTTTTATACAAGACTATCATGGCTCGATTAAGATCAGAGAGAAAAATAGTCCTCACAGTTACATCATCATGTACACATTCGACTACACACAATTTATGAATGTAAACCTATTACGTGTACAGCTACATATTAAAATTACTCATGTGTTAAAATGACACAATTAAGTAACATTTAATTTTAATAGATTTTAATCAACAGGTGTTGCTTCACTACTACTACCAGGAGGCAGAACAACACACAACAGATTTGTAATCTCAATCGAACTGATGGAAAATAGCACATGTAGTATAAAACAAAAGACACACTTAGCAGAGTTGATGCATGAAGTAAGTTTGATAATATGGGATGAGGCACCAATGACTCAAAGATATGCATTTGAGGCACTTGATAGAACATTAAAAGACATCCAGGGAATCAAAGAAGAAGCAAACAGAAGCAGGCTGTTTGGTGGGATTACAGCCCTCCTTAGGAGGTGATTTCCGACAAATTTTGCCAGTCATACCAAAGGGTAAAAGACAAGAGATCGTTGAAGCATGCATAAACAGCTCAACTTTGTGGTAGCAGTGCAATGTCTTACAGTTATCACAAAGCATGAGAGTAAATGAAGTCGATAAGTATGGGATTGTGGATCCAGTAAAGCAAGGATTCAACCAATGGGTATTAAAAGTTGGAGATGGAAATGTGCAAGCAAAAGCAAGAGAAGGAGAAACTGAGGCAACTTGGATAAAAATACCACATGACTTTATTATTCAGCCACAAGATTCACCAATTGAACAAATTGTCAATGAAATATTCCCTAATCTAATGCAGAAGCATAATGATGCAGATTACCTACGAGAAAGGGCAATATTAACCCTGCTTAATGAAGATGCTGATACCATTAATGAATACATCTTCAGCAAGTTACCTGGGATAGTGAAGACATATAGAAGCTCAGATGAGATTTGCAAAGCATCAACTGAAATGGGTGATCAAGGGTTTTTGTATCCAACAGAATACCTGAATTCTCTAAGCTTCCCGGAAATGCCACCACATTCTCTAAATTTAAAAGAAGGCTTGCCAGTCATGCTCCTGAGAAACGTCAATCCAAGTCAGGGTCTATGCAACGGACAAGACTGATTATCTCACATTTAGGGGAACGGGTTATTGAAGTTGTTATTATCACGGGCAATAATGTAGGAAAAAGAATCTTAATTCCAAGGATTGCACTCACATCTCCTCAAGCAAAATGGCCTTTTGTCATGAAAAGAAGACAATATCCTATAAAATCCTGTTACGCAATGACCATCAACAAAAGTCAGGGCCAATCTCTAAACTATGTTGGCTTATATTTACCTAAAGCTATTTTCAGTCATGGCCAATTGTATGTTGCAATCTCAAGGGTGACAAATCCAAATGGTCTCAAGATTATGATGTCAGACGCTAGAGGGGAACTCAAGAACCACACCAAAAATATTGTTTTCAGAGAAGTGTTCAACAACTTGACCGCAAGCATATAGGTATTTATGACACTTAATTCAATAAAATTTATTAACTAATATTTAAATTTCTAATTAAATCATTTTGTTCAGGTCCTAAGAAGCCTCTGCAGTGCTCTGTAAAGCATTATTTTTGTTTGAATTACATGACACCAATCATTACAGGTACATATTTCTACTAATACTTTACATTACAATCTTACCACATCTTATATTCAATATATATAAGTCTTGAAAGACAACCTCAAAGAAGTATCAAGTGTACATCATAAGCATGCCCCACTTGAGATAAAAATAACAAAGAAAAAGAAAGCATCATGATTAAAAAAATTGAGCGCCAAAGCAGAAACGTAAAAGGAACGAAAACTTACTTAAAGCTAAACAAACAGCATCCAGGTGTGGACCAATCTTAGCCAGACTTGGAGCTTCCTCCTCCCACGATCAAAAACAGAAACACGCCAAAAAAAGGGTGAAAAACCCACAGGTTAAAACTAAAACCAAAACCATGGAAGATATATCACGAAAATAACAAAACAAAGCCCAGGAAACGACAATCAGGACCAACTTAGCCACACAGCTAACTAAATCACTTAAAACAAACATTGAAACACATAGATTAAACCTAGAAATAAGACGAACAGTCCAAAAGTCCATGGCACAGAAACAAAGAGCCATGAAGTCTAACAGAACACCAAAATCACCGAAGAACCGCAAAATAAATTCAGGGAACATAGTTGGAAAACAACAAAGCATATAAGCTTTGTCAAACCCATGGGGAAAAATTCTTAGAAAGTTTACCACTAACTCACGCAGAAAAAAAACTTACGAGAATTCAACAGAATTACATACAAAAGTCTGTGAAACCCCATCAGAAACGTCGCCAAAAATACACAAGAAACCCAAAAACCCAACGCATGAAGAAAAAAACTAGCAGACACGAACAAAAAAAAACTTCCACCAAAGACAAACCTAAAGTTATACCAATGTAAAAAATCCTACAATCAACCAAACATGAATAAAAACATAAATACATACTCTCAAGACGAGAAACAAAAACCACAATGGAAGAGAAACCAACTGAGCCAAAGGACGACATAATCCACTCCAACTTTTCTACTCACATCCCTACAGGCCTTTCAAACCCTAGGGTTACGTATTGGTCCTGCAAACCGATACAAAAAAGGGGAATTAAAACATTTTCTCATCTCATGAGCAAAATTACATACTATATTTATTATATTCATCTACTAAAGCATTTTGTAACAACTATTCCAAAGTTTTAATTAAACTCATATCTCTCATCCATAAATGCAAGGAGATTACGAAATTTTAAATGTCATCTTACATAATCGAATTTTGAAATGTTATATTTCATATATAAATCTTCAAAGACAACCTCAAATAATTATCAAGTGTACATCATAAGCATCCCTGACTTGAAATAACAATAACAAAGAAAAAAAGCTTCGTGTAAAAATAATAGAGCGCCACAACAGAAACCAAAAAAGCAACCAGAACATTTTTAAAGACAAGAAAACGACATTCAAGACCAATTTAGACAAACAACTAACTAAATCACTCAAACACGCACTTTGAAACGCAAAAAAATAACCTAGAAACAGGACGAACAGCCAAAAATTCAATGGCAAAGAAACAAAGAGACATGACGTTTAACAGAACCCCAAAAATCACCGGAGCACCGCAAAAAAAACCTCGGGAACAGGTTTGCAAAACCACAAAGCACATAAGATTTGTCAAACCAACGGAAAAAAAATTGATAAATTTACCAGTAACTAGCCCAGCAGAAACATAAGGACGATAAATAAAAATACAAACAAAACTCCACCAAAACCCATATGAAACTTCACATTAAATACACAAGAAACCAGAAAACCCAACGCATGAAGATAGAAACCCAACGAGGATAAAGAAAAATCAAATATTCAGCAAAGACATAAATAAAGTCATACCCACATAAAAAATCCTACAACCAACCCAATAGGAAAAAAAGAACAGAAATACATACTCTAAAATGAAATTCGAAAACACAATGTAAGAGATGCAAAGCCAGCCAGGGGATGACGGAATCCACTAGAACTTTTCAACTCTCATCCACCCAGGAACTTCCAACCCTAGGTTTCATATTCGGCCTGCAAAATGATACAGAAGAAGAAAGAATAATTAAAACATTTACTCATCTCAAAAAACATATTAAAGAAAAAACTTTAACTACATCTATTATATCCATCTACTAAAGCCTTCTATTACAAAGATTCCAGAGTTTAAATTTAAATCATCAATATACTTATCATTTCAATATAAAAGGTGACATCATTAAATGCTCCAATATAACATCATATAAATTTACTAAAAAGACAAAGAAACATGGAGTGAAAAATAGAAGTCACACAAAATTCGTACAAATATGTTGAATTATTAGTGCTTAATTTGCTAACTGATCCTATACAACCTCTTTTCCTCCTTCCTATAGATTAAAAACACTGAAGTTAGAAGGAATGCGATAGGAAAATTATAGAGTCATCAGAGCCATTTACAAAAGATTAAACAAAGATGAATTTGTTAAACTTAATTTGAAAGGTAAAAAATCTTTTACATATAATATACTACTCTATACATGAAAAATTGGAAGAAAACATTGTTTGAACATATATAATACACAACAAAGAGATATTAAGAGCACCCTTTTTACCCAATATATATGAGTAATGATTTTTTACGTTGGCTTTGTGCAGGAGCATTGTGGAGGGAACAAGAGGGTACAAACATCTTCCAATTTATATCTTCATTAAAGAATATTTACAAGCTTCTTGGTTTTATGCATGATAGATTACGATTGACAATTTTAATTTCACTGTAGTTAGAACTCTCATTTAAAATTATAAACTCAGAAAGAGAATAAAAACTATTTCGAATATCATCTTGACTACAGTCAAGGTGAAGACTGGTTTTTCTTCCTAGGATTATTTAATCAAAGGAAGTTTTCCAAGATAAATATGGAGTTCAATAATGTATATTACACAAAGAACTTACTTATACTCTACATTAAAGTCCAATTGAAGCTATGCCAAGCATCATAAATATCATCTTTTGTATAACATTAATTAAGTTCAGAATACAAACTGTAACATGTATCGTCATTGGAAGAGTTGCAATGCATTTGGCAAAATTAAGCTTGGATCCTGCATAAATTAGAGAGAGAGAGAGGTTGCAAGTTAACTGTTAATGCTTATCAAAAAAATTACATCGCGTGTAACAACAATACAGTGCCACCATTTAGGTAGGGTATACAACATTTCACCTTCCTCTAATATACAATCTATAAATTCCAGCTCTTTGAAGTTTGGAAATGCGTCTTCATCTATGCTCTCCATATCAACATTTGCACACAATGAATTAAGACATTCAGTAGATGCAGCTATCATGTGATAATAACAGAGCATGAACTTGTAATGAAATAGATCATAGTGTTTACCTGACTGGTATGGCAAAGCATGGTCTCGGTATATGGATATAATTCTTTACATAAGGAATACGAATTAAGCATCCTGCACAAGTGGTTTTGACCTCATGTAAGACAAAATCTGAACAATTTACAAGAGCAAGAATAAGGCACTAGCAACTACACTATACAAACCAAACAAGGCTGCACACAGGTAGAAAGGTTACTTAGACCAATATAATCAGTACATTTCTAAGTTTCAAACTTTCCACATTGTGTGGTCTTAACACCGAAAAGTTGGTTCTTTGATTCCCACAATCCAATTGTAAAATATAATAGACAAACAGTGAAGCCCACTCGATGGAATATCTTTTCTGGTACTAAAAGAAAGGTGAGTGACTGATATCATCTGTAGACGCTTATAGTAATACAAGTCACACAAGAGTGAAGACCCAACTCAGAGATCCTATAAACAGAAGACCCACAAGACTGTAGATGATAATGTGGTCCAAATGTCCAATCAAATTGCAAAATACAAGCAGAAAACAGAAGACACACGAAAACAAAGGAACAATACGACGATGCTGAGCTGAACAAACTTCCAAGCCCAACATGGCTTACAGTTGTTGGTATCACCATCAAGCCTAATATCGATGAAAACAACAGTAAAAAAAGGTGAAATTATAGCACCGATTACTATAAATAAAAAATGTGTGAGTACTGGTACTACCACTAAATTAATTTCAGAACTGAAGTTTTGAAATGCCATATCAAATGACCTCATAAACACTCACCCTTCCTCCATTTGAATGCCATATCAGCAGTTCACTTCCTCAGCCTGCTGCCGATCCATCGCCGAATCATTACAAATTAACTGAATCCCACCTGAAGATGTAGATCACAAGAATAAGTATAATAAATGACTTATCCAATAAGAATGTGGAAAGATGAGTTGATCATAAGGATCTGATGACACAAGCAGAGTATAACAAAATAAAAAACCAAGAAGGGTGGATCCAGCAGTTGAGACACAAAATCGCATCACAATTGAAAATTGGACATGAATCAACTCAAAGTTAAATTCAATTCACCTCAACGCCAAATTATCCGACGAAGATTCCAATAATAGAAGCTATGCAAACGTTCAGATACGATGCCAAAACAATCGCTAGAAGAAAAAATAGATAGCATGTGGCGTCTACCTTGGACGATCCCAGCTTCAGAAACAAATAATGAGAAGAACCGCTCTTGAGAACCATATACTGAACAGATCGAAAGATCGAAAGCCCTGTCTCTCCTCCTCGGATAGTAATGAACCTCTCTCCTCCCCTTATCGCTCGAGGAAAAGGTTCGAATGGCCTTTTGATTTGGATAGCGTATGGATTTTTCTGATGGGATTCGTTATCGAGCTTTCCGGACTGGATTGGGCAAACATGAGACTATGTGATTGAAGAATCGAGGATAGAAGTTGAGTTTGTGGATATAGCTTCAAAGAAAAGTCATGGCAGATTTGGATCTAGATAGAACTCCGCCACATCGCATCCTACCCTAAACTTCTCTCCCAAATCTTCGACATCTTCTTCGCAGCTGTCTCCTCCGCCTCCTACGACGTCATCTGCGGCGTTCCCTACGCCGATGCTCAGGCGCCGTAAGGAGGTCAAGACGACCGGCACCGGAAAGTCCATCCAACGTCCCCGACCATGCTCATTATCGAAGATGAAGAGAGGAAGAAAGAGAATAATGCCTCAAAGCTAGGTTTTTTTTTGGGGGTTGTAAAGCGACAAAGAAGAAGGCCAAATAGATACACTATCTTAAGAACTATGTTAAATAATTAATTTTACTTTCCTTAATTGGTTCTATGCATCTACTCCTATCTACGCCTTTATTAAAGTAAGAACATTATTAAACATGACTATATTTAATCATAACATGATTTACACCACATTAATATATTAATCATCAAACTAATTACCATTGTTATATAAATGTCTTTATTAAAGTAAGAACATTATTAAACATGACTATATTTAATCATAACATGATTTAGACCACATTAATATATTAATCATCAAACTAATTACCATTGTTATATAAATGTGAAACAAGAAAATGAAATAAAAAAACATAGGTAAAATATGATAAAATATTTACCATGTATTAAGTATTAACATATTTATTTATACATTGAAGTAATATATGATAAGTATTAAAATTTTAAATAACATCAAAATCAATCCAGTCCTAATTTATAAATTGAAGTAAAGCTTATTTATTCATATGAATTAAAAAAATTTAAAATACATTGCTTAAGCACGGGCATCTCACTAGTAAATAATATGAATTAAAAATTTTAAAAACTAGTAGGCATACCCGTGCTATGCACGGGATATGTTTTGAATTTGGTTAATGAAGTGTAGTGAACCTAGTGATGAATTTGTAAATTGTTTTCAATATTTTTTGTTTAAAATATTTATTTTAGTATGAGTTTATTTTGATTTGAAGTTGTAAATTGTGTGTGCATATTTATACTATGTAGTCAACACTGTGCATTTATATTTTGATTTTATCATGCGAATTTGTAATTTGGTACTATGTTTCGTTCATTCCATTGGTGATTAGTTCAATTATTAATATACGTAATAATTTATTTGTTTGCCCTTGTTTACAACATTGTATGAGAATAACTTCTTATAATAATTTATCCTATGTGGTCTTTTACATTTATATATTTTATATATTTAAATATTATATACTATAGAATTATCACATAATTTTCTTTAAAAACACTAATAGTTGTACGAAATTATGGAGAAGCAATGATTAACCAACTTAACAAATTTAATTAGTAATTTTTACCATCCCTTAGCAATTTAAAATTTAACAAACATGATTTTGGTTCTATTTTTCTTACTCACCTTTAAGGTACAATATTACAATTTATTATTATTATTATTATTATTATTACTACTATTATTATTATTATATATTTATTATGTCTTAAATGTTTAAATATAAATATGGGTTACTCTTTTATACTATGAAATAATATTTATCTTTTATCATTATAACATCTTTTATTAGAACTAAACAAAAATATGTTATGATATTATATATCGATATTACATTATTATTTTGTTAAAGTTATTTCAGTGTTTTTTTGTCAAAAAAATTATTTCATTGTTAGTACTTAATAGTATGTGCTTAATTTTATAGTTTCATTCCCAAAAACAAACGTTTTATAACTAAGTATGAATAACTTTCACATTCGATTATGTATAGTTATATTGCACAACTACTATACATACTCTATCGTCGAAACTACTCATTATTTATACTCCTTACACACGATTTTATTTCATTACACTTTTCACATTGAGGATTATATTTTCTAATATATAATATAAGGTATCATTAATTATAATTATGTTAGGAGAGCAGGGTTGTATAACTTTTTTATCTTTTAATCATATTGACAAATTTTCACACGTTTTATCTTCTTCAAGGATTAAATTAGTTTATACGGTTGTTAATCGACTGAATCTCATCGTAATTTGGGGGGAAATCCAAAAAGGGTGAGGTTTTTTTGGTTGGAAGATGGACGATAATTCCAGTACTCACCTCGTTTTAGTTGCTTTAAGTCTCAAGTAACTCGACATGTAACTTTTCTGAAGCCCTTTCTTAACTCTGTTGTGAATTGAACATCTATGGTACAACTGTTGATCCTAATTTTTATCTAACTTATCAATTTTTTTTGTCTGTAACTCCATATCTTTGGTTGTTCGTGGTGATTTTGTTATATCCATCTGTTAAGCAGTCAAAGTAGATATGAATTGGAAGTTAAATTCATCACCCGTAAGTCTTATAATATGCAAATCATATTCTTGAACAAATAGCTAAAAATTTCCAATTTGCTATTTTAGAATGATTTATTAAAAAAAATTAATTTATTTCCAATTATGTATTTAACAGAAGATTAATGATTTTCCTAACATGGGTGATTCTTAGTTACCAAAAAAAATATGGGATGATTCTCTGTAAACTTGGCATTTTAGAAGCATTTTTTTCATTTTCTTGTATTTTTTTTGTAAAACTTACCCTTTAATGGGTAATTTTCTGTAATTTATCCTATAATTACATAGTGAATGCGACTTTGATACTATGTTATCATTTTAATAGTTTTTTGTTAACTGGAATTTATTCATTCCTCTATTATTGGCTGGATTCATAGTGGTTTTTTGTTAACCGTTAGAGTTGATTGTCAATTATGTTGTCTTGGTCATAGTGGGAACTGGACTTGCATTTGGCTGCTAATATTGAAAACTTATAATATGCAAACCATATTATTGAAGAGATACTGGTTGAAATATTCCTACATTGAGAATTTATAATTTTGTTTGTATGAGATTGAATGTGGATGAAATATCAAACTTAAATACCTCATGGAAATCTTCACTATTAACTAACAATGCACTCTTTATACTTCAAAATATTGTTAGAATACTATGTAGTTTAGTATACAAACTTCTTGGACTATAATGTAATTTTTTTCATTTTCTTTGTACTTATATTTTTGTGTGAAAGTTTAAAACGCATAGCCTAAGAAGTCAAATATAAAAACACCAAACACCAGAAATTCTATAAGATTTTATCACCAGAACTATATATTCCGAAGTTTAAAGTATAAACCATATAGTCTATTTTACTGAGATTAATATTTTTTGTATTTCCTCATCTAATGACCAAGAATATAAACATAGGATAAAATAATATGTAATTAATCAAAATGGTGAAAGTCTTTACCATGTTAACTGAGGTGACAACACTAAACATGCAATTCTTATAAACTTACATATTTTTAAATGTTTGGTGTTTGGAGGCCTCAAATAATGGCATTATCCCATATATATATATTTGCAGGTATGAATATAACTAAAAAAGCACAGAAACTAAGTCGTACAAACTTGAATGCCACTCCCAAACAAATTAAATAGAACATTAGTGTCCGGAACAAAGACTCTAAAAAAACTATGTACCTTATATGTCTGAAATTTGGAGAATAACATTGAAATCTAAATTTATTTATATAGTCCACCGACCTGCTTTGTTTCTAGAGGTCCTGTGTAAGTTAATAAATTGAAATATTTTCATTGTATTATTAAACATATACATATACAAATCAATATTAAATTAATAAATACTTGAAAATTAAAAAATTTGATGTATCATATAATCTGCTAGAAGGAGATATGTGGACTTGTATGTCCCGAGCCAATCAAAAACATCTCATTTGCGAAAAATTACGACTTTAATCTCGGAGCTTACATCTTGAAGCAATTAGTTAAGTGTAATGCATCTTCTTTCTCCTGTTGTATTTCCAGTCATGATTGTGGAGGGAGAAGTAAGAAAGATAAAAGAGATCAATTATAGTAGTGGCACACCAAGTGAATAGATGGGAAGAGCCAGTATTTATTGGTATATTTGAGTTAAGAGAGAAACAATTACTTTATTTTCAACACCCGTTTGAGTGCAAATTATATATGGAGTATATTTTGAGTTAAGAGAGACAACTTTTTAAATGTTATGCGTTTTCTCTAGCCACGGTCATTTAAATCTGTTCAATCTCACAATTGAAACAATCATAGTCTGTTTTCTTTTTTTCGATCTTCTTTTTTGTTTTTGATGAATGTGAGTTTCGGGATGGATTATGGAGGTGGACAATTATTGCCAAGTATTTATTTTGAAACAATTGGTTGCTCGTGTTTTAATTTTTTTAACCGTTGATTGTCTGTAAGTTTACCCAGAATTACGCATATGGGCATTAAGTACCATAATTGTATCCTATATTTAGGAAATGGAAAAGTCTTTATTTTTAAAATGTCGTTTGAGTATGTGTTAATTTTTTTTTGTATGTTTTGAATGTGAGTTTTAGGGGATTGTCGTCTATTGTCTATATTATATTTTATCTTATACGGAGTATATACATTAAGATGAGATGAAAGTAAAAAATGAGGGAATAAGTATATTAATTAGTTGTAGGGCATTAATGGACAAAAGTCTATTTTATATATTTATAGATAAATAGATAAATAGATAGATATAAAGATTTGAGTAATATAAACAAAACAATAATGAAAGATAAAATAGTAGAACAAAGTTGTTAAAAATGGGGATTGAACCCTAAAACTCTTGTATTATGAGTGTCTTTAACCATTGAGCTATATTAGAAGATGTAGTTTGTGAGGAAAGATCAACAAAAAACAGATAATTTCTCATATTTATTAGGCATTAATTACACCCTTAGTCTATTTTATATATTTATAGATAGATACATTACTTACGCAGGGGCATCCCACTAGTAAATACTACAACCCTTATCTAAAACAAATAAACAATTGATGTTTTGGCGTAGTTTAAGAACATGATTCACATTTGTTTTATTTAAGGGCGAAAGGATATTAAATTGGTCCATCAACCACCAGTCCACCACTTATACCCGTCAAGCATGACAATAATTACAAAAGAAAAAGGGAAAAAAAATCTATAAATACAAAGCCCCCTCGTTAGCATCTTCACCCACAAAAACTAAAACCTTAACCAAATTAACAGAACCCCAAAATTAATAAGATGATGAGCCTCATCTTCATAGTAGGCTTCCTCTCTCTTTTGCTCCTCCCACTCACTTGCCTTTTCATCATCTTCTCCCTTAAATTCCAACAAGCCACATCCAACATTTGGAGGCTCCTTCTCCACCACACCATTTTCCCAAATTACCCTCCACAATCTAATATCAGAGTAAGCCGACACGAGGGTGGTGGAGAGGCGGCCGAGTGTAGCGTGTGCTTGTGTACGATCCAGCAAGGGGAGGAGACTAGGCTGCTGACGTGTCGCCACATGTTCCACGCCCCTTGCTTTGACGCGTGGGTAAGCGCTCGGCGTGCCACGTGTCCCCTTTGCCGAGGCAGGGTTAATTTCCCGGTGGTAGATGGAGACGGCGTGGAACTGCTTTGCTTCCGCGTCTGGTCCTTTAGTTCCCGGCGGGACCAGGACCAAGACCAAGATAACTGGTGGCTGCGGTGACTAAATTGGATCTTAATTGGGTTCATGTTAAATCAAGATTCACGTTACATCCGATCCGCAAAGAAGTGGTAAAAAAAAGTGAAGGTTACTTCTTTTTTTTTTGGTTAACGAAACTTAGAAAGTGAAGGTTACTTAGTTGATCATTAATGAAGGAAAAAACTTAGAAGGTGTCCGTACGTCCGCAACCTATATATATAACTAGAAATCGAAGCCCGTGACTTTTGTGTATATATGTTGTCGCGGTTTAAATGTAAATTTGTAATATATGGATTGTTGTTTCATATTTTATCTTAAATGATATATTGATTGATATGTATTAATGTAATATCTAAGTATTTTAGGTATAAAATGTTATGATTGTACTTCGTACAATTTATTTATTTTTTTGGTCAGAAGTTCAATTTAAAATTTGAATTAAGGCGGTAGTTGTTTTTTGTAGGGATGTATTTTTTTTTTCTTTGAAAATATTTGGAGAATATTTTAGAAATTCCTATCTAATTATATGTTGTATATGTTGTGCTTGAACTGGAGTATTTGTAAGAAACTTCCTACAACAACTCTCATTTCATGCTCTACTACCCTCCACATTTCTAACTTTTGACTTTATCTTACAAAGATATTGCCTTTTAATAATGTTTTTTGTTATTCTTTAGTTATTAATATTCATTAATATATTATTTTATTTTTTTAGTCTGGAATATATATCGTTTTAGTGGTCACATTGACTTTACATATTCCTAGACAAATATCATTTTAATTAAAATATATTAGTAATTACTTCTTATTCCTATAAGTAATAGAAATAATTGGTGACTCTGTATATTCTTAAACCTTGTTACATTTTATATAAAAGTACATTAGTTATTTTATTGGTAGATGCTTACTCTTCTTAGCGAAATTATAATTCATAACTTCTTCCTTGTACATTTCATATGTGAGAGTGAGTATATGTCAATTATTTCGACTTCCATCCTTGATTAATTCCTCTAGACCAAGAAAAATGAGGCCAAATTTAGTATATATACACGATGAGTGTAAAATGAATATGTATAAAATAGAACAACAAAAATCATCCTTAACCAAAATAATAACACACCTACATAAATCGATTAGTACAAAAAAGGAACTAAAAATACGAACCTAGTTGAATTTATACTACCAAAAGTTGAAGGGTTTACATCGTCCATAAAATAGTTTGCTTTATTCATTACTAACAATCAATTGTCCTAAATCAATTGTATTTGTCCTCCTTCTAGTGAAAGCTACCCGTGCATGATGTAAACAATCGATGCCTCAATAGTGCTATTAGATTATCCAATTCTCTAACATCTTCACATAAAGTTAACCTATCTCAATCAAAAGATAATTATATTAATAAATTTAAATCGATAGATGTAAGTATTTAGTGCATGCATGTGTAGACTACTAAAGAAATCCAAATACATATAATCAAGGATAGTTTACCATGAGGTGGATATATACTTGCATCCTCGACAATCGAGAATCCTCATTCACATCTTTAACTTAATAATTATGCTTACTTCAGCGACCATGTCTTTTTAAGGTGTTGCACACTATCTCCCAATTGTATGTGTAAAGGCTGCCTTATTATTTTGGAAGAATAAAGTGTATCTAAAAAGGTGAGTTTAAATTGCTCCCCTTCCAGTCAGTAATATACTTGTCCAAATGATTCTATATGTTGAGTATAACACATTTGCATGTCCTCATAATGTCAGCAAGGTAGTGAGTATGAGATTATTAAACACTACTCCATGTTGAACGCAAAATATAAAAATAAACACAATATAACTGAATTACATAGAAAATTTTACGTTATTGTACATGATTTAATGCTTTATGCATTGCGTCAACTTGCTTTATTTCGTGCAGCCCCTGTATAAGTAGAGGACATAATTTCCATCAATTTATATTAACAATTATAATGTGTTGATCTAAATATAGATAAATTTGTTACCTTATTTTGCGTGGTGAGCTTGCTGAAAGCTTCCTTAAACAGAATATTCCTTGTGTGTTTAAAGCAATTTTGATCCCCATCAAACAAAAAACATTTATATTAACAATTATAATGAGTTGATCTAAATACAGATAATGAGTTGATCTAAATACAGAGAAATTTGTTACCTTATTTTGCGTGGTGAGCTTGTTGAAAGCTTCCTTAAACACAATTCTTCTTGTGTGTTTAAAGTAATTTTGATCCCCTTCAGCCAAAATATTTTGAAACCTTGTGGATCTGTCACTCTAGAGATGGCAACATAAAGTTGTTTGTAACTTTCAGTTATTTATTGAATTAGAGAGAAAATTAAACCAAATAGATCCTTGCTTTGTTTACGTACCATGTTATCGGATAGAATGAAGCATGTGATGATGTATGTAATTGATCTTGCCGAAGGCATCCCACTTGCGACAAACATGTCAGAGTTAAACCCTTCGGTTAATTGGTTTAGTGGTATATAGTTTCTTTCATGATTGTTATTTGTGTGTGAAGGATGGAGCAGCGAAGCGAAGAGTAGTGGGGTGGTCAGGTATCATATATATATATATATATATATATATAGGAAAAGATGAGGTAAGTGTAATGCTAATGTAATTTATATATTAAATATAGCTATAATGTGGTAGAACCGTTTCACTTGTGGGATATGATTCTAACTTCTGTTTTATTTTTTTTATTTTGTGATGTACAAACTTTGATTTATATATGTAGCTATTGGACTGCCAATGATTAAATTGTTGGGATCATCACTAAGGTTGGATCACCAGGGGACGACAATAGTATAACGGTTACGACAATATAATTTAAACGTCTGATTTAAATATAGCTATGATGTGGTATAACCGTTTCAATTGTTTTTTTGTGTTAAAAAGCTTGTTGTTTGCCGTTTTATGTTGTACAACCTTTGAACTTCTTGTGATTTAAATATAGTTGTAATGTGGTACAACCGTTTGACTTGGCTATCTTTCTTTTCCTTTTTTTTTGGTTAAAATTTCGTTTGACTTAAGCTTTTTTTTGCTGTTATTTCATCTTCATATACTTAAATGTGTTAATTGTGAGAGATGAAAGGCTTAGCAGTTGACGCCTATTCCATTTGGGATGCAGTAGGGCCGTCCATACATGTGTAGCCCAATTTTTAATAGCCCAATATCTGATTGCATTTTTTTTGTCTTTTCATATCATTCAGTGGCCCAATATTTGAGGGCAAAACATATTGTTCAACTCTATTGTGAAGCAAAATAATTGAAGAGAATTCAAGTGGATCATTAATGAGGGCAAGAAAACCAACTTTTAAGTAGATATAGATGATGTAAAAGCATGTAGGCCAGGGTGGTGGGACAATAGAAATGATATTTTTTTTCTAGTTCCCTCCAACGAACTCTATAGAATTAAACAAATACCGATTATATTTCACGACTTCGAAGATAAATTTATTTGGAATTTTGCTCCAAATGGTAAATATTCAGTTAAATCTACAGTCTTGTCTCTTCAAAAAACACAAAATAATAACTCTACCAATAATTTTAAATGGATTTGGAATATGAAAATACCTCCTAAAGTTATTTTTTTCCTTTAGAAAGCAAGTTCTGATTCTTTGCCAACCAAAGAACGGCTTAATCGACACTATAATAGAGTCTCAGCACAATGTATATTTTGCAAGGAGATGGATGAAGATACAAACCACTTTTTTCAACTGCACGTATACACAAAGAATACTAAAAGAAATTGGACAAGCTCTAAATGAAAATATAAACCCCATTACTATCAGAAATTGTTTCTATGACAATTTATCTTACAATAGAGGGGCTAGCACAAATATAAAATTAGCAGCGTTTGCTTGGTGGCATATATGGAACTATAGAAATGCAATAATATTTAGAAATGCAACCCAAGATCTCCCAAATTGTACACCCATAGTACACTCCTACCAAAGATTTAGGAATATTGATTATGAAACAAAAAACACTAAAAGGAAGACTGCAGTTAAGCAAGTCTCATGGTCCAAACCGTCTAGGGACTGGTTAAAGTTAAACTTGGATGGTTCCCAATCTAAAAAGGGGAATAAAAATTTGGTTATATTATTAGAGATAGGGGATAGAAATATAATATATATGGATAGCGTAAATATCCATACAACAACTATCCTATAGACCGAAGCTACCGCGATGTGGGTAGGTGTGGCTCAGGCTCATCGGTTGGGCATCAAGAGATTAACCATTGAAGGAGACAACCTAATAGTCTTAAATGCATTACAGGGCATAGAGGATACCCCTCACGAGATTGAGATGATTATCCAAGATGCAAGGAAATTTTTAGCCTACTTTGAAGATGTGAAGATCCAACACTACTACAGAGAACCAAACCAGGCAGCAAACTTTCCAGCCTCCTATGAATGTAATATTGATTCTCTATGCCTTATTGGATATATCAGTAGTTTTTGTTTTAACGGGACCCTTCATCCTATGTTGAATGTTTTTCTTACAATTGTTCGAAAGAATATTTAGGCTAGTCTTTTCTTAGAAAGACATTCTAGTTCTTGAATATGTAAAAACAACATAACTTAACTTAAACAAGTTTGAGCCAAAGTGCAAAAAATCAATGAAAATGGTGATGTGTCGTGGATGTGTGTGAGATTGGGGTTGTCATTTGTCAATTCGAAATTTTCGTATGGTACCCCTGAGATTAAGCAATTTTTGCGAGATATCCAGAGATTTTATCAATTTCACATGGTAACCCTGACCTTTTTACTTTTTTCGTTAAATACCAGCTTCCCATTAAGAAAACGTTAGAGAAACGTTATCTGGTTAAACAAAAAGAAGAAGAAAAATTACGCTTAAGCTGGTGCTTCTCTCCTCTCCTCCCAGTGCGACCCATGAGGTGGAAACACGAGGCTGGTGCTTCGCGAGGTAAGGATGGTGGATGGGCATCTAGGAGGCGATGGTTGAGCATCTGCGCGGTGGACGACGAAGCTTTGTTGGCGGTGGCTAGCGGTGCAAGCGACGAAGTTAGCTTGTGCGAACGCGACCAACAAGGGAGACATGTTGTGGACGACGGCGGCAGTGGACGACGAAGGTTATTTGTCTGTTGAGGTAAGATATCTTTCAACCCCTCTTATAAATTTGAAGGTTTAATGTTTGAATTTACAGATTTTGAAATGGATTCGAATTTGGGGATGGAACTGAATTTAGGGTTTTGACTGCAATTTGGGGATGAATTAAAATGTCTGGGATGAATGGAAGTGCAACAATCTATGATGTATATATAATTTGTCATTAAATCATCCTTTGTGAACTTGAATACTTCTGTCCTGTACAAATATAAATATGAAAGATTAACAAATATTTAGTTGTAGTTTTTTCCATGAGTGTTAATATCATAAACATGGGCAAACTAATGTCATGTGCATCGGGATATGCTTATGTACATAAATGTTAAGCCGCATAAAAAGGCTATGTTTTGTAAACATAGCCTTTAATCGTTGAAGCGATTGGAGTGTTACACAATTGAGTTGTATGAGCCGTTGGTGTTTACACAATTGTGGCTATAATTTGTGAAATCTGAAAACCCCCAAATTCATATGTTAAGCCGCTGGTGTTTACACAATTGAGTAATATCATAATTTGGATTTTTTTTATTACTCATTTTTTTCTCCACATAAACCAAACTGGAGTGTTACACAATTGAGTTGTATGAACTAGAGCAAAAGAAGGCTATGTTTACAACGCAAAACCGACGACAGAGATGGTGGCTGGTGCTAGAGGCGATGACGACGATGCTGGTCGGTGATGACTTGATGGACAATAGCTTGTGAGAGTAGTACCATTTCAAGCAAAATTTATTTGGATCATATATATGCTATTTTGACTACTATGCTGTTGTAAATGGTTTTCATGTATTAACATTTAAGCCTATTAGCTCAACGGTAGAGCAACGTGCTTTAAGTACGTGGACGTGGATTCAAGTCTCACATAGGCTAATTTATATCTCAATACTATTATGATCCTAGTTGTACCACATTCTTTACTATTTGATCTCTTTCATTACCAGTTGAAGAACCTTGACAATTCAAGCATACTTCTATTATCAAACAAATCATTACATTAGCCTATGCGGGAGTCGAACCCACATCTTGTGCATAAGCACATGCTCTACCATTTGAGCTAATAGGCTTTAAAAATGCTAGCATCCAAGGTCATAGCATAAACTAATTTCATACCTCATTATAATAAGTACTATTTTTAGAGAGACCAACAAGTCATCCATAAAGCAACATCACTTTTTAGAGAGCCAACACATTCAACTCAAGGAAAGCAAACTTAGCTAAATAAGTGGGTTTCTCTAATCAATAATTTAGAGTTGTCAACAACACACTTGCTTTGTGGTTCTTAAATAGCAAACAAACATAAACAATTCCAAATTACTAAATTTGTCTCAATGATGATCATTCGAAAAAAGATAAGCTATATACTAATATGAACCAATAAATATGTGTTGCAAGCTTGTACCTGAGACTGATAATTACAATAAGAGTCCATATCATTTCAGGAAACTTATGTGCAGTTGTATAGTGTAAGCATACAGTAAGTAGAAAGAAATCCATGGATTTAGTTAACTAGATTTGACTGCATCAAGACGAGAACCATGTGACTTTGTCTACATGATTCACAAGGAACTATGACACTGAAGGGCCAAATCAAAATAATATACAAAGAAATTCTGCATGATGAGTTATAGATTTGCTACAAATATTTACTTGTGGCGATTTATCCTCTTTATTCCACAAATATTGAAAGGAAAAACAAATAATAATGCACGAAGTTATGCAAAAAAGTGAGAAATAAAAGAAGATACTCATAGAAGGTTTTTTCATAACTAGAAAATCACAAAGAACCAATGCAAGACCTAGATGCTCAATTGAGAGGTCATGTTCTCTTTACGGATATGCAATTCAAAAATGCTCAAGGATAAGGTTGAAAGATTTATACTGAAATAGCATAAACACCCGATTCACGAATCTTTTTTGAATGCTAAAACACACACTCACTCCTCTCAGAACTTCAACTCAAAAGCTAATTTCAATTATTTCACACGTAATTTCACAAATTATAGTCACAATTTTCTAAATTTCAGGATCAATTCTATAAATCCCTATGCAAGAGCCCTAATCACTAACCTAATCAAATCCATCAATTCTATGAACTGATGTTTTTTAGCAGAAAATGAATTGATGATTTATGATGCATATAACTAGTTAATTTGATATCGTAAAGGAAATCTAAAAGTTTAGATATGCACGTAAATATTTCAATTTTCCAGAAAGTAATCACCATCCACATTGCAACATCAACCCTAAATCAAGTTCAAAAAAACCCAAATGAATTCGAATTACAACTCTAAAATCATATTTCGTTCACAATTAGGAAACTCATCCGCAAATTCAATTTCGATTCAAATAATAATCCTAAATCAGATTGTTTTCCAGAATTCAACCCCAAAATTCAATTATAATTCAATCCCTAGCATTGAAAATCCAAATTCGAATTAGGAAAGCGAAACAACGTACCTGAATGCAGTAACACCGGCCACCATCCACGTCATCGTCGCCACCAACATCGACCACTAGCGCCGTCGTCGCGAACTCTTCCAGCCCCATCGTCGTCTGGTCTGGCGTCTCCTTGGTCCGGCGTCGGGTCGCCTCCTCCAGACAGCCACTACACAGCCTCCGCCCGGTCTTGATTGGTTTGCTTCGTCCGCCCAACCACATTCTAGCGGGTTTCCTCCAAGCCTCTTCCTCCAGACTATACAGTCTCTCCATTCTCCTTCAAATTTCTGTCTTTTTCTATTTTATTTTACCGAGATAAATTTTTTTAACGTGTTCTTAACGGGATGGTTATTTCACGAAAAAAGTAAAAGTATAAGGATATCTCGCGAAATATATCAAACTTCTGAATATATTGCGAAAATTACTTAATCTTAGGGATATCATACGAAATTTCCGTTGTCAATTTGTTGCATCATATACTAAAAGCAATATATTTGATAAAATATAAATAAAAAAATTTAATTGTGTGCAAGTTGATGTGACAACACGATGAAAATTTAAATTAAAACTTAGTCCTTAAAAGTTAAAAGTGCAGCTGGGCACGTGGCAAGTGAAACCAAAATTGGGTTTTGCGACAACTCACAAATCCATCTTTGTCAAAATAGAATAAAAAAAAGGGAAATAAAATAAATTTATGTAAATTGGGTCATAAAAATGGGCCCAGAAAAAACATAAATTTAGATGGGGTTATAAGCCCAACAATGAGCCCAAAATAACCTGTGATTTTTAGAGAAAATTGGACGCGAAGAATCTCTTAAGGAAAATTATAGCAAGTTTAGGCCTATTTTTTCTAAAATTACAAATATGATCCTCTATTACTATACATGTGGCCCAAAGGGGGTGAAAGTATTTTTTTTAGGGTTTAGGGGTTAGGGTGTAGGGTTTAGGATTTAGGGTTTATGGGTTTTTAAAGGTTTAGGGAGTCAAAGAGCTAATTTATTTAATTAAGAGTCCAAACTTGTTATTTGATCCCCTTAAGGGGTAAAAAATCCTAAGGATCGTGATTTTTATTTCCCATCATACGTAAGTTTTGTATTCAAAACAAAAAAAAAAATGACAAATTTTACTTAATTACAAATTGACCAATTAATTAGCATAAATTACAAGATGAGTTTCTTTGAAAATGGAAAGTCATTTTCTTAACACTCAAGTGCTGATAAATTTTAATGGGTCATTTCCAAATCAAACCATTTCAATTTCAAACGGTTCTACTTTTTGCGAACTACGATGACTTGATTCCACTATATAAGTGGATACGTAGGAAGTTCGTTACAGTACATAAAATGTATCGAAATCAGTCACCCCAAAATCAAGACCAAAAGTTTAAGCGGTTCTTTTTTATAAAAGAACTGCATATACATAGGAAACTCAATAAAAAGCAATCGCTCGTCGAGTTCAATCACAATCCTAAGTTAAAATCAAAGTTTCACCAAAATGATTCTTTTTTTAGAACTACCTAAAGACTTGACACCTTCAAAGGCTACGTCCGAGTTCAATAATAAATATATATCGTGTACAGTCGCAAATCTTAAAATTAAATCAAGCAAAAAATTATAAGCTTTTCAAACAAACATATATAGTGAAAATGTTATACAACCCTTCCTAGAAGGTGAGTTTGATCTTATTCGTGACGTACAAATGATAGTTGGATCGTGTCTAGACAACTCTTCCTAGAAGGTGAGTTTGGACTCGTTCCTCTAATGTACGGAAATAAAACACTCTGAACTACGTAAGACTTGATTCTCTTCCAAGAGATACGTAGGCAACCCGTTAAAAATCGGGTGCAGCCTAAATCATTAAACTGTTCAAATGTTGGTAGTTGTATAACTTTTAATCAAGAGAGTAACAAGAAATGATCGAACTCAAATTTTATAAAATCAAATAAAATATGTTTTGCAATTATGCACATTTTTGTTCCACATATTTTTGGCACGCCCGGTGGGACCTTTTCTTCCTTTCATCTCTAAGTTATACATATACTAATATTTATCTCTTGTGATTGCAAGGAAATGACATCAAAAGAAATCGTCAATTTTAATGAGCTTCCTGCAACCTTTGTTGTTCATAGAGGCTGATGGATGCGCAAAAGGTCCTTTGAGGTCATCTTTGACATAACAAAGGATTCCATTTGTGCTCAAATCCCACTCAACAACTCCTTTGAGACTCTTTAACCCCCTAAATGAGGAAATTGTCACTAGATGGGTTCTAAGGACTGTCGTTGCGCTTTCAAACCATGGGGGTAACAAGAGATTGAAGAAGATGCAACCTGGTAATCCAAATGGCAACAAGTTCGCGAATCGGTCTCATGGCACCAAGCCAAATAACCGATTCAATGGAAGCAAGTCTTGTGACATCAATGGCACCAAGCCTAACTTCAACGAAGTGAGTGATAACAACTACACAAGTGTTAGGAATACAAGGCATATCACTAGATCTCCTTGTGCACCTACCATCCAAGTTGTTGAGACAAATGATGGGCTTGTCACGGTTTCTGCTCAACCCCCCATCAATGTCAACAAGGCTAACCAATCTAGAAAAAGGAGAGGGTGCAAAAATGGGTCAAGACGTCGTAGGATGGGGACACCCAACACACTTTCTCATTTTCCAGCTTTAGAGCTTGCTAAGATGACGCTTTGGGAAGTCGCTAGAGATCTCATCTCACCAAAGAACTCAAGTGGTATTTCTCGGGTCAAAACTCCAAGAAAAATCTACATAGGGTCCATCCCTATTGACATTAGGTTAATTGAACAAGTCAACATGACATCTTATTCAAAAGATATTTAACAAATTGGTCATGCTTCTCAAGCTTGTACAAATGAGAGAGACCTATCAACCCATCCTAAGTTGCAAAGTCCAAGAGCGATGGAAGAAAACCCAAGTTCTCATTTACATAGAGAATTGTCATCTCTTTTTCAAGAGGAAAAATTCCCACCTATATCCTTGAAGGGAGGTCAAGCGAAACTACTCTCTCAAAACGAACCTGACAATGTGCCGATGTTCATGACCGATGCGTCAACCATCGAAGAGAAACTTCAAGAATTGCAAAGGAAGCTTGTCGAGAAAGATGCTCAAATAGCCTCACTTATTGCTCAAGTCAATAATCAATCCAATGAAAGAAGACAAGAGCGAGAAATGTCAAATGATGAAGGTCCAAGTAGTAGCGTAACTATCTCTCCTCAAGTAATTAAGGAGATGATTGCTAAAGGGATTCGAGAATTTCAAGCATCGCAAAATCCGCTTGTGCTTGGATATAGACCGTATCCGACACATTATGATGCGATTCCTTTTCTCGTGGGCTACCAAAGACCAAAGTTTGATAAGTTTGATGGCATCCATGGATCACCACATAAGCATCTTGCTAATTTCTATTCAGCTCATGGTGATACTATTTTAAATGATGCCTTATTGATAAGACAATTTGTCCAATCATGAGAAGGATCAACCTTCACTTGGTATACCCAACTCCGACCAGGTTCGATCCAAACATGGGACGAATTTGTGAGTTCAAAGGCTAGGGTTTCTAATATGGACCTTACAAGCACCCTTCAAATGCCAAATGAGCTCACTAATGACTTCATCGCTCGGTGGAGAAGTTTGAGACTCCAATGCTCTGAGAAGTTAAGTGAACAAGTCTGTGTTTAAATGTGCACCAACAACTTGCTTCTAGAGTTAGCGGTTCATGTTGGTAGCGTCGAACCTCACTCTTTTGATGCTTTAGTGTCAACGGCTTGCAATGTAGAAAGACAACTTGACCGTCAAAAACATGGATATAGTTGGCATCAAGTTTGTGAAGCTAGAAATGATGAAACACAGTTTTTATTAAGCAAATCAGTTTTTTTTTAAAGTTAGCCTTATTTTTTATTAAATATTTTACTTTTATTTTGTATATTTATTTATATATATATATATTAATATTTATATTTTAATGTTGTATATTCTAAATATAACACTTTAACATATCATTTTTCTTTTAATTGCTACATTTTTAATATAACATGTCTAAACAATATTGTTCAACTTTTCTTTTTTTGTACTAATATTGTGCGTTTGTGACTAATATTATTCAGTTTTGTAGTATATAGAAATTTGACAGTATTATAGTAATATAATACAATTTAAATCAATATATACTATAAATGATACTAGAGCTACATCAAAACACAATCTCAATAAAAATATTTGTGCATGCCACAAGTTTTGCACTAGTATATGTATAAGTATACTCCATTAAAGCGTTTAAATTAAGAGCTTAACCCCTAACTCCTAACCCTTAAACCTTAACCTTAAACCCCTAAACACTAAACCCCAAACACTAAACCCAAAACTCTAAACCTTAAAACTAGACCTGGATTATGGGCTCGTCCTTCGGGCCTGAAACTGGGGCCCGAACCTTGGACCCATCCTGTAGGCCTGAAATTGGGGCCTAGGCTTAGGCCTTAACGTTGGGCTTGGGCTTTGGGCGTTGGGTCTTGGCCCTTGCCTATAATCTCGTCCTTTGGGCCTAAAACGGGGGCCTTAGGCCTTAGGTATGGGCCTTGCCCATTGGCCCTGGACCTTGCCTATGGTCCCATCCTTTAAACCTAGACCTTTGATCCGTCCTTTGGGCCTGAACTGAGGTATGGGCCTTGAGCCTTGACCTTGGGCTTAGGCCTTCTTTCTTGTAAAAAAATTAGGGTTCATTGGATAACCGTCATTTTCCCACGATCCTCGTACCGATCTTTAGCAAAAAGTTGGCAACTTGTTTCAGGGATGTTACATTTTCGAGGAAGAATGTTCTTAACTCCGCAACTATAGTGCTCGACGTCATGAACATAGCGCCTAACCTTTTAGCAAGTTACTCCTCCGCCGAGGTCATTCTACCTTTGTATGCATGCCTGAGGAAGCTAGTCGAAAGCCTATGGTTGTGGTGACCGTCTAGCACATCCAAGATCCATTTATGAGTATTTGACCATTGTTTTTTTTTTCAACCGAACCCCATACAACTCAAATGTGCACCTAGACTTCTTCGATATGGTTTGACGAATTACCTCAACATTCTTCTCCGAATCTTCATTACTAACTTTTGCCCTCTCTGATCTATATTCATCGAAGTTCTCACACGTCAAACTAACCATTCTAGCATTTGAGTTACGAATGACCAAAACCATCATCAAATCTCTTCCCCTCTTCTTAGCCCAATCGACTAATTCCTCACGACTATCCCACATTAGACTAATACGAAATTCATCTCCATAGTTTTTTTCATATACATGTTTACAAAATTATAATAATATAGAATATATGGATCACAATTTCTAAAATTTGATGATAAAAACACGCACATATTACTATTATATCAAAATTACAAAATCATAATATTAATTCATACACTAACCATAAGTTTTGTTCATCCATAACTAAACTAAGGGCTTGTTTGGAAAGGCGTTTATAAACTCCTTATAGACAAAAAAATGTTTATAAACACACCTAACAAACAAACCCTAAATAACTAATAGTTCATACTTCATACCTAATAGTATATACGGAAAAATTAAGTTTTAACGAACATTTATGCATTACTAACATTGAAATTGCAATCGTCGAAAATTAATACAATAATTAACTAAAATTCATAGCTACACTATTGATCTCAGTAATTACGACCTTCATACATATAACTACGACAAAAATGATTAATTCAATACTAACCGCGAAATTGCCGCTTGAGTCATAATTATCATACTCTCCTTCATATTCTCCACTAAAAAATGGCTCTTCATTACTATAAGACATCTTAAGAAGAATGTGTTTGGATATAAAGTTGAGAGGAAAAAGTAAGGGTATTTATAGGGTGAAATTTATCCGTTAGAAAAATGACATCTAGTGCGCCATTATTAGGCGCATCAACGGACATTTTCCAAGAGTCAAATTTTGCTAACAGTTACTTTCTTGTACGCCTAGAAAAGGCGTACGAGTGTACGCTTAATTAAGGCATACGCCTTTGTTAGACTTGCCGTGTTTATGGATATTTTGCTCAGTTATTACTGTTTTGCCCCTTATTCTCTCAAAAAATTAAAAAAATACGTGTATATAGATGCTACAAAAATTTATATAAAATCAATAAAATTTAGGGTTTGTTTGGGAAAGGTGTTTATAAAGAGTTTTTTTTAAAAGTAGGATTTTAAATTTAAATATTAAATGTTATGAAAAAGTGTGAAGAAAGAAAAAAAATTGAATTTTGTTTATAAATGATTTATAAACACAACTTTGGTCCTTAATTAAAACATATGACACGGTATCTATTCGTTTCTCATAATTTTGACAAGTTGATGACCGACTCACCGGTCAGTCACCACCTTCGCACACTCGCACCACTGCACAGAGGAAAGGGCAATCTCTCATCCGCCCAAAAAACCACCGTCGAGCACCGCGCCGCATCTCGGAGGCAACCATGAGCAACAAATCCAGGTCCTTCTCTGCTCATCTCCACCACCCGATTCTCTGCACCCGCACGCATCAGATAGCAGCCCTAGCTCTGGTAGCCACCACCTTCTTCCTCACCCGATTCTTTGATCGCACCTTTTACACTCCATGCTCGCCCTTCCAAAACTTCTCACCTTCCGCCGATCCCAATTCCACCCCCCGTGGCGTCGTCCGTTTCGATTCTGGCGGTTTGATCTCTTGGCCAGAGAGAGGCTTCGGCTCCCGCCTTGATCTGAAGATATACGTGTATGATGAGAACGAGATCGACGGGTTGAAGTCGTTATTGTACGGTCGTGATGGCAAGATATCTGCAAATGAGTGTGTCAAAGGCCAATGGGGAACTCAGGTCGTATTCTTCCCATTTATTTATCCGTGCTGTGAATTTGAGTAATCCTAATTGAGTTTCATTTTTGGCTGCTGAATGAAATTAATGGTGGATAGTGTACATCGCTCTTGCAAATAATGAAATTAATCTTGATGCTCTGATCGCTCTAGGTTAAATTCCTTTTGAGCATTGATGATTGGTAATTGGTCTTATGCTCTCTTAACTAATTGCTACCTACAAATTTTTTATTTGGAGAATGTGATAGGAAAATTTGGTTGTAAGAATACATTATTTGTGCTTGATCACTTTGCGCTGTATTTGTGTTTGCCGAATTTTACATCTTGTTGCAAAAACTGGAGCTCAGCTATGCTGTGTTTGGCTGATTGTACATTTCTTCATTCTTGAACAAACCTGATTAAGATAATATTACATGTATTGACTGGGTATTTTGGGTGCACTTTAGGTTAAAATCCACAGACTACTTCTGGCATCTAGGTTTCGAACAATGAATAAAGAGGAAGCGGATCTTTTTTTTGTCCCGACTTATGTCAAGTGTGTTCGAATGAAAGGTGGCCTAACTGATAAAGAGATCAACCAAGCCTACATCCAGGTAAGATCTTGTATGCAGACCGACATCTCAGTGGTATCCATCTTGGTCTTTTCAACTCTTTTCATGAAGATGGATTTTGAGGTAGCATGGCTGAATTTGTAGTTTGTACACTCATATCTTGCTATCTGCTTTCAGGTGTTGAGTCAAATGAAATATTTTAGGCTATCTGGTGGCCGTGACCACATTTTTGTATTCCCAAGGTATTGTTATCTAGCTTTAAATAACATTTGTTATATAACAGTGTTACCATCGAAAATCTTCATCTTGAACCTTGAAATTCTTCATTATCTCTATAGATGTATAACAGTGTTGTTGTTGTTGTCGTCTCTTGTGTGGGTGGGGGGGTGGGGAAGTGAAGAAAGGAAGATATATGGGAAGTATGGTATTCCATAAAATAAGAAGAAAAACAGATAAATTATAACCCCTTGTCCATATCTTCAATCTTAGATGGATCAGTCGTCTTCGTTCCTTAATTTCTATAAATTAAAACTTGGGAAAGTGAACTTGTCTGCTACTCTTTTCTGTTCCTTTTGTTTGAATATCGTCACTTAAAGATGTAGATGTCTGTTGTTTTCTGATCATGAAGTAGAGTTGTCACCAATGCTGATGTTTTTATGCTTCTGTAATGCAGTGGTGCTGGAGCTCATTTATTTAAATCTTGGGCAACATACATAAATCGTTCAATAATCCTTACACCAGAGGTAGTCTACATACTCTTAAGCATTCTAACATCAAGTTCATCTAAGTCCAACTTCTTTTTCCATAGTTCTGACCAAGTGAAGAATACTTTTTAACTGTATCAATAGAAAACCTGTTCTTTAGACAAGTAACGCATCCCTCCAGAAGTTACAATAGCTTCTTAAATTTGTGAATATGCCATTTTTTAGTGCATAACATGCTGCAAAAGATAGTATTGCTTATTGCTGGGAAGTTACCTGCTAAAACATGCTCGTCTCAGGGTGATCGCACTGATAAGCGAGACATAAGTGCCTATAACACATGGAAGGATATTATTATCCCGGGTAATGTTGATGATGGAATTACTGGAGGAGCTACTTTAGCACAGCCTTTGCCCTTATCAAAGCGCAAGTATTTGGCTAATTATCTAGGCCGTGCACAAGGAAAGGTTGGCCGTATTAAATTGATTGACCTTGCAAAGCAGTACCCAAACAAGGTATGTTGCTTGTACGAGTACAAATCCTTATGTCTGCGATAGTTTTATAACCACTGTGACTGGCTAATTATCTAGCCAAGGCCCTGCTTTTTCCTTTCAAATGAGTAGTTTTGGTTCAAATCTCCTTCTCTTTTGCACACTAAATAATGGCGCATATGATATGACCTCGGAGTTGCTATTAGCTTGCCAACATTTTGTTGAGATCTACCAAAATTCACTCTGGTGTGTTATTAAGCTTTAACCATGCTTGTAATGGAAGGAGAAGGAGGTTCTCTGATATCATAGCATTACCTTCACATAGTGGGAACCCTGGGGGATTCTCTTTGCTCTTATTTAGTTTAATTATATGGCCCGTGGAAAACTGTATATTGATCTTATACACAGTTGGAATGTCCAGAGTTGAAGTTCAGCGGTCCTGACAAACTAGGGAAAAAAGAATATTTTGAGCACCTGCGGAATGCAAAGTTCTGTCTTGCCCCACGAGGAGAATCATCCTGGACCCTTCGTTTTTATGAGGCTTATTTTGTGGTCTCTCTCTCCCTCTCTTTCTCTCTTGTGTACACATGAACACATACTGCACTAATCACTGATGTTCCATTTATTTATTCAGTTCAATGTGCCTGCATTTAACCAATAAGAATTTTCTGAGCAGGAATGTGTTCCCGTTGTGTTATCCGATGAAGCAGAACTTCCCTTCCAGGACGTGATTGATTATAGTCAGATATCAATCAAGTTGCCATCAAGTTGGATAGGCCCGCAACTCTTGGAGTATTTGGAATCTATTCCAGGTATGGAGCAACGTCATATGGTGCTTGCATCCCACTTTGATCAAGTGTAAATGTCCATGACATTTTTTTGTTAATTCCTGTTTGTTCAGATGAAGAAGTGGAGAAATTGATTACCCGGGGAAGACAAGTTAGATGTTTATTTGTCTATGACCCAGAAACCCAACAATGCTCAGCTACCAATGGAATCCTTTGGGAGCTTCAAAGGAGAGTAAGATTCTTCCATCAGTCAGCTGAAACGTTCTGGTGGCACAACGGAACAATTATAAACAGGAATCTTGTGCCATTCTCAGATTGGAGACCTCCTATGCCCCTGCCTTAGTTCTGCACATAGAGTGATGTTATTTCAGCTGTACCATTGTTAGTATTGGAGATCGGATTCTCAGTTTTCAAGCTGAAAAGGAAGAGGATACCACATGAGTAGATATCAGTCTTATAATGGAAAACATTGATAGTATTAAAACGTGTTACTCATCGCAAGCATGCCACTGCATTTTTCTCTCTTCTGTAAGGATACTGATTCGCTTAGGCAATCATATGTAAATTTCAGATGGGAATTTGGCCCTCATTATTGAGAGAGAGCTCCATCACCAAGAAGCTTTTTAGGGGCTTCTTGTAGGAAAGTGGTGTTCTGCTTTCATAGTTACTAATGGGCTAGTCATGTAATGAGAATATTCATTTAGGGATCTCATAACGAGGGAAAAGAGAAAAGGATGCTCATTAATCATTTCAATTATGTCAGCTTATTGTTTGTGATAGCATGATATCTTCAACTATGTTTTTTTAAAGGGACATGAGCAACTCATGGCATTTACTTTCTCTTTTCCCAATTAATTAAAGGGGAAAAAAGCAAAATCCAAGAATAATTGTCAGGCCAGGATTGTGCCATTCACATCCAATCAGTGAATCTCATCCACAAAAAATGAAAAACCGCTTTTAGAAGAATGAAAAAACCTGAGGTGTTCAGCTTCTTCTAGCCTACTGCACAATTTCTCTTCTTTGTACTAACCCAATTCCTGCATTTTGGTGAGGGCAAACAAAGATGGGATCTGTCATTTTTAGTAACTGCACTTGTTTTCCATGGAAAACAAGCATCCACAAGCAAAGTCTTCTTCATCCTAAAGGGGAATTGGGTTTTTCAAGAACAACCATAGCTGCTCAATATGACCTGGGAGTAGAAAAAACTTCAGCTGAAAAAGATAAGAAGCTTTCTGGGTTGAACAGAAGATCACTCCTCCTTTCTGGGGTACCTGTGATTTCTACCTTATCAGCTATGGCAACGCCAGGACAAGTCTTGGCTGTTGTCAAACAAGGCCTTTTAGCAGGAAGGATACCTGGCTTGTCTGAGCCAGATGAACAAGGTTAGTTTTCTTGGTGTTGGGTTGTTCACACAGATTGTGATCAAAATAAAGGAACATAACAAAGGTTTATTTGACGAGAATTGTCTTAGCCTCTGGGTAGATAAAGGAATGCCTGAATTTGCTATTTTCATGGTGATTTTACTAATTGGGGAATTTGAATGCTCAGACAGGTTGGAGAACATATCAAAGACCAGATGAAAAGTCTGGCGGGCATGGTGTTGGTTGGAGTCCAATCATTCCTTACAAGTTCTCGGTCCCTGATGGTTGGGAAGAGGTAGTAATTAAAGTGGAATAACCCTCTTGATTATTGTAATCGTTATCACAAAATAGTAGAAAAAACCCCAGACGTAGTCAATTTCACAGCGAGTTGGGTTAACAATTCTTGTGTTCTTTGTTTCGTTTTCTCAAATTACTGCGTTTGAATCCTAACAGCATTCAAATAGACTTTGTTGTGTATTGTTTTGTGCAACTACATGGAAATATGATCTCCTATATGTTTATAGAAACTGTTCAATTCTGATGGTGTTTCTCATGACTTGATCACCTTTAATACAGGTTCCTGTCTCCATTGCTGACCTTGGTGGTACAGAGATTGATCTAAGATTTACAAACCCCAAAGAAGGAACCTTGTTTGTCATAGTTGCTCCTGTTCTCAGATTTGCAGAATGTAAGTTACTTGAACCTCCAATTTCTTCTGATCTTTACAATGTATGTGAATTAGAATCGTTTAACGACATACTATACATAAAGAGCATATTTCTTGGTTTGGACACAGACTTAGGGGATAACGCCACAATAGAGAAAATTGGACCGCCCGAGAAGGTGATTGATGCATTTGGGCCAGAAGTTATAGGAGAGAACGTGGAAGGGAAGGTGTTGAGCATGGAAGTCACAGAACATGGTGGCAGAAAGTATTACCAGTTCGAGTTGGAGCCTCCACACGCTCTTATCACAGCCACTGCAGCTGGAAACAGGCTTTACCTCTTCAATGTATTGGCAAGTGGTAAGTTAAATTACAAAAGATGAACTTGTTCTGTTAAAATCTTCAATGATACCATTTGTGACAAGTATGATGCACGCAGGTCTCAAGTGGAAGAGGCACTACAAGGACTTGAAACAAATATCCGACTCTTTCCGTGTCGTCTAACTAGGCAAGTCTTTGTCATCTTATACTAGAAATACACAATTTTGCATTGCGATGTAGTTCATTCAACTTCACCATGAATGTACAAAACTTTGCATACTATAAAGTCACAGAAATTTCATTTCAGATACAACATTCCAGCACTCTCCTTTGTTTCACCGAATGCAACAGAATCCATACCCTTCACAACTGTTTACTTATAAGGGCTCGTTTGGTTTGAATTTACGCAAACAGTAATGGAAAGGATTCGAAGTAGGCAACCGATGAGCGAAGCTAGGGCTCGATCGTTTGGATGACCCAACCAACTAGCATATAATTGACACTATACCAGTCCTCTAGATCAGCAACAAGCTTCTTAATGGTTCCATCAATGAGACCAAGTTTTCATTTTGCCCGGAAAGAGTTTCGCATAGCGACGACCCATTCCTCGTAGTTTTCACCTTTCAAAACAACTGGGCAATTTGTAAGACTCGGATGATCTGAAGGGTGAAGATAGTAGGGAGAAGTAACGGCAGAGGCGGTTGTCTTGTCGGTGGCCATGGAGGACAGCCGAAAAGAAGAGCAACCGGAGAGTGGCGGCGGAAGACGGTGGTAGGGCAGGCGTGCAAGACAGCGTCGGCGGCGGTAAGTAGGGTAAACTTTTTTTGGATCTTTAGTGGTTAGGCTCCGATACCATGATAAGATTTTAGGAAGATAATTGTGTGGGAAAAGATTTCCTGCCTTTCTCATTGATGGTACATCATTATATAAATAACTACATGACTTGGATGATAAGTAAAGATAGAATAATATCTACATGATTCGCATATCTACACAATAAGATAATATATCAGTAATAGAATCTAATCCATTTTAACATTCTTGGCTTGGGCCTCGAAAAGGAAATGATTTTATCATTTTGATTAATGAATAATGACTTTAAAGTGGACTACATTCGTTTCATTTGCGTTACCGTTTCCACAATTCAAACCAAACAGGCCCTTAGATTGAAACATGATCGTGTCTTATACATTATTGCATATACATGAGCAAGAAAGAAGTGTGATTCACTCCCACTTGCTCCTGAGCTGATGAGTGTGCATAAAATCATAGGTCAAAACCTCGCTCCCATCACTCCTTTTGAGCACAAACCTTTCAGCCAACACATAACAAGAGAATTTCACCCACCAACCAATCCCTCCATACTCCTCACTTCTGACTCCTCTAACATGCTTTCCCTCCATATCAACCCACCCTGCTCTCTCCTCCTCCCACGTCATCCTATCCACAACCAACGCGCTAACCCCCACGCTCTCCGCTGAGCTGTAAATGTTCCTAAACCACACAAACCCGCCGTCCCTCTCTCCACGCAACGCGTCCTTCCCTCCAAGCTTCACCACCTCAGTAGGGACCACAACGTCCATTGTAACGCCACTGTTCCCTTGACTCTCCGTGTTCTCACACGCAAAGATCCTCTCCCATCTCTTCTCCAGCGTCATCTCGTAGAAAACCGACTTCCTCACTTGATCGTTGGCCATGTTTTCCTTGATGAACATGAAAGGAACGTACCATTTTCCGACTACCACGGGCTCGGATGATCCGTGGGAGCTCGGGAAGTCGAAGTTTGGGAGGCGAGCGCGTAAGCCAGAGTCAATCCCCTTGGCTTCGTTCAGGGAGAAGAAGCTTCTTGGAGGTCTTGAGTTTACGTTAAATCCGTGTCGTCTTAGGAAACCAGGAGGGCGGCCATCTGAAGCCACGGACTTGGCGTTGAAGCTGCTCCTGGTGGTGCAAGTTTGGTGTGCTGAGAACTCAAATTGTTGGTAGGGATCTTGTGGGTCTAGAGCTCTTGGCTTTACATCTTGCACAGATTTGCACATGAAACAATTGCCTGACGTGTCATCCTCCTTCGAGCTTGCGTACGCGCTCCTGCACATACCCGAGTATAGTTTCGTATCATCACATCTTAATTTCATGCATCTTGATTGATAAGACTAGATTTTTTTATATTCTATTCCAATTTCCATGCTAAAGATATATATGTCCATACTCCAATCATAGAGTAAGTGACATAGAATGGAAGATGGAAGTGGTTCGTTATCAAAACCTACTATTAGATCTTGGCAAAAGCACGTCCGTCCGATAAAATATACGGGCTTGGATAAGGGTAAGAGACTTAACAAGTTGTTTGGCCCGGTCCGGACGAGTAAGCAGGCCGGGTAAGGGTAAATGAACAAATCCTAACGGGCCGATCGGCCCGGCCCAATCCGGATTTATTTACAATATGTACATATAAAATTTTAATTTACTTTATATTGTATATGATTATATACCAAAGTTCAAAATGTTTTGTTTTTAAATCTACTTTTTTTCATTTTAGTATGATATCTTATTTGTTTTTTCTTATATATGTCAATTTTTACATAAACATTAAAAACATTCTTTTAAAAGGAAAAAAATACAGAAAACAGGCAGCTCGCGGGTTAGCCCAGCCCGAACACCCGAGCAAGTACGGATATGATTAGCAGCCTACTATGCAGGCTTGGCACATAGAAATGGGCCGGAAAATAGGCATAGCCCGGCCTGAACCCGTATTTGATCAAGTCTACAATTGTCAAACTGGTTTTACAATGGAAAGTCATTAAGCTTATATATAAGACTTATTCACGCAAGTGTGCATACGTGCACGACTCACAATCTATAGGTCCACAAACTTTGAAAAATGGTAATGCAATAAATGTCAATTGAAACTTTGCACAGCCATATATGAGGGAGAGAAAACAAAAACAATCAATTCAACAAGAAAGCAAGCTCGCTTAATTAGTTTGCTTACCCTTTGTGAGTTCCATTGGCCTTGATCACGTAATATCGATTCGAAGAGAGGGGCTGATTGATGACAGGGATCAAGTAAACATGATTGGAGAAATGGGCATCACTCGAGTGGTAATGAACAGCAAGGAGCTTGTCCTGAGGGAAAGGAAGGCCGTTGATCTCGCCGTCATTGAGCATCCCAAAGCAGCATGCTGGCGGCGGCTCTTCGTCTTGGGTTACGAGATAGCCGGAGTTCGGACCCTCCGGTGGCGGCGCTGAGAGAGCGTCTGGGGTTTGCCTGTAAAGGGAGAGGGGTCTTGTAACGTACATTGTTAATTAGCCAAGTTCCCCTCTTCCACAGAAATAATCTTATGGCGTATATAAATGATAACTTGGTCAGTACGGAGGAATAAAATAAACCAAGTGTTACTCTATATTTGAATAGGATGAGTATAACTTGGTATAGAAGAGATTAGACGTGTGAAAGTTATCATATATGTTGACCCAAAGAAGTTGACTCTAAAATTTAAGAATTAGATTAGAGCAATATTACTATATTAGGATTACACATGTCGAACTGGGTCGGGTTCGGGTCAAATTGGGTTCGAGTCGATTGGGTTGATAAAATTTCCGGGTCAGACGGGTTCGGGTTGACCCAACGAGTTGAACATGTCCTTTTTTTATGATTATTATTATGATTTTTAACTTTAATAAAATAATATAATTAATATTATATTATTATTTAATAAAGTATATTAAAATATTTAATATAAATGAAATAAAATATACAAAATAAAGGGAACCCGTGAGCTCGGATTTGCGTTCGGGTTCGGATTCGGATCCTTTCGGGTCAGGTCGGGTTTTCGGATTGGGTCGGTTTTTAATAGGTCTAATTAGGATCAAATATCATAATCCTCGTCGGTAAGCAGGGGCTGATTTAGTGGAATACAGTGGGGTTGTAGTTCCTATTGAGATATTTTTTAAAAAAATCTTAAACTTCTTCCTTCAAAAAGATTTCAATTTTTTTTTAATATTTTTAAAATTAATTTTTATATAGGATTTGTTATGCATAATCCTCAAAAATAAAAATACAGCTTTATCCAAATTTTTGCACAAATGTTTCAATAAAAATGCAATATTTTCTCTATATATATCCTTAGTTGTGTTAAAAAATTTAAAATTTAAGGTTTTTGGATTTACAAATCTTGAAATCAAATAACTACGCAGTGAAAGTAATTTGTAATAATGAAATTTGTTCAAAACGTGTAACTTTGGATCAATTTTGTGTAATATTTTATTTTGGGTTCGATTATAGGGTTTGTTATTTGAAACTGGGGTTATTTGTATAAGGTAAACGGTATAATTAAATAGACGATAGATTTTGAAACATAATTGCTAAACATCACCACGTTTTGACTATCGCGTCTCCATTTGTTAAGATTTGGCGATTTTACCCTTTCGTCCATGATAAGGGAAACTGTAGTAAATCTTCGCCCATGTAGAGGGAAACAAGGCGACAATTTCGCTTGAATTGCGGGAAATTAGACAACTGTTTCCTTTTTTATCAAGGAAATAGCTTCAGACGTAAAAAAAAATTATATCGGTGAGATAAAATTATAATTGGTTAGATATAATTAGTGAGATATAATTATTATGGTAAAATATAATAATAATTGGATTGTGACTATATCTATATAAATAAAGCCTACCCTATTCATATTGAGTAAATGAAAAATAAACTTTGGGTATTGATAGATTAGTTTGAGAAACAAAGGAGTGGTAGTCAAGTAGAACGATGTCAGACGCGGGGCTACATGTCAACTTTACTGTAAGTGTGATTTTGTATTTTAATACATTTTTATTGAAGGATTTAATCTTCCCGATTACTCATAAATTTAGAGTTTTATCGTGTATAATGAGAAAGTTGTGTTTTTTAAATTCTAAGAAAATAGAATTATATTATGTAATTGATATTCATAAAATCAATAATCCAATTTTTTGAGTATTTCAGTAGAGTTTATGCTTGATTTGCGAGTCTCTTTAATTTTCGATTTATAGTTGAACATAATTTCCCTCGTGATGAGTGAAGTGTTGTATTAGTTTCCTTTAGTTGGAGCAGAGGGGTGTAGTAGTTTCTTATACGGTGAGCAGAGTTGAAACTTAAGGGCATTTTGGGAAATACAAAATGGTGACAGAAATTGGTGATGACATATAGCAACACTCTTTTGAAATTAGAATTGTGTTTAAGATAGACGATAAACTTTTACTCTTCGGGATTTTAGCGTACGTCCGCCTCTCTCGGTAAGCATGTTTTTAGAATGGTCTATATTTCGAGTGTGTACCAAGATAACGTAACACCAAATACCTCTACTCAACCAGACAAACAAAAATTGTAAATTTTAGCATCTTTTAACCCATACCCAATATATAAAAAAGCTCAATTAAGATGACATGATTAATATGAAGAGGATAAGAATAAGATGAATGTTCCATGTAGATGCCTTGAATTTCAAGGACTACTTGTGATTCCTTCCTACCACAGGGGATTCTTGACTTTTGAAATGGTCAGGCCCCCAATTTCCTGACTACCCTCTTTGATTTTTCTTGCAAACATTTAATAATTGGATGCTAATTCTAATTTGAATTTGTAACAATTAAGTAATATTAATCCTTAGGAGCTAAGATTACCGGTTTGTGATTGCACGTTCTGGTAATTTTGTCCTCCAAGAAATCCAATGGGATAAAGCTATTTGGAAGAGTTTTCCTGTATAATCACCAACAACATATCATCAATGACATCATGATCTTTCCTATATGCATTCTCCTAGAACAGCTTGAAACTACAAATAACAAGTCAATGATGAATGATGTGTGTAAAAGAGACCTAGCAAGACCTTACCTAAAAAGAGAAAAGGTTAAAGGGCTTGATTTTCTAGCTTGAAAATTGTTGATCCATACCTATAGACTCAAATTGAGATATAGCCAAAACCAATAACAATTGTTTCAAAAATAGATAAAACTCATATCTGTTACTTTTTTTTTTAAGTGAAAAATCAAAGGTGAACCAAATAAGGATTTGTTTGGCATAGACTGCATAGTGATTATAAAGACTTTTTTTAAATATTTTTTTTTCTATTCTCAAGCTTTCTCATATCACTCAAATTACATAAATTAGACATAAAAAAATGAAAAATGAATCTGCAAAACGCTCCCTTTGCTCTCACCCCGAAAACCCTAATTCTTGCCCAGCCGCCACCAAGAAATCTCACCTCAACCATGAAAATCGAATTTGCTTGCCCGATTACTCTAACAAGTCTTACTCCCTCTCTCGTTCCGGACTCAAAGCGGGTTCTAATGAGACGAGTCTCCACCAAATCTGGCTTCCAAATCGCCATCCTCTACAAATCGCGGACAACGCGGGGCATACACTGTGCTCTTACCAACTCCACCCTGTCTCGCCGGCAAGGGTGAAGCAGTACACTGTTCAACTCCTGGGATACACTCCTTGGACGACCTCTCACCTTGCCGTGTTTTCGGGGGTGGGTCCAGAGATCTCGCATGCGCCTGCAAATCTGGATCTGGAGCTCAGTATAGGCTTGGAGCCGGAATTTGCGGATGTCAATCTGCTCCATCTCTCATGATTGGATTGCAAGGAAGATCTCAATCTTGCTTTGTCAGAATAGCTCAGCGCCGGTATGGTGTCACTCCGATAGGTGTGTGCCTTCCCAGGCACGTTTCAACTGCCTCCACTACGAGTCTAAGTCTTGTGATTTACCCAGGACTTCCAGGTTCCCTTACCATTCTCTTGTATGATATGCTTAGTATGTATCTGGCTTCTTGCTCAACTTTTCACTCTGCACTTCTCGCCTACCTTACTTGTTATCCCCTCTGGTTTTCAAAACTCCTATCTGCTTTCACTCTGAACTTTCTTTATTACTTTGGTTTCTGAAAAAACTCATCCGTGTCCATTGTTATAGATAAGGGGAAAAGATCGATGAAAGACATCCTTTGTACTGACAACAGGGAGTCTGGCAACCAGACCAACACCCCTTCTCCTAAACCAAACAAATCCTTGAGGCTTGCCTCTACTTCTCAAACTAACCCTGAACCATCCAGAAAGACCCCCACTGATCAGACTCTCAAGTCTACCACCACAATTTCTGCTAAACCTGCCATTGACATGAAAACTTTTTTCAACCGTCTTTCTGGGGTGAGGGAAAACATTATCAAACTCAAAGAAACTTGTCTAATGGGGTATGTGATTGGGGATCCGATTGATTTCCCAAAGCTGAAAGCTAAGTTGAAAAATGATTGGAAATTTATCAAGGGGTCTTTTGAAATTATTGAGCGTCCCAACCTCTGGTTTGAACTCAGATTTGCCAACCCCATTGACCAAAAGAGAGTGTGGGAGGGCATACCTTACCACATTTTTGGGAAACTTATTCTCTTGAAGCCTTGGAGCTCCAAATTTGATCCCTTTACTGAGTCTATTTCCACTGTCGATATGTGGATCCGTATTCCGCTACTCCTAGTGGAATATATCAGTCATGAGGTCTTGCATACGATTATTGAAATGAATCATCTTGGCACTCTCATCAAACTGGATCCTTTTACTGAAAGGAGATAGATGGTGAGATTTGCTAGGCTGTGCATAAATGTTGATGTCAACACTATTCATGAAAAAAAAATTGGTCATCCCTAATGAAGAGGGTGATGAGCTAGAATATGCTATATGGCTGGAAGAATTTCCTGAAGGCTGTGGTAATTGTGGTGTTCTACAACACACTTTCGACCAGTGCCCTCTTAGGGTGATCAAACCGCAAACTCTGCAGTTGAACTTCCAAAAGCTCTATGTCAGTAGTACTGCTGAAACCTCTGAAGGTGCTAAAAACTCTCCTTCTAGTGATTGGAAGGAGGTGTCTCAGCACAAGAAAAGTAAGTCTTTCTCTCCACCTGTGAACAAAACTGCCCCTGTCCCTTCTACAGTGAACAAAAATCCTTTTTCAATTCTGAAAACTGTTCCAACTGAGGAAAATGTTGGGCAAAGTCTTCCTTCTATCCCCCCAAACACAACTCCTACAAAGAAAGTAGATGTACCTTTTGTTGGAACTTCTCTGAAGTCCAATCTTCTTCTCCCTCCAGACCTTACTCATCCCTTTGCTTTACCACACCCTAATGATGCTACTACAGAAGGTGGCATGGGGGCTGCCTCTATTCTCAATCCTTTCTCTGACAACGATGAGCTCAATCCCTTGAAGGGGAAAAATCTTCAAGAGTTTCTTGAGCTAGATGATCTCTTGGATGAAAATGACACTAAGGATCCTCTTGCACAGCCTGCTGGGGATTCAAACATGCTCCCTGAAAAGGCTGTCAACAATGAAACTGAGGAGGCCGCTGAATCTTTCAGCTCCTTCACTACTGGTGCATCTGATGAACCTGTGATGAAGGAGGCTGATAAGCATAAGGAACTTTCTAACTCAGAGTCTACCAAGAGAAAGGAAATGGAATGTGAGGTTGATACTGCCTCTTCTGTGCTGAAGGGTATCAAAAAAACCAAGAAGTGATTATGTTTAGGTCAGATTATCATGCTTTCATGCCCTTTTGCGGTTGTTATAACTCCTATTCTGAAAAAGTGAACACCTTGTACCCCAGTGTATTTCCTTGTTATCACTTGAGCATGAAATCTCTGATAAACTGTAAGCCTTGTCTTTTTATATTTCCTTGTTGTTGTTGGGCTGCTTGATATATGATTTGAAGGTCTTTTGGTACGTTGTATGCATTAACCTTCTTATTATTAAGAATCCTAACACTTTGCTTAATGGATTAAAATATGCTTGGACGGCTGGTTTGAAGCTTCTGATCTTTAACTTGCCTCAGTTTAAGCATTATAACTATATTTTCATCCTATTAAGTATGATATCAGAAGGTTTGAACATGATAAGAAAAGGAACTACGTCCTTATATATTCCTTGGAGTTTTACAGCATTGATCAACTGCCCATTGAACACTGGATTTCCTTGAGCTGCTGCTTGGCTACTGTCAATCTGCAGCACTACTGTGATAATTTCTCACCCCCTTTACTTTTACTTTTCTGTTTCTGTCTATTTGGAGTCTCTGTCTTGTTTCCTTGATATGAAATGACTGGACAACTCACTCTCTTTACTTTACTGTCATCTTGCAGATCCCCTACAATTAGGAACAGACACAAAAAAATGGATTGATCATCATGGAGGAAAAATGGAGGAACTGAGCCAGAATAAGTTGTGTAGCGTGATTATTTCTTTGTTGGTTGACCCACCAGAGCCATCAACTATAACCAAAAATAAAGTTGAACACTTTTCTTTGCATAAGATTACATGCGAACAATTGTTTGAATGGAAAAGGATTACAATATGTATATTGGATTTTTACAATCCGAAGAACAATGATATCTTATGTTACCTTACCCGGTGTGATAACAATGTCAGAAATGAAATGACAAGTACATGTATTTACTCCCTCAAAATGTTAACAAAACATCCTCTGCTTTGGAAAATTGATAGCAATGTCAGAAATGAAATGACAAGTATATGTATTTATTTCCTCAAAATACTAACAAAACATCTACTGCTTTGGAAAATTGAAATTCAAAGTCAAAGAGTTTTAGAACATTGGATGCGAAGCCACTGTATGCAGAAAGGAATTTCCTTTTAGATCTATCATTACAATGAACTCTGGGAGGATCATCACGAATCTTTGACGTTTTGCACTCGTAATAACTGACATTTCTATGAACCACGGAATAAGACCCCTAATTGTCATTGGATATGGGGCAATCACTCAATTGGTTTTTTATGAAGATTACAACATGAAATTGTTGTGGAATCGGGAAGAAAACCTTTTGGATGGATGTTGAATCCTTCTGCAAAAATTAACGAATTCAATTAATTGCACTCTTTGAAACAAGAACAAACAAAGAACCAAGTGAAAAAAGTGTGGAGAAAGGCGGGATTTGATCAATTCTATTGTGTACCGGCTACGGGTTTCTCGGGGGGTCTTTGTGTTATGTGGAAAACCTACCAACTTACAAATGAAATCCTTGAAATTGACCAAATTGAAACAAGGTTTATTACTGTCAAGTATACAAATCATCTCACGAACAAAAAACTTATGGTGATCCTAACTTATGCTTGATAAGCACTACTTTGTAGGGCTTAAGTAAGAGTCATTAGAGGTTTTATTGGTGTCATTCGGGTAGATTTAGACACATTCATGTGTATGACGTTTGGAGGCGAAGTTGGTGTATTTGGAGGTGTTTGAGCTGTTTTGGAGATCATATGAGACACTGAGGAGGAAGCCACCAGTAGTAGACGCCAAGGAGTTATGAAGTATTGGCGAGGAGGTACCGAAGACACGCTTTCGAGAGCTGAAGAGACAAAGGAGGAAGAAACGAGTTCACGGCGACCGCCGTGCAACTTACGGCGATCGCCGCCAATTCTCATCCAACAACATTGGCTACGATGTAATTACGGCGCCCGCCGTGGAAAGACGGCGCCCGCCGCGATTACGGCGCCCGCCGTGGAGGATGCAGCGCCCGCCGTGCATGTGTGAAGTCTGCCGCGTCGTTTCCTTATTTGCATTATTTTATTACTTTTTATTATTTCATTTTAGGTTAACTTAGCTTTATTTTCCTTTAGTATTTAAGGGTTGAGAAAAGGCTTGTTTGCCTATCTTGGATTCTCTCTCGAACCCTAATTAGTTTTTACGTATTTGCTATGAAGAACTAAGTCTCCTTGGCTTAGTCAGACGCTGAAGCTTTCGTTTTGATTCAGTTGTGAGATTCTCGTTCTTAATCTATTGCATGGTTTTTATCTCTTCTCTTGCTTAAGTTGCTTATGATTGATATTGATAATCTCTAGTCTGATCATCTAGGGTTTGTTGTTATTGGTCTATTGCTAGATCTAGATTGTTACTGGTTGAACATATCTATTTCAGAGTAGCAACTGCATCGTACTAGTATCTGGTTGTGCTAGTCTTATGCAGAAGAGAACTGATTTACATTCTAGGATAAAAGCTGGTTGTTTTATGCTAGAATTGTATCCAACTATATTCTTATCTGTAAGGCTGCTGTTAAACTGAATCTTGATAGTTTCAGGGTTGTTTAATTAGTTAGTGCTAATAGTATCTGGTTGTGCTATTAGTTATATCTGAAAAGGAATTGGAATTTCCATTGCATGAGATTTTGAATGAGTATCTAGGATCAACTTGTCATACGAATAGTGGATGTTGTTTGACTAAGTGCTTTTCCCATCACTGATTTCACAACTCTTTCGCTTGTTTACTTTTGCATGCTTAGATTACTTAAACTCACAAAACCCCCCTTTGGTTACTTTGCTTTGACACATAATTTGCATACATAGACAGAATTCGCCTCCCTGTGGGTTCGACCTTTACTTACCTAGGACTACGGTTTAGGGTTTGTTTGGATATTTTGCATAGTAGGAATTAGAACGACAAATTCCTGTTATCAATGTTCCACCGAATGAATCTGCAAAGAATGTGTTCTGGGACGGACTCACCTCCTTTATTAAAAATTATTCTCTTCCGTGCATTATTATGGGAGATCTGAATGAAATACAAGACCCTTCTGAAAAATTAGGTGGTTTAATACCATCTTTGACAAAATTTGCAAGATTACAACATTTTAAGAATGAATGTGAACTACTGGAGACTTCTATTCAAGGAAACATCTATACCTGGCGAAAGAACATTACAGAAATAGATAATATATATGAAAAACTGGATAGGGTACTCATTCATCACCAGATCCTTCAATGGTACCCTGATATCTGTACCAAACACTTTGCTTTTACCAGCTCAGACCAATGTCCCATCTCTATCGAGCTTGACTCAGCAATACCTTTTAAAAATCAGCCGTTTAAATTTGAAAAAATCTGGATGACCAGAAAGGATTTTAGAAATGTTGTCAAACAAGCTTGGAGAACTAACTATCATGGATCGAGATTGTATAATCTTGTATCCAAAACAAAATTATTTAAGAAACATGTCAAGATCTGGAACAAAAGCACTTTTGGCAACGTCTTTACTCAATTACAAACCACAGAAAAATAGCTCTCTGAAATCCAAACTGAGATCTGTACTTACCCTACAAATGATCTCATTAAAAAACAAATTAGAATCATAGAAAAAAAAGAAAAATTTCTGTGTTTCTAGAACATCTACTGAAACCAAAGAGCTAAAGTTAAACACATTAAATTAAACGATACGAACACTAGCTATTTTCATAAAATAGCAAGTGGAAGAAGAAATAGAAAAATCATAAAAGAAATTAAAACACAAGAAGGAACAAGTATTACTGGAGAAGAAAACATTAGAAATAAAATCAGAAATGATTTCATTAAAAGATTCAGAAGTGATATTGAATTAATTCAGTCTGAAATCTATACAGAGGACAACTTAGAATTAATAAGAAACGTATCCAATGAAGAAATTAAGAAGGCTGTCTTTAAAATTGGCTCAGACAAATTACCAGGGCCTGATGGTATGACAGCATAATTCTATCAAAAATATTGGGACATTGTAGGTCCCTCTGTTATTCAAGCAGTTAAAAGCTTTTTCCTTTCCGGGAAATTGCTCAAACAAATAAATCATACATTTATCTCCTTGATTCCAAAATATGACAATCTGAACTCTACTAATCACTATAGACTCATAAGTCTATGCTCCACAATTTATAAAATTATCTCAAAGATCATAACAACAAGACTTAGAGGAACCATGGAAAAATCAATTCACCCCCTTCAGTGTGCCTTTGTTGCTAACAGAGCAATTCAAGATAATATTTTGATTGCCCATGAAATCTTTCACTCATTTAAATCGAAAAAAGGAACTGAAGGTTTCATTGCACTAAAATTAGATATGGAAAAAGCTTATGATAGAATTGAATGGAATTTCATCATTAAAACTATGGAAAAGTTTGGATTCCATGAAAAATTTATCAACTGGATAAAAGAATGCATTACAACAGTATCTTTCTTGGTGCTTGTAAATAACGGACCCACAGAAATATTTAAACCAACAAGAGGACTTCAACAGGGTGACCCCCTTTCCCCCTTCTTGTTTATTTTAGGATCTGAAATTCTTGCTAGAAAACTCAAAAAAGCTTCAGAAAGACCACATAATCCTCTAGGATTTCAAATCACTCAACAAGGATCAAGAATTCCGTTTCTGGCATTTGCGGATGACATTGTGATTTTCTCAAAAGCTAAACAGGAACACTGTAAGGAAATCAATGACATTATTGATGACTATTGTAAAATCTCAGGACAAAAAGTAAATTTTCATAAATCGGCTTTTCAAGTCATAAAAAAGGTTACCAACCAAAAGAAATTAGCAATACAAGGTATTCTCACAATCACAAACATAATATCTCTCAAAAAACACATTGGTTGCCCTATCATTAATGGTAGAGTCAACTCGAATACCTTTGCTGATCTATTAATTAGCACCCAATAACAACTGTCTAAATGGAAAGAAAATTCTTTTTCCCAAACAAGAAGAACAACACTAATAAAAACCAATCTGGCAACAAGACCAAACTATCTTATGTAAAGTTTTATATTACCTACACACACACAATGAACTTGACAAGTTAAATAGATCTTTCTTTTGGAATAAAGACACCTCCTATAAACCTCTTATAGGCTGGGAAAAAATATGTAAACTAACACAACAAGGAGGTCTTGGATTGAGAAAATCAAAGGACATGAATAAAGCCCTACAATTCAAATTACTATGGAAAATCTTAGCAGAACCGAATAACTAATGGGTCAGAGTTGTTACTGAAAAATATTTGAAAACAATCCATATATTTCATTACGAGAAAAAAAGAAATTGTTTTTGGCAATGGTCCAAAATGATTGAACTCATTGATGAATTCAAGTCTGGACTAATTTGGCAAGTTGATAATGGCAGAACAATCAAATTATGGTCGGATAATTGGGTCTTAAGCACCCCTCTAGGTGATATCATAAACACACAAGCAATCTTGAATAAGGATGCACTGGTAGCTGACTTTATGTTGCCAAATAAAACCTGGAATAAGGACCTAATAGAACAATGTTTATCTCATGACTTAGCAAAAAAAAAAACATCTATCCCAATACCTTTAAATGATATTCATGATAGAATGTACTGAGAAACTAGCAAAAATTGTTGGTTTTCTACGAACTCTGCTATGGAATTAATTAACAAAAACAAGAGATATACTGCATATGATTCTTCATGGATCTGGAAGATGGATACATACCCCAAAGTTAAAAATTTTGCTTGGAAAATAATAAAAAACGGACTATCAACAAAAGCTAGATTAGCATAAAAAAGGTGTAGCAATCCCTCAGAGTTGTATCCGATGCAATGCTCAACTGAAGGATTTGAATCATCTCCTATTCCAATATAACTACACCATAAAAACAATAGAGAAAATGAACTATCATGCGTATGGTATTACTTCCCTAAACATAGGAAACAAAAAAATCAATGAAATCATTGATGAAATTCGACAAAAAACTGATAGATCACAATTTATAGAATTAATGGTTTCTTGGTGGAGAATTTGGTTTTATAGAAACCAACAAAGTTTTGGAAGAACAAACGATGATGCAGACTCCGTAAAGGATGTACCAATTTATATTAAAAAACAAATTGAGAATTGGAATAAGACGAAAATTTGAAACCCTGACTGCTTAGCAAAGGACATATCAAAAACACATAGAATGAATAATGTCAGACGACCAATAAAGAAATGGAAAAAAATACTGGATAAAATTATTAAAATCGATACAGATGGATCCACAAAAACTAATGGTGAATCTAGCTTTGGCTATATTTTCAGGAACAACACGGGTAAACCAATCTTCCTCTTTGGGGATAAATGTGGTATCTCAACCCCTTTAAAAACGGAAACGCTTGCAGTAAGAAATGCCTTGGTAAAGGCCTATGAATTAGGCATTGCCGACATTCAACTTGAATGCGATAACCTTACCATTGTGAATGTTCTGAATCAAATCTGGCACTGTCCATGGGATATTGAAATGTTAATTTCTGATATCCTGTGTGTTTACAACTTTTCTCTTCAGTGCAGATTTTTCATGTCTTCCGAGAAACAAACGTGATGGCCGACTTCATCGCAAAGAAGGTTTAGCTGAGTTCCTTGAAAGATATACGAGCTAATCTAGAATTTGTAATTCTCATCCGAAAGGATGCTATAGACTGAGAAACCGGCTCTTATGTGGTTTCCAGTCTAATGTTTACCTTAATAAAAAAATTGCATAAATTATTTTTCAAAAAAAAAAATACATTATAAATAAAACAAGTCTTTATAAAGACTAAGTTTGACGGACCCTAAGACATTGTTCAATGAATTTGACATTGCTTTTTGGGTTTTTTTACAAAAAAAAAGTTATTTGGGTTTTCTAAAGGTTTTTAGAATGCTTGGATAAGGGAGCTTTTTGGAGTGTTGAGAGTAGTTTTATGTTTTGTATGGAAAAATAAATAAATTTAGATTCTACTTAATGATTTGGGCTGAGCATACTTTCAAAATTGGACCGAACAGAAAATCTAATTTGGAAAAAAGTAGACCGAGACTGGACTTACTTTTTTCGGCTTGGTTTATCGTTTATTCATCTCAGACAAATTTCATGTTTATTAAAAAATTAGCATGTGTCCCCGTATCTTGCACTGGTGAGAATTATATAGAAAAATTAACATGATGTATTGGAAAAATAATTTATTGATTGGAATAATTTATAAGGTGTATTGTATGATAAAAATTGAAGGTAGATGTGTGAATTTATATTAATAGAAGAAAATATAAATTAGTAATTTTATATAATTATTAAAAATAAAACTGCACTAAAATAGAATTGCATATTGTATTCTTTATAATGGAGTTTACGGACAATCTATTCACCCTTATTAAATCATGAACACTAATTAAGTATGATAAAAATGTTTTGGTAAGTGAATAATTATATGTATGTTGGTGGATGAATCGTATAACGTTAACTATTTACAGACCATCTACCTATATACATATCTTTATAATGGAGTTTACGGACCATTAACATACATATTATATTATGGAAACTAATTAAGTATGATAATAATGTTTTTGGTAAGTGCAGAATTATCATGTAAAATGGAAAATATTTTGGGGTGGTAATTTAGGAAACTTTTATAAATAAAAGATAAAATAAATTGTAAATAAAATAAGGGTGAATAGGTAAATATACACAATTATTTGATGACGTGACATACTTAGATGAACGACATGTATGAAAGATAATTACGGCTTTAGTAGTAGTATATAGATGTCAAAAATTATTTTAGAATTTGTTCATAATATAGTAATATATTAATATACATTCATATAAATACATTAAGGATGTGGTAGTATATTTATAACCAAGATATAACTTATAGTTTCTAAGTGTTTTATAGAAAAATTAATTATTTTTAAAAAATTGGTGCAGACTTACCGGAACAGATCGAGTTTTAAAATTTTCTGAATCGAAGACCGGACTGATATTTCCTCGATCCGATTTGGTCCAAAACATTGGTTTAGACTCGATTTTGCTCACCCCTACTAATGATGTCTTTTTTCTATTTATTAATACCAATTTTGGAAATTTTACAAAGAAAAATCTATTTAAAAACCTATCACAACCAGACACAAATCTCTACGCAGGTATCTGGCGTACGCCATATTCTTGCGTAGAGGAGAAAATTTCTCTACATAGGTTATATCCTAGACTATATCATATAGTTATATACTATGGTTATATCTTATAGTTATATCCAATTTGATTATGTCTTATGGTTATATTCCATAGTTATATACTATGGTTATATCCTAGACTATATCATATAGTTATATACTATGGTTATATTATATAGTTATATACTATGATTATACCTTATAGTTATATCCAATTTGATTATATTATATAGTTATATAACTATAAGATATATGATATAACCAAATTGGATATAACTATAAGGATATAACCAAATTGGATATAACTATAAGATATAATCATAGTATATAAGTTATATACTATGGTTGTATCATATAGTTATATACTATGATTATATCATATAGTTATATCCAATTTGGTTATATCTTATAGTTATATTATGGTTATATCTTATAGTTATATCTTCTACGCAATATTCTTGCGTAGAAGATTGTAGTGCGAAAAGGCGGATATTCTTGCGCAGGATTTTTTATTTTTTTTTTTTAATATTTTTTTCTGGATGCAACCAAGTGAACAGTATTTTTTTTAAATCTTCATTTGACTCTAGTAATAGACGTTATCAAGTAATCAATGTTACATGGCAATAAATTCGTTTGTATCATGAGGTTTCAATATACTTTTATTCATGTACGTTTCTCCACCAATTCATTTGATATTAACTATTTGTTATTAATATTCTCGAAAATCATATATAACTATGGTTATATCTTATAGTTATATGTTACGGTTATATTATTTAGTTATATACTATGGTTATATACTATGGTTATATCTTATAGTTATCAATTTGGTTATATCTTACGGTTATATCTTATAGTTATATACTACAGTTATACTCTTTAGTTATATACTATGGTTATATCCTATAGTTATATACTATGGTTATATCCTATAGTTATATACCATGGTTATATCTTATAGTTATATCCAATTTGATTATATCTTATGGTTATATCCTATAGTTATATCCAATTTGGTAATATTATGGTTATATCCTATAGTTATATACTATGGTTATATCCTTTAGTTATATACTATGGTTATATCCTATAGTTATATACTATGGTCATATCCTATAATTATATACTATGGTTATATCTTATAGTTATATTCAATTTGGTTATATCTTATGGTTATATCCTATAGTTATATACTATGGTTATATCCTATAGTTATATATTATGGTTATACTTTATAGTTATATCCAATTTGGTTATATCTTATGGTTATATCCTATAGTTATATACTATGGTTATATCTTATAGTTATATCCAATTTGGTTATATCTTATGGTTATATCCTATAGTTATATACTATGGTTATATCCTTTAGTTATATACTATGGTTATATCTTATAGTTATATACTATGGTTATATCTTAAAGTTATATTCAATTTGGTTATATCCTATAGTTATATACTATGGTTATATCATTTAGTTATATACTACGGTTATATCTTATAGTGATATCCAATTTGGTTATATCATATCGTTATATCCTATAATTATATATTATGATTATATCTTATAGTTATATCCAATTTGGTTATATCTTATAGTTATATCCCATTTGGTTTTATTTATGGTTTTATTTATGGTTATATACTATAAGATATAATTATAGTATATAACTATATGATACAACCATAGTATATAACTTATATACTATGATTATATCTTATAGTTATATCCAATTTGATTATATCATATAGTTATATAACTATAAGATATATGATATAACCATAGTATATAACTATAGAATATAACCAAATTGGATATAACTATAAGGTATAATCATAGTATATAACTATATGATATAATATAGGATATAACCATAGTATATAACTATGGAATATAACCATAAGATATAACCATAATTATGTGATTTTCGAGAATAATAATAACAAACAGTTAATATCAAACAAATTGGTGGAGAAATGTACATGAATAAAAGTATATTGAAACCTCATGATACAAACGAATTTGTTGCCATGTAACATTGATTACTTGATAACGTCTATTACTAGAGTCAAATGTAGATTTAAAAAAATATGTTTTTCACTTGGTTGTGTCCAAAAAAAAAAAAAAAACTGCGCCAGGAATCCAGGATCTGTCGAATTTCAAAAAAATCCCAAACTCCCATATCATATTTTAGCTCTACGCAAGTATCTGACGTACGCCAGATACCTGCGTAGAGATTTGTAATGCGAAAGTTTAAAAAATGTAGTGTATATAGCGGAGGCGGTGAATAAACTCTTGATAAACCTTTTAGTTTTGACAACTTAAGTGTATACAACTAACTCTCACTATGTATCAACCAGACACTTATAGTATACCCAACCACCCATTGCATGTTGTCATGTTATATGCTATCAATTAGGGCCGTTCAAAATTGGCCCGAACCGGACCGGAAAAGACCGGACCGGACCGGTGAAATTCCGGTCCGGTCTCCGGTCCAAGGTTTTTCCTTAATCCGGTTTCGGTCCGGTCCAAACCCGAAAAAAAAACGGTCCGGACCGGTGGACCGGATTTAAAAAAATATATATGTTTTTTTAGAGATTTATATGTATTTTTTTATAGATATTTTTTTAAATTTATTAAGTTAGGAGTATATATGTTTTTTAGATATTTTTTTTAGATTTTAAATAAGAATTTAAATTATTATTTTTTAAAATAAAGTCCGGTCCAATCCGATCTCCGGTCCACTATTTTCAAAAAATCCGGTCCGGTCTGGACCGGATGAACACCCCTAGCTATCATCATAACTTGGATAGCTTTTCCTTTCACTATGTATCAAGCTTTTAGTTTTGACAACTTAAGTGTATACAACTAACTGAATAAATTGTAGGGTTGTTGTTCGTAGTGTAGTGTCATCTTTCATTACTTGCTCATTGTTAGTGCTTAAATGTAGTTAGTTGGCTAGTAGATGCTCAATTAATACAAAATTGAGAACTGAAACACCTCTCCGAAGAATATTTGGCACCTGACACTATCGATTGTTCAACTATTGGCAAACAAATAACCCAATTCGTTCCCCTAGAAAATTGACAGCATACATACACAACTTTGAAGTAGTCAATTTTGGTCATCAAATCTATGTCTAGAAGCAATGGAAAAACATATCCAGCTACTTACTACACTTTTTCAACCTTTAATCATATCTGGCATTTGTTAAAATCTTAGGCAACACAACTACCAAGTCTATGATTCACACTTGTAAAAACCGTCTGCCATAATTGACAGGATCAAACCTAAGCTTTAACGGGAGCCACTTGTGAGTTATGATTCATTACGATTATATCAATAAAACATGTACTTGATCAAATCCCTTTCGTTCAACGTCGAGCTAATCCTCATCAGTGCTGTCATAATTCGAACACAATGATTGAAGCACAGAGCCGCTCCCGACATCCTTGTCCTGTCGCTTCTCTTTCTTGGAGCTATCCTCCTTTTCAGATGGATTTTTCTTGCTCACAACTGAAATTTTGACCAGTGACGACTTCAGCTTGATACTGCGCTCAGCGTCCCCTGTCAAATTTGAATTGATAGAGAACACAGGTTAGAACAACAACAGCTATATCTTATGCTATCAAAAATGGATAAATATTTCAAACTGGTCCTTACATTGATTTGCCACATGATTATATATCCTAGGAAAATGTAGAGGTCAAGGATTATTATAAGATGGCCCATATCATTAAAGGTTGAGAGCTATCATGAAACAATCCTTAAACTATGAGGAGTAGATGTGCAAGAAATTTGAGGACAAAACAAAAAAAGGACCATGAAGAGACGATTCCTGGAGAGTGAAGATTGAACATACAATTTATTTTCTGTAATAAAACGATACTCCAATCTTTTTTACTAGACTAAACAGGACAATAATGGCAATTTGATACACATAAAACTCTATTCCAGATACGCCTCCACATTAACCAAGCTATAGAATGAAACAGACTTACTAGGAGAATTAGATTGAAATAAATCTAGCCTAGAAATAAAATAAGAAACAACCATCAAACATAAAACAGCGCAAACATAAAGTTAAAAGAGCAAGAAAGAGTATGTGTACAAAATTTAACCAACCAGTCCATTACCTTTTGAATGGTCCAAGAGGCTTGTCTTGCTCAAATAGTCTGTTGGTTGACTTCGTTCTTCTTGGTATCGTTTTTGCCTCTGAAATAACATGTTTAAGAAACATATAATAAATCAGGTATTATGAAGCAAGAGAAATCAACTTTAAAAGCATGAGCACATGCAACAAACCAATGTCAATAAATCTAAATTATATTGAAGTTAAGAACAGAACTATAGTACCTTTACGTCATTATTCAGTTCTCCAACATCGTCACTAGGCAAATTATCAACTTCATCCTCATCATCCAACTCCTCATCATTAATTCTGTGCACATAATTTTGAGATCCCTGCATCAAGAACAACGAACGAAAAAATAACGAAACGACCAATCAAACAAAGTGCTCAAGTAAAACGAGTAAGACACAGGGTTTGATTATTAAAAAGTCTCGGGAGGATGCTCACTAACATGGAAAACAACTGATTTGATAAGGGCCTCATCCTCTTCTTCCAAGTCCTTCCCCTGTAACAAAATTTCCTCAATGAGAATTTTGTCATACAGCATGAACAAGCCAAATGACAACTGATGGTTAAATTTATGTACTTAAGAGGTTTTGAACCTCATATTTAACATATATGAGAAACTCCGTCCACTGCAAAACACATGTGATTATTGACTAACTTAAAATCGAAGAATATTAGCTACTACGATCCCATTAACAATCAATGTTGCAGGCCTTTTCCATGATACTAATGAGAAGATTTTTGAATTTAAAAAAAATAAAATGTAAAGATTTATTTCGAGAGTAAAGTAAAACATTTTCTCTATACAAAGATTCATTTTCAAGAGCAGATTCAAACACGTATATACAGCAACATCTCCAGTTGGCTAGCATATAAACTAGCTAGAATTACCTCGTCGACAGCACTGCGCTTTAAAGCCTCAAGCATTGAATCCACACTCACTGTCGCATGCCTTGACTGAAAAGAGAAGGGAGAATTAGCATAGATAACAGTGTAGAAAAGTATTATTACTGCATTAATATAGAAATGTGTCTCCGTGCATTATGGCATTGGGACCTATAGAGCCACTAGAATTTAGCAAATCAAGCTATTATTCATTAGATTATACAAGTACATACTTGATACTTCCACAATAAAGTATATTCCCACACTCAATCCTAGAATTAAGTTACAGCATCAAAAAATTGCCAAAAGAACTTTGAACATTATATTATAATATTCAGATAGGTAAGTCGGAGTGCCAAAATAGAGGTGCAACATATTAACAAAAAATAGATTATTTTTATCAATTAGCATTCCTCACTAACACTCTCCTCATTTTTCTCATAATGCGAACTTCAATGCCAACAAAAAGCCTTCAAGAGTTTATAACTAGTACTTGTACGCATAAAAATCAGAATCGACATTATCATGTTGTTAGAAATAACAACAATACCTTCATGGACTTCATCTCATCAAGGGTAGCAAGAATATCCATCTCCCGTTTTGAATCTAATGTACGATTCTCCAAAGACTTCATTGCATCGCCCATTTCTTCTTCATCTCTTTTCTTTTTCTCCTTGTCCACACTCTGATAACAAAGATAAGAAAATTATAAGGATAAAGAACAAGATAAAGATATTGTATAAATTGCTTCTATGTGGTCCTCACCTCATCTTCATTACGCCAAGGTTCAAAATTCCGTGATGCACCCGACTCAACAACATAATCAGAGTTCTGAGGATCTGTCTTATATGTAATTTCCGCTGAGCATTTCGTACATTTAAAGTAGAACCTGAATATTTGGATACCCAAGTAGGTCTGCATAGAGAGAGAAGATAAATGTTATTAGTTACTCCTATAACATAACTACTTGCATCTTATAAGTCATACAGCTAACTGATATACAAAAACTAAAATAAGCTGATCTAGCCCAATGTTGACTAGTGACGATTGCAAAGATGAACCATAAGCTAATCTCAAGTATTAATTCATTAATGAGAAAACTCAACCTTCATTTCATGCCTCAATACAGGAAACAATTTACAATAATTTTTGCACCTAACTTCCCTTTGACAACGTTTAAGACTAAGTGCTATAAACCTAGGTATGTAGCATAGACTCAAATTTGAAAAGGGATAGTAGTTAAATGGCAATCAACTGGTTGTTTATAAATGCAGATCAATACCAAGCGTGGTCACATATCAATACAACATTGCAAGTCTGTGTCATCATTGAAAAAATCAAGATAGGATCAATCAACCCTTTGTCGAGTATGTTTATACTACAACTTTTAAAACTAGCTCATTTATGTCTTTAAGAAATTGCTCAATAGATCGAACATGTGGGTAAATTATATATATTCCTGTAGTTTTATTGAAATATTCTCAACAACGATCTATTTGTTGTAAACCTTTTAAGTTTAACAACCAAACTGTGCAGGGAACGGGTAATAAACTAGAACAAAAACTAAATAATAGGCAAAAAAAATCAGTGGACAAGCCAGACAGCAGTAATCCACCAAGTGTTTGAAGGGTCAAAATTAGAATCATAGTCATCACAAAGGAAGTTCAAGAATGGGTCATTGTGACAAAATCAAGCAAGTACAGACATGATGCGACTATCTAGTTGCGAAAAATATGAACAAAGTGCCTCTTCTTTTTTTTACATTAAGCCACAATCAAAATCACAATTCAATAAAAAGCTAAAGAAAAGAAAAGAAATTGAATGTCAAAGTACCTCGCCAACAACATCTTCTTTCCTGGAATTGAACTTGGTTCCCTTGTAAATGTAATTACCACATGTTTTGCAACGAATGCTCATGGGAAGCATCATCCGAACCTTCATTTGCTGGTTCTTAGGCTGCCTCCTCCTTGGGATCTTCGCCGGATCGAAGTCCGGCGGGTAATACTTGTTCAAAACTTTCCTTTCTCCCATCTCTTCTTTTTAGTTGAACCCCTCCTCTCTCTTCTTCCCTTCTTCCTTAGCTTCCACTAAATTGCAAGAGAGAAAAGCTGATGAGCTCCAAAGTTTATAACTCCAACTGATCGTATCGTTAGTATTTTCTATAATAAATCACTCAACAACAAGACGTAACCCTAAATTGAGGAGAACAAGAACCCGAATCCTGTAACACTAGACACCCCAATTCAGACATCGAATGAAGGGGCTAAAGTCGGAGAGAAAGCGTCCAGAAATTGGGTGTTCGAAACGAGCAATAACACATCCAGAAATTCAGCAAAAATACAAATATCAGAACCACAAATCAGCAATAAAACTAGATTCAGATAGAAGAGGGAAAAGCAATAGGCACTAAGGTGGCGATGTATTTTGAACAGGAAGACGAGAGCAAAAAATTGGAACGAGGCCTAAAATCTAGAGTTTGTCACCGAGAAGATGGTGGTGCGAAATCAGGCGAGCGAAGGAGAGCAATTAGTGAGCGCAAGGAAGAGCAAAAACAAAGATAGTGCTATTGTAGAAAAACAAATCTGTTACCTGGAATTGAGAAAGACTGAAGGAGAAGCAACGGCTGAGGGGGCGGTGGTGCCTAGTCGGACGGCAGGAGACGGAGCGGTGGCGACTGGAGCTGATGAGATAAATAGATGTTCGAGACGAGGAACATCGAAGAAAACATGGAAATTTCGTATGGTAGATTAAGTAATTTTCGTGAAATACCCCGAAGTCATTTTCGCATGGTATCCCTTAATTTTTTTATTTTTTTTTGAAATACTCTTCTGTTACCAAATCATTAATCAAATGATATCTCTTGAAATTAAGAAAAAAAGTTACGCAACTTTCTCTTTCCAACGCAATCAAAATCTAGAAACGTTAGCTTCGCGAGGTAAGGCATGTGGCTGGGCATCTGGGTGGTGGTGGTCGGGCATCTGGATGGTGGACGACAATGCATGGGTGGCAGTGTAAGCGAAGGATGTTTGTGGGAATACGATAAACGAGGGAGATGGTGAAGGTTGTGGACGAAGGTGGCGGTGGACGACGAAGGTTGCTACTCCGTTCAGCCGCTTCAGGTAAGATCTCTTTCAGGGATGAAATTAGATTCTGAAATGGTTGAAATTTGGGGATGAAACTAGATAGGGTTTTAGTTGAAATTTGGGGTTGAACTGGAATTTTAGGGATGAATTTCATATGAATGGAACTTGATATCTCATACTATCCAAGTTCCATTCATATGAAATCAAGTTATGATGCTAGTGTTGGTCGGATACGTGGTTGGAGGGAGACCTGGTGGTGGTCCGACAATGTCCTTTTTTGTGGTACTATTACTCTACTTATATATTTGCTACAATATGAGGTAAATATTAGGAATTTCATATTTGTATTTAGGTTTTTAAAATTTAGGGTTGGTTTAGGGATCACTTGTGTATCCAAGTAAGGATTAATTGTGTCAGAGGGATCGACTAACATCAAGTTGAGGGCATTTTTTAGCTAATAAAATTTTGTGATCGTGTCATTCTACAACTCTGTAGAATGTAAGGCATAATTGTTGATATGCTGGTTTGTTTTGAATTTGATTACGGAGTATATGATTTCATTTAATGAGTTCTACTAACTCAATATTTTATATGGCTGATTTATACTGTGTGATCTCTGAGTAACTATCTGCTAGTTTTAAGCATCACTTTGTTGGTTCTACTACCATTTTTTGTATTGTTTATCTGGCTGCATATTGTTGTACAACTTTGTGCATCCTTTTGATGATTTCTAGCATCTCTTTCTTGGTTTCTCTACAAGTTACTATTGGAACTTTTACAGTTTCCTACCTTTTGTTGTTTATTGTTGCTACATGGAATGGGTAAAACAAGCATACTTCAAAATAATAAACCAACAACTTTTCATTATAATCAAGCAATAACTTTTTAGCTTATTAGCTCAAATGGTAGAACAATGTGTTCACTGCACATTAGATGTGAGTTCAAATCTCACATAGGCTATGTCCATTGTAAATGTTATTAGTGCATGAACAAGATAATCATACATTTAAGATCATATAAAATATATAATTAGAAAGATATTTAATTTCTATATTCTCCTTTTAATGACCTCCTTAGACTATAGTTTTTAAATGATTTGCTTATCTTGAGTTTTCTAATATATCTGATTTCTGAAGAGATATGTGTACAATTATGATCATCGATCCAGGCTGGATTATATGTTGTGTTCCATTGGACTCCACAAAGCTTATCTTGATTTTTACTTGCTGATGTTTCTAGTTTTTTGCTTACTTGATGTAGTTTGCTTATCTTGATTTGTTTTCCCCCTTCATATTTGAATGCTTAGTTGCTTACTCTAATGTTAGTTCGGTAATGAAATTTTCATGGGCTAGCTCCTTACCTCAACCTGAAAGAATAATTAGCCTGATGGAATAGTAGAAGCAAAGAAGGGAATAACAACATAAAGTTGTATATCTTTGTTTACATGATGTGAAATTGAAATGATAAACTAATTAGCCTATGTGGAATTTGAACTCACATCTATGTGCACGAGCACATTATTCTACCATTTGAGCTAATAGGCTACAATCAAAGTTACTGATCTCAAAAGTCTATTGAATAGCTCTATCTCGACATAATCACAATCCTTGTTCATTGTAAATGGAGGGTCTCAACTCATTTAATTCAGAAAGTCTGAAACAATTATTGTTAACAATGCGCTCTTGTTTAACCGATACATTGAGTTCTAAATAAGAAAAATCAAAGAGAATATAGTCTCCAAGCATGGCAACACTCCTCTTCGCCAACCAATCATCAACTTGGTTAACCTGTCTTAGAATGTGTAATATTTTATCAATGCAAAACAGGCTCCAGGCAGGGGTTCAGTCGCAACCCTTGCTTTCACCATTTCAGGAGCATCTATATGCAAAACAGGCTCACTTGAAGGGTGCTTAATTCCCAGTTGTTTGGCTACCATAAGACCCTGCAAAAGTCCCAAAAACTCATCTTTATATGCATAATTTCCTCTACTCTTGACCCCAAAAGCCTGGATGAATTTGCCTTCATGATCACATATGATTCCTCTAACCCCAATCCAGTGAATGCTCGCCCACCATTAGTTCATGAAATATTAGGTTATATCCTAGGTGTAATTTTAATCTGTGTTAAATAATCAATTCAATGCCTTAAATTTATGATTCAACATCCCATTTTACCTATAATCAATTCAGTTTCTTAAAGGTGAATCAAAATCCCTAAATGTTGATTCAACTCCATCACGTTCGCTAAATCAGTTTCTTAAAGAATCAATAAAAATCCATTATTTTTGAACCCCTAATATGATAATCCCTAAACACACTCTAAATTTCAAAACCCCAAAATCAAAATTAAAAACCCTAAAATTCATACCTGAAATCGCTTCATCCAACATCGTATAGCTCAGCCGTCGTCGCCTCGTTGAGCTAGCGGACCACCGTCGTCGCGTGCAAGTCCATGACCCTTGTCCAACCGCATCTTCTTCACCTTCAAGCAGCATCCGCTCGTGCAACCACCTCCCAGTAGTGTATTCTCATTTTTCAAGCAGAAGCGGCCCGTCGTCGACTTCAGCCACGCCCAAGATCTTCTCCTGCTTCAAGCAGCGCCGCCTACTTTGCCTTCTCCTCTCTCAAGCAACGCCGCTTGCTTCACCTTCTACTCCTTCAAGCAGCATCGCCTGGTTCCTCAAGATGTCCAGCGACTTAGGATTCGTTCGGCACGGCTTATTTTGGGGGCTTATGCGGCTGATTTCCAAATTTCAGTCACGGAGCATCGTCTTCCTTCTTTTACCCGTTCGGTGTAGAGAAGGCTTATGGGAGACTTATGGAGGCTTATGGGGACTGAAATCACCCCAAATTCTTCAGCTCCATCCTCCAACTTATGGGACTTATCGATGAGTCTTATGAAAAAAAATTCCACATTGCCCCTGAAGCGAGAGCTGCCATCTTCTTCGCCAAGCGAGAGTTGCCATCTTCTTCGCGGCGAGATCTAGAAGCTTGCATAACCCGCCATCGAAGCTTGCACAGAAGAGCCGCCATCGAAGCGAGGTCAAGCAACCGAGGTCGAGCAGCCATCGAAGCGAGGTCGAGCAGATCTGTAAGTATTCTTCTTCACTCTCTTCTTCGCAGATCTCTTCTTCAAAGCTTCTTCTTCGCAGATCTTACAAACCCTAGAAAATAATGCTTGCTCAGTCTCTTCTTCGCGGATTTTAATAGTCTTTGCATAACTCTTCTTCGCAAATATTACAAACCCTAGAAAATAATGCTTGCTCACTCTCTTATTCGCAGATTTTTACTTCGCATATCTCTTCTTCGCAGATGTTACAAACCCTAGAAATTAGTGCTCGCTCGCTCTCTTCTTCGCAGATCTTCTTCTTTGCTCAGTGCAGTGACATTGTGCTTCAATTTGTCATCATATGTGCTTCTTCTTCGCAGATCTTCATCATCTCAGGTTTGAATGTTGAGTCATTAGCAAGTCAAAAGCATACAACTTGAATACTAGTCATGTGTTTTGAATGTTTGCCATTAGCAAGTCATCATCGCAGGTTTGAATGTTGAGTCATTAGCAGGTTTGAATGTTTGTCATTCATTACTGCATAGTCATGTGTTGTTGCAAATGTCATTTCTCTAGCTCAAAAATCTTGAATATGTCCCCTGATGAGTTGAAGATATGGATAAATTACTGAAGAACTTTTGTGTTTGAGTAGAGTACATGTTTGTGGTCAATTTAAAAACTGCATGATTCTGACAGACTTCTTTATGTGGTGTGGCTATAGTGAATAACCATTGATGTTGTTTAGGGATGAATTCAACTAGGAAATGCATGAATTCATCCGTTTGAGTTTTGTCTTGTCTTGTATGCTGATAAACTCAAGTTGGTTGTTGATCTTCTGCTGCTGTCATGTTCAAGAATCATATCTTAAAGCTGTTTTGAACTTCTCCCGCTGAGTTTTTTTGTTGCTGATATGTTCATTCTTTCCCTAAATGATGGTGTGTTCATGTTATACATAGAGAAAAACATCTCACCGTTCCTCAATCCAATCAATTTAATCGTGCAAAAGATATACATAGAAGGGATCTCTCCATAAATTTATAGATTTAGGGCTTTTTCATTAGTTTTTGCATGTTGTTTGATACTCATCTCTCCATCAATTTACAGATTTTTGTTTTTACAGATTTAGGGCTTTTTCATTGGTTTGCCTGTTGTTTGATGTTGCAGAGCAGTAATTCGTTCGATTGTTTGAAAATGGCAAAGCTCGCCATTCTGGTTGTTGATGGCCTGTACATTCTACTTATGTTGGTATTATCTTGATGTGGAAGAGAGTAAAATTTGGCCTTTTAAAGCTTCAAAAAATGCTTTCTTATAGCATGTTATCCTTGCATATTTGAACTCTTATGAGTTGTTTGAACTTTGTCAACTATTATGTGATGCTTTCTTATAGCATTTTTTGTGCTCAGTGTAGCACCTTCTGCTAAAAGTTATCCTTGCATATTTGAACTCTTATAAGTTGTTTGAACTTGGTCAACTCTTATGTGATGCTTTTTGGAACTATTGTATTATCCAGCTTGCGGACAACTCTTTGTGTTCGGTTCAGAAGTGAAGTGGTAGTTTGCGGTGTGGTCTATGCTGTTGCCAGGTGGTTTCAAGTGCCCCTTCCTGAGAATCCTCCCTTGGAAGGCATTTGATGTAGAAAATTTTGGTATAGATGAAGTGTGTAGAGTACCCTATGTTGTTGTAGATGTTTTATGTAAGTAGTTCAATATTATAGATTAATGGATTCATGTATTACCATCTACTATGTTGTTGTAGATGTTTTTTCATGAATTAACATTCAAACCTATTAGCTCAATGGTAGAGCAACGTGTTTTATGTACGTGGATGTGGGTTCGAGTCTCACATAGGCTAATTTATATTTATTTCAATGCTCTTATGATCATGGTTAAATTGGATTAGTGAAGCTTTATGATTAGTGAAACTTTATGTGGCCTTCTACCAGCTTTGAGGAAGAAACAATCAAAATTTGGGGAAAAAATCTCAATGCATATGATACCCCTCACAAAATTAAATTAAGGGTAATTTTGTAATTTTTATTTAAAATTAAGTCGGGATAAGTCATTGATACCGAACGCGTCTTAAGGTTTCAGCCATCAGATTCAGCTTCAGCCCCAGCTCAATTCAGCCCCCAACTTAAATTCTTCCAATCAACATTAGCCCAATTCAGCTCCTACTTCAGCTTCAGCCCCAATAAGCCTCAGCCATACCGAACAGACCCTTAAACGCATAAAATCTTTTTTTTTCCTGTTTTGTTGTTGTTTTATTTTATTAACTTAAGGGCCTCTTAACTCTTTATTAACAGAAGGGAATTTGACAAAAAACGCAAAAAGGTTAGGGGTACTATGCAAAAATTACCATACCTCTGGGTATTTCGCGAAAACTACATAACCTCAGGGGTACCGTACGAAAATTCCGAAGAAAATAATATACTCGTTTAAGAAGAATTTGGAGAAAATATACCTTTATGCTATAATTAAAAGTATTTAGATTTCATCAAAAAAAGAAGTAAATATAGATAAAAATAACTTTAAAAGATGAAATTTTTGCTTAACCTAATTAATTCTCCAAATTTAGGAAGTAATCAGCATTCAACATTGAACAAATAACAAAATTTAACTGTTAAATTTTTATTAAGAGATGGTGAGTAACTTTAAGGTTCATCCAAACACATTTTGAGAGATAAAACTATGAATAAATAACAAAATTAGGGTAAAATAGGCTAATATAAAGATAATTTATATAAGTTATATCAATATGAGCAACTTTTAATGACATATCTCGTAAATCACCAATAAATCATTATCTAAAATTTTAAAATGACAAATATATTTTAACAAAAATTGAAAGCTAAAATAACACTTATTTCTTAACAATTAAGTAATTTATACTAGAGTTAGGTTTCAACTCTTCTCAAATTATTGAAGTAAATGATAGACTAACGGATTTTCTAGTGTGTAAATACATAAATATATGCTAAGAAGTTAAAATTTGAATTTAATTTTAAATGATTTTCTTAGTCAGAATTGATTAAACCTTGTAAAAAATCAAAATTACCAAATAATTAACAAACTTGTTTATCACATACGGGCATCTTTAACAATGGACTCTTATGGGGCTTTTGGAGGGGCTTTTAGCCAAATTTAATGGCTAAAAGCCCCTATGTAAATATTGGATTTTATCCATGGGCTTTTAGGAGGGCTTTTAATTTAATTTTGATTTACAATTATACCCCTTCATTTTTATTTAATTACCAATATATCCTTTTTATATTATATCTTATTAAATTACAAGTATACACCATTTTATATAAAATTGATTGAAAATATTTTAATTTAATTGTCATATTATTAATCTAGAATTAAGAACGAATATTAAAAATCAAAGAAAATTAATGAGAATCATACATATATATTAAAAACAACAAACGAGCAATGCATAAATTTAAGAAAATACACACGATAAAACAACATAAACTTAAGCAAATGACCGAATTTAACGACAAACATCAGACGATACATGACTTAATAATAAAAAGAAACACATCACACCGAAACAATCTAATTACCGCCATATCATTGCCAAATGTGTTCCTTCAAATCTTCCTTAAGCTGGTGATGTATAGTTCTATCCCGAAGTCGAGCCCTCCTCGTGATTAAATTGTTCATAATCTTTGGTCTATCATTGGAGTATGTGCAATCCGGGTTAACCACCGATGTAGACTCTCCACTTACTCCTTCACCGAATTGTGGGATTTCGTATCCATGATGGGTGTAAGAATCTCTTTCATCTTCTACGATCATATTATGTAGAATGATGCAAGCCCTCATTATCTTTCCAAGCTTTTCAAAATTCCAAGAGAGTGTTGGTTTGCGAACTATAGAGAATCGAGATTGCAACACTCCAAACGCCCTCTCCACATCTTTACGAACGGACTCTTGATGTTGGGCAAACAACGTGGCTTTATCACCTTGAGGAAGCCGAATTGATTGGACAAATGTCGCCCAACACGGGTAGATGCCATCAGTGAGATAATATCCCATGTTGTATTCATTTCCATTCACCGTGAAATTCACGTTTGGAGCTCTACCATGCAGAACTTCATCAAAAACAGGAGATCGATCAAGAACATTAATATCATTAGCCGTACCTGGTACCCCAAAAAATACATGCCAAAACCACAAGTCGTATGATGCTATAGCCTCCAAAATGATTGTTGGATGACCATGATCTCCACGAGCATATTGACCTTTCCATGCAGTTGGACAATTTTTTCACCCCCAATGCATACAATCGATGCTACCAACATCCCAGGAAATCCACGAGACTCGCCGACACTTAGTAGGCATTGTATGTCTGTCGCGTTGGGACGCCTAAGATACTCATCACCAAAAAATGTAATTATTCCATCAACAAAATGCTCTAAGCATTGCCTTGTGGTTCCTTCAGAAATACGAATATACTCATCACAAGCATCAGCAACAGTTCCATAAGCCAACATACGTATGGCACTACAACATTTTTGTAGTGCAGATATACTAAGCCTACCTGATGCATCTGGCATTTGTTGAAAGTACTCCATTCCATTCCCCAGCCTTTCCACAATGCGCTTGAAAACTTCTTTGCTCATTCTGAACCTACGTCGGAACATAGCATCTGGATAAGTGGGTTGATCAGAGAAATAATCTTTGTAAAGCTGCTCATAGCCCTTTTCCCTTCCTCTTTCAATATTGGCTCGACGACGTCGCCTTTGTGAACTTTCTGGTTGTGCATTGTTTTTGCGATGTTGAACACGTTCTTGAAGTACATTACACGCATCAATAGCTTCTTGTACCATTCTCTGGTACTCACCATCTTCAGAGCTATCGCTAAAAAGGAAAGAATTTGAGTTTGAGGATGAACTAGACATTTTTAGAGAGTAAAGTTTTTAAGAAATTTGAGGAGTGACCTAAGCCATTGTTTATCCTCACTTATATAAATCTCTAAAAATCTAACAAATGCCAACCCATTAAAGCATCTTTATACTTAGTCCAAAAATCAATAAAACATGGTATCACATGGCTTTCTCTGTATGATTTTGGACCACAAAAACTGCTATCATTAAAGCATCTTTATGCTTAGTCCAAAAAACGAAATAGCATGGTGTCACATGCTATGTTTGCAGATCTTTGAAAATCTACTAGATGATAACTCCATTAAAGCATCTTTATGCTTAGTCCAAAAAACAATAAAGCATGGTGTCACATGCTATGTTTGCAGATCTTTAAAAATTGCTTTCTCTGCATGATTTTGAACCACATGAATTTCCACCCCATGCCAACCCATTAAAGCATCTTTATGCTTAGTCCAAAAAACGAAACAGCATGGTGTCACATGCTATGTTTGCAGATCTTTGAAAATCTACTAGATGCCAACTCCATTAAAGCATCTTTATGCTTAGTCCAAAAAACAATAAAGCATGGTGTCACATGCTATGTTTGCAGATCTTTGAAAACATGTATTACATTAAGTAAAGTGCATTACAAGATTGAAAGATGCATTACAAGATCGAAAGATGCATTACAATATTGAAATATGCATTACAAGATTGAAAGAGACATAACTAGATTGAAATACTACAAAGACATCTTCTTAATGAGTACATGGATATACTTAACCACTTAATTCTTGCATCAACGTTATCTTGAGAGCTTCTCCCTCCGGTGGAAGATTAGTTTGACTCATTAGATATTGGAGCATCCCCCACTTCCTATTCTTATCCCCGACGTCGATCTTCTTCTGTTCCAACTCAATATTCTTGACTTGAACAAACTGTGCTTGCTTCTCCCTCTTCAATGCCACCTTGACATCTCCAATCCATGTGCTCTTTTGCACATGGCTAGTTTTTCTCTCGTGAGCTCCTTAAGTTGCTCATCATCTTCGGCACAACTTGTGAATGCCACTTTTTTCCCCTTTCTCTTAGCCGCCTTTATACCCTCTGGACGTTGAAAACCCCCAGTGAAAGCACTCGTTGGAGTATCTTGATTAGAAGAATCATCTTCCATATCAGATCTCGATCTTTTTGAGCTTGCGGCACTTCCCGAGCTTGGGTTCATCCCGCTGGCCGTGTTCAAATAAGAAAGACTCTATTTTGGCTCATTCCGAAGGGCATGCCATGCATGCTCAAATGTAAACCTCTCCCCCTCTTTTTTGAAATAGTTCTCATATGCCTTATGGATAACATCATCTTCTGACTCCCCACTTTTTTTTCACTACATGCTTCCCAATATGCAGAAATAAACTTATTCACAACAACATTACATACATGCCATCTTTGTTTAACACTTTTCAGAGTTCGCTCACCTTGATTTGGTAGTTTGTAAGTGTTCCAGTATGCTTGAACTCGCTTCCAAAATGAACCGGATGTTTGATTGGTATTTACTATGGGGTCAACAGTGGTGTTTAAGTACCCACTAATGAGGATCAAATCGTCATCCTTACTCTAGGGGCATCTTGTGGATTCCAGGGTATCATCGGCATCACCACCACGAGCAGCACGACCACGGCCACGACCACGACTACTTCGCTGAGTTTCTTCGGGTGACTCATCAACATCTAGAGGTTGAGTGCTGAAGTTTGGGAAACCTTCAGTTGTGTTTTGAGTTTGTGGATTTTGAAGGATTTGTGTATAATATTGCGTATTATACGTATCATAAGGATCTAATGACAAATCTTGAAAGTTATTTGAGAAGTCATCTTGGTTTTGATCCATGATGAGAGGAATGAGAGATTGAGAAGAGAGGAATGAGAGATTGAGAAGAGAGGAATGAGTGAGGAAGGTGTGATTTTTGCAATCACCAATACATCTTATTTATAGCCAAAAAAAACATTTTTTTTTGCTAAATCAATTGTCATTATCTATATCGTTTGTCATAATATCAATTGTTATAATCAATCCTACCATGACTCTTCCACCAAAGTTTAATATCAGTGATTTAGCCTTATATATTTATAATTTAAATTATTCTAAATAATGATAATATGGTTTATTTGGACTTAATTATATAAAAAAAATCAAAATTCATATATAAAATTTCTTTACGATGTCATTTTTATATGAAGAAATTTAATTGGTACTTATTTTATTTTAAACCATCAAAAGTAATAATAAAATAATTTGTTTTCACTTAATGATATCCAAAATACATAAAAAAAATTAAAGCTACCAAATATATCCAAAATGGATGTCTATAGATAGAGAAAAATGTAATTAGAATTATGGTATTTTTTATTTTATTTTTAGCTTGTATTTTTTTCATAATTTTTTTTTTTTAAAATACCGAACGGCCAGGAATAAATCCTGGCCGTCGGTTAAAGCGCCATGCGTTGCGCATCGGGCGCGCTCGCGCGCGCCAATCGCAACGCGACGCGTGGCACTGTATAAAAAAATAAAACAAAGCCGCGTTTGGCTTTAATGAGAAACGACGTCGTTTTCAATGGGCTGGGGGCAAATTTTTTTAACCCGTCCAAACGCACCCTTAGGAGTTGTTTCTTTGGAAGCTAAGAGCCGATCCCTTACAGTGCCCATTTTAAGGGACTGAAGGAGGGGCTTTTAACTCTTCTTTTATTATTTTAATCAAAAAAAATCTAAAAGCCCTACTAAGAGCCCATTGATAATAATGCTCTAATAATCTTATCAATTTTTTTTGATACTATAAATCTTATCAATTGAAACTTCGCCGATAAAAATATGTCATATAATTGTACGGTTATCAACGATTTTTAGATGTCTGAACATTTCCACCAACAAACATATATCTTAATCTTAAGTATCAATACTTCTATCCATCCATTTTAGATTGTCACAAATATAATAGTTGTAAAATATTTGCACCCATAACCGTCTATTGATTTTTTAGAACCATGCCGCTAAATCTAAATCTATATCTACCTTCTAGGAGAAGCATCAAATGAGAATAGTAAAATAGGAGAGAAATGAGAATAAAAGGAGGTCGTCGGATCGGAGTGGAATCAACGCTCCAGATTAGACTTTCATTAAAAGCCGTATAATTCGGGCGTGTCGAATTTTTCGGCCGTATTATTCGCGTTTTATTGGCGAATAATACGGATTTTGGCTCTTTTTTTTGCTGGGTACTTTTTTTGTTCGCTGGCATTGAACAATTATGTTCAATGCCTTGAACACTTGCATCCAGGACCATGAACACTGATGTTTCAAGCCTTGAACACTTGTGATTTTGCTTATTTTTTTGTTGGGCACTTTTTTTGTTCGCTGTCATTGAACAACGCCTTGAACATATTTTTGATGTTCATCGCTGTTCTCATAAATGTTCATCACTTTCATACAAGATGTTCAATATTTTAGCCGAATTTTACCTGTATTTCCCCCCAATTTTGACCGAAGTTTTTCCGTATTATACGCGTTTTGGGGGGGAAATATTTTTCACTCGTTGTGCACATATTTTCGATGTTCATCACTTTTTCCATAAATGTTCACCACTTTCATACAATATGTTCACTGTTTCAGTCGAATTTTACCCGTATTTTCCCCCAATTTTACCCAAAATTTTATTAAGCGCATTTTTTTTGGAAAAACGCTTTCACTCGTTGTGAACATATTTTTGATATTCATCACTTTATCCATAAATGTTCACCATTTTTAATCCAGATGTTTTATACTAGTATAATGTGATGAACATCTACGAGCAAAACAGTGAACATCTATGTTCACTGAAGGGTTGTGAACAAATGTTTGTTCATCACTTTGTCCATAATTTTTCACCACTTTCATTCTAGATGCTCACTATATTGTGATGAACATTTACGAATAAAATAACGAACATTTGTGCTCACTGAGGGGTTGTGAATATTTTTTTGATGTCCATCATTTGTTTTACACAAACATGTGAACAACTATGCCTACATGTGTATCACAAAATACATACAAGAAAAAAATACATTTTACTTACTTTAAACTTGATTTTATATTAAAGATTACTAATATTGCGTCATATAAACATACAGTGAACATTAAATAATTATTTTTATAAAGATTTGAGAGTTTAGAAAGGAAAAAAAAAAGAATAAAAACACTAGAAAATTTAATATTTTTTAGTGTAAAGTGGTGAACATCGTTGTATACTACGATGAACATATACGAACAAAACAGTGAACATTCGTGTTAACTGGGAACAGACACGCGCGCGAGGGAGGAAACGCTGCTGATACGTACGTTCTCAGTTCTCTCCTAGAATTTGGTTCTCACCGGAACCGGATCCCTATCTTCTATATATATACTAAAGGAGAGACCTAAATTCTACGTGTCAACCTCACGTTCAATTCGCATATGTGTCGTCACTCATTCAACCATAATCCGCCACATCATCCATCCTTTAAAAAAAAATTATAACAGTGGATTCGGTTTAATTATATATAAAATTTATTTTATTAAAAAAAATCATCCAACTTAAATTTCAAAAAGATATGATTTTATATAAAGAATACCTATATAAAATTTCAACCATCAAGGATCATCTCTGTATTCATCTTTTATTTTTTTTCTTGAGGCAAGTTAAGTTTAATAATGTTTTTCTTATATAAACACTAATAAATTTTTTTTATCAAAAGGCTTATAGATATAATGAAATCTAACAAACTAAATTGAACTAATCTAATCCATTATCATCTCAGTATTTATGAGGTAAGTTGGCGAGGTTACTCAAATTTTTTTTGAAAGGAAGGTTATTCAATTTACATGTTCTTAGTGCTCGTTTGGTTGAATATGGGAAGTGTAATTCCTAGAAAATTACTTCATGTGAAATCAAAACCTGAGAATTTGAATTCATGAGAATTGGTAAATTATGTTTGGTTAAAATCTAAATCATGGGAAATATGGGGGAATAAAATCTTACCCACCCCTCCCTAGGTGATTGCACTTCCTATGTTTTGTAGGAATTGAAAATCCCAGAAATTAGAATATCTGGATTTTTCAAAAACAAAAAATCAACCAAACACATATATTTGATATTACTTCCCAAGGTATTTAAAATCATGGGAATTTACTTCTCAACCAAACGAGCACTTATTATAGTTAAATTCTATTATTAGACTCACAATCTTTTTAATTAACCAACTTCATATGTTATTAATATTATAGATGAACTAATCTTATATTCTTAAATTTTTAGTAGGCGGGTTCGGATAACTAACGGGCCAAGAGCACCTTTTTAAATTATTGATTCACTAATAAAATATTATCAAAATTAAAAAGATTATAACTATTTTGAAATAAATAAAATCGTAAAAATGAAATAATCTTAAATATGTATGTAAGTGTAAATCATTATTTTAATAATATGTAGAAGTTAGTATATTAATAACATATTCAAAATTTTACTTTATTATATTGATAACATCAATAGTTTTTAACTTTTATTTTTCACAAGAAAATACGTAATAATGTGTAAGAAAATAAATTTATTGGGGCACCGTATAATGTATATATTTATCAATGCTGAGAAATTTTGATAAGGATAAAAAAATATCAATTATAATTATATCAATTGTAAGTTGTAACCCATAATAATCTATAACCTTAAAAAATAGATTGGTTTTATAACTTTCGTTTAATTATATCCCCCCACTTGATTCTCAATTTTTGAGTTACTAATAAATTATTCTATTATACTTTATTGAAGATTTCGAGTTCAAGACTAATATCTTAAAAAAAAACTTTAAAAATGAATATTTTTTTACAATAATGTATAACCATACCCGTGCATGGCATGAGCACTATGCTAGTTTAAGAACTAAAAATATTATCTGATGTATTTTTTTATAGACTTAAAATTTATAGGTGATTACGTGAAAATTCTCCTAATTTAAGTATGAGTTTGTGTAATTTATCAAAATAAGTATTTTTTTGGTTGTCAGTCAAAAACCCGTGAATTTGAAAATTTCAGGAAGTTTGTTCCAATATATGTGTTTGGTTATGTTTTTTTTATTAGTAAAACTCAAAAGTTAAATTCCAAGGATTTGTACTCCCTCTAAAATGGGGGAATTACACTTTCACCATTTTTATTTCATTTTTTTTTCTTTTTAGTTTACAAATCTCTTATTTATCCATGAGTCAAATTATTAAATTTAATGGATAAAGGTGGTAAGAGTAGTTTTATATAAATTCCCACTAATTTTGACTCTCAACCAAACAAAACAAAATGTAGTAATTTAAAATATGAACTACTTCTTACTTATCTAAATTAAATGTATTAATAATATTGAAATCCCTAATACATGATTTATTAATTACTAATATTCTTCATTATTTTAATATGACGATGAAATCAAAATACGATGACCTTTACTTTACCTAATACTTGATATAATTTCATTATGAATTCTTCATTATATTTTGAAAATATGAACTACATCTTACTAATCTAAATTAAATTTATTAATAATCTAATATTCATATTCAATAAATTAAGGCTCATATTTCATGCTTGTGTTTTTATTAAATTCATTTAACTAGATAAAGTTTAATATATAATTAAATTGGACAAACAAAGTTTAATATATAATTAAATTGGACCCACTACTATAATTTTTTTCAAATGTGGGATGATGTGTCGGAAAGGAGAGGCCTAAATCCTACGTGTCAGCCTCACGTTCAATTCGCATATGTGTCGTCATTCATCCAACCGTAATCCGTCACATCATCCATTCTTTAAATTTTTTTATAACAGTGGGTTCGGTTTAATTATATATAAAACTTATTTAATTAAAAAAAATCATCCAACTTAAATTTCAAAAAGATATTATGAAAATTTTCAAAAAAATATGATTTTATATAAAGAATACCTATATAAAATTACAACCATCAAGGATCATCTCCGTATTCATCTTTTATTTTTTATCTTGAGGCAAGTTAAGTTTAATAATGTTTTTCCTTTATAAACACTAATAAAATTTTCTTATCAAAAGGCTTATAGATATAATGAAATCTAACAAACTAAATTGAACTAATCTAATCCATTATCATCTCCATATTCTTGAGGTAAGTTGGCGAGGTTACTCAATTTTTTTTTGAAAGGAAGGTTACTCAATTTACATGTTCTTATTATAGTTAAATTCTATTATTAAACTCACAATCTTTTTAATTAACCAACTTTATATGTTATTAATATTATATATGAACTAATCTTATATTCTTAATTTTTTTAGTAGGTGGGTTCATATAACTAACGGGCCAAGAGCACCTTTTTAAATTAAAGGTGGTAAGAGTAATTTTATATAAATTCCCATGAATTTTGACTCTCAGCCAACAAAATGTAGTAATTTAATTTATGAAAATTGAATTTTAAAGTCCTAGGAAATACAATTCATCGAAATTAACTTCATATGAATTGTACTTCTCGTGTTCAACCAAACGAGCACTAAGAAAGATAAAATAGAGAAAATGGTGAAGGCCGAACCTAGTTATTTAAAAAAAGTAACATTTTTAGAACTACTAAAATAAGTTATTATCTATAAACACACAAGGTAAAAGACTAATTAGTATATTAAGTGATACCCTAGGGATCGTTTGGTATATTAAAAGTCAACAAGGACAAATAAATATTTTAAAGTATACTCAGTAGAGGTATCGGGTTGGAATTATGTATCGGATTGGAATGAGGTATCGGGTTGAAAATGTATGGATTTGAAAAGTGATAGATGAATTTATGTGTTTGGTTAATATTTTAGAATGAAGTTAAAGTAGTGCTTTTAAGCCCATTTTCTCACCATTCCCCATTCCTCCCCTTCAAACCCAAATATTTTAAGGGGTTTCAAAATCTTCTTTTGATTAGGGTTGGGATATGAATTTGATTCCATATTTGTGCTAACCAAAGGTTGGGTTTTGGGTTGGGATTCCTCAACCCCTCCCAACCCCAAAGCCGAACACTCAACCCCTTAAAACAAACAACCCCTTAGACCTTTGGCTTATTAGAGTTCGGGTTTAGCAAAAAAAAACTAACATATGTTCTTGTGCAAGGCACAGACTTGATTAATAAAACTTGAAATTTAAATATTATTAAATACTTACAAAAACTAATATGGTAAATTATAAGCTTAATCTCTTGACAGATGTAGCGATACGGTTTTTGTATGATTAGAATTGAAAGTATATACGCGGATTTGTATATAAAAATGGAAAATAAATTAAGATTTTCATACAATTAACTAAATAAGAAAATATATAAGTTTAGATTTAAGTAATGAGAATGTTAATTATGTATAATTAATTAAAAGATAAACATGGTTAAATTATATCACATTTTATTTAATTTTTGTAATACATATTACCACATTTGCATATGAATCATATATTACCAATTATGTTCAATTGTATGTTACCAATTATAATAATTTAAGTATTAAAACTATAAGAAGTAATGTAACTAATAAGGTAAAAGTATATTTTATAAATAAATTTATTTATAAATAAGAAGAAACTAATAAGGCAAAAAGATATAAATAATCTTTGAGATGATACTATTAATATAATTAAGGTAAGTTATTTTAGGTGAAAAAATAAGTAGATAAGAAATATAATATGTAAATATAAAAAATAGAAAAGGATAAAATTGTAATTGTAGTTTGAGATTTGCCTATGTGACATAGCTCACGGACTGACACGTAAGAGATATAATTAGGGTTTTAGTATAGTGTATATATATATAGATAGATGGGGTTTGGTCTAGATTTCAAAACAAATCCATTCCACATTATGCTTGATAGGCACTATTTACATCTCCCATTTGTCTATGTTTTTTTTTTTTGATAAGGTAAGAATTCAAAGTTGCAAACAATGCAACTTCGAGAGGCCGAACACATCGACGGTCAGAAAGACCAACAAAGCAACAAACAAACACCCCAAAAACAAAGAAGAAAAGAAAGGGAAAAACAAAAACAAACAACAAACAACAAACAACAAGAGTTACAATTCAGAAGAAAAAGCTAAAGGACCCAAGAGTGAGGTGAGTAAAGCACAAACGAATGCTGCGCCGCTGGAAAGATGGTCATCGTCGACCTAGTCCGGAACTACAACTCGATTCACCGCCTAAGAAAACTCCATCATCCGAAGAGTGCATCTAAAATCGAGAGTCGTGGTCTGATGTTTAAAGAGATACGCGGAAAAGGTCGGATCTGAGGGTTTCGCTGGAGCTTCTCGCTCGGTGTTGGCCAGATCTCTCCCTTGGAGGATGGCCGCCGGATAAGGTCGGAACTTGAAACAACAGAGCTTCTTTCGACAAAGGTCAGATCCCGGTTTATGTTGGATGAAGCTTCTCGCTCGGGGGAGTGGCCAGAGCTGCTCGCTTTGGGGATGGCCACCGAAACTTGTTATCGGATCCGGGTCACGATCGCCGGATATGGGTACGGTGGAGGCGCACCAGCATCGATGGACCTCGTCAGGGGTGTTGCAACCCGGATCTGGAGAGGTTGCTGGTGTGTGAGGGGGTAGGAGGTTAGACATTTTTGGGTAGGAAAGGACCGGGGTTTATCGGATCAGGGTGCGGTGGAGGCGCGCCGACTCAGAGGTGGTCCTTGTCGGGGCACTGTAAGTCAGATCTAGAGCGGTGGGAGGTGGCTGGTGTGTAAGGGGGGTAGGAGGCGGAAGCCATGGATTTTTAGGGTTTTGTGTGTTTCCTGCTGTTGGATTGTATTACGGTGGGCGGTGGCTGTAAGAAGACCGTTTCGGTGGTCTTTGTCGGGGGCACTGCAAGCCGTTTCGATGGGCGGTGGCTGGTGTGTAAGGGGGGGAGGAGGCGAAAGCCATGGGTTTTATAAGGTAGAAGGGAGCATTTTTTCAGCATCTTGTTCGCTTGAGGGAGCTTTTCTCGGGGCTCGAGGTGAAGTTTTTTCTGCTCTTCGACGCCGCCGAAGAGCTCGTCGGAGAGGTCAAGGCAACAGTCTGCGAGGACTGGACTGGGAAAGCCGGGACGGTGTCGATGGCAGAGTAATCGCCCGGTCTGAGGGACCGGCAGTTACGCCGGATGAGCATCGGTGGATGAAAAGTAGAGTGCTGTGGGGGTGGGGGTGCGGCAACGGGGGTTAGGTTTGGGGAGAGGTTTTCGAGGGTTCATTTTTGGGAGCTTTTCTCGGGGCTCAAGGTGGAGAAAATGATGATTTACACCTTTTTCCATTTGTCTATGTTCTATAACTTGTTCAAAAATCTCGTATTTTTGGAGCCAATTTCAATACGCTTTTAGAAAGGGAATCTCATAATAGACAAGGGAAGTTACAAAGGTGCATAAATTATTCTAAGTACGAGATTGGATGTTTATACATAGTAACTCAACTCTCAATCGGATTGATTTTCATACCAGACTTTTTACTATGCATACAATTTTTACACGGAAAGATAAATTAAGGTTCTTCTATTATTTACTTAAAGTGGAGATTCCCCTGAAAAGAAAAAATTACAGCGGAATAGAATGTGGTTTTGAAGACTAAAAGAGGCGAGTGAAAAAGAAGAGTATTAAATTTTAAATTTTGCATTGGGTTGGGATAAATTTATTCAATGAAAACTGCTTTTTCAAAACTAAGCCAACGAAATTTACTAAATTCAAATTCATGTAAGCCAAAAGGTATTTTATTTTTTGTAAAAAATCGGGCCTAGTCCGATTAGGCGGTTTTATTGGCCATTAATCAAAGCATTCTCAAAGAAGGGTAACATGTCCACATCATACAACTGTTTAATACTCGCAAGAATTTCAGAAAAAACTATGAAAATCAATAGATAAAGTAAAGGATAACCGGGCAAGACTATTGGCCACTCCATTGTTGCAAAGTCGGGTGTTCATCACTTGTTTATTAGGTAGAGTTCAGCATGAGTGAGACGTTGCCGAGGGTGTTCATCACTTTTAATATACTATACTAATTTGTCCATATGCACTTAATATCCCAATTTGTCTTTTCAACAATAAATTTATACTCCTTAAACACACACCTTTATACAACTCATTCGAGCTTTTCACAATCCTAATCATATCTCATTGAATCACTTATTCAATTGCCAACTCCAACACGACTAAATTAATAATTTCAATATTACATACTAAAACTCTATCGAAAATTATAAATCCGAAACTATATATATGACCTTTTAACATTAGCTATATTTTTGATAAAATAAAATTAAGAACAAATATAATCTTCTCCTCTTCTATCTTCTAATTGTGAATGTAGGTCTCTATCTTCTAATTGCCAAATATGTACTTAGTTAAAAATCCCATTCATTTAGAAAAAAAAGAGATTTTAGCTTTTAAATTTTACTAAGTAATATTTATTTTTATAGAATTTTATGTAATATTTTATTGATGAATTACTAGATTTGTTATTAAAAATAATATATATATTATTTTCTTAATTTTAATTATTTATAACTATATATATGACCTTTTAAATTGGTTATATTTTTGATAAAAAAAAAGTAAGAACAAATATAAATTTCTCCTCTTCTATCTTCTAATTGTGAATGTAGGTCTCTATCTTCTTCTTTTTTATGGAAGGTCTCTATCTTCTAATTGCCAAATATGTACTTGGTTAAAAATTCCATTCATTTAGAAAAAAATGAGATTTTTGCTTTTAAATTTTACTAAGTAATATTTATTTATTTAGAATTTTATGTAATATTTTACACGATTTATATTTAGCGCACCGGCAAAATTTATATTTAACGCCTTGGTCCATCCGTGACGGACGAAACATGTTCATCCGTGACGGACGAAACATGTTCATCCGTGACAGACAAAACATGTTCATCTGTGACGGATGAACATGTTGATCTTTAATCCGCGACACGATTTTGGAATCGCCATAACTTTTGATTTTCTAGTCCAAACGCGCTGAAATTTGGATAGTTATAGTTGACATCTTGATCTTTAATCTGACGTTGGAATCACTCAATTTGGAGTTACGTAGAAAACGTTATACTTCTCCAAAGACGGGACAAAAAATAGAGATCTCTTAAGCGCAAAGGCGAGTACAATAGCATTTAAGTCAGCTTACAATATCATTGCAATCATGGATCACAATAGCATTACAATGTGCGAGTACAATAGCATTTAAGTCGGCTTGCAACCTCGTCTCTTTCTTGTGCAAGAAGGTCCGAATGCCATCAGTTGAGAAACGAATGGATCATACAGACAAGCAACATAGGCATCATGTGCATGCTCCCACATGACAAATACTGGAGGCAATGGTAACGCCTCTGATAGGACCATCTACAAAAGAATGGATAACGTACTCAGTTGCCTAGTTCATGGGTTCAAATAATTAATATAAAATAATTAAATGACTAGTATCATACCGAAATGAAATGTCTCTCCTTCTCAACATGGCAGATGCAGATCGTCTTAAGCTTATACGGCTCAAAGTCTTTAATGAAGGGTTGTGGAGGCATAAAAGGTGGTGAAAATATTTGACCCACTGGATTCTTGGGAGCTCTAACCTTAGATGGCCTCAAAGGGGTAGTAGGAGCTTTAGGGTTTCATGAAGGTGTGCTAGTGGGCATTGGTGGCCTACCTCGTTGCTTCTTGGGAGGTTTCCCTTCCGTATCTTTGTTTGTGTACTCCCATGAAGAAGGATGTCTTTTAGTGGTATCTTTGTGTAGAGCTCCCATTGGTCGTCCTTTATGCCTCATAATAGCCGGCTTTTGCAGACTAGTCCTCTCGGGGCGAGCTATGTCGTAAAGTCGCGAGACACATTTTTCTTGATCATTTGCTGACAGATTGAGGAAATGATCCGTATAAAATTGATCCATCAAAGATCTCGTGACTTTGCGCTTTACCTCAACCTCACCTTCGTCTTGCACTTCTGACAAACTCAATCGTCTCCAAAACGGATGCAACGCTGAAGGCTTAATAGGGATTGAACTCGTCATATTTCTAGTGATGTCATGCACACACGACAATCCATCTCTCACCCTCATCTGGCATCTGCAGATCTTGTCACAAAATGGATTTTCCCCTTTTTTGTATTCCTCCGTCAAGCAGTCAAGTGTACCCTTAGATACTTTGTACTTCAACCGCTTGAAAACATCTGCTCATGTCACAAGAGTCATCGTGTTTTGTACACTCTCGTTGAAGGTCCCATTGATGTTCTTTACTTGGTTACCCATCTTTGAATGATATTGACCAAATTTTGTGTCTAGACTACCATGTGGAATAGTCAAGAAGTCTTTCAAACTAGAGTGTGCTCCTTCAACCATATAGTTTAGTACAAAAGAGTTTAAAGTTTGATCATATGCAAGCAATCTGTTTTCTGCATAAATTGTCCGTCACATATGGATGGAATTCATACGTAACAGACAAAACACTGTCATCTATCACGTGTGGATGGAATCCACACGTGACGTATGAAACACCTTCGTCCGTCACGTGTGGACATAAACCATACATGACGGACAAAGAATGCAGAGAATAGAATGCAATGAAAATTTAGCAAATGCAGTGAATATAGATTGGACAATCCAAGCGTGAAAACAATATCTGTCCAAGCTGGCATGAGTCTTTCCCTATACGGGATCATCCAACAATCATTTAATTATTTTATATTTATTATTTGAACCCATGAACTAGGCAACTGAGTACGTTCTCCATTCTTTTGTCGATGGCCCTTTCAGAGGCGTCACCATTGCCTCCACTATTTGTCATGTGGGAGCATGCACATGATTCCTATGCCGCTTGTCTGTATGATCTATTCGTTTCTCAGCTGATGGCGTTCGAACCTTCTTTCACAAGAAAGAGACGAGGTCGCAAACCGACTTAAATGCTATTGTACTCGCACATTGTAATGTTATTGTGATCCATGATTGCAATGTTATTATAATCCGACTTAAATGCTATTGTACTCAATGTTATTGTAATCCAAATTAAATGCTATTGTACTCGCCTTGGCGCTTAGAGATCTCTATTTTTGGTCTCGTCTTTGGAGAAATATAACTTTTTCTACGTAACTCCAAATTGAGTGATTTCAACGTCAGATTAAAGATCAAGATGTCAACTATAACTTCTCCAAATTTTAGCTCGTTTAGATCAGAGAATCAAAAGATATGACGAATCCAAAATCGTATCGCAGTTTTGTAAACAACTCCGTCCGTGACGGATGAGTACGTTTCGTCCGTCATATTCGTCCGTGACGAATGACCCAATGCGCTAAAAAACAATTTATCCGGTGCGCTAAATAACAACGGCCATATTTATTGATGAATTACGAGATTTATTATTAAAAATAATATATATTGTTTTATTTTTTTTATTTTTTTTTTATAAATAAGATGAATAGTTAATAAACTATAATACTTGTATCGAAACTTACATGTATTAATGTATGGAAGAAATTCGGGTGCGAAAGCCTCTTAGAATGCAAAATAAGAAAGAATCCTAGCCGTCTACGGTGGCCAGATCTACAGCTGGGGAGAATATGAAAAAGAAGCTTTATTTAGTCAATTAAAGATGAACACGCTATGGAGGGAGTGATCCATACGCGCTCTATTAGTTTCAAAAAGCAGGCAAGCGAACCGCCATCGTTACCTTTGTGTTTAGAGAGCGCGTGAAGAATTCAGAGAGCAACAACGAGAGAGGAATCGAAACCCTAGAAGTCGAGTTCTACACAAGAGGTATGTAGATGCTTGCTTCCACTTTTCTTCTTATTTGCTTGCACTTTGTTTTTGTTTGCTTGCACACTCTGTGTTGTTCGCTCGCCTGCAAATAAGAAAGTGCATGGGAATAAAAATAAAGAACAAGCAAGTGAACAGAAAATATAGGCCAATAAGAAGAAAGTGCATGGTAATAAAGAGTAAAGTCCAAGCAAGACAATAAGAAGAAAGTGCAAGCCAATAAGAAGAGAGTGCATGGGAATAAAGAGTAAAGTGCAAGCAAGTGAACAGAAAGTACAAGAGATTAAATATACTCAATATGCAAGCAAGTGAACAAAAAGTGCATGAGTATAATGAATAAGTGCAAGCGAATAGAACGAAAGTGCAAGCTGTTAAACAGAAGTGTTTATTTTACTTTGCTTGCATATATTTTACTTTGTGTTTTATTTGCTTGCACTTTATGTTTGTTTGCTTACACATTTTTCTTATATGCTTGCACTTTATGTTTTTCTGCTTGCACTTTTGTTTATCTGTTTGCACTTTGTGTATATTCGAATGTACCTTATGTCTATATGCTTGCATTTTACGTTTATTTGTTTGCACTTTATGTTTGTTTGTTTGCACTTTGTGTTTATTTGCTTGCATTTTATGTTTTTTTTGCTTGCACTTTTTTTCTTATATACTTGCACTTTATGTTTTTCTACTTGCACTTTTGTTTATCTGCTTGCACATTGTGTATATTCGAATACACCTTATGTTTGTATTTTATGTTAATTTGCTTGCACTTTATGTTTGTTTGCTTGCACTTTGTGTTTATTTGCTTGTATTTTATGTTTTTTGCTTGTACTTTTTTCTTATATGCTTGCACTTTATATTTTTCTCCTTGCACTTTTGTTTATTTGCTTACACTTTTTGTTTGTTTGTTTGCTTGCAATTTATTCTTATATGCTTGCACTTTATATTTTCTTCTTGTACTTTATGTCTTTCTGCTTGCACATTGTGTATATTCGAATGAGAATAAAAAGTAAAGAGCAAGCAAGTAAACAGAAAGTGCAAGCCAATAAGAAGAAAATGCATGTGAATAAAAAGTAAAGAGCAAGCAAGTGAACAGAAAGTGCAAACCGATAAGAAGAAAGTGCATGAGAATAAAGAGTAAAGTGTAAGCAAGTCAACAGAAAGTGCAAGACAATAAGAAGAAAGTGCATGGGAATAAAGAGTAAAGTGCAAGCAAGTGAACATAAAGTGCAAGGGATTAAAAAGTACTTAAAATACAAGCAAGTGAACAGAAAGTACAAGGGATTAAAAAATACTTAAAATGCAAGCAAGCGAACAGAAAGTGCATGAAAATAATGAATAAGTGCAAGCGAATAGAACGAAAGTACAAACGAATAGAACGAAAGTGCAAGCTGTTAAACAGAAGCGCAAGTGGTTAAAGAGAAAGTACAAAGAAATAAAAAAAAGTGCAAGGGATGAAACAACAATCAAATTACAGTGTGAAATTCAAGTACATTGTATGAAATTCATGTACAATCCAATAACCTAACACAAACAAACAAGTCAAAAACTAGATCTACATTTAATTGATCATCAAAAACGAGATCAAAAATAGTAATGTAATTGAAAATAGCAATCGAAAATAGTAATTGTATACTTGGATCCATGTTCAATACTAAGATTTGGAGAAGAAAATGTGAGGCAGAAGAATAAGATTTGGAGAAGAAGAAGGCTGAAACGAATAGCTAAAGCGAAGAAAAAAAAAATTAGAAAGCATATATATGAAACGCTCTTAAATCCAGATCAAACGGTTATAATTCTTTCTTATTTTGCATATTAATAATCTTACACACCTAACACTTTTATAAATTTTAAAAGAAAGAACAATAAATTGCCAAATAATATAATAAGATAGAAAAATCAATTGGAAGAGACAACTTGTTCCCTCCCGAACTCTCTCCCTTGTGAAACCGTAACTACTCGTAATCCCCCACACACTCTGTTCAGCAACAATGGTGAAAATAGTAGAAGAGGAGGAAGAAGAAGAGAAAGTATCTGATACCATCACTCCTTCAGCTTTCCCTACCACCTCCTCCTCCCGCCACCAACACCACCGCCTATCTCCACCGGAAGCTCACCCTTCTTCCCCACCCCCGGCTTCGCCGGACTCACCCTCCTCGCTCTCCTCGGATCAGACTTACCATGGCTTTTCTCCCAAACCTTCACCCCCACATAATTATACTCCAGAACACCAGTTGGCATCGATCCCTGCCGCCGTCAGCCGCCTGATCCGGGATGAGCCCGCTGCGCCGGTGACGATGACCGAGTCCGGGCCTGTTTCTGGATTCGCCGTCGAAGGCGGGACCCCCGGCGTCGGGGAGGACCAAAAAGGAGGTCGACGAGGACGAGAGGCAGGTGTGAGGAAGGGAAAGACGTCGGCGTCGTTATCGGCTATGCGGTGGTCGAGGAGAATGGTTACGGTGAGGAGGGCGGCGCTAGGGCTTAGGGTTTGTGAGTTTGTGGTTTGTTTGATTTCTTTCTCTGTGATGGCAGCTGATAAGAATCGTGGCTGGGCTCTTGACTCATTTGATCGATACAAGGAGTTCAGGTCAGAATTTTTTTCCGATTAATCTGTAATTCCCTTTGTAAGCTTCAAATTAGTACTCCAATTCGTTCCATTCACGAACACATGCTGATTTTTTAGGGGAAAAAACTGCAGCTATTTGTAACCTGAAAATATGATTTTGGATGTTATATTTGTTGTGATTTTGAAGTGTTTCATGTAAATTTTTGTAACATTCTAGAGACGTGGAGACTCTTGCAGTAGTTGGGACTTACTGTTGGTGTCCAGAATATTGAAATGATTTCTAATCTTCCTAGTTTCTTATTAGTAATAATGAAGTTTCCAGCATTATATTCTGCATCTAGTTTGAAGCTGAAGTTTGTGGTTTTGTGTGACCCCAGGTATAGTATGTCAGTGAATGTGATAGGATTTGCATACTCTAGCCTACAAGGCTACAGTCTGGCTTATCAACTCACCACTGGAAAGCAAAATGTCTGGGGCCAGTTTAGGTGTTACTTTGATTTCTTGATGGATCAGGCAAGTTTTTTTCTCTGTCTTTTTCTTCCCTATGTGTTCTTGTTTTTTTTTTTTTTATCAATCTTTTGTGTGGTTTCAAGCAATGCTCGGCTTCATGTTTACCTTAAATGATTACTTTTGTTCATTCTGTGATCAAAGTTTGGTCCACAAATACTTACGGTGACGGTCACCACTACTTTTCTGTATGTTTTTATGCAATTATGTAGGGCCAACACTGCCTTCCCTAATTTATAGGAATCACCAGCCTAATAATGGGGTCGTCTTTGGATAATTGACCTCACTTGTGGCAATTATTTCTATGACTATTCTTTGGTATGGCTTAATAGCGTGAACAATGGAAACTTGACAGTTACTTTTGAACCTTTAAAATCTTTTGGTGTTCAGATTGGTCTTGTAGCTTTTTGTTACTAAAACAACAGGAAAAAAGGAGGCGATATATATATACTATTTTGGTCTTATGAAATAAATTTGCACTTTGTAATTTAGAACAAACAAACACTAGGAAGTCAGAAAGCCAAATATTTTTGAAAAGGAATATTGAGTTAAACTCGCTTGAGAATGTTAGGCAGGATTAGCATCAAATCTTGAAAAGGGCGATTGATCTTAGATGTATACTTGATTATACACCATGACAAAGACCTTTGTGGGGTAAAAAGCTTTTGAGATGCAAAGGAACATACATGGAGGGGGATGATCATAGAATCTCAATTGACTTTTTCATAAGATAACTGTGTAGCAGCCACTAATGATCTTGTTTAAAGATGATTTACGCACATGACTCCGTGAAGGTGAGATCCACCACTACTATCATATCTTATTTTGTGTAGTCTTCTTCACGACCATGGTTGCTTTTCGATTGATGTCTCCTATTTATTGAGCTTTGTATAATCAGACCTTGTTTGGTTGATGGTCATTTGTTTGGAAAAGACAATTGTAGTTAATATGTATGCTTCAATGTAGCATTTCAGTGTGAAAGCTGATATTAAAGAAGTGGAACTTTGGCCCTAAGTTAGAAATATATTATTATGCCAATCTTGAGGGGACCATAGATCAATATCAGTTATGATCTGGTGAGGAACCTATTCCTATCTTAAAAAGCAGAGTATCCAACAAAGAGTTGGCTTAGGAGGCTTTGCAATCCTGTTACAGGAATTCTCTTTTCAACTTTATGAAAAGTGGAGTTTGCCGCTTTTGATAATAGATATTATCAATTACTATTCGTGGTGATATACATTATTATGAGTAGTAAACTACCTTATTGAGATCATGTTTTTCTTTCTCCATCTTTCTTTATGATGCAAAGGACTTCACGTCAGTAGTACAAGGAACTCAATTCTCGTGTTACATGGATTTAACATTCTATAGGTTCTGAGGAATGATCACACAAATGATACCTATTACCAGCTGTCTGATTAAGCAATCTTTTGCCGACTGGGAACCTTGTTCCGCCAGCTTACTCTGCTATACTCTTTATATTTTGTTTGTTGTGTGGAACTTTTATTTCAAGGAAGCGATATTTTAAATGGCCATGTGGTCAATAAATGCATTTATGGCATGCTCCATGCTCACTGATACACTGATTTTCTGGAAATAACCTGTACACTGCAATAAGTATTCAGATTACTGTTCATATGCTCTGTCATTCTCCTATATATGCTTACAGACAGTATGAATTGTATTTGCAAGTGCAGATATTGGCGTATCTTCTGGTATCGGCATCATCCTCAGCTGCTACACGGGTTGATGACTGGATTATGAACTGGGGCCACGATAAGTTCCCTGCTATGGCTAGCGCATCTGTAGGAATGTCGTTCCTGGCATTTGTGGCCTTTGCTATGAGCTCTTTGATCTCCGGCTATATACTTTGTACGCCTACATAATTATTTAGACATACGTGATGTCCATTTTTGTTGTATCTTAAGGGTGCATATGATATATAAAATAAGTGTAATAAGTGAAGAGGCAACAAGAGGGAGACTAGGAGAAGGTTGCTTCTTGCTCTAGGCTCCAGCAGAATGGGTATTTAGCTAGGGAAAAGGATTTGAAAAAAAATGATGATACTTCATTTTATAGGAAATTATGTGGAAATGTAAAAAATGGATCTGAATGTAAGCAGATTTTTCATGAAGTAATGTAAATACTTATCTGGAATTTACATTGCTTTATTTGAAAAACAGATTAATAATATAAAAATTCATAGCATGTATGATGCTGATGTAAATTTATCCCCACAATGGGTATCCTTCATTATTTTGGTTTGTCTTCTGAATGCTATAATCGTGGTAAATGCCCATGTACTGTGGTTTTTTTAGCTCTTTCTTTAGAAGTTCATAAGAATGGGGTAATCGGGAGTTTTTTCAATACCATACTCCTTGCTGAAGATCTAGAAAAGCCCATGTTGATTTCCACCATAAGTGTATGTTTAAGGTGTTGGAGATAATCTGTTCGACAAAATGCCTCCAACTTTGCTGGATTTGTAGGAGGTAATGAAAAGGATGGTATGGAGAATACACTCTTGAAACTGCTAAGAGCAATGTTGAGGCTTGGTTTGATTTGCTGTGGAATGGTTCAGAGGATGGTAAAGGAGTTCAATTTTTTCTGGAGGATGAACATAATTCAAGATGACTACTGCCCTCTTTGCAAAGAAGTTGAGACAGAGGATCACCTTTGACGCACTTGCAAGTACTTTCTCTAGAGGTGATTAATGTAGATTTTCAACTGGATCCGTACGAGGGAACAACCTTGAAGACTGACTCCAATGCCTTGGTGATGGCTCAAAGTAGGAAGGTATGATCTATTGAATTAGACTTTGCTTCCTTTATTTGTCTGAATGATATGAAATATTTACCAGCTTCAAAAAAAAAAGAAGCAAGAGTTTCCTACAATCCTACTCCACATTTTTATCTTGATATTCATACAACTCCAGCTATGAGCTAAATCTTCATCCCATGAGGAAGATGCTCTATGATTACTTTGCAGTTTGCACATTGATTGGATGATCCACTTTGTGAATTTGAATGGACAATATTTTCAGGGTCCTTTGGCTTGATATGACAGAAGACTGAGACCTTTAGTGGTACCCAGTGCAGCCTCTTTCATGGTTCAACATGTTTTTTGTGTGAGTGCGTGTATTTTGTTGGGTCTTTCTTATATGAACAAGATTTTAGTACTATGGTTGTTGGGGTTTTGTGAATCACACATTCAAGCATTCATTTTCATTTATGTTTATCATCCGTCCTTTTCTTATTACTTGGCACTGACAGAAAGCTCAAACCTAATATAGGGTTTGTTTGGATTACACATTATAATGCCAAAAACTGGTATTATAATGCCAAAAACGATATTATAATGCTAGTTTTTGGCATTATAATGCCAGATAATGCGTAATCCAAACAGACCCATAGTAGCATCAGCCATAGTTTAGTCATCTTCACAAACTTATTACCATGGATAACTCTTCCACTCTTAGCATTCCCTCCACAATGAAAGCCTGGGTGTACGATGAATATGGCTCGCCCGCCAGCGTTCTTAAGCTGAAATCCGATGTCCCTGTCCCACAGGTGAAGGATGTTCAGGTAGGTTCTCATCAAGGTTGTAGCCGCTTCTCTTAATCCGGTTGATTGGAAGAGAATGGTTGGATTCTTCAAGGAAACCGATTCTCATCCCCCTGTATGTATTCTCTGATACTTGCACTTGATATGCTCTCATTGTTTGTCTTGTGTTTCATTTACTAACAACTGTAACTCACTGCCAGACTGTGCCAGGCTATGATGTCGCTGGTGTGGTGGTAAAAGTGGGGAGCCGGGTACGTGTAGGAGACCAAGTGTATGGAGACATCAACGAGAAAGCCTTGGAAGGTCCTAAGGAGTTTGGGTCCTTGGCTGAATACACTGCTGTGGAGGAGAAGCTGCTGGCTTTGAAGCCTAAGAATTTGAGCTTTGCTGAAGCTGCTAGTCTTCCACTTGCGGTCTTGTTCTTGGAGGTGCTGGTGGAGTTGGCACACATGTGATTCAGGTGTGTATATAATTAGCTCTTAGAGACTAATTGGTTCAGAAAATGATGAATTGCTCTATCTTAATTTATCCTGTATACAGCTTGCAAAGCACGTGTTTGGCGCGTCTAAGATTGCAGCTACGGCCAGCACTAGAAAACTGGAGCTGCTGAGGAGCTTGGGCGCGGATACTGCCACCAAGGAGAGCGTCGCAGATTGGGAGGAGAAATTTGATGTTGTTTATGACACAGTTGGTAAGCATCAAAAAATTGTGATTTCCTTATTAGCTTTTTGTATGTGCTTGTAACTCTGTCCATTGTGCAATGCCTAACGACATCGTTTGAAACGAAAACAGGCCAATACGAGGTGGCAGTGAAGGTGGTGAAAGGAGGCGGAGTAGTGGTGGGGATAGTCCCGGGAGGAATACCAGAACAAGCGGCACCACTTCACTTCATATTTGTATTGACTTCCAAGAGCAGCTGAATCCTTACTATGAGAATGGGACGTTGAAGCCGGTGGTTGATCCGAGAGGTCCGTATTCGTTCTCCCAGGCGGTTGATGGGTTCTTTGCGTACCTGATGACGAGCAGGGCTACTGGGAAGGTGGTCATATATCCAGTTCCATAGGACTAGCTACCCAGAAACATATCGTCTACTGTCAAGTTGTTATGCTTGTTTTGTTTGGTTGCTGTGTGTGTGTTGTGGATTTGGTTGAGTCATCAAGTGTGTCGTTTTGATGTCTGTTGGAGTGATGTTCCGAGTTTCATCTTTAACAGGATGTGATAAATACATCGATTGTGAAACATATGCATGGTAATAATGCACATCCGTTAATCATCAAGAAATTTCTTTGTATGAATTCGTTTGTGGATAAGAAAGGATAGATTGATCAAATTCATTCTCATTCTTCAAATTTGTCTCATAGTTTGTTCTAGGAACAATGTCTTCATTAAAAAATAAAAAAAGGAACAACGTCAAAATTTAACATGATAATTAGTTTAGGCATCAAATTAGGGACTATTGTACATAAAAAAAAAGCCTTAGTAATACATGACGATCAAGTTTTTTTATATATGAATTCTATAGAGTATAATTGCATGGACTGGATACAATAAGAAGATAAATTCCATTTATATTTATTTTTTGATTATATTTATTCTCATTTTCGAAGTTTGTAATTTGTATGTCGTTTGTCGAACGAACAAGATTAGAAATAATAAAACACGATAAAAGCTTTATTTTGGGGAAAACATGATAAATAGCTAGGGATAAAATTGGAGACAGATCGATTTAATTTGCCTGCTTAGTTTTTGCATATGATGTGTTCGATGAAAATCCCGAGCCAGGTATTCTGAACTTGGTTTGCCCACATGAATGGGGAGTATAATTCCGTCATCTACCCCACGTCTTCTTTCACTGTCTCCTCTGAAGCCACTGATTTTGTTGTTATAATAATGCAGGTTTGGTTGCTATCTTCCTTTACTGTAAAGCCAAATCCAATCTTCAAACAGACAAATATATATACTAGTAGTCTTAGTCCCAATTTCTGGTGCTCTCAAAGTTGGATTTAAATAAGTCTTTAGGATGAAATTGGGTATTATCCATCTGAAACTTGGCTCTTCTTCGCTAATCAATTGCACCTTTCTCTTTGGGGTTATGAATGATTGCACTCATCTTAATTTTGTGATGATTCCTTTTCCCTTCCTTCAAGAGTTCAAGATCCCTTTGTATGTAAATTGAAGACAATTGTCTTCTCAAAGATGAGGACCACTTCTAGTTTGTACATGATGCTTTGACTGGATTCCCATGGTGTAGGTTTTTCAAGTACACACCTAAAGCATTACGATACACTATTTTCTTCCCTCTCATAGGGAAATTAAAATATGGTCCATGAGAGCATACTGTTAGATATTAATGTAGAACCTCTTCTATTTGATCTGTTTTGGATGCATTAATTTTTCTTATACAAAGTGAAGTATCTAAAGGTGAAATGCAGATCCCACATCGCCAAAAGTGAGCCACCTTTAGGTACTGCTTTTTCTTGATTATATAGTTCAATATATCAAAGAACTTCTGAAATATTGCACTTTCTTTTACTTCATCCTATTCAAAGCTTTTAGTTATAATATATGTAATGGCTAATGTGATACTACCTCCTTCACAATTCAGTATCATGACTTTCCATTGCTACATTTTGGCTATTCAAATATTTTTTTCTGGAAAGTAATTTATCACTTTGGCAAAAGTTTTGCTAAGGTTTAGGTACTTGACCAAGTCTTCTTATTGAACTCTAAGACTCGTTCGTTAGTTCACTATGATACACCTCTAGAAAGCTAAAACACCAAAATGAAGCTCTTTATAAAGGGATATTACTATATCAAGTGTTATTTATGGAGAAAAAAGTTGGTCAATCTTTGGTAACTCTAATGGGATATCCCCCATATTTTAAAGTTCATTATTCAAAGTGTAGCTACCAAGTTAGGGTACTATATATCTCGTGACAAAATTTAATGAGTTGGATCAGTGTCTTACAATTGTGAAATGTGATGCATGCTAAATTCTGCTCAACAACACTTATAAGGTGGATCTTTAGAAGTATATGCTTGTCAGAGATGCTTTATGTAGTAATAATAGATTGCTAAATAGGGTTACATGCAGCTAAATACTACTTATCAATTCGTATCATTTTAAGGATCACTCATGCTAATATTCAGGAATGCAGATGATACAACAAATTGGTATAAAAGAAAGAAAGGCCTCTTTGTTTTATATAAGACAATACATCGTTATACCATTAAAAAATACAGTTCATGTAACTGATTCAGCCGAATAATGTTCACAAAATGCTTCTTTAACAGTCCACCAATTATCATATTTATTGACTTCATGAGTGTATATCTGCATCCCCGAAATAAATTTATGATTGATTCAGGCGTATTGCTTTGAGTCTAAGCACCAACAGTAGTAATCGGATCTTGATATCTCCAAAAGCTGTTCAGGGGTCATCTTCTCCAGTTCATTGTCTCTCCATGATGAGAAGCTGTTTCTGTTCTGCGGGTCAGTAGCGAGTGGGTAATTTTCTGATCTATGATTCTGGCATCTCATCCTCATATAGAGCCTCGTTAGTGAAACACAGTCTTCATAAGGATCCTGAATGCCAGTTTGTATGTCATAACTGTGAGGTAAACAAACAAGCCCTTATTTTAGCACATCTGAAATTTGGACATCATCAAAAAATTGAATTGTATCATAAGCAGAGGATATATAAATATCATAATACTTACCCAAGATATGCTTGTGTTAGGTATTTGAGGGAGTTGCTGAGCTTGCTTGTTTTCATAAGTGGAGGATATTTTGCTGTGTCCCTGTTGTAGTATAACCACAACCTCATTATAATTATCTCTTTATAGCAAGTGATAAGACAATCTCAAGTTATCCTACTTAAAATCAGTATTGATTGATAATCTGATCAAGTTTTGGTTTGCATGAAGATTTGAAGTATCTTACCTGTTCATTATTGTTGGATATTCTATCCCTAGGCACTCAAGATCATGGTCCAATGCATGCCCCACGAGAATCTTAGCTTTACTTCCACTAGGCCGAATTTTCCACATCGGTTCGCCATTGCATAGGAAATCTTGAATTTTCTTTTGAACTTGCTTTAATGGCATTGCATCTCTCAAATGTTCCGGCCTTATGCCTGTAGTCTCATACCTGGGGGCATTGCAATAGAAGACTTAGAATTGATCGAAATACGTAAGCATTTTTATTGTAGCTACTAACTCTGTTTAACTTGTTGATACCTGTAGCTAGTGACTTGATATTGGGGCTTCACATAAGCATGAAAGACTATGTTTTCGCGTTCGTCTGTAAGGCAAACTCTTGCGCATAAATCCACCGAGCCATCGCTGCCACCGCCAACCATCTTGCAAGCTAAGGCAACAATTTGAGGGCCTCTTCTTTGGCTATTATCATCATTGATTCCCAAGTTCGCCATGCGAGATAACAATCCCTGTAAGTGCAAGCAAGAAGTTATTTAATGTCAACCTTTTGCAGATATAGATGGAACTAATTGTTATTGATTGAGATCCACAGAAAATACATTGTTGGGGCGAGAGAGCTGGCATCGTGCCCTGTGCATCCTTAACGAACTTGGACTATCTAGGATGGTGAGACAAATGCTGCATCCTTGAGTGGTGAATATCTTTGCACATTCTACCTTTGGCAATGGACCTAGAAAAGGAAAAAAGGTGTAAGTGCTTTATAGTTAGTTTGATCTCGTAATGTTTGGTAATAGGATATGATCATATGATTAGACTGGAATATTACCTATGAGATGCTCCCTTAGTGATTCAAATGATCTGCAATGCTTTTTGCATATCCCACACATGGGTTCATGAACTGAATGGAAAGATGTTCTCATGTGATCCACTAAGTGATCCTTTCTGTTGAATTGTCTGAAGCATGCTGCACATTTGTTCCTGCTAATTTGACAAATTGTTACCATTAGATATATAAACAGTTTATGAATATGAGGAGGAGAAACTAGATATTGAAGAGGGGCATGCCTTAAAGTTTCCGAGGACTCAACTCTGTAGTCCATAGTTGTTCTTTGAGTGCAACAATTTTCTCTGATGTATTCAAGAATTGTTATAAGCTGTTGATGTACAAGGGAAAGCAAATAGATGGTATTTATAGGAACAAGTATGACACAAAGGTATTGATATCGGGGGCGAAAAAGTTCCCACTTGGGTGTTGAAACGATTCCTTGAGCTCATGACTTGATCATAAGGCTAGATTTGTATAGCGTCAGATATATTTCAATCTATATACCACAGCCTAACTGTACCTTCAGAATCTTTCAAGTGGTCCTAAAATTCAAAAATTCCTGATTGCTGTGAAGTTAAGTAATTTGCATGGCTGCTAGATAACTAACAAACTTTACGCTATTTTTTTCCCAAAATAGTATCTTTTGGCAGAGTTGTTTTATGCTGATACTGATTACAGGCTGAAGATGCTCAACATCAATGGTTTTTATGAATTTATACATTTATAATGTTGTAAACTGTCATTATATCTGAATAAGGTTATCTTTGTGAAGCATGGTAGATAATTTTATTCTATTTTTTAGCAAATGGTAGATAGCTGTTGGTGATGGTTGTTTTGTTTATGTTCAGATGACTGATAATTTGTGCCCCATCAGAATTGGATCCTGCTCATATAGGCTCAATTTAAAGATGCAATAATATTGCTTGTAATGCTATTCTGACTTCTGAGTTTTCAGATCATACAGTTTGATGAATATCATCACATATGCGGTTACAAGTCGACAATCATGGATCATTGATGAATTTCATGACATATGATGCTTGAGTTATGCTATAACATAGTCTGTAATTATCATCAAGCACATATGCTGCTTGATTATGCAGTGTAATCTGTAAGTATCATCAATCATTAATAATAAGGACAAAACCAAGAAGAATCCCATGAAACAAGTCGACAATCATGGATCATTGATGAATTTCATGACATATGATGCTTGAGTTATGCTATAACATAGTCTGTAATTATCATCAAGCACATATGCTGCTTGAATTATGCAGTGTAATCTGTAAGTATCATAAATCATTAATAATAAGGACAAAACCAAGAAGAATCCCATGAAACAGGACTATATTTGTTTGTTCATTGTGGTGTAATTTTTCTTTCGCATCCTTAAACTTTCAACTCAGTACATCTAGCAAAACTTTGTTGAACAGCTGCAGGTCCATGAGAATGAAGTGTAACTTTTACGAGTCTTTCACTATGTACCATATTTTTCTTTTTCTCAAATCTTATCTGGAATATTTTGCTTTATCATATTACATTTCATACTCGTTACTTTTCCTTTGGAGTTAGTACTACAAGCATTGTTCTTTTCTTGTTAAGTTGCCTTTGGTAGCCGAAAATACCATAACATGCCTGTGGTGCACATTTATTTTCAGTATCAGTAAAAATTTCCCCCCCTAGTGGATCTTCTTACACTGTTTTCAGGATTGGCTGAGAAACGGTTCCAAAGATTATTTAATTTCTGTCTCATCTCGTTACTATTATCTGTGATCTTACAACGATTTTATTCCTTATGCTGTTGCAGACAAATATCATCTCAGAATTTGACATGACAGTTGTGATGAATGATGAACTATTGATGGTTATTTACTAGATGGAATTAGGATTTAAAGTATTCCTACCACTCCTAAGTTCACCCAGGTAAGTTTTTCCTCTTTTTTTTCATAGTAATAGACTTATTCGTTTTTATATACCAATTTGTTATTTACGGAGGATACCCCAATAGTGGGATCTTGAACCCCTTTTTCAATTTCTCTCTCTGTCATATCATCCAATGACTCATACCAAGTTTTTTACTCTTTTATAAGAAGATCTTGCTTTTAGGATGTTACATATTTTTTCTCTTCGACTTTTTGACTCTCCATATGAAACTCAAGATCCAATTGATAAAGATGTCCTAAGAGTTTATATTTCTACGATTGTATGTGTTTTCATTTTGATTTAACGTTAATCTTTTGCTTTGTGACATACTATGGTAAGATGCAGGAATGGTGATAATGCTTCTGTGTATATCCCATCCCTTGTAAAAGAGATTTTGACTTAAACATGGAGAATGTGACTAAAGAAAGGATAGATGCTTTGTTTGACTGGAGTGGGGTCTGTATGATTCGTTCTTTGAGAGCTTTGAAGATACCCAAGAGAAAAAGGAGACAAGAATTGTAGCCTTTTTCTTTTTCATGAATCATCTGGTCAAGATTCTTGCCGCCTTTGATATTCACTTTCTAGTCATGCACCATAACCATTTCTCCTTCCTAGTTGAAAATTTCTTTCTTCATATTAAAAGGAGCTGAAGAGGAAACGAAGCACGTGATATTATTGAGCTGAAATTTGAAAATCATAATTTGTGACCACTAAATCTGAATTTATGCAAAGAAGGAGCTATATTTTTACAGCTTGTATATGCTTTGGGATCTTGGAACCCTCTCTTGTCTTCTCCTCAATGTGGTAAGAAGAGCTCTCTCTTTCAACAACTGGAGCTGAAGAAAAAACAGAACAATACGTACTTGTGCAAAAGATTCGTCTGCTTTCAAATTTAGGACAGTCAAAAGCAAAATTCCTCATCCACATGGTTCAATTCCAGTAGTGGAAATCGCGTCTTCTTTTGATTGGACTGACAACTTATCTCCCATGAAGAAGAGGCTATGTTTGTTTGTATCACCAGCACTAACAGTGCAGGGTTGCCTGGTGTTGTTTCTGGCAGGGGAAGTATACAGTTTTGAGATTAATATTAACATGATGAATGCATACAGTTTTGTGCTTCCCATAAATCAGATTCTAAAATGAAGTATTATTCTTTCTGTGAGTGATTTAATATAGCTATAAGTACTTTTAAATCATCATGTGTTTTGAGTGGTTTAATACATCTTAGGAGACTAGTAAGTTTGATATGGGGCTTATATGATCAATAAATTGCCATTGTTTCATTGTATCAAGGAAGTGTTTGTGATGAAGTTTTTCTTTTTCAGGATTGCAATTCTGTTGCTTAATACATGAACCAACTAGAATACATTATTACACGGTGGCTGCTGGAGATGAGTTGAACCAAAGGTTCAGATTCCGGTGCGCAGGTCTGTTATACCCTAAAAGATGAATGATTTTTATGCTTCAATATGAGATAAAATCTGTTTAATCATCTTTGGTAGAAGAACTACAAAATCTGTCAGTTTTTTCAGGTATTTTCATATTTGACTATTATTTTGATATTCTCAATTATTTTTGCCTATAACTGGAGTATATAACAAAGTACTCTTTATTCACTTGAAACCCTTTTGCCTATGATTCTTAAGAGTTTTCTTGAAATGAGAAATTGAGAATGATCCATGTCTTTGTTCGTTAGGTTATTTTATTGCAGGAATAAAGACTATTTTAGGGCAATAACTAGTATAGTTAGCACTTAGCAGCAGCAGAATTGTTATCCTAAATGAAGAAGGCCTGTCAAAACTCATCTTCCTTGAAGATTTGTTGTGAGGGTTTTCTGAAGCTAGAAAAATCCCTTTTCTTACCATTATACACTTATACATGCAAAGTCTAACAGCTTCTATCGATCAAATTTTTTTTTATTTTTTTTTGGGCTCAGATTACATACTAACAAAGCATGGATATATTTCCTGACTATCAGACTGTTTGTGATGTCAAACAAACTCGTCTTGTGCATGTGCTTGTACTTGTTGAAGGCAATTTTCCGGGTTCAATAAAATAATATGATGAATATATTCAAAACTAAGTGCATGTTTTTATAATGAAATGATGATGAAATGGTTTAGTTAACATGAGTGTTAAGTCTAGTTTATGGGTATGAGTAGTTACTTATAATTAGTGGGTAGTTAATGTAATTAGTTGAATCATGAAGTTAGTGGTCTATACGTGGTATATGTTTAGCTTAATATAGTTACATTTTTATAAGCAAGACATCTCTTCTAACTCTCAATTTTGTGTGCAATGAAAAACTTCTGATCATTTCTATGCAATTCGGCCACTTTTTCCTGGTCATATTTCTGAAGAATTGAAACTATCGTGCATGTTTGTTGTGCAAGTTCATCTTATCTGTTAATACTTCCTGAGCTTCTTAGGTGGCGTTTCGTTTTCAGCAACGACAAATTTGAACACAACCCAGTGGAATCCTGCATAAGCGGAATTTGGGGGGTCAAGATGTACGTATCCTTTCCCCGAGCAAGTTGGGAGGATGTTTCCGTGCAAACCCAGTTGCACTGTAAAGGCAAGGAAAAGAGAGAAAGAACGAAAATTAGTGAATCACACGAAACACACACAGGTGAGGACTAGACCGAAAACCCCCTAAACTAAGGTCTTAAACTATAACTCTATAAGCCCACTTCCTTAGGGTTTGTTAGGGGATTGTGTTTATAAAGTGTTTTTTTGTTGATAAATAGTTAAAAAATAGGTTTGTGTAAAAAATATGTTTGGTGAAAAAATAGCTTTTATAAATATGTGTGTATTTTATTGAAAAAGTATTGAGTATAAAAAAATGTTAAAATAATTTTATTATACGTTTATCGAAATGTATAAAAATAGTTTTTTTTAAAATAGTTTATAAAGAATAAACATCAATACCAAACAAAGCTTTAGTAAAAATGGGGATAATATGAGGTGAATGTGATTCATCCACATCTTTAACTTCGACCATATTTATCCGAAGAATATATAATATATTAAAATATGTTCCATTTTGCCTCTGTAGACCTACTTTTTGTACAACCTTGTAAATTGATGGGTTAATACTTAATATTGTTTCGGGTTTCTAGTGCTTTCTACTTGGGGAAGGAGTACATATATTTTAATCTATATGCTATGCAGATATGATTTGCAGCTTATTCAATCAATATGCTATGCAGATATGATTTGCAGACCTACTTTTTGTACTTGTACAACCTCTGTAGACCTACTTTTTGTACACACTTATTCAATCTATATGCTATGCAGATATGATTTGTAGCTAGTTAGGTCAAATGTGAACTCAATCTAGTATAAAAAAAACACGGTCCTTCAAACATACTATAATTTAAGATATTTCATTTTAGAAAATCCTAAAAAAGAAATGCTTAAATTCTTTTAAAAAAGTGAACATTTCTAAATTAATAAAATTTAGCAAATATCTTCGCAATAAGATGGTTAACCTAAACTTCTAAAAAGATATATTCTTTTAATCATAAAAAGCAACTTAAAAATAATTCGAATATTAGAATAATTGGGGGGGAAAATCCAATGAAACGCATGTGGGACACAAATGACCCAAACTTTAACTCAAATTTGAAACATATTCGAACTTGCAGTTTATACTGTCTAGCTTAGTTGGTAACTTGATCTAATAATTCAAATCATTTTTTTTTCCAAAGGAAGGACTAAGGGAGGGGAATCGAACTCGCGTGAACTTATGATTATGGGGTGTCATATTTATCGGCTACTGGTAATACTTGACACTCATATCAAAGTTTATAATGTCAAATTTTATTAGTTTATTCGGTAACAATAACATCCATCCATTATATCCCGTCCTTAAAGAGTTTGAGAGGTTAAGATACACTTACCCTTATTTTGAGCAAAGTGCATTACTGGAAGACAGGCATGAGAAACAAAAACACACAAAAAAACTTCTAAAAAAATAAAGCACATACAAGGAAAAACATAAAAAATAAAATAAAAGCACACAAATGTAAGGTCAAGGTTTTCATTAAAAAAATGTAAAGTGTAAATAGGTAGGACTTGTATACAATTAATTCAACTACGTAGTATAATTTATGCACTACTAATCGGAACCCAACGTACCCGATCATATTCATGGTCCCGCTTATAAATTACCATATAAATAAAAGAAGAAAAGAACCGTAACGTATTACATTATGTATGGATAATAACATACGGTGTAGTAAATATTTTTTTGTATAAATGATGACGGCAATCATTAGGTAGGAGTGTAGGACTGGACAATCATATATTTTGTTTTATGTTGTAGGGTTTTAAGTGTAAAAGAATGAGATTTTTCTTCTTCTGGTAAACGTAAATAAATTAATGTTTCAAATGAGTAGTATAGTATTTGTATAACATGAAATTAATTAGTGAGTGACGTGGAGAGGTGAAGGTGTAGTTAAGCAGTCGAATTTCAAAGTGGAGAGGGTTAATGCATCAATCTTCGTCAACATGAAAAAGACCCTTTACCCATCTTATGTTTTTGCTTTACACTAACTTTATATATAATCAAACCCTAGCTTACATATCAATACATACTACTAAGATACAGAACAATCTATATATATTTAAAAATTAATATTTTAGGTCATTGAAGGCTAACTTTTAAAGATGAATTAATTTTTTATTTTTTTCATGCCTTATTTATTTAGCACAAAATTTAAATAATTTCTCAAATTCAAAAAGTATTAAAGTGACAATTTCATATATTAACAATTATATTAATAATCTATAATTGTCTATATATTATACAAAGTTTTTGATTCACAATTATATACAATTATTACATATTAATCAATTAAAAAAGTCCTCATTTTCATATCGTTGTATAATTCTTATATTTTCACGTTAAATTTTCAACATAGTTCAATTTATATTTCTATTAAGCATGAAAAATAACCATCTATATCTATATATATTTAAAAGTTAGCATTCTAGGTCATTGAATGCTAACTTTTAAAGACAAAATCAAAGGCTTAAATAGGCGTAAAGTTATAGTTTGCTTGTAGGATTAGTTTATCACCCTTAGTATATAATATGTATATAATATGTTAGATTTTTCGATCGGTTTTTACTATAGGGTTTATAAACCAATATAAAATACATAAGTATAATTATAGGCTACTTTGTAATTTAAGTAATTAATTTTTCTTTGTTTATTTTAATATACCATAGCATAATTATTTGTATATATAAAAATGAGCACTATTTGTAAGTAATTATTATCTCCCATCACACACTTTTTTCAGCTAAATCTTGCCTCTATGTACGGACTACTCTTTAGGTTATGATTCATTTTTTAACTTAAATCTCAATTAGTGATAGTTACTACATACTGTATACGTTATATTTTGCTCTCATTTACTCATATTTTAATATTATCCAATTATTACACGTAACTTCCGTACTTAGTACACATTGAATGATTGGAAACAAATTATAGTCAAGATGTCTAAACGGTTATATGTCAAAATGACTTCACTTTCCAAGTAACATTTTCATCTATAAAAGAGCGAAAACGGTGGTATTCCGTTCATTTGCTCTGGGCATCCATCATCTCATTCTTCTACATGGAAATTAGCTTTAGAAAGCCATATAGTGAAGCTTGGGAGATAGTGGGCAACACCTTAAAAAGACATGGTCACTGAAGTAAGCATAATTATTAAGTTAAAGATGTGAATGAGGATTCTCGATTGTCGATGATACAAGTATATATCCACCTCACGGTAAACTATCATTGATTATATGTATTTGGATCTCTTTTGTAGTCTACAATACTTACATATATCGGTTTAAATTTGTTAATATAATTGTCTTTTGACCGAGATAGGTTAATTTTATGTAAAGATGTCAGATAATTGGATAATCTAATAGCACTATTGAGGCATTGATTGTTTACATCATGCATCAGTAGCTTTCACTAGAAGGAGGACAAAGACAATCGATTTATGACGACTGATAGTTAGTAAAGAATACAACAAACTATTTTATGGACGATGTAAACCCTTCAACTATTGATAGCATAAATTCAATTAGGTATATATTTTTAGTTTCTTTTTTGTACTAAATCGTTTTAGGTAGGTGTGTTGTTATTTTGGTTAAGGATGATTTTTATTGTTCTATTTTATACATATTCATTTTACACTCATCATGTATATATACTAAATTTGGCCTCATTGGTGTTGGTCTAGAGGAATTAATCAAGGGTGAAAGCCGAAATAATAGACATGTATACTCTCACATATGAAATATACAAGGAAGAAGTTATGAATTATAATTTCGCTAAGAAGAGTAAGCAAGTACCGATAAAATAACTAATGTACTTTTATATAAAATGTAACAAGGTTTAAGAAAATACAGAGTCACAAATTATTTATATTACTCCGTATTTAATAAGAATAAGAATTAATGACTAATATATTTTAATTAAAATGATATTAATGTCTAGGAATATGTAAAGTCAACGTGACTAATAAAACGATATATATTCCAGACCAACTAAATAAAACGATATTATAATAAATATTAATAACTAAAGCATAACAAAAAAGATATTATTAAAATGTAATAAATTTGTAAGATAAAGGCAAAAAATTAGAAATGTGAAGGGTAGTGGAACATGTAAGAAATGAGAGTTGTTATAGCAAGTTTCTTACAAATACTCGAGTTCAAGCACAACATATAATTAGATAGGCATTTCTAAAATATTTTCAAAGGAAAAAACCCATCCTTACAAAAACAACTACCACCTTAATTCAAAATTTAAATTGAACTTCTGACCAAAATAAATAAATAAAATTGTACTTCATACAATCATAACATTTTATACATAAAATACTTAGATATTACATTTTTTTGTCAAGACTTAGATATTACATTTAAATACATATCAAACAATATATCGTCTAAGATAAAACATGAAACAACAATCCATATATTAGAAACTCAAATTTAAATCGCACGGACTTCGATTTCTAGTGTTATCAGAATTTAGAATAACAAGTATTAACTGCTCCAAGTAGTAGCGTGGAACTTAATTAGGTCTTGGAACATTTGGAAGTCTTCTTTTCTTTTTAACTAGAAATCGAGGCCCGTGTGAAGCACGGGCCTTTTGTGTATATATAGTGTCTAAATTTAAATTTGAGTTTTTAATATATGGATTGTTGTTTCATGTTTTATCTTAGACGATATATTGTTTGATATGGATTTAAATGTAATATCTAAGTCTTGACAAAAGAAATGTAATATCTAAGTATTTTAGGTATATAATGCTATGATTGTACGAAGTACAATTTTAAATTTTTTATTTTGGGCAGAAGTTTAATCTAAATAATTGGTGATTAAAATGCTATGATATATATCATTTTAATTAATAAATATTAGTCATTACTTCCTATTCTTATTAAATACGGAGTAATATAAATAATTGGTGACTCTGCATATTCTTAAACCTTATTACATTTTATATAAAAGTACATTAGTTATTTTATCGGTACATGCTTACTCTTCTTAGCGAAATTATAATTCATAACTTCTTCATTGTACATTTCATATGTGAGAGTGGGTACATGTCTATTATTTCGGCTTCCATCCTTGATTAATTACTCTAGACCAACACAAATGAGGCCAGCTTTAGTATATATACATGGTGAGTGTAAAATGAATATGTATAAAATAGAACAATAAAAATCATCTTTAACCAAAATAACAACACACCTGCCTAAAACGATTTAGTACAAAAAAGGAACTAAAAATACAAACCTAATTGAATTTAGAGGGATTTGCATAAAACCACCCGTTAAATAGGCCACTTTGCCTACAACCACCCGTTATACAAGTTATTACTTGTGACCACCTCTTAAATCCATTCCGTTAGCAAAGAGCCACCCATCAGCCCATTCCGTCCATTTCCACCGTTAACCCTTGCGAAATTACAAATATGCCCCTTATTTTAATTTTTTTCCAATTGTTTTTTATTTTGAATGGTCAGGTACGGGTTCGGGTCGACCCAGTGGGTCGAGAGCGCCATTTCAAAATTTTATAAAATAATTATTAAAATAATATTTTAATTAAAACAAAAAATATATAATTTTTTTATATTATTTTAATAACAAAATATATTATAATTATTAATATATAAAATAAAAACACATTTGTAATGACCAAACGGGTCAATGACCCAACCTAGAAATTTTCGGGTAGAATGGGTCGGGTCACTTTTGACCCAATATTTTTCGGGTCGGGTCTCGACCCGAAAAACACAGGTCGGGTCGGGTTTGCAGGTCAGGTAAAAAATTGACAGCTCTAAATCGGACCAAACCGGTTTTAATATTTTGAATGGTCAGGTACGGGTTCGGTCCGACCCAGCGGGTCGAGAGCGCTATTTCAAAATTTTATAAAATAATTATTAAAATAATATTTTAATTAAAACAAAAAATAATAAATAACAAAAATATTATATAATATTTAATAACAAAATATATTATAATATTTAATATATAAAATAAAAACACATTTGTAATGACCCAACGGGTCAATGACCCAACCTAGAAATTTTTGGGTCGAACGGGTCGGGTCACTTTTGACCCATAATTTTTCGGGTCGAGTCTCGACCCAGAAAAAGCGAGTCGGGTCGGGTTTGCAGGTCAGGTAAAAATTGACAGCTCTAAATTGGACCAAACCGGTTTTAATATTTTGAATGGTCAGGTACGGGTTCGGGTCGACCCAGCGGGTCGAGAGCGCCATTTCAAAATTTTATAAAATAATTATTAAAATAATATTTTAATTAAAACAAAAAATAATAAATCAAAAACAATTTTTATATAATATTTTAATAACAAAATATATTATAATATTTAATATATAAAATAAATACACATTTGTAATGACCCAACGGGTCAATGACCTAACCCAGAAATTTTCGGGTCGAACGGATTGGGTCACTTTTGATCCAATATTTTTCGGGTCGGGTCTCGACCCAGAAAACACGGGTCGGGTTAAAAATTGACAGCTCTAAACCGGACCAAACCGGTTTTAATATTTTAAAAACCAAACCAGTGTAAAATTAAAAGAACCGGGCAAACCGGAAAAAAATGAGGGGGATATGGGTAATTTTATTGGGGTTAACGGTGGAAATTGACGGAATGGGCTGATGGGTGACTCTTTGCTAACGGAATGGATTTAAGGGATGGTCACAAGTAATTACTTGTATAACGGGTGGTTGTAGGCAAAGTGGCCTATTTAACTGATGGTTTTCTGCAAATCCCTCTTGAATTTATGCTACCAATAGTTGAAGGGTTTACATCGTCCATAAAATAGTTTGCTTTATTCGTTACTAACAATCAGTCATCCTAAATCGATTGTCTTTGTCCTCCTTCTAGTGAAAGCTATCGGTGCATGATGTAAACAATCGATGCCTCAATAGTGATATTAGATTATCCAATTCTCTGACATCTTCACATAAAATTAACCTATCTCGATCAAAAGACAATTATATTAATAAATTTAAACCGATATATGTAAGTATTGTAGACTACAAAAGAGATCCAAATACATATAATCAAGGATAGTTTACCGTGAGGTGGATATATACTTGCATCATCGACAATCGGGAATCCTCATTCATATCTTTAACTTAATAATTATGCATACTTCAGTGACCATGTCTTTTTAAGGTGTTGCTCACTATCTCCCAAGCTTCACTATATGCTTTCTAAAGGTAATTTCCATGTAGAAGAATGAGATGATGGATGCCCAGAGCAAATGAACGGAATACCACCGTTTTCGCCCTTTTATAGATGAAAAATGTTACTTGGAAAGTGAAGCCATTTTGACATATAACCGTTTAGACATCTTGACTATAATTTGTTTCCAACCGTTCACTGTGTACTAAATACGGGAGTTACATGTAGTAATTGGATAATATTAAAATAGGAGTAAATGAGAGCAAAATATAACGTATACAGTATGTAGTAACTATCACTAATTGAGATTTAGGTTAAAAAATGAGTCATAACCTAAAGAGTAGTCCGTACATAGAGGCAAGATTTAACTGAAAAAAGAGTGTGTGGGGAGGGAATACTTATTTACAAATAGTGCTCATTTTTATATATACACATAATTATGCTATGGTATATTAAAATAAACAAAGAAAAATTAATTACTTAGATTACAAAGTAGCCTATAACTATACTTATGTATTTTATATTGTTTTATAAACCCTATAGTAAAAACCGATTGGAAAATCTAACATATTATATACTAAGGGTGATAAACTAACCCTACATGCAAACTATACCTTTAGGCCTATTTAAGCCTTTGATTTTGTCTTTAAAAGTTAGCATTCAATGACCTAGAATGCTAACTTTTAAATATATATAGATGGTTGTTTTTCATGCTTAATAGAAATATAAATTGAACTATGTTGAGAATTTAACGTGAAGATATAAGAGTTATACAATGATATGAAAATGAAGACTTTTTAATTGATTATCATGTAGTAATTGTATATAATTGTGAATCAAAAACTTTGTATATTATATAGACGATTATAGATTAACTATAATTGTTAATATATGAAATTGTCACTTTATTACTTTTTGGATTTGAAAAATTGTTTAAATTTTGTGCTAAATAAATAAGGCATGAAATGAAAATAAAAACTAATTCATCTTTAAAAGTTAGCATTCAATGACCTAGAATGCTAACTTTTAAATATATATAGATGGTTGTTTTTCATGCTTAATAGAAATATAAATTGAACTATGTTGAGAATTTAACGTGAAGATATAAGAGTTATACAATGATATGAAAATGAAGACTTTTTAATTGATTATCATGTAGTAATTGTATATAATTGTGAATCAAAAACTTTGTATATTATATAGACGATTATAGATTAACTATAATTGTTAATATATGAAATTGTCACTTTATTACTTTTTGGATTTGAAAAATTGTTTAAATTTTGTGCTAAATAAATAAGGCATGAAATGAAAATAAAAACTAATTCATCTTTAAAAGTTAGCATTCAATGACCTAGAATGCTAACTTTTAAATATATATAGATGGTTGTTTTTCATGCTTAATAGAAATATAAATTGAACTATGTTGAGAATTTAACGTGAAGATATAAGAGTTATACAACGATATGAAAATGAGGACTTTTTAATTGATTAATATGTAGTAATTGTATATAATTGTGAATCACAAACTTTGTATATTATATAGACGATTATAGATTAAATATAATTGTTAATATATGAAATTGTCACTTTAGTACTTTTTGGATTTGAGAAATTGTTTAAATTTTGTGCTAAATAAATAAGGCATGAAATGAAAATAAAAACTAATTCATCTTTAAAAGTTAGCATTCAATGACCTACAATGCTAACTTTTAAATATATATAGATGGTTGTTTTTCATGCTTAATAGAAATATAAATTGAACTATGTTGAGAATTTAACGTGAAGATATAAGAGTTATACAACGATATGAAAATGAGGACTTTTTAATTGATTAATATGTAGTAATTGTATATAATTGTGAATCACAAACTTTGTATATTATATAGACGATTATAGATTAAATATAATTGTTAATATATGAAATTGTCACTTTAGTACTTTTTGGATTTGAGAAATTGTTTAAATTTTGTGCTAAATAAATAAGGCATGAAATAAAAATAAAAACTAATTCATCTTTAAAAGTTAGCATTCAATGACCTACAATGCTAACTTTTAAATATATATAGATGGTTGTTTTTCATGCTTAATAGAAATATAAATTGAACTATGTTGAGAATTTAACGTGAAGATGTAAGAGTTATACAACGATATAAAAATGAGGACTTTTTAATTGATTAATATGTAGTAATTGTATATAATTGTGAATCAAAAACTTTGTATATTTCATAGACGATTATATATTAAATATAATTGTTAATATATGAAATTGTCACTTTAGTATTTTTTAGATTTGAGAAATTGTTTAAATTTTGTGCTAAATAAATAAGGCATGAAATAAAAATAAAAACTAATTCATCTTTAAAAGTTAGCATTCAATGATCTAGAATGTTAACTTTTAAATATATATAGATTTCATTAGAAACACTCATATTATTCTGGCTTTAGATAAGTAAAGTAGATCACTTTTACAAAATTGATGCTACACAAAATTACCCCTTACTTGGATCAACATCACTCTTTTATTAGCTATGATATTATATATAACCTCATTTTATTTATGTTTGGGTCTGATTCAGGTGAAAACGATTGTTTATATAATGAACGTAAGAACATAAACACATGGCATAAAACAAATATACACAATGAAATATAATACACATGCATATGCATAAAATAGATGCACACGTGATATAAAATGGATGCACTATTTAACACAAAATACATATACAAACAATTAATATGAATAGGAATAGATGCACACATAGTACAAATCAAATCAATAAACACATATTTTTCCATAAAATGTGTATTATGTAAGCATATATTTTATATGGAATTTTTGTGTGGTACCCTTGAGTTTTTGCAATTTTTATCCGAAGGTTTGTTATATTTCGCGTGATACCCATGAGGTTTTGACAAATTTTGTCAAATACCCTTGACGTCAAAAAACGTTAAATTTTGGCCGTTAACTCCTAAAGAAAAAAGAAAAATATATTAAATTACAATATGAAAAATCAAGGTCTATTTGGATCGTATTTTATTTATAATTATAACATGGAATTTAGTATAAATTTATTTAATCTTGTGTTATAATATAAAATATATCGAAATACGCAATTTAAACAAATCCTAAATCACTTATATCCTCCACTTTTCAAATATAAATGTATCACAAATAATTAAGTCGAGATGAATGTGTACAAAACCATTCAGAAATCAAAATATCTAAGAATAAATATGAACGAAAAATCATCATAACTACAAGTAAACTATGTATTTTGTTTTATATAAATCTAAATAGTGAAAGGGTCGTGTACTCGTGTGCTTTTATTTTTTCAAAGAATAATATCAAAGTTGGTGGTCTTATGCTTCATTTATATGTAAAGATAAATAATCTTGTACTTATATATATATATATTATAAAATCGACATCGTATGGGGATGAAAATTGTAGTTTAGAGTACCACACATACTAAATAAGAAAATTAAGAACAAAAAAAAGAAGAAAATAACACTTCTCGACTTAATTATTTGTGATACATTTATATTTGAAAAGGGGAGGATATAAGTGATTTAGGATTTGTTTAAATTGCGTATTTTGATATATTTTATTATATTATAATGCAAGATTAAATAAATTTATACTAAATTTCATGTTATAATTATAAATAAAATACGATCCAAATAGACCTTGATTTTTCATATTGTAATTTGTTTATTTTTTCCTTTTTTTAGGAGTTAACGACCAAAATTTAACGTTTTTTGACGTTAAGATATTTGGCGAAATTTGTCAAAACCTCAAGGATACCACGCGAAATATAACAAACTTTCAAATATTTTATGAAAATTGCAAAAACTCAAGGGTATCACACGAAAATTTAGTATTTTATAATATGTATGTTTTACATTGACATATAAGCGTTCACGCTCATATGATTCATAATTTCTTCTTTTGTTAACCACAATTCCATCATTCATTCCTTTTTACCGTTATAAATACATAAAAGAATAAAAATTGTCCAAATTTTCACTTATCAATACACTACTAATATTTCAATTCAAAGATAAAAACTAGGTATTATATTAGATTAGCAAAAGCTGCTCGAATCAAGCCCAAAGGGTAGAGCTTTTTGCAAGCAAAAGAAGGCGCCTTCGAGGTACTCGAAAGCAGCCATGGTTTAGGATATATAAGTAGGAGATTACAATATGTGCAGGGTGTAATTCTAATAGTTATTAAATAAGGGGTGATCTTATGCAATTTATCCTAAATTCAGACTTAACTTGCCCAGCTCACACAACCCAAAATAGCTTCAAAATTACTTGGCAATCCCCTAATTTCACAATAAACAATGATTATATCCCTTAAAATGCACTTCAAACGTACTTTTGCCATATGAAGTTCTACGTCATCCCGCTGTCACTTTAACATTTACAGCAAGCAGTTGAATTTCCGTTGGCCGCGCCAAGCTGTGAACCCCCCCAGAAACAGCAAATGAAAATAACACAACAAAACCAAACAATCTCATTTATTATTTACTTACAAAAACAAAAAAAAATGTAAATTTTATTTATGATTAAAGATTAAAAAAACCTAAAAACCAAAGGCTGAAGGGTCAGCAAAAATAAGGTGGCCGGTCACTGGTGGGAGGGAGGTCGCCTTCTTCATTTTGCTTCATAATTCCTTCTTCTCCATCCTCTGTTTCTCTCTCTGAAACTTTTCTTGTATTTCTATTTTCAAATTTCTATTTTCTGCAAATTAAAATTGGCTATTTTATCCCTGTATCCATGCCCACTTCATCATAAATGTGCTTCTAAGGAATACCCACAAAAAGATAAGGCCTTTTTGGGAGCCATTCTTGGAATCCTTTTTTGACTTGATAAGGTATGCCTTTTGCATTTATTCATGTTTTTCATTTTTGTAATTCTGTATTGATGAATTAATGTCAGATTGATTCCTTCTTTTCATGCCTTGATTTGATTTATTTTTATGTTCATGTGGCTCTTGTGTGTTGTGGATATGGGGGTCTGAATTATTCAGCATTGGCAATTCTGCTCTTCTGCTCATTTAATTTTGTAGCACTTCTCTGGAAGAACAAAAGAAACTTTTGCAATTGAAATTCTAAGTTCTGTTTTTGTGCATGTCTATATTGAAATTCTAATTCTGTCCAATCTTTTTTTTATTATTTTGCCTAGTAGAATTCCTTTATTACAGATTAAGAAGATGATTAGACATTGCCGGAAATGTCTCTTATTTTGTCAAAATTAGTGTTTGTTTTTCTTCTTTGATGGGTAAAATAAGTTTGGATGTCAAAATTGTAACAAAACATGATCAATGGGTAACTAATGTAGTTATGTTTCATTTGTGCTTTTTCTTGTGGTTGATGTAGTTAGTGAAATTTCAAGGAGTGGGGTTTTTGTGTTTTGGTTTCAGATTCTGGTGATCATCAATGGAGGGAGGAAACTCACAAGGAGATGGAGATGGAGATGGAGCTTCAAGTGCAAGTGGAAGCAGCCTATTGCATTTCAAGAGAAGCCTCAAACACAACATGTCTCCAAGGAGTCCCTTGAGCCCTCAGAGCCAAGATTACGACTCCATCGACCTCGCCATGGAGGATTCCATGGTGGATAACTCCATTGACCACCTCTACAACAACATATACGAGATGGGTAGCTCCGACATGTCCCCTTCAATGCATAGCTTCACCACGTATGGCAACGAGTCCAGGATTGATGCCGAGCTCAGACACCTTGTTGGTGCTGAAACCGAAGATGATAACAATGATGCTGATGCTGATGCTGATGTTGATGATGGCAAAGCCGAGTTGGTTAAGGATGTTGTTGTGGTGACCAAAGGCGCCAAGAAGATTGGCTTAGCGGCTAAAAAGGGGCAACCGGTTATTAGAGCAATGTCTTTGCCTAGAAGAGCACAAGCTAATGACAAGCCTAGTCTTGAAAGGAGGAACACTATATCCGAGAAGCCTCCCATTGGAAGGAGGCTTAGTGCAAAGGGATCTACCAAAGCTATGAACTCGGCTTCTCCTACAAAGGAAGAGAGGAGTTTGAGCTCATATCTCCTGAAGAAAGCAAGGGATGTGATCTCCCATGGAGACAATCCGAAGAAGGCGTTTGAGTTGGTTGTTAGGGCTAAAAGCTCCTTTGAGAAGTTTCAAGATCAAGACAAGAAGCTCAACTTGGATTATGTCATGTGCTTGCACATTCTAGCTACTTTGCACTGCACCTCAGAGGAGTACGAAGCAGCCGTTCCTCTGCTCAAGACGTCTATTGAGATCATCCACAAAGTAGAGGCAGAGCAGAGCTCTGCCCTTGCCAAATTCGCCGGCTGTATGCAGCTTGGAGATGTCTATGCAGTGATGGGCAAGATTGATGACTCAATCAGCCTATACAATGCAGGTTTGGAGATCCAAAGACAAGCCTTGGGAGACAAAGATGCTCGGTTTGGAGAGACATGTCGGTATGTGGCTCAGGCCTATGTCCAGGCACTCCGGTTTGAGGAGGCAGAGAAGCTTTGCCAGATGGCGCTCGACACTCACAAAGTACCCGGGTCACCTATTTCCATAGAGGAGGCTGCTGATAGGAGGCTGATGGGCTTGATCTGTGACTCAAAGGGCGACCATGAAGACGCCCTCCAGCACTACTCCTTAGCCAGCATTGCCATGTCAAGCAGCAACAATGCTCAGGAAACCGACACAGCTGCCATAGACTGCAACATTGGGGACGCGTACCTTGCTCTTGCACGCTATGATGAGGCCGCCATTTCCTACCAAAAGGCACTAACCGTGTTCAAGACGAGCAGAGGAGAGACTCACCCAGGCGTCGCCTCAGTCTTTGTTCGCCTAGCTGAGCTGCATTATAAGGTTGGGAAGTTTGGAGAGTCCAAATCATACTGTGAAAAGGCCCTTAGGATCTACAACAAGCCCTCTCCCGGGTCACCCCTAGAAGAGATAGCCAGCGGTTTCATTGAGTTAGCAGCCATCTATGAGTCCATGGATGAGCTTCAACTCTCCCTGAAGCTGCTCCAAAAGGCGTTGAAGATAGTACACAACAACAAAGCAACACAAGGGACGAGCCAACAAACCATGATTGCTGGCGTTGAAGCCCAGATGGGCGTCATAAGTTACATGCTAGGGAGCTACAATGAGTCCTACAACTCACTCAAGAGTGCTCTTCTCAAACTTCAGGGTTGTGGGGAGAAGTCATCCTTGCAAGGATTTGCCTTGAACCAACTCGGCCTTACGTGTCTCCAGCTTTGCTCCATAGCCGAGGCTGCTGAGCTGTTCCAAGAAGCAAGGAGCATATTTCATAGAGAGTACGGTCCATGTCACCCTGACACGCTCGGTGTTTGTAGCAACCTTGCAGCCACCTACGACGTGCTAGGCAAGTAAGTACACCATCTTACATATCAAAGCTCTTTGAACATGTTTAGATGACTTGGTTGTATCAGAAACAAGTCTTGATCTGAATTTAACTTTGCTTGAAACATATAGGTGGGATGATGCAATAAAACTGCTTGAATTTGTGGTGGAAATGAGAGAAGATAAGCTGGGAACAGCAGATCCAGTTGTGGATGATGAAAAGAGGAGACTTGAAGACATGTTAAAAGAATCAAGAAGAGGGAGGAGTAAGAAGGCCAGATCACTTGAATTCCTCCTTGACAACAACAACAACAACAACAACTCAGAGATGGCGGCAGCACGTACGAGGATCGGGTTACGTTGAAGCCACTACATTGCCTAGCATTCTCTGATCAATGTAAATACTTTTACAATCTTTCTTGTCAAGTTTGAGCTTTGAAAAGAGAGGGAAATGTGCAGCAGTGCTTTCTTGTTGTGCAGTGAACATGAATCAATAAATGGTCAAGTGTCATTCTTTATTGTTGTTGCCAAGTCTTTAGTATCTTCGTTCTTGCATAGTTTTTTTTTATTGCAGAAGCTTGACATTGTAAGAAAACTCACTTCATTACTTAGGAAGCCTTTATGCAGAAGCTCAGACAAGACGACAAGCGTTCCCTATTGAAACGGGTGGGGTTGAAAGCGATCCATCGGCTATGTGGGTCGCTATCTTCCTGTTGGAGGCCTCAGTGTAATGTATACCGTCCCAGCTAACATACCTGGAGGGGTCTTGGCAAGGCTTACCGTATAACGTCCCATTCACAACAGCAGTCTCCCCACAGTTTATATGGTAGCCGTAGAAGCTCCCACAACAAAACGCGAATGGATCATTCAACCCTGCAGATCAAGAAGAGTTCATCACTCCAACAAGCCAACCAAACAAAATGGTTCACTTCATTGATATTGACTGAACAACTTACCTTGCTTCTTGGCATGGCTAAATAGCTCGTATTTCGCGGTGTACATGTCAACATACGTGAGAGACGTTTGTGGGTGGTCTAGGCTTAGGTTGTGGAGTCTTTGTTTCAGCTGACGGTTGAACTCTCTAGCCACGTGGTTTTGGGTTTCGACACAGCCGATTTGGTCCAATCCGCTTGACTTTGGTTCGTGATAGAGGACGCTATAAGGTAAGCACCCAACTGGACCCGTGTTGTGGATCCAGAAGTTCCTTGCCCCTTCCTTGTACAATTCCTGCCATGGAAATTAAGCACACAATTAAGCACATAAGGTACCAAGTAAAAGAAAAGTACTTCTACCATCAGTTTTGTATGGTTTCTTACTTGTAAAGCAGTGGCAAACTGACTCAGAATATCAGGAAGTGAAGCCAGAACTTGCTGTGTCGCGTTGTACTGGAAACCGTATGAAAGATCATTCTGTCCAATATCAAATATGTATAATGCCTTGGAGAAGTCTTCAGGTCTTGGAAGGTTTCCTAGTCAGCAAAAGTAAGCTTTAGTAAGGCTCCGTTCGGTATATCTAGCTAAAATAGGAGCTAGAGTTGGATTTATTAGCTTAAATTGCATTAAAGCTGAAATGGGTGAAAAGTAAAATTTAACTTGTCAATCTTCAACAATCATGGGGGGTCACATTTAAAAAATTGGCAAAATTAAGCTATTTTAATCTACTACAAGCTCTTAAGCTAGATTTACATTTTTTTGCCAAACACTTGTAAGGTTCGCCTAACGAGCCTAAAAATCTAACTTGTAAGTTATAACCATCCAAAAGTATAATATGGATCTGCAGAATCATTACCCACTTTTCGCCAAAAAAAAATTGTATGCATTGATAAGGAAGATTAGGACAGCAAACCTGGGAAACCAGGGTGTTTATAAAGTTCTGTGGTTCGTGATTTGAATCGTATGAACTGAGTGATTTGGATCCCGAGGTGAAAAGGGCTGTAGCCACCCGGACGAATGGATGATCCTCCAGTTGCAAAGTTAGCACCATGCCTGAAGTCAGTGCCAACAGAGTCCAAGTATGCACTCAAGTATGGCAGCCCCAAATCTTCAGCTGCACAGTTCAACATAGCAAAGCAGACAAATACTTTTTGTAACACTTGATGGAATGATATTGTTAACAATTCAAAAAACACAGTAGGCAATGCAGCATGCCTATGAAATCTATGACAAGACGGCCATCACAAGCTCTTCCAGCGGGCTTGTGGAAAAACGTTTCACCGTTTGGAGGAGGCACCACTCCAAGGGCGGCTGATCTGCCACCTGTGTCTGAGTTTGAGTCTCCAAAGTTGTATATAGCCGGGAATTTGCAGCTCCCGTGACTCTCAACTCCCACGAGTATAGCAAGCAACACTAGCCCAGCTGCCCAAGCCATAGTATTTCCTTCTCCAAAATGCAATTATGCAATGAAACACATGCTCTGATCTTCTAGCTGTTTGGACATATACATTATAAAAGACTTGAAAAAATACCCAAAAAAGCATGGATGGTCCAGCACACTAGACATCTGCTGTCAATCATATGCTTGGTTTTTATCCATGCACTTCACGAGTGGTCTCCTACTTTCCTTTTGTGCAAAAAACACCAAAAAAAACTTATAAGAGTGTAACAACTGGTAGATCTTGAATCTACCCATCAATTGTCAAAGAAACACTAACCAAAGGCAGTAGAAAGCAAGGCAGTTGTTTCCAAACAGAAAGGAATCCATTTTGTAGACTTCTGACTTTTCTTTTCTCCTCCCATATGACAGTTCCAAGGATGAGTACATGGCACTTTCAAGATACAAGCTTTTAAAAGGGAAGTGGCCTACACATCAAGTTGCAATCCAGAATGAAACCAAAACAGCTGACAATGTTGGCTCTTGGACCAAAACAAGTCTGATTTCGGTCCCTCAATCAGACAAGCTAGACAAGGAAATTTCCAGCTAGCATGTATCTTGAAACATTGCCTGCTTTCTTAACAAGCAGGAACTATTATGGTTGCTAACCCTAAAAAAGGATTCACTTCAAATAAAGTTCAAAAAAACTCTTGAAAATGCAAGTAATGAGCTCATAATTGGTCTGCATAAACCTGATAGAGTTCTTATGTCAGTTCGCAGCATTGGATAGTATAGATATAGTCCATTCCTCCATCCTCCTCTTTGTCTCCTTGTGCTTCATGTGCCTTTGTTCAAGACAGCAGTTTCCAGGAATTGGGATTACTGGATACTAATCTTACTAAAGTAGAATTCAGGAATTCGAGTCTCCTTTTTTGGTTTGAATGAAATGGAATTGAGAATTTCATAAACAAATTACATACTATATTCATCCAAATCATAGGAAAGATTAGCTACCTTCACACTTTGAATTCCCATAAGGCGACAAACCACTCTTGCAACCCTCAGTTTCATCCTGATCCTTGCGTCTTCGATCAACATCAAGATATACCGAAACGATTCCCTAACCACAAATAGAGTTGCAGGAATGCATCCGCGTACGGTAGGAAAATCAAACAATTTATCTGGAGAGTAGAGTTTCCAATTCTTCAACTCTTTTTCTTCTTCTTTGGGTCTAATTTGCTATTTTACCCCTAACCACAAAGATGTATTTGGACTGCGCAGCTTGCATGCCATCTGCTCGATGAAATGCCAAGCAGATGCCCTCGCCGTATGACTGTGATGGTCACAACTTACAAGTAATTGCAGCAATAGGGCAAGTTCCTCAATTTTGTGCAAGTTCATTTCAGCTTTTGATCAATCACATTTCTGAGTATGTGAGCATTGGAGTTGTATTACGTCAGCTGATTTAGATCTTGAGCTACATGTTAATCTGAGATTTGATCCCAGATATATATATGACAAGACAAAGCAAATTGATAAAGAGGACAAGAATTGTATGAATAATCCATAGAATGAAATCTACCATATAGTGTTGCAAAGCTCATACTTGTTTTGTTCATCTAAGTTGCAGTGTTTCTATTGAAGTTTCAAGTTCAATTTAGCCATACATGACATGTATATACTTATACTTGGTGATATACAGATCACCAACAGCTGATCAATGAAACCAAAACTTGGATCAATGAGATTTACAAACCAACCTTCTTTGTGATAAAGACCTCATACAGCATAAAATGATGATTACAAGTATTCTCAACTCCCTCTCTTTGATGCAACTATCCAAGCAAAGAACAGAAACTGAAGTGCTGTGAAATGATCAGCTTGGCATGATTTTGAGGAGCTCAATGTCAAACAAGAGTGTTTTGTCTATGAGCCCTTGGTTCTTCAGAACAAAACTCAGCGCTCGTTGTCCCTGCAACAAGTGCAGTTCAGACACATCTCTGCTTAAATCATCCATACATCAATCCATTCATCAAAGAGGAGAGCATTCAATTCCCTTACCGAAAATGTGGTTGGCCTCGGACCCAACTTCTCGTAGTCGTAATCAGGATATCCCAATTCCGGAGGGACTATGATCCTGCATATACATAACACACACCTCAAGTTTAAGATTGAATAGGAATTTAGGATACTTCTCAAGAAACTGATAATGGGATTTGATATGGTACTCTCATCCAAACAAATTTAGGGCCCGTTTGGTTTGAGTTTATGAAAACGATAACAGAAAGGAAAATAATCTAGTTCACATTGGCACCATGATACATTTGTGCCAAAAGAAGGGGGAAAGGAAATTAAAACATTTTCGTTTCCATAATTTAAACCAAATGGGTCCATAGTGTAGAATTGATGAAGAAGGAAAGAGATACAAAACCTTCTGACACCGCCAATGGCCATGCCTGAGATAGCCTCCTCAAATGCCGGTATGACCTTCCAAACAACAATTACCCTGTCATCATAATCTGCATTGTCCAAATATCACTAGTATGAATCTTAACTAATCTACTATTGCTTACCTCTTGGGACCCTACTCTAAACTTAAAGAAGTCCTTATCATTGCCCTGCATATGAAAACAAGCGAAAAAGGACAACCCGAAAGCTTAACTCTAGACTCAACAACAATGTCAAGAAGAATCAGAAGTTGCAGTGTTATCATACAGATATAATAACATCATTAGCTTACCTCAAAAGATCCACCTTTAGTCTTATTCCTAGCCTCAAATATGCGACCGTAGTATCCTATAGTGTAACCATCCCAGTCCACCTGAAACAATAGTACTATTATAAACCTGCACCCTCTACATATTCTTGACATGCCACTGTATTCTCTTTTGTTATTGGTAGTTCTTGATAATATGGAAGAGGAGAAACTAAGAATTAGAAGTGGTACCACAACAGTATCACCTAGTTTAGGAGTAGGTCCAGCACCAACTCTCAAGTCCTGCAATATTTTGTAAGCTGAATTCATTTCAAATTCAAGAAATTGGAAAGAGTAGAAAATTTAGTAACATGAATTAGACCTTGTACTGAAGACCAGAATCAGAGAGTGTGTAATCCGGATAACGCATCTTCGTCTTGCCATAATCTTTCCCCCTAAGAGCAGGCACTGGATATTTCCAACACACAGCATTCATCAATCATCATCATCATCATCACAAGTTATGAAAGTAGACAGAAAGGAAGGGAGATGTTACTGTCAGCATAATTAGAGGATGGAGCAGCAGAGGCTGCTGCTGTAAGCAATCCGAATCCAACTGAGCTGGAGACGAATGAGAGTAATCGTCGTCTTCCTTGTACTAGAGGCTGTTTTGTTTCTCCATAGTTTTCACCTTAAGAACATAAATAAAACAATGGAAACACAAATCAGTTATCAAGTAAATAAATGGTGAGGAGAAAGCTAGAGATGGTAGATTAAAGACCATGTGGAAGACAATGGAGAGGTTGGATTGGCTCAGATTCCTCCAAGGAAAAACAGATTATCCTTCTTCTCCAATTCTGCATAGCCTTAACACAATGAAACAAGATTCTGTGCTTGTAGAGATTATAGATACGACGAATAAAGATTTCGTTTGTTTATGTGGAAACGTAGGAGGCGAATACCTTGCATACGGTAGAATTGGAAAGGGTAAAAAAAGAGTGATTGTAGTTGAAACACTTTGCTGTCCGGGAGTAACAGCAACCATAGCCACTTACTGATGTCATTTCTTTGCTATTTGCTTTACACTTCACAGACACAAATCAATCTACTTCTTCACCATCTCCCTACATAAATTGTGTATTGGAAGAATTAGACTAACACCTCATCATTAGTTTTATTTTCTTTTCTGTGTGCACAAGATTTGCAATTTGAGCTTGATAAGTTGAATTGAAACATGATTCTTGGTCTCTAAACTTGTACTAAAGAACATATAGGAGCCATTGTAATTAAATAATTAAAACCCAAAATTTGTACTGGGTAATTGCGGAATGCAATGCTATTAGACTAAACATTTCTCAACTGGGAGCTCTTAGAATGCAATCTTCCTAAGTATATACGTAGTACTAATTAAGAAGGGATATTATCTCTGATAAGTACATGGAAACCTTGCACACCATTTATTTGCAATCCAATCTCCATTTAACTTCACATGAATATAAGGAAATGATGAAAAAGTTAACCATACCCAAAAGCCAAGGAGAAATTTAGACTCAAGCTCAGATGAATTGGTAGTTTGGTACTTGTCAGGCTGTGTCTTCTTCTTTCTTTAGCCCATATCTTCTCTCACAAAGTGGGTATGCACACAGAAGCAGATATGTTTCTGCACATCATCAAACGTAATAGATGACACGTGTGAGGAATTGATTGGTTGCAGTTGTAGTTGTGGCATTTGGATGATGCTATGATTGGTGGGATAAGGAGGCGTCCAGAACATGGCTACGGTTGTGGTTAAGCTTTATCTGTTTAGTGGACCAAGTTACTGTAGATCGATGCCGTGTTTAATGCAAAGCCCGTTATCAGGTAAAAGTACAAAGAGGCTTAAAGGCCCAATTAAGGCAAAAGGAAGTCATGCACTAGAGTGCTACGGGCTCTATTTCATTTTCAGATACAGGCGAAGTAACGTTTAACTGACCCATTGAAATCATGTTCAATAACATTTGAATAATGATAAAAAGGATTTTTGAAGTAATTAATAGTTGCAAACTAGCATAGTGTCCCTGTCATGCACCTATTTTGAATTATATATATTTTATATAACTTTATTAATTATTAAATAAAATCTTTTAAATGACATTAATCTTAAAGTGGAGCTCTTCAATGGGGTGTAAATTTTCAACCATTGTTCATTGCAAAAATGAAATAAACTATTAATGATTATAATAGCTATGAAAATAATACATCTATTTTCCATGTTATATACCTTAGATTAATTACTTTGAAAATTTTGGGTCAAATGCGTAAGACTTTAAATCGGAATTCTTTTAGATAGATTTATTTAAATATTTTTCCTTAATTAAATAAATATGTTAAATTAGTTTTAATAGATATGATTAAATATATTGATTATAGCAAAACATAATAGATATTATTAAGTACTTACATGTATTAATATTTTTTTTTTAAGTTTGGATGATGTGGCGGATAATGGTTGGATGGGAGACGACACGTATGCGAATTGAACATGAGGACGACACATAGGATTTAAGCCTCTCCTTTAGAAAAAATGATTTTAAATAATACGAACTATCAACTTTGAACAAAATATAATCCAAACTTTAGAAATTGTGAATCTATAGTCAAGCTATGCTGATATTTACCAAAAACTTGTAATGTCCATTTTCTGACCAATTTTCAGTATACACACATGGACGTCGGACATCTGACAAGTAAAAAACACATCACAGTTGCGAAAAAACACAAGACTTCAGATCTTATATGATCTCCTTAAACATCAAATCTCTAGTCACAGAGAACCTACGAGCGGTAATCGGCGACAAGGCCTCCACCATCGCCTCCGAGTCTGAGATGGTGTTGCCGAAGACGTTTTCCAACACAGTGTTGTCGGACATAAACATTGTGATCTACGAGTCCGACGAGTTTAGGATGTATAACTTCATGATTCAGTCGTGCTCGCGAGCCTAGCTACACGCACGACTGGACGAAGTATCTGTTCGCCAATCTTGGAGACAACGCCCGCCGCCGGAATCCGCTCTGAGACTAGTACAGTTGTGTCCCCTGCCTGGAGTTCAAGAAAGGAAGTTGCTGTTGGATCGTTAGAGTTACGTCTGAGGAAACAAAGGCTTTGTTCCCACAAAAGGCACAGCGGAACAATATAGCAGGAAAGATAACGAACGAACTCACGATATATAGTGGAAACCCCGATTGGCAAAACTAGCTTCTCAAGGAAAAACCACTACCTTCAAGCTTCCGCTTGAGAGGATTTTGAAGCGTCTACTTGTCTTATTGATTTCTTGTTCGATTACACTTGTATCCTGGACTTCAACCTCTAGACTTCCCACCTAGATTTGAAACCTCTTCTACAACGATGAATCGAACTCAACCCTCAAAGACTCACAAACACTTCACTCTCTTTTTCTTTTCTTTTCGTTTGATGCCCCGAGTTCGTACATAGAAATGAATCCCACACTCCTATAAATACAACTCATCTAAACCCTAATCGTAACAAGATAAGATTTCTCCAAATAAGGTAACAAGAAGATATGATTTGATTGAAGAAATAATATCCCAACCGTCTATATTAATTAAAGAAAAGATTCCTTAAATTAATATAACCGGATAAGATATAATCCCCTCTCTCCAATTATCTTATCTTAGGAAAGATTTTCTAAGATAAAACAATCGGGCTTCTCTCTCTCTCTCTCCATATCTTCTCGATCGGCTTTAATCCTTACAGCCGAAGTCTTTCATCCTTTACCGCGTGTGCTTCTTGATTTGTTTCCATAATTCAGCACGCTGGATTTCTTCCTTCCATTCACAGCTTTGATCTTGTTCGTCATTGTTGTTCCTTGAGAGGTAACAAAGCACATGAACAGAGCTTTGTTCCCTCTGCGATCCTTTGCTGCAATGGTTCCCTGAGATAACTGTCTTTGTTCCTGAAACACGTAGTACCCAGATTAGTTGAATGTTTGTTACCATCAAAACCTAAGGAATTCAACAAATTCCCCCTTTTTGATGGTGACAAACACCCTTGACAATAAAGCATACACGTACGAGATAAAGACAGTTATGGAGAGAAAGTCTTCCCACTAAGGCAGTATTAGTTCCCCCTCAACTCAGCAACATATGAAACCATGTTCTGTTCCCCCTTAACCAAAGCTACCTGTCATTTTCCCCCTTTTGGCATCATCAAAAATATAGGTAAGGAGATAGAGAGAAAACGACCACATCAAGATGAGCAACACCCCCTTTTGCATTAGATTGAAACGCACAAACATAGACTGCATGTAAAGACAATTACAAAATAAGCAAAGATAACACATATGATCAACATGCCAGTCAATGGAAACACATGAGCCAGAGACAAGGAAAATCAAGCAGTAAGGGATAAATGTGCTAGGGAACAAAAGAGGGATTGGTTAGCCAGAGAACGACGAATCAAGTACCACTGGTGCCTGTAGAGGGATCCAGAGTATGAGTAGCCGTTAGAGCACACACATCCTCCATAAGTCGCCTTTGTTGTTCTGCCAATCCACGATATTGCGCGAGACAAACTCTTCACGACCCTTCGCAGATCTGTTCCCCTTCAGACCCAACCAACACCTTTTTGCAACACAAACTGCTTCTTGTGTAGCATACTAGCATCCAACCGCCGGTAGAAGAAAGATTCATTTGTCCCCTCTTTGTGTTCCCTGTGGTGTTCCATTTTTTTTTTGAAACAGCACACGGGAGTAACATGACAACTTTGCAGAGAACGCCATAGATAGGAGGGGAGAAAACACAAGAATCCTTTTTCATATCTTTTCAAGTATTAAGGATAATGATCCCAATCTTCTTCTTTCCTTCTTTTACCAAAGATCACAGCCAAGAAGATATTTTCCAAAAATAAATCTTGTAAAAGATTCTGTCCAAATCCATCAAAGCCCACAAAATCTCAAGCGCAACAACCATCACGCAACCACCACATCACCTTTTATGCACGAACACTTCTCAAGCAGTTGCAAGCCATCATTACACATCAACCTGTCAAATCCCAGCCACAGACCACATAAGCGACAATTCGTATTCTCGACTTTCCGAAAAAGTAGAGGAGTGTGATGCAGGGGTAATGTTACCAGAGAGGGTACAAAGAACATCACACATAAATATATACGAGAATTTTTAATAATGTTTAATCATGAATGAGAGGCTCCCAGATGTGGATGATAAGATAGGCTCATAGGAAGCATCAAGCATGATGGCTAGGGTAGGCTGTAGAGTCAACAATCATTTGGGCTTATAATGAGGGATCAATGCATCAAGTTGACTCTTTTAGGCCGAAAGAAAGCTGAATCATGTATTAACAAGATAGCATAGAGAATCATGCATGCAATTTTGCACATTAGTGAAGTATTAGCATGAGTCTAAGCAAGGCGTTCAACAAATGATCAAGAGAATGAATGTAGATCAAGACACGATGATTAACCTTTCACACTTTACCATGTAATTTAGCCAATCATCGAGGAAACACAACAAATAGACATATGGTTAGGGGAACAAACCAGGCTTCATATGGAAATGAATGTAGAGTTCCCCAACAGGTGTCCTAATGAGAAAATTGGCGTTTGATTCTTTTGTTCCATGAATTTCCTTGTATGCCAATCTTTCTCCACATAGTGATGTCTTTTCTAGATGTACATGGTACCTGAGTATACAAACACGGAACACTTCAGTCATTAAGTCCTTATCCACATATCCATTTCTTTTACCTTTGTCACCAAGCCTTTGAGTCTCAAACATTCTTGCAGGAGTGAGGTAAGACTCGCTTCGTTCCCTGTCAAGTAATTGACCTTTGTACGAATGAAATACCGGGAACTTTCCTCACTTTATTCTGCACAGAAAGAGTTAGTTCTTGCGAACCCAGACAAGCTTATGCTTTCTGGGCACATGAGCAACATATCTAATCTTAGGAGGTTCAGCATTCATTTGCTCTCTAGTAGTGCGAGCAATCTCCTCATTGTGTTGCTTCAGAAGGCACTCTTGCTTGTAGTGACCAGAGTGTCCACAATACCAACAGACCCTATGGCACTTCAGATCTGCATACTTGCTCTTTCCAGGCCAAATTGTTTTGTTAGCAATCCTCGAATGAAAATCAATATTATTGGACTTACTGCTTTGAGATTGCTTCAACCAGATGGCATGAGCCTTCTGTCCATGGTACCAAGCCTTACCCTCCTCAGTCGAGTTTGAACAGTTTTTGCCTTTGTTCCCTCCGGAGGAACTTTCTCCTTTTTCTTTTACAGACTGTTTTCCTTCGACTTTAGAGCCTTTTTGCTTGGTTCCATCAACAGGAAGTTTGGGTTGATAGCCAATCCCAAAGCGATGTACCTCCTTCTTTTCAGGCTTCTTTTCATTCTTGGCTGCAACAAAGACAATACCTTTTGTCTTGTCCTTCTGTTCCTCACTGAGTTTGGTTAGATCACTAGAAAGTTTTGCATTTCCTAGTTTTAGCATTAATGACTCAGCCTCAAGTGAGGAGACAGAGGACTCTAGAGAAATAATCTTCTCAATGAGTTTAGGACACTCAGTGCATGGGCTTGGAGAAGAGGATGAGCCTTTCTCAAGTTTGACCACTTTTTCTGCCCATCCTTTGTTTTCTTCGATCAAACTTGAGATCGATTCATCCCTATCTTTAATCTGTTCACTGAAAAGACTATTCTCATGAACAAGCTTCTTAATGAAGGAAACTAAGCTTTCTTTTGACTTCCTTTTCAAGCTAGAGATGAGTTCAGATTCACTTACCTCAGTTCCCTGCATACCGCCTTTTGATTTGTCATGGTCTTCTATGGCCATCAAGCAGACATCTCTTGAATGAGAAGATTCTTCATCCTCTGTGTCAGTATCACCCCATGTTGCGACCATTGCTTGCTTCATTTCACGAACCTGAGGGTGACCAGCCTTTTTCTTGAAGCAGTTATTGGCAAAATGTCCCTTGTGTTGGCAGTGGTAACAAACGACATCCTTCATGTCTCTGTTCCCTTCAGAGGAACTCTGTGTGCCCTTGTTTTGAGACCATATTTTCTTCATAGCTCTAGTGATGAGAGTCACATCTTCATCACCGTCCTCATCTTCGTCTTCAACTTGAGATAGGTCAAAGGCACGTTCAACCTTCAAGGCAATGCTTTGAGCCTTATCTTCTCCCTTTTTGTTCATCTTGTGGTTGTATACAGATGCGTTGCTTTCAAGCTTGGAAACAACCTCTTCCATGGTGAGAGACTTGACGTCAGTTTGGGAGTATAGAGTGAGAGCAATTGCGTCCCACTAAGAGTTGAGGCCTTGCATAAAGTGATGAGTGAGCTTCCAATCTGGCATCTCTTCATCAAGGAACTCCAATTGACCTACGATCCCCTGGAACCTAGAGTAGAACTCTTGAATGTGTTCATCATCTCCTTGAGAAATTTGATCGTACTCCTTCATCAAGGAAAGAATTCTGTTTTTCTTGACATCTTCATTTCCATGATGGAGACGTCTTAGAGCTTCCCAAATCTCCTTGGCGGTTTTGTAGCCGATGATTTTCTTGAGATCCGTGGGGAGAAGGGCCATGTGAAGGATCTTCTTGGCTCTGCAATTCTTCTCCAGCTTCTTCCAGTCTCCATCGGTGTAGTCGATCTTTGGCTTAGGCTTTGTAGCGTCCTTTTCATTTGGGATAGCCATGGGGCCAACCTCGATGATTCTCCATATCTGTCCATCGAGGGAACAAATATGGGATTCGATTTGCTCAACCCACCAGTTATATTCACCTCCCTTCAGGACTGGTGGCTTCCAGAATGAATCACCAATAGCGTTGCTTGACGACATCTTTCCTGCAAAGTCTAAAACGAAAACAATCTAGAGCATCAGGCTCTAATACCAATTGTTGGATCGTTAGAGTTACGTCTGAGAAAACAAAGGCTTTGTTCCCACAGAAGGCACAGCGGAACAATATAGCAGGAAAGATAATGAACGAACTCACGATATATAGTGGAAACCCTGATTGGCAAAACTAGCTTCTCAAGGAAAAACCATACCTTCAAGCTTCCACTTGAGAGGATTTTGAAGCGTCTACTTGTCTTATTGATTTCTTGTTCGATTACACTTGTATCCTGGACTTCAACCTCTAGACTTTCCACCTAGATTTGAAACCTCTTCTACAACGATGAATCGAACTCAACCCTCAAAGACTCACAAACACTTCACTGTCTTTTTCTTTTCTTTTCGTTTGATGCCCCGAGTTCGTACATAGAAATGAATCCCACACTCCTATAAATATAACTCGTCTAAACCCTAATCGTAACAAGATAAGATTTCTCCAAATAAGGTAACAAGAAGATATGATTTGATTGAAGAAATAATATCCCAACCGTCTATATTAATTAAAGAAAAGATTCCTTAAATTAATATAACCGGATAAGATATAATCCCCTCTCTCCAATTATCTTATCTTATGAAAGATTTCCTAAGATAAAACAATCGGGCTTCTCTCTCTCCATATCTTCTCGATCGGCTTTAATCCTTGCAGCCGAAGTCTTTCATCCTTTACTGCATGTGCTTCTTGATTTGTTTCCATAATTCAGCACGTTGGATTTCTTCCTTCCATTCACAGCTTTGATCTTGTTCGTCACTGTTGTTCCTTGAGAGGTAACAAAGCATATGAACAGAGCTTTGTTCCCTCTGCGATCCTTTGCTGCAATGGTTTCCTGAGATAACTGTCTTGTTTCCTGAAACACTTAGTACCCAGATTAGTTGAATGTTTGTTACCATCAAAACCTAAGGAATTCAACAGTTGCCACCCGGCCCAATATCAAACCCGACTCTGTAAAGACGATAATGGTTGTAACCAAAAAAAAAAAAATCGCAAATAATGTAGCGGAGGATGTGTGATATTTTTTCAATAGGTTATGACGTTTGCGTGTCCAAAACCGCCGAAAAATTGGTCGAAAAATAGGTTTGTTTCATTTTTGATAAATATCAACATAGTTTGACTATAAATTTACAATATTCTAAATTTTGGTTCAAAGTTGATAGTTTGTGTTGTTTAAATTTATTTTTCATATTAAATATTAATAATTGATAATAAATTCTAACAATATAAATATATTTTTATAGTTACTTTTATCATGAGGTATTAATTAGTCTATTAAAAGTGAGTTTATTTTATAAAAAATAAGCATTTCATTTTATATAAAGATAGTGGGTCCTACACTATTATATTCAAATTAAGAATTCTAATATTTAGATTTTTTTTTAAAATCCAATATTTAGATAGCTATTTAATTTTTATGAAGTAGTGATTTGAGGATTAATTACATTTAATATTCAACCTTTAGAGTAGTTACAAAGTTCACTTTTGAGTATTTGAATTTCACTAAATATCTAAAAAAGAAGTTGTCATCCGGCCTTGTATCGAACCCGACTCTGTAAAGACGATACAGGTTATAACCGAAAAGTATGTTTTTTCGCAAAAGGATGTAGCAGAAGACGTACAATATTTTTTAAAATAGGTTTCAACGTTTACATGTGCAACCGCTGGAAAACTGGTCAGTAAATAGGCTTGCATCATTTTTTAGACATATCAATATAGTTTGACTATGAATTTACAAAATTTTAAAACGTGGAAAATTTTCACACCAGAATTTTTATGCCCCGCACCGCTTTTTATGCACTACATGTTAGCGCATAAAAATCGACTTTTTAACCCGGATGTTAAAAAGTCCAGGTTAAAAAGTGTTATGCGCTATATGGTGGCACGTAAAAATTGACTTTTTAACCCCAACTTTTACTAGTCCGAGTTAAAAAGTCCATTTAATTTTCACTTTTTAACCCGGACCTGGTTAAAAAAATACTTGTGTGCGCTTAGAATTTGATATTGTTTTCATCTCCCACTTGTGAAATAAGGCCTTTTTTAAATTGGTCTAAGATTAACCATTTTCTCCCATTGCCAAGAGTAGTTTTCTTTCTCATGGACATATTGAAGCACGTGTTTGCTTTCAAGTATTTTTCAGTAATGATTCAAACTCATAGATTATTTGGTTCCACAATTATTTTCCATAAAATTTTGAATTAAAGTTGTAGGATCGTGATTGTTAGATAAAAGCTTAAGGAACTCAGAATAACGATTCTCAGTTCCTTTCGCAGCGGAAGATAAACAATCAAACAAATGACAAGTTTCTTATAGTGGAAACCTTTGATTGCCAACTAGCAATCCAGGATAAAAACCACTACCTTTCTTTCGAAAGGATTTCAAAGTCTACTTCTTGATTTCTTATCTCTTTTGGTTGCAGCTTATCCTAGGAACGAACACACAGTTCCTTTGCCTTACACACAGTTAGACAATCCTAGATAACTTAACACAATCAATAATCAATCCAAGAAACAGACTTTCGCACCTAGGAACTATCACTTACAGTCACAGAAACTTAGCACTCAACTCTTCTTCCTTGACTGGTTCCTCTTGATCTCGGTTTGCTTTGATGATCTTTGTTTGGAGGTTCACACTAGATATTTGCTAATGAGTGTGAGTTCTTGTTTTGGTGCTTGAAGATAACCCTTGGGTTAGTCTTCCTTTTATAGAGGATTCTTTGCAGCTCGATCCTCTCTTGGTTCCCACGGATTGAGCTTGCCATAGGATTGGTGGTTCTCCTTGATCCACGTTGTTCTTGGCATGTGCAAACAACCTAGGCAGCTCAGAATCTCTCTTGGTTGGTCAACTACCTCAGACGAGCCTTGTGGTGTCGTTGTCAAAATGCTTTCGTCCGAGGTTGAGTAAGCTGGCCGCTTGGGAACCGTCTGCTGGACAGCGACGTCTTCATGTGCTGTCGCTTTCATCGTCTCTGTCCGAGGTAGAAGTTCTCTAGGTATCTTGTTCTTTAGCTCTTGGACCTTGGCAGACTTTTGGAAGCTTTGGACAAGTCGTTTTCGACACCTTTTGTCCGAGGTTGTGTGTTCCCAGATTTCTCGGGAATCGCAATGTCGCAAGCTCCATTTCTGGGCACACCTGGGTTCCTTCAGCTGTCTTGTTCCTTTGGTTCCCTTGTCCTGTTTGGCTTTTCTGCCTTCGGTATATTCCTGTGGTTCCTTAAAACACATCTTTGAGATAAAACATTAGTATCATAATATTTGTCATCTTCAAAAGTAGAGAAACTGAGGAACGGAACTCTCAGGGGAACCTAAGTTCCAGAGTTCCGTTTCCTAACAATTTCCCCCTTTTTGATGATGACAAATACAAGGAACCTGACAACATAATAGGACTTTGAATCTTATGAGACCATATTGAGATAATGGGATTTACAACATTACAGATTAGTGATAGAACATTCAATGGTTGCAAATTCTCCCTAAGCAAGTGAACATGTTTATTTTAAATTCCCCCTTAGAAATAGAACTAGTTCAGAGTTCCTATTAATTCAGTAGTCTCCAAAGTTCAAGGTTCCTATCCTTTTCTTCCCCCTTTTGACATCATCGAAAAGATTAAGTACAAGTTAAGAACATGATATCCAAGTGAATATGCAATTGCATCAAGCCTAAAAAAATCATAATGAGAACGTTAAGGCAAAGACAAATTGATCATTGGAACGATTCTAAATATAGTCATTAAAGCTTCATTGATCATTGTTCAAGACACAACATAACAGCTGACAACTGACAACACAAACAGCAAAAAGCAAGGAAGACAACAAAAGCAATCTTAAGAAAGACAACAAAAGGGATAGAAGAGGGAAGTAGGATCCTAAGGAAAACTACTAGCTCGCTGTGGCATTGCAGCACTGGGAACCTAGAACAAGCGTTCCTATGGCGTAGTAGCAGCCTCCTCTTCTGCATCCTTGTCGTCGGTTCCTACATTTTGGCCCGCGGCCTGATGAGCACTGATTGCACCTTGCCAATCCTTCTGCAGAACTTCCACCAGACTCTCGACAGAAGAACTGATACGCCCCAACTCTCTTACTTGATCATGGATGGCGACCGTGTTGGCAGTCGAGCCTTTCAAGATAGCTTTTTCAATACGATCCAACGCAAGGAGGATCGCAGAGGAGTCTGAAGAGGGGGGTTGCTGAGGGTGGGAACTAGAACGGCCCTGGGAACTCGCCTTTTCCTTAGGCGGGATTTCTTCTGTTTCAGTAGGGTTGGGTTGTTGTTCCTTAGATTTCAGCTTCCGAACTGTGTGCATTGTAAGACATTTGCTGTAGGCAGTCTCGGGGAAGTCTTCTGGGTACTGATTGAGGTTGGAGAGTAGCTTCTTGATGATGTGAGGGAAGGGTAAAGCATGGGAGTCATGGGATGCACAGAATTGCATGTGAGCCAGCACAATACGGGGAAGATCCAACTGAAAACCGGAGAGCACCTTGTCCATGTAGATGGCGTCGGTGATGAGGACTTCGTTCCTGTGTTCTTGCCTGGGAACCAAGTTGCGAGTGATCCAAAAATGCAGTAGCCGGTTTGCGATGGAGAGATCCTTCGTCTCCAAAGATGAGGGGGATGCGCCATCATAAATTTTCTTGACGATTGCTCCTTTGGACTTGAAGCCCTTTCCCTTGGGCCATCCCTTCTTCTGAGGCAGAATGCCAAACCCAGACCTCGACTCAATCCCTAGAGCAGACGCGATTAGATTGGCGGACAGGGGAAAGCTGGTTCCCTTCCATATGAGAATGGCGTCGTGACAGGGAGAGTTCTCCTTCTGGGTACAAATTCCATAGATTGGTAAAACATCCGGACAACCTCGTCGGAAGCAGAGAAATGCTCGCACAATATCTCGTCCCACCCTTGGAACTGCAACAGAGAGTGGAACTCATCCAAAGCTTCTCCATAGAGTTCCTCATCCTCTTCTTCTAACGCCTGGGTCCAGAATTCTCTGCCGATAATGAGAGGTTTTAGGATCTTCCTTTTGGAGAAGGAAGAGGAGACATAGAGGGTGGTGGATTTGGCCCTTTTTGTGGATTTGGTTTCATAGGGAACAATGGCTTGGGAGCTTCTCTTCCTCTGTTGTATTCTTGTGGCGACAGAGGGGCCTGGGTTGGAAGTTTTGGATTTGAGGCTGATCGGGGAAGGCACGGGGCTAAGGATCTCTTGAAGGGATTTATCCGGAGAGGAATCATGCGACCCGCCTTCAGAAACTGATTTTGTGACTGATTCTGAAGCCAAAGTGATGGCTTGCTTCTCTTCTTTGGGCATGGTTGGTTCCTCTTCCACCTTTTCCTTATCCTTTGGTGGTTTCTCAAGCTTCTCTTCTGGTTTCTCTGTAGGTTTCGCCACGGGGTTTTCTTTGGGGAGGGATTTTGAAGAAGTGGAGGCAGAAACAGGCTTGGAGGAGGAGGCTTTAGCCTTCTTTTCGCGAAATGCTTGAAGAAAAGCAGCCTCCTCTTCATCCATAACAACGATTGGGTTAGGGTTGGCCATTGGAGAGGAGCTAAGAGGATTGCTGTGTGAAGAGAAAGAGAGGTAGAAGATCAGAGAGATAGAGAGCTTGTGTGATCAACTCGGAGCAACTGAGCACCTCTTTAAGGGCGTTGAAGATCTGGGATGACTAAGAGCTAAGGTGACCGTTGAAGCAAATCCAGCCGTTGAGAAGATCAAGGCAAATCTGAAGCATTGAAGAGAGTTGCAGCTTTTTGGAACGGCTAATTTAAATTCAAAAAATGACCCATTCCGAGAAGAGGGAGGTCTGCCACTGATGAGACATGCCTTATCCCTGCCAATATGCCATAAATAGCGTCTAGGAGAGCCAAGCGAGCCGTTGGAGAGACGCGATGTTCTGGTTCCTTTCTGGCGACATTTTCAGCGAGCTAGATGAATGTATGGGAACCTTTGGTGTGGGTGGAGACAAAGGAACCAAAAACAGTACGTTCCCATACAAGGAATCAGGGTAGGCTATTTATCGCATTGCACAATAATTCTCAGAGAAGGTTTAGAGATGGATCATAGAGAATTAAATTGAGCAATGAGGCAAGGGTAAGTCTTAGTACACAATTATCATTTCATCTTGTAATGTTGGGTTAGAAATATGATCAGATTGTGACTTTTGGGCCATCAAAGAAATTTGAACAATGAGGAGTTGAGAAATAATGATAATCAAAAGGAAACGAACCAGAAAAATTTATCTAAGCCTTTATAAGAAACCATTATGACAAGAAAGGTTTGTAGCAAAAGATATAACACAAGGACATCAAGACTCAACAAGTTAAATATCTTAAACTAGTCAATCAGGGGAACTCAGAAAGAATTCTCAGAACTAAGGTCACTACTGAGTAATAGGAATCATTCCTAGTTTTAATCTGAGGTTCTCAAAAGGAACTCTATTCAATGCCTTGGTGAATATATCTGCAATTTGATCTTCAGTTCTACAAAATTTCATAATGATGTTTCCCTTCTCAACATGATCTCTAAGAAAATGATGTCTAATGTCAATATGCTTGGTCCTAGTATGATGCACAGGATTCTTAGAAATGTTTATAGCACTAGTGTTGTCACAAAGAATAGTGAGAGGGCCATAAGACATACCAAAGTCCGCGAGTTGTTGCTTTAGCCAGAGAAGTTAGGAACAACAAGAGGCAGCTGCAATGTACTCGGATTCTGTGGTGGAGAGGGAGACTGAAACTTATTTCTTTGATCCCCATGACACAAGGCAAGGGCCTAGGAACTGTGCCATTCCAGAAGTGCTCTTTCTATCCACCAAATATCCAGCATAATCAGCATCAGTGAAACCCATGAGCTCAAAGGGACATTCTTTGGGGTACCAAATACAGAGATCGTCAGTTCCCTTGAGATATCGAAGTATTCTCTTTACAGCAGCCAAGTGGGTTTCTCTCGGACAAGATTGGAACCTAGCACACAAGCCAACATCAAAGACAATGTCTGGTCGACTAGCGGTTAGGTACATGAGTGAGCCTATCATACCTCTATAGAGCTTCTCCTCCACTAGAGGACTCGAGTGGTCCTTATCCAGATGGGCAATGGTGGATATGGGAGTGGAGAGAGGCTTGCATGAATCCATTTTGAACTTCTTCAGTAGTTCCCTGACATACTTCTGTTGGTGGATTTGAATACCATCTTCCTTTTGAGTGATTTGTAATCCGAGGAAGAATGTGAGTTCCCCAATTAAACTCATTTCAAATTCACTGCTCATCAAGTCTTTGAACTTGTCTACAAGGGACAGGTTAGTGGAACCAAAAATGATGTCATCAACATAAATTTGAACCACTAAGATGTTATCTTCTTCTTCTAGGATGAAGAGAGTCTTATCAATAACTCCACGCTTGTAGCCATTTGAGAGTAGAAACTGGGCAAGACGATCATACCAAGCTCTGAGAGCTTGCTTGAGGCCATAGAGTGCCTTGTCTAGAAAGTAGACATGATCTGGATGATCGTCGTCTTCGAAACCAGGAGGTTGCTTGACATAGACTTCTTCTTGAAGAATTCCATTGAGGAAGGCTGTCTTCACATCCATTTGGAACAACTTGAACCCTTTGTGAGATGCGAAGGCAATCAACAACCTTATTGCTTCGATCCTTGCCACTGGAGCATAGGTTTCATCATAGTCAATTCCTTCTTGTTGATTGTATCCTTAAGCCACAAGTCTTGCTTTATTCCTTATCACAGCTCCTGTATCATCTAGCTTGTTTCTGAAGACCCATCTAGTTCCTATGATGTGCTTATTCTTGGGGCGAGGAACCAGATGCCAGACTTTGTTCCTTTCAAATTGATGAAGCTCTTCTTGCATGGCTTGGATCCAGTCCGCATCCTTTAGTGCCTCACCTATGTTCTTTGGTTCCACAATAGACAAAAATGCATTAAAGGCAAAGAAAGTTAGATGTTCGTACCTGACTGGAGGCTTGACGACTCTTCTTTCTCTGTTGGAAGCCAAAGTATTTGATGTGGAGACATTCTGAGTTGAGCATTCAGCTTCCTGGTTGGGGTCACCTTCTCCATTGAAGAACATGTAGGAAGATGAATCATTGAGGTCTCCACAGATGTTGTTGTCATGCTCATGGTTCCCAGAAATGGATTGTTGTTCATTATCCATGGGAACTGGTGGAGGAGCCATTGGAGGGTTCCGAGCAGCAGGACAGGAACTGGGTGGAGTGACATATTCATCTGGATCTTCTTGATGTGACTTGGGAAACGGGTCTTCAAAGGAATTGGTGGTGTTCTGCACAATCTTTCCAATTGATTTTTCATTAAAAATAACATGAACACTTTCTTCTACCTTTTTAGTCTTTTTGTTGAAGACTTTGTATGCCTTGCTGCCTGAGGCATATCCAATGAAGATTCCTTCATCACTTCTTGGGTCGAACTTGCCAAGATTGTCGTTCCCATTGTTGTACACAAAGCACTTGCATCCGAACACCCTTAGATGAGAAATGTTGGGAACTCTTCCTCTTAGGAGTTCATAGGGTGTCTTCTCTGTGATAGGGCGAAGCATGGCTCTATTGATGATGTAGCATGCTGTGTTGATCGCCTCAGCCCAAAAGGATTGGGAGAGTCCACTTGAGATCAACATAGTTCGAGCCATGTCTTCCAAGGTCCTATTCTTTCTCTCCACTACTCCATTCTGTTGAGGAGTGTATGGTGCATAGAAGTTGTGATCAATGCCATGCTCACTGCAAAAGGTTAGAAATTCTCCATTTTTGAATTCGATACCATGGTCAGACCGAATAGCATTAAGTGAACAATCAAGGGATTTTTCTAACAAGGGAACCAGGTCTTTAAAGCGATCAATGACTTCACTTTTAGATTTAATGAAAATGGTCCAAGTAAAGCGAGAGAAGTCATCGACAATAACAAAAATATACCTGTTCCCTCCTAGGCTTTGAACTCTCATGGGTCCACAAAGATCCATGTGGATGAGCTCAAGAGGCCTTGAGGTGCTTACCATGTTTTTGGATTTGAAGGAACTACGAGCCTGTTTTCCTTTTACACAGTCAGAGCATGGTTCCTTAGATGTGCCACTCAGCTTTGGCAATCCACTGACTAGTTCCTTTGAGTGTAGCTTTTGAATCAGCTTAGTGCTAGCATGACCGAGGCATTGGTGCCACAACTCAGCTTGGTCATTCACGGTTGAGAGACACAGTTTCTCCTTGGGGACGAAGGATGGATCAACAATGTAAACATTGTTGAATCTCTTTCCTTTTAGGATGATTTGTCCCGAGGAGTCAAGAACTGAGCATTCGTTTGATCTAAATCTGACTTCATTGTCTCCTTGATCACACAGTTGTGACACACTTATTAGATCAAAACCAAGACTATCAACAAGGTGAACTTTGTTTACCTGAATGTGATCGTTGAGTTTCACAGTTCCTATTCCACAGATTTTCCTTTTGCTTTTGTCTCCAAAGGATATGTTCCCTCCTTGGAGAGGTTGAAGAGAGGTCATTTGATTTCTTTTTCCGGTCATATGGCATGAGCAACCACTGTCAATGTACCATAGTTGGGGTTGCCTCTCTTCTTTCTGCACATAAGGGAACTAAGATTTCTGAACCCAGCGAAGCTTGGCTTTGTTGGGGGGATTAGCATTTCAAGTCTGTGAATAATCAGGGAGTTGGTTCCTTTCCTGGTGATAAGCACTTTTCTTCCTTTCAAAGTTCCTTTTCTTAGCACAATCAGTGTTGTAATGGCCATTCTTACCACAGTAGGTACATAAGCGATTATAGACGACATGACCATACTTTCCTTTCTCTGGCCTAAAAGGTTTTTCATTTATTTTGTTGAAATCAATATTGTTTTTAACCTTACTATTGGCCATGTCAACATACTTTTTGTGAGCAAAAGAATTGGTGAACCATTGGTTTTCAGGAACCATCTTTTCTTTTCCCTGTGGTTCCTTCTTAGGACTTTGAGAACCTTCATTGAGACGTTTGGCAACCTCAGCCTTGTTCTCAAGGACCATGATATTCTCTGATAGGAATTGATTCCTATCACGAGAAGTGGCCAGAGCAATACTGAGGTTCTCATTCATCTCAACAAGTTCTCGCCTAGCCTTTTCTTCTTCAGCATCATTGTTCCCTTTATTATTGACATATCCTATTCCATGTCGTTGTCTCACAAAAACAGTTTGATTTATCCTTTTTTCATTAATGGAATTAGTGAGAATGTCTAACCTATCCATTATGGATTAAAGCATGTCATTTCCAGGTGGATTAGCATATAAGGGAACTTTGACAGAATCTATGCTAGTTTCATCACAAGATTTGCAAGTTTTAAGGTGACTAGCATGCACATTCCTAATATCAATGAGTTTGGAGTGACTTCCAGCTAGGTCTTTCTCAGTTTCATCAAGTTTCTTACTCCAAACAGAATTCTCAACAGTCAAGCAAGCAATTTCATCTTCACAATCATCTAGTTTATGTTGAAGGGAACTGGTTTCCTTTTCTAGTTTCTTTATGATCTTAAGAAGTTGTTTCTTATCACAATCGACTAGGGATTTTAAGAGATCGTCAGAAGTTACCTCAAGGTCTTCTGAGTCGCTTGAGTCTCCTTTTGCCATGAGACATCTCCCTCCAGAGAAGCCACTCAGATCCAGTTCCTCATCTGAGTCTTCTCTCCATGATGCTACGAGAGCCTTCTTTCTTTGAGGTCTTTCCTCTTCCTTGGACTCTTCTTTGTTGGGACAGTTTTTAGCATAGTGTCCCTTCTCCTTGCACTCGTAACATGAGACTTCCTTGAGATCTCTTCTTGGTTCATTGTGAGAGGAACTGCCCTTTTGGAACCTTCCCTTCACAAAGAATTTTTTGATGTTCTTTGTGAAGAGGGCTGTTAGTTCGTCCTCCTCTTCTTCAAGGTCTGAGTTCTCTTCCTCCATCTCGAGCCTAGAGAAGGCTTTGGAGATCTTGAGGGCAATTCATTTTTCCAGTTTCTTATCGGCATTGGCTTTGATGTGCTCTCCTTCTTCAACCTCCAGTTTTCCTATGACTTGGGTCAAGGGAAGTGATTGGATGCCTGGAGTGTTCTTCATGATTCCCTTCAGAAGCGTGAACTTGGAGTTGAGTCCATTGATGACCACTAGGGACTTGGAAACTTCATCAAGATCGACTCCCGCCGCTGTTAGCTTTCCAATCAATCTGTTGAAGCGGGAGTAGTACTCTGAGATGGTTTCAGTTTCCATCATTTTGAAGGTGTGGTATTCTCCTTCCAAAGCAAACTTTCTGCTTTGCTTCAGTTCCTCACTTCCTTCATGCATCTCCTTGAGAGCTTTCCACATCTTTTTGGCCGTCTTGATTCCTATGACCTTGTCCATGTCCTCTCTGTCCAATCCATTGAGGATGAACTGCCTGGCCTTGGCATTCTTCTCCATGATAACATAGTGTTCTGGTTTCCAATCTTCTTCCTTCATGGTGAGGTCGACATACCCATCTCCATTTTCGACTATCCTCCAGCATTGGTAGTCGTTGGTCTTGATGTGGCTTTCCATGCACTTTTGCCACCATGTTTCTTCTCCTTTCTTTCGGAGATGTGGCTTGTTGGTGGAGATTCCGAGCTCAAACTTGCTTGGTTGAGACATGATCTGCAAACTTATCAAAGATCTAGAGCTTTTCCTGCTCTGATACCAATTGTAGGATCGTGATTGTTAGATAAAAGCTTAAGGAACTCAGAATAACGATTCGCAGTTCCTTTCGCAGCGGAAGATAAACAATAAAACAAATGACAAGTTTCTTATAGTGGAAACCTTTGATTGCCAACTAGAAATCCAGGATAAAAATCACTACCTTTCTTTCGAAAGGATTTCAAAGTCTACTTCTTGATTTCTTATCTCTTTTGGTTACAGCTTATCCTAGGAACGAACACACAGTTCCTTTGCCTTACACACAGTTAGACAATCCTAGATAACTTAACACAATCAATAATCAATCCAAGAAATAGACTTTCGCACCTAGGAACTATCACTTATAGTCACAGGAACTTAGCACTCAGCTCTTCTTCCTTGACTGGTTCCTCTTGATCTCGGTTTGCTTTGATGATCTTTGTTTGGAGGTTCACACTAGATATTTGCTAATGAGTGTGAGTTCTTGTTTTGGTGCTTGAATATAACCCTTGGGTTAGTCTTCCTTTTATAGAGGATTCTTCGCAGCTCGATCCTCTCTTGGTTCCCACGGATTGAGCTTGCCCTAGGATTGGTGGTTCTCCTTGATCCACGTTGTTCTTGCATGTGCAAACAACCTAGGCATCTCAGAATCTCTCTTGGTTGGTCAACTACCTCAGACGAGCCTTGTGGTGTCGTTGTCAAAATGCTTTCGTCCGAGGTTGAGTAAGCTGGCCGCTTGGGAACCGTCTGCTGGACAGCGACGTCTTCATGTGATGTCGCTTTCATCGTCTCTGTCCGAGGTAGAAGTTCTCTAGGCATCTTGTTCTTTAGCTCTTGGACCTTGGCAGACTTTTGGAAGCTTTGGACAAGTCGTTTTCGACACCTTTTGTCCGAGGTTGTGTGTTCCCAGATTTCTCGGGAATCGCAATGTCGCAAGCTCCATTTCTGGGCACACCTGGGTTCCTTCAGCTGTCTTGTTCCTTTGATTCCCTTGTTCTGTTTGGCTTTTCTGCCTTCGGTATATTCTTGTGGTTCCTTAAAACACATCTTTGAGATAAAACATTAGTATCATAATATTTGTCATCTTCAAAAGTAGAGAAACTGAGGAACGGAACTCTCAGGGGAACCTAAGTTCCAGAGTTCCGTTTCCTAACAAAAGTTCATGTCTCTAGCTTTTCTAATTACCTACAACAACCAGGTGGGTAGGTTGACAAATTTTGTTTTATTCAGGAGTGATCTTTGTTCTTGAAGAAAGATATGTCGATTCTCTCTAATTCGATGGGCATGTTTTGATAGCAACATGCATGTGAGACTTAATCAAAGGCCTCCAAGGAAGAGGATCAAGCAAATGGTGAAGTCTTGTGCAAGTTCGGAATTGTTACTGTCGCTTTGGTTCTGGACAGTCTTCGGTAAAACGACCATAACTGTGGCTAGAAAATTGATCTCGAGATGATTCAAGATGCGTTGAAAAGCTGATTGAAAGATCTACAACTTCATAGTTTACGTCGGATCACGATTCCAACAAGAAGATGGTCAAATTTGAGTTTTACTGAGAGTTGTGCATGTCTTCCGCGACCGCGGAAAAGTTCCTGAGACTTGGTATTTTTCGGCGTATTTTCCGCGACCTCGGAAATAATTTCCGCGACCGCGGATTTGCCTCGACTTTTTAATTCCAAACATTTTCCGCGATCGCGGAAGTCTCTCCGCGACCGCGGAAATGGGCCGAGCGCGCAACGTTTCGTCCTTGTTTCCGAACAATTCTTATTACTTTATTGTTATTTTTTGTTGGTATTTAAACTTGGAAAACCCGAGTTTGTAAACTTACGTTGAATTTGAGTAGTAAAGTTCAGTACGCTCCTTCCCTTGAGTTCTAACGTCAATTCTTCGATCCCATGGATCGTCTATCCCGTAGCTCGTCGCTTCGAGCAATTCATACATCGTGTCTTCGATGTTTCAAGATCATCTCTTTGATCTCTCCGTCATCTCTTTGACGCGTTTGAAGGCTATCTCTTTAGCCCTAGGAAAGCCATCACTTTGGCTATGGAAGAGAAGGATTCAACTTCAAGCTTGAGGAATCAAAGATCCTGCGTTGCAGACAACACTTCAGGGTTGTTCGCATCAACTGGCATTAGAGTCTATCCAAGCTAAGTTTGTTTCTTCTCTCTTCTTGTGATTCCTTGAAATATTTCCGCTTACAAACCCAGATTTTTTTCCCCCACCACCACTCGCCGGAATCCTTACCGCCGTGAACACCACCACACCACCACCATCGTTCCACCACCACCACCCCGTCCGCCACCCTCTACTTCACGGCCTGCAAACCCTAATTTCCTTTAGGTTTTGGTTATTCTCAAGTTAGAGTAACCTTTGACTTTTCAATTTTCCTTAAATCTCTCCTTCTAGCAATATCTTATTCCCTTATTTGCATACTTGATTTCCTTGTTTATTTGTGTGCTTAATTCTAAGTAATTTGATTTGATCTGCTTGAACTTGTGGATTTGTGTGTTGTTTGGGACTTGATTTGCTAGTTCTTGCTTCTTTGCCTTCCGTTCAAGCCTCTCCCTCCTCATGAGCAACCAAAATTAGTACGCCCAGCGGAAAATTTCTTGGTTCACTTTTGAGACAAGGACTTGGCTTGGACTTGTTCTTTTGTTTGGTGCAACTTACTTCTTGCATTGTATGCTTCATATAGGGGTACTATGGAGTTTCCTACGACAAGCTTCTCCCCTTGGCGGCAAGACGTGCTTGCTCGTATCGCGAAGCTCAAACGTGAGCGAGCTGAGACCATACGTGAGAAAGCTGAGATCGTACGTGAGAAAGCGGGGATCGTACAACGCATTAGGGAATTGGAGGAGGTCATAGCCGAGGAGATTGCCCGCGAGCAAGCCCAACGTGATGCGGAGTTTATGTTGGTCTCTCAATGCGATCCGTATCCATTCGTGATGACTCCTTCTCCAAAAGGCGCTGATTTGGTGGATGTGGAATCCTGTCTTATGTCTTTCGATCATCCCAAGTGGGACAAGTATGAGGAAGAGGTCATCGAAGCCCCGGTCCTTGATGGTTGTTCATCACAACACAGCCTTTCACCGGCCCCTCCGCCGCACTCATCACCGCTTCCGCAACCAATGCTCGTATCTGGTCAGCTTGAGGTTTCTATTGTTGTTCTTAGCCACCTCTCTCCCACCACAATCATAGAAGATTCAGCCGCAAAGGTGACAACTTTGATGTTATTCGAGGCTGATGCACAACTTGTTCCTTTGCTCTTTCTGGATGTTCGTGTCTCTCTACTTGATGCTTCTTTCTTCATCCACGTCGAATCGAGGACGCTTCGAAGTCAAGAAGGGGAGATTGATAGCAACATGCATGTGAGACTTAATCAAAGGCCTCCAAGGAAGAGGCTCAAGCAAATGGTGAAGTCTTGTGCAAGTTCGGAATTGTTACTGTCGTTTTGGTTCTGGACAGTCTTCGGTAAAATGGCCATAACTGTGGCTAGAAAATTGATCTCGAGATGATTCAAGATGCGTTGGAAAGCTGATTCAAAGATATACAACTTCATAGTTTACGTCGGAACAAGATTCCAACAAGAAGATGGTCAAATTTGAGTTTTACTGAGATTTGTGCATGTCTTCCGCGACCGCGGAAGAATTTCCGTGACCGCGGAAAAGTTCCTGAGACTTGATATTTTTCGGCGTATTTTCCGCGACCTCGGAAGTAATTTCCGCGACCGCGGATTTGCCTTGACTTTTTAATTCCAAACATTTTCCGCGATCGCGGAACTCTCTCCGCAACCGCGGAAATGGGCCGAGCGCGCAACGTTTCGTCCTTGTTTCCGAACAATTCTTATTACTTTATTGTTATCTTTTGTTGGTATTTAAACTTGGAAAACCCTAGTTTGTAAACTTACGTTGAATTTGAGTAGTAAAGTTGAGTACGCTCATTCCCTTGAGTTCTAACGTCAACTCTTCGATCCCACGGATCGTCTATCCCATAGCTCGTCGCTTCGAGCAATTCATACATCGTCTATTCGGTGTTTCAAGATCATCTCTTTGATCTCTCCGTCATCTCTTTGACGCGTTTGAAGGCTATCTCTTTAGCCCTAGGAAAGCCATCACTTTGGCTACGGAAGAGAAGGATTCGACTTCAAGCTTGAGGAATCAAAGATCCTGCATTGCAGACAACACTTCAGGGTTGTTCGCATCAACTGGCATCAGAGCCTATCCAAGCTAAGTTTGTTTCTTCTCTCTTCTTGTGATTCCTTGAAATTTTTCCGCTTACAAACCCAGAAATATTTTTTCCCCACCACCACTCGCCGGAATCCTTACCGCCGTGAACACCACCACACCACCACCATCGTTCCGCCACCACCACCCCGTCCGCCACCCTCTCCTTCACGGCATGCAAACCCTAATTTCCTTTAGGTTTTGGTTATTCTCAAGTTAGAGTGACCTTTGACTTTTCAATTTTCCTAAAATCTCTCCTTCTAGCAATATCTTTTTCCCTTATTTGCATACTTGATTTCCTTGTTTATTTGTGTGCTTAATTCTAATTAATTTGATATGCTTGAACTTGTGGATATGTGTGTTGTTTGGGACTTGATTTGCTAGTTCTTGCTTTGTTGCCTTCCGTTCAAGCCTCTCCCTCCTCACGAGCAACCAAAATTAGTACGCCCAGCGGAAAATTTCTTGGTTCACTTTTGAGACAAGGACTTGGCTTGGACTTGTTCTTTTGTTTGGTGCAACTTACTTCTTGCGTTGTATGCTTCGTATAGGGGTACTATGGAGTTTCCTACGACAAGCTTCTCCCCTTGGCGGCAAGACGTGTTTGCCCGTATCGCGAAGCTCGAACGTGAGCGAGCTGAGACCATACGTGAGAAAGCTGAGATCGTACGTGAGAAAGCGGGGATCGTCCAACGCATTAGGGAATTGGAGGAGGTCATAGCCGAGGAGATTGCCCGCGAGCAAGCCCAACGTGATGCAGAGTTTATGTTGGTCTCTCAATTCGATCCGTATCTGTTTGTGATGACTCCTTCTCCAAAAGGCGCTGATTTGGTGGATGTAGAATCCTGTCTTATGTCCTTCGATCATCCCAAGTGGGACGAGTATGAGGAAGAGGTCATCGAAGCCCCGGTCCTTGATGGTTGTTCGTCACAACACAGCCTTTCACCGGCCCCTCCGCCGCACTCATCACCGCTTCCGCAACCAATGCTCGTATCTGGTCAGCTTGAGGTTTCTATTGTTGTTCTTAGCCACCTCGCTCCCACCACAATCATAGAAGATTCAGCCGCAAAGGTGACAACTTTGATGTTATTCGAGGCTGATGCACAACTTGTTCCTTTGCTCTTTCTGGATGTTCGTGTCTCTCTACTTGATGCTTCTTTCTTCATCCATGTCGAATCGAGGACGCTTCGAAGTCAAGAAGGGGAGATTGATAGCAACATGCATGTGAGACTTAATCAAATGCCTCCAAGGAAGAGGCTCAAGCAAATGGTGAAGTCTTGTGCAAGTTCGGAATTGTTACTGTCGCTTTGGTTCTGGATAGTCTTCGGTAAAATGACCATAACTGTGGCTAGAAAATTAATATCGAGATGATTCAAGATGCGTTGGAAAACTGATTCAAAGATCTACAACTTCATAGTTTACTTTGGATCAAGATTCCAACAAGAAGATGGTCAAATTCGAGTTTTACTGAGAGTTGTGCATGTCTTCCGCGACCGCGGAAATGTTCCTGAGACTTGATATTTTTCGGCGTATTTTCCGCGACCTCGGAAGTAATTTCCGCGACCGCGGATTTGCCTCGACTTTTTAATTCCAAACATTTTCCGCGATCGCGGACGTCTCTCCGCGACCGCGGAAATGGGCCGAGCGCGCAACGTTTCGTCCTTGTTTCCGAACAATTCTTATTACTTTATTGTTATCTTTTGTTGGTATTTAAACTTGGAAAACCCTAGTTTGTAAACTTACGTTGAATTTGAGTAGTAAAGTTGAGTACACTCCTTCCCTTGAATTCTAACGTCAACTCTTCGATCCCACGGATCGTCTATCCCGTAGCTCGTCGCTTCGAGCAATTCATACATCGTCTCTTCAGTGTTTCAAGATCATCTCTTTGATCTCTCCGTCATCTCTTTGACGCATTTGAAGGCTATCTCTTTAGCCCTAGGAAAGCCATCACTTTGGCTATGGAAGAGAAAGTGTAGGATCGTGATTGTTAGATTAATAATCAGGGAACTGAGAACACAGTTTACTGTTCCCTTCGCAGCGGAAATAAACAATCAACTAGATGAACAAGTTTCCTTATAGTGGAAACCTTTGATTGCCAACTAGCAATCCAGGATAAAAACCACTACATTTCTTTCGAAAGGATTTCAAGGTCTACTTCTTGATTTCTTATATCTTTTGGTTACAACTTATCCTAGGAACAAACACACAGTTTTTTTGCCTTATACACAGTTAGGCAATCCTAGATAACTTAACACAATCAATAATCAATCCAAGAAACAGACCTTAGCACCTAGGAACTATCTCACTTACAGTCACATGAACTTAGCACTCAGCTCTTCGATTCCTTGACTGGTTCCTCTTGATCTCGGTTTGCTTTGATAATCTTGTTTGAAGGTTCACACTTTGATGTTTGCTATTGAGTGTGATTTGTATTTCAGTGCTTGAAGATAACCCTTGAGTTAGCCTTCCTTTTATAGAGGATTCTTCGCAGCTTAAACTTCTCTTGGTTCCCACAGATCGAGCTTGCCCTAGGATGTGTGGTTCTCCTTGGTCCACGTTGTCTTTGACATATGCAAACAACCTAGGCAGCTCAGAATCCTTCTAGGTTAGTCAACTACTTCTGCCAAGTCGTTCTCCAGCTTCCTTCTTCCGAGGTTCAACAATCTGGGCACTTGGGAACTGTCTTCTGGACATCGACAGGTTCCATGTCCTGTCGCTTTCACCTTTCTCTGTCCGAGGTTATATGTTCTAGGTGTCTTGGTGTTTTGCTCTGGACAATGGCAGACTTTTGGAAGCTTCGTACAAGTCGTTTTCGACTTTCTTCTGTCCGAGGTTGGTGTTCCCAGATTTCTCGGGAATCGCAATATCGCATGCTGCGTTTCTGGGCACACCTGGGTTCCTTCCATTGTCTTGCTGCTTGGTTCTCTTGTTCTGTTTGGCTTCCATGCTTTCGGTATTTGTCCTGTGGTTCCTTAAATCACATCTTTGAGATAAAACATTAGTATCAAAATATTTGTCATCTTCAAAAGTAGAGAAACTGAGGAAAGGAACTCTCAGTGGAACCGAAGTTCCAGAGTTCCGTTTCCTAACAATTTCCCCCTTTTTGATGATGACAAATACAAGGAACCTGGCAACATTATAGGGCTTTGAATTTCATGAGACCAGTTGAATTTTAAGGGATTTACAACATGATAAAATAATGAGAGAATATTCAATGGTTGCAAATTCCCCCTAAGCAGATGAACGAGTTTATTTCAAATTCTCCCTTAGAAGTAGAATGAGTTCATGGTTCCTAATAGTCCAGTAGTTTCCAAAGTTCAAGGTTCCTATCCTTCTTCCCCCTTTTGACATCATCGAAAAGATCAGTGACAAGTTAAGAACGGGATATTCAAGTAAATACACAATTGCAGCAAACCCATAACAGAAACATAATGGAAACTTAAGGCAAAGACAAAGTAATCATAGAAACGAAGCCAAAATTAGTCATTAACTTAACAAAGACTTAACATTGTTCAAGGCGGGGTGAGACAAATCACAAAACAACATAAAACCAACACACCAACAACCTACAGAGACAACAACATAGGCAACCTTTAAGAAAGACAACACAAGGATAGAAGAAGGTAGTAGGATCCTAGGGGAACTACTAGCACACTATGAGGGTACAGCACTGGGAATCAGGAGAAGCGTTCCTATGGCAATGCAGCGGCCTCATCTTCGTCATCCTTGTTGTCGTTAGTTCCTTTATTTTGGCTCGTGGCCTGATTAGTACCGGTTGCATCTTCCCAAGTTTTCTGAAGAACTTCTACCAGACTTAAGACAGCGGAGCTCATCTTCCCCAGCTCATTTACTTGATCACGAAGAGCGACCGTGATGACAGTCGAGCCTTTCGTGATAGCCTTTTCAATACGACCCAGAGAAGAAAGGATCGCAGAGGAGTCTTGAGTGGGTTGAGCGGTGGTAGGGAACTTGAAGGGCCCTGGGAACTGGCATTTTCCTTAGGCGAGTTAACTTGAGCTTCAGAGGGGGTGGCCTGATGATCCTTTGTCTTCAATTTTCGAACAGTGGCTATGGTGAGAACCTTGCTATAGACAGTCTCGGGCAAATCATCAGGGTATTGGTGTAGCGGGGAGAGGAGATTTTTGATAAAATGGGGAAAGGGTAGGGCATGGGATGTGTGGGACTTGCAAAACTGCATATGAGCTAACACAATGCGGGGGAGATCAACTTGTACTCTAGATAGTACCTTTTCCATTAGAATGGCATCTGTGATGAGAACTGAGGCTCGGTGCTCCTGCCTGGGAACTAGGTTTCGGATGATCCAGAAGTGCAGAAGCTTGTTGGCGATGGAGAGGTCCTTTGTTTCCAAGGTTGAGGGGTAGTCGCCGTCATAGAGTTTTTTCACCACTTCTCCCTTGGACTTGTAACCCTTTCCTTTGGGCCATGCCTTTTTCTGATGTAGAATGTCAAAGCCAGATCTGGACTCGATCCCAAGAGCAGACGCTATGAGGTTGGGGGACAGAGGGTACATGGTTCCCTTCCACTGGAATATGGCATTGTTGCAGGGAGAGTTATCCTTGGCGGGTACAAAGGTGAGAGACTGGTAGAACAGACGGACAACTTCATCAGAGGCGGAGAAAGGCTCAACCAAAAGTTCATCCCAACCTTGGTACTACAGCAGAGAGTGAAACTCGCTTAGGGCATCACTGAACAGTTCCTCATCTTCTTCTTCTTCTAGGGCTTGGGTCCAGAACTCCATGCCGATGATGAGTGGTTTGAGGATCTTTCTCTTAGAGAAGAGAGAGGAGACCTGACCCAGGGAGGAAGAAGAGAGAGTGGTGGATTTGGCCCTTTTTGTGGATTTGGGCTCATAGGGAACTATAGCTTGAGAGCTTCTCTTTCTTTGTTTCAGCCTTGGAGACTGGTTTAGATTTGAGGCTAGCAGGAGAGGGCACCGGACGGAGGATCTCTTGGGTAGTTTTATCCGGGGAGGAGTCATGAGAACCTCCCTCTGAGACTGATTTAGTCGCCGATGCCGAGGCATGAGTGATGTCTATCACTTTCTCCTTAGCCTTCGCCTCTGTTTTCTCCTCAGGTTGCTCTTCAATTTTCTCCTCAGGTTGGGGGTTTTGGGAGGTGGTGGCAGAAATGGGCTTGGAAGATGATGTTGCCTTCTTTTCTCGGAAGGCTCGGAGAAGGGCAGCTTCCTCCTCGTCTTGGATCAGGTTAGGGTTTTGGTCAGCCATTTTTGAGGAGCTAGAAATTTTCTGTGTTTGAGAGAGAGAGAAATAGAGGATCAGAGAGATGCGAATGGCAAGTTGTGGGGAAGCTTGGATCAACAGGATACTTTTTAAAGGCGGATGAGGATTGAAGGGACGATGGGAGAAATCTGGCCGTTGAGAAGATCATGGAGAATCTTGAGCATTGATGTGGGTTGCAGCTTTTCCGAACGGTCACAAGCCATTTGAAATATTATTCATTTAGAGAAGGAGGCACTATACTAAGACGTGACTGATTTCTGCAGGTTTGCCTTAAATAGCGTCTTGGGGAGTGCCGAATTAGCCGTTGGAAGAGCATTTTATCCTGGTTCCTTTCTGGCGATATATTCAGTGTGCTAGAGGGGTATATGGGAACTTTGATGTGGGTTTAAAACATGGAACCGAAAAGTACGTTCACATACAAGGAATCAGGGAGGCCATTTATCGCATTGCACAATAATTCACAGAGAGGGTTTAAGAGATGGATCATAGGGAATTAAATTGAGCAATGAGGCAAGGAGGGTCATAGTACACAATCATCATTTCGGCTTGTATTGTTGGGTTAGAATATGATCAGATTGTGACTTTTGGGCCAACAAAGAAACTTGAACAATGAGAGAGTTGAAAGAATAATGAGAACCCAAGGAGACGAACTAGAAAAATTTATCTAAACCTTTTAAAGAAACCATTATGAAAAGAGGGTTTGTAGCAAAAGATATAACACAGAGATATCAAGACTCAACAATTGAAAGATCTCAAACTAGTCAAACAGGGGAACTGAAAGGAGCCTTTACGCTAAGGTCACTACTAGGTTATAGGAATCATTCCTAGTTCCAATCTAAGGTTCTCGAAATGAGCTCTATTCAAAGCTTTGGTGAATATAATTGCAACCTGATCTTCAGTTCTACAAAATTTCATAATGATGTTTCCTTTCTCAACATGATCTCTAAGAAAATGATGTCTTATATCTATATGCTTGGTCCTAGTGTGATGCACATGATTCTTTGAAATGTTTATAGCACTCGTGTTATCACAAAGAATAGAGAGGGGACCATAAGACATACCAAAGTCCACGAGTTGTTGCTTTAGCCAGAGAAGTTGGGAACAGCATGAGGCAGCAGCTATGTACTCGGATTCTGTGGTGGAGAGAGAGACTGAGACTTGTTTCTTTGAACCCCATGACACAAGGCAAGGGCCTAGGAACTGTGTCATTCCAGAGGTGCTCTTTCTATCCACCAGGTATCCAACATAATCAGCATCAGTGAAACCCATCAGCTCAAAGGGACATTCTTTGGGGTACCAAATACAGAGTGAATCAGTTCCCTTGAGATATCGGAGTATTCTCTTCACAGCAGCCAAGTGGGTCTCTCTTGGACAAGATTGGAACCTAGCACACAAGTCAATAGCAAAAACAATGTCTTTTTCTTCTAGGATGAAGAGAGTTTTGTCAATAACTCCACGCCTGTAGCCATTTGAGAGTAGGAACTGGGCAAGTCGATCATACCAAGCTCTGGGAGCTTGCTTAAGGTCGTACAATGCTTTGTCTAAGAAGTAGACATGGTCTGAATGATCATCGTCTTCAAAACCAGGTGGTTGCTTGACATAGACTTCTTCTTGAAGAATTCCATTTAGGAAGGCCATCTTTACATCCATTTGGAACAACTTGAACCCTTTGTGTGATGCGAAAACAATCAACAACCTTATTGCTTCAATCCTTGCCACTGGAGCATAGGTTTCATCATAGTCAATGCCTTCTTGTTGATTGTATCCTTGAGCAACAAGTCTTGCTTTGTTCCTTATCACCGCTCCTGTATCATCTAGCTTGTTTCTGAAAACCCATCTAGTTCCTATGATGTGCTTATCCTTGGGGCGGGGAACTAGATGCCACACTTTGTTCCTTTCAAACTGATGGAGCTCTTCTTGCATAGCTTGGATCCAGTCTGTATCCTTTAGTGCATCACCTATGTTCTTTGGTTCCACAATAGATAGAAAGGCATTGAAGGCAAAGAAGGTGAGATGTTCGAACCTGACTGGAGGCTTGATGATTCTTCTTTCTCTGTTGGGAGCTAGAGCATTTGATGTGGAGACATTATGAGTTGAGCATTCAGCTTCCTGGTTGGGATCACCTTCTCCATTGAAAATCATGTGAGAGGAAGAATCATTGAAGACTCCACATATGTTGTCGTCATGTTCATGGTTCCCAGAGATGGATTGTTGTTCATTATCCATGGGAACTGGTGGAGGAGCCAGTGGAGGATTCTGTGTGGCAGGGCAGGAGTTTGGTGGAGTGACATCTTCATCTGGATCTTCTTGAGATGACTTGGGAAACGGGTCTTCAAAGGGATTGGTAGTGTTCTGCACAATTCTTCCAAGTGATTTTTCATTAAAAATAACATGAACACTTTCTTCTACCTTTTTAGTCCTTTTGTTGAAGACTCTGTATGCCTTGCTGCCTGAGGCGTATCCAATGAAGATTCCTTCATCACTTCTTGGGTCGAATTTGCCAAGATTGGCCTTCCCATTGTTGTGCACAAAGCACTTGCATCCGAACACCCTCAGATGTGAGATGTTGGGAACTCTTCCTCTTAGGAGTTCATAGGGTGTCTTCTCTGTAATTGGGCGAAGCATGGCTCGATTGATGATGTAGCAAGCTGTGTTGATCGCCTCAGCCCAGAATGATTGAGAGAGTCCACTTGATATGAGCATAGTCCGAGTCATGTCTTCCAAGGTTCTATTCTTCCTTTCTACTACTCCATTCTGTTGAGGAGTGTATGGTTCAGAGAAGTTGTGATCAATTCCATGTTCACTGCAAAAGGTTAGAAATTCTCCATTTTCGAATTCGGTACCATAGTCAGACCGAATAGAATTGAGTGAGAAATCGAGAGATTTTTCTAACAAAGGAACCAGATCTTTAAAGCGATCAATGACTTCACTCTTAGATTTTATGAAGACAGTCCAAGTGAAGCGAGAGAAATCATCGACAAGGACAAAGATATATCTGTTTCCTCCTAGGCTTTGAACTCTCATAGGTCCACAAAGGTCCATGTGGATGAGTTCAAGGGGCCTAGATGAGCTTACCATATTCTTGGATTTGAAGGAACTTCTTGCTTGTTTCCCTTTTATGCAGTCTGAGCATGGTTCCGAAGATGTACCACTTATCTTTGGAAGGCCTCGAACTAGTTCCTTTGAGTGTAGCTTGTGGATCAATTTGGTGCTGGCGTGACCAAGACGTTGATGCCACATCTCAGTTTGATCATTTACTGTTGAGAGGCAGAGTTTCTCCTTGGGAACAAATGATGGGTCAACAACATACACATTGTTGAATCTTTTGCCTTTTAGGATGATTTGTCCCCGAGGAGTCTAGGACGGTGCATTCACTTGACTTAAATCTAACTTCATTGTCTCCTTGATCGCACAGCTGTGACACACTGATTAGATCAAAACCAAGATTATCAACGAGGTGAACTTTGTTTACCTGAATGTGATCGTTGAGTCTCACAGTTCCTATTCCGCAGATTTTCCCTTTGCTTTTGTCTCCAAAGGATATGTTCCCTCCTTGGAGAGGTTGAAGAGAGGTCATTTGATTTCTTCTTCCGATCATATGGCATGAACAACCATTGTCGATGTACCATAGTTGAGGTTGCCTCTCTTCTTTCTGCACATAAGGGAACTAAGATTTCTGAACCCAGTGAAGCTTGGCTTTACTGGGGGGATTAGCATTGCGAGTCTGTGAATAACCAGGGAACTGGTTCCTTTCATGGTAATAAGCACTTTTCTCTTTTTCAAAGTTCCTTTTCTTAGGACAATCAGTGTTGTAATGACCATTCTTACCACAGTAGGTACACAAGCGATTGTAAACAACATGTCCATACTTTCCTTTTCCTGGCCTGAAAGGTTTTTCAGTTTTCCTTTTGTTGAAGTCAACATTGTTTCTAACCTTACTATGAGCCATATCAACATATCTTTTATGAGCAAAGGAATTAGTGAACCATTGGTTTTCAGGAACCATCTTTTCTTTTCCCTTAGGTTCCCTTTTAGGACTTTGAGAACTTTCATTGAGATGTTTGGCAACCTCAGCCTTGTTCTCAAGGACCATGATCTTCTCTGATAGGAATTGATTCCTATCTCGAGAAGTGGCAAGAGCAGTACTGAGGTTTTCATTCATCTCAACAAGTTCTCGCCTAGCCTTTTCATCTTCAGCATCATTGTTCCCTTTGTTATTAACATATCCTATTCCATGACGTTGTCTCACAAAAACAGTTTGATTTATCATTTTTTCATTAATAGAGTCAGTGAGAATGTCCAACCTATCAATTATGAATTGAAGCATGTCATTTCTAGGTAAGTTATCATGCAGGGGAACTTTGACAGAATCTATGCTAGTTTCATCACAAGATTTGCAGATTTTAAGGTGACTATCATGCACATTTCTAATATCAATGAGTTTGGAGTGAGTTTCAGCTAGGTCTTTCTCAATTTCATCAAGTTTCTTACTCCAAACAGAATTCTCAACAGTCAAGCAAGCAATTTCATCTTCACAATCATCAAGTTTTTGTTGAAGGGAACTGGTTTCCTTTCCTAGTTTCTTTATGATCTTAAGAAGCTGTTTCTTGTCACAATCAACTAGAGTTTTTAGGAGATCGTCAGAAGTTACCTCAAGTTCTTCTGAGTCGCTTGAATCTCCTTTTGCCATGAGACATCTTCCTCCAGAGAAGCCACTCAGATCCAGTTCCTCATCTGAGTCTTCTCCCCATGAGGCTACGAGAGCCTTCTTTCTCTGAGGTCTTTCTTCTTCCTTGGAGTCTTCCTTGTTGGGACAATTCTTAGCGTAGTGTCCCTTTTCTTTGCACTCGTAACAAGAGACTTCCTTGAGATCTCTTCTTGGTCCACTGTGGGAGGAACTGCCCTTTTGGAACCTTCCATTCACAAAGAATTTTTTGATGTTCTTTGAGAAGAGGGTTGTTAGTTCGTCCTCCTCTTCTTCCAGGTCTGAGTTCTCTTGCTCCATCTCGAGCCTAGAGAAGGCTTTGGAGATCTTGAGGGCAATTCCTTTCTCCAGTTTCTTGTCGGCATTGGCTTTGGTGTGCTCTCCTTCTTCAACCTCCAGCTTCCCTATGACTTGAGTCAAGGGAAGGGATTGGATGCCTGGAGTGTTCTTCATGATTCCCTTGAGAAGGGTGAACTTGGAGTTGAGTCCATTGATGATCACTAGGGACTTGGAAACTTCATCAAGGTCGACTCCCGCCGCTGTTAGCTTTCCAATCAATCTGTTGAAGCGGGAGTAGTACTCTGAGATGGTCTCAGTTTCCATCATTTTGAAGGTGTGGTATTCTCCTTCCAAAGCAAACTTTCTACTTTGCTTTAGTTCATCACTTTCTTCATGCATCTCCTTGAGAGCTTTCCACATCTCCTTCGCCGTCTTGATGCCTATGACCTTGTCCATGTCTTCTCTGTCCAATCCATTGAGGATGAACTGCCTGGCCTTGGCATTCTTCTCCATGATGACATAGTGTTCTGGTTTCCAATCTTCTTCCTTCATGGTAAGATCGACATAGCCATCTCCATTTTCGACTATCCTCCAGCATTGGTAGTCGTTGGTCTTGATGTGGCTTTCCATGCACTTTTCCCACCATGTTTCTTCTCCTTTCTTTCGGAGATGTGGCTTGTTGGTGGAGATTCCGAGCTCAAACTTGCTTGGTTGAGACATGATCTGCAAACTTAACAAAGATCTAGAGCTTTTCCTGCTCTGATACCAATTGTAGGATCGTGATTGTTAGATTAATAATCAGGGAACTGAGAACACAGTTTACAGTTCCCTTCGCAGCAGAAATAAACAATCAACTAGATGAACAAGTTCCTTATAGTGGAAACCTTTGATTGCCAACTAGCAATCCAGGATAAAAACCACTACCTTTCTTTCAAAAGGATTTCAAGGTCTACTTCTTGATTTCTTATCTCTTTTGGTTACAGCTTATCCTAGGAACAAACACACAGTTTCTTTGCCTTACACACAGTTAGGCAATCCTAGATAACTTAACACAATCAATAATCAATCCAAGAAACAGACCTTAGCACCTAGGAACTATCTCACTTACAGTCACATGAATTTAGCACTCAGCTCTTCGATTCCTTGACTGGTTTCTCTTGATCTCGGTTTGCTTTGATAATCTTGTTTGAAGGTTCACACTTTGATGTTTGCTATTGAGTGTGATTTGTATTTCAGTGCTTGAAGATAACCCTTGAGTTAGTCTTCCTTTTATAGAGGATTCTTCGCAGCTTAAACTTCTCTTGGTTCCCACAGATCAAGCTTGCCCTAGGATGTGTGGTTCTCCTTGGTCCACGTTGTCTTTGACATATGAAAACAACCTAGGCAGCTCAGAATCCTTCTAGGTTAGTCAACTACTTCAGCCAAGTCGTTCTCCAGCTTCATTCTTCCGAGGTTCAATAATCTGGGCACTTGGGAACTGTCTTTTGGACAGCGACAGGTTCCATGTCCTATCGCTTTCACCTTTCTCTGTCTGAGGTTATATGTTCTAGGTGTCTTGTTGTTTTGCTCTGGACAATGGCAGACTTTTGGAAGCTTCGCACAAGTCATTTTCGACTTTCTTTTGTCCGAGGTTGGTGTTCCCAGATTTCTCGGGAATCGCAATATCGCATGTTGTGTTTCTGGGCACACCTGGGTTCCTTCCATTGTCTTGCTGCTTGGTTCTCTTGTTCTGTTTGGCTTCCATGCTTTCGGTATTTGTCCTGTGGTTCCTTAAATCACATCTTTGAGATAAAACATTAGTATCAAAATATTTGTCATCTTCAAAAGTAGAGAAACTGAGGAAATGAACTCTCAGTGGAACCGAAGTTTCAGAGTTCCGTTTCCTAACAGAAGAATTCGACTTCAAGCTTGAGGAATCAAAGATCCTGCGTTGCAGTCAACACTTCAGGGTTGTTCGTATCAACTGGTATCAGAGCCTATCCAAGCTAAGTTTGTTTCTTCTCTCTTCTTGTGATTCCTTGAAATTTTTCCGCTTACAAACCCAGAATTTTTTTCCCCCACCACCACTCACCGGAATCCTTACCGCCATGAACACCACCACCATCGTTCCGCCACCACCACCCCGTCCGCCACCCTCTCCTTCACTGCCTGCAAACCCTAATTTCCTTTAGGTTTTGGTTATTCTCAAGTTAGAGTAACCTTTGACTTTTCAATTTTCCTTAAATCTCTCCTTCTAGCAATATCTTGTTCCCTTATTTGCATACTTGATTTCCTTGTTTATTTGTGTGCTTAATTCGAAGTAATTTGATTTAATCTGTGACAGGGCTAAAGTCGTATGTCTAATCAAAGAAATCCTAATATACCTACTAAACAGAGTATAACAAGCAAGTCATGGTCGAACCCAAGGGAATCAGGTTATCTATTCTTGTGTTTCTCAAGTCACCAACTAGGAACTAGGGGGGTTTTGTATCGGTTTCTTAGTGACCAAGTAACAAGTAAACAAGTTCGCAAGTAAAGGTTGTGAATATGGTTGGGAAAAGCGCTACACCTGACAAAGATCCACACAACAAGAGATATGGTTGATCACTGAATTCTATTAGTCTCAAGTTCTTATCTTTCCTATAGTTGTCCTTATCCCGATCTTAGGTAACTATTAGTTCTACCAGCCCTAATAGTACTTATTACCAACTCAAATCCGAAAACCTTCAAGACTCAATAAAGCAATAGCATTCAACCAAGGATTCAACAAGATACATGCAATAGAAACAACCCGTTACTATAAATATGCAATTAACTCTCTCTCACGATGAACACTCGCAACCCGCTTATGTAAATCGTGTTTGCTACTAGATATGCAACCCGAACCCGGAATCACAAGTCCTAGCTATTTGGAAGATATCAATAGACCTAGTTAGCTACTCTAGATAAATCAACATAAACCAATAAACATTCAAGCACAAGAGAATTAATCCAACTAGATAGGAAATCGAACAAGAGTAGAAAACTCACAACTAATCAATTGAAGGCTTCAAAACGTCAAGTGCAACAATGGAGGTTTAGTTCTCCATAAGGTTTTTGAGAGAAAAAACTATGAAAGGTGGCAACTAGGTTTAGAGAATGGATGATTCTCTAAAAGAGTCTAAAACTTAAGTTTAAATACTAAGGAAATAATTCAGAAATAAAGAAAAGAAAATAACAAACTTAAAAACAAAGTTTCAGAAATAAAATAAAAACAGATAAAAGATCTCGGAAATAAGCCGAGAAAAGTCTTCAGCGCGTCGTCACCGCGGGTGCGGCAACACCCACCGCGGGGTGCGGTGATCTTCCAGTGTCCAGCTCATCTTCCCTGACCTTCTCGCCGCGGGTGCGGTCAGTGTCACCGCGGGGTGCGGTGTCACTCCAGCAGCTACGACACTTCCGTACAAACGTCATAACTTTTGATTCCCAACTCGGATTGCGCTCATATTTTGAGGACTTGCAGTAGACTTCAAGATCTAACTCCTAGAATTGGAATCACTCCATTTGGATATCTGAGTAAAGATAACGAACCAATTGAATTCAGAACACTGTTCTTCTACTCTTCAATGCACTTCAAACCTCTGTAAATCCCATGATTTCTTCACTTCTCGTCTTCTCTTCTGGATTACAGAATCGCCATCAAATCATATCCAAACATCATCTAAATCATGCTAATAACCACTAGATGTGCTATACAATATATCGCATATCAATCTGCTTGAACTTGTGGATTTGTGTGTTGTTTGGGAATTGATTTGCTAGTTCTTGCTTTGTTGCCTTTCGTTCAAGCCTCTCCCTCCTCACGAGCAACCAAAATTAGTACGCCCAGTGGAAAATTTCTTGGTTCACTTTTGAGACAAGGACTTGGCTTGGACTTGTTCTTTTGTTTGGTGCAACTTACTTCTTGCGTTGTATGCTTCGTATAGGGGTACTATGGAGTTTCCTATGACAAGCTTCTCCCCTTGGCGGCAAGACGTGTTTGCCCGTATCGCGAAGCTCGAACGTGAGCGAGCTGAGACCATACGTGAGAAAGCTGAGATCATACGTGAGAAAGCGGGGATCGTCCAACGCATTAGGGAATTGGAGGAGGTCATAGCCGAGGAGATTGCCTGCGAGCAAGCCCAACGTGATGCGGAGTTTATGTTGGTCTCTCAATGCGATATGTATCCGTTCGTGATGACTCCTTCTCCAAAAGGCGCTGATTTGGTGGATGTGGAATCCTGTCTTATGTCCTTCGATCATCCCAAGTGGGACGAGTATGAGGAAGAGGTCGTCGAAGCCCCGGTCCTTGATGGTTGTTCGTCACAACACAGCCTTTCACCGGCCCCTCAGCCGCACTCATCACCGCTTCCGCAACCAATGCTCGTATCTGGTCAGCTTGAGGTTTCTATTGTTGTTCTTAGCCACCTCGCTCCCACCACAATCATAGAAGATTCAGCCGCAAAGGTGACAACTTTGATGTTATTCGAGGCTGATGCACAACTTGTTCCTTTACTCTTTCTGGATGTTCGTGTCTCTCTACTTGATGCTTTTTTCTTCATCCACGTCGAATCGAGGACGCTTCGAAGTCAAGAAGGGGAGATTGATAGCAACATGCATGTGAGACTTAATCAAATGCCTCCAAGGAAGAGGCTCAAGCAAAGGGTGAAGTCTTGTGCAAGTTCGGAATTGTTACTGTCGCTTTGGTTTTGGACAGTCTTCGGTAAAATGGCCATAACTGTGGCTAGAAAATTGAACTCGAGATGATTCAAGATGCGTTAGAAAGATGGTTCAAAGATCTACAACTTTATAGTTTACGTCGGATCAAGATTCCAACAAGAAGATGGTCAAATTCGAGTTTTACTGAGAGTTGTGCATGTCTTCCGCGACCGCGGAAATGTTCCTGAGACTTGGTATTTTTCGGCGTATTTTCCGCGACCTCGGAAGTAATTTCCGCAACCGCGGATTTGCCTCTACTTTTTAATTCCAAACATTTTCCGCGATCGCGGAAGTCTCTCCGCGACCGCGGAAATGGGCCGAGCGCGCAACGTTTCGTCCTTGTTTCCGAACAATTCTTATTACTTTATTTTTATCTTTTGTTGGTATTTAAACTTGGAAAACCCTAGTTTGTAAACTTACGTTGAATTTGAGTAGTAAAGTTGAGTACGCTCCTTCCCTTGAGTTCTAACGTCAACTCTTCGATCCCACGGATCGTCTATCCCGTAGCTCATCGCTTCGAGCAATTCATACATCGTCTCTTCGGTGTTTAAAGATCATCTCTTTGATCTCTCTGTCATCTCTTTGACGCGTTTGAAGGCTATCTCTTTAACCCTAGGAAAGCCATCACTTTGGCTACGAAAGAGAAGGATTCGACTTCAAGCTTGAGGAATCAAAGATCCTGCGTTGCAGACAACACTTCAGGGTTGTTCGCATCAACTGGCATCAGAGCCTATCCAAGCTAAGTTTGTTTCTTCTCTCTTCTTGTGATTCCTTGAAATTTTTCCGCTTACAAACCCAGATTTTTTTTCCCCACCACCACTCGCCGGAATCCTTACCGCCGTGAACACCACCACACCACCACCATCGTTCCGCCACCACCACCCCGTCCGCCACCCTCTCCTTCACGGCCTACAAACCCTAATTTCCTTTAGGTTTTGGTTATTCTCAAATTAGAGTAACCTTTGGCTTTTCAATTTTCTTTAAATCTCTCCTTCTAGCAATATCTTGTTCCCTTATTTGCATACTTGATTTCCTTGTTTATTTGTGTGCTTAATTCTAAGTAATTTGATTTGATCTGCTTGATCTTGTGGATTTGTGTGTTGTTTGAGACTTGATTTGCTAGTTCTTGCTTTGTTGCCTTCCGTTCAAGCCTCTCCCTCCTCACGAGCAACCAAAATTAGTACGCCCAGCGGAAAATTTCTTGGTTCACTTTTGAGACAAGGACTTGGCTTGGACTTGTTATTTTGTTTGGTGCAACTTACTTCTTGCGTTGTATGCTTCGTATAGGGGTACTATGGAGTTTCCTACGACAAGCTTCTCCCCTTGGCGGCAAGATGTGATTGCCCGTATCGCGAAGCTCGAACGTGAGCGAGCTGAGACCATACGTGAGAAAGCTAAGATCATACGTGAGAAAGCGGGGATCGTCCAACGCATTAGGGAATTGGAGGAGGTCATAGACGAGGAGATTGCCCGCGAGCAAGCCCAACGTGATGCGGAGTTTATGTTGGTCTCTCAATGCGATCCGTATCCGTTTGTGATGACTCCTTCTCCAAAAGGAGCTGATTTGGTAGATGTGGAATCCTGTCTTATTTCCTTCGATCACCCCAAGTGGGACGAGTATGAGGAAGAGGTCGTCGAAGCCCCGGTCCTTGATGGTTGTTCGTCACAACACAACCTTTCACCGGCCCCTCCGCCGCACTCATCACCGCTTCCGCAACCAATGCTCGTATCTGGTTAGCTTGAGGTTTCTATTGTTGTTCTTAGCCACCTCGCTCCCACCACAATCATAGAAGATTCAACCGCAAAGGTGACAACTTTGATGTTATTCGAGGATGATGCACAACTTGTTCCTTTGCTCTTTCTGGATGTTCGTGTCTCTCTACTTGATGCTTCTTTTTTCATCCACGTCGAATCGAGGACGCTTGAAAGTCAATAAGGGGAGATTGATAGCAACATGCATGTGAGACTTAATCAAAGGCCTCCAAGAAAGAGGCTCAAACAAAGGGTGAAGTCTTGTGCAAGTTCGGAATTGTTACTGTCGCTTTGGTTCTGGACAGTCTTCGGTAAAACGGCCATAACTGTGGCTAGAAAATTGATCTCGAGATGATTCAAGATGCGTTGGAAAGCTGATTCAAAGATATACAACTTCATAGTTTACGTCGGATCAAGATTCCAACAAGAAGATGGTCAAATTCGAGTTTTACTGAGAGCTATGCATGTCTTCCGCGACCGCGGAAGAATTTCCGCGACCGTGGAAATGTTCCTGAGACTTGGTATTTTTCGGCGTATTTTCCGCGACTGCGGAAGTAATTTCCGTGACCGCGGATTTGCCTCGACTTTTTAATTCCAAACATTTTTCGCGATCGCGGAAGTCTCTCCGCGACCGCGGAAATGGACCGAGCGCGCAACGTTTCGTCCTTGTTTCCGAACAATTCTTATTACTTTATTGTTATCTTTTGTTGGTATTTAAACTTGGAAAACCCTAGTTTGTAAACTTACGTTGAATTTGAGTAGTAAAGTTGAGTACGCTCCTTCCCTTGAGTTCTAACGTCAATTCTTCGATCCCACGGATCGTCTATCCCGTAGCTCGTCGCTTCGAGCAATTCATACATCGTCTCTTCGGTGTTTAAAGATCATCTCTTTGATCTCTCCGTCATCTCTTTGACGCGTTTTAAGGCTATCTCTTTAGCCCTAGGAAAGTCATCACTTTGGCTACGGAAGAGAAGGATTCGACTTCAAGCTTGAGGAATCAAAGATCCTGCGTTGCAGACAACACTTCAAGGTTATTCGCATCATGTTTGTCAGAAGCATTATGAAATTTGGTTGTGGGGTTAGATTAAATTTGATAAGTGTACTTCGTCCTACTTGAGAAAAAGAGTTTGTTTTTCATGTTTTTAAGTTTTGTCTTACATTTCGTGATAATTTCTTTAAATATGTTTTTATTTAGCCTTCAGTTAATAATTGGACACCAAATTATATTTCAAGAGAAGTCACATTCGTTTATAGAGTGTGATTTTGTCCATTAAAAATATCTTGTACCTTCAAATCTCTTCATTAACTAAATCTCATCCAAAGTTCCACAATAATATCCATTTTACCACAAAAAGCCAATGTACCATAACTCACCTCTTTATACACTTAGGATATGTTTGAATTTTCTAAAAGAATGTATTATCCTAAATTAAATTAAATTATTAATTTAATACAAAAAATACATTTTAATATAAAATAATAAAATTTAATATATTATTAGGAGAATACAAACGGACTCTAATTCAATCTTCTTGCTCTCTTAACATGACAAAGAATTATGAGTTGAAATGATTCACCTTGTCCAGTGACTTCATATTCCGTATGGTTGGACGTGTACACATGCCCAACTAATTGAACAAACTTTTGTATTGGCTATTACCTCCAAATATTTCAATCACCGAGCACTTGGGTTTCGACATGCACATTGTACAAATTAATCTATTTGCTCTCTTAACATGACAAAGAATTATGAGTTCAATTGATTCACCTTGTCCAATGAGTCAATGACTTCATATTCCGTATGGTTGGACGTGCCCACATGTCCAACTAATTAAACAAACTTTTGAATTGGCTATTATCTCCAAATATTTCAATCACGTACCAAGCACTTGGGTTTTGACATGCACATTGTACAAATTGAATCTAGCAGTTGCACAATTTTTAAAATGTTTAAAATCTTTCCCTACAATTAACACCATAAGATCGATTTTAATTATACTCAGAAATAAATTATACTCCTATGGTAAGTTGGTAACTATAATTAATTATACGAATATTTATGTACACATTCCAGAAAAGAAAAAAAAAACTTTTTTCTTTTGATATTTTTTCTATTCATTTTTTTAGGATTTGTTTGATGAAAGTATTTATAAAGATTTTTTAAAAAAAAATAGTTTTTAAAAATAAAAATATTATAAATATTAGGCCAAGGCCTTAATTTGATTGGAAGATTTTCATCAGAAAGGAAAAAGGTTCATTTTGCGAAACGCCTGGGGCTAACGGAGAACCCCATCAGTTCTTGCCTGTACGGCAAATACGATCTCCGCTTGTTCTTCTCCGCAGCTGCTCTACTCCTTCCGATGAGGTTTACCTCACGCGCCGCCGTCCTCCTAATCGCACTCCCGCCAGCTCCGGCAGCAGACGCTGTGGCGACGGAGCAGACGCTCTCCTTCTTCTTCTTCGGCGTCAAAAGGATCAGTCGACTTTGATCCTTCCCGTCGCTCTTGCTCCTCTTTAGAAGATCTCTCAATTTACACGCCTTCACCTTCTCCGTTACCGGCGCCGCCGATGATCCGGTTGAATTGCTCTTCGTACATCTCCCCGGCGACGGAGACTTGTTCGGAGTCCATACGCAATACGTTCCGTGCGGGATCTCCTCTAGTTCATCCTCCTCTGAGGAGGACGACGACGACGTAGGATCGGCCTCCCGATCTTTGAGGAAGAGATTCTTGAGTTGAATTTGAGCGCTACTAAACTCCTCCTTGCGATCCGACGGACGAGATTCCACCTCGCCTACCAGATCAAAATCCCGCAGCAAATCGCGATCGAACACCGGATACACAGGGCGAATCTCGCCGTCGGAGGGAACCTTGAAATTGAACTCAAAATCGCCGTCATCCTCTAGATCTTCGCTTTGTTCGTTCCTAATTTCGTCGTTCTGAACGTTGTTAGAGAAGAAATCGTCGTCATCGACCGCCGCGAACTCGGTGGCGACTCTGGCGACGACTTCGGCGAGATCGGTGTTGAAGTAGCTATTAAAGCTCGGCGATGGGGAATTCATAGCTTCTCTGTTCGAATGCGGCTCAATTTTTTCAATCGATTGCGAAGTCTTGGTAAAGCGGTGAGAATTTTTTCAGTGTAAGATTGAAAGAAGACGTAGAAGGTAAGGGGTTTCGGGAACTGGATTTCAACTTTCAATGAGCTAGGTGGGGTTTTATACGAGAGGTTATGGGATCCTGAAAGAGTATTAAATTTAATCAATAAGTAAATTATTATTCATTTGAAAAAGTATAGGAGCAGTGAATTTGCTTGCAAAGGAAGTATAGCTCGTTGTTACACGACACTTGTAAAATTTATACTGTGTAATTACTGTTTATCCAAATCAGAATTCCTTGAAATTAAGTAGATTCTCTACAAATTAAATGAAATTTGCATCTTAATTTTTTAGGAGTAGGGGAAATTACACCTTGTATTTTTAATAGGCGATTCGGTTTTGCACCGTTCTTTTTTGTTTTCGCATCGCAAGTTAAACGCTACGAGGTAGCGTTTAACTTTTTTTTTTCTTTTTTTTTAACGCTATTATATGGCGTGAGAGTTTTTTTTGTTTTTTATTTATTTATTGAGATTAAAAAAAGAAACGAAATCGGCTCGATTAAACCGGGTCGGAGTTAAACGCTACGTCGTAGCGTTTAAAATGGACTCGGTTTAATCGAGTTTTAAACGCAACGACATAGCGTTTAAAATTTTATTTTATTTTCAAAATTACACTTTTTTTCCATAATCATGTAGAGAATTTCAATACGAGCCCGTACATATAAAATTCGTCCAAAACGGACATCGTTTGCCCCTCCAAAAGCCCAAAAAACGAAGCCTTCCTACCCATTTTTTTTACACTTTGGTGCCCAGCATATAGCGCATTGCAGTAAAATTTTTTGGTATTTTCTGCATTTTCTACTATAATTTTGTATAAAATTTTAATACGAGTCCGTACATATAAAATTCATCCAAAATGGATATCGTTTTCCCCTCAAAAAAGCCAAAAAAATGAGAATAAAAACTTTAGAAACTATAGTATTTAAGTAAAATATTGTGTAATACTTAACTATAATGTGTATTATGAACTTATGTATTATAGTTAAGTGTTATGAACTTATTACTTATATACTATAGTTAAGTATTAAGTAATAAGTATGAACTTATTACTTATTACTTATGTATTACAAACTTATTACTTATATACTATAGTTAAACATTATGAACTTATTACTTATATACTATAGTTATGCATTATAGTTAAGTATTACAAAATATATTAGTTATAAAGTATAGTTATGCATTATAATTAAGTATTACGTACTTATTACTTATATACTATAGTTAAACATTATGATTAAGTATTATGAATTTATTACTTATATACTATAGTTATGTATTATGAACTTATTACTTACATACTATAGTTACACATTATTGTTATATCGTATAGTTATATACTATGGTTATATCGTATAGTTATATACTATAATTATATATTATGGTTCTAACGAATAGTTATATACTATGGTTATATCGTATAGTTATATACTATAGCTATATGCTATTGTTATATCGTATTGTTATATACTATTGTTATATTGTATAGTTATATACTATTGCTATATCGTTCATTTATATACTATAGCTATATATTATTGTTATATCGTATAATTATATACTATGGTTATATCGTATAGTTATATACTATTGTTATATCGTATAGTTATATATACTATAGCTATATACTATTGTTATATTGTATAATTATATACTATGGTTATATCGTATAGTTATATACTATAGTTATATACCATGGTTATATCGTATAGTTATATACTATAATTATATATTATGGTTCTAACGTACTATAGTTATATACAAATTTTATATCGTATAGTTATATACTATAATTATATATTATGGTTCTAACGAATAGTTATATACTATGGTTATATCGTATAGTTATATATACTATAGCTATATACTATTGTTATATCGTATAATTATATACTATGGTTATATCGTATAGTTATATACTATTGTTATATCGTATAGTTATATATATACTATTGCTATATCGTTCATTTATATACTATAGTTATATATAACGGTTATATCGTATAGTTATATACTATAATTATATATTATGGTTCTAACGTACTATGGTTATATACAAATTTTATATCGTATAGTTATATACTATTGTTATATCGTATAGTTATATACTATAGTTATATGCTATAATTATATATTATGGTTCTAACGAATAGTTATATACTCTGTTTATATCGTATATTTATATACTATAATTATATATTATGGTTCTAACATACTATGGTTATATACAAATTTTATATCGTATAGTTATATACTATTGTTATATCGTATAGTTATATACTATGGTTATATACTATAATTATATATTATGGTTCTAACGAATAGTTATATACTATGGTTATATCGTATAGTTATATACTATAGCTATATACTATTGTTATATCGTATTGTTATATACTATAGCTATATGCTATTGTTATATCGTATAGTTATATACTATTGTTATATTGTATAGTTATATACTATTGCTATATACTATAGTTATATATACTATAATTATATATTATGGTTCTAACGTATAGTTATATACTCGTATTAAAATTTTATAAAAAATTATAGCAGAAAAATGCCAAAAATACCAAAAAATTTCACTATAATGCGCTATATGCTGGACACCAAATTGTAAAAAAAAAGGTAGAAAGACTTCGTTTTTTGGGCTTTTGGAGGGGCAAACGATGTCAGTTTTGGACGAATTGTATATGTACGGACTCGTATTGAAATTCTCTACATGATTATGGAAAAAGTGCAATTTTGATTTTTTTTAAACGTTACGTCGTTGCGTTTAAACTGAACCTTTTTTTTAAAAACCGGTTTACTTTTTTTATTTATAAAAGCTTGAACGCTACGTCATGGCGTTTAAACTGAACCGGTTCAGAAAATTGAACCGGTTCAGTTTAAACGCAACGACGTAACGTTCAATTTTTATTTTTATTTTTTTTAAACGCTACATCGTTGCGTTTAAAAGCGGTGCGAAATTAAAAAAAAAGCTGGTGCAAACAAGTTCCCCGTATTTTTACAAGGATTTACACCTCTTTTAAGTTTCAAACACTGCAATTAAATTTATCAAGAGTGGGATGAAAAATTCCTTGTGTAAATTAACCAAACATTCTTTTTATTTTACGTAAATTTTAATTCTTAGGAAATAACTTTGTGGACACTAATCTCCCCACATTCAGCCAAACTAGGGATAAAATAACAAATGTGATGTCATTTAGGATTTATATAGAATTTATCGGTAAAGCTTAAACATCGATATTATGACAAACTAGTATAGAACCCGTATTTTGTACGGGTAAATATAATTTGAGAAAAAAAGAAGATTGAATTAAATGAATGTTATATCAAATTATTTTTTAGAAAAATATAATTATCGTTGGATTATTGGAAATAATATGCTATGATATATAAAAATTTATGTAGACTCATTTAGAGAATGGTTAATATAGAAATATTATAATGATTATTAATCTAAAAATGTCGTTAAAATTATTCCCGATTTACAAATTATTTATACATTGGATATATAATAGATGGTCTTTAAAACAATTTAAACAGATTTCAAACAAATAATTAATGCGTGGTTCACACAAAAACTATTAGATTAGTAATTATATCGTTTGAATAAGAAAGCCAAAAATATTCGTAATACGTATAGCACATGTTTGGATTATAGTATAAAGTTTTTTAAAGGAAAAAGAATTGACAAAATCGTGAACATGATTCTCTTTATGATGAATATTAAGTATTATAACAAAATCTTTATTTTTTATGTTTTTTAGTTTGATATTTGAACAATTCATAATCAAATTTTCAAATCTTAACTACTATAGTATACATTCAAATCAAGTTTTTGGTTAAACATGGATAAAAGTTAGGTGAAAATAAAGTAAGGTGAAAATTTTAAAATTATAAAAACAAAAATTATATATGTATAATTAATGAAGAACGCCAATGTAAATCTATAAAAAACAAATTATATTAAAATAAGATTTATGTTTTTCAAGATAATATATATATATAGGTAAACAATGGGGATCCGAAATTGTTGTTACACCCTCAACGATACTTGTAAAAATCACAATATAAAACAATTATTTCTTAATAGTTATGAAAATAATAATATACTCAAAATTATTTACGAAACCAATATTTATCATAGCTTGCTATGATAAATATTTCATGATTTTAAGGGGATATGAGACCAAACGAACGGAAAAGCAACAAAATAATTTTGATATTTCATGAATGGCTTAAAAATGAGATGCAAATTTTAATGACCTATGTTCGATGAATGGAGACGAAAAAGATTACTTTCTCTTGTAAAATGGTCATCACTCTTACGTTGCTTAAATAATAGGATTGCTTCACATGATTTTAAGGTAATGGTTACACAATATATTATACCACAAATAAAATTAATAACGAAAAAATTAAAATTAAAGAACTTAATAAAGCCAAAAAATGAATGGTTAATAACTTAGGTACAAAATGAAAGAAATTACATATCTCGAATGGGCATGGGCGTAGTATTGAAAGACACAAAGACACGAAATTTATAGCCTCATGCAAATTATTCAGGATTTCCATTTTTAAATAACTAAGAGGGAGTGTAATTTAGAAATTTGTAATTTAGTTTATTAAGGATATTCAAAATTTTAAAAAGATTTGATCTAATAATATCTTTGATATTTTAACTTTTTGTTAAAATAAATATATGAAATAATTCAAAAAAAATATATAAAAAAATCATTACAAATCATCCAAATAAATAACATTTTTTTAGTTTTTTCTAATTACGTAATGGACCCATCTAAAGTTTTAAAATTTCGATTTTAATTTATATCCTTACTTCTAGAAAACGATAATTAAAAAGTTATTTGAATAATTAATAAATTCGTAGTGGCTGATTTATGTAGGTGTAAAGTTATCTCAAATTCAAATACTTTAAAAATTTGTATACGTACTACATTTTAATTTACTTTTGATAATATGTATAATCATATGAAATTGAAAGTTTGTTACAACATAGATTTACCTGAATTTTTTAGTTAAACTTTTTGTTTGAGTTAACAAAATTTTATTGGTAATTTATAATTGATATTTTATGATTTGTTAGTAATATTTTCTTGATGATTAACAAACTCAATTTAATTTTTTAAAACTAAAAATTATATTTAGCAAAATAATAAGTAATAAGCCCAAAGAAACATTGTAAAATCGGAAAATGGAGACCATGTATTTTTTTAAGAAAATTATAATCAAATAAAAAATTGTTAAATAGGAACGTACAATATACCAAATTTGTTAAAAAATTGCTATGATATAATTGTTGTTAAGATGAGTTGTTAAAATTGAAAGGTTTAGAAGAAAATCTCAAGATTATATAAATGAATTTTGTTAAGATACATTCGTTTGAAATTTCACTAAATTGTTAATAAAATATGTATGTGTGATAATATAATATAGTGGGTTGAATTATAAAAGCACATGTACTGTGAGTTGAAAATTGTATATATTGTATGATTTGGCCCATAAATTATATATGCAAAGTCATAAAAATAATATTACTAATTACATAAATGAATATAAGAATTATTTTATAAATAAGTTTAGTAGAAAATATATCATATATTAGTTTGACATATATAAGCTTATATTTTACAATTTGTAAAAAAATCAAAATTTATAAGAAACGTATATAAGCATTCAACAAAGTTGTATATAGTTTTATATGTTTGAAGTTAGGTGTGATTAGATATTGTGATTTAAATTGAAATATAATGTTATTAAAAGTGGATTAATAACAAAATGACACGTATGATTTGTAGGGCCATACACATTCTGGTGACTCGAAATTCAATAACTTTAATATATATACACGATTACTTTTCGGCACATAGGCATTTTGCCGTTTGGCGCATAGGCTCGCACGTAACGTGAGGGTACAAACCACATGTTACGTATGACAGTGCTCCACACGTTACGTGTGGGACCATTTCACACGTTACGTGTGATTTGTACCCACACGTTACGTGTGGATTAGTCAATAGGGTTTAGAATGGTTATAGGGTTTAGGGTATTTGTGTATGTCATATTATTGTATATTTTGTGGTATTTATTTGTTGTTCAATGTTAAATTATTATTTATTTTATACATATTATAATGTTACATGTATGAATGTTGTATCATATTATTGTTTATTTGTAGTATTTATTTGTTTATCTAAAATCCTACAAAAAACACCCCAAAATAATCAACATAGAAGATATAATAGAATTGTTCATTACGTTGGATGAATATAATCACATTTAGCTCACAATACAAGAAATAATACAAGTTCTTCATAAACTTAGAAAACCTAGCACAAAATAAATGACATCGCCTAGTTGCGTTTGAAAAAATTAGGATAGTCTCTTGTAAAACTTCGCGACATATCATGTCTCTGCTTTGATAAAATTGTTTGCTCCCTACAAAGGTTGATAGTACGTAAACAACATTACACAAAAGATACGACATCAAGGCATTATATGATGTACATCATTATATAGATTGAGGTTATACCTACGCATCTTATCCATATCTTGTAAAAGTTCTTGCTTAACAACATCTTGATTCCCCTTAATAAGATCTTGTTTTTCCCGCCATTGTTGTCGAATAACCGCGTGTGCCCTCTCCTCGTACACAGGATCAATCCAATTCCTGTATAAACACCCTAGTCTTGGGCATCCCCAATACCTCCTTCCGTAGTTCCACTGCAAATCCCAAGTACGGACAATAGTTTTCAAATTACACTCGCATTGTGGAGCACTTATTTGTTGATGGTGCCTATTTAGGTTTGATGATGATTCGGATGAAGATGTCATTATTTGATGTAGTGCTTGGTTTCCTACAAATCCATTAATATGAAAAGGCCAATTAGGGTTACTAAATCGAAAGAAACTGGAAGAAGAAGCTTACCCACAAATGAATCTTCAATCCCGCTTGTGTTGGAAGTGTTGTAGTGAACAAACAACCCTAATGCCTCTTATATAGTGAAATGATATATACAACTGTAGTAATTAAAGACCACAACCACAAGAATTAAAGACCTCAACCACTAGCATTAAAGACTTCAACCACTAGCATTAAGGACCTCAACCACTCTTACCCTAATAACCCTAAACCCTAAACGTCAACCACTCTCATAAACAATGTAACTCGCATACCCAAATTCACCCTTAATAATTACAGATAAACCCTAAACCCTAATCATAACACTAACCCTAAGCCCTAAACCCTAACCCTAAACCCTAAACTTAAAACTCATTATTCTAAACTCTACCGAAATGCCATAACCCTAAACCACAAAACCTAAACCCTACCCCTACCCATCCTACCCTACCCTACCCTACATACGCCTAAACCCTAAACCCTAGTAATCACACGTTACGTGTTAGTGTGTTTCACACGTAACGTGCCAATCTACTTCACTCGTAACGTGTGGCACGGTTTGACACGTAACGTGTGGTTCAGTCTGTTGCAAAACGCATTGAATTAACCGTCTTGTCCCCACCTAACTGTAATAATGACCCATCTTCTTTGTCCGCTAACAACCCATTTCGAATCCATTTCGAACCTAAACCCTCATCCTAAACACTCCTAAAATCTTGATTTTCACTCACATTTTTTGTACAAAAAATGGACAATCCAAACAACAACGAGTATTGGAGCAACAATGGGGAAGATATTCCACTTTGGAACGAGGTAATTTCTATAAGTAACCCTAAAGTTGTCTTTTTTATTTCTTATTTTGAAAATGTTTAAAGTTCTTAGCTTCATGGTTAGGGTTTAGAGAAGTTATTTTTGATGGCCCATTATATTTGTTGTTTAGGATTTAGGGAAGCTATTTTTGATACTTATTGTTTAATATTAAAGATCTCATTTTATTGTTTAGGGTTTAGGGCTACGAATTTGCTGTTACATTGAAGAACAGTTTCACACGTTACGTGTGAAGAATGTTCACACATAACGTGTGAAGGTGTTCAACACGTTACGTGTGGGTGTGTTTCACACGTAACGTGTGGACACTCTTCACACGTTACGTGTGTAATCACACCACCCGAAACCAGGTTTCATTCTGTAATATGGCACGGTTTGACAGTAAACGTGTTTTTTTATAATCAGTGCACTAATTGATGACATGATTTCGTGTATGCAGACGAACTATCATTTATACGAGGGGTTAAACAATATCTCCCTCAATGACTGGAGCACTCCATAGAAGACATTTCCGGTTTGGGAAACGCCTGAAAAACTGCAGGATTGCAGCACGCCTCAGAAGACATTTCCGGTTTGGGAAACGCCGGAAAAACTGCAGGATTGGAACACGCCTCAACCAGTTATTGATATACCATCATTTGATGTTGGGATACCGTTTCCTCCAGAAGCATCTTCATCTCATGCTACCCCACAGCTGTGCTTTCCATCCCTACACACACAGCCTCAGTTCAGTGTACTACCGGAGGAGGATGTGTACGTCTCGGCCGATTATTCAAGGTTCTTCACATCTGATCAAATCTGTGAGTCTAGAGAAGAAGCCTTTTTGTGGGCGCGGGAGATTGCTATGAATCAGCAATTCTGCATCAAAAAGTGGAGGAATAAAGCTTCCATCCCTTCGACCCTCGGGGGGACTTGGTTACCGTGTGATAGGCATGGACAAAACGTCCCTAAAGGAGCTGACCAAGTGAGAGACATCACAAGGTCGAAGAAATGTGGGTGTCCCTTCATGTTGAGGCTGAAAGAAAGGCCGAAGGGATTGTGGAGGATCACTGTACAACATGGAACTCACAACCATGTCATAGGAGACAATTTGTATGGTAGTGCATTAGCTGGGCGACCAACTGCTGAAGAGAAGGAGATTATAAGGGTGATGACGGTCAATCATTACAAGCCTCAGAAGATTCATACTACAATCCATTCGTCCCCTGGAAATTTGACCAAGATGAAGCAAGTATACAACATCATGCACGAGATAAGAAAGAAGGGCATGGAAGGAAGAACAGTTGTACAACAGTTCTTCTATGAGTGCAATGAGAAGGGGTACTTCATGGAGTATAGATTCAACAAGGAGACCAACAAGATAACGGATATCTTCTTTGCAAGCCAGGATCAGTTGCGGTTGCTGAAGGCATTTCCGTACATTGTGTTGCTGGACTCTACATATGCAACTAACTGGTTAGTAACAAACATATGAATTATACTCTTCATTTGTTCATGTCAAGGTTATGACGCCATTATATTTTATATATGATTATGTGTGCAGCTATAATTTGCCCTTCCTTGAAATTGTCGGCATCACATCAGTTTGGAAAAACTACAATATTGCCAGGGCGTTTCTGGAGAAGGAGGACGAAGACAGTTACAAATGGGCCATAGAGCAACTTGCTAAGATGTTTGCCAAGGTGCAACGAGCACCCACATGTGCGGTCACTGATCGGGAGAAGGCGTTGATGAACGCATTAGAGAAGCAGTTTCCAGAAACAAAATTCCTCCTATGTAGGCGGCATGTGAGGAAGAATATTGAAGACTTCGGAAAGAAGGCCATGGGCAAGTTTAGGGGCACAACGTTTTCCAACGACTGCATGAAGCTCTTCAAGGAAACGACCATACAAGGGTACGAAAGATCACTCTGGAAGCTGAAGTGTGATTGGAAGAAAGCTCCAAAATGTGTTCAGTACCTACAAAAAAACTGGCTTGACCCATACAAGGAAAGAATCGTCTCTGTATGGACAGATACAGTGTTCACGCTCGGTACTACCACCACTAACAGGTATGTGCATCAATGGTTTATCTAAATTTAGCTAGTTATTTGAACTTAGTTAGACCTTTACAACAATCAAACAAATTTTCGGATTCTTGATTGTAATACAGGGTTGAAGGGGCCCATTCCAGTCTGAAAAGCTTCTTCACAAGCAACGATGGCAACCTTTACACTGTGTTCGATCAATATGATACACGGTTGCGCAGTCATATTACTGAGATTCGGGGGGCATTGAATGAGAGCATTGGGAAGAGATATACGCTGCTAACAGACGCACATCTTTTTCGTAAGCTGCACTTCAAGGTGTCTGCGGTTGCACTAGCTCGTTTGATTGAGGAATACAGGAAAGGAGAAGCTCCAGTGTGGAGCACTATATGCAGATGCCAGATGAGGGTCAGAGATGGCTTGCCTTGCGTTCATGACATGGCGCAAAATGTTCGGAGCGAGACCCCAATTGAACCTAGCTCGTTGCATCCGTTCTGGAGGCAACTGACCTTGTCAGAAGTGAAGACATCAGAAGAGGAGGAATTCTGCACACGCAACATGAATAGATCTTTGCTTGACGAATTTGCCCGAAGCGTCTTCCCCACATTGCCAGTGGAGATTCAACAAAGAGCAGTCTATACACTTAGAAGTATAGCACATCCAGAGCAGACTACTCTGGAAGAGCCAGCCAAAGTCAGGCATAAGGGTCGGCCTCAAGGAGCTCTGAACTTTGCCACCAAAAGACAACCCTCATCATGGGAGCACACTGACCAACAGATGGACGGCACACCTCCGAAAAAGCAAAAAGGAAGACCACCGAAGACGGGCCTACCCTTACCGTGTGGTGCCACGTCATTGATCAAGAACCCGTGGCGATATCTTTCACAGTTCCCCAAGTGTATGAGACCACACTTTGGAGGATGGTATGAGATAGTGGGTGATGGAAACTGCGGGTACAGAGCCATTGCGCATGGTCTGGGCTTAGGGCAAGATAAGTGGGAATTTGTTCGACGTACCATGATCGCTACGTTGAGAAAAGAGTATGAGCTACTCGTGCCACTTTGGGTGTCTACGATGACACTTGAGGCAATGGAGGCGAAGCTTGATTGGTTTCCTTCGCTGAACAGGTCGGCCCCACCGGAGACGTGGTTGGAGCTCCCGGATATGGGATGTTTGGTGGCAACGGCATTCACATGTGTGTTCGTTACCGTCGGTCGTGGCGTGGGGATGACATACCTGCCTATTAGGGGGAAGACAAACGAAGCATCGATTGGGGAGAATCTGAAGACGGTATGCATTTGCCATGTCTAGAACGAGCAACATTTTATTGCGGTACGTTAATACAATCTTGTGTTAAAACATCTGTTTATACTATCTTGTGTTAAAATATCTGTTTATACTATCTTGTGTTAAAACATATGTATGATGCATTGATTTTCATGTAGATTGGGCTGGCCAAAACTTCGCCATTGCCTCCTATTTACTCGGGGTGGCTGTATCATCATGACCCGTCTGCGGGTGATTACGTAGATCAATGGCTATTAGATCGTTCGTTGGAGTATGAACAAGACAAGGACGAAAAGAAGCCAAAACGAAAGAAGAAGGTCGAAACAGTCGATTTATGTAATCAATGATACGATGCAATGAGTACGACATTCCTATAGTATGCTGAAATGAGTACGACATTCCTATTGTTGTCATAATCCAAACAACTTCCCCAAAACATTCAAACTGAAGTCATAACATTCAAACTTCAACAAAACATTCAAACTCAAGTCATAACATTCAAACTTCAACAAACACATTCAAACTCAAGTCATAACATTCAAATTTCAACAAAACATTCAAACTAATGCTCAAATGACGAAGCAACCAAATTCAATGGTTCGAAAGAAAGGGATACATTTGCTCCAATGATTGCCATAACGCCTCGGCTACGTCTTCACATCGGTCATCTCCATGGTGATGATCGCGATATGGATCCATACGTGAATAACAACTATCAAGGCACTGCACAGAAGATAAGTGGATATGATTAATAAACATACACGAAGTCAAAAATAAACAGGATATAATTACATGATTACTTACCTGCTGCTGAGTGTAACGATCCTCTTGAGGGATGATGAATGGATGTGTATGCTGGAGGTACCACTGCATGTAATCATCGGTACACTGGTGGTGTTGACGGACTGGAGGACCCATGGCTTGCAGGCTAATGGAATGTTCATTGCGGGCATTCCATGCATGCAAGGATCTATCGTACTCCACCGTGTAACTGCTAATCTTCACGCCCCTCCATGCCTTAATGGGAACAATCGGTGGTCTTGGACATTGTTGTGCACGCCCAAACTGCCGAGCTACTCGATCCGGCATGTAAGGCTCGGTGACCCACAAACATGATATGACTCCATGAAATCGCGATGAAGCAAAGATCTCATTATTGAAGTCAATGGAGCCGTATGGCATCCACTCAACCTAAACACAATTGAATTTCAAACAACTTATCATGCATATATATTTTAACATAATAGATAAGGACCGTATATGCACTTACACTATCAACATGCATCCCATCCAGCTCCTCCCTATAATTCCTGGTCCGGTTGGGTTCATGTGACATGTCCCATTTTCTGGCGTATGGGATCGGCTGTTGTGGGTCCCAGTAAACACTCTGTGCAGGTCTAAACATAGGAAAGTACTGATATATCCATGACTACAAAATAATTACACATATGTCAATTCCCTACATAACAAACATATAATATATCTATAACAAAAATTTAGATATTTTTATTCAAGCCATTTAATACTTGGATCAGAGTGAAACATGTGGACATGACCCGTGCCTCTTTTCTTGTGCACTCGTCCAAGCTGCGGTACACGTGTGCAAGAACACCGGTACCCCATGCATAGTTCGTGACTTTTATGAGATCAGTCACGAACGGAGTGTAATAAACGGGCAAGCGATGCTGAGACTTGTCAGGAAAGAGGGCAGACCCCACCAAGTACAGCAAGAACCCAGCCGCCAGCTTCTTCGACGCCAACTCCTCGCAATGAGTCTTAAAATCTCCCGCGTGCAAGTTACCGGCGACGATAGCACCATCCTCCAGCTCAAAAAACTCATGCGTCTGCTCCATCAACGCCTTCTTCAAATTATTGCGGCTCAGCTGCTCGTGCCATTTCTTTGGGGGACCCATGTCTTGCCCTTGTATGTTAAGCCCAAGGATCATCCACACATCATGGAGAGTTATAGTCATCTCTCCCCATGGCATGTGGAATGAGTTGGTTTCCGGTTGCCAACGCTCGACGAAGGCACCAATCAGCGTCTCATCCACATGCTCATGCATGATGTCCGATAGATGACATAGCCCGGACGCCAACGCCATGCTACCCCACGCGTCTTCCGTTGTGAGACGCCATGAGCGTAACTGCTTGCCTCGCTGCTGGAACCTCAAGGGTTGCACCGACTGTATATGAACATAATTAAGCAATCATACAGACTTATTTAAAACAAGATTAATAATTAAAAAAATTGTGTTACGTGCAACTTACAATGCGCTGGTAAAGGAGGTACGCCACATGGTTTACAAAACTCTTTAGGAGTTCAGGTCTCTCCGGACCTCCAGGAACGCTCACCACCAGTTCAGGGTCGTATCTGACATTCTTCTTTGACCGGGGTGGTTTTCCCCGCGAAGAAGAGGCTTCTTGAGGCTCCTCGCCCGCCGTGTTTGGGGCGTCTTCTCTTGGAATCCAGGCATTGCTGGACTGGTCCTGAGTCCCCCATGTACAGGCATGATCCTACATTTATTAAATAGATCAGATGCAATAATGAATTGTAAACAAATGCATGTTATACTAAATGTACTTACCATAGGCTGATGATAGGCAGCGTTCGGGTACACTGTCGGGTTCTCCCACGGGTTGTCCTGCTCCTCATCTCCCTCATAATAATCCATCGGGCTATGATGAGGGCTCACATGCGGCGGTAGTACCGACAGACTAAAATTCCGCCCGTAATAGTTATTCTGATCTATTGTATCAGAATAACAATGCAGCGGACTTCCTTCATAGTCTGGGTCCCTCGGAGGCTCAGAGCCTTCTCTACCCCCAATAAACGACGGCACTGCCATTAGGCTATGCACTCCTATCATGCCAGTATTGCCAGCAGCCCCACTACTGCTACCGACTCCAGTTTGAAACCCTAAACCAGCCCCAGTACTACTACCTGCTCCAATCTGGTATGCGCCGGTCTCATCATCCCGGTAGCACACATCCCTCCGTTGCCTCCTTTCCGACCTTTTGACCTCTTCGCCAGTCACATACGACTGTTGGCGTACAAGGTTGCGACGTATCCTGCGTTCAGTTCTTTCCCCAGGTTCCATCTGCGGTTACATATCAACACATTTTAATCAACAAAAATCAACAAACAGAAAATCAACGTTAAAGATATCAAAAAAAATGCAAATTCACACGTAACGCTTGGTGCACATTCACACGTTACGTGTGACTTGCTCTCACACGTAACGCGTGGTGCACATTCACACGTTACGTGTGAATGTGCACATTCCAATTTCACCGGCAAGCCGCCGGCGACTTTCCGGCAATATTCCGGCAACTTTCCGGTCGTCTTCTCCGGCGAGACAGTCCGAAATTTTAATTTTTTTTATCAAATATACCCAAAATTCAACAACAAATCCACAATTTTTACCAATCTAACAATATCATCACTTCCACTTTCATTTTTCCACACAAAATGTCAACAAACCTAGATCTACCTAACCAAATTCATAAACATCACAAAAACTTCTACAAAACCTAGATCTACCATCCAAATCATCTCCACATCGTAGATCTACCATCCAAACCTAGATCTACCTAACCAAACACTTTGTGTGGATCTACAATTCCTAACAAAATACTTTAAATTTATTAAAAACAAAATCAAATAATTATTTCTAGGAACTAACCTTACGCGGGAGGGGCAAGGAGGCGTTACGCGGGAGGGGCAAGGAGACGTTACGCGGGAGGGGCAAGGAGGCGCAGCGGCTGAGTTATGGTGATGAATGAAGAGGAGGAGCCGAATCTGGCTTTTATAGCCAGATTCCTACACGTTACGTGTGATACAATGTCACACGTAACGTGTGAACCGATTCCACACGTAACGTGTGGAGCCAATTCACACGTTACGTGTGGGTCTTGAATGGGTCAGTATCGACGCGTAACGTGGGAAGTCTATTCTCACGTTACGCGCTGCCCTATGCGCCAAAAGGCAAAAATGCTTATGCGCCGAATAGTTGAGCCCTATATATATTGATGTACCATAAAATTTATTCGGGTCATTTTACTCTAAATGGACCATAAAATTTGTATGTGTAATAATATAATATAGTGGGCTTAATTACAAAAGTACATGTACTATGAGTTGGATATTATATGATTTTATATAGGTCAAATTGTATATGCAAACACATAAAAATAATATTACTTATTACATAAATGAATATAAGATGTATTTTATATATAAGTTTAGTAGAAAATCTATCATATATTATTTTGACATATATTATAAGCTTATTGTATGTGTAATTTGTAGAAATCAAATTTTATAAAAAAAGTTATATATAGTTTTTATATATTTAAAGTTAGTTGTGATTAGATATTGTGATTTAAAATTTTAAATATTTGAAGTTAGTTGTGATTAGATATTGTGATTTAAATTAAATAGAATTGTTAATAAAAAAAGTGGATTAACCACAAATTGACACATAGGAATTGTGGGGCCATAATCAATATGATGGTTCAAAATTCATTTGCTTTAATATATATATATAGATACTTCATGATAAAGGGAAAAGTTCAAATGAGGACAGCTCCCCGTGTCAGGACTCAGGATGCACCAAGCACGTCCAAAAATTCGGCCCGGCTGAATTATTCGGAAAATATTTTTCAAAAATTCAATTTTTTGCAAAAAAAATCGATTTTGTGTGCATATGAAATACATTGTTGTGTGCATATGTTAGGCTCGGTGTGTGCATGTGGTTTTCAGAATGTGTGCATGTCTAGGAACAATTGTTAATACTAGAGACATGTGTGCATATCAAATACACATCTGTGTGCATACGCGAAAAAATGTGTGTGCACATATAACCAACAAGGTGGATGATTTTCTGGGTATGAACACATGATTTCTGCGGTATGAACACATGATTCCTGGGCTTATATTTGATACGCACACGCACGTAGTGGATATGCACACAACAAGGTGGATGATATGCACACAATAGTCTATTTGACATGCACATAACGAGTATTTGATATGCACACATGGTTTGTGTACATCAACACTTGAGACCATATGCACACACGAGGTATGCACACATGGTTTGTGTGCATCAACACTTGAGACCATATGCACACACGAGGTATGCACACGATAGTGTAATGGATGTGCACACGACAAGTTATTTGGTATGCACACATGATTTGTGTGCATCAACACTTGTTTTCATGTATGCACATGACTTGAGACCATATGCACACACGAGGTCTGCACACGATAGTATAATGGATGTGCACACGATAAGTTATTTGGTATGCACACACATGTGTGCATACCAACACTTGTTTTCGGGTATGCACACGACCCGAGACCATATGAACACACAGAGTATGCACACAGCAGTATAATTGATGTGCACACACAAGTTATTTGATGTGCACACAAGTCCTCTAAGCATAAACAATATGTTAAAGACATTCACAATTTCAGAAACCATATGCACACACACATAGTTACATATGCACACAATAGTGCATCTGATATGCACACACACGTTATATGATATGCACACAAAATCGATTTTTCTGGAAAAATTTTTGACTTGGAATTTTTTTTTGCCGAATTATTTGCAAATTATAAGCGAAAAATTCGCGAAAAATTCGGCAATTGTACTGCAAGGCCGAATTGAAGCTTTTCCCTATAAGGGTGCGCGCCTCTGCCACTGTTCACTCCGTTTTATTTGTTTTTCCCTCTAATTTTTTTCTCTTCTCTCATACATCTTCAATCCTATCATGAAGCACCGTCCTCACCGGAACCGGACCCCATGATAAATACTAACCTCCCCACGTTCTATTTTTTTAAGGTTTATTCCCTAATTCGATCGATTAGAACCTTCTACTCAAGTCTTTCCATTTCAATTAATAAGGATAATATCTTACAATCCATTAAGTACCGCTTTATTGAGGATTGATTATGAAGGGGAATTTACTCAAGTATTCCCAACTTAATCAATAAGGATAACATATCATAATCTATTAAGTGAGGAGACGATTCTCCTAACCGTTGCCAAGTATCTTGAAAAAAACTTGTAAATTTATATTTGAACAATCATGGTGAAATTTTATCATTTTCCAGAAATAACACTATATTAAATAATGTTTGAAAATCTTACTAGAAGCAGTAGAAATTTGAAATATTTTGCAGGCAAACAAATGAGACCTAATCTATGTGACCAGCTAGAGCATCAAAATACGCGAGTATTAATAAAGGGGAGCGTTGCATTTTAGAGGTGAACACGTGTGAGTTATAAATTTTTACCCAAAAAATCGTGTGAGTTATAAATGCCAGCTGTACATGTTTTCCATTAATAAAGGCAAAGGTTATATGCACTACTTTTTTTTTCTTGGTACACTACATATTGAAACGTTAAGCAAGATTTTTGCGTTTCATGGTAAAAATACCCCAAAAATGCGTTTTGGTACTGAGATGAAACGCAGGTATTTTGCTTTAAGCAAAATACCTGCGTTTCAAAAAAAAAAAAAAAAAGTGAAACGCAAGATATTTGCTTAAGCAAATATCTTGCGTTTCATTTTTTTTTATAAAAAAAATTGTCTTCATACAAAGAAACGCAAATGCCTGCGTTTTAGCTTTTTTTAATAAAAAAAAAGAGCAAAAAGCAGGATCCTTGCTTAAGCAAGGATCCTGCGTTTCACTAAAAAAAAATCTCCAAAATTGCACTTTTTTTACACAATCATGTAGAGAATTTCAATACGAGTCCGTACATATAAAATTCGTCCAAAACGGACATCGTTTGTCCCTTCAAAAGCCCCAAAAACGAAGTCTTTATACGCTTTTTTTTACAATTTGGTACCCGGCATATAAGGCATTGTAGTGAAATTTTTTGGTATTTTCGGCATTTTTCTACTATAATTTTGTATAAGATTTTAATACGAGTATGTAACTATACGTTAGAACCATAATATATAATTATAATATATAACTATACAATATAACAATAGTATATAATTATACGATATAACAATAGCATATAGCTATACTATATAACAATACGATATAACAATAGTATATAACTATAGTATGAAACTCTACGATATAACCATAGTATATAACTATTTGTTAGAACCATAATATATAATTATAGTATATAATATAATCATAGAACGTTAGAACCATAATATATAATTATAGTATATAACTATACGATATAACCATGGTATATAACTATAGTATATAAATGAACGATATAGCAATAGTATATATATAACTATACAATATAGTCATAGTATATAGTTATATATTATGATTATATCTTATAGTTATATCCAATTTGGTTATATCCTATAGTTATATCGTATGATTATATCCTTTAGTTATATACTATGGTTATATAATATAGTTATATACTATAGTTATATATTATAGTTATATCCTTTTGTTATATACTATGGTTATATCTTATAGGTATATCCAATTTAGTTATTATATCCTATAGTTATATACTATGGTAATATCTTATAGTTATATCCAATTTGGTTATATCATATCGTTATATCTTATAATTATATACTATGGTTATATCTTATAATTATATACTATGTTTATATATTATAGTTATATCCTTTAGTTATATACGAAGGTTATATCCTATAGTTATATACTATGATTATATCTTATAGTTATATCCAATTTGGTTATATCTTATGGTTATATCATATAGTTATATATTATGGTTATATCCTATAGTTATATATTATGGTTATATTGTATAGTTATATCCAGTTTGATTATATCTTATGGATATATCCTATAATTTTATACTATGGTATATAACGATATAATATAACCAAATTGAATATAACTATAAGATATAACCATATTATATAATTATAGGATATAACCATAGTATATAACTAAAGGATATAACCATAGGATATAATTATAGGATATAACCATAATATATAACTAAAGGATATAACTATAATATATAACCATAGTATATAATTATAGGATATAATGATACGATATAACCAAATTGGATATAACTATAAGATATAACCACAGTATATAACTATAGGATATAACCATAAGATATAATCATAATATATAACTATATACTATGGTTATATGGTATAGTTATATATATATATATACTATTACTATATCGTTCATTTATATATTATAGTTATATATCATGGTTATATCGTATAGTTATATACTATAGCTATAACCAAATTGGATATACCTATAAGATATAACCATAGTATATAACTATAGGATATAACCATAATATATAACTAAAGGATATAACTATAAGATATAACCAAATTAGATATAACTATAAGATATAATCATAATATATAATTATATGATATAACGATATGATATAATCAAATTGGATATAATTATAAGATATAACTAATATATATAATTATAGGATATAACGATACGATATAACCAAAGTGGATATAACTATAAGATATAACCACAATATATAACTATAGGATATAACCATAAGATATAACCAAATTGGGTATAACTATAAGATGTAATCATAATATATAACTATATACTATGCTTATATCGTGTAGTTATATATATACTATTGCTATATCATTCATTTATATACTATAGTTATATACCATGGTTATATCGTATAGTTATATACTATGATATAACCAAATTGGATATACTTATAAGATATAACTATAAGATATAACCATAGTATATAACAAAAGGATATAACTATAATATATAACTATAGTATATAACTATAATATATAACCATAGTATATAACTAAAGGATATAACCATACGATATAACTATAGGATATAACCATAAGATATAACCAAATTGGATATAACTATAAGATATAATCATAATATATAACTATATACTATGACTATATTGTATAGTTATATATATACTATTGCTATATCGTTCATTTATATACTATAGTTATATACCATGGTTATATCGTATAGTTATATACTATAATTATATATTATGGTTCTAACGTTCTATGGTTATATTATATACTATAATTATATATTATGGTTCTAACAAATAGTTATATACTATGGTTATATCATAGAGTTTCATACTATAGTTATATACTATTGTTATATCGTATTATTATATAGTATAGCTATATGCTATTGTTATATCGTATAATTATATACTATTGTTATATTGTATAGTTATATATTATAATTATATATTATGGTTCTAACGTATAGTTACATATTCGTATTAAGATCTTATACAAAATTATAGTAGAAAAATGCCGAAAATACCAAAAAATTTCACTACAATGCCTTATATGCCGGGCACCAAATTGTAAAAAAAGAGTGTATAAAGACTTCGTTTTTGGGGCTTTTGAAGGGGCAAACGATGTCCGTTTTGGACGAATTTTATATGTACGGACTCGTATTGAAATTCTCTACATGATTATGTAAAAAAATGCAATTTTGGAGAAATTTTTTTTTAGTGAAACGCAGGATCCTTGCTTAATTTCGCTCTTTTTTTATATTAAAAAAAGTTGAAACGCATGCATTTGCTTAAGCAAAATGCCTGCGTTTCTTTGTATGAAGACAATTTTTTTTAAAAAAAAAAAGTGAAAGCAAATATCTTGCGTTTCACTTTTTTTTTTTTTGAAACGCAGGTATTTTGCTTAAGAAAAATACCTGCGTTTCATCTCAGTACCAAAACGCATTTTTTGGGTATTTTTGCCATGAAACGCAAAAATCTTGCTTAAGCAAGATTGTTGCGTTTCAATATGTAGTGTACCCAGAAAAAAAAAAGTAGTGCACAGAATTCTTCCGTTAATAAAGGGATGGGGGGTGGTCGTGGCGAGTGGCGGATCTAGAACATATAATAAGGGGCTCAAAGACTCATAAAAAACATAAACATAAACCGAGGATCATATTCATTGATTGGTTTTCGCAATGCGGGATCACTAACAATATCCTATTCACTTATAGTCTCCATTCTAGCTCTTTTGAGACTAGATTCACCCACATTGTTATCAATATTTTGTGATTCACTCGGTCCACCCACATTCATATCAATTTGAGGCTCATTCGATACACCCGCATTCGTATCAACTTGAGGCTCTCCATCCGCATTCATATCAACTTGAGACTCATTTAATCCACCCACATTCGTAGTTGAAATTGTCGTCCTCTTAGTCCGAATTATATACTTATCCATTTCCCTAAACATAAACAATTCAATTTTAAACAACATCAATTAAAATATTAAGTATTCAACCAATGATCCAATGTTTAAGATCTCAATAAATTCCCACAAAAAATAACTATAAACAAACATTACAAACTAATATTCAATATTATTATAGATTCCTCAACTTATTAATTAAATCTGTAAACAAATATAAATATAGTTTATATAAATTTTTACTTTTACTTAAACCCTAAAACAAAAACTCACAAATTTAAACTTTCAGGGGTAGTGGGCGCGCGGCCGCGGGGTACAGATTGACGGTGGACCGGTGGCCGCAGGGCGTAAGGCGGCGGCTGGACTGCCGGAATTTCTCCAGAGGTCGGCGTGCAACGTGAGCAGCGTGGCGACGGTAGCGTGAATCGGTGAATGGACTGGCTGCTGCTCTTTTCTCGTTCGATTGGCTTTTCTGATGCATTTGAAAGCTTCTCAGAAAAGCTTCAACTTTTCTGAGTTTTTTTTAATAAAAAGAACAGACCTATTTAAAATTTTTAACAAAACGACGTCGTTTTGGCCCTGTCCAAAACGACGTCGTTTTGACTATTTATTTTTAAAAAAAAAACGAATGTCTTCTTCCTGCGTTGTCCAGATCTGTTGCAGGGGCGTCGGCGTCGCTGCTCTTCAATGGCGCCGGGGGGCTCAGCGCGATAGCGCCGGTCCGATAGGGTTCTCGCCAGAGGTGAGCGGGGGCGGCCGCCCCCTAGCCCCCCGTAGATCCGCCTCTGGTCGTGGCGGACGACGGTGGTGGTGGTGGTGGGTGAGAAGAGGACAGGGGTGGTAAATGTAATAATCAGATTGGACACGTCATTTGCCTTCTCTTTTTTTTTTCGACGAGGAAAGAATTAGGTTGGACTAGAAGTCTAGATGCGATGAGAAGCCCAACTTAGAGCATCCTTGCGGATGAGAACATTAAGTTCTGAATCAAGACTAAGGTTAAACACATTTGATAAAAAGTTGAATTTAGCTATGCGATCAGTAAAATAATTCATTTCTCAAAAAACGTGTATAAAATGGACCTCTTGGAAAAATTGGATGTCGATCAAAATGTCGGTAATGACCATCTCAATCTTCCAGGGACAATTCCAAATGCCTATCAGAAAATTTATAAGACAGAGATTGTCACCTTCAATTTGTAATTTGCAATTCGCAACAACCAAGCTTTTCAATATAATAAAAATGGGAAATGCAATTTTGTTATACTTTGTATTTTCTTAAGAAAAAAAACTGTAAGTGGTATCTAATAATTTTTTAGATATCATTGATAGCCGCAACAATATTGTCGTAGTTAAATGTGTTATAATTTAACACTTACGTACATGTAAGATGCTGCGAGTATGATTAAGAGTCTGTTTAGTTAAATATAGGAAATTACCTATAAATTGAAATTTATAGAATTTGAAAAAAAACATATTTTATAGAATTTAAAATTTTCATGAATCAAAATGGGAAAATATATAATCTTATATATAAAAAGGGTAAAAATGGAAATTTTAGCCTCCGTAATGTAAGTGTATTCTTTGTATTTTGTAACTCAAAAGGTATATTCTTAGTTTTTATTTGTAATTTATTTGCCCGCGAAACACATATATTTAAAATTGCTTTCTTCAATATTATATATTATGAGAAGTTGATTACGAATAAAACGATCGACCTCCATATTTTCATTAAGATTTCATACTCAATTTCTAATAATACTATAGTATATCGATAGTCGATACTATGGTGAATTCGATGAAGGTAAATAATGCGGAATATAAGGGGTATCTTATAATTCACTACCAAATATTCAGCCTATTATAATGGCTAAAAAAATTACTATAGGGCCAAAATCCATTATAATAGACCTACTGCAATGATTTACACATGGTTACTATAGAGGGCATTCTAATCCTTTGATTCTACTAATGGTGTTGTTTGATGGATTTTTAGTTTAAAGTGATGTGAATGGCCTAAATTGACTTGAGACTATATGAATGTACTGTGTTTTATGATTTTAGTTGGTATGGAATTTGATGCTAGATTGGATCGATCAATAGGGGAAGACAACTAGTTCCTTTAATCAACCGAGCTTGTTTAATCTACAATAGACCTACTGTAATGATTTACACATGGTTTACACATAGTTACTATAAAGGTCATTCCATATTTAGCTGACCTTGTTGGAAAAAGAATTAAATACCGAATGACCACTCCACAACACCACAAGGGAAAAAGATTCCAATTCCAAAGCCTATTCAGGGGATTTGATTTGAAGCAACGTGTGAATGAGTCCTGTAAAAAATCATCATGAACGACATAACCTTTAAGTAGAATTCAATAAAATACAAAAATTAGCAATGAAGTCATTGCTGTTATAACAGTGACAGATATATAATTTGTTCTGAACAGAAAGTCAAAGTACAAAAGATTATGGTACATGAAGCTCCACGAAGGATAAAATTGTCCAAAAAAACAACACGAGTTTTCCTGATTAGTAAAGGAAAAACTAGTTTGTTCTACAAACGCGTCATATTATATAAACCATCGATTCAAGAGTCAAGTGCTCTCTCGTTACTATATCAACCAGATATCCCTCCCGTTACAGAAATCAGCAATACAAGCAACAACCTATTCCACTGTCTTGAAAAGTTGCAACTGAAAAGTCATTTTTTCATTTTAAAAATATCACGTTCTTGCAACTGAAGGTCATTTTTTGTCTCAAAGATGAACCAATTCATTAAGGAATAGGTAGATTCAAAAGTTTAAAATGATACTTTAGTTATAAAACTAAGCAAATCGTAGAAAAAAGAAAACTACAGACATACAATGAAGTCATTGTTGTTATAACAGTGACAGATATATCATTTGTTATGAACAACAAGTCAAAAGTACAAAATATTATATTATATGAAGCTCCAAAAAGGATAAAATTGTCCAAAAAAACAACACGAGTTTTCCTGATCAGTAAAGGAAAAACTAGTTTGTTCTACAAAAGCGTCATATTATATAAACCATAGATTCAAGACTCGAGTGCTCTCTTGTTACTATATCAACCAGATAGCCCTCCCGTTACTATATCACCAAATTTACAATGTCATAATGCATGCCATTCATCCAAATGTCACCATTACACAACAAAATTTGAAGTAGAGGAATCAGAATAAATTTATATGCATCACTAAATCAAAATACTCTCTACGACACTAGTGTAGGACACCTGCACTGGGAGAATTTAGAGCCCGATACCAAACAATCCTTTAAACAAACAAACAGTTCAAAATCAGAAATCAACTTCTAGATTTTAACCGATGACTACACCTTGATGCCAATGGTTGTAATCCTGATAATTGTCTTTCAACGTTTTGATACTCTTTACATAATTCTCTATGTTCCAATACAGACACCGACAAGGGAACTATTCACCTAATGTGTGTAAACGCTGCATTCATCAAAATCCATCAGCTCATGATTTTAATCTCCTTGTTGTTCAAGAATAGGTTATACAAGAACAGGTTTCTCATCAAGTCCCTTCATGCATAATGACACTCGAGCATACTATTGGTTTGATTCAGCCCTCGCGACAACTCGAAATAGGCTAGTATGATTTCAATAAGGATTTCATATTTTTCTAGTGTTTGATTGGATAATGATTGTCATTAGTGGTTAAGCAACCTAGGGGTTCAGAATTGGATAGATATTGTTGTTGCTTATGATGTGCACAAGAACATTAGAACTAGATGAATGGTCAGTTTTCCTAGCAGCTTCAATAGATGTTTGAAAGTGACACACCAAGTAATCAGATTAACTTGTTTCGAAGAGCTGGCTCGCTGGGTTTGATGATGGATATTTTCATAAATTGTTCATACTATTTTTCTACTGGAATATGGTCTTCTAAACATATTTTCTATATGTTGTCCAAGCTGAATTTTACACAATTTTAACGAGATTCTCTCTTAATTTGTATGACAGACTAATCGAAGTGCAAGATTTTGGTGTTTGAGTTGAGATTGTGAATGTTGGAAACACATATTCATCTAATACTCCTTAAATTGTATGGAACCAAAGCCAAGACTCTTACATTTCCCCAACCACATGTCCACACCTAATTTCTCCCCTCCTCTACTTGTGAAACATAATTTCATCGGCAAGCCCTAATTTTCACAGCCTTGTTCAAACGCAATTCTACCCCTTAAGTTTAGCAAAATCTATCAATTATATCAGTAAGCCCTAATTTTCGAAGAAGATAAAACTACGATGACTAACTAAGCAAGTTAGATGCGCGCCTTCACGATCGAGTTGTTGTCTCCTCCCGGATGAGCGTGAGCCACCGCCTTCGGGTTACTGATGTTGTGTTGGACCGCTACTGAGCCACTACCACCAACGATTGTTGTTGAGCCACCACCGACGACTGCTGTTGAGCCACGCCGATCACTGTTGCGCGTTGAGCCACCACCGCGCGCCTCTTAGGTTAGCTGTTTAGGGGTGATAGGCGAGAAGGCTTTTCACTTGGATGAAAATTGAAGAGCCAAATTAGGGATTTTGATATCCTTCTTTTGCTAAAATTAGATATAATTAATTAAACAAGACTCCAATTTCGATCAGTCCCCGACATATTTTTATTTTTGCGCCAACTTTTTATCAACATTACATTTGTTATACATTAGCCATTACTTTAGGTTTTTTATTTTTTATTTTTCACAACCATTACATTTGTTATAACAATTGTTACCTTTGGAGACACATGTTACATACAGCCATTACAATTTACAATAGATCCACCTATTACATTTTGATATGAGGTATCTTTGGTAATACACTAAAAACCCATTACAATTTTTGTGTTATATTAAGCCAGATATTTCGTAGTGATTTATCATTTATGACTTAAATGAACCCCTAAACCTTAAAAATAAGGATATTTATAACATCTAGTTGGAGAAAAGAACGCGTCTAAATTTTCCATCTTGTTGGCAACTTCCAAAATGTGGAACTTTATTCAAATTTTACAAAAATCTTAAGATTCACGAAATTTAAATGCGATTTATCTAACATATTTACCCGTACATTTATCGGAAAATAAATTCAAGAAATTATCATTCCAAAAACGCTTAAACCCTTTGTAACAAAATTAAATAATATATTTCAACTTATTCACGTAAAACATAGGTAAGAAATATGGCAGGATTGGAGTATTTACAAATTACAACTATTTACTATTAAGTGAAAGTGAAGACTAATAAGATATGTATGTACTCCCTCCGTCCCTAAATGTTTGTCATGTTTGACTTTTGGACACTGTTCATCGTTGAATTTTTTTTTTAAGATTTCTTTCAATATATAAGAAAACATAATTATGTGGGGTCTTGTTTGATTCGTCCCAACGAGTACTTTAATAATATCCAAAAAATTATAATTTTTTGGATTATGTAATTAAAGATATTAACGATACAAAATCCGTCTCGGTATTTAAACCCGATCAAATCAGGACAATCTTTGTGGAAGAGAGGGAGTATTAATTACTCGTTTGTGTTAATCTAGGGGGATTCAGGATCCGAGTATTACGTATTGGCTTACATTTTTTGAGAAGACGTATTGGCTTAGTGCTCGTTTGGCATGAGGCAACGCGTACATTGCACTTTCTAAAATAATAAAACTCAAACGTCAATTGAGAGGATGCATTAAAAACTACAAAAAAAAAAAGATTATTAAATTGTTTTACACGTTAGATAGATACTGGCGGGGGAGGGAATCGGACTTCTAGAAGACCAAAGCCGCTGACCTTTTCATTTCATTTTATATTCTAAATGTAGACCAAAGCGGCTGCGTATATGCATACGAATGTGTAAATACACACATTTATACGGTTAAATTAAGAGTATAAATTTGTGCGTCAAGGTTAGCAGCACAAGGGATAAAAGCGAAAAAAAAATAAAAAAAAATCCAGTCTTTGTGCTTATAATATTAGTAGTACGGACACTATAGTTGTACGTTAATGTTTACAGCACAGAATTAGCAGTTGGGCCTGTAGCGTGGCCCAATTGTAGTACAAGCTGTGCATTAAAATTAGCAGTACATTTGTACTGCTAATGTTAATGCACAAACAATGTTCATAATAGCCGTTGGAGAATTCTGCTGTTAGAAAAATCCGACCGTCAATTAACGTATAAACGGTCATTTTTTTAACGGCCGAATTTTCAGCCTATATATACACACGCCCATTTCCTTTCTCTTGCACACTGAAACACAATATTCAACATGTATTATTCTAATGATGAAAGTGAGGAAAACAATTGGAAACAAAGTTGAGAAGATGAGGAATGTGATTGGGTACAAGCACGAGAAGATGAAGAAGCAGACGAAGAATGGCACGACTCTTGGATGTCGGGTTGCGAAGACGAAGGAGATGATTGGGATTCGAGCGGCGATTTCTTCACGATTAGTGTTGAATTAATTTCCGTTTGAGTAATGATTCTTGTCTTAGTTATATGTATAAATATCGCATATAATTAATTTTGTATGAAGTAGTTATTATGAATTTTAGCCATCAATATGATTTAGGTTATGAATTAATATGATATTGCAATTTTGTTGTATCCATTAACAATTGATATTAGGTATGAAGTAGTAGTTTCCCTAGTTGAGCAAAAAAATTCATGGTGTAGGTTATGAATTAATGACTTTGCAAAATTGTTGTATTATTAGTTTGTTATAATTGTAGACAGTATAATAATCCATAAATCAAAATTAATTATAGGGGGAAGATTATGGAGAACGATTTCGTACTAGCCTAGTTTGGGAGAGTATGGATGAAATGGTTGAATGAGCGAGAGCTAGAGCAAAAGAGTTGATGATAGTTTTGGTGAAACATACCTCAAATCCGTACGTAGTTAGTTTGACATGCGATAGATATGGTGAACCGAGATCTGGGAGGCTGAAAGTTAATGTAGAAAATCCAGAGTTGTCTGTTCCGAGGAGTCGAAAACGCATATTGAAGAAGTGCGGTTGTAGATTCGAGCTATATGGGTGTCGTTTGAAAAACGAGCTAGGGTCTCTTACTGAAAGATGGGTCTTGAATGTTATACATGGCACCCACAACCACATGCTTTGGATTAGCTTTCATGGGAATGCATTCATGGGTCGAATGACCCAGGAGGAGGAGGTCATGGCTAGGAGATGGGGCGATGGTCGGAAGACTTCGAAAGAGATTGTTTCGGAGTTGAGGCAAAACTTTCCGAGAAATGTAACATCAATGAAGCAAGTTGCCAACTTTTTGTAGAAGCTCCATTATAAGGATCATGGGGAATTGACGGTTACCCAATGGTCCCTTCATTTTTTGAAAGAGAACGAGTATCTTTTCTATCCTCTTAGGAATGTGAAGAAAGGGGACGAGGTGAAGATCCTGTTTTTTGCTCACCGGAGTCGCTACGGTTGTTGAAGAAGTTCTCGCACGTGGTGATCATTGATGCCACATACAAGACAAATAAGTATGTAATACATTTTAATAATAGTTAGTTATTTTTCTATGTGCTACATTTTAATTAGTTATATTCACTAAGTATTGGTACGTTTATTTCTTGTCTATGAATAGGTATGATATGCCTTTGGTGGAGATTGTTGGTTTTACTTGCACTCACAAGACGTTCAACATTGCGTATGCATTCACCCGAGCGATTAGTTTTTCCATTACCGGTGGATAGTGAGGGCCCTTCGGAACTTGTTTGAGTAGTTGGGAGTAATGCCAAATGCTATAATGACCGATTGTGAAAAGGCTCTCATAAAAGCTATTAAGGTAGTTTTCAAAGACATCCCGATAAGACATCTCTTGTGCTGGGTCCATATTAGAAACAACATCAAGGCACATGCCGACAAGGTTATAAAAGACAATGCCAAAGTCGATATGTTTACAAACCAGTGCTGGGGACTTTTTTGCTCGACCACTGAGGAAAGGTACGAGGAGAGGCTCAGAGCATTGAGGACGTTGTGGAAGAGCGGCCTTGTTGGATACGTTGAGAGGGAATGGCTGACTCCTTACAAGGAAAGCATAGTAAGAGCATGGACGGATTACACCCTTCACTTCTTCACGAGGACTTCAAACAGGTATCCTTTGAACATTGTGTAGTTGATTGTTTTTACTATTGGGTCTGAAAGTCGTACTAAGGCAAGAAATGTTTCCGTTTTGATAGGGTTGAGGGGATGCATCGTGTGTTGAAAGATATTATGGGGTCTAGCAGAGGCGGCTTTAACAGAGTGACCGTGAGGATCCACCATGCAATCATTATTCAAATCGTCACGATTAGGGCGACCATGAACAACTCACTGTCTACACGACCAATGGAGTTCAATGATCCAGGGTTTCCGGAGCTTGCATGAATGGTCTTTTCAAGGCTCTTTTACAGAGTGTCGAATAGGTGTTTTGATTTTTTGTTGGCCATGTATGATCATATAGTCAAGGAGGACTATTCAGAAGTATGCGACGATCACTGGATGAGAGACTGCCTTGGGCTGCCGTGCGTCCACGATATTGCAAAAGCCATCATTACAAGGACCGCTCTCACTCCAGACGACATTCACGACTTCTAGAAGGACTTGCATTGGAAAGAGGATCCAACAACATTTGCACTTGCTGACGACAATATTTCGATGTCCGTTCCAGAGTTGAGATTGCGTGAGATGTGGTCGAGAGTGCAAGGACAAACTTTGAACCAAGCCACGTTATGGCAAGTGAGTGATCTGTACATGGCCTTGGAGCATCTGGAACATAGTACGTTTATGGAGCCGACGAACATCTATAGAAAGGGAAGACCAAGTGGTGCGAAGAACAAGGCAAAGGGGCGACTAGGGAAAAGAGTCAGCATGAGCACGTAAGAGAAGACTTACTAAAGTCTGAGAAGGCAAAGGGAAAGGGAAAGGGAAATGAGAAGGCAAATGAGAAGGTGAAAGGTCCAGGCTGTCCCAGAAAGCAAGCAAGTTTCGTGGTGATCGACGTTAAGGACATGCAATCCCAACCCCAACCATAAGTACAGCCAAAGACCGATATCCATAGCGTCGAGACTGACCATGTGGGAGTTGGTCCATCGGAGTGGCCTGAAGAACCCATGCGTCATTTTGCGGTGGACTTTGAGGTTCAGATTATCGATTACTTCTGGTTTGAGTACATTAACAATGCTATGGATGTACGTTCAGACAGACACTATGGATATCGGTCTTTAGATGTACTTATGGGATGAGTCAGGGTCAATATCCCTTGATTTGTAGCGCGCTGGCAAAGGAGTTGCGTGCCAACCGACAAATATGGGAGCCGATATGAGAACTTACACGAGCTCCAGGGTCATGGGATGATCTAATGGTTCAAGTTAACTATGTGAAGACCCCTTGCGGCGAGGATTATTGGCTTGACATGCCATTTATGAGTTTAGTGTTTGCCACGGTGTATAACGTTGTTGTCGTCATCTTATCTCAGTACCCTTTATTGTGCTTACCAATAAGGTCGTCTAGACCAAGCCTCGCTCCTCCCTTACAAATTTTGGGGATAGCACACGTAGGGCATCACAACCACTGGATACCGGTAATGCTTTGTATCTCTACTTGTACTTCGATGTTGAGTTATCATTTCATGTATGCTAATTGCGTATTTTTTGTTTGTATTCGTATAGGTGACGCTCAGTGACGACTCTCCATTACCACCCATTACGGATGCGAGGCGAAGACGTTGCGATCGAAGAATCTTGTGGTGGGAAGGATTGTATGCTTCAAAATTGCAGGAGTTTAAGGAATGTCGCATGGCAGCCGGTCAGAATCCAAATTATTTGGTGTAGTTGATCGACATTACCAGTAGTTGATGTAATAATCGTGTGATCTGTAATGCAATATAATTTTAGGTGTGGGTATCTTTTGGTTATTTGCTCATGATTTTTGCTTTGGTGGGTTTCAGAGTAATCCAATTTTTTTCAAAAAGAGATCAAACTTATGCAATCATAACCCTGGAATTCATACATTTGCAAACTTATGTAATCAAAAAGACATCAAACTTATGCAATCATAACCCTGGAATTCATAAAAGACATCATAAACTTATGTGTAATCATAACCCCGAGAATGTTGCTCTTGCTCCTAAGGAAGTTTGGGATACAATCTCTCCCTTCTTATATGATATTGAACCGGAGTTTGTGGATTCCAAGTATTTCTGTGATGCTGCTAGGAAAAGACGATACATCCACAACTTACCTATCGGGAATCGATTTCCCCTTCTCCCACTGCCTCCTAGAACGATTCATGATGCTTTACCCCTTCTCTCACTTCCTCCTAGAACGAACGTATGTAGCGTTGTGCCGCGCGACAAACCAGGAGACGCCCGCCCAGTGTCGTGCCCGCAATGTCGCGTCCGCCCATTGCATTGTCGCGCCTGCTGCGCCGCACCCACCGTCGTGACCGCAATGCCGCGCGACAAACCAGAAGACTTCCAGAAGTGGCTATTGGACCTCCATACTTCTACTACGAGAATGTTTCTCTTGCTTCTAAAGGAGTTCGGAAGTGCAAAGTTGACTGAAAAGGATCCGCAAGAAGCTTGAGAACTGGCCCGATGACCCACATCTGGGCGTGTAGAAGTACGTCATGTATGAGTGTAAGAAGTGGAATCTGGTGTGGGTTGGGAGGAACAAACTTGCGCCCCTCAAACCAGATGAGATAGAACTCCTACTACTGTTGCGTACCAACTCTCTGTCCTGAAGGAGATATTTATAGCTGGAATCAAGGTTCTGTCCCTGTTCTCTGGGATTAGAGGGGGAGAGGTGGCCCTGCATCACTTGGGCATCCCTCTGAAAGTGGTGGTCTCGGTCAAAATCTCATAAATGAACCAAAACATTGTGAAGAGCTCGTGTGATTTGTAATGCAATATAATTTAAGATGTGGGTATCTTTTGGTTAATTGCTCATGATTTTTGCTTTGGTGGGTTTCAGAATAATCCAAATCTTTATTCAAAAAGACATCAAACTTATGCAATCATAACCTTAAAATTCATACATTTGCAAATTTATGTAATGACAAAGACATCATAAACTTATGTGTAATCATAACCCCGATAATATATCTTCCTCCTTAACTTCACGTTTGAATCTGAAAGGGTCTGGTTTAGCTGTTTAAGCTCATTTCTTTCCATGACTAATTCTGATAATCTTGGCAACATTGTCGTCATACGGTGGATCAAGCCACTTAAAGGTATGACACCCTCTCATTGTACCATCCCACTCCATTGGGATGTAATCCTTGCATGCGAGATACCTTCTTTTGTAGTGATTGGGTTTGTCGCAAGTGTACATGACAACCGGGAAATTGCATTGGCACATTGTAACCGGAGCTTGTGCACTGCTGGACAACGAAGCCATCTTCTCCTATGAACTTGGTATCCTAGATCTGGAATATGAATTATTGTATCACAAGCTATAAACTCTTGCAAAAACTAAAGCCAAAAAAGGTGAATAATGTTACCGAAAAGCTGAATAATCCCTCACGGGGTCGAGTTTTCTCCTCAGCACGGCGGATCTGGAGCTCGCAAATGCAGAAAAATGACCGTTTACAATTAAAGCCAAAAGAGACGAGTTGAATGTTGTGTTTGGATGTGGAAGAGAAAGGAAATTAGCGTGTGTATATATAGGCTGAAAATTAGGCCGTTAGAAAAATGACCGTTTGTGTGTTAACAATTAACGCATAAACGGTCAAATTTTTCTAACTGCCATTTTTACAAAAAAGGCCCATACAGAACTGGGCTCAAATTCAGGCCCAGTGTTGTGCGTTAATGTTTAACACACAGTGTTGTGCGTTTAACATTAACGCAGAACACTGAGCCTGAGTTTGAGACCAGTTCTGTATGGGCCATGAATTTAGCCCAATACTATGCGTTTAACATTAACGCAAAGTTGTTATATAATGATCTATTAAGCATTTAAGGCATTTATATCTGGACTTTATGATAATGATAATTGTTATTTTAAGATTTTTATACTTTATACTTATACAATATTTATCAATTATAGTTTATACTAATGTAATTTATAATGATTTATTAAGCAAGTATTACTTGTACTATATAGTAATGTCATATGGCGAAGTCTTATGAATTTATAACTTCAACTTTATACGTACGCTATAGCATGAAGTATGAAGAAGTCGAGAGTTATAGTTTATACTAATGTAATATAATGATTTATTAAGCAAGTATTACTTGTACTATATACTAATGTGATATGATGAAGTCTTATGAAGTTATAACTTGAACTTTATACTTACGCTATAGCATGAAGTATGAAGAACTCGAGAATTATAGTTTATATTAATGCATTATTATTATTTCTTAAGAAGTTATCACTTGTATTATATACTGATGTGATATGACAAAGTCTTATGAAGTTATAATGTGATATGACGAAGTCTTATGAAGTTATAACTTCAACTTTATACGTACGCTATAGCATGAAGTATGAAGAAGTCGATAATTATAGTTTATACTAATGTAGTATTAGTATTTCTTAAGAAGTTATCACTTGTATTATATACTAATGTGCTATGACAAAGTCTTATGAAGTTATAACTTGAATTTTATACTTACGCTACATCATGAAGTATGAAGAACCCGAGAATTGTAAGTTATAACTTGAAGAAGTCGAGAATAATAGTTTATACTAATGTAATATTATGATTTCTTATCAAATTATTACTTTCATGACGTATTATGAAATTTCTACTTTAGTAGTTTTTTGCGTTATTTTGCCATTTCATGAATAATCGTTATTATTGGGCCTTATTGGGCTCATTTTGTATTTTTGGTATTTTTGACCCATTTCATGAATAATCCTTACTATTGGGCCTAATTTGGGTCCATTTTGCATTTTTGGTATTTTTGGCCCATTTCATGAATAATCCTTACTATTGGGCCGTATTGGGTCCATTTTGCATTTTTGGTATTTTGGCCCATTTTATTAATAATCGTTACTATTGGGCCTAGTTTGGGCTCATTTTGCATTTGTGGTATTTTTGACCCATTTCATGAATAATCCTTACTATTGGGCCTTATTGGGCCCAATAGTCATTTTTGGTATTTTTGGCCCATTTCATGAATAATCCTTACTATTGGGCCTTATTGAACCCATTTTGCATTTTTGGTGTTTTTGGCTCATTTCATAAATAATCCTTACTATTAGGCCTTATTGGACCCGTTTGCATTTTTGGTGTTTTTGGCCCATTTCATGAATAATCCTTACTATTGGGCCTAGTTTGGGCCCATTTTGCATTTTTGGTGTTTTTGGCCAATTTCATTAATAATCGTTACTATTGGGCCTAGTTTTGATCCATTTTGCATTTTTGGTGCTTTTTTGCCATTTCATGAATAATCCTTACTATTGGGCCTAGTTTGGACACCCTTAAGTTTTTTGCGTATGTATTTTATATTGGGACGATTTTAAAGTTTTTCGCCCATTTCATTCATAATCCTCATGTATCGGCCTTATTGGGCCAATTTTGTAGTCTTTGCGTTTTTGGCCCATATTCTTCAATCAATCCCAAAAAGTACTAAAGTGTACGAAATATAAAAACACACACACATACATAACATAAAATCTATATAAACGTCAATCATACAAATACATGCATAACATCCCTAACCTCCACCCGGCCGACTCTCACTACCCTCCCCGTGCTCGTGTATAGAATCCCGAAAAACCTATGACGAATCATGAGCTCCTCAACCTCCTCAACGAGAATAGCGCTCATATACCTCGGCGTCTCTAAATATGCACGGATCTCACCAGCAACCAACTGGTTCCGTTGTATTCGTAATGATAATACCCATTAGAATTTATATATGACAAATTAATAATAAACATTTATTGAATTAAACGAATCAAACATACCGCAACAGTGTCCAGTGTCCACCGAAGGTGTGGAATGGACAAGGCCCGCGGGACGATCCTGTCTAGTGGATCCACCAGCACATGAGAATAATCGTCCAACCAATCCAGATTGTCATCCATCACAACCCAATATAATATGGTTGGTGGATGCTCAATCTGGATCAGAGGCCTTGGATCCTCATCTCATGCCCCCAATAGATGATCCTCGAATGCGACCGAGCAGTGGGAGAGGTCGTTCTGGCGGGTGACTGATTTTGACTCTGGAGGTAAGTGAGCGATTCCCTGTACATGCCTAAACTGACGGAGCACATGGTCCGGCAGATACGACTCCTATATATCCATGATCTGGATTATGCCTCTAAAGAGGGAAGGAGCGTACTCTGGTTGGTCGAATGATACCCCATCAAAAGGGAACCACTGTACCTATAACAAATAATTAATATCAAATTAGTATTTTGCGTCAATATATATTATAAAATAAAATATTAATATAACGAAACAGATTACCTCATCAAATCTGATGTTGTCCAACATCTGGCACATACAGACCAAACAACCACGATCCTTGCCTTGTGGGACCTCCTGGCCGTCTCTGATGGCAACAACATCGGCATCCATAGAAGCAGGGTTGATAAGCACTACTTTGTAGGGCTTAAGTAAGAGTCATTAGAGGTTTTATTGGTGTCATTCAGGTAGATTTAGATATATTCATATGTATGGCGTTTGGGGGCGAAGTTGGTGTACTTGGAGGTGTTTGAGCAGTTTTGGATATCATATGAGACACTGAGGAAGAAACCACATGAGAAGACGAGGAAGAGGAGTGCAATGAAGAGTAGAAGAACCATAGGCTGAATTCAATTGGTTCGTTCTCTCTATTCCGATGTCCAAATGGAGTGATTCCAATTCGAGGAGTTAGCTTTTGAAGTCTACTGCAAGTCCTCAAAATATGAGCGCGATCCGAGTTGGGAATCAAAAGTTATGGCATTTTTACGGAAGTGTCGCAGGAGCTGAACCGAAAAACGGCGACCGCCGTACAAAGACGGTGACCGCCGTAATTACGGCGCCCGCCGTGAACCTTACGGCGCCCGCCGCAATTGGCTTTCCACCGAACTTGGCTACGAAGTAACCACGGTGTCCGCCGTTTAATTGCGGCGCCTGCCTCGATTACGGCGCCCGTCGCGGGAGATGCGGCGACCGCCGCCGATGCCTGAAGTCCGCCGCGCCGTTTCTTTATTTGCATTATTTTATTACTTTTTATTATTTCATTTTAGGTTAACTTAGCTTTATTTCCTTTAGTATTTAAGGGTTGAAAAAAGGCTTGTTTGCCTATCTATTATCAACTCTCCTGAACCCTAATTCTACTTCTCCTTTCTACGTTCTACGTTATGAAGAACTAAGTCTCCCTGGCTTAGTCAGACGCTGAAGCTTTCGTTTTGATTCAGTTGTGAGACTCTCGTTATTAATCTATTACATGGTTTTTATCTATTCTCTTGCTTAAGTTGCTTATGATTGATATTGATAATCTCTATTTGGACGCAACTAGGGTTTGTCATTATTGATCTATTGCTAGATTTAGATTGTTACTGGTTGAGCATATCTATTTCAGAGTAGCAATTATATCGTACTAGTATCTGATTGTGCTAGTCTTATGCAGAAGAGAACTGATTTACATTCTAGGATAAAAGCTGGTTGTTTTATGCTAGAATTGTATCCAACTATATTCCTATCCGTAAGGCTGCTGTTAAACTGAGTCTTGATAGTTTCATGGTTATTTAATTAGTTAGTGCTAATAGTATCTGGTTGTGCTATTAGTTATATCTGAAAAGGAATTGGAATCACCATTGCATGAGATTTTGAATGAGTATCTATGATCAACTTGTCATACGAATAGTGGATGTTGTTTGACTAAGTGCTTTTCCCATCACTGATTTCACAACTCTTTCGCTTGTTTACTTTTGCATGCTTAGATTACTTAAACTCACAAAACCCCACTTTGGTTACTTTGGATTGACATATAAATTGCATACTAAGATAGAATCTGCCTCCCTGTGGATTCAACCTTTACTTACCTAAGACTACGGTTTAAGGTTTGTTTGGATATTTTGCATAGCAGTGTTTACACGACAAAAACCTGTTATCAAGGGTCAATGACATAATGTCCACAGACTAGTGTCGCTGCACCTAATAAATCCGCTTGTATATGCGCAGCGCGGCGACGAACAATATCTGAGATGTGCCTCCGAGGCACAACACGTCGGTCGGCTACTGGAGACGGATGTGTGAGCCCCTCAGAACCTCCCAAGGCGTCCCGTACCGCCTAAATTTTGTTATTTGGTAATTTATTATAAACGTTATTTATTTGACAATCGCATTTGATTAATATATTTCATTATAACAAACTTTAATTTCATTGCAAATTTCATTTTTAATTAGATTTCTTCAATTGTAATTGGATTGAGATTATCAATCCAATTACATTTGAAGAAATCTAATCAAAATTTAGAAGAAAATCTAAGTTCTAATTTCATTTCATTGTAACTTACATTTCATTATTAGAAATTTAATTTCGAATAATGAAATCTAATTATATACTAATTTCTATTTTCTAATTCTAATAAAATATGATTTCATTATAATTACATTCTAGTTCAATCGGCCCAACAAGGCCAAATTGGGCCTAATAAGCACAATAAGGCCCAATTGGGCCCAATGTGCCATAATCAGGCCCAATCAACCCAATACGGCCAAATCGGGCCCAATATGGCCAAATCGGGCCCAATCAGTCCAATATGGCCCAATACGCCATAATCGGGCCCAATATGGCCCAATCGGGCATTATATGGCCCAATCGGGCACTATACGGCCCAATTTGTAATATCTCGGATTTGTAATCATTTATAAGGATTAGAATGCTATCCATGTCAACAAGAGCTCTTCCTTTTCCTGGTTCAAGTGAGGACAAAGAACTAAGAAGTTAAGCGTGCTAGGGCGGGAGTAGTCCTGGGATGGGTGACCTCCTAGGAAGTTCCCGGTTGGCATGGGGACAACATCTCTAAGGCCGTGGGCCTTATAAATGGTATCAGAGCCGACTCTGGGTTACGAGTGGGCTTGTCCTGGATGGCAGTCGCTCGACCCAGAGGGTGGTCTTTGGGACTTGACGGGCCTTGACGAGGTCGTCAAGGGTTTAAGTGGGGGTGATTGTAATACCCCGGATTTGTAATCATTTATAAGGATTATAATGCTATCCATGTCAATAAGAGCTCTTCCTTTTCCTGGTTCAAGTGAGGACAAAGAACTAAGAAGTTAAGCGTGCTAGGGCGGGAGTAGTCCTGGGATGGGTGACCTCCTGGGAAGTTCCCGGTTGGCATAGGGACAACGTCTCTAAGGCCGTGGGCCTTATAAATACCATAATAGTAACACCCCTGATTTATATCGGTAGTGCCACACGCCAGTGACCTCGGACGTTACCGTCCAAAGCCACTCTAGGCTTTAATCATAACAATTAAACTTAAATGCGTATATATATATTAAATGAAAGATTAAACAGCGAAAGACATTTGTATGTGAAACTCAACTCTTTTATTAAAAGATCTCTCATCAAACGAGAGTAGCGTCTTTACAACAGAGTAAAAATTTCAACGGAAGACTTATAAATTACACAGCGGAAGACTTTTAAGAATCAACCTATAACATTGCTAGGTTATAAAGATATATTAAAGTAATATTTAACAACTTAAAACACTGACACTTAAATCTTCGTCTACAAGCCTTTTCTTCTTCGACTGGTTACTTTGACTTCGGGAACCAACCACTGATGTTCCGTATAGGACGGATGACACCAGCCAACCATGCAAGGAATAAAACCCGGTTGGTTAGTCTAATAAAAGACTATGCAAGGGTAAAAACAGAATGGTTCTGGTAATCGTAACCGTTTACTATCATTGTCCCTCGAATAATAACCGAAGGAACGATATATAACCCGAAACTTTCACGGAATGATTAGTATTTAGATATGCTCTGAAAAGAGGACTCTAAAGGAATTGAGTCTAATGGGGAAAGTATGACGGATGTTTGGGAACGTTATAGTTTCATACAAGCGTTTAAAAAGACTTGACCATTTGGGTCCACGACCAACCTCACCGCACAATGCGAATTCAGATTGGAAAGAGAACTTACTCTAATCGAAGTCCAGGCGAGTTTCCAAGTTGTACTCCTCGCCCGAGGGTATATTAATTATGTGCATAATCACACTTATTTTATTTAATTCCAAAACGCACATTTACGTTATAAGCTTTTATCATATAAATATATCATCTCGAGTAACTACGAAAGTTTACGATATTGAGTAACTACGAAAGTTTACGATCTCGAGTGACTACGAAAGTTTATGATCTCGAGTGACTACGAAAGTTTATGATCTCGAGTGATTACGAAAGTTTACGATCTCGAGTGACTACGAAAGCTTACGATCTCGAATGACTACGAAAGTTTACGATCTGGAAAGCATTTAGAAACTGGTTCCACTAATATTGAGTTATAAAGAAACGACTAATCCTCATAAGGAATTATCGTTCCTACGAATACTCGTGCTAATCTAGCATTAAAGTTCACATTTAAATCCACAACAAAACCATTATAGTCATTAACAAGTATAATAGCGTTGTTTCTAGCAATATATACAACCTACTATAATATCATATTTAATCACGTTATTTATAAAATATGTTCCCAAACGAAAACAACAGTTCACTCCGATTTAATTAACAACTAAAAGCAATTGATAATTAATGGAACATGGAATGATTAAGCAAGAGCGAACCGCCACTTGCCTTAAGAAGATTCGACGATGAATCTAGACGAGACAACTACTATTGATATCCTTTTCGGGGGTATGGCCTATGCTTCAGATAGCTCTAGCAAGATTACGAGTCCACACGCGATCCAGCAAATAACGTTATAACTGACAAATTAATTAATATCAATTAATTTATCTTGACAAACTCAAGTAATTAAATTCAATAAATTTTTATGATTTTAAATCATAAAAATATTGATTGAATTTTCCTAAAGACAGATACGGATAAAAGTGGGTCGAAATTATACCGCTTGATTGATCTTGGGTTAAATTTGGACAGAAAGGCTAATGGGCTTCTCGGCCCAAACTAGGAGCTGGACAGAAAGGCTAATAAAAGACTATGCAAGGGTAAAAACAGAATGGTTCTGGTAATCGTAACCGTTTACTATCATTGTCCCTCGAATAATAACCGAAGGAACGATATATAACCCGAAACTTTCACGGAATGATTAGTATTTAGATATGCTCTGAAAAGAGGACTCTAAAGGAATTGAGTCTAATGGGGAAAGTATGACGAATGTTTGGGAACGTTATAGTTTCATACAAGCGTTTAAAAAGACTTGACCATTTGGGTCCACGACCAACCTCACCGCACAATGCGAATTCAGATTGGAAAGAGAACTTACTCTAATCGAAGTCCAGGCGAGTTTCCAAGTTGTACTCCTCGCCCGAGGGTATATTAATTATGTGCATAATCACACTTATTTTATTTAATTCCAAAACGCACATTTACGTTATAAGCTTTTATCATATAAATATATCATCTCGAGTAACTACGAAAGTTTACGATATTGAGTAACTACGAAAGTTTACGATCTCGAGTGACTACGAAAGTTTATGATCTCGAGTGACTACGAAAGTTTATGATCTCGAGTGATTACGAAAGTTTACGATCTCGAGTGACTACGAAAGCTTACGATCTCGAATGACTACGAAAGTTTACGATCTGGAAAGCATTTAGAAACTGGTTCCACTAATATTGAGTTATAAAGAAACGACTAATCCTCATAAGGAATTATCGTTCTTACGAATACTCGTGCTAATCTAGCATTAAAGTTCACATTTAAATCCACAACAAAACCATTATAGTCATTAACAAGTATAATAGCGTTGTTTCTAGCAATATATACAACCTACTATAATATCATATTTAATCACGTTATTTATAAAATATGTTCCCAAACGAAAACAACAGTTCACTCCGATTTAATTAACAACTAAAAGCAATTGATAATTAATGGAACATGGAATGATTAAGCAAGAGCGAACCGCCACTTGCCTTAAGAAGATTCGACGATGAATCTAGACGAGACAACTACTATTGATATCCTTTTCGGGGGTATGGCCTATGCTTCAGATAGCTCTAGCAAGATTACGAGTCCACACGCGATCCAGCAAATAACGTTATAACTGACAAATTAATTAATATCAATTAATTTATCTTGACAAACTCAAGTAATTAAATTCAATAAATTTTTATGATTTTAAATCATAAAAATATTGATTGAATTTTCCTAAAGACAGATACGGATAAAAGTGGGTCGAAATTATACCGCTTGATTGATCTTGGGTTAAATTTGGACAGAAAGGCTAATGGGCTTCTCGGCCCAAACTAGGAGCTGGCTAAGCCCCCCCCCTCCTTTCTTCCTCCCACGAACAGCAGAACCAACAACAGCGAGCGGCACTGAGCTCGACCATGTTGGCGGAGACCGGCGACGGCGGCGACGAGCTCGGGTTCTCGCTCCCGGACACTTGCACAGCACCACACCCCTCCTGGCTACACACGGCGGCGACCAAGAACTCCGGCGAGGCTCGCAAGCTCCGGCGACAACAAGAACTCCGGCCAACATACAACCGAAAGGGAGAGAGAGAGTTGTGGTCTATTGAGTCTGCCCACGACCTCCTTGCTCCAGACGAGGACTCCTCCTTACAACCACCACAACAGCACACCGCCAAGGCACCTCCAGCGACTCGAGCAACTCCGGCAACGACGAAACGAGAGAGGGAGAGATTGAGATCTGAATTGGATGAAGAATTCAAGGGCTGAAGCCTCCTTTTATAGAGCCATAGGATCCCCAACACTGGCCAGAAGAAGCGGTCGACCGACCTCAACGACGAATCAGCGAAGAGCTAACGAAGACGACGCTAAAGCATTTTTCCGCGGTCGCAGTGGGTTCTGCCGCGGTCGCGGAATTGCATTTTCCGCGTCTGTTTGTCCGGGGAAAGGTTTGACATGGGTTTAACTCCCAGAAAGTAAATATTTGTACCCAAACAATTATTCTAAGCTTCTAAAATACATCGAATGTATATTCCAAGGCTCAGGGAATTTTTACAGAGATAATACGCCTTACAGAAATTCCGAATTTCACCTAACGCGTCCCGAATAATTGGCGAGGGTTTGGGAAATTACCCAAATACCCTAACTAAAAATGAGGGGTATTACACAATCGACCCTATAAGTCCCAATCGGGCCCAAATCAACCCAATAAGGCCCAATCGGCCCAATAAGTGTGCGTTAACTTTACCAGTACGCCCAATAGTAATTAAAGAAATCCAAATTCTAATCAAATTAGATTTGTATATAATTATATTTCATTATTAGAAATTAAATTCTTAATAATGAAATCTAATTTATTTTCGTTCAATTCTAATTTCATATCTAAATAATCTAAAATTCATATCTAATTTCATATTCTAAATAATCTAATTTCATATTCTAATTTCATGTTTCATATTCTAATTTCATATTTCGTATTCTAATTTTATGAGGTTCATGTAGTTTGTGTATAAAGTTCATGGTGTTGTTAGGCGTGGTTCATCTGTGTGTTCACATATGTTTACTCATGTTAAAAACATGTGGTTCATGGGGTTAACAACATGGATTCATGTGTACCTGACACTAGGTTCTTGTTCTTACAACTGTTTGTTCATGAAAATAAAAAGTTCATATGTTATTTATTTTCAAACCACCAAAACGATTCTAGACCCATATATATTACTGATGTGTCAAATTGTGAATATTAACAAAGCTTGATGTTCTGAACTTTAAATCAATATATCTTACATTATTTATGTTGTATTTACGTGACTATCAAATTTGATTTTAATCAACCAAACTTATCAATTTAATGTATGGTATTAGTGATGTTTTTTTTATTGTTGAATGTAACAATTCACACTTAATCAAATATCTATTTGTTATTAAAATAATATAAATCATAGTTTCGCTATTTTTTATTTATCAAATCTTATTTCTAAGAACATGACAATTTTATCTTGTTTCTAAGAACATAGCAAATCTCATCATAATTCCACTCTTCTTTCTGATATAAATCATAGTATTAGCTAAATTACTACTCCAATGACAATTTTTACACCATAAAATAATTAAGAATATGTTAAATACAAAAACGATTTTTCTAACCTATGGCAACACTTAATTTAAGAAAGATTTTGTTAGGTGTAATTATATTATGAATTTTAATGTTTTGTAAAAGGGTTTAAGCATTCCTTTTTAGGGAACATTTTCTAAAATGAGAATTCTTAATTCGTGGGGCATATGTTAGAAAAACCAATATATATATTATTAGCTTTAATTATTTCATGTATATTTTAATTATCCCAAACATTTTTTTAATTTAAAAACTTATTTCTTTTTTCTTTAAATATAAATACACATCTAAATAAACCAATCATAACAAACATGAATAATCTTTGATATATTAAGCGGGTCGTCTTTCCAATCCGAATTCGCATTATTTAGTAAGGTTGGTCGGACTCAATTAGTCAATGAAGTTTTATATATGTTGTGTGTTGATTTAAAATGTTCCCAAAAAAGTTCATATCTTCTTCCCATAATACCCACATTCATTTGGGTATTCTTTTGGTGCCTATCTCTTTTGTCCATCCTTCATTTAAGTGGAAGTATTTTAGTTATATATATCGTCTATCGGCTTTTATTTGAGATACAATGATAGTAACTAGATATGACCAAATAAAAACCTCACATAGAATAACCCTTGTGTAGTCTTTCGTTAGACTAACCAACCACAATTTTTCCTTGCATGGTTTGCTGGTGTCATTAGTCCCATATGACACATCAGTCAACTTGCCTCAAGTTGTCTAGAAGTAATGAGACGTAGAAGAAGGCTTGCGGTTGAAGTTTAATTTTAGAATATTTTTCAAGGTTGTTTGGATATAAGATTTAATTTTCATAATTAATGCAATAGGTGAAAATGTTAGATAACCTAGTCATGTAATTAGGATTTACTTAAAGTCTTCCGTTGTAATTTCAATATCGTTTGTAAAACTTATCTTTTCAATTTACGAGAGGAATATTAATAAAAATGGGATATTTATTTCAAAAGTATTCCACTACTCTTTTTATTATTGAAATTTAAAAAAAATTACGCATAAATTGTTCGGATTAAGCCTAGGGTGGCTTTGGACATTAAAGTCTGAGGTCACTGACGTGTGACACTACCGACATAAGTCGGGGGTGTTACAGTAATGTCTCCTTGTGTTGTTAACGTTTATTCGAGATTATTTTAAAAACTTTAAGATTAAATGTGGTATGGTGAAATAAAATAAGATATGCAATCACATAATTAATGAACCGGAGTGAGAAGTACAACATGGTACCCCAACTGTCACGAGTCCATAGACACCGACCCCGCTTGATTTGGCCTCCGGTCAAGCCCAGGCAAACCCATTGAACCGCCTTGTTCGTCGCTCTATTTAGGCAGACTTGGCACTGTTATTGGCATTTTCATGCGCCGTTTCTCGAGCTTCGCCACCACCAGGCATATGCGGTGAAATCTTGCAACGTCACGTGTCCAACGTCGCCGGTTCCACTCGATTCCGGAGTCATTTGACCCATGTTCGAGCCACTTGAAGACGAGCGTGCATAGACCCTCTCGAAGTCGAGTCCAAGGGTTAGAGACAACGTTTGTTGTACGTCATTTTATCGATGAAACGATCTAAGACAAGTGGTGGTTCGCTCTTGTCATTTCAGTTCATCATTTGACCTACATTAATATTAAAATTAGTTGTTAATTAATTAGATAATCTTGTCTAAAGGTATTTTGAAAATGTTGAAACTGGGAAAGCGATTTTTATAAAAAGCGCTATAAATAGTGTTATTTAATGTGTTGTAAGAGGGATATAGACAACACTTTTTTGAAATAACCGATGTCCCACTTAATTGTTAATTAATTAGATAACGTTTATTCGAGATTATTTTAAAACCTTTAAGATTAAATGTGGTATGGTGAAATAAAATAAGATATGCAATCACATAATTAATGAACCGGAGCGAGAAGTACAACATGGTACCCCCACTGCCACGAGTACATAGACACCGACCCCGCTTGATTTGGCCTCCGGTCGAGCCCAGGCGAACCCATTGAACCGCCTTGTTCGTCGTTCTATTTAGACAGACTTGCCACTGTTATTGGCATTTTCATGCGCCGTTTCTCGAGCTCCGCCACCACCAGGCATATGTGGTGAAATCTTGCAACGTCACGTGTCCAACGTCGCCAGTTCCACTCGATTCCGGAGTCATTTGACCCATGTTTGAGCCACTTGAAGACGAGTATGCATAGACCCTCTCGAAGTCGAGTCCAAGGGTTAGAGACAACGTTTGTTGTACGTCATTTTATTGATGAAACGATCTAAGACAAGTGGTGGTTCGCTCTTGTTATTTCAGTTCATCATTTGACCGACATTAATATTAAAACTAATTGTTAATTAATAAATTAATTAATATTAATTGTTAATTAATATTAAAATTAGTTGTTAATTTACATTTGGGAACACTTGTGTGCTTTAAATAATTTTGTATCTAGGTTGATAGTTATTATCGAATATATATATATATGTATACATAGTTATATATGTTTAAGTACTTAATGTTTTTATCATCGTAATGACAATATTGTGTGTGGACATTGTGTCTTTAAATGTGAACTTTATAGTCATTAAGTGTGGACTTTACTTTATAGTCGTCAAGTGTCAGAGATATTATGGTCTTGCGAGGGATACTGATCTCTTTATACCTTTGTATTAATCAGAATAATTCCCTAATACTTCTAGGGTCATAACCATTTCCTCTTATCCACTCGTTAAGGATAAGTGGTGCTCTACACCTTGCTAGTGCGATTGGGTTCGGACGTTACGTCGCCCTGTGTTCTTATAGTTTTATTCGAGACTGTGTTATAAGCTTTAAATTTAAATGCGGTGTGATGAAATTAAATAAGATAAGTGTTGCGAGCATATAATTCATGAACTAGAACGAGAAGTACAACATGAAATCCGCTCTTCCTCCAGTCTAAGTGGGTCGTCTTTCCAATATGAATTCGCGCTAGGCGGCGAGGTTGGTCGAACCCAATTATTCAATGAAGTTTTATAGATGTTGTGTGATGATTGTAAAGTGTTTCCAAACAAATCATATCTTCTTCTCATAATACCCACATTTATTGTAGTTATCTATCATCTATCGAATTTTATTCAAATAATGATTGTGGTAATTATAACTAGATATGACCACATAGAACCTCACATAAAATACCATTGATTAGTCTTTCATTATACTAACCAACCACTATTTTTCCTTTGCATGGTTGATTGGCGGCATCCGTCTTATACGACACATCAGTTAATTTGTCTCATGTTATCTAGAAGTAACAAACGGAGAAGAAGAGTTGCAGTTGAAGTTTACTTTTGAAGTATTTTTAAGGTTGTTTGAATATAAGGTTTAATTTTCTTAATTAATGTAATAGATGAAAGTGTTAGATAACATACTCATATCTAATTAGGATTTATTTAAAGTCTCCCGCTGTAATTTCAATATCGTCTTGTAAAACTTATATCCTCAATTGACGAGGAAATTTTAATAAATAATGAGTAAATATTTGAAAAGTCTTCCGCTATTGTTTCTTTTATTATTAATGTACTTATATTTACGTATAAATTGTTTTGGGTAAGCCTTCAGTGACTTCGGACATTAGGTCACTAGCGTGTGACAATACCGACATAAGATGAGGATGTTACATTTGCATTGTTGCAAGTCATGAGCTTTGTGACATCCTCATGACCCAGAGCATTGTTGATAAGCATAAAATCTTTAAAGCTTTTCTCCATGCCCTTGTAGTCATCTGGACCCCATGGATTCTTGCCATCAACTATTTCTTTCTCAACTTCAAAGTCACCTTTGTCAATGACCAACCAAGTTTGTTAGTCATTGTTCTTCAGCCATATCGTAAAGAGAGTTTTTTAGTGCTGATATTCTCTAGGAACGAGGAGAGGTGGCTTGTTGTTCCCAAGTCTTGACTTCATGACATTGACTTGTAGAGGACGACATTATTACATGCTCTGATACCAATTGTTGAATCAAAGTGTATTAGTAAGGGAACGGTAAGACTGTTCCTTGGGCAGCGGAAATAAGTAATTAAGAATTAAAGGTAACAAAAAAATTCCTTATAGAGGAAACTCAAGCAAGCAACAAGTTGATCAAGAAAAACCTCTATCTCTAGGTGATTAACCTACTAGGATTTCAAACGTCTACTTATGTTATTTATTCGGTTACAAATAATCAAGCAAGTAAAGATAACAAATCTAATAACACACAGTTCCTAGATCACCTAGACTTCTAAGAACGTGATTGCAACCTAACAACCTAAGTAAAACTCAACCCTAGATAAGAATACTCAAAAAATTTGTATGTTAATCTTCTTCTCTTCCTCTGTGTAAGCTCTGAATTGCGTTATCAAACTATAGCTAGACTCAATGTGTATATAGCCCTAGGGAAAGATATCAACTTCTATATTTAAACCCCGCCAACAAATGCGCAATCAAAGATTTCATCTCCATCTAATCCTATTACCATAAATACAAGACATTTTAAACACTTGTTTAAAATATATTGTTTTCATAAATAAGACTTAACTAAATTTTATCTAAATCTTCGACCTTACAGCTCAAGACTTGTTAAATATACCCTTACACGCCCGGATTGTAGTGGATTTCCCACGGAGTTTTCCAGATGCCTCAGATAGAATTAATAACCAGTAAATTATCGCCTTCGATAATTAGTTGTTTGATATTGATCCTAGCAGCAGATTGAATACCTGAAAGAGCTGCCAATGCCTCACTCCGGAGTATAGAAGTTGAGGGGATCTGTTCCCTGTAAAAAGAAAGAGCTTTTCCAGTGTGATCTCTGAGTATGTATCCAAAATGTGAGGTGTCATCATTTTTCTTAGAGCCGTCAAAATTAAATTGTATGCAGTTGCGAGGAGGTTTCTTCCATGTCCGGTTTGTAGTCAATGCACGATTTCTTCTGATGGCTATTGGTTTTATGGAGTCAGTGGATAGGATCCAGTCTTGAAAGAATCACCAAGCTTGTTCCGAGGGACAGAAGTTAAGAGGAGTATTAGATTGTCGAAAGATAAGGTTATTACGATGAGTCCAAATAGAGTCTATCACTTTGTTGAAATCATAGGAAGAAGAATAGAAAATAAGAGGTCAAGAATAGCAGGACTCACCATCGGCCTCCTCGGAGTAGGGATAATCTGTGGGTCCTCTGGTGCATCCAGCGGCCCAATCCTCCTGACGGTACCCGAAAATCCCAAGCGCCTCCCAAGCGGCAGGGGACAACAGCGTATACTCCTCCTCAGTCGAAAACACTGGACTCGGGAAAATGAACTGCATCCCCGGGTCCTCGCTGTCCTCCAACAAGTGCTCCAATCCGTAACCATTCTTCTCGAGGTCCTCCTCAGGGTCCTCCTCCGCCGGATCCTCCTCTTTCGGGTCTTCCTTTGGATCCTCCTCGGGATCTTCCTCAGGATCCTCCTCTATCTCGAAGTCGTCGTCGTAGTACCCTCCAAGGTACTCCGACGGCTCCTCCTCTTCTTCGGTGTCCTCCCTCGGGTCTGCTTCAGGCTCCACCTCGGGAACTCTGGCCCCGTCAGACACCAACACTACCGACTCCTCGAGCACGGTCTTCACCTCCTCGGGTGGGCAACTTGTTCCTAAGTTGAGAAATGATTGCGCCCATATCCTGCGAGGCGACAAGAAAAGGATTAGTCTTTCTAAATATAGAAGCGAACTTACTATATCAGACTGGAAAGAAGGCACGACTTAAATGGCAGAGATTTGAAAATGCACCTCTTACTCTAGTGCGGTTTTATTCAAAAATTTCAACTTTTGGATTTAACCAACAACTTTTCACAATACGAGCGGGTAAACGGTTTATAAAACTTTTATTTTAGGTAAAACGATTTGAAACCCAACCCGTTTTAAAAACTTTCGGCTCTGATACAAAATCTGTAACACCCCCAAATATATCCTTGAAAGTATTACCGCCAGTGACCTCAGATTACCCATCTGAAGTCACCCAAGACTTAACCATTTTATAATAACCATAAAATAACACCAATCATATCAAATATCATAAAATTTATTCAAACCAAAGTCACGGATTACATCTGTAAATCCCAAATACATCCAAAATACATAATTGTTTCAATACAATGGAAGTCTTTTAATAAATTTCATAATGGTATTGATCAATGCGATCACACGCCTAGGATCTTCAACCTTGAGAAAACTCTTAAAAACACCATCTGCCTTCATCGTCGCGTACTAGCCTTCACGGAAGGGAAGTTTTTCTGATGTGCCGTATGAGACGGATGACACCAGCCAACCATGCAAGGGAAATAAACCAGTTGGTTAGTCTAATGAAAGACTATGCAAGGGTAAAACATAAAGGTTCTAAGTAGTCGTATTAGGTTACACCTGTCGTTTCTCGAATAATAACCGATGACGACAGTGAACCTCAACACTCCTACGGAAATATACGAAACAGTATGAACAAAAGAAGACTCCAAAAGATCGAGTCTTACGGGAACGTATGAAGAGAAGATTCCAAAAGATCGAGTCTTATCGGAAAGTATGACAAGTGTTTGGGAATGTTATAATTTCACACAAGCGTTTAAAATGACTTGACCATTTGGGTCCACGACCAACCTCACCGCGCGATGCGAATTCAGATTTGGAAGGAGGACTTACTTTAATCGAAGTCCGGGTGGTTTCCACGTTGTACTCCTCGCCCGAGGGTATATAAACTATGTGCATAATCGCACTTATCTTATTTAATTCCAAAACGTATATTCACGTTAAAGCTTTTATCATATAAATATATCATCTCGATACGAGAGATATCTTGTGAACATTTCCCGAATGTTTGGCACCAGTTGTGTGCACCACCTCTATACTCGGATAGGGGTAGGTCATGACCAGGAAAGGGTGTTAGGGCTTGGACATCCTACACACCACGATTATAAAGAAACAGCCAGTACTCGCAATGAGATACATATCGTTCCTACGAATACTCGTTCTAACTATATATTAAGTTCACACATAAAATCCACACCAATACCATCACGGTAATAACAGATATAATAGCGTTGTTTCTAGCAGTATATACAACCTATAATAATATCGCGTTTTAAATCACACATTTATAAAATCTGTTCCCAAACGAAAACAACACTTCATCCCAATTTAATTAACAATTAAAATAATTGATAATTAACGAAAATATGGAATGATAAGCAAGATCAAACCACCACTTGCCTTAATCGAAATGAACATAGATTGTCGGGTTCCGGGTATCTAGGAACTGGAAACAGAATCTGGTTACAGATTCCTACGACGACAACGAACCCACGACGAAACCCTAGGTTAGGTTCGATACGAATAATGAAACGAATCTAAATAAACGAAAGGATCGAGGGTCCCATCCGTGACCGGCTCGTCCAAAGCCACGATCGCGCTTGCTAAGGCAAGCCGCGATCGCGGTTTTGGATTCTGCGGATTTCTGGGCACCATCCGCGGTCGCGGTGTTCATATCCGCGATCGCGGATCCCTCCCTGACGCGGCCCTAAATCGGCACAAGGCTCACCGAAAGACGACGACGACGATGCTCCCCTGGCTTCGACCGAGGCTGCTACCACTCCAGACCACCAATTGCACCACCAACGAAACACGAAGAACTCCGGCGAGCTTCCTGCGAGAGCACGAACTCCGGCAACAGGAAAACGAGAGAGGGAGAGGTGATTTGCAGCTGTGGATGAGAGATCCAAGGCCACCACTCCCCTTATATAGGCCAACGACAGCCTCAACGCCGAGCAACTGAAGCGGTCGGGCTCCCTCCTCGGCGAAACAGCGAATCTCAACCGGCGAAACACGAAGGCCATTGAAGACGACGTTGAACAACCTTTTTCCGCGATTGCGGAAACGCCACGTTCGCATCCGTTTGACCTCTGGTCGTGGCTTTACACGTGGATTCATCCCCTTAAATGAATACTTGTATCCAAACAATTATTCTAAGCCTCAATAATAAATCGAATGTATATTATAACGCTCAAAGAATTATTACAGAGATTATACGAGTTACAGAAATTTTGAATTTCGCCAAACGCATCACGATTACAGAACGAGGGTTAGGAAATTACCCAAATACCCTTACTAAAAATGAGGGGTATTATAGGTCTAATAACCCAGATATATACCTAACTGGTGTATTTGTCATTAAATCAACCCGGATATATTGGTTTAGCAAATAACCCGGATGTGCAAATATCCGGGTTATTAGGGTATTTCAAATAACCCGGATATGCTAATATCCGTGTTATTTGATGCCCAAATACCCCATATCTTAAAAGATTGTGGAAAATTTTTTGGGAGGCAAATAACCCGGGCGTGCCGATTTTAGGTCCGGGTTATTTGACCCCTATCAAATGTGGCATAGCTCTTTAACCCGGACCGGATCTGGGTTATATACCCTTACACGCCCGGATTATTTGGCCTATTCTGTAGTAGTGTTAGGCTTGGTTCATCTGTGTGTTCACATATGTTTACTCATGTTAAAAACATGTGGTTCATGGGGTTAACAACCTGACACTCGGTTCATTCAGGTTCATGTGTACCTGACACTAGGTTCATGTTCTTACAACTGTTTGTTCATGAAAATAAAAGGTTCATATGCTATTCATTTTCAAACCACCAAAATGATTCTATACCCATATTATTGATGTGTCAAATTGTGAATATTAACAAAGTTTAACGTTTTGTATTTTAATTCAATATATCTTACATTATTTATGTTGTATTTACCTGACTATCAAATTTGATTTTAATCAACCAAACTTATCAATTTAATGTATGGTGATAGTGATGTTTTTTTATTGTTAAATGCATTAATTCCCACTTAATCAAATATATTTTTGTTATTAAAATATATAAATCATAGTTTCACTATTTTTTTTAGCAAATCTTATTTCTAAGAACATGACAATTTAATCTTATTTCTAAGAACATGACAAATCCCATCATAGTTTCACCCTTCTTTCCGATATAAATCGTAGTATTAGCAAGTTACTACTCCAATGACAATTTTTACACCATAAAAAAATTTAAGAATATGTAATACAAAAATGATTTTTCTAACGTATAGCAACACTTAATTTAAGAACAATTTTGTTAGGTGTAATTACATTAAGAATTTTAATATTTTGTAAAAGGATTTAAGCATTCCTTTTTAGGGAATATTTTCTAAATCGAGAATTCTTAACTTGTGCCCTTAGGGCATATGTTAGAAAAACCAATATAAAGTTATTAGCTTTAATTATTTAATGTATATTTTAATTATCCTAAACATTTTTTTAATTTAAAAACTTATTTCTTCTTTCTTTAAATATAAATACACATCTAAATAAACCAATCATAACAAATAGGAATAATCTTTGGTATATTAAGCATGTCGTCTTTCCAATCTGGATTTGCATTATGTGGTAAGGTTGGTCGAACCCAATTATTCAATGAAGTTTTATATATGTTGTGTGTTGATTTTAAAACGTTCCCAAAAAAGTTCATATTTTCTTCCCATAATACCCACATTCATTCAGGTATACATTTGGTGCATATCTCTTTTGTCCATCCTACATTTAAGTGGAAGTATTTTAGTTATATATTATCTATCGACTTTTATTTGAGATACAATGATAGTAACTAGATATAACCAAATAAAATCTCACATAGAATACCCTTATGTAGTCTTTCGTTAGACTAACCAATCACAATTTTTCCTTGCATGGTTGACTGGTGTCATTAGTCTCATACGACATATCAGTCGACTCAAGTTGTCTAGAAGTAATGAGAAGTAGAAGAAGGCTTGCGGTTGAAGTTTAATTTTGGAATATTTTCAAGGTTGTTTGAATATAAGATTTAATTTTCATAATTAATGCAATAAGTGTGGACTTTACTTTATAGTCGTCAAGTGTCAGAGATATAATGGTCTTGCGAGGGATAATGATCTATTTATAACTCTGTATTAATCAGAATAATTCCCTAATACTTTTAAGGTCATAATTATTTCCTCTTATCCACTCGTTAAGGATAAGTGGTGTTTTGCACCTTGCTAGTGCGATTGGTTTGGACGTGACGTCGCCCTGTGTTCTTATAGTTTTATTCGAGACTATGTTATAAGCTCAAAATTTAAATGTGGTGTGGTGAAATTAAATAAGATAAGTGTTGCGAGCACATAATTAATTAACTAGAACGAGAAGTACAACATGGAAACCGCTCTTCCTCCAGTCTAAGTGGGTCGTCTTTCCAATATGAATTCGCGCTAGGCAGCGAGGTTGGTCGAACCCAATTATTCAATGAAGTTTTATAGATGTTGTGTGATGATTGTAAAATGTTCCCAAACAAATCATATATTCTTCTCATAATACCCACATTCATTTCGGGTATTCTCTTGGTGCATATTTCTTTTGTTCATCCTTTGTTTCAGTTGAAGTATTATAGTTATCCATCGTCTATCGAATTTTATTCGAAAATGATTATGGTAACTAGATATGACCACATAGAACCTCACATAATATACAATTGATTAGTCTTTCATTAGACTAACCAACCACTCTTTTTCCCTTTCATGGTTGATTGGTGTCATCCGTCTCATAAGACACATCAGTTAATTTGTCTCATATTATCTAGAAATAACAAACGGAGAAGAAGAGTTGCAGTTGAAGTTTACTTTTGAAGTATTTTTAAGGTTGTTTGAATATAAGGTTTATTTTTCCTACTTATTGTAATAGGTGAAAGTATTAGATAACCTACTTATTTCAAATTAGGATTTTTTAAAGTCTCCCGCTGTAATTTCAATATCGTCTTATAACAAGACGATATTGAAATTACAGAGAGAAAAATCGCTTCACCGGCCCTGGTACAACTGCTCCATCGAGCACCCCCCCCCCCCCTTAAGCTTATCCCAGCCATGGCCGACCGCCGCTCCACTGTTCGCCGTTAACCAACAATGGCCGATGTGACCCATCGCCGGCGCCGGAGCTTCCACCACACCAAGCCCGGATCCAACACCGGCCCTAACCTTTGGTTGGGCTGTTGAAGAGAGCCCTAACCCCTCCTCTCCGACCGAGCCCTAACCCCCGCCGCTCCAACCGAGCCCCCGCTCTGCATCGAGCCCCGCCGACGCCGCTGTCTTCGATGGTCCGCGAGCACCAAGCCTAGATCCCGCCATGGTCTGAACCATTCCCACCCGCTCCGACCGAGCCTTGGCTCCGCACTGAGCCCCCGCTCCGTCTGAGCCCCGCCGCCGCCGCCGATGGCTGCGATGTGTTGGCGATGGAGTTTTGGGCCTTCACCGGGAAGTCACCTTCGCCTTCTCCGGGAAGACGTCGACGAACCCCTTCCCGCCTCTTTCTCAAACCTGCACTCCTCCTGTTTTGGGATTTTGCTTCCTCTGTTTTTGGTTTCGAAATTCGGTTACAGTGGTGGTTTGGGGGTGAAAAGGAGGAGGGGGAAATAAGTGGTTTTGTTCGGGTTCGTTTGAGCCCTCAGACTCTTTCCCTTTTTTTTTGTCCCGTTGTTTCCGGTTTGGTTGCGAGACTTTCTTTGGTTGATGAAGCTTGCCTAGATGATGAATCGAGTTGTAGTTCCGGCATGGTAGAGGATGAGGATGACCATCCTTCCGGCGGTGCATCAGTTGTTTGTGCTTTACTCACCTCATTTCTAGGCTGCTTTGTTTTGTCTTGCCTTAGTTTCTTTCGCTTGTTGTTTGTTTTTTCTTCTCTTGTGTGCTGTTGTATTGCCGGTTAATCCGGTTGCCAGTTTATGGCCTCTCGAAGTTGTTCACTTCGAATTCTTACTTCATCAAAAAAAAATCGTCTTGTAAAACTTATCTCCTCAATTTACGCGGGAATTTTAATAAATAATGAGTAAATATTTCAAAAGTATTTCGCTATTGTTTATTTTATTATTAATGTACTTATATTTATGTAAAAAATCATTGGATTAAGCCTTGAGTGACTTTGGATATTAAAGTCTGAGGTCACTAGCGTGTGACAATATCGACATAAGACGGGGATGTTACATTTGCATTCTTGCAAGTCATGAGTTTTGTGACATCCTCATGACCCATAGCATTGTTCATAAACATAAAATCTTTGAAGCTTTTCTCCATGCCCTTGCAATCATTTGGACCCCATGGATTCTTGCCATCAACTATTTCTTTCTCAACTTCAAAGTCACCTTTGTCAATGACCAACCAAGTTTGTTAGTCATTGTTCTTCAACCGTATCGTAAAGAGAGTTTTTTAGTGTTGATATTCTCTAGGAACGAGGAGAGGTGGCTTGTTGTTCCCAAGTCTTGACTTCATGACTTTGACTTGTAGAGGATGACATTGTTACATGCTCGAATACCAATTGTTGAATCAAAGTGTATTAGTAAGGGAACGGTAAGACTGTTTCTTGGGCAGCGGAAATAAGTAATTAACAATTAAAGGTAACGAAAAAATTCCTTATAGAGGAAACTCAAGCAAGCAACAAGTTGATCAAGAAAAACCTTTATCTCTAGGTGATTAACCTACTAGGATTTCAAACGTCTACTTATGTTATTTATTCGGTTACAAATAATCAAGCAAGTAAAGGTAACAAATCTAGTAACACACAATTCCTAGATCCCTTAGACTTCTAAGCAAGTGATTGCAACCTAACAATCTAAGTAAAACTCAACCCTAGATAAGAATACTCGCAAATTTTGTATGTTAATCTTCTTCTTTTCCTCTTCCTTTGTGTAAGCTCTGAATTGCGTTACCAAACTATAGCTAGACTCAATGTATATATTGCCGTAGGGAAAGATATCAGCTTCTATATTTAAACTCCGCCAACAAATGCGCAATCAAAGATTTCATTTCCATCTAATTCTATTACCATAAATACAAGACACTTTAAACACTTGTTTAAAAGATATTGTTTTTATAAATAAGACTTAGCTAAATTTTATTTAAATATTCGATCTTGCAGCTCAAGACTTGTTTAATATCTTCCTTCTATATTTAGCTAATCTTTTCACGAAGTTCCCATTGCGTTTTATCTTTGCTAATGCGTTGTTCCCTTCACTTTTCTTCACAGACGACAGACACTTCTTTTACTTTGTTTCACTAAGCGCCTTTGTTTTCTTAGCTTGTTGTTGACTCTTTGTTCTTAGATCCTTTGTTTTGCTTCTCCTGATTTCCATTATTTCCAACTTTGTTTAATCATTCGGAAACTCATAGAAAGAAATAAACCATAAAATTTAATGGTGTTTATTATCACCAAAATCAGAGGAAAACGACATGGTTACAACAAAAATCAATCGAAAAATAAGTCATCTCGATGTTACATATTATGCTCAATTATGGTTCATGTTAGAGACGTCTAAGACAGATTTCCATGCTGGAGATGCACTGAATTTAGACATTCACCCTAATTGGAGAAAGAGATTAATGTACGGACACGGGCAGATTGGAAACATCACCGGACTTTTGGTGTAACCGAGAATTTCTCACCTTAATTTTGGTCTTGTGTTAACTGTTAAGAGAGCAAGTATTGGCTGGCGGCTCTGCACAGCTTGATCAGACCCGATATCGTACTTTATGTGTGCCAATTTTCATTTTCACCACCAGGACCGCCACCTAATTGAATTGAAATCCCAGGAAGATCAAGAAAGAAGATTTAGCATATAGCAATCCTTAATAAACTAGGAAAGGAGAAAAGTGTGGTAATTTGGAGCTAGCAGCTACTCACCCTTCCTTAATTTGCAGTTTGCCAAGGGATACGAGTTGTTGAAGGCACTCAGGGAGCTTCTCCGGTTTGTGAAGGAACACCAATCCACACTCCTTTGCTCCTCCTCTCTGTTCTCCCACAACTTCAGCTCTGGACACATGTCGACGGTGAACTCCTCAACGAGATTTGGTGCTAATTTTACATTCCTCAAGTGGTCCAACACAACAAATTTAAGTTTCCGAAGAGAGGTTAAACCTTCACATCGGAAGCTTGTTAGTTGGCCTTCACAAGCTTTGATTGAAATTTCTTGCAGAGAATATGATGGAGTAGTAGTAGTAGTAGTGGATGGAGAAGACATTGAACAAGTTGGCACCAATTGGGGTACCAACTCTGCTTTAGTTACAGACCAAAATAGTGATTGAAGACGTGGGGCTAGAGGCATGTGTTGAATTCCGATTCAACCGTACGTGAAGATGCTAAGGGTCAACACACCCTAAGCTCGGATTTGTTGTGGATTTGTTTGTTTCGGGAACGTACTCAACAACTTTCTAGTCTCTGGCTTCGCGTAGAGCGGGACCTCCGGCTCCACGGTTCAGTTCTGATGTTGATATTATTCCTTCACGCCTCTCCAGATTGCATATAGTTGTTCTCGAGCTCCAGCAACTTTCTCATACGCGAGATTCACCTGAAAACACCCTAGAGATGGATTTCCCCGGGGCGGGCTCTCCGACGCTCAAGTCAGTTTTCTATGCGAAGAGCATGTATATATATGTAGAAAAGCTAAGGTTGAGAGGTTTACTAACCCGTCGAATTACCTTGACCGAGTATACTCACTCTTTATTTCATTAGTCGGGCATTGGGCTTTTCAGTGGTAATTATTCCACCAAAGGCACAATAATGAGCTAACATATACTTTCTAGCATTCAAACAAGACATCGAGCACGTATAGATGATCTCAGAAGCTATGTAATCACCTCATATATCAAGCAAAGTATTAAAATCACTAGCCTCCCGTGACCCGCCTAGGTGCAGCTGTAATCCGAGCTAGGTCGGCGATGCCAAGTTGCAGTAATATTGTCCAAGCCTAAGTCTCTGGATCCATTAATTATCAAGTGCTATTTTATATTAGCATGCTAGTTGCATTCTACCAAGCTTCTCTTCATATCTTTGACTAATTAATTAGAGTTCAATACTAGCTTAGCCCCTTCTTTCTCTTGTTTCTAGCTAATTAATTAGAGCTTAGTCTTGTCAAGACAAAACACGCACATAAACACATTGCACATCAAGCATTGCACAGAGAAGCAATATTATCAGATCAAGCAAGAGAGATAGGGATCGAGATCGGTACTGCGGCTGTGAGAGATGATCAGAAATGGCCGGAGCCAGTGAAAGAGCGAGATGATGAGTGGAGGGAGATGACGAACCTGAGAAGAGGAGAAAAGGCTCGAGGGTGATCGACCTCGTAGAACTTCCTTGAGAGCTTTAGACGTGCAATCGAGACGAGGATCGTTTCGTCTTCCTTTCGAGCTACCATCGTCAACGTGGACTCTTGACTCGCCGGCGGGAAGGTGGGAACATCCGGAATCGTGCCAAGACACCATGCATGAGCTGAGATCCCCTCCATCGCCCATGGTAGAGCTCTCGAAGACTTTCGTCTCTCCTTCCGCTCACTCTCTGAATTGCAGTCCCTCCATGAGAGAGATCTCCGGTGCTCCTCCATTAGAGCTACCGAGAGGAGCTCCCATGAGCCCATCGTTGCTTTCCAATTGCCGGCCTCCTCTTTTTCCAAGGATCTCAAGAATATATATAAGCATAGCTATCCACTACCGTGTTGCCAAGTGTCGATCGCCAATTGACAATATTCTTTAACATGCGCAGAAGCTCCTCCCTGTCTTCCCTCTCTGACACCTCGTCTCTCTCCATAACTGAATTCTGGTAGCTTTGGCACTCTACGCGTAGACCTTCCTATGCGAGGGAAATCTGACTCCCACAGCATGGACACAAGAAGTGGACACACGTTGATCTTTAGCTGAGAAAGAAAGGGAAACGCATTGGCCTCGTTCACTCGCCTTGACCATCCTTCCAATTTGGGCAACTTTATCAACTCGAGCTTCACAAGGCAAGGAAAGAAGAGTGCTACTTCATCGTCCTCTTCCATGTACTCCAATTCACTAAAACACCATACCGAAAGTTCCCGGAGACAAGGGAGGCACCTGAGAGGGGGTAGATGCTTTACATTATCACAACCCTGCAACTTTAGGCATTCAAGTTTAGTCATCGGATCTTCCCTCCACCAAGTTGGGATTTTCGTGCCTGGAAACTCTCGTACAACTAGCTCTTCTATGGTGCAAGGAATATGCCAGTTTCCCAACTCCACATCATCTTTACACCATCCACCATCTTCCTCGTAAATGATCATCAACTTTCCTCGGAGATTCAATCTAGCCACCGCATCACCACCACCGCCACTCTTACTCACTCTCAATTCACTCAACTGCTCGAGAGATGTCAATTCACCAAAGCTAGGCGGTAGTACCAGCAATTTGTCACAACCACTGTTTCTTAAATGCGTCAGATTCATCAACTCTTGGATATTTCCGGGCAACTCCTGAAGAAGCTCGCACTTACTGATGTCTAAAGTCAACAAATTCGACAACTTTGTAATAGAATCTGGAAGATGTGAGAAGCTGTTTCCTGAAAGATTGAGATACCTCAAGTATTTGAGCTCCCCAATAGAACACGGAACCTCTTCGATGCACTGCCTCCCAAAATCTAACGCGTGCAAGAATCTCAGCTTTGTGACTTGTTGATCAAGAACTCGTGAGCTGCGGGAGCATCCAGGAATGAACAAAGAAGAACGCAGCCGGTCAAGTTGGACCAATGGCGGTGCAATGCTCCATGTATCATCGATCTCGTACGCAACACATAGGTGTCGAACTCTCTTGTGAAGTTGATGTGTTGTTGTAGTCACTATAAGAGTTTCCTCTCCAGACACATCTTGTGCCAAATCATGGGATCAAATCATGCATTCTATACCTTGTAAAAACATCATCATCTACCAGATCCATTAAATATTCTGCAAGTCCGCCACCTGTGGTGATTTCGAAAAATGACCTCCTTAATAATTCCATAAAATACAAACGCCCTGTCGTCTCAAGGCTTTCATTTTTTTTGGGCTTCACATATCCTTGGGCAATCCAAAGATATATCAGATTCTCCTTTTCAAGCCTGGAATCCTTGGGAAACAAGGAACAATAAGCAAAACAGTTCTTCAAGTGTGACGGTAGGTGATCATAGCTCAATCTCAGCGTAGACATAATGGGATTGTCACTGAGTTCTATCTTCGACAGCTCTTCATCTCCAAACGACTTCCACTCCTCCCTGGTATTTTTTATACGAAGAAGGCAAGCTATAGTCTTTATGGCTAAGGGCACATTTACACACATGTTCACAATCTTCTCCCCGAGACCAATCCAGGTTGGGTCACTCTCTTGCTTCTCGCTGAAGGCAAGCCTTCTAAAGAGTTGCCAGGACGCGTCGCTTGATAAGCCCTTTAAAGCAAGAGTTCTATCTGCTCTATATGCCTCTGAAACTGATGAATGTCTTGTAGTGATAATTATTTTACTCCCTTTTGCAACATCACTACTTAATATAGACCACAACTTGGTTCCTCTGGCATGATCTTCATCCCACAAATCATCTAGTACAAGAAGAAACCTCCCTCCCAAATTACTTATGAGTTTCCTAATCCTTTCTTGCAACTGATTCAAGCTTAATCTATCATATTGCTCCTGATCGGCCATAGACTGATAGATCTTCCCAATTAATTCATGCTCATCCAGAACATCAGAAATGCAGGCCCAATACCTATATTTGAAATCGCTTACAATCTTCCCATCATTGTAAACTAGTTGAGCAAGAGTGGACTTGCCCATGCCCCCAATCCCAACTACGGAAATGAGTGAAAGGTTCCGCTTAACATATGACTCGTCAAAAAGGAAATCTAGAACCACTTTTTTCCCAACATCTCTTCCGATGACTTCATTTGGATCTACAAAACCCGCGGTCTCTACTCCTCTCCTCTTACCACCTATCCATCTCTCGTCTTCGGTAGTACAGCTCACGAAACCAAACAGAGCCATGTCACTAGAGATCTTGTGCAGACTCTTCCTAATACCCTTGACTTTCTTAGCAATGGAGTCACGAGAAACAACCGGGTTTAGCTTGGAGAAAAAGACTCGTACCTCTTTCATGTGTTTCCCCGCCTTCATTGGTTGCTTGATCCTGTCACGGGTGGCGACCTCATCAAACAGATCCTCTGCATCATAGAGCACGTCCCTGACCCTGTCGATCCAGTTCTTCACCTCAGCACTGTCTTTGTGCTTCTTCTCGGCATCGAGGAGCTTGGCTTGGATCGTTTCGATGGTCTCCCTGAGCTCATCGAGCTCCTTCTTTGCTCCCCAAATGGATCGAGCCCTTTCATATGCCACGTCAAATGCAGGGGAGGCGATCGTCGATAAGAGCTTGGAAGCAATGCTGAATAAAGCTGCTTCAGCCATTGATATCAGCAAGAGTAGACACTTAATTGAATTTGACACAATTTGTGGGTTAATTTGGAGGAAGATTAATGCTTGTGATGCCTATTCATTATACACAATTGCTGTTTATAAACTATCAACTCCCGATCTGTTATTTGTCTTGTTGAAGATTAGGTAGGAGCTAGGAACCCACTTGATCAACCACTCCACCATTTTTATATCAAAGTCAAATTAATTACATTTGTCATTTCGTTGATCTGGCAACCAATAAGCCAAGAACATGTTTCCTAAATTATTTGTTATAATAAGCTATCATTCACACGGGTAGTCAGCCACTTAATCTAAATTATAGTTTCTCTATTAAAGTGGGATCGTGCGGATTCGAGTAAATCCGATACTGTTCTATCATAAAACTAATTAACAATAGAAGAATTAATATATCAACAATAGAAGAATTAATACATCAAGATATATGTCAAATTTTAAATGTGGAAAGTTATACTCCCTCCGTCCCTAAATATTTGTTTTGTTTTGACTGGACACACTTATCGAAGCGGATTTTGTATCGTTAATATCTCTAATTACATAATTCTAAAAATTATAATTTTTTGTTATTATCAAAGTACTCGTTGAGACGAATCAAACAAGACTCCACATGTGTCTAAAAGTCAAACAGGACAAACATATAGGTACTGAGGGAGTATTTCAACCTTCTCTAGATCTTTTTATTACACTGGATAAAGACTACACATTTACTTTTGATTTGTTTAATGTTTTTACAGTTCCTTTTTCTTGTGGCTATTCGGTGAAAATACTTGATATTGGTGTCTGTTAAGGATATGTGTTTGTGCTTGGCTCTTTGGTCCCGGTATTTTGTTAGAAAGATAGGATAGGAGGCATTCTTTTTTCCTTGTTAGATTTTTTTGTTTTGTTAGAAAGATAGGATAGGAGGCATTCTTTTTTCCTTGTTAGATTTTTTTGTTTTTCCAGTTTTGCTTGGTTTTGGTTTAGGTTTATATGTGTTTTTGTATTAGTACATACATATTTGTATCTTTGTAGTTACTTCTCCAAGTTTGTCTAGCTAGATTTGTTAGGTCTTTTTTTGACCTACATTATTTCAAATTTGAAAGGTTATGCTATTTTATTTATTAAGGTTGCAATATGGAGTGAAATGGGGGGCAATGGTCAAAACATTTGCATCCATGGTTCTTTATCAACTAAAACAAAAAATTGGATCAATGATGAATAACTGAAAAAATGAGGATAAAAGAAATTAAAGCGTAAAGAAAACCAAATGAAAAGGTAAAATCAACTTGAACTATTATTGACAAAAGGAACATGAGTGCATGTCCTATCTAGATAAAATCAACTTAATTCCAAAGTTTAGAAACCAATATTGCAATTCACCCTAGGCATAACAATAGACCCTAAACTTAAGAAGAACAAAAGGAGGCATAGAATACAGAGTGAAGAATATGAGGAAAAAGCCTTTTTTTTACATCTACAGCATTAATTACAGTTTACAGATGATCATTCAATCTACCAACCCAAAAAAAAACACTAGACCCTAAAGTTTCAAAAGAAACTCAAGAACTACAACATTCCCTCACACTTAATTACACATTTTCTTTAAAGGGATCTATCTATCTCTTGGGTGATGCTTTACCTTCAACACCGTCTTAACTTCAATAAAAAAAAAAACTTACCACTTGAAGTACCTTTATTACCATCCAGATTCTTACTGTCTTAGCCGTTGTTTGAGTTGATCAGCTATTTTACCCTTCTCGGATTTCGACGAGTCTGAAGAAGCTTCGGTATCAGACTCTTCAAGCTCTTTGCCCTGAACCCGGTCACCATCAGAACCGAGGCCTTCAGATTGCTTGAGCTGAATCATATCATGATACATTGGGCACAACCGGGTCTGGAAAGCCCTGTAGATGAAATAAGGTAGAAGAGACAAGAGGACGACCAGAATGGTCACGAGCCAGTACAGGGGACTCGGGGCACAAGCTTCAACGAACACATGAAAGGCGGTAGTTGAGAAGACGGGATTCATTGCTCCATATATCATCAGGAATATGTACCAGAACGCGATGCTACCCCAGATGAAGAAATGTTGGATCCATGTGAAGTAGTTGATGGAAAGCGCCATCTGGCAATTGACCACCCATACAACACAAGAGTACATTGTAGCCGCGAGTTCTGGGAAGTCTGAAACCCGCCCATCTCTCCTGAGAGGTTGAGGGATTAAGCAGGAAGTGGTGAAGAAGAAGATGATTATGGAGGAGATGATCCCGTTCCCCATCCAACCGAGTATGCGAGGCCAGCTGAAGAGAATGTTCTGGACTCCCTCTTGATACAGCAAGAAGTACTACAAGTATAAGCATAGTGAGATGAAGTGAATGTGTGCAAACAAAATTGACACAAGAATTTTGGGAAAAGCCGTTTCATAGGTTTCCCACAAGGAGTATAATAAGCCGCATAGTAAAGCTTCAGCTGGAACATCAAGTTAGAGTGTTTGGCGTGACATGTTGAGCAAAAGCTGATACGTTAGCCAATGAAAACCAGCTAGTGTCTAGCTACTAAACAAAGAGTACATGGAGCTTATAAGTATTTTTAAGCCAACTATAAGGCATGACAAACATGGACTTGTTGCAGTTTTGGTATACTAAAACGGGACGTGTTATGAGGTGATTTATTTCTTTTGTGCATCTGATTGCATATTTCTATGATAGGTTATAGAGCTTAGAAGTACCTTGAGACAAAGCCGTGCAGAGACATCCTGATCGAACACTCCAAGAGCAATCACTGGAAGTGAAGTGAAGAAGACGTTGTAGGATGACATGTACCAATCATTGTAAGCAGGTTTCGCTGAGAAAGAAGCATGAGCCTCAAACCAAAATAGAGTGAACCCAAACGTCAAGTTCTTGTAGAAGAAGTAGCATATCTGCATACAAGTAGCTAATTAGCTCACGGTTAATTGGTTAAAGGAAAGCATATGGCATGTATATTTCTCATACTATTGCTACCATACTGCCCTGTTTCCTCTATATAATTGTACCGAAAAGCTACGGATCTTGACATATTGATCATATAAATTACCATTTCTTGACGTCATATCAGACACAAAAATAAATAATAGAGCATACCATCATCGATAGACGTCTGTAGCACCAATGCCCATGCACAAGTAACAAACGCTCCAGGAAACGGAACTGTGATATTGAATAATCACTTGCCATTGCAGCCTGCAAGAAAAACAAGTCAAATTGCCACCATTCAATTGTTGAGAAATTCGGTTCAGAGAAGAGATTAAGACTTGGTTCACTCCGGGAAAAAATGAGAGAAGCTAGAATTGCGACAACATTACAAGACACAGATTGTAACTTCAATTGCCCATGTCTGCAATATATTCTTTCTGTTTATAACCTTCATTTCATTTCTCTAAACAATGCATGTGATTTGATTTTTACTATACATAACAAATCTTTTTAACTTGTATAGACCCAGAAAGCTGTCACTAAATTCATGCAGATACATTGAGCATGAATCACACTTCAGATATCAAATATAAACAGGAGAGCATAAACAGGGCATGGCAATTCGTTAAACCAAAACAATAAGCAAATTTTTTATATTGCATTTGAAATCAAAAGCGACAGTGATCCATGTAATCATCAATACTAGATAAGACTTGCAGCTGCAAGTAAAGCTATGTTTTCTAATACCTTACAGATGATAAAAAGCCAAGACACTTAATTAAAAACCGCCTTTTCGCCTACATTAAAATACCTTAAGTTCTAGCATTCAATCAGCAACATTAGATTAATTTTTTTGGTCGGAATCAGAAGCATTAGATACATTATAAATATCATAGTATGCTGTTTTAGAATAATATTATAGCATGCTGCTCAATCAAGTTGTGCAAGCGGAAGGCGAGGAACTCCTTTCGAAAACAAGCCGTGGTATGACTATGACCTGCATTCCTTCAACACCACTGATGCCAACGCCAATATCAGCCTCCTGAAGCATGCCAACATCATTTGCCCCATCACCAATAGCCAATGTGGTACTTCCTGTTCTGACTTTGACCAATCTCGTAACCTGCAAATCTCCTACAACTTTATCAGATTACTTTGATGCAAAAGCAAGAGAAACTGAAATCATGAAGCGATGTAAACAAGAAGCTCAGTCTTATATCAGAGAAGTGGAACGTACAAGAGCTTTCTGTTTGGGGGAAGAACGACAGCATATCACAGAAGCACAACCAATAGCAAGATCCAAAAATGGCTTCTCAAGTTCTACATCTAGGGCAAAGGTAAGGGATTTTCCATCGATTATCAAGCCAAACTTGGAGCTTGGGTTGCTTGAGGCAATTTGGGACTTCCCATCATCTATTTGCCTCCTTACGCTCTCAAGAGAAGCCTGAAATAGTTCATAATTATTATTATCAAAGCAAGAAGCTCTTACACAGCTGACAATGTTGAATCTACCTTTGCAACGGCCTCCTTGCCACTTTGTTTCTCAAGTGTAATTATTTCAGGTGAATCTAGTGATATTACAATTAGCTTCATTCCCTGTTGCAGTAGGCTACAAGCATATCTGCATGTAATAAAAATCATATATGCTTATAGCATCCGAAAAATCCTGGAGAATGAAATTTGAAATTATGGATATCATACCCAATATTTACTGCTGTTTCCATCTTATCACCGGTTAAGACCCATAACTTTATGCCTGCTTTGCCAAGCTTGTCAATACACTCAGGAACCTGACCAGTGGCGCAAAAATATAATGAAACCACCTCGGATGGTCAAATTCCACATGAACTGATGAACACCAATGAATATCCTAACTTTTTAAGCAGAAAAACAGTACATTATCAAAATGGAAAGGTTTACAAGATTATATTGATATGATTACCCCTTTCTGGAGCTTGTCTTCAACAGCTGTGGCACCAAGAAGAATCAAATCCCTTTCAATCTTATCAGCGGCTATATCAACCGATTCATCTCGGTCCGCAGATACAGAAGTTTTTGCTTTCAAAAACTCTTCTTCCCATTTTTCTAACTCATCTTCTTTAAGCTCTCGATATGCAATTACCAGTGTTCTTAAACCCGCCTCTGCATATTTATTGATGTGGTCCTTGGTCTCGGTCTCAAATGCTCGGCCATCATCTGAAAGTCGCTCAAACATAACACTGAACAAACCCACAACTTTAGTGCAGATCATCAATGAAATGTGTGAAGTCTATAATTGATTAGAAGAATATTATTTGCAGTGTCCTACCTGTCCGCACCTTTGCAGAGGAGCAAAATCTGGTTCTCTTCGTTCCGTACGATGACAGACATTCTTTTACGAGAGCTACTGAATTCTAAAACATGAAGAAGCTGATACACTCTGCAAAACAAAAATCACACAAGTGCAGGTTAAGGACAATGCATGGTGGTGCTGACAATAGCGCTGATACGAGAGCATAATTATCCATTGGACAGCTAATAGAGAAGAGATGTATTAATTGATTGGGTTAAAAAGCAAAACACCAGCAATCCTTGTCATACACTTATAGACAGTGAAGTAAGATACGACAATATTGTTCGTTAGTTAACTCCTTTGTAATTGGACTTGAACATAGCGAAGACTCCAGCTCATCCTGGAAGATGTCACCTTCCCTCTCATAGATATAGCACAAGATGATTGGATTAAATTATTGACGAACATTTTAACTTCTTTTTCTTCTTCCTCAACCCACCCTATATAAGAGACGACCCTAAAAAGGAGCAAAAGACCCTCCTATCTAAGAGACGACCCTAAAAAGATACGGGAGAAAAGGAGGTACTAGGGAAATAAAGTTGCTGCCATAGCCAGTCACATTGTTATGCTGCATTTAACATCTCCATATTTTGCAGAAGCAAAAGCTACCTGTCAACTTCTCGCCCACTCTTAAAGTCCAATTCACGCAATGATATGCTTGTTTGAGTCCTGTTAAAGAATTGAAACCCAATCTGTCTAGCAGCTATTACAAAAGCTGCTTCATCCGGAGATTCAACTTCGTACAAAACTTCACCAGTTTCTTCATTTACATCAGGAATCGCAGTATGGCAGATGGACAATACGCGGAAGAACTTCTGTATAGTGTCCTCGTTAGGCTCATTTACCCACCTTCCATTTAGGATACGCTCATCTTTGAAGTTAAAGCCTTTAACTTTCTTACCAGAATATGTAGCTTCATCTCGTAAAATGTCAGAACTTAGTTGTTCACCTTTACTCTTTGCCAAAGCAACCTCCACTTCTGTCATGCCACGTCCATAAGCAGTACCAGCTATTGAACATTTAATAAATTCCATGGAGTTGCATGTCAATGTACCCGTCTTATCAGAAAGTATGATATCAACTTGACCGAGTTCCTCATTCAAATTTGACGTGCGAGCATGGGCTGGCTGATCTGTCTCCTCATAATACATATCCTGATCATGATTTATAAAAACACTCTGCAAAACCTTCACAATCTCGATAGATACATACAGTGAGATAGGAATCAAGTACCCGTACAACATGAGGCCAGTCAGGAAGCGGAAAAATGCAGCTAAGGCTGATCTCTTTGGATCATAAAACACAGTAGTTTTATCTGGTCGAAGATACCACCGCGTCAACCTTCCGTCATGGATATCTTTCTTCGTTTCAAACCCAAAGAAGAAAGATCCAATGAAGGATATCAACATCAGAGTACTGAAAAGGACATATATGATCTTATCCATTCTTCTTTCAATCTTACTTCTCTTTGAAGGAGGATCAGTAGCATTCTGCATCACTTTAGTATCATGCCCAGTGAAAATTACTACTCCATACACGTATTCAGTGTTTCTAAGCTTGGAGTCTCTCAAAAGAACCTGCCCTAGAGAAAGTGGATACTGCTCTCTGTTATAGAACAGTGTTCCAACAAATGAATATAGATTTTCATTTGGATCCTCGCACTTGATGAATGCTTTGAAATGCTCAAAGGAGCTCTCATCCTGCAAAGAGGTTGTAACTTCCAAAGCATGCTTCACTTTCAGATTTGTTTCTCCATCGAGGTTTGCTGTCTCTACATAACAAATTCCGTCCTCATAGCTTGATGAAAGCAAAAATAGATCAGCAGGGAAATATTCATCCTTGTACACCTTGACAACATCACCAACTCGAATTTCCTTCCACCTTATCTTATAGAACTTGTTAGTCTTGCAATCATATGCTTCCACTTTCCGGTTATTTGCCTCAATATCCTGAATAGATGAAAAGCCTTGTTGAATTCACGGGCCAATTTGAATAAAAAGGAGAAGCAATGCTATCTATAATTGTATACATATAACTTGGGTTCAAAGTCAGGACCAACACAACGATGCCAGCATTATGACTTGAAGACAATGGACAAAGTTTGAGGGACAGTTTTTTCAGTAATCAAACTGCATCCCTCGTTACAAGAAAGAGAACCTCGTATAGTCCCATATACAGATGTATAAGAATTTTGACATAAGTTTCAATAGGGACCATGCATCTTCGTAGCCTTAATTTATGGAAGATGACGAGGCCCAAACTACTCCTGACACTGAAACTCAAACTTGTTTTTTTGCACCAACAGGATCACCATCCATAAATGAAATTTATACTTATCAACTACTCCAGAAGCATATGATATTGACACTAAATTTTTGACAGCTTGAGCACATAGAAATATAGAATGTCAACTGTTCACGAGATCAAAGAAGGACAAAAAAAATCTGATTGAACATGATCAATTTGTTCCTACAAGAAACTGACCAATTCAATCAAGAATCAACCATGATTCCATAAATAAAACATAACCAAGAGGCAGAATCACACTATGGCCCATAATTATACATGAGTTGATATATTCAGATAAAAAAAACATATTCATGGCTGCATCATAGTATTTTATGAATTGAAAGGGATTCAAGTTATAGAAGCAAATAAATTATGGACACATTTCATAATTCCAGCAACTAGATTACAACTCAACTTTCTCTTCATCATAAATAAATGAAGATTTATCGGGTATGGCAGAAACCATCCAACAAAATATACCACTTTCAAGCCCAAATCACTACAAAAAATTCACAACATAAGCGAATGAAATAAAACCACAAGCAAAACCATACAAATAAATCAGCATCACCTGTTTCATACGCCTCCAATCTTCCACAGCTTCCTTAGCCATTGTCACACCAATAACTACAATCAAAGGAATCAATACACTGACAGCAGTATAAGGTGCCAGTGGACTAAAAGAGACACAAGCCACAACAAGAAAATATATGTTAGCAACACGCCTAAACTGCTCAAACAATGACTTCGGTATGAAGTTAGCAGCCGTATATTTAGTTGTAGACACATAGTTTCCCCTGTAATTCTGCTGAACAACTTCAGGATTATCCGGATCGTTACAATGCACTATCCGCGAGTACCCTCTCTGTCCAATCTGTGTATGATCCTCATGAAACGAAGGTCTCAGACACGAAAACGAGTACAATTTAGTCAACCGCAATCCCCTTCCTCCCCTATCCCTCATTTTTTTTCCTTCACAAAACCTAAACCCTAACCAAACCCAATTGCCGACTTATATCAGCAATTTTGATTAAATTCTCTCAGCTCAAGAGTAGGTGAAAACAGCTTCCTTTCCAATAAAACTCCACCACCTAGATTCCTTCCTTGGCTAACAACAATACCAAACCAACAAATAGCTAAACAACTACTTCCATTCTTTCTCATAACCCTAAAAATCTTCCGCAAAAATACACACACTGTACAGCAATTCAACACTGTCGGTGGAAAGCAAAAGCGATCAATCACAATATAAAGGAAGGGGGAAGAAGCCCCTCCAGTTCCACCCACTATCCACCAAACAGGTGATAATAGGCTTGACTTTCTCAGCTAAAAAATTAAAGCCCTAATTGCGACAAATTAGCTGAAACAACACTCAAAATTGGAAAATTCCGGATTTACAGAGCATTAAATGGAGCTCAAGTCGGCAGTTGCGAATCTGATAATGAAGTGGAAGGAAGTAATTCAAGTACAAAAGGTTGAGACCTTTGAAGGGAAACAGTGAAGAAGAAGAGATTTGGAGAAGGATCTGAACACAAGGGAGTGAGAAAGAGAGAGATTTGGGAACAGTTGGGGATTAGTTAAAGCGTTGTTGTTGTGTTCTCACTTGAAAGCAACAGGGGAAGAGAGAGTCTTTCAGTCAAGCAAAGCGTCTTCTTCTTTTTCTCTTTTCTCTTTTCTCTTTTTTCTTTTTCTTTTGTCTTTCTTTCTAGTCTTCTCCCGGTCCCTTGTGTTGTGGTGTGTGTCACCGTCTCACCCCTCTTTTACGTTTGTTTATAGCGTGATCTCACCCCTACACGTGGCACGGCTTGTTATAATATTGTGTTCATTTACGTCATTTACTAAAATAATTGATTTTTTATTTTTTTTTATTTTTTTTTTGATGAGGAAAGATTTCAAGGTACCCGATATAACAACATCGGGTAACTCGAGAGGTCGATAGAATCGGCGTCAGTACAAACCGAACAGACAGAGCCAAAGACAAGCATGCAAATTACAACGAAGCAGAAAGGAACAAAACAATCTAAGGCAGGCAATGAGTCAGGAGACTCAAGGGTGCCACCGGGAAATGGCCAAACAGGAAAACCTGCGAAAGTGTTGAACGGGCTGCCTTGACGTTGTCTTCACCTAGATGAAGGATCTTCAGGAGCCTCAACCATGACGTTGCCCTCGTTCGAGAGGGGTCTTCATTCAGCCACAGACACGACCATGACCGACGGCTCAGCCAGAACCGAAGATATATTCCAAAACGGCCATAAGAATTTTGTCACCCATACTTGAACAAAACAGAAAACAAAGGGGTCAACAAGGGTGAAAATTGATGAGATTGAATTCATCAATTTGATCTTGATGAACTACCACGAATGATAGGATTGGTGTATGGTGATACTCATAAATTGGTTGACGATTGGGCCTTTTACTTGGCTTTTGGGCCTTTTTTTTGTTGTTGTTTTTTTAGGTTTAATTTCTTCTCTAGAAGAATAGCGTACTAGAGACGCTTTATGTGGCTTCCACAAGTTAATTTGTTTTCCCAATTTCAATTGGTTAAGCTTGATTATAGAGTACGATGTTCAATGCTTGTGAAACGCACAGAAGAATGCTTTTGAAAGGGTTTGTGTTAAATCGGTGATGGCCATTGTTGACTACGGAGGATCGATCGAGCAGAGAGCGAGCTTTTGGGAGATTTTTCCCGTGTTTTCAAATTTTTGGGAGGTTTTCCCCTTCTTTTCAGATCTGGGAAAGTTATCCCCTTTGTTGATTTAGGAAGGATTTCCCATATTTTTAGATATGGGAAGGGGTGGAGGTTTAATGAGCAGTGGGGATAGATATGGTGGTTAAAGGGGTTCGGCTCGGATCTGGGGAAGTTATCCCCTTCTTTTCAGCACGGAGTAGGGTCAGCGGGCTCGCTAGCAAGGGGTCTGGGTTAGGGTAGATCGGGGATCTGGGTTCAAGTAGTAGCGGTGGTATGGGTTCGGGGTTGGTTCGAGCATGGTTTGAGCCAGCAAGCGCCATCGCCCGCCACCACGATGTAGAGGGAGAGGTAGTTCTCCCCTTTGTTTTTAAATTTTGGGTTGTTTCCCCTTGTTTTCAGATCTGGGGAAGATCATTTCAGATCTGGGGAAGTTCTCCCCTTTGTTGATTTAGGGAGGATGATCTTTTCAGATCGGGGGTTAATCAGAGGCAGTCAGGGGTTTTTCGGTGAAGTCGGGGATTGCCGGAGGTGGGTATTACCCGGTGATGGTGGTAGTAGGGTGTTTTCCGGTTGAGGTTGTTCCTGTTGTTGGTTGTTGTTAGATGGGGAGGTTTACTCCTTTGATTCCCTTTGATTTTTTTTTTTATTATTTTTTTAAATAAAAAATCCCTTTGATTTATGGAATTTTTTAGAATTGGTTTAGATTTTGATATGGAATCACCAGATCAACCAATTAAATGTGCCAGAGGTAGAAGGACATAAAAATGTGTAATAATTTACGGTTTTGACCGTCTGATTTGTGCATTAAACACAAGCTATATTTTCCTTTTTGGTTTGCCTTTGTAAGAAAGGATGTAGCCTTGTAGAGACTCAGAGAAGTCAAAGGAAACCAAGCGTATAGAATACGCTGCTTCCAAAAATATCAATTTAATATTATATGTAAACCTTTTTCATTCCTTGCACCAAAATTTTCCAGGCTGCGTGGCATATGCACCCTCCATTTAAACCCCTAATGGAAAACCCTAGCAGCAAACACTCCCTTTCCCTACTACCTTCTTCCCGGCGCCGCACCAAACCCACACAAAACCCCACCAAAATCAGTGATCGATCTTCCTCCATAAGAGGTCCCTCTTCCAAGTGGAAGAAACAAATCAAGCTTTATGGCTCCCTCCTCAACCCTTGATGGACCTCGATCGCGTCAATGGAGATATACGCTACGTCGATCTCCGAGCTCCAAAACCAACTTGCGACGCCGGCCGAACCTATTACATCTGACTTCTTGCTGGACCTCGATCCAAGAGCTCCACACCCTCCTCATCGCTCCCGGATCCACCCAAATCTCCGCCAACAAGAAGTTGTCAACACAATCTGCTCAAGAAGGCTGCTCTCTCTGGAAGGGGCTTCAAGATTTGACCATCCCGGAGACAATCAACTGGTTCAGATCTCGAATTTGGATGTCTTTTCCAAAGCCTCGAGCTCTGTCTCCACGCGGCCCTTGCACCGGTGTGTCCATGGGGGTCCCTCGGGCTTCACCGATCCACTCCTCCCTGAAGACGTCTTCTCCAAAGGCCCTTCGGTTCAGATCTCGAATCTGGACCCCGGAAGCGGTTGAGGGACATGGGGCTACGATCGTTGCTCCTCCCTGCCGACAAAGCTACCTAAATCCAAGGTGTATTAACCCCACTCTTGAACTCTATCTCTTACTTTACCAATTACCCAACTCATTGTGCTTTACTCTATTTGCTCACCTGGCTACTGAGATGATGTGTATGTTAGAACGACACAATCTTCTTAACTCGTATCATCCTTTTGATCTGAGGGGAAAATACTTTCGCCTTAATGATGTCTGGCCTCATAAGGCTTCAAAATCCTCACCTACTACTAAATCCCTCAAAAACAATAACTGGTTTAAAAAAGCGGTTTGGCACGACACCTTATGGGGTAATCCTATTGTTGAGATTTCCTTAGAATCTCTCTATTTGACCATTTTGATCTGTATTGTTAAGATATCATATAACTTCTTGTGCTTATGGTGCTTTATGATTTTCTCCCTACTTGGGTGCTTTGTACTCTTAGCTCTTAACAGCTATACTATGTTGGTGAACCATTACATGGAGTTTTCTCGCATGAATCCTAGTTACTGTTATCAGTATCTGTTATTTACTTATCTGTCTTGCAAGAGTCCAGTGCTTTGTATGGAAAATATTATTGTTGTTATGATCTCTATCATGAATCTTGTGTTGACTCCTATCATAATTGATTCTAAGGCTTCACAAGCCTGGCCAGATTATATTGTCACTGAGGTTAACCCTCACATCAAATTTGCACAAACCGTGATATGGAGTTACATCTTAAGGTGTATCTTTACTCTTACTAAGCATGTAGGGTTACCCCTGACTATTGTAATCAGTAACTTCTTGTGCTCTAATTGCCTTCTTGTATTGCAGTATTATCCTTACAACCGGAAGACTCACAAGTCCACTGAGTGGTGCTTATCTGAAATGTCTCCAACTCTGTTCGACTCGTCTTATGGCCTGACCTCAACGAAATGGCGACTTTGGATCAACAACCAACCATTAGGGAGCTACTTATGTAACACCCCGTAATTTTTAAGGGTATTTTTAAGCTTTACTCGTATGAGTTATTGTTGCAAAATAATTGTATGAGATATTGTTGCAAAATAATTATATAAGATATTGTTGTAAAATATTTATATAAAATATTCGTGTAGGATAATTGTGGACTCAAGCGGGCACCAGTACCGGCACCGGCATCATGTAAGATGGGTGGTGGCTTGGTAGCTGTGTTAGCTTGGCCTGAAGTGTCACAAATATATGCAGGATAATTATGTAAAGTATTTGTACAAGATATTTATATAAGATATTTGTGCACGGTATTTATATAAGATATTTGTGCACGGTAATTGTGCGAGGTGATTGCTTGAGATGTTTGTGCTAGATGATGCACGAATATATTTAACCCGGAGTTAAGAAATAAACCCAAGTTGAGTTCGGATAAGTATTAGCGAAGTCGGCTTAAAACCGCGACTCACCGCGACTTGACGCGATCAACCGCGATCCACCGCGACCGGCCGCGATCGCGGTAATGCCTTTTGCAGAGGCGGTCGTCTTCCTCGCGTGGCGGTTACTGTAGCTCTGTTTTTTTGGCTCGGTTGGGATATTTTTGGGCAGGCCAAGTGGCCCTTCGCCTTTGTCCCCTTGTCCCCTTGGAGGTGGTCGGATTTGTGCTATAAAAGGAGGTGAAGACCGAACCCTTTCTTTCTCTCTTCTTCTTCTTCTTCTCTCTTTCTCCTCTGTTTTTCCCCTGTTTCGCCATTGATGCACGAGCTGTGAGCTCGGTTTTGGGCTTGAATCGAGAGGCTTCGTGGGTTGGAGAAGGTTGCCAAGGTGTTAGGTGAAGCTTAGAGGTGCTTTGTGATCAATTCAAATGCAAGACGAAGCTTGAATCGAGGTGGGTATTTTTCTCCCGCCATGGAAGTTGTCGAAGCTTTGCCACTGTTGATGAACCGCGACTGGCCGCGACTCACCGCGATCGCGGTATTGGCTGTCCGAGAGTGTGTCTTGTGGTTTGGCTTGAGGGATTTTTATTCCAGATCTGTCCCCGTTTTGGATTCAGGGACCCGTTCTTAAGCTTTGTATGAGCTCGTCTTTCCAAGCAAGTGGTTATGAATTAATTTGAAATAATTAAAATCTGATATTATATTAGGTTGTATATTCTGCTAGAATCAACGCTAATATAAGAGATATGCTGTAATCATGTGATTTGTGATGTGTGGAACTGTTTGTGATGTGATTCGTGATATGTGGAATTGCTTGTGATGTGTTTGTGTGAATTATTGGTGAAGCCCTTGCTTAGTCTATTCATTAGACTAACTCTTGTATTTTTATTTATCGGTAACGTCATGGGGGTGTCCTCCATCCGTTTCGGCACATGCAGATCTAAGAAGGCTAGAGCGACTATGAGGATGGACGGTGTTTTGTTTTCGACAAGTTGTTTTGTCGCGTTGTATTTAAAAGATTTCCGTTGTGCTATTTTGTATTTCTGATGAAATTGGGTCGTTTTTGGAATCGTGTAATTCCGCGACCATGTGGTTTAATAAAAGTTATGATTTTAGTATTGTAACTGTGTTTTAAGTCAGTTATGACGTCGGAAAAGCCTGGGGTGACTTCGGGGTTTACGCCCGGGGTCATCGGCAGTAACGCTTTCAAATGGGGTTAAATTTGGGGGTGTTACAACTTATGCCTAATCCCTTTCCCAAATTATGTGTATACACTCTTGGAGAACAATTATCCTGTTATTAAGAATAAAAGGGTCACCCCCTACAATAAACTAGCAAGGGACCAACCCTTTTCTGATGTTCTCTACAGTAAACCACATGTCAAAAATGCTTCACAAGCATCAAAAACAACTATAACTCTCGTCTTGGGAATAAAATATCCTGTTATCATAACCAAAAGGGTCACCCCTTATATTTATCTATCAAGGGATCAAACCCCTAAATTATGTACTCATATACTCTCACAGACTCTCAATTGTTATCACCTTGAATTACTAAACTTGGGTGGGTACGTAATTACCAACAAAATGCACCACTACCAAAACAAGCATAAGAATGGTATACCAATCACTTGGGGGCAACACAATACCAGTCCAAAAAGATTGGAAACCAACCAAAAACACCTTATAAAAATAAGAGAAAGAAGAATCAAAGGCCCACACCAAATTCAATACCTAAACTCCCTAAATCAACATTAAAAAAAAATCAAACTTGGGCAAGACCAACTTCACTTGCCAAAAAACTCCCTAGGTTTTTATGAAGATAAGCCTCTGGAATTGTCGCGGTATCAGTCGTAGAAACTTGTGGACTGATATTGACACTTTCTGTAAAATCGAAAAAATACAAATAATGGCCCTTGTGGAAACAAGAACCAACCAAGAACCGGAAAAAAATCTCTGGCTTAAAACCGGATTTGATACTCTTCATTTCGCACCCGCCAACGGATTCTCAGGTGGCATATGCGTCATGTGGAAATCCTACCAATTACAAAATGAAATATGTGAGCTAGCACACATTGACAAAAGATTCATAGCTATCAAATACAAAATCATCGACAAAAACTATTGTCTGATGCTCATATTTACGTATGCACCACCAAAAGAAAATGAGAAAACTGTTTTCTGGAACCTACTCACAAACTTTATCCACCAAACACAAATACCGTGCATCATCATTGGTGATCTTAATGAAATTGAATCACCTACGGAAAAGGTGGGTGGTTCCTCAAATCACCCATCTAGATTCCAAAGACTAATTGAATTTAGAAACAAATGTGACCTGATCAATATACCAACACAAGGTGGAGAATTCACATGGCGGAAAAACAGTACATAAATAAATAATATCTATGAAAAACTAGATCGAACCCTTGTCCACGACCAAATCCTCCAATGGTTTTCGGGCATTTTCACCAAGAACCATGCGTTCACAACTTCAGACCACTGTCCTATATCTGTAGAGCTAGAAAACCCCAACCCTATCAAGGCACAACCATTTAAATTTGAGAAAATGTGGACAACAAGAAAAGATTTTGAAAACCTGGTCAAACAAGCATGGCGGTCTGATAACCAAGGATCACATATGTACAACCTGGTAAAAAAAAACACTTGCCCTCAAGATCAGCACCAAAAACTGGAACAAAACGACATTTGGCAATATCTTTAACCAAATCAGAGAAATAGAAACAGAACTAACTAATATCCAAAAAGACATCATTCTCAACCCAAACCAAGTCTTAATCAGCAAACAAAGCAGACTCCTCAACAAAAAGGAATGCCTCTTATTTTTCCAGAAAAAATATTAGAGTCAAAGAGCCAAGATCAAACATATCAAATCAATCGACACCAACACAAACTATTTCCATCGCATCGCAAATGGGAGAAGAAGCCGGAAAATTATCCGAGAAATTAAAACCCAAGAAGGAACAATCATTATTGGTCTCGAAAACATTTGGAATGAAATTAGAATAGACTTTGAAAAAAGATTTAAACAAGGAACGATTAACAATAACAATCTACAAAACATGCTGAGAAATAAAACAAACGAGGTCACAGACCAGGATAACACCAACTTAACCAAAAATGTAACCAATGAAGAAGTGAAACGAGCTGTCTTCAACATTGGCAGTGATAAATCACCAGGTCCGGACGGTATGTCCGCCCTTTTCTATCAAAAATATTGGCACATTGTCGGACCACTTGTAACCAAAGCAGTTAAAAGCTTCTTCCATTCTGGAAAAATTCTTAAACAAATCAATCACACCTTTATTACCCTAATACCAAAATGCGATAACCCAAACTCCACAAACCACTACCGACCAATAAGTCTTTGCTCAACAATATACAAGGTCATATCCAAGATCTTAACAGAAAGACTGAAACCAATTCTAAACAAACTCATCCACCCCTTACAAGGAGCATTTGTTGCTGACCGCGCAATCCAAGATAACATTCTTATTGCACACGAAATATTCCACTCCTTTCGCGCCAAAAAGGGCAAAGAAGGTTGGATAGCAATCAAACTAGACATGGAAAAAGCATACGATAAAATAGAATGGGTCTTCATCATTGAAGTCCTCGAAAAATTTGGTTTCTCTCCAAAATTCATTGCATGGATCAAAGAATGCATTGAAACAGTCACCTTCTCAGTTTTGGTCAATAACGGACCCACAGATATCTTTCACCCCAAAAGAGGACTCCGTCAGGGGGACCCTCTATCGCCTTTCCTTTTCATCCTTGGTGCCGAAGTACTCGCCAAGAAAATCCAACATGAAGCAAACATTGATACCAATCAACTAGGGTTCAAAATGACCCGAATGGGATCAAACATCCCATTCTTAGCATTTGTAGACGACATCCTCATTTTCGCCAAAGCAAACCAAACAACATGTCAGAATGTCAAAAGCATTATCGAAGACTACTGCTCCATATCAGGACAATGTGTCAATTACCATAAATCTGACTTTCAGGCAACACCAAACACAACAAACAACACAAAAAGCTTAATTCAATCTATTCTCAACATCACGAGCTCGGTCTCCCTAGAAAAATACCTTGACTGCCCCATTATAAATGGGAAGGTGAATCAAGACACATTCCAGAACACAGTGCTGGCTACCACTACACAATTATCAAAATGGAAAGCGAGTTCCCTATCCCTTGAAGGACGAGCAACCCTCATTAAGGCTAATCTGGCAGCCAAACCAAATTACATCATGCAATGTTTTATGCTACCTACAAGGGTACATAACACACTAGATAAAATCAATAGAAGGTTCCTATGGAACAAAGAACAAACGTACAAACCCTTAATAGGATGGGACAAAATTTGCAGGAATAAAAACAATAGAGGGATCAGAATCAGAAAAACAGAAGATATGAACAAAGCACTCCAAATGAAACTTATCTAGAAAATCTTTGCAGAACCAAACAATATCTGGGTTAAAATCATCAATGAAAAATACCTAAAGAATGTTAACATTCTCAACTACACAAGAAAAACCAACCACTCCTGGCAATGGGGGAAACTTCTCAAACTCCGTAATGAGTTCAAGACCGGCCTGCACTGGCTAATTGGAGATGGACGCTCTATTAACTTTTGGGAAGACCCTTGGACACCTAACCTTAAACTCACAAACTACACTCACCCAAATACCACCATCGACCCAGAAACAAAAGTAAGCAATTTCATTACAAACAAAAAATGGAACAAAACCGAACTATCAAAAATCATCAATGATGCAGCTGTTGAAATTATCACCAACATACAATTACCCCAAAATGACATTCCTGATCGCCTCTACTGGGCTCCCAATAAAAACGGTTGGTTTTCCACCAAAACCGCCTTCGAACTCATAACCAAACAGACCAGCCCAACCAATAACAAATTCTCTTAGCTTTGGGATCTAGACACATACCCCAAAGTAAAAAACTTCTTATGGAAAATTTACCATGATGGCATACCCACGAAGGCTAGATTAGCCCAAAAACATGTGGTGGTGCCACTCGTATGTGACTCATGTAATAACCCATGTGAAGACCTAACTCATTTTTTGTTTGAATGTCCCAACACCCTAAAACAAATTAGAAACCAAAATAATTACATCGAAAGCCAAATTAAAAGCCTTAACACCGACGGAAAAAAACCAATTGATACTATGTGTGACCTTCAATCGGTGCTAACCAAGCAAGAATGAGTCTGCCTAGCAACAACCTGGTGGGGCATCTGGATCCACAGAAACCAAAAAATCTTCCAAACTACAGGGCCAAACAGCATAAAAGATCTAACCCTGTACATAAAAACTCTTATACTCAACTGGAACAAAACAAAGAAACTTGAAACAGACGAATCAACGCACCAAAAGCCGAACCCGGCTCAACGACGAAAAACCAGAAACATTAAATGGAAAAAACCCCGACATGGATTCTACAAAATAAACTTCGATGGCTCTAGACTACCAAACGGTCAAATAGGAACTGGGCACATTATCAGGAATGATCATGCTGAAATTATCCATATGTCCAACCAAAAATATGATTACCAATCAGCACTCATGGCTGAAACCATAGCACTAAGAAACAACATTAAAAAAGCTATCTCACTCAATCTTAACAAGATCGAAATTGAAGGAGATAATTTGTGCCTAATTAACTCCATTCTAGGCATCTGGACTTACCCGTGGGAAATTGAAATGGTAATCGCTGATATCCTCATCGATCTCCGTTCTTTTCAGGAAGTCCTGACAAGACATGTCTTCCGAGAAGTGAACAGATTAGCTGACTTCATTGCCAAACTCAGCTACGCAACCTCGAGTACTGCCTTAGAATCCAGCTACGCAACCTCTAGGCCGAACCTTGCACCGTAGATAGGTTCCGCCTAATTCTTTCCTCATCAAAAAAATAAATAAAAAAATATGCACCCTCCATTTCATTTTACGTGCGGAAGTGCTAATTGTACACTTTTTTATTTTTTTGAATTATCGTGGGTGTCGGGTCGCCTTAGGCGAACCCACTAATCCCACGGAACCCATCGGAACAAGAGACCACATTATAACCGGTGGGGCCTCTAAGGCACCCCACCGTGGCAGGTCAAAGACCCACCATGCCCCCTGTGGCCACTCTCCAGGTTCGAACTGGCAATCTGTGGAAAACCTTTGACTTCCCCACATGTTTTTTACCAGTTGAACCACTCTAATTTTACACTTTTGATACATGTTTTAAGCCGTTTTTTGGGTCATTTCACACGAGTTATCTATGGGTTACGTTCAACATACAAAGTCTAGCCAATTGCTAACTTTTATCGTCAAATTTTTGTAATGACATTCTTTGATTGTAAAATTATGAGTTTGAATCTCTCTTTTTTGTTAGGAGAAATTACTAAAAATAATACTAACTATTCACTTTCAACTCAAAATAATACCAATTATGAAATTACTGGTAGCAGTACTAACTATACATATATTTACTATTTATAATATGTTTTAAATTCCGGTGAAGAATCCGGCTAAAAAGATTACTAGGCTCCCGAAAAATGCTTAAAAGATGAAATCTTTGTCAATTTTGGCCAAGAAAAATTCATAAAATTAGAAAATCAAAATCCATCAATTATCACAATGTCTTCTGCCCTCATTCCCCACCTAACTCCCAGCAGATCGATGCTATCGGAGACTCTTCCGCCGTCGCTGCACCCGAAGACTCTTACACGCCGCCCAAGCAATTCTCCGCCTCTCCTACGACCAGATTTGAAGGAGTAACCACCATCTTCAATCTCTCTCTGTTTTAACTAGATCCATTGTCTTTTATCCATTCAGATTTCGTCATCCTCCATATGAAGGTCTGATTTTGGCGAGTCTTCCTTCCCAAGACCAGAACTATTTTCATAATGAAAAAAACATGGAACTTGTGTTTGGAGATATCTAGAGCCGCGGGGGCATCGATACGGAGAGAAAGTGAAGGGAATTTTGTGCAGAATGGTGGAGGAAGAGGTAATGATGGGGCAAAAGAGCGGTGATGGGGTGGGGCAGGCAAGTAGTGGAAGATGAATGGAAGAGATGGAGCACGAATTCAATCAAATGTCTCTGAAGAGACTTGGAGAATGAATTCATTGATTGAAAGAAAATTTTATGTTTTTGCTTTTTTAATATTTAGCAAAAATATCATATGTCTAGCACACAGTATCCTAATTAGCAATTTTCGGTATGCAATTTTGTCGGATTCTTAGTCGAAAATTAAGTTATACTATTAACGGTAAATATGTATATAGTTAATACTACTGCTAGTAATTTTAAAAGTTTGTATTATTTTGGGTTGAAGGTAGATAGTTTGTATTATTTTAAATAATTTTCCCTTTTTGTTATAATGACCTAATATTTTCTAATATAAAAAAATTGAAACAAGGACTAGAATAGACCTCGTGTCCCATGGGTTACACAACGAATATAATATTAATTAAATTATTTATAAGTTTATAAATATATTTTAATCCATGTCTTGTGGAATTGGAAGGGGTAATTTATTTTCTTATCAAAGTTAAAACATAACTTATAAAATGGAGAATAAATGAGAGAGAAGGGGGTGGCATGTGAGATAGTGGACATGTAATGGAATGAAAAGCACTTATTTAGGGTAGAGTAGGGACAAGTGTAGCTCCATAGAATATCAAGTGACTCATTCTTTCACAAAAGAATGATTTTTTTAATTACTCTGTAATAGATTATGAAATAACTTGACTAGGACATGGAAATGTAATATTTTGGGAAGAATTATCAAGCTTAATAAATTTTCAAAAAAAATAAACTTAACTGAGAACTAATATTCTCCCCACAAAAAAATGTCTTCCATCCTATGCCCCTTCAATTTCAAAAAATGTCATTATTTTTAAAAAAATATTTATTGTGTCAAACATTATTCGTCAATTATAAATATTTAAATATTAAAAAACTTTATAAAGATGTTGGCCAAGCATATAAACCAAAAATTATTTTTTGATTTTAGATGAATAGATGTACTTATGAAGTAATGATGTACCGAGTCTTTCTCGGTCTATCGATTTACCAATAGGGGTCTATGTGGTATTTCGAATCCTTACCTTATCATTAAAAAAATGATGAAATGTATAACTGTTGGATTCCTTAGGTTTTGATGGTTACAAGCATTCAACTAATCTGGGTACTAAGTGTTTCAGGAACAAAGACAATTGTCTCAGGGAACCTTCGCAGCAAAGGATTGAAGAGGGAACAAAGCTCTGTTCTTGTGCTTTGTTACCTCTGAAGGAACAACAGTGACGAACAAGATCGAAGCTGCGAATGGAAGGAAGAATTCCAGCGTGTTATTTATGGAAACAAATCAAGGCGCACACGCGGTCAAGGATTGAAGAAATCGGCTGGAAGGATCTAGCCGTTGGAGGAGATATGGAGAGAGAAGCTCGATTCCTTATCTTAGGGATTCTTTCCTTAGATAAGCGGATTGGAGAGAGAAGAATCTTATCACATCCGTTTATATTAATTTAAGGGAATCCTTTCCTTTTATTAATATATACGGCTAGGGATATTATTCCTCCAGCAAAAACATATCTTCTTGTTACCACGTTTGAATAAAACCTTATCTTGTTACATTTAGGGTTTGTCGAGTTGTATTTAATAGATGTGTGGATTCATGTCTATGTAACCACGACGACGGGAAAAACAGAGAGAACGAAAATTGAGATAGAAAAGGAGTGAGGTGTGTGTAAGTCTTTGAGGGTTGAGTTCGGATTCATCGTTGTAGGAGTGATCTTCGAATCTAGGTGGGAAGTCTAGTGTTTTGGAGTCCATGCTACAAGTGTAATCGAACAAGAAATCAATAAGACAAGTACACACTTCAAAATCCTCTCAAGCGGAAGCTTGAAGGTAGTGGTTTTTCCTTGAGAAGCTAGTTTTGCCAATCAGGGTTTCCACTATACATCGTGAGTTCGTTCTATTATCTTTCTTGCTATATTTATCCGCTGCAACTTCTGTGGGAACAAAGTTTTTGTTCCCTCAGACGTAACTCTAACGATCCAACAATTGGTATCAGAGCCTGGTGCTCTAGATTGTTTGTTTTAGTTACAGATTTTGCAGGAAAGATGTCGTCAGGAAATGCCTTGGATAGAGACTCTCAAGAAGGTGATGTAGATGTGGCTCTCATCACTCAAGCCATGAAGAAGATATGGTCTCGAAGCAAAGGCACTAAAGGTTCGGTCATGGTTCACAATGACATGAAGGAGGTCGTCTGCTCTCACTGTTATGACAACGGACACTTCGCAAAAAATTGCCTCAACAAAGCGGCAGGTTCTTCTCAGGTCCTCCACGAGGAACAAACGAGGATTGCGAAGTGGGGTGACTGCAGCTCAGATGATGAAGCTTCTCCTCTCTCAAAGGATATCTGTTTGGTGAGCTCAAAAGGTCATAACGTATCAGAAGGTGATTCCCATAAATCCGAGGAGGAAGCAAGGAAAGGCTCTTGGCACCTTGACAGTGCATGCTCAAGTCACATGACAAGGAACAGTGAATGGTTCACCTCTCTTCAGCCAGTCTCAGGGGCATCGATAACTTTTAGAAACAAGAGTAAGGGTGAGGTTTGTGGTATCGGTATGGTAAGACTCTCTAAACACATCACCGTGAATAATGTGAATCTAGTGAATAATCTCAAGTTTGATCTATTCAGTGTGGCTCAACTATGTCAAAACAGAAAAAATAGGGTAGTCTTTACCACTGATGATTGTCATGTTGAGTGTCTAAGTACAGGGAAAATCTTACTCAAAGGGATTTGCGACAATAACGTTTATAAGGTCGACCCTGCTTTCATCCCTGACAAGGACCTATGTCTGTCATCTATTGCTGAGACGACATACTTGTGGCACAAACGCTTTGGACATGCTAGCCTTCAACTCCTCTCCAAACTTCATAGACAAGAGTTGGTGAATGGTCTTCCCAAGGTTGAAGCAATGAGAAGTGACGTGTGCGACGCATGCATTAAAGGAAAACAAGTGAGGTCTTCCTTCAAGTCCAAAAGGGATGTAAGTACAACACGTCCTCTGGAATTAGTCCACATGGATCTTTATGGGCCTATGCGCACGAAGAGCCGTGGGGGAAATGCATATGTCTTTGTTATTGTGGATGACTATTCCAGGTACACATGGACGATTTTCATCTCAACAAAGGATGAAGTGTTCGCTGAGTTTGAGTCCTGGCTTAAGGCAACTGAGAGAAGCACTGGTCATACCTTGGGGTCTATTCGCACCGATCATGGAACTGAATTCGAGAACTCTCAGTTCCTATCCCTATGTAGGAACAGAGGTATCAACCACAACTTCTCTACTCCCAGGACCCTACAGCAAAACGGTGTTGTGGAAAGGAAGAACAGAACTCTGGAAGACATGACGCGTACTCTCCTTATCTCAAGTGGTCTTCCAAAGAGTTTCTGGGCCAAAGCCTTGAATGCCGCGTGCTACGTTCTGAATAGGGCAACCATTCGTCCTCTTCTGAACAAAACTGTCTATGAGCTTCTGAAGGGAAGGAAACCTAATGTGTCTCATTTACGCACATTTGGTTGCAAGTGCTTCATCCACAACAACGGGAAAGATTCTCTTGGAAAGTTTGATCCCAGAAGTGATGAAGGAACCTTTATAGGATATTCTCAGCAAAGCAAAGCCTACAAAGTTCTCAACAAGAGAACCAGAAAGGTAGAAGAAAGTATTCATGTTGTTTTTGATGAATCTGTCATGGCTGGTAACAATGTGTAGGAACAATCCGATAGAGTTCCCTCTAATATCGAGCCATCCGAAGATGACTGCTTTCAGCTTGTTGAAAGCAGTGTCGGTGGTGAGACCTCTCAAGATCAAGAAACTTAAAATGATCCCTCAACACCGAGAACTCCCAACTCCACAAACTTAGGGGAAAATGAAGAGAATGCTAACCCGCCGGATACGTATCAGGCACCTCAGGGGGAACAGAGCCCAAGTCACGACACAACGGAGCCCTCTGAGGACTGCCCTGCTGCTGAGGGAACAGGGGGAGTTTGCCCTAATGCTGATGGGACAGGTGGTGAAAGCTCAAATGCTGGCAATGCTGATTCCGAGGAGTTCGACATCAACAAACTCCAAGTTCCAAACTACCAGCAAAAGTGGGCTCATCCAGTCAAACTGATCGTCACAGACTATAGAAAGGGAGCACCACAGAGCACTCGTTCTTCCCTACAAATTTTTTGTGCTTTCAATGCCTTTCTTTCCTTACAAGAACCCAAAACTGTAGGAGAAGCATTGAAGGATCCTGACTGGATAAACGCCATGCAAGAAGAACTTCATCAATTCGAAAGAAACAAGGTTTGGAGGTTAGTTCCCCGTTCAAGGAACAGAACAGTGATTGGAACCAAATGGGTGTTCAGAAACAAGCTGGATGATCAAGGTCAGGTCACAAGGAACAAAGCTCGGCTGGTGGTGAAAGGCTACAACCAGCAGGAGGGCATCAACTATGATGAGACATTTGCTCTAGTTGCCAGGTTAGAAGCAATAAGACTCCTAATTGCTTATTCTTCTTTCCATGGATTCAAGCTACAACAGATGGATGTCAAGACCGCCTTCTTGAATGGGGTTCTCAAGGAGGAAGTATATGTGGAGCAAACACCCGGTTTTGAAGACACCACTCAACCTGACCATGTCTATATTCTAGACAAAGCTCTATATGGTCTCAAGCAAGCCCCGAGGGCCTGGTATGAAAGGCTCTCTCAATTCCTTCTGACGCACGGATACGTTCGTGGAAAGGTCGACAAGACTTTGTTCCTTCTGAAGGAAGGGAAGCAAATTCTGGTGGTTCAGGTCTATGTGGATGATATCATCTTTGGATCCACTGATGATAAACTGGTTCAGAAATTCTCTAAGCTGATGGCCAGTGAATTCGAGATGAGCATGGTTGGAGAACTCAAGTTCTTCTTAGGTCTGCAAGTCTCTCAGGGGGATGAGGGAACTGAAGTGCACCAACAGAAGTATCTCAGGGAGTGTGTCAAAAAGTTTGGTATGAATGATGCAAAACCCTTCACCACTCCCATATCTCCAAACAATCCAATGGGAAAAGACGAACATGAACAAGGAATTGATCCATCCCTCTACCGAGGAATCATAGGTTCGCTTCTCTATCTCACTGCTAGTAGACCTGATATTATGTATAATGTATGTCTTTGTGCTCGCTTTCAGGCCGATCCCAAAGAAACACATCTCAAAGCAGTAAAAAGGATTATGAGATACTTAAAGAGAACAGATGATCTTTGTCTGTGGTACCCAAGAGGAGGAAGTCTTGATCTTGTCGGATACACAGATGCTGACTTCGCAGGGAACAAAGTGGACAGAAAATCTACCTCAGGAATGGCTCAGTTCCTTGGGCCGTGTTTGGTTTCCTGGGGGTCAAAGAAGCAGAACTCCGTGGCTCTCTCCACTGCAGAAGCTGAATACATAGCCGCTGCTGCTTGTTGCACTCAACTCCTATGGCTCAAACAACAACTCAGCGACTACGGTATTCTTCTTAACTCCATTCCCATTCTCTGTGACAATACAAGTGCCATAAACATCTCCAAGAATCCGGTACAACACTCACGTACCAAGCACATCGAGATAAGACATCACTTATTATGTGACTGTGTGGAGAAAGGGTTGGTGACAATGGATTTCTGTGGAACTAAGGATCAAATCGCCGACATTTTCACCAAGGCACTAAACAGGGAACCATTCGAACAGTTTCGTATGGAACTAGGTATGATTTCTCTAAACTGATTGTCTACTTGTTGTGTTCCCTCGATGATCAGCTATTTTACATGGTAAAGTGTGAAGGGTTAATCATCATGTCTTGGTATGCATCTATTCTCTTGATCATTAGTTGAACGACTTGCTTAGACTCATGCTAATACCTCACTTATATGCAAAATTTCATGCATGATTCTCTATGCTATCCTGTTTATACACGACTCAGATTTCTTTCGGCCCAAAAGAATCAACTTGATGTTTTGTTCCCTCATCATAAGCCCAAATGATAGTTGATTCTATAGCTCACCCGTAACCGCCATGCTTGATGTCTCCTATCAGCCCATCTAATCATCCACAACTGGAGACCCCTCGGGCATGATGTAAAAATCAATCGCAAATATCATATGTTTTGTGTGATGTTCTTTGTACCCTCTCTGGTAACATTACCCCCGCATCACACTCTTCTACTTTTTCGGAAAGTCGAGAATACGAATTATTGCCACTATGGTCTGTGGATAGGATTCGACAGGTATGATATGTGATGCTGGCTTCCAACTGCCTAAGGAGGGTTCGTGCTTAAAAGCTAATGTTGCACGTGAGAAGTAGTGGGCTCCGAATGAATCACTGGCGAAAGAAGGCAAGCCGAAGGTTGTGATGTTCAAAAAAAAAAAAGGGGGAACATCACAAGATACACAAAGAAGGGAAATGAAGGAACCAAAGATTCTCTCCTCCATTAGCTGAGCCTATGATGGATGCTGACGACAATAAGGAAGCACAAGCTTTGAGTGGGAACAAAAGATGAACTCCAATGCTTGTCATACTTCATATCTACTGTTGGCCGCAGTGGTACTTAATTCGTATTTCTCTGGCTAACCAATACCTCTTTTGTTCCCTAGCACATCTATCCCTCTACTTTTCGAACTTCCTTGTCTCTGATTCGTGTGTGAACATTTACTGGCATGTTGATCATAAATGGTATCTTTGCATATCTTGTTGTTGTCTCAACATGTTGTCCGCGTTCGTGCATTTCAATCTAATGCGATTGGGAATACTGTTCATCTGGTTGTGATCCTTCATCTCTAACTCTTCGCTATGTTTTTGATGATGCCAAAAGGGGGGAAATAACAGGTAGCCTTGGTTGAGGGGGAACAGCACATGGTTTCATATGTTGCTGTATTGAGGGGGAACTATTATGGTCTTGTGTGGAGACCCTTCCCCATACAACCGTCTTTTTCTCGTATGTATATGCTTCATTGTCAAGGATGTTTGTCACCATCAAAAAGGGGGAATTTGTTGGATTCCTTAGGTTTTGATGGTTATAAACATTCAACTAATCTGGGTACTAAGTGTTTCAGGAACAAAGACAGTTGTCTCAGGGAACCTTCGCAGCAAAGGATTGAAGAGGGAACAAAGCTCTGTTCTTGTGCTTTGTTACCTCTGAAGGAACAACAGTGACGAACAAGATCGAAGCTGCGAATGGAAGGAAGAATTCCAGCGTGTTATTTATGGAAACAAATCAAGGCGCACACGTGGTCAAGGATTGAAGAAATTGGCTGGAAGGATCTAGCCGTTGGAGGAGATATGGAGAGAGAAGCTCGATTCCTTATCTTAGGGATTCTTTCCTTAGATAAGCGGATTGGAGAGAGAAGAATCTTATCACATCCGTTTATATTAATTTAAGGGAATCCTTTCCTTTTATTAATATATACGGCTAGGGATATTATTCCTCCAGCAAAAACATATCTTCTTGTTACCACGTTTGAATAAAACCTTATCTTGTTATATTTAGGGTTTGTCGAGTTGTATTTAATAGATGTGTGGATTCATATCTATGTAACCACGACGACGGGAAAAACAGAGAGAACGAAAATTGAGATAGAAAAGGAGTGAGGTGTGTGTAAGTCTTTGAGGGTTGAGTTCGGATTCATCGTTGTAGGAGTGATCTTCGAATCTAGGTGGAAAGTCTAGTATTTTGGAGTCCATGCTACAAGTGTAATCGAACAAGAAATCAATAAGACAAGTACACACTTTAAAATCCTCTCAAGCGGGAGCTTGAAGGTAGTGGTTTTTCCTTGAGAAGCTAGTTTTGCCAATCAGGGTTTCCACTATACATCGTGAGTTCGTTCTATTATCTTTCTTGCTATATTTATCCGCTGCAACTTCTGTGGGAACAAAGTTTTTGTTCCCTCAGACGTAACTCTAACGATCCAACAATAACGTGTAAGACAACACGTAAAGTTCATAAGAAATATGGTAAAAACATCGTCCACAAAGGCAAAGCATAGGAACAATGCTAGGGATCTTTGTGTTCTTGTTGCAGAGTCTAACAATACTAAAAAGAAACTTAAAATGGAGTTAAAAGAATTTGTGTAACGGGGGAACTAAGACATGAAAGCAAGTTGAGAGGGATGCAACAATAAGTTTCATCTTCATAAATCATATATGACATACATTGTATAGTTTTGGAATTGAACTATGTGGTATAAATCAATTGTATAGTATCAAGAGCTTTGACTCTTATGATAGGTTTCAAAAAGCAATATGACTTGAAATCACGAAATTTGAAATCGAAGAAGATAATCTGTATATCATCAACACATTTTGAGGTACATGAAGCTCTCCTCGAGAAATGAAGATGGATGACCTTCACTCATAATTAAATCGATTTGTACGTTTATAGAAATTTATCAAATTTAATGATGTCTTATGTTAGACCACATCTCATATGTGATTCAACCTAATCGTTTTTTCTAATCAAAAACATAAAAATTATAAGGAAGTTGAGACGAAACAAAAGATTGCATGGAAAATAAGTCAAAGAAAGAATATAGGACCCACTTAATTTCGCACCGCATTTTTTATGCCCCGGCCACCGCATTTTGGGCACACCAAAAGGTTGCGTCCAAAAAAAAAATCCCTTGTGCGCAACCTAGTGACGTCCAGAAAAAATTCCCTGGGTGCAACATAGTGGCGTCCAAGGTCTGGGTAAAAAAAACTTATTTGAAAATTGATTTTTAAAAAATTATTGAATCAGTCTTCATCTAAACCGGTTCAACACTTGGACGCTACGTAGTTGCACCCAAAAAAGTTACCGTTGGATTCAACGGGAACCTTACGTAGCGCCCAAAAAAGTTACCTCTTGGGCGCCACATAGTATATCCTATAGTTATATACTATGATTATAGTATATTTTTATAGTATATCCTATAGTTATATACTATGATTGTATCCTATAGATATAACCATAAGATATAACCAAATTGGATATAACTATAAGATATAATCATAATATATAACTATAGGATATAACCATAGTATATAACTATAGGATATAACTATAAGATATAACCAAATTGGATATAACTATAAGATATAATCATAGTAAATAACTAAATGATATAACCATACTATATAACTATAAAATATAATATAGGATATAATCATAGTATTCAACTATATGATATAACCATAAGATATAATCAAATTGGATATAACTATAAGATATAATCATAGTATATAACTATAGGATATAACCATAATATATAACTATAGAATATAATATAGGATATAAACATAGTATATAAGTATATAACTATAGAATATAATATAGGATATAACCATAGTATATAACTATAGAATATTACCATAATATATAACCAAATTGGATATAACTATAAGATATAAAAATAGTATATAACTATAGGATATAACCATAGTATATAACTATAGGATATAACTAGCATGTGTCTCATGCCTTGCACGAGTATGGCCATATATTTTAAGAATGTATTTAAATTTGTTTATAGTATGTAAAATATAAAAGAGAATTATATAGGAAAATTAATATGATGTATCGAAAAGATAATTTCTTGATTGTAATAATTTATAAGGTGTATTGTATGATGAAAATTGAAGGTAAATGTGTGAATTTATATTAATAGAAGAAAATATAAATTACGAATTTTATAATTATTAAAAATAAAACTACACTAAAATAAACCTGCACTAAAATTGAACTACATATTGTATTCTTTATAATTGAGTTTACGGACAATCTATTCACTCTTATTAAATCATGAACACTAATTAAGTATGATAATAATGTTTTTGGTAAATGCATAATTATATGTATGTTGGTGAATGAATCGTAACGTTAACCATTTACGGACCATCTATCTATATACATATCTTTATAATGGAGTTTATGGACCATTAACGTACATATTATATTATGAAAACTGATTAAGTATGATAATAATGTTTTTGGTAAGTGCAGAATTATCATGTACAATGGGAAATATTTTGGGGTGGTAATTTAGGAAATTTATATAAATAAAAAATAAAATAAATTATAAATAGAATAAGGGTGAATAGGTAAATATACATAATTATAATTGATGACGTGACATACTTAGATGAACGACACATAGGAGAGATAATCGCGGCTTTAGTAATAGTATATAGATCATAGTATATAACTATAGGATATAATCATAGTATAATTATATGATATAACCCCAAACCCTCCTTAAATCCTAAAAAACACTAGAAACCCTTTGGGCGCAACTAGGTAGCGCCCAAAGGGTAAATACTACTAGATACCCCTTAGGCGCTACTCAGATGCGTCCAAGGGGTTTATTTTGTGAGAGAGACTCCAATTTGGCATTTTTAGGGTTTAAGGTTTAAAGTCTGGATTTATGGGTTCATTAATTAGGGTTTAAGGTTTGAGATGTCTGGATTTTGGTTGAAGAAAATGTCTTCAATAGGTATATATGCCCCTGATATTTTGTAGTTATTCATGTATTTTTTTCCAAGGCGTCATTTTTAGCTGATTTACCCCAAGAAGCGCCTTCCGCACCAGATATATCTTTTATGCGGATTAAACCCATAATTATTTCACACTACCCTATAATCTATGAAACCCTAAATTCTAAAACCCAAAACACTAACCTCTAAACCCTAAAAAACACTAGAAACCTTTTGGGCGCCACCTAGTAGAAACAACTCTTGGTGGCGCCCAAGAGTTATATGGGGTTTTGTTTTGGGGTTTTTTAGGGTTTAGGGTTCTTGAGTCTTTGTCATTACAGTACAATGTATGATATTTCTGGGTTTAGGGTTTAGGAAGGATATTCAATATGTATATATGGCCCGAATGTTTTAGGGATTCTTATATAAGAAAGTATGACTCAATGAGATTCTCTGATGTTTCCCTTAAAAAATCAAAATAAGAATGTGGCCCGAATGTGCAACCAAGCTCGACCGTTACGCCACTTCAGTTTGATTTTTGATTCTGCACCAGTTGGTACTCTAAGATAAGCATACTTAGACAAGCTTTTCCCGTAGAACCAGGAAGTACAAAGAGGGGGAGTTTCAAAAAAGCAATTGCCAGAGACATAGAACCAAGAAACATTCGGACCATATATACGTACTGAATATCCTTTATGTGGATTAAACCCAGAAATATTTCACACTACCCTATAGTTTATGAATCCCTAAATCCAAATACCCTAAATCATAAACCCTAACCCCTAAACCCTAAAAAACACTAGAAACAACTCTTGGGCGCCACCTAGTTTAGGGTTTAGGGTTTTTGGGACTTTGTCATTACAATACAGAGTTTAAGATTTATAATTTGAAATTGGCTTTATAACTTCAAATATCTAGATATGGCCTGAATATTTAGGTTTTGCAATGTAAACTATGAAAAAGAGAGCTTAAATCGGACAGACGTGTCAAAAGATGACTGTATCTAGTCCGCCAAATAGCCACGTTTTTGAAGGTTGGTTTTTTAACAATAATTTTATAATTAAACTTCGGTTTAGATGGGGTGTACCAAGCCCGCACAGTAGTGCAACGCATGGGCGATGCGCGTAAATCCGCAATTCAAATCAACATAAAAGACGTATATACATAATGATGTGACAAAAACCTACCCACAAGCGTATGGGATCAGTTGTAGCTTTTCAAGTATCGTTCCCACGAGGACTATGAAATATCGATTGTAACTTCGACTGGTAAGTTAAGCCAAAAGATGAGAAAATTTGTTGAAGTAATAACTAAAACTAAGAAACAAATGCAAGTGATGATTTGTAATCAATGAAGGGAAAGTTTCCAAGGCAAGGGATCCCCGCAACTATGCTTCAGTAAACTCAACTAGATAAATGTCGGAATTTAGTCTGTCTTTGTTGAAGATAACTATCTTAGGTAATTAATAATTCCTCTCGAATGATAGTAATGTGCCTAGATTCAATTAACATTCACTTTCACGACTTGCTAATCAAGATCTAGACTCTTTGGGCACTTAGAATCTAAGGTCAAACTGAATTAACATTCACTCTCGTGACTTGCTAAATCCAACCTAATCTTAGGGTTTCTATGATAGTTATTAATCCACAAGAGAAATTAAGACGCTCTCGCAATAACAAAATCTCAGGTTCAATTCCTAGGATTCCAATAGAAGTTATTACCTCTCGGTCTCAAACCATATCTGACTACATATTAACGTTTTTACCTCTCGGTTGCAAACCCTAATAGGATCCAATTCGCATAAGCTAATATGAGCATAAAGCATCTAGGAATGAATCAACAAAGTTTCAGATTTTCATTTAGGCAAATATCAAATAAGTCTACCTACGCATAGTTGGGATTACCCCAACCTTAGAAATATGGAATTAGTTAGACATAATTGCAAGATCAACCAAAGAAATCATAATAACAATGGAAATCATAAACAAGAATAAAGAGAAAGAGAAACTTAGTCTTGAATCCAGTAGAACAATCTCCAAAGTTGCAATCTTTCAAAGGAAGACAAACAACTAGGTCTAGAGAGTTAGTAAAAGTGGCAAAAGATCCCTCCAAAAACCTAAAACGAAGTATTCATACATATTCTAAAAATTAAGTTATCTGGATAAAAACGCACGGCCCGTGTCTTGAATGTGCAAAAAACACACGGCCAAACGCACAACCAAAATGCTACAGGTGCGAAACCGCACAACCTGTGCGAAACCGCACAACCTATGCGAAAAACGCACAGGCAGAATGAAAACGCATAGTCGTGCGAAAAACGCACAGGCAAAGTGCACAAGCCAATAGCGAGAAATCACCGCCTGCACGGCCGTGCAGTGGAACGCACAACCTCTTGAAGGCAATTCAGTCCAAAACGCACGGCCTCTTATTTTAGCTCGAATCCGGCCCAAATTCTTCACGGTTCGTCCCGTTAGCCTCCAAATGACATCCAAGGTTCCAGCAACATCCATAAATAGCTCCAAAAATCCACCCAAGTACCTAAAAACACACATTTTCTTGTGTATACCTCCATAACAAAGAAAACAATGCAACTAGCTATAAATGCGACACAAAATGCGTAAAACAACCTAGATTAAGCACAAGTGCATGTCATAAACGTGTAACAAATTGAATGTCATTAAAAATCCCCCAAGCTTAATCCTTGCTTGTCCTCAAGTAAGTACATAATCAATGATTCCACAAAATATGTTAAGGTTGTTTCTATCCAAGAGACAAGTGAGCAATGATCATGGGAATTCAAACATAAGACAAGTACTATCATAACATGCTTTGCAACCAATGATAAAAACGTAGATAATTCCTCAACTCCAAACCTCACCAGGATAAAGAAACAAGTCACTCCACTCATGTGTCTAGGTTTGTGTTTCGCTCAATTCTTCACTTTGAATGCTAAACTACCATAGGCTTGCATCAGTGTTCTTAATCTCCACTACTAGGGATCATGTAAACAACAAAAATCATGAGGTCTTTATAAGGTTGTAATGGGTCCAAGGTATAGGATCAAGGTAGGGATATATCTAGGCCATGTGGTGCTAAATAGGGGAAAAGAATTTCCAAGATGACACCAAGCTTAGAACAATCCTTCCCTTCCAATTTTGGTTCTTCAAACTCATACAACAAAACCCTTTTATGCTAAATTGTCTCCTTCCTTTTCTTTATTTGCTTCTTCTTCTTCTGTTTTTTTTCTTTCTATCTTTTTTTGTGTGCAGAAGAAGGAAAAGAAGGGAGACATAATACAAACATCACATCCAACCACTAACATATGCAACTCCCCCAAGCTTGGCTTAAATCCACTCTAGCAAAACAAATTGACTATCCTAATCCTTGGATGGGTAGGATGAATAAATAGGCTTGGTATGCTTTTGAGGAGCTTCCAAAGAAAAGACAATTAAGGCACAATCGGGCTTCAAGCAGAGGTAAACATATATAGGGTGGTCAAGGATGAATGACTAATGTGAAACAATGCCTCAATCATATTAATGTCATGTACATAAATCATAAGCGTAGCCTTGAAAAAGATTTTAATGCAAGTTCCGGAGATAGCAAGCAAGTAGAGATTCACACACAAGAGAAATAAGAGGACTCGTGAAATTATAGTTCATAAAAGGCTCAAAAGCTCACTAGAATGTTTGTCTAGAGTATTGGTTCTAACACATCTCAATAAAAGGTCACATGCTCCAGCCAAATGTCAAACATTCAAGCGCTCATAATCATGCATATAATGCAATTGCAATATTAACAACTAAAACATATTGAGGGGACTCATAAAGCATGCGTCACAAGGAAAACAATCAGAGGGAAAGAAGCAAGGGAGTCAAATCCAACATCCAACAATGCAATGCATGCAAACATAACAAAAGACATGAAAAACTAACACTAAATGCAAATGCAAAAGAAAACATGTCATCCTACTAATGAAAACATGTCATCCTACTAATGAGTCAACCCCCCCCCCCCCCAAGCTAAAATCTACATTGTCCCCAATGTAGAAAAAGTAACGAGAGGAAGAAGAAACTCACGAGAAAATCTGCTGAGGAGGTGGAAATGGGGCATGGTGGCGCAAATCCGTGGTGGCGGTAGAGGTCACCGGCGGTCTGGATCGTGGTGTGGGTGGTGCGATGGAGATGGATGAGATGAGAGGGAGAGGGGTTAGTGAGAGAGAGACGAAGGAGAGGCTGAGAGATTAGGGTAGGGGAAAAGAAAGGGAAAAGGGAGAAAGAAAAAAAAATCGAAAAAAACGCACGGCTGTGCGTTGCTCTCGACTTTTTTTTATAGCTAAAAAATGCACGGCCTATGCACTCAAGTGAACATGCTGTGCGGTGCTCTCGAAGTGAGCAAAATAAAAATAAAAATCTGAACAGCTACAAAAAACGCAGGGCCGTGCACATGTTGTGCGGTGCTCTCGAACAACGTTTTTTTTCCCATTTTTTTTAGTTTTTTTTGAAGAAGACAGAAATACATACATTGGGTTGCCTCCCAAGAAACGCTTGTTTAAGGTCCTTAGCCTGACCTTCCATCAACTTTAAGTACTCGAATCAGGAGGGTCGGTGGTGCCCTGCTTGATCGGATCAAGTGTGACAACAAGCTTCAATCGACGAATCTGCACTTTGAACTTTCCAAAGTTCTTATGCCATAACTCAATTGTCCCACCTCTCAGAACTCGAGTCACCCTATATGGTCCTGACCATCTTGTCCCCTTAGGACCTGGAAACATGTTGGATTTTTCATGGGAGAACAACACCATATTTCAACTCTTGAACTCAACATTTGTTCTGGCCTTCTTCATTTTCTTTGGAGTTTACCTTTTCTTTGCCTTAGCATTCTCACCATCATCTAGGTCCGAATCTCCCAAGGACATATCCAGCAGACGAGCAATGTCAGATATGATCTCATCTTGCCCGGGATCAACCTCAATCTTACAACAGGTACTTGTGATAGGAGTTGGTGGAGTGTCTTTGTATATCTCAAGGAAGTAATCCTTAAAAATATTTATACTCAATCTTCTCTTCCCCTATCGTGAATGAAAGTTTCCCATTCTTGACATCAATATTAGCCTCAGCAGTGGCTAAAAATGGCCTCCCAAGGATGATGGGAGTCTTATCACTAACCTCCATGTCAAGTATCACAAAATCTCCTAGTATGAAAAACTTTTCCACTTTCACAGGATCATTTTCTATTATGCCCACAGGATGAGTAACAGACCTATCATCCATAAGGAGACGCGTCTTGGATGAAACAGGCTTACCCAATTTCAGTTCTTTGTATATTGACAAAGGCATAACATTGACACTAGATCCGAGATCACAAAGACAATTATAAGTCAGATTGCCAAAATATGCAGGGATAAAGAATTCACCTGGATCTTGTAGTTTCTTTGGCATCTTCTCAGCATAATCCATTGTCAGGGCCACATTCTTATAGTCCGCCAGCCTTCTCTTCTTGATCAGAATCTCTTTCAAAAACTTAGCATACACAAGCATTTGAGTGAGGACATCTGTGAAAGGTATGTCAACATACAACTTCTTCATCATCTCCTTAAACTTCACAAATTGGTGCTCTAGCTATATCTGAATCCTTCTTTGAGGAAAAGGCAAAGGTGGCTTGTATGGCGGGGGAGCAACATACTTGGGTTCTTCTTGTTGTGGCTTCTTGATGTGTTCCGGTCTTCCAAAACACAAGTCAGAGCGGATCTAGGTAGAAAGGCGGACAAAATTCTCTTGCTCGCTGAAGATCGGATCGTCGCGAAGAACTGAAGCTGTCGCGGGGCAAATCCGCGGGTGCGGATTGGGTTTCCGCGATCGCGGAAATCACTGATGTGGTTGCGTGTGTGAGTCGAGTTATGGTTCGACGAAGGGGATCTCGGCTAGGGCCGAGAGCCACGTTTGGCTGAAGATGGTTCGTGTTCAGTGGAGTTGGGTTCGGTTGACTTGATCGTGGTTAGGGGGGCGGTTAGGGCGGTTCAGTGATGGCTCAATTGAAGGAGCTAGACCTAGGGGCGGGAGCTTGGCTCAATGGCAGCGCTAGGCTTTAACTCTCAATTCAACTTGTTTATTATATAGGTTAAGGCTGGCTTATATAGCAGCCAAACAAGGTTCTTGCCCTAATGGGCCTAAAACATAAATGGATCGGTCCTCTTGGCACAAGAGAGGCCCGACATCTAGAAATAGAAACTTGCTAAAAACGACAATATCTAAAAATAGTAAATACTAAAAATGATAACTTTTCAAACTTAGAAACAATCTAAGAATGGAAACTGCTAAGAAGGGAAACTGCTAAATACCGAAAAATACTAAATATAGAAAGTGTCTCAGAATGTCTCGAAATTGGCATGTGAGTGTCACAATACCAAAGTAACTCAAATGGCACTCGGAGTGCCGAGGAATGTCATGATCGGGGTCACATCACTCTCCCCCACTTGGCTGTGAAATGTCCCTGTTTCTCTAATGTCGATGTCCAGGGGCTCGTCAGGTCGCAAGCCGTCGAGGTCGAAACTGAGGCGAGGCCGGTACATGGTCAGCTGTGGTACGGTAGTCCTCATGTTCCAATCCAATGTTGTTGCGCTCCTCCCAGGTCCAACATGGTATGCCTATCCATGTATTTACGTCATGTCCGGGCGCAGGTCCAATGCGTGTTCAACGCTGGAAGCGGGTGGAAGCTCATCAGGGGGTACGTCATCAAATACCTGGAATAGAGGGTGCACAAAAGTGGGTAAGTCACAGGGATCCTCCAATAAAGAAAGACACGCAATAGGAGTAATAGGAGAACGTCCTTGAAAAGAATGAGTGAACGCTCGTGATTATGTCAACAAAGAGCGGTGCGCTACGCGGTCTTGGAATGTGGGCAAAAGGGTGCTGGCGTCGTGATCAACGCACAATGGAAGTTCCACGGTCGTGGTGGGGAAGTCTGCGGTCGTGGTTCCGGGTGCAAGAGCGGAATCGAACAGTGGAGAAACCGCGGGTCGCGGTTTCGGGCAAATCCACGGTGGCTGATTTTTTATTTTTTATTTTTAAATAACCGAATGCCTTTTTTTTACACAAGTTTTTAGTGTAGACGAAGAGCAATTGTTGCAGAGACTAGAAAGAAGGAATTTTTGTATGAAAATTAGGATATAATAGTAGAAAATTCTAGCAATAATCACGAACTTTAGCAAACCAAATATGCAAAATTAATATGATTTAGGGCAAGCAAAGTCTACGACTAGGGTTAGGGTTTCTCACAGTAATCTCTTTTTTTTTTCTTTTTTTTTTGAACTCTCGATCTTGAATAAGGACTTAGGAAGCCACAAATTCAACCTAGGGTAGAGGAGTGTTGGGGGCAACCAACAAAAACAACAAAACTGAAAGAAACGAAGCAAAAGAATGGCGACAAGCCACACAAACGAAAGCGGAAGCAAGGGAAAGACTGAAATTTTAACGTGAGAACAAAGCGAGAAAGAAAAGACCAACCTTGTACCCCTGAAATCTTATACCAGTTGATGTGTTTCGGTCTTCCAAAACACAAGTCAGAGCGGATCTAGGTAGAAAGGCGAACGAAATTCTCTTGCTCGCTGAAGATCGGATCGTCGCGAAGAACTGAAGCTGTTGTGGGGCAAATCCGCGGGCACGGATTGGGTTTCCGCGGTCGCGGAAGTCACTGTTGTGGCTGCGTGTGCGAGTTGAGTTGTGGTTCGACGAAGGGGATCTCGGCTAGGGCCGAGAGCCACGTTTGGCTGAAGATGGTTCATGTTCAGTGGAGTTGGGTTTGGTTGACTTGATCGTGGTTAGGGGGGCGGTTAGGGCGGTTCGGTGATGGCTCAGTTGAAGGAGCTAGACCTAGGGGACGAGAGCTTGGCTCAACGGCAGCGCTAGGCTTTAACTCTCAATTCAACTTGTTTATTAATTAGGTTAAGGCTGGCTTATATAGCAGCCAAACAAGATTCTTGCCCTAATGGACCTAAAATATAAATGGATCGGCCCTCTTGGCACAAGAGAGGCCCGGCATCCAGAAATAAAAACTTGCTAAAAACGATAATATCTAAAAAATAATAAATACTAAAAAACGATAACTTTCCAAACTTAGAAACACTCTAAGAATGGAAAGTGCTAAGAAGAGAAACTGTTAAATACCAAAAAAATACTAAAAATAGAAAGTGTTTCAGAATGTCTCGAAATTGGCATGTGAGTGTCACAATACCAAAGTAACTCAAATGACACTCAAAGTGCCGAGGAATGTCGTGACCGGGGTCACATCACTTCTCCACATGCTCCTTTGTCGCTTCTTTTTCTCTTGGACTGTGCTCCTCCAACTGTTTTTCTTCACTCAGAGAGACATCCCTGCAATGCTCCTTGGGGTTGACCAAAAGTTGACCAGTCGGCCTATGAACATTCATAGCAATTTGGGCCAACTGATTCTCCAATTGGTCCATCCTCTTAGGCAAGCTCTCGAAGTTGTCAGCCTTCTTAGATAAGGCTTCCAACTGAGAAGTCATAGTTTCCTGAATTTTAGCCATTTCCCTTAACACAGACTCAAGTGCAGAGTTATAAGAAGTCTGAGCGTGAGCTTGATTTTGCGGTTGAGAGACTCTCGGTTGGAACCTAGGAGGTGGTCTTTGCTGAGCATCGTCATTCTTGTAGGAGAAGTTTGGATGATTCCTCCACCCAGGATTATAGGTATTCGAATACAGATCATTCTTGGGACCTTTGTTGAAGTTATTCATGTAGTTCACTTCTCCTTGAGACTCGTTCTGGGAAGTGAATAGTTGACAAGATGATATAGTATGATCACCTTCCCCACAAAACTGATAGGCTACACCAGAACCAACCTGTGTGGATTGCCATACACCTTGCGCCTGATACTTTTGCACTAACAGATTCAGCCTCTTGATCTCTTGTGCCATAACATCTATTTGATCATGTTGGTGTGTCTTAGAATTAACCTCATACATCCCTGCAGGTTTCTTGGAACTTGAAGCAGATCGGGGATCACTGTAATAATGAGAGTGTTGAGTAGTACTCTCAATCAAGTCCCAAGCATCATCAACTTCCATACTCATGATTCTTCCACCCTGTTGGAACGATGACGTTCCCTCTAATTTTGATGATGATAAACTCAAATGCTTTTGATGGTTTTTAGTGTGACTATAAGTTTCAGGAACTGACAAAGTCAAAAGGAACGATGAAAACCAGTGAAGAATCAAAACAGAGAGGCAAAGGAACAGAGAAGCCAACAATGATAAGAAAACACGCTGGAACAAATGAAGAAAAGAGACGCGTGTTTACAAGACAAAACAGAGAAAGGGAACAGCGCAAGGAACGGAGGACGCGCGCTGGCGCTGAAACCCTAAAGCGCGACACTGAACATCTGTTATGGAAAACAGATTTGAAGACGTGCTTAGACCTCAAGGAAGATCTCGTGGAGAGATCTGTTGGTTAGAATCTCACTAGAAAAGATTGTATAGGATATTCTTAGTTTATTTCCTTAAACGAATTTAGGGTAAATCAAGTGAGAATATCCGAACCATATAAAGTGAAGATAGCTGCGTACTTCAAGTATAACGGAACACAGAGAGCAATTCCCAGAGCAGAACATTCGGAAGAAAGAAGAACACTTACAAGTACGAGACTTTGGTGAGTTGAGTATTTGTTAGGGTTTCGTCTGTCTAGTGTGTTGTTAGGAACGTTACATCTAAGAGGTCTAGATATCTAGGAGTAAACTAGATTGAGAGAAGATTTGCTTTGTTGTAATTCCTGGAATAATAACATAAGTAGACATTTGAAATCCTACTAGGGAAACCTAGAGGTAGAGGTTTTTCTCAGTCAACTAGTTGGTTGATTGAGTTTTCCTCTCTAAGGAACTGAGCTTGCTACTTATTAATCTGTCGTTATTTTCCGCTACCCAAGGAACGAACTTGTCGTTCCTTGATCTAACACACTCGATTCTATAATTGGTATCAGAGCAGGTGCTCTAGATTGTGTGTTACTTATAGATTTTACAGGTAACAATGGCTCCCAGTACTATCGAAGTCGGTTTGAACTCCTCAAGGCCTCCTCTCTTGCTCGCTGGACAATATCAACATTGGAAAACACTTTTCATCAAGTGGGTGCAAAGCCATGACTACCAATGCTGGTTGGTGATCTCTCTTGGTGATATTGACATTGCAGATCTAGAAAAGAAGTTGAAACTGAAGAAATGGGATCAAGACGATCTCCAGATCATGGAGAAAAATTGCAAAGCAGCCATGCTCATCAACAACGCTCTCAATCAACAAGATGTGCAAAAACTCCAATCTTGTGAGTCGGCCAATGCTAAATGGCTTGCCTTGGAACAAATGTATATGGGAAGCAAGGATCTGCGTGAAGTTGATCGTTTCACTGCGAAGAAGGACTTTTACAACTTCAAAATGGATGACAAGGAAGATGTGAGTTCCTACCAAGCACGATTTGAGAAGATCACAGCAAATCTCACTGCTCACTCCGTCACCGATAAGGAAATTCTCCCCGATGAGAAAATCCTCATAATCATTGATGGTCTCCCTCATCGTCATGCAATGACCAAAGCTATTCTGAAGGAGAATCCCAACACCGTCAAACTGACGTTCCATGAGGTATTCAGCAAGATACAAAAGTATGACAACGAAGAAAAGGCTGCAAGAAACAAGGATTCCAAAGAAAAGGGAATTGCCTTGATGGTTGGAAAGGCTGTCGACAGAATTGAGAACGACCTCGATGACAATGATGGCTCCGATGACCCTGAGGTGGTATTGCTCACTAAAGTCATGCGTTCCCTCTACAACAAAGGAAGAAACAGTAGAGGAGGGAACGGTGAGACTCGTGACATCAAGGATATCACTTGTTACAACTATAATGAGAATGATCACTACTCCAGTTCGTGCCCAAAGCCGAAGAAGGCAAGCAAACCTTCTGGGAACGAAGAAAAGAAAGCTTTCGTTGCTGTCTGGGGCAATGAAGATGACTCAGATAACGAAGATCTTGAAGCATGGAGTGGAACGATGTGTGCCATGGACATCAACAACTCGTCTGAAGAAACCGAGGTAAATCCCGAAGATTTCTTAAAATCTCTTGTGAATTTTGATAAAAAAATCTTTAATTGCTCTCATAAGAAATATGTATGCTGAGAACATGAAAACTCAAGAGGAACTAGCTAAATCTGAAGATGAATGTAGTAGTCTAAAAGAAAATATTTCTAGAACTGCTAGTACCTCGATTGTTCCTTGTTCTTCATGTGAGGCTAATCATGAGGAACTTCAGAGTTTGAGAAATGAAAAAGTATCTTTGCTTATGAATGAAGTCTCTAACAATACTGATGCAAGAAGTATAGCTATTCCAAGTAAGCTTGAAGCACAGGTGTCCGAGATAAAGTCCTATGTGCACAAAATTCATTCTGTCATGATGGAACAAAAGCTTGAAGCTGAAAGCGTCAAGTTTGTCAAAGCAAGGTATGGAATTGGCTATACAGGTCCCAACCAAAAGGAAGAGGACTCATCCATCATGGAACTACGTGAAGCAAGAGATAGAGAACTTCAAGATACTAAAGAGAAGAATCAACATCTCGAGGAACGTATCAAAGTACTTAAAAGCGGCTTGGATGAATCCCAGTCATGGTACACTGGACAACCCGCTCACAAGATCTTCCTCAAGCAATCTCATGGAACACAATCCAATGTTCCATGTCCTGAACGTGCGAAGCAACGCAAAAGCATCATGCCCAACAGGAAGTATGTTCAGATGGAACAGTTCAAGCTATGTTGGTTTTGTGGGGACAACAGACATGTGCAAAGAGACTACAAAAAGAAAAAGAAGTTCTCTGAAGAGCACACAAAGAGAAGGAACAGTAGGAGTAACAATGTGTACTTGAATAATTTCTATGATGATTCACATGTGCATAATCATAATCTTGCTAGATCTAGGAAGAAAAATGTTGCTACTGTTAGAACTATTCCTATGGAACAAGTGCATTATGTGTCTCGACCAGGTAAGACTAAACTTGCCTGGATCGCCAAAAACTAACCTTTTCTGTGCAGGCTGAAGTGAGGGGGAACGAGAGATGGTACATTGACAGCGCTTGTTCGTGCCATATGACTGGAAAAGAAGATCAACTTACCTCACTTCACAAACACTCACGAGGGAGTGTTGCTCTTGGAGACAAGAGACGCAGAGAAATCATTGGAACAGGCGAACCAAAACTAAACTCCAGCATCACGGTAAAAGAGGTTAGTTTAGTTCATGAACTTGGTTTTAGTTTGTTGAGTGTTGCACAGCTTTGTGACCAAGGGAACAACAAGACGGTCTTTACCTCACAAGAATGCTATGTCAAAGATCGTGAAACCAAGAACATAATTTTGAGAGGAGTCAAATTCAAGGATGTATACATTGTGGATAAAGACTTCAAGCCAAATGAAGTCCTATGCTTTGCGTCTATAGCTGATGAGACGGAACTGTGGCATAGAAGGCTTGGACACGCTAATCTTTGACTCATTCACAAGCTTTATTCAAAGGAACTTGTTCGTGGTCTTCCCCATGTTCAATTTGAGTTCCATGGCGTCTGCGATGCTTATGTAAAGGGGAAACAGACTCGTTCCTCATTCAAGATCAAACCATATGTAACAACCTCTCATCCTCTGGAACTGATCCATATGGATCTCTGTGGTCCCATGAGGATAAGAAGTCATGGTGGGAACATGTATGTTTTCGTAATTGTCGATGATTATTCTAGATTCACTTGGACAATTTTTCTGTCTTCAAAGGATGAAGTCTTCTCCGAGTTCGAGGCTTTTATCAAGAAGGTGGAAACAAGCTTAGGAAATAAGCTAAAGGCAATAAGGTCTGACCATGGAACGGAGTTTGAGAACTCCATGTTCTTCAACTTCTGCGAGGAACATGGTGTGTCTCATGACTTCTCCGCGCCTAGGACACCACAACAAAATGGAGTTGTGGAACGGAAGAATAGGACTCTGGAAGATATGGCAAGAACTCTTCTCATTGCAAGCAACCTTCGAAGGATTTTCTGGGCTGGGGCAGTAAACACTGCTTGTTATATCCTTAATCGTGCCATGCTTCGTCCCTTATTGAATAAAACTGCATATGAACTAATAAGGGATCGCAAGCCCAATATTTCCCACTTGCGTGCTTTTGGATGCAGGTGCTATATTCACAACAATGGCAAGGATAACTTGGGAAAGTTTGATCCTCGAAGTGATGAAGGAATTTTCTTGGGCTATGCAAGGGCAAGCAAAGCTTACAGGGTATACAACAAGAGACTGCGCAAAATAGAAGAAAACATTCACGTCGTCTTCGACGAAAACTCCAAAGGTTCCAATGGAGAGTTCGAAGCCTCGTCCCCAGAAGAAGGTTATCCAAGAATGCAACGTGAAGACTCTGATGATGAAGACAATGGTCCTTCCACTCAACCAAATGCCGGTTCTGGGAATGGACACCCCAGTATAGACGCGGCATTTCCATCATCTCCGGACTCCTCAAGTCCGGATGAGTCCTCAAAGGAGGATACCTCAAGTGACACTGTACAAGAAACAGAAGCTACCTCCACCTCCATCATCGACTCAACAACCATGCCCCCATCTATGACTATTCCCATCACCGTTCCTGCTGGAACTTCTAGTGATGTTGTGGTTGTCAGTTCGGAAAGCGATGAAGACGGAACAGATGGTTCTGAGAGTGCTCATGACCCCACACTTCTTGTGTCAAAGAATGCTTTTGTCTGAAAGGAACACCCCACTCACAATCTGGTCACACCCTTCGGTGAAAGAGGTTTGCGCTCTAAATTAAATATGTTTTGTGCATTCCATGCATTTATCTCTCTTGTAGAACCCAAGACTATCAAGGAAGCACTGAAGGAACCAGATTGGATCGTAGCTATGCAAGAAGAGTTGCACCAGTTTGAGAGAAACAAGGTCTGGCGGCTCATTCCTTTACCTCGCAATAAACATGCCATTGGCACTCGATGGGTGTACAGGAACAAGCTCGACGACTCTGGGGTAGTCACAAGGAACAAAGCACGATTAGTTGCCCAAGGCTACAATCAACAAGAAGGGATTGATTATGATGAGCCTTATGCTCCAGTAGCTCGCATTGAAGCCATTCGTCTCCTCATTGCCTACGCTGCTCATAAAGGGTTCACGCTATACCATATGGACGTCAAGACTGCGTTCCTTAATGGATATCTTCAAGAAGAGGTATATGTGAAACAACCCCCTGGCTTTGAAGACGTCAATTTTCCCTCTCATGTGTATGCATTGGATAAGGCTTTGTACGGTCTTAAGCAAGCACCTCGTGCTTGGTATGATAGACTAGCACATTTCCTTCTTTCCAATGGATATCGTAGAGGAATAATTGATAAAACTTTGTTCCTTCTGGAACACGAAGGTAAGATTCTGGTGGTTCAAGTCTATGTTGATGATATTATTTTTGGTTCCACTAACCCCGCTCTTGTAGAAAAATTCAAAGATCTTATGAGTAGTGAGTTTGAGATGAGTATGATTGGGGAATTATCCTTTTTCCTCGGATTACAAGTCACCCAAACTAAGGAAGGAACGAAGATACATCAACAGAAGTACATCAAGGAGTTGTTGAAGAAGTACGGTATGGACACTGCCAAACCCATCGTTACTCCTATTTCTCCTAACACTCGCTTGGATGCAGATCTTCATGGAACGGACGTTGATCCCACCATGTATAGAGGAATGATTGGTTCGCTTCTATGTCTCACAGCAAGTAGGCCAGATATTTTGTTTAGTGTGTGTCTCTGTGCTAGATTTCAGGCAAATCCAAAGGACTCACACTTGAAGGAGGTCAAGCGTATCTTCCGATACCTCAAAGGAATGGACCACTTGTGTCTATGGTATCCCAAGAACTGTGACTTCAACCTTGTTGGATTCACAGACGCCGACTTTGCTGGGCACGTAGTAAATCGCAAAAGCACTTCCGGAACGACACAGTTCCTTGGTCCCTGTCTCGTTTCATGGGGTTCCAAGAAACAAAACTCTGTGGCCCTTTCCACTGCAGAAGCCGAGTACGTCGCCGCGGCAAGTTGTTGTGCTCAGGTATTGTGGCTTAAACAACAACTGGAAGACTATGGTATGTCTCTTGGCACCGTTCCTATTATGTGTGATAATACTAGTGCTATCAACATTTCAAAAAATCCAGTTCATCATTCACGTACCAAGCACATTGACATTCGTCATCATTTCCTACGTGATAATGTTGACATGGGTTTTATTAGAATGGAACATTACAGGTCTGAAAATCAAGTGGCTGACATCTTCACCAAAGCACTAGACAAAGGTCCATTCGAGTATCTTCGATTACTCCTTGGCATGATCTCTCTGAATTGAGGACCTTCACACCCACTATTTCCTCAATGCTTGGCTAATTCGTTCCATAATTTTCATGAAGTTCCTTGTATGCGTGCCTTTCATGACTTGATTTTCATGACTTTAGCTTATTCGAATTGCCTTGTGTTAGGATGTAGATACTTTGTCTTTTGATTTATGTTGAAATACTTGATTGCATGCTAACATCTCTATTAAAGACCCAAAACAACCAATTTGATGAACTGAACCCTCATTACGAGCCCACATGATAATTGGTTGTACAGCCTACCTTACCCGCGATTCAGGTAAACGTTCCCTATGATCCCTCTTTGCTAAACCTTTTACTGGGAATAATTACTTGAGTTGTCTTTCTCCCTACCATGTGTTTGGATATACTATATTTTGTGTGAACCCAACATTGAAATATCCAGACTAGCCTCGCAAGCACTCTTGGTCTCAGGGGGAACGAAGACTGTTACTTGGTACAACGAGAAACTGCTTGCTTTGGAACAGACATTATTGCTCAGAATTAAGGGGAACTGATTCTGCTATGAAACGGAGAATTTTGAATCGGAAACTGGGCATTTATTGAGACGCAGGTACCCGTTGGAACGGCTTCTGGGCTGATTTGACTGATCTGTGATAGGAATAGTGACTCGCCATTCAAGCCAAAAGTGGCCGTTGGATCTTGGAAAGAGAAGAAGTTATTGAAGGAAAGTTTAAAAAAAGAGACGGTTGAGATACGAAAAGGGATTTTTGGAAAAGATTTTATCCTAAAAAAATTTGATATGATTTCCTATATATAGAAGATCTTTTCTCCAGTTCCTTCACCGCCAATCTCTCTCTGCGCTCAACTTCTCTCAAATCTCTCAAAGGCCCTCTCTTTCTGCTCCAATGGACTCTCCAAGCAAGATCGACACCGCCAAACTCTCTGACGCCGAGATGGATGCCTACATCCGTCAACTCCAAGAAGCTAAAGCCGCCAGGGCTACTGATAGGTGCAATTTAGTGCACCTTAACTAGTGACTTTTGACACATATTAGATGGAGTTTAAGTGGAGAATTAGGCTAAGTCTGTTACTTAGGAGAAGAGTTGGAGTTGTACAGACTTGGAGGTTTTGTAGCCTAATGAAGGAAGTTGGAGATGTTGAAGAAGATCTGCTCAGAGCTAAGGGAGAAAACTACCTCGCTTGGTAGTACGTTGGAGCAGATGAAGGATGAAGAAGTTGCCAGCATCGCCCTGCGGCACTGTCACCGCCCCGCGGTGAAGATCCTTAGGAGAAGCGCCTCGCGCCAGAAGAAGCCACCGCTTCGCGGTGGAGCATTACCGCTTCGCGGTGGAGTGAAGACCGCGTGGCTGACGTGTGCTGTTATTTCCTATTTTGATATTTTATACTTTATGTTTTAGTTTTATATTATTTCCTTATTTTAGTTATTAGGTCAACTTCGAGAAACCTATATAAGGTCTTTTCGTTAGTTTTGAAGAACACAGATAGTTACGTTCTTCTTCCTTAATATAATTTCTAGGTTTTTCAAGTAATGGATAGCTAAACATTCTTGTTTCGCTAGACGATTGAAGCACTACAATGAATTGGTTGTGAGATTTCTATTTCCTTGTTCTATATCTTATTAAGTTGGATTGATTCTCTCGATTGAATTGATTATTGATTTATGTTGGTTTACCTAGAGTTGCTAACTAGGTCTTTCGGCATTCATCATATTGCTAGGATTGCATATAGGGGTTCCGAGTGCATATCTAGTGGCAAACACGTTTGTGCGTATAGGGGTTCCGAGCGTATATTTGTGTGTGAGAGTCAATTGCATGTTAAGTAGGGGAGTGAGTACTTGTACGTCTTTCTACTTGCATGTGTCCTATATCCTTGTGTGTATTGCTATTGCTGTGTTGGTGTCAAAGTACGCTGACAACTGTGAGAATCAGTTGTGCTTTATCATTGGCATAGTAATAAGTCTATCGACAACTGTGAGAATCGATAGTATTCACGATCAGGGTGGGAACAATGATAAGATAGTAAAAGAACTTGGAAGGATAGTTTTCAGTGATCAACCGATTGCATTGTGGTGTGGATATTTGTCCGGTGGGATACTTTCTCTCATCATATTTCATCTCTTGTCATTAATTGCATGTTTGTTTACGTTACGATTATTCTAGACAAAACCCCCCGTTACTTGTTGATCACACATAATTGCGCACAGATAACCGACTCCATGTGGGATCGACCTTGACTTACTTGCTATACTCTTTAGTAGGTGAATTGAGATTATTTTGACAGGAAAACGACACCGATTTCCGGCCTCGTCAAATTTGGCGCCGTTGCCGGGGAGTCAAATTTTCTGTTTGTGATTATTTGTGATTGACTGCCGTGTGGATCTATCTTACGATCCACACTTTTACTACTGATTCGCTACTTGTTGAAGTTCTTACAGAGACAGGTACGAATGGCGCAAACACTCCGCTAATGGACTGAACAGAATCTGGTATAGCAGCCCTTGGCTGTGACTATTCCACCCCTGACTGACGGGGTCAAGTTTGAGCTTAAACCAGGAGCAATTCGGTTGCTACCAAAATATTATGGAAGAAGTGGAGAGGATCTCATTCTCCATTTGAACAAGTTCCACACCATTCTGATGAGCATTAAGCCCACCGATGTCACTGAGGACCAGATCAAAATGAGAGTCTTTGGGTTCACTCTAAAGGATGAGGCTAAAGATTGGTACTATCATCTACCTGGAGGGAGTGTAGACTCCTGGACTAAGATGCACAAGGTTTTCCTTGCCCGTTATTTTCCCGCTCAGATGGCAAACGCTTTGAAAAGGGAGATCACATACATCGAACAAGGCGAAGATGAGGTACTCTATGACTATTGTCAGCGGTTTGATCGACTCTGCACGAGTTGCCCATTCCACGGTTTTGATACGAAGTCTCTGGTGCTTTATGTTTACAACGGGCTGAATGACATTGAACGAAGAATGATTGATGCCTCTTGTGGTGGTAGCATCCTCAATCTGACTCCGGATGTCGCCATGGCCACGCTTAAAGAGATGGCTGAAGGTACAAGGGAATATTCTGAACCCCCGAGAACCATGCTAGTTGGTGCCATCAGCTCCCATGACTCGCATATATCATAAGAGATTGCTTCTTTGAGGGAAGTAATTGTGGGGATGGGAAGGCAAACCACAGATATCACCACTGCTGAAGTCTGTGCTGTTGAGAGCTACGAGCCCATTGAAACCCGACAGCTTTGCATTGATGATCCACCAACTGCTCACAGCCCCTCTTCGACCGCAACGATTCTCCATACCCTAACCCAACACTTTGCAACACATGTGGAGAAAACTGAGACTACTTTCCAGCGGATAGCAGAGTTCATGACCGACTTCAAGGATGTGGTCGTTGAGCTACGAAAAGAGAGAATGCAAGATGCTGCAAACGCAGTAACCCTACGAAGTGGCAAGGAACTACATGTCGCCCCTATGGCTGATCAGGACGATAGAGCTGAGATTGAGATTGCTGAAGAGTCAATATCACCGCCCCACGGCAGTTCTCACCGCAACGAGGTGGTAGCTCCCAATGTTCCTACACCATTATCACCGCCTCGCGGCGACCCTCACCGCCCCGCGTTGAACTCACCGCCCCGCGGTGAAAGCCCAGAACTCGTAGATCTTCCTGACGAGGAGGTGGAGACCTATGTACGGCCCAACTTTCCTCCTCTTGGATCTGAGAAACCACCTGCACCCTTTCCAGAAGCACTCAAGGAAAGGAGAGTTATTGATGACAAGGATCTCTTTGATACTTTCAGTAAGTGTGAGGTGAATATCCCACTCCTCAATCTTGTCAAGAGTGTACCAAAGTACGCTAAATTCCTGAAGGAGCTATGCACAGTAAAGAGGAATCAGAAGCTGAAAGCAAAGGAGAAAGTCAAGGTCAGTGAACGCGTCTCTGCTGTATTCCAGCGCTTGCCAAAGAAATGCGGAGATCCAAGCATGTGGAGCATTCCTTGCACCATCGGGAACACCAGGTTTGAGAAATCTATGCTTGATCTAGGCGCCTCCATCAATGTGCTGCCCTATTCTCTCTATGAATCCCTCGGACTTGGACCTCTGCAGGAAACAGGTATTGTGATTCAATTGGCTGATCGGTCTAGTGTCTATCCTAGGGGAGTCATAGAGGATGTCCTTTTTATGGTCGATAAGTTGATATTCCCTGCAGATTTTTATGTCTTAGATATGGAAACAGATACAAAGGCAACTCCTATACTGTTAGGTAGGCCATTTTTGAAAACTGCTAAGACTAAACTTGATTTGCAAAGTGGGACACTTTCCATGGAATTCGATGGGGAGAGGGTAGAATATAGTATCTATGAAGCAATGAAATACCCCAAAGAAGACCATTCTTTGTGTTCCATTGATGTGATCAATTCCATTGTACAGGAGGTCTTTGATATTTCTGGTTCTGACGAGTTGATGTCTATTATTGAAAATAATTTGGATTTCTCCTATGAGGAATATTCTTTACCCTCTAACATGCAGGAAGCCATCGCTCATCTAGACACTCATGGTAAGTACTCTACGGATCCTTTGGGCATTGGCCCCATCTTACTAAACCCGAGTGAAAGGCTCGTTCCTTCTATTGAACAAGCCCCAGAGATCGAATTGAAGCCGCTGCCGGACCATCTCAAGTACGCCTTTCTTGGAGCCAAAGACACTTTGCCAGTCATTGTGTCCAGCAAGCTCTCTGCAGATCAAGAGATGAAGCTTTTGGACATGCTCAGGGAGCACAGAACCGCTATTGGGTGGACCATTGCAGACATAAAAGGGATAAGTCCCTCGACTTGTATGCACCGGATTTTACTTGAGGACGGAGCTAAACCGTCTAGGCAGCCACAGAGACGGCTAAATCCTCCAATGATGGAAGTGGTGAAGAAAGAAGTGCTCAAACTCCTCAAAGCTGATATGATCTTCCCTATTTCGGATAACCAATGGGTAAGTCCAACCCAGGTTGTCCCTAAGAAAGGAGGGATTACTATAGTGGAGAATCAAGATGGAGAACTAATCCCCACCAGGACTACCACAGGATGGAGGGTATGCATTGATTACCGTAAGCTGAATGCGGTAACTCGGGAGGATCATTTTCCCCTGCCCTTCATTGATCAAATGCTAGAACGCCTTGCTGGGCGACCCTACTATTGCTTCCTGGACGAATATTCAGGATATTTCCAGGTGGCCATTGCACCAGAGGACCAAGAGAAAACCACTTTTACATGTCCCTTTGGCACTTTTGCATACCGCAGAATGCCATTCGGATTGTGTAACGCACCCGGTACATTTCAACGATGTATGGTTAGTATCTTCTCTGACTATGTTGAGAAATTCATTGAGGTATTTATGGATGATTTCACGGTGCATGGCACTAGCTTTGATTCATGTTTAGACCATTTGGCACTTGTGCTTAAAAGATGTGTTGACACCAATTTGGTTTTAAATTTTGAAAAATGTCATTTTATGGTGGAACAAGGAATAGTCTTGGGTCATATTGTTTCTGCTAGGGGTATTGAGGTCGATAAGGCAAAGATTGATGTAATTCAGTCTTTTCCTTATCCTACTAATGTGCGTGAAGTGCGTTCCTTTTTAGGTCATGCAGGTTTCTACCGCAGATTTATTAAGGACTTCTCGAAGATATCTTCACCCCTCTGCGAGCTTTTGAAGAAGGAAGTGACCTACGTATTCACAGATGAGTGCAAGAAAGCGTTTGACTGCCTGAGAGAACGCCTGACAAGCGCACCCATTATTCAGGCACCTGACTGGTCTCGCTCATTTGAGATCATGTGTGATGCCAGCGACTATGCAGTCGGAGCAGTTCTAGGACAGAAAGTGGGACGGGCATCCCACGTGATTCATTACGCATCCATGACTCTGAATGGAGCCCAGAGGAACTACTCCACCACTGAGAAAGAGATGTTGGCTGTCGTTTTTGCCTTGGAAAAGTTTAGGCAATACCTCATGGGAGTCAAGGTGATTATCTACACAGATCACGCTACTCTTCGTTACCTAATGACGAAGAAAGAAGCAAAGCCAAGATTAATCCGATGGGTTCTCCTCCTTACTGAATTTGATGTGGAAATCCGTGACAAGAAGGGAGCAGAGAATCTCGTAGCGGATCACCTAAGCAGACTCGTCCATGAGGAAGATAAACCTGGAGAACAGAGCCCCATACACGGCACCTTCCCAGATGATACACTGTTCATACTCGAAGGCAGTTCAAAGAACACGCACCGCCCCGCGGTTACCACCACCGCGACCCGGCGAGCTGTATACAGTATGCAGTTGGAGAAACTACCGCCCCGCGGTGATGACCACCGCGACGCGGCGATTAGATTACTTGAGAGCAAGGAAAGCTCACCGCCACCCCAAAGCACATCACCGCCCCACGATCTTATTTCTGGGATCACACTTTGCCCTGGCAATCTTACTGACGTCCCTCTTCAGATAGCTATGGATCTCTTCGGAATCCAATCTTACAGACCATGGTATGCAGACATAGTCAATTATCTGGTTCGAGAAGAATTTCCCCCGGACTACACCAGAGCCCAAAAAGTAAAGATACGGAGAGAAGCTCGCCACTATGTCTGGGACGATCCCTATCTGTGGAAGCATTGCGTCGATCAGGTTGTGCGCCGATGTCTCCCAGACAACGAGGTATAATCTGTCCTTAACTTCTGCCATTCTGAGGCATGTGGAGGTCATTTTGGAGCAAACAGGACTGCTAGGAAAGTATTGGAAGCATGATTTTATTGGCCACGCCTCTTTAGGGATGCTCATGTCTTCTGTAAAGCCTGCGACCGATGCCAACGGGTCGGCAACATCACCAGAAGGAACGAAATGCCACAGTCATCACTGATTTTCTGCGAAGTCTTTGACGTCTGGGGCATGGATTTTATGGGACCCTTTCCTAACTCTCATGGGAATCTATATATATTACTGGCAGTGGACTACGTTTCCAAGTGGGTGGAAGCAAAGGCCACCAGGACTGATGATTCCAAAGTTGTGGCAAGTTTCATCAAGGAGAACATTTTCTCAAGATTTGGAGTACCCAAAGCTTTAATCAGCGACAGGGGAACCCATTTCTGCAATAAGACGGTGACTGCCCTGCTAAAGAAATATCATGTCACTCAGAGAATCTCCACGGCCTACCACCCTCAGACTAATGGGCAAGCTGAGAACTCCAATAGAGTGATCAAGACCATACTGGAAAAGACAGTAGCAGCTCACCGGAGAGACTGGAGCGCCAAGCTCAATGATGCGTTGTGGGCATACCATACAGCCTTCAAGACGCCGATAGGGATGTCCTCGTTCCGACTGGTATATGGAAAAGCTTGTCACCTACCCATCGAACTTGAACACAAGGCGTGGTGGGCAATAAAGAAGTGCAACCTGCAACTGGATGAAGCAGGTGAATTCCGTAAGCTACAAATGCAAGAACTTGAGGAATTACGCCTTGACGCTTATGAAAACTCAGTCATCTACAAGGCGAAGACCAAGAAGTGGCACGACAAACACATTCTGCGGAAAGACTTCAAGCCAGGAGATAAAGTTCTTCTATTCCAATCTCGGCTTAAGCTCTTTGCTGGAAAGCTGAAATCAAAGTGGTCAGGCCCGTATGAAATCACTGAGGTGTACCCCCATGGGGCCGTAGAGCTGATCAACCCCAAGACCGGCACCACTTTCAAGGTGAACGGCCATAGATGCAAGCCTTACTACGAGGGGTTCGATCCAATCCAGGATGAGGCACTACTCGAGAACCCTGACGCTGAAGCAGGATGAGCCACAACCCACGTCAAGCCAACGATGTAAACCAATGCGCTGTCCGGGAGGCAACTCGGGTTAGTTCTTTTCCTTTCTTTTTCTTAGATTAATTTCGTAGTTTATTTTGCTTTGTTTCGTTCGCCTGTTACTCACATTTCAGGTACGAAAGTAAATCAGAGATGAGACTTGGTACCCAGCGTATCCCACCACCCCGCGTCGCCAATTTACCGCATCGCGGTGGACCTCTGGTATAAATTCTCAACTCTAAAAAGGAAAAAAAAAAATGCAAGGCATAAAGGGCCCCGAAAAAACCTTAAACGGGTGAGTAATATTTTTATGCCTTGAGTTGGATACGAAGGATTTGACGGTGTTAGTTTAAAACCGCGGCTCGGTCCTACTTTCCCCATTTAACCCCTCATTACTTCTCCCGCCAAACCCTAACCCCCCCCTTTATCCCTTCTTCTTCCTCGTTTCTCTCTCTTTGCCGTGCCCTAACCCCCAAAATTCTCCATCGCCTCGCTTTTACGTCTGCACCACCTCCTGAGTTCTCCTGGGACGAGATGTTCGTCTGTTTTGCTGCATTTGAGCTACGTTAGGAGGCTGCGAACGAGGTGACTTTGGCTCGGTTGCAGGCTCGTTAAGCTGAGATTACACGTGACATCCGGGAGCAGCTGGACGCCACGGAGGTTTACATCACAGAGCAGTACTTTGGGAGGCACCCACCTCCGCCGGGCTATCCTTAGTATCCACGTTCCCAGTGAGTGTGTTTCTCTCTTCCCTATTTGCTTTGTCTTCTTTTTACATTGAGTACAATGTGTCATTCAAGTGTGGGGAGGGATTTAGACTCACTGTCTATCTTAGCTAGTGTACAGTTTTTAATTCATGCATTTTCGTACTTGCATTTATTTCTGAAAAAAAAAAGCCATAAAATGTTGAAAAGGCAATCAAAACTCATGGGATGAGTCGAAAACCCGAAAGGGCGGCTCAGGCAACAAGCAGGTAGTCCGACTGGTAATAGACCAGGGCAAGAGTGGACTGGAGTGATGTGAGTATATGTGAGACATCCAGTAAAATAAAATGAGTGGCTTGGTGAAAACCCGAAAGGGCGCCTTGGCAAGATGAGTGAAAAAGAAAAAAGAGTGAGTTTAGGATTTCTCTTACCTATTGGCGAGGCGTCATAAGAAGGGCAACATAGAAGGATTGCCGGGTAGGCCACTTTGGAGCGATAAGGAGTTGGACTGGAGCTAGGATTAGAGTTCTCTCGCATCATTCGTTTTGGTTGTTTGGAGTGTTGGTTGTTGAGTTGTTGTGGTTATTAGTGTCTTATATTGTCACACTTCCTGAGACCTTGATTTTGTTGGATTGGAGTATGATGGAGTTGATTTACTCGGGACGAGTAAAGGTCTAAGTGTGGGGATATTTGATAGGTGCAATTTAGTGCACCTTAACTAGTGACTTTTGACACATATTAGATGGAGTTTAAGTGGAGAATTAGGCTAAGTCTGTTACTTAGGAGAAGAGTTGGAGTTGTACAGACTTGGAGGTTTTGTAGCCTAATGAAGGAAGTTGGAGATGTTGAAGAAGATCTGCTCAGAGCTAAGGGAGAAAACTACCTCGCTTGGTAGTACGTTAGAGCAGATGAAGGATGAAGAAGTTACCAGCATCGCCCCATGGCACTGTCACCGCCCCGCGGTGAAGATCCTTAGGAGAAGCGCCTCGCGCCAGAAGAAGCCACCGCTTCGCGGTGGAGCATTACCGCTTCGCGGTGGAGTGAAGACTGCATGGCTGACGTGTGCTGTTATTTCCTATTTTGATATTTTATACTTTATGTTTTAGTTTTATATTATTTCCTTATTTCGGTTATTAGGTCAACTTCGAGAAACCTATATAAGGTCTTTTCGTTAGTTTTGAAGAACACAGATAGTTACGTTCTTCTTCCTTAATATAATTTCTAGGTTTTTCAAGTAATGGATAACTAAACATTCTTGTTTCGCTAGACGATTGAAGCACTATAATGAATTGGTTGTGAGATTTCTATTTCCTTGTTCTATATCTTATTAAGTTGGATTGATTCTCTCGATTGAATTGATTATTGATTTATGTTGGTTTACCTAGAGTTGCTAACTAGGTCTTTCGGCATTCATCATATTGCTAGGATTGCATATAGGGGTTCCAAGTGCATATCTAGTGGCAAACACGTTTGTACGTATAGGGGTTCCGAGCGTATATTTGTGTGTGAGAGTCAATTGCATGTTAATTAGGAGAGTGAGTACTTGTACGTCTTTCTACTTGCATGTGTCCTATATCCTTGTGTGTATTGCTATTGCTGTGTTGGTGTCAAAGTACGCTGACAACTGTGAGAATCAGTTGTGCTTTATCATTGGCATAGTAATAAGTCTATCGACAACTGTGAGAATCGATAGTATTCACGATCAGGGTGGGAACAATGATAAGATAGTAAAAGAACTTGGAAGGATAGTTTTCAGTGATCAACCGATTGCATTGTGGTGTGGATATTTGTCCGGTGGGATACTTTCTCTCATCATATTTCATCTCTTGTCATTAATTGCATGTTTGTTTAAGTTACGATTATTCTAGACAAAACCCCCCATTACTTGTTGATCACACATAATTGTGCACAGATAACCGACTCCCTGTGGGATCGACCTTGACGTACTTGCTATACTCTTTAGTAGGTGAATTGAGATTATTTTGACAGGAAAACGACACCGGTTTCCGGCCTCGTCAGCTACCCCTAGTCCCACAGCGGCTCCGGGCTCCGTTCTTGATATTGCTCGAGCATCTGTTCAGCAATCGGAGGATCCCCATGCCTCGACATCGACTCCCACCGCCTCTTCTCCGACTGCGTCCCCCCTAGCGGCCAAGAACCTCAATCCTACTCTTGCCTTGGTGCCACTGGAAGAGGAGCACTCTGTTTCCTCTCCCTCCGAGGGCAAAGCCGCAGCCGAGGAGGAGTCAATGCAGATAGTGGAGCAGGAATTAGGTGTAAAGTCCACACCTTTGGCGCCGCCTCCCTCTCGCAAGCGCAAGAAGACTGATCTTGCACTCACAGTCGAGGAGTCTGAGGAAGAAGGAGAAGTACAGATCTTGGAACACCGCCCCGCCATCACTGCTCAATCCACCCCCTCAAAGTCTGGTGGTGAGGAGCACGCCCCTCGCCTGATCAAGGCCCGGCTCCGTTCCGCAGCAAAGCCTCCGGCAAAGAAGGCCAAGTCCACTGGGAAGGCAAAGCTGGAAATCTCTCTCTCCACCACCACCACTCCCAGCTTCACAGAGGGTAAAAAGATCCTCCGTCCACTTTTTATTCGCCCTAGTCTCTATGCTGAACACAAAGTGGAAGAAGTTCTGGACATGCTGAAGTTTCAAGGTTGGGAACGGCTCTGCTCCGAGAGCGTCTCAGTCCACGAGGTTCAAGTAAGAGAGTTCTACCATTATTTCTGTCTTTCTAAAGGAGATGTATTGACGGGCTCCACAAAGGTCAGTGGTGAAGATTTATCCTTCTCTCTCAGAGTCATTTCCAATCTTCTAGTTGTTCCATTAGGAGGTTTCTATGAGGTTCTGATATCTGATCAGAATGAGGAGAAGTTGGTCTGTATGGAATGGGTGTTTGGTTCCACTGAGGGGGAACTGCATACTGAGCGTCTGACGTTGCTTCAGCGCATTGCGTTCCACATCATCTCAAGGGTTGTTGCACCACGACAGGAGCGTCGAACCACCATCACACTGTGTGACTTATTCTTGCTGGATCATTTCCTGAGAAGGGAGAAGATTGATCTCCCCAGAGTGATTCTGTGTCACATGGATTGATGCAAGGGAAAGTCCCATTCTCTGGCCTACCCACAACTGGTGAAACTGCTTTTGCAAAAGGAGGAGGCATATGTGGCGGAGAATGAGGTGTTGCTTCGTAGCGAGTTGGACTCGGCTACGATTGAAAAGATGAAGTATGTTGGTGACAACAAGGGAACAGGCACTGCTGCTGCAAAGAAACCAGCTGGCGAAGGAACGTCAAAGGGGAGCTCTATTCAGCATCAGATTCTTGCTGAGCTCAAGTAACTAAACACAACCATGTCACTGCTCTTGGATCACTTCTTGAGCAAAGCTGATAATTCTGATGAAAGACCCTGAGATCTGAGTGCTCTCAGTTCCAACTCTTGCCCGTCTGACCCTCTATTCTTGATTTTTAATGTTTTTTATGTCTTTTGTGTGCTTCTTCCTTGTCTTCTGATCTTAGTTGTTTGCGTTCCAATACTATGTACTTCGCTTAACTTTATAAATGAATTATTTTGTGATGAGTTGCATGTGTGTCAAGTCTTTCTGTCTATTATGGAACTTTTGATGATGCCAAAAGGGGGAAGTATGGAAAATGTAAAACCCAAGGAAGAGTTGATGACAGAAGCTAGTGCTAAGGGGAACGACAAAGCTACTTGAAGGTAAATTCTCTATGCACATTCTAAGGGGGAACACTGTTGACATTTAGAACATATGATCTGTGTGATTAAATGTGAAACTGCCTCTTACTCGTATGTTTTGAACTGCACATTTTGAAGGAGTTTGTCATCACCAAAAAGGGGGAAATTGTTGGAACGATGACGTTCCCTCTAGTTTTGATGATGATAAACTCAAATGCTTTTGATGGTTTTTAGTGTGACTATAAGTTTCAGGAACTGACAAAGTCAAAAGGAACGATGAAAACCAGTGAAGAATCAAAACAGAGAGGCAAAGGAACAGAGAAGCCAACAATGATAAGAAAACACGCTGGAACAAATGAAGAAAAGAGACGCGTGTTTACAAGACAAAACAGAGAAAGGGAACAGCGCAAGGAACGGAGGACGCGCGCTGGCGTTGAAACCCTAAAGCACGCCACTGAACATCTGTTATGGAAAACAGATTTGAAGACGTGCTTAGACCTCAAGGAAGATCTCGTGGAGAGATCTGTTGGTTAGAATCTCACTAGAAAAGATTGTATAGGATATTCTTAGTTTATTTCCTTAAACGAATTTAGGGTAAATCAAGTGAGAATATCCGAACCATATAAAGTGAAGATAGCTGCGTACTTCAAGTATAACGGAACACAGAGAGAAATTCCCAGAGCAAAACATTCGGAAGAAAGAAGAACACTTACAAGTACGAGACTTTGGTGAGTTGAGTATTTGTTAGGGTTTCGTCTGTCTAGTGTGTTGTTAGGAACGTTACATCTAAGAGGTCTAGATATATAGGAGTAAACTAGATTGAGAGAAGATTTGCTTGTTGTAATTCCTGGAATAATAACATAAGTAGACATTTGAAATCCTACTAGGGAAACCTAGAGGTAGAGGTTTTTCTCAGTCAACTAGTTGGTTGATTGAGTTTTTCTCTCTAAGGAACTGAGCTTGCTACTTATTAATTTGTCGTTATTTTCCGTTGCCCAAGGAACGAACTTGTCGTTCCTTGATCTAACACACTCGATTCTACACACCCGCTGAAGCATCAATGATTAGCCTGGTAGAACTGTCAATAGCGTTGTAGAAGACATGCAGCAAGGTCCATTTTTTGTTGCCCATGGTGGGGGCACAACATCAACAATTCCTTGAATCTTTCTCACCCCTCATAGAGAGACTTTACATCCTTCATCTTGAATGCAAGAATCTGATTTCTCATCTCAGCAGTCTTCTTTGGTGGAAAGTATTTGTTAAGGAATGCCTTTGTTAACTCATCCCAAGTTGTTATCGAGCCAAGAGGTAAGGCCTTGAACCAAGTTTTGGCCCTGTCTCAGAGAGAGAATGAGAAGGCTCGTAGGAAAAGAGCATCTTAGGATACCTCATGGATCTTCACAGTGTCCATTAGCTCAATAAAGATAGCCAGATGTTGGTGTGGGTTCTCATAAGGTAGACCTCCAAATTGATTATGTTGAACCATGTTGATCATGGAAGATTTCAGCTCAAAGTTACGAGCTTGCACCAGAGGTCGTACCACACCAGAAATAGGACCAAGGTGATTTGGCATCACATAATCACCAAGCATCATGCGTGGCTCTTGAGCTTCCAAAGGAGGATCGTTTCCCACTTTGTTGTCACACATTGCTTGTTCTCTGGCTTCGAGTTGTTGTCTTCTTCTAACATGAAAAATACGCTCAGGTTCAGGATCGTAGTCGACTACGTCGTTGAGATTACCAATGCTCAGGACTCTTCGCATTTGTAGAAAATAGGCCTGAAAACAAAGCAACAAAAAAACAAGATTAAAAATAAAACAAAGACTTAGTCGAACCAGTTGTAGAAAAACAATTGATACTAGCAATATTCCCCAGCAACGGCGCCAAAAACTTGATGTGACAAAAACCTACCCACAAGCGTATGGGATCAGTTGTAGCTTTTCAAGTATCGTTCCCACGAATATTCAATTAATGGACCACCTGCACAAGAACAAAAGTAAAAAACTTCATAAATGCTCCCTTTCAAGAAAGAGTCGGCCCTAAAACCGGAAACGCTCCTTGGAGCCTGCCGCCACCATGGCAACCACCACCGCCGCCGCCGCCATGGCAACCACCACCGCCGCCGCCGCCATGGCAACCACCACCCCCGCCGCTACTATGGCAACCACCAACTCCTCCGGTTCTCCTCGCCCCTACAATGGCAACCCACCACTTCAGATCCGGCGACCACCAACCACCACCGATGAATACTACGTTGTTCCCGTCGGCGCCCTGCATCAGATCCAACCTTGACGAGCCCCATGCGACCTTCTTCACCCTCCGATGGTCCTCCCCTCTCACCACCACAGTCGGAGCAGCCATTCCTCAAGGGAGAGGGCGGTGATGGGGTCGGGGCAGCCGAGGTGGACCAGGAGGAAGGGGGCTAGCAGGAGAGGAGGTCGGGTGGGTGGCGTTGGAAGCGAAGGATCTGGAGGAGCCGGCCTAAACCAGACTTCATTTTTTTTTTTTTACTGTGAGACACTCTTCTTGGATGATGAAGCTAGCCTAGAAGATGAATCGAGTTGTAGTTCCGGCTTGATAGAGGATGATCGTCCTTCCGATGGCGCAGCGTTTGTTTGTGCTTTACTCACCTCATTTCTAGGTTTTTTTTGTTTTATCATGCTTTAGTTTGTTTCGTTGTTGTTTGTTTTTGTTTTTCTTGACTGTTGTTGTATTGTCGGTTAGTCCGGTTGCCAGTTTTTGGCCTCTCGAAGTTGTATACTTCGAATTCTTACTTTATCAACAATAACAAAAAAGTATCATTCCCACGAGGACTATGTCATATCGATTGTAACTTCGACTGATAAGCTAAGCCAAAAGATGAGAAAATTTGTTGAAGTAATAACTAAAACTAAGAAACAAATGCAAGTGATGATTTGTAATCAATGGAGGGAAAGTTTCCAAGGCAAGGGATCCCCACAACTATGCTTTAGTAAACTCAACTAGATAAATGTCTGAATTTAGTCTATCTTTGTTGAAGGTAACTATCTTAGGTAATTACTAATTCCTCTCAGATGATAGTAATTGTGCCTAGATTCAATTAACATCCACTCACGTGACTTGCTAATCAAGATCTAGACCCTTTGGGCACTTAGAATCTAAGGTCAAACTGAATTAACATCGACTATCGTGACTTGCTAAATCCAACCTAATCTTAGGGTTTCTATGATAGTTATTAATCCACAAGAGAAATTAAGATGCTCTTGCAATAACAAAATCTCATGTTCAATTCCTAGGATTCCAATAAAAGTTATTACTTCTCGGTCTCAAACTCCATCTGACTACCTATTAATGTTTTACCTCTCGGTTGCAAACCCTAATAGGATCCAATTCGCATAAGCTAATATGGGCATAAAGCATCTAGGAATGAATCAACAAAGTTTCAGATTTCCATTTAGGCAAATATCAAACAAGTCTACCTACGCATAGTTGGGATCACCCCAACCCTAGAAATATAGAATTAGCTAGACATAATTGCAAGATCAACCAACGAAATCATAATAACAATGGAAATCATAAGCAAGATTAAATAGAAAGAGAAACTTAGTCTTGAATCCAGTAGAACAATCTCCAAAATTGCAATCTTTCAAAGGGGGGCAAACAACTAGGTCTAGAGAGTTAGTAAAAGTGGAAAAATATCCCTTTAATAACCTAAAACGAAATATTTATACATATTCTAAAAATAAAGTCATCCGGATAAAAACGCACGGCCCGTGTCTTGACTGTGCAAAAAACGCACGGTCAAACACACAACCAAAATGCTACAGGTGTGAAACCGCACAGCCTGTGCGAAAAACGCACAAGCGTAATGAAAACGCACAGTTGTGCGAAAAACGCACAAGCCAATAGCGAGAAATCACCGCCTGCACGGCCGTGCAGTGGAACGCACGACCTCTTGAAGGCAATTCAGTCCAAAACGCACGGCCTCTTATTTTAGCTCAAATTCGGCCCAAATTCTTCACAGTTCGTCCCGTTAGCCTCCAAATGACATCCAAGGTTCGAGCAACATCCATAAACAGCTCCAAAAATCAACCCAAGTACCTGAAAACACACATTTTCTTGTGTAGACCTCCATAACAAAGAAAACAATGCAACTAGCTATAAATGCGACACAAAATGCATAAAACAACCTAGATTAAGCACAAATGCATGTCCTAAGCGTGTAACAAATTGGATGTCATCACATAATAGGAATAAACACAAAATGTCAGTATAAAATCCATAATGTCAGTACAAAATCCATAATATCATTCAAAATCCATAATGTTAATAGCTACATCGAGTCATCGCTGGACTCCGCAAGAAAAGCAGCTATATCCTCGGCCCGGGCCCGCTCAGCCGTGACCTTGGAAGGCGCTCCCCTCTCATACATAGACGGGACACGCGCCGCTCGGGCTCAGTACTTTGCTGATGTGGACGACTCGGCTGCATGACCCGAGGACTAGGACGATAGTTGTGACGCCCAGATAAGCGGTTCAGCTATAGGAAGCTCGTCGCCGCATAGAATGGCCATCGTATGGTCCCATTCTAGACCGCAACCCCGTAGCTGAATAATCTCTTGAGCAAATGTTGTCGCCATGGCCAAACGCTGCAAATAAAAAAAAATGTTATACGTGATTTTCGAAAATAATAATAACAAATAGTTAATATCAAACGAATTGGTGGGAAAACGTACATGAATTTTAGATGAATAAAAGTATATTGAAACTCATGATACAAACGAATTTATAGCCATGTAACCCTGGCTACTTGAAAACGTCTATTATTATAGTCAAATGCACACAAGTGTACAAATTACTAGGTATTTGAATTTCCAAATCATATAAAATAGCAGGATAGATACAATGCGATAAATATGTAGTAAATTTATTTTAAATTTTTTTGTTGTTGTTGATTTAAATACAAGCATGGGTGCTACTGTTTTTTTTTAGCGTCCAACCTTTATTTTTATTTTTTTTCTGGGCGCTATTGTGTAGCGCCCAACTTTATTTTTTTGTAAAAATATAAACCGATTTACTTCAACTGGTTTAATTAAACCGGATTGAAGCCGGTTTAGGGTCTTTGTGCTATCGCATAGCGCCCAGCCCCAGGATCCTTTTTGGGCATCACTAGATTGCGCTCAAGGGAAGAAGAAAAATGTACGCAACCTTGTGGCATCCAAAATACGATGCGAGGCATAAAATTCGCGGTGCGGACATAAAGTAAAAAACGTATAAGCAACAATGGGTACACAAAAGTATAGAACTAGGAAGATGTATTCTATTGGAGAAGAAGACACTCACATATGAATATTAGGACTTTTTCGTGTATTGTAAGTACTCATGCTATGTTTTAGAGTTTTATGTGCCTAAACTGAAACATTGTGACATCTTCACTTTTTGAAAACCAAGTTACTATATCCTAATATATTGTCAAGATAGTATCATTTTTAGGGGGTCTCTCATATGTATTTCAATGCATTAATCACACAAATATATTTTCCTTTAATTACCATCTTCTTGGTTTATAGGTTTTTAACGTTCTTGGATCTTTGCATAGTGTCATTGCTTCTTGTCACTCGAATATGCTTGATAATTCCTTGATAATCCCAATAACATACATTAAGGATGCTTTGCCATTCTTTCTCATTGATCCATCAGAAATCTAATTTGTAGAGATTGCATTTGAGTATTTTAAAAGACATCGCCTCTTTTTCTAACCCTTGTATATGTCAACATCGCCTCTTTTTCTAACCCTTGTATATGTCAATATTTATGGCTTTTACTTTCATATATTCTTATGAGTATGATTTTGCTTTAAACTATGTATCTTTTTGCCTAACAAGAATTTCCATGATGTTTCTCTATGTTATATTGAACCTTGGTAGGCAATTAGAGCTATTATTCTTCAACTTATTTACTAATTCTTTTTGAACTTACAAAATCTTTATTGGTTTGTCATCACTTACCATTACCAACCATTTAATGAGTGCGTGATCACAAATTTCTATTGAAGATTCAAAATACCTATTATTCAAATAATAGGCATTCTGAATTACTTAAAATTAGCTTAGTTTTCGTGTATGAGATTTGGGTAAAATTTTATATTGATATTCTTTCTAATTATTAAAAATATATCAATTTCATATTTAAAAAATAAAATTATATCTAATTAGTGACAATATAAAGGAAATTAAGATAAGTACGATAATATATAAAAATATCTACATATAATCACTTAATAAAGATCAATATAATTTCGTATATACGTACTATGTTGAATCAAGTCTTATACCTAGAAATAAATGAATTAGAATGAATATTGAATAAAATGTGACTAATTAAATGGAAAAAATAAAAACAATATTTGGAAAATACCTAATATGTTCTATCTAATATGGAAATCATGATCAAATGTGAATATTCTATATGTTGAAAAGGAATTCAGGATCATATCTAAAATATTTGATATAATAATTATAACAATATAAAAAATATATAATTTAGTGATATGACACGATGTGTAGTAGACATGTGACAATAAATGATGTAGCGCGATGTCAAAATGACAAATGGTCTTACTTAGGTTTTATTTTTGTATTATATAGTAGATTGAACATCAAAGCTTCAAATCAATCATATAAATGAGTAACCTTGTAAATTTAGAAATATGAAGGTGTGACAAATTAGTTAAAAGATATGATAACACGTAGTCTCTTAATACTATTTATATTCATTTTGATATAATATTGTTCCACAAACAATAAATATCTACTTTTTTTTTTTGAGATATTTGAGTACTATTAATTAAAGCAATATTTAATTTATCATAGTATATATAATATATCATTTAAATGAGATATTTTATGATTTAATTGAATTTTAAATCTAGAAAAAAAATCAAATAACAAAAATGAATTTGGATTTAGATATTGTGCTGGCAAAAAATCAATCTAAAAAAACATGAATTTTGATATGGATTTACATGTGATAATTTTCATGAGGGGTGTCACGTGGTGTTGTTAGGTTATAGTTTAGTATATATATAGTAGATTTATAAATAGAAGATAGAAATTCATCATTGAGAGCATCGTAGAGAGAAAAGCCTAAAATCCAAAACATCAGAATTAGTTATCATATCTAAATGTCAAAGAGTATTCGTCCATAACTAAACTAAAGAATTACTGGTTCCTACCTAATATAGGCCCCTATGTATATATATATAACTAAAATATATAGCTTTATGAATAATTATGCATTACTAACGTCGGAATTGCAATCATCGAAAATTAATACAATAAATAACTAAAATTCATAGCTACACTATGTACTTTAAAAATTCATACCTACACTTTGTATTTTTATTAATTCATAATTAAACTAAATAATTACAAATTTTATGGATAATTAAGACAAAACTTTTACATTCAACAAAAATTAATATAATTCAACACTAAACGCGAAATTGCTGCTCGATTTGCAATCGTCATTATACCTCAGTTGTTGTACAGTATTTTAGGACTAGTAAGTGCATATCCTGTATTCTTTTTTGCTGTTACTATTCGCACTACGGTTTTCGACCTTTCGCACTACAAACAGCTACGCCAACATCTGGCGTACACCAGATACAAGCGTAGTAGACTAAAAACGTATAAATACGTGGGAATTTTAAAATAAAATAAAGGAGCTACGCCAGATTCTGGCGTACGCCAGAATCTAGCGTAGCATAATTATAAAAAACAAAAAAATAGCTACGCAAGATTCTGGCGTATGCCAGAATCTTGCGTACGCTTTTAGGTTAAAAGCCAGCACCGCGTCTCCTTTCTTCTTCTTCTCTTCCTTCCTTCCCCGGCGGCGGCGATTTTTCTGTGGATCCCGTTCCCGATTCCTCTCTCCTCTCCTCTTCCTATCTTCCTCATTTCCCTCTCTTCTCTCAATCCTTCTCTTTCCATCCAAGAAATGAGCTCCTCGAGCTATGGTGGTGGCGCGACGGCGGAGCAACTTCCGACCACGGAGGCAGAGCAGCTTCCGACGGCCGCCTCGGCTGGTGCTGGTTCTCCTCTTGGCGGCCTCGAGGCTGTTGGTGGTGGTGGTGGTGCTCCTGGTGGTGGCGTCGAGGCTGTTGGTGGTGGCAGCGGTGCTCCTGGTGGTGTTGGCGGCGGTCCTCATGGCGGCGCTGCTCCTGGTGGTGGCGCGACGGTGGGGCAGGCGGTGGCTGGCGTAGTTGGTGGTGGTGGCGGTGACGGTGGGGCAGGAGCCGGCGTTCGTGGGTGTCGTACCCGTGGCGTTCGTACCCGTGGTCGTGGAGCGTCCACTTTGGCTCCAAACGCGACGCTTGTCGGGACAGGACGAGGAGGAGGTTTACGACAGGTAAATTTAATTTGGCGTAAAATTTTCTCTTTCAATAGACGTTAAATTTGGTTGAGATTAGAATTTATATTTGAAATTTCATTAGACGTTAATTTGGATTTAATACCTCTGAAATATTTAGATAATTATTTAGATTTTAAATTATAAATGCATACATATATTTGGGTTGAAATTATGATTGAAATGTTTAGATAATTATTTTGCATTAAATGTTTACATAATTATTTTGCCTGAAATGTTGTAAATATATATTTAGTTATATCAATTCATGTAATGATAGTATGTATTCTCTGATCGGTATTTGTATACCCTGATTGGTATTTTATTTAAAAAATTTACAGAAATAAATGTTTACATTAAAATCGACATTCGTAATCTTAAAAATAAATAAATAATTATGTATTAATTAATTTATATTAATTCTATATTTTTTTAACAAAAAAATAATTAATTAATTAAATATTAATGAAAATGATATGAAAGTAAAAGAAGATACATCAGTCGTTGCATAATTTTTAATTCATTATAAAAAAATTATAATTAATTCAATATAAATGTTTTGTAATTTTGTATAAAACGTCGAAATGAAATAATGAAATAAATAGTCAAAAAATTGTAATTCAATATAAAATAAATATTTGTAAAAATTGTTTAAAATTTATTTTTTTTCAAAATTTGTAAAAAGGCCATACAGCAGTCGTTGCATTCCGTTCGACAACCGTACAAAGGCTCTCGTCGATTGGGACAGCGACGGGTCACAGGGTCGGCCCGACGCGGTGATAGAGCTACGGCAGATTTGGATCCGCGACTGGACGCTGCCCAACCAGAGGACGCTGCCCAGCCAGACGATGCACATCTGTCTGATCCTGTCGACGATAGTAGCGACACGTCCATGCCCGACGTCGACGCCGCTGACGATGACGCATTCGACGATGATGCATTGACATTTGCCTTGGAGCGGGATTACTCTGAGGGCATCGATCCGATCGAGCCCCCTCCCGATTCGACGGCCGAGGATTTGGGGAGGGACGATACGCCTTCCTCCCCCGTTCGTGAGCCAGCGGGACCTGTTCCCGAGGTAGTGGCCCCTCCTCCTCACGTGGCAGATGCGGACCCCGAGGGGGGTGCGTCGGAGGAGGCGTGGATGCCAGGAGGTCCCCGGTCGCGTAGCCTTTTGAGGACATATCTGACGCATGTCGCTGCCGTTATTTGGACACATACAGAGTGACTTGTGCATGACCCTCCCTTATCACCTGTGGATCCCGATCCGGTACGTATTTCTAGTTGTTATTTAAGTAATAAAAAAAATCATCCTTTATATTTTAAGTTAAGTAATCCCGATCTGTTACGTATTGGCTTTCAGCTCAGGAAGATCCTGAAGCCGTACACCCACCACCCTCATTTCTCCGCCATCCACCAGTTCCGGAGGCAGGAACCGGATTCGTGGTGGACGCTTGCGCAGCGGAGCGGCATCACATCGTTGGGGTCGCTGGAGTTTCGTAGGATGGACCTCGTGCTCATATCGGCGTTTGTGGAGCGGTGGCATCCGGAGACGAGCTCCTTCCATTTTCCGTGGGGGGAGATCACGATCATCCTCCACGACGTCTTACATATTTTGGAGATCCCCATCGATGGGGCGGCGGTGGTATCAGATATGTCTGATATCGCTATATGTACCGCTGCAGCGGAGATGCTTGGGCTTGATGTACTTGTCGTTTCGCAGATGGCATCTAGTAATAATTTTTAAACTTATTTCTCATTTATTTAATATATTTTAATTAAAATGTTGTTGAAATCATCGTATTTGGTTATATTTTTTTTTTCAGGTGGCGGCTTTTCAATCAATACAACGTTGAAGAATCGTTGTGATTTATTATGTCGAGCGGCCCAGAGGTATATATATCTGTAGTTTTATTAATATTAAGATTTTTGGGATATTTGTTATATATTTAATAATTAAATTAATGCTACTAATCTCAGGAACGAGCGTCATGTTGCTTCGATGTACTTGCTCATGCTATTGGGCAGTACCGTCTTCACAGACAAGTCAGGGCAGAAGGTGAAGCCGAAGTATCTGTCGCTCCTCCTTGATCACGACCGCACCGGCCGTTATGCCTGGGGTGTTGGTGTCCTGGCCAACCTATATCGGCAATTGGGTATGGTATCGCGGGCCGAGGCACAGGGATTTGCCGGATGTCCGCTGCTTTTGAGGGTAATAATATTTTATTTTATGTTTACATGCTTTTTTTATATAAATGCTAACGCATATATGATTTTTTGTACAGACGTGGATTTGGACATACTTTCACGCATTCCGAGGTCATGCGTCACCTGACCTGGAACACATGGGGGATTCACGGGCTACAGCCCGTGACGGGAGAGAGGTTCCTCAGGGAAGTGACTCAGATCGCCTTATCTCTCTACGTCGGGTTATGGACGCCATGCAGTATTCAGAGGTAATAAAAAAAAGTGTTACGTTCTAGTCATATAATTTTTCGATTATTTATTGGCACCTGACTTAGTTATTATTTGATTTCAGGTGCGGTGGCAACCGTGGGGAAAGCTAGACTTCAGTGATCCGAGGTACGCTCCATCGCTATATCGAGGCGTCATCGAGTTTTTGGACGTACGTGAGCCGTACATGCCCGACCGTTGCCTCCGTCAGTTCGGGTACAAACAGTGTATTCCGCAGGCGCCACCAGAGGCGAGGAAAGTTGTCCGACGTGCAAGGCTCACGTCGTATGTCACGGAGTACGCGGATGAGCACTGTCTGTGGGATGCGGACCCGAGGCCGTCTATCGAGCTGCATGGTCTTATCACGTCCACCTTCGCGTGGGATTGTGACGATGCATACCTCGTTTGGATTGATCAGATGTCTCATCCATATTTGGATTTCCGGTCCGTCAGACAGGATCCACACGCAGTCTCTCCACCTCCCCCGGCTTCTGCTGTCACGGTATGTCATCATTTGGATTTCCGGTTCGTCAGATGTATTATATTTAAGTTTATTTGATGTATTTTTAATACAGCGCTCACAGTTGGTGGTCGGCGAGATGACGACTTATTTGGCCCGGCACGACGATACGTCTCCCCATCTTACAGATCAGATGATTCGTTGGATCGAGTGTCTGATGGGTGACGTGATGCCTTCGGCTCCTCCCATTCCACGTGCGTCCTAGAGATTCCGCGAGTCGGTTCACGAGGAGGGATCTGGTAGCGGACGACGGTCGGACGAGGAGTAGTTGTGATATGTACTAAACTGTTACGTTTATGTCATGAAATATTTTAATATTTTAGTGTTGTTTATTGTATTTTGTTGATTTTATGGTATTATGTATATTGACATATGATATAAGTATATTAACATGAAATATAAACAAAAACTATAGTATATAAGTATATTCACATGAAATATAAACAAAAACTATATGATATAAGTATATTCACATGAAATATAAACAAAAACTATAGTATATAAGTATATGCACATGAAATATAAACAAAAACTATACTATATAAGTATATTCACATGAAATATAAACAAAAACTATAGTATATAAGTATATTCACATGAAATATAAACAAAAACTATAGTATATAAGTATATTCACATGAAATATAAACAAAAACTATAGTATATAAGTATATGCACATGAAATATAAACAAAAACTATAGTATATAAGTATATGCACATGAAATATAAACAAAAACTATAGTATATAAGTATATGCACATGAAATATAAACAAAAACTATATGATATAAGTATATTCACATATGATATTAGTATATTCACATGAAATATAAAGAAAAACTATAGTATATAAGTATATGCACATGAAATATAAACAAAAACTATAGTATATAAGTATATGCACATGAAATATAAACAAACACTATAGTATATAAGTATATTCACATGAAATATAAACAAAAATTATAGTATATAAGTATATGCACATGAAATATAAAGAAAAACTATATGATATAAGTATGTTCACATATGATATTAGTATATTCACATATGATATTAGTATATTCACATGAAATATAAAGAAAAATTATAGTATATAAGTATATGCACATGAAATATAAACAAAAACTATAGTATATAAGTATATGCACATGAAATATAAACAAAAACTATAGTATATAAGTATATTGACATGAAATATAAACAAAAACTATAGTATATAAGTATATGCACATGAAATATAAAGAAAAACTATTTGATATAAGTATATTCACATATGATATTAGTATATTCACATGAAATATAAAGAAAAACTATAGTATATAAGTATATGCACATGAAATATAAACAAAAACTATAGTATATAAGTATATGCACATGAAATATAAAGAAAAACTATAGTATATAAGTATATGCACATGAAATATAAACAAAAACTATAGTATATAAGTATATGCACATGAAATATAAACAAAAACTATAGTATATAAGTATATTGACATGAAATATAAACAAACACTATAGTATATAAGTATATGCACATGAAATATAAAGAAAAACTATATGATATAAGTATATTCACATATGATATTAGTATATTCACATGAAATATAAAGAAAAACTATATTATATAAGTATATGCACATGAAATATAAAAAAAAACTATAGTATATAAGTATATGCACATGAAATATAAAGAAAAACTATAGTATATAAGTATATGCACATGAAATATAAATAAAAACTATAGTATATAAGTATATGCACATGAAATATAAACAAAAACTATAGTATATAAGTATATGCACATGAAATATAAACAAAAACTATATGATATAAGTATATTCACATATGATATTAGTATATTCACATGAAATATAAATTTCTCGATTTTTAAATTTTTCACCCGTTTCTTCTACAATCCTTCCTATTGGGCCTATTTGGGCCCAATTTCTCGATTTTCAGTTTGTCACCCGTTTCTTCTACAATCCTTCCTATTGGGCCTATTTGGGCCCAATTTCTCGATTTTTCAGTTTTTCACCCGTTTCTTCTACAATCTTTCCTATTGGGCCTATTTGGGCCCAATTTCTCGATTTTTCAGTTTTTCACTCGTTTCTTCTACAATCCTTCCTATTGGGCCTATTTGGGCCCATTTTCTCGATTTTTCAGTTTTTCACCTGTTTCTTCTACAATCCTTCCTATTGGGCCTATTTGGGCCCAATTTCTCGATTTTTAGTTTTTCACCCGTTTCTTCTACAATCCTTCCTATTGGGCCTATTTGGGCCCAATTTCTCGATTTTTTAGTTTTTCACCCGTTTCTTCTACAATCCTTCCTATTGGGCCTATTTTCTCAATTTTTCTAGTTTTTCAATTCCTACCATCAACATGAAAACATACACATACATACACAATATATATATTATAACGTAAATCACTACACTGGAGGATTGGGTGGACGGTTACATCTTATGCGATAATCCCGAAACATTTGAAACCTCGAGTGAAACTGAACATCCCGGCCGTCTACACTCTGGTCTTTGAAACAATGCCAAGCATACGGAGGAGGGGGAACTGGACAATCATCCTTGAGCCACACCTACATACAAACACAAACTTTAACTATTTGTGCATATACTCCTATAGTTTAGTACAGTAAATTATTTAGAAATAGTAAGCTTTACCGGTATGAAGTGGTTTCGAGCTCCTACATGGGCCATCGTCAATATCTTCGTCGGAGGGCCTAAGCTTGTATTACACACCTTCATTGGTAGGCACAAGCAAGGACCATCCCAGGATAAGAAACATAGCGCAACTTGATACGCTGTGGCAAACACCAAACCGATTAGAGGCATGTCGAGCCAATATTGCGAGGAGCAAGGACTTATGACATAGTTCACCCAGAATATAAGATCGTCGTAACTCATTCCCGGTGCTAGTCTGGACAATATTTCCATGTACACATCTCTGTTGTCCAACAACTCTGCCGCTAGATGCATTCGAACCATAGGGTAATAATGCTCTTCGTACCCCAACAGTACAACTAGTGACCGATATCCACAATGCCCGTCCGGAATTACATCTTTCGCCTTCTTAATGTATGGAAACCAAAAGTAATCCACATTCTTAACCCCAAAGTTCACACCCATATAAGTAATGGGTTGGTCAGGGAACTGTGATCCAGACGCTTCACTTTTATCCTTTCTAGGACGGCCACGACCCCTACCTTGGGTCCCATTGTCATTCTTCTTCTCCTTTTTTTTATCTCTTTCTCCTTCTCAAACTCCTCTAACTCGGCCCTTCTATGCTCAAACAAGCTCGGCTCCCTCTTGGTGGAATACTTTGTGGAACCCTTCGGCCTTCCTTTGGAAACGATACTCGTCGGCTCCAACAACGAAGATTCATGCGGATGCTCCAAGTCATGGAACAGGTCGGTGACTTGCACTAACGTGGATTTTTCAAGGATCCCATATTTCTCCTTCTTGTACAATTCCTCAAGTCTTAGCAGGGGAATAGACATTGTTGCATGCTCCTCAATGGTGTCATCACGATAACTCTTATCCCATTCCAGCTGCCTCTAGAAGCGGTGGATCTCACTCGACATGATCTGTCTCTTATCAACAATAGCTGCCCCAATCTCATGGATGCACGGCAGGCCTTGGCATTCTTTCATCCAGTAATCGTCGCACTCCTCGTTGAAATCATCTATCTCTAACTGCTTATACATATCGAACAACATCCTCAAGCCCTTTTCCGACACTTTATAGAACAGCTTCGTAAACACCCTTCTCGTTTCTAGTGGCACCTGGTTGAAGCAATTTGGTTTTTTGACCCGTGACATCTCCATGCTCGCCCTCACCTGCCCGATTTGACCTTCGATTGCATGGTGGATCCTCAATGCCATCCTGTTAAAACCGCCAACACTAGAATCCACAATATCCTTCAACACCCTATGCATACCCTCAACCCTATCAAAACAAAAAAATTGCATAGTGCTAGTAAGAAAGTATGACACCGAGCCCTAGGCCCAATAAACATCCCAGAAAAATGAAAAGTGATACATACATGTTTGAAGTCCTCGTGAAAAAGTGAAGATGATGATTTGTCCACGCTCTGACTATGTTTTCCTTGTAAGGATTCAACCATTATTTCTCAAGGTATCCAACAAGGCCGCTCTTCCACGATTTCCTAAGTTTTTGGAGCCTCTCTTCGTAGCTTTCCTCCATGGTTGAACACCAAAGTCCCCAACATTGGCCGCAAAAGTTGCTAACTTTTTTCGAATCCTTCAAGATTGGATTAGCATATGCCTCGATGTTGTGTTTGATATGCACCCAACACAAAAGGTGTTTAACCCGATCTTTGAAAACTATCTGAATTGCATTGATGAGGGCCTTCTCTCGATCAGTCATTATGGCCGTCGGCATTACTCTCGCCTCTTGAAACAAATACAGAAGCTTTCGCATTATGAATCCGTAATGCAAACCATCTTCCTCTCGCGTAAATGCATAGGCGATGTTGAACGTCTTGTTAGTGCATGTAAAACCGACAATCTCCACAAGAGGCATGCTATACCTAAGGATGAATGTAAGAAAACAAAAGCGTATAAGCCATTTTAGATCATGTATATTACGACTATATTAAATTATAATAAACATAAGGCCATTATATACCTATTTGTCTTGAATGTGGCGTCGATAACTACCACGTATAGGAACAACTTCAACAGGTGCAGCGAGTCAGGATGAGCGAAAAATAGGATATCGATCTCGGACGTAGACTTTTTCCTCAGAGGATGCACTTCGTACCTGTTTTCTTTGAAGAAATTTAGGGTCCATTGGGTGACCGTCATTTCCCCACGATCCTCGTAGTGCATATTTTGTAAATAGTTGGAAACTTGTTTCCTTGATGTTACATTTTCGGGGTTCAACTTTCTCAACTGCGCAACAATAACACTCGGCCGATTGAAAATCTCACCGGAACTCCTGACAATGCACTGCTCATCAAGGGTCATTCGACCCATGTATGGATGCCCAAGGAAGGTAGTCGGAAGCTTATGGTTGTGTTGCCCGCTCAACACATTCAAGATCCATTTCTGAGTCTCTACTCCCAGCTTCTTTTTCATTCGAAGACCGTACAACTCAAATGTGCACCCAGACTTCTTCGATCCGTTTTCACGAATTACCACAACAGCCTCATTCGGATCATCTTCACTAACTTTCTTCTTCCCCAATCTATATTCACCAAAGTGCTCGCACGTCAAACTAACATGTCTTTCATTACTTCGGCGAATGACTAGAACCATCATCAACCCTTTGCCCCTCTTCTGAGCCCAATCAACCAACTCATGTCGGCTATCCCACTTTTGATTCGTACGAAATTCAGATCCATAATCTTTACCCTATTAATGTAAATACTAATGTTTGTCCTCATTTCTCTTAATGACATTTTTAATGTAAATACTAATGTTATTCATTTGCATTTAATGACATCACACTATCTCAATCTCCAAACTTAAAGAACTACTATTTCTAACTACACATGCAATATCAAAATACCACATAGAATATTACAAACCTAAATCGCGAGTCAAACTATATTTATCCTCACTTCTCTTAATGACATTTTTAATGTAAATACTAATGTTATTCATTTGCATTTAATGACATCACACTATCTCAATCTCCAAACTTAAAGAACTATTATTTCTAACTACACATGCAATATCAAAATACCGCATAGAATATTACAAACCTAAATCGCGAGTCAAACTATATTTATCCTCACTTCTCTTAACGACATTATTAATGTAAATACTAATGTTATTCATTTGCATTTAATGACATCACACTATCTCAATCTCCAAACTTAAAGACCTATTATGTCTAACTACACATGCAATATCAAAATACCTCACTTTTCTCAAAATACCGCGTATAATTCACAATATCGCATGCAATATTACTATAACTAATTCATACATATCTATATAATGCAAATATCAAGCCTTTTACGAATTATGAAATACTAACCGCAAAATTGATGGGGTTGAATTCTTCATCACTGCTCAAATATTCTTCATCGCTACTCCAATAATCATTTTTGGTATTTTCCATTTTGGAAAGATTGTATTCGAATGTGTGCAAAAAATGGATGATTGAGTTTGGGTATATATAGAAGGGTATTTCGGCCGTTGGAATTATAGTCGTTGGGCTACGCAAGATCCTGGCGTACGTCAGATTCTGGCGTAGTGACCAAAATTCAAATCCCCCAACGGCTATAATTCCAATGGTCATATGCGAAGAGCTACGCCAGATTCTGGCGTAGCTCCTTTATTTTTATTTTTTTTTAAAATTCACACGTATTTATACGTTTTTGGTTTACTACGCTTGTATCTGGTGTACGCCAGATGTTGGCGTAGCTGTTTGGAGTACGAAAGGTCGAAAACCGTAGTGCGAATAGTGGGCTCGTTCTTTTTGGGTTCATCAACTGGCATATCCATCTTTTAAATTACTTCAGGAACTCTATAACAATCCATCTACTATGCAATCATGAACACGAACTACTTTGTACAAATCTGCTGACCATGATTTACTCCTTTCTCACCTTTTTAAGACTATTATTTCTCAACTAACTAGTTCTTTCTTTAGTCTGTCACAAATCTTTACTTATGAACATCCTATCAGCAACACCAAAATTGGGATCAAAATCCAACAATGGATTCCTAGGTGGGCAAATAAAAAGGAGCAGAAATACTTCCATCTCATGATAGAACTATCTACAAAATTGAACAACGCTAGTGATGCACACCAGATGCTATCACTAACTCCTAAAACAATGGTCTGACCAACATCGAACAATTGAACACTGTCAAACACATGAGTTACTCTATTGTATCTGTAATAACCTATGATTGGACTATACATTGCCATTACAATTTAAATACACACGTTCTTCTATTTCACAAGAGGAAAAACTTTGTTGCCTTAGTAATGAGTTGTATCTCTCTCTATCAGAAATGTTTAAAACTAAGTAACATTTATTACTCAAGGATTTGTTCTGATGAACATTTGCTGATTAAAATCTTGTCGGAATCCAGTTATAAAATTTATTTATTTTACCTTCTTCAACAACTACAAACAAAATTTATGAGACCAAAAATCTAATCTCCAACATAAGTTTTTGTGAAGATTACAACATGGAACTACAGAGGTATCGACATGCAAAACATTTGGATTGATATTGAATCATTGTGCAAAATAGAAAGAATACAAGTACTAGCGCTATTCGAGACAAGACATAAACAACTGAATGAACGTAGTTGGCGGAAAGCTGGATTTGACGGTTTCTCCCCTGCCAGTGGTTTCTCGGGAGGAATCCGTGTAATGTGAAAATCATACCAACTCACGAACGAATTAACTGAATTAGAACATATTGCGACTAGATTTGACTCTCTACCATATACATACATGATTTCAAATATTAAGCTAATAATAATATGCGCGTATGCTCCCTAATGAGGCAGACAATAATATCTTTTGGGAAGAATTAATGACCTTTATTAAAAATTGTTCATTGCCTTATACTTTGATGGGGAATCTTAATGAAATTCAAAATTCAACTAAAAAAAGTGGTGGTTCCCACCCACATACTAACATATATAATCGAATAGTACACATAAAAAATGAATGTGAATTCATTGACATCCTCTTGCAAGGAAATGCCTTCACTTGGAGGAAAAACAAAACAAAATCCAATAATGTTTATGAAAAATTAGATAGAGTTTTGGTCCATCATCAAATTGTACAATGATATCTGTAAATTACCACAAAAATCATGCCTTTAATACATCAGACCATTGCTCAATCTCTATTGAACTACGCTCTAACACTCCTTTTAAGTGTCTCAAATTCGAAAAAGTTTGAATGTGGCGTAAAGATTTTACAAATGTGGTTAAACAAGCTTGAAGGACACAATATCATGGATCTAAAATGTACGATTCGGTAAAAAAGACTCAACTTCTAAAAAGATAGTCACAAAATTAGAATTGAAGTTGTCATATATAAACATTTGATTATAGGCCTAAAAGTAAACCAAACTTTATAAATCACTAAATTTGTAGGCAAACTATGAATTTATATATCAAAAAATAAAATAAATAATCTTTCTAATAGAAAATGGATAAATAAAGAGATAAAAAAACAAAAAGGAAATTAGAATTCTTAATTCAAACCTTGTCAATTATTTATATAATTTTAGATCGACTTGTTTTATCAGTCATGTAAAAAAATCATGATTTACAAGCATTAAACAAGATAAAAACATGTAATTAGGAGCACCACACCATATTAGATTGTAAGATTTTTACCAATGTCCAATTAATCTAATGCGTAGCGGCGCTAAGTCATTTAGACAGTGTTTGAGGGTCCACTACACCGAAAGGTGGTCAAGGAAGATGCTAAGACTTATGCGTATTGAAGTCAAAGCTCAAAACAATGCGGATTGATGATGCTCGTGCCCAAAACGCGGCGTTTGACATTATTTTCAGCTCCCAAGCACACCATCCTGTCTCCACAACTACCCCAGAACTCAAACCGCATCTCAAAATCCAACTCTTGCAGCAGGAGTCTCGCCAAAATTTTCCCAAACACTGCAAAATTGAAAAAGAAAAACGGGAAAAATCTCTCTTTTCTCTCTCCCCTTCAATCCAACTAGACGATCCAATCTAAAAGCTGCGGTGTTTTCTCTCAGATCTTGACGTAGGAAGGCTGGCTGCGCGCATTGAAGACGAAGTTGATCGTCGCAAGGGTTCGTCCGGTCTTGCGCAGATTTGGCATTCGGTGTCCGATTGACGCCCATAATATATTTTCAGGAAGCGGACCGGGCCAACGAGTCCAACTCACGGCTTTGCCGTGACTAATGGGCTTTTTAGGTCATCCGAGATCGTTTCGGGCCTCAAAATAGCGTTTTAGTATTTTTCACAATTTATATTTTATTTCCGTTTCGCTTTATTTCCGCGTTAGGGTTTCGTTTTCATATTTAAGCATTTTTCGGATGTTGGCAGACATTATCTTTTATTCAATCAAAACCCTATGAGTTTTCTCTTATTTTCTGGTGGATTCCAGAGCTTGTTCTTGAGTTCGTCGCTTGCGAACTTAATTTTCGATCTAGGTTTAGCGCTTGCTAATCCTTCGCGTTTCCTACTACGTTAGGTGGTATCAGAGCAGGCCTTTTCCTGTCTCTTTTCGTACTTGATTCGACATGGGAGATCAACCGTTGACCAGGGCAGACCTAGAAGGGATTATTGCGGCCTTTACCATAGCCCTTACTGCTTTGACGACATATATGACTACTCTAACGACCCAGATGAACAACAATAACGACAACAATAACGACGATCCATGAGGAGGCAGGAGATAAGAATTGAATAGGGTTCCGCGAGGCGGGAACAATCATGTTGCTGAGAGTTCTAGTTCGGAGGAAGAGGTAGAAGATGATGATCACCGCGAAGTTGTGGGTAATCCCCAGAACAATCACGACTACCGGGTGAAGGCTGATATTCCATTGTTCTACGGATCCATGGGAGTAGAGGAATTTCTGGATTGGCAGATCGACGTTGATAGATTCTTCGACGTCATGGGCGTCCCTGAAAACAAGCAGGTTAAGATGGTGGCGATCAGACTGAAGAGCAATGCTGCTGTGTGGTGGGATAAACTTGTTGTCCAGAGGCAGAGGCAAAGAAAGTGACCAATCAGAACATGGAGGCGTATGAAGCAGTTGATGTTGGAGCGGTTCTTACCGGAAGACTATGAGCATATTATGTATAAGATGTATATTGAATGTGTTCAAGGAAGGAGAAGTGTGACAGAGTATACATCCGAGTTCTTGCGTTTCTCTGAACGTAATGAACTAGGAGAGTCAGAGAGCCAGAAGGTGGCTCGATACATCAGCGGCTTAAAGGGTTCTTTACAGGAAAAGATGGGTTTGCAGACTGTATAGACCGTGACCGAGGCCTCCAGTCTAGCTCTGAAGGCTGAATTGATGGAGAAGTCCCCTCGAAATTTCTCATCTTTTCGTAGGTATACCCCTCAGAATAATCTTGAGTCGACAGGCGATAAGGAAAAGAGTGTCGCGAGCAAGGATCCCAGTTCCTCGACCAAGGGAACTAGTAGTTCCGGAGGTCCAAGCAGTTTCACGCAGGGCAGAGCACCAAATCAGAGGCCAACCAATCCGTATGCTAAACCGACTGGTGACAAATGTTTTCGTTGTGGCAGACAAGGTCATAGATCGAATGTTTGTCCGACTAGGAGAACTGTTGCACTGGTAGAGGGAGGAGAAGAAGACGAAGAGGATGATGAATATGCTGGAGTTGAGTTTGCTGAGGAGGAGTCACCTGAGAAGGTGAATATTGTGCTCCAGAGAATCTTGCTGTCATCCAAAGAGGAAGGGCAGCGTAAGAATTTGTTCAGAACACACTGTTCCATTCAGATCAAGGTGTGTAATTTGATTGTGGATAATGACAGTACCGAAAATCTGGTTTCTCAAAAACTGGTGGATCACCTGAAGTTGCCCATAAAGCCTCATGGGATGCCGTACACCCTCGGTTGGGTGAGCAATGGTACCCAAGTCCGAGTATCACAAACCTGCAGGGTTCTTATCTCTATCAGAAAGCACTACAGAGAAGAGGTACTTTGTGATGTTATTGATATGGATGTTTGTCATGTTTTACTCGATCGTCCTTGGCAGTATGACAATGATATCACGTATAGAGGGTGTGATAACGTGATGATGTTTACGTGGGGCATACATAAGATTGTCATGGCTCCTGTCTTGAACTTTACTAAGGGTTCAGGGAGTAAAAAGTCCAGCTTTTTGATTATGACACATAGCGAAAAGGAGTTTGATGAGGCTTTCAAAGAAACTGATTATTTCTGTCCAGTGGTGATTAAAGGACTGATGAGTGTTGTAAAGGAGGAAAAAACAATTCCGGAAGAGGTGCGAGAGATCCTTAAGGATTTCGAGGAGTTGATTGCAGAGGAGTTGACAAACGAATTACCTTCTATGCGCGACATTCAACATCAGATTGACTTGATCCCAGGGTCGAGTTTACCAAACCTTCCCCACTACCGTATGAGCCCTAAGGAGAATGAGATCTTAAGGGAACATATTGAGGATTTGCTGAAGAAAGGATTCATTCGTGAGAGCATGAGTCCTTGTGCAGTGCCAGTCCTTCTTGTTCCTAAGAAGGGCAACCAGTGGCGGATGTGTGTTGATAGAAGAGCCATCAACAAGATAACTATCAAGTATCGTTTCCCCATTCCTCGTTTGGAAGACATGCTTGATGAGTTGGCAGGTTCTAAGGTGTTTTCGAAGATAGACCTACGCATTGATTATCATCAGATTCGGATCAGGCCCGAGGATGAATGGAAAACAACTTTCAAGAGCAAGGACAGACTATATGAGTGGCTGGTGATGCCTTTCGGGTTGTCTAACGCCCCTAGTACCTTCATGAGACTGATGAACCATGTTCTTCGTCCTTTTTCTGGCTCTTTTGTGGTGGTTTATTTTGATGATATCCTGATTTACAACAAGACCAAGGAGGAACATCTGGAACATGTGAGGCAAGTGTTGCAGGTCCTGCAAGAGAATCAGTTGTACGTTAATCTGAAGAAGTGCACATTCAGCACCAACAAGTTGCTTTTCCTAGGCTTTGTTGTTGGCGAAGAAGGGATTCAAGTAGATGAGGAAAATGTGAGTGCCATTTGAAATTGGCCTGCACCTAAATCAGTGACTGAGGTACGTAGCTTTTATGGTCTGGCTACCTTCTATAGGAGGTTTGTACGAGATTTCAGCACTATTACTGCACCTATCACTGAGTGTCTGGAGAAAGGGAAGTTCCATTGGGGTCCTGAGCAAGAGCAGAGTTTTGCCTTGATTAAGGAGAAACTTTGTACCGCACTAGTCTTTGCCCTTCCTGATTTTGATAAGATTTTTCAAGTGGAGTATGATGCTAGTGGAGTGGGAGTGGGCGCTGTACTCTCACAAGAGAAGAGACCAGTGGCTTTCTTCAGCGAGAAACTGAGTGATGCTAGGCAGAAAGGGTTCGTCCGGTCTTGCACAGATTTGGCGTTCGGTGTCCGATTGACGCCCATAATATGTTTTCGGGAAGCGGACCGGCCCAACGAGTCCAATAGCTGTGACTAATGGAATTTTTAGGTCATCTGAGATCGTTTCGGGCCTCAAAACAGCGTTTTAGTATTTTTCGCAATTTATATTTTATTTCCGTTTCGCTTTATTTTCGCGTTAGGGTTTCGTTTTCATATTTAAGCACTTTTCGGATGTTGGCAGACATTATCTTTTATTCAATCAAAACCCTAAGAGTTTTCTCTTATTTTCTGGTGGATTCCAGAGATTGTACTTGAGTTCGTCGCTTGCGAACTTAATCTTCGATTAATCCTTTGCGTTTTCTAGTGCGTCAGATCTTGTCACCTGTCCTCCGTTGTTACTTCTTGTCTCTGATCAACTTCAGATTGAAAGTGCAGTTACCTTTGACTTGCTATTTCTGCTTTGTTTCTCATGCTTTTGATATCTTAGTCCTTTATTAGGAAATTTTCATTTTTTGAAAAATTGAGTTCTGTATGGCAGAACGGTCTTCAGCTGTGAAGCACGGAAACTCCTATGGGAGACGCGTCCCCGTGTCAAAAACTGAGAAACACCAGAAAACGGCGGAAAACGGTCAAGAAACGATCAACAGGGCGGAAACTTTTCGGAAACGGTCAACGGGGGTCGGAAACGGGAATGAAACGCAGTGATGCGTTTTGGTTTCGGATTTTTTTTTTAAAAAAAAATTTAGAAAAAACCTAAAGGAGTGCAGCCTCCCTCTGTCCCTCGACTCCAGCCTCTGCCTCCCTCGAGTGCCTCCTCCAGTCTCCTCTCCACAGTCCACTCTCCAGCCTCCCGCTGCGCTCAGTCGCCCGCCCTCCACCGACGCTGTGCCGCACCTGCTGCCGCCGACCCTCCTCCCGCTGCGCTCAGGTACTGCGCGCGCCTCTACCTTCTTCACTCTTCTGTCTTCAGTTCTTCACTTCTTCACTAGTTCACTTCAGCACTTCTCAGTTCTTCAATTTTCGAACATTGTTAGGGACTTTGGGTATATAACTAATATAAGTGGCCTGTGGCCAGTTTGAACTTTGGAGTGAGTTGTGGCCGCGTGGTGTGGCACTGTGGCCGATTGTTTATGTGATGATTATCTGCTATCTGGATATGGCTTGGGTCCGTTTGGATTCCATTACATTCAATTGCATTATTTTGTTTTAAAATTTAAGATGCATTATGTAAATTTTAGAAAATGTATTTTAATACATTTCTGATGTTAATATATGTTTGGCTGGGTTGAACTTTGATGTAATTATTTCTCTTCCCCACCCCGACTCTCTTCCCGACTCCTCCCTCGCAGGCGGCGTTACTAGCACACCCGCCGCCGCCGACTCCCCGACATCGCCTCTTACATCGTCGGCCAACCTTTGCCTCCCACCTTCGAGTCCTCTTCTGTCTCTTCCCCGATTTTGTCCCTACGTGCAACCCGATTCCGACACCTCCCACCGGCGACATCATCTTGTCCAATCAAGAGGTAATCCTCTCGGAATGGATTATGCTTTCGTCATCTTCCCGAATCCACTTCGGCGACCTCTCAATTTATATGGTTAGGTCCCCTTTAGGTTGTCAGTAAAACCATGTTGAATCCTTCAATTTTTGGGTTCCATAGTGTTTGTTAATTACATGGTTTAGGTTTTGCAAATTGGGGGTTGATAATTTCAGGGTTGTGCATTTGAGTGGAGGGTTGATAATTTTAGGGTTTAGATTTTGCAAATTAGGGGTTCCGTTGCTAATTGGTTTTCAATCTTGTTTTGGGAAGGAAAGGGGTGTTCGATTGAAAGATACGATTAACAACTATGAACCCTAAAATCGAACTAGGTGAAGAGGGGAGAGAGGGAAAAGAAAGTATGGAAGAACCTTGAATCAGATTAGGTTGGGGCGACAATTGGGTTCACAAACAACGACTGGGATTAATAATGGCTTTGGAGAAGACAAATTGGGGGCTAGAGAGGGAAGGGAGAACGTCAGAGACGGTGGTTGTCGATGGTGGTGGCTCGTGGTCAGCGGCTCACATCGTCGATAGTGAACAGAGACAATAAAGTTAGAAGTGAATAGAGATGTGGAAAGATATGAAAAATAATGATTTCAAAGCTTAAGCACCTCTTTAAAATATAATATGTGATAGCCAAACAGGCTTTTAAAATTTGATATATTAAAATTGTCAGAATGTATTTTAAGAAGAATCCAATCGCACCCTTGATCGAATTAGTTATTATTCTGCTCGAATTTTAGTATGTTGTTTGTTTGTATGTGCTTTTAGTTACTATCTGGATATGTTGCTTGAATTTATGTAATTTTAGTTATTCGCGAGCCTGCTAGCGCCCAACAATTAAAGTGTGTTGAATTGTTAGTCAGAAATTGGATGGAATTGCCCAATATTTGGTTACTTGGAATTAAATCTGCAAGTTCAAATTGGAAAACCGTGTTGGGTTGGGTTTTCATTAGTCAAATTAGGGTTTGTTGGTTAGTGCATTTTTTAATCCAGATTTTGAATTTGTTGAATTTTATTGTTCAAAGCTTATGTATTTACATCTCAAAGTATGGTGTTTTTACTGGAAAGAAAATGACAGAGATGTCTAGAATTTTCCTTTTGAGTAAGAGTGAAGATGACATTGTGGAGGTTGTTGCTTCAAAAGAGCCATCTTTGATAAAATGTTTAAATTTGTAGGAGAATGAGAAAAGTAGAGTGATCCGTGCAATGATAAAAATCACAAATGAAAACTAAAAAGGATATTTCAACCCTTGAAAAAAGTATAGGGTGAGGTGAAATGAAAATAAGTGTGAAGAACAACACTTATTTAGATCTATTGTACTTATAGTCCTACTTCTTGCTGGCTGCTGCACTTCGATTCTGATAGCCACTTATGTAGATATATGGAACTGTTTTAGTTTGTTTCCTTAAAGCATCATATCCACAAATGTATGTATATATTTGTTGTAAAACAATGTTGACCGGTAATCACTTGCGCTTCATCTTTTGTTATTTTAGGCATTTCATATTGTTGATTTTCTACCTTCTGCTCAATAAAGAACTTAGTTGGGCTGCAGAGCTTTTCAGTGTTTCAGATATGGTTCTTGATACCTATTCGTTGCATATGCTTGGAAGGATTTAAGACTTTAAGTTGTTATTTTCTGCTGATTTTTTAGTTGGTCAATTGTACTAGGTAACTGCAAAGACAGCCCAGCAGGGGAATCTAGTTGAGCTGTATAATACAAGTTCCCTTTAGAAGCTGAAGCATGCTTCGTGAAGTATTCTCTATTCTCAAGCATGTGCGTGTAAGAACATATATTGGGGGGAGAATAAATTCGGTCAAGTGATTGATTTGTGACTAGATGTGATTCTTCAATGGCGAGGGGCCGTATAACGTATCTATTGCGCCGCTGCTTGTCCAATAATAAGCATTCTGATTCCCAGTTCAGGGCTTTGCGTTCCAACCCTCAACTTCTCCAGCACGCCGCCGGGTTCAATGGAAATTCGTATTATTGTACTCGAGAACGTCGGTTATCTACGCGAAGTTTGAATTCGGACGCTCATTTATACTTGCGCACAACTAGCTTTCATCGTCAGAAACCGTTTTCTACGGATTCGCAAAACGATGTTGATGCCGATTCCACCGAGTCTGGGACGATTATTGGTGGTGGCGGTGATCAATTGAGCTCGGAAGAGAAGGCAATTGTTGCTTCGCACGATCCTGTAGAGATTTACAGGCAGCTGAAGGATGCCGAGAAGGCCGATAAGCAAACAAGAGCGGATTGGGGCGTCTTAATGGAGGTTTTCCGTTGCTTTGCGAAATCCGGTTGGGCTTCTAATCAGGCCTTAGCTATATACATCGGTGCTTCCTTTTTTCCTGCTGCTGCTCATAAGTTCAAGAATTTCTTCCTCAAAAGGTGTTCTGGTGATGTCGGCAAGTACATGGTTTCTCTTGGTCCCGGTGATGAAGCAGATAAGTTTCTCTTTCCGATTTTTGTTGAGTTTTGTTTGGAGGAGTTTCCGGATGAGATTAAACGGTTTAGGGAAATGATGCACTCTGCTGATCTTACGAAACCTCATACCTGGTTTCCCTTTGCTAGGGCAATGAAGAGGAAGATTATATATCATTGTGGACCGACGAATAGTGGTAAAACTTATAACGCTTTGCAACGTTTTATGGAAGCAAAGAATGGGATTTACTGTAGCCCTCTTAGGTTGTTGGCCATGGAGGTCTTTGATAAGGTAAATGCACTTGGTGTATATTGTAGTCTGCTTACAGGGCAGGAGAAGAAGAGGGTTCCTTTCTCTAATCATGTATCTTGTACAGTTGAGATGGTTGGGACAGATGAGTTGTATGAAGTTGCTGTTATTGATGAGATTCAAATGATGGCAGACCCTTGCAGAGGTTATGCTTGGACTAGGGCTTTGCTGGGTTTGAAGGCTGATGAGATTCATGTGTGTGGGGATCCAAGCGTTCTTGATATTGTCCGTAAAATCTGTTCAGAAACCGGGGATGATCTGGTGGAGCAGCATTATGAGAGGTTTAAGCCATTGGTGGTTGAAGCGAAGACTTTGCAAGGTGATCTTCGAAATGTGCGGTCAGGTGATTGTATTGTTGCATTCTCTAGACGGGAAATATTTGAGGTGAAACTGGCTATTGAGAAACAAACAAAGCACCGATGTTGTGTTATTTATGGTGCTTTGCCACCTGAAACTCGCAGGCAGCAAGCAACTCTTTTCAACGAGCCAGATAATGAATTTGATGTCTTGGTTGCTAGTGATGCTATAGGTATGGGCTTGAATCTCAATATTAAAAGGGTTGTTTTCTTCAATCTTTCAAAATACAACGGAGATAAAATTGTTCCTGTTCCAGCAACACAAGTGAAACAAATTGCTGGTAGGGCTGGTCGCAGGGGAAGTCGATATCCGGAAGGACTGACAACCACCGTGCAGAAAGAAGATTTGGAGTACCTGATTGAATGCTTGAAACATCCTTTCGAGGAAGTTAAGAAAGTGGGTCTTTTTCCCTTCTTTGAGCAGGTTGAACTGTTTGCTGGGCAATTGCCTGATGTTACCTTCTGTCAGCTTCTTGAGAAGTTTGCCTCAAGTTGTCGCCTTGATGGTTCTTACTTTTTGTCACGTCACGATCATATAAAAAAGGTCGCAAACATGTTGGAGAAGGTGCAGTGTTTATCACTGGAAGATCGTTTTAATTTCTGCTTCGCTCCTGTCAATATTAGAGATCCAAAGGCTATGTACCATCTTTTAAGGTTTGCTTCATCGTACAGTCAAAAGCTCCCTGTCAATATAGCAATGGGGATACCGAAAGCTTCTGCTCGAAATGACTCTGAGCTTTTAGACTTGGAGACAAAGCATCAGGTTTGTTCTATGTATCTATGGCTGTCAAACCACTTCAAGGAGGATAATTTTCCCTATAAGAAGAAGGCTGAGGCAATGGCCTCAAATATAGCTGATTTACTGGGAGAGTCTCTTGCCAAAGCTAACTGGAAACCGGAATCAAGACAGGGAGGTAAATCAAACCCTGAACAGAAACTAATCCCTGAAAAGAAGGAAGATTTTCACGAAAGGCCACAATCACTGATTAAGTTATTTGGCAAGTAAGTGGAACAAATCCATTTTCAAGATTCCTTTGGACATACCATAAAGCCGTTTAAGCCTTCTTTGTTGATTGTACTGACTTTTGAGGCTCTTCACATATATCCCGTTTTTTTCACATTACTTGTATCCAACCTTTCTACATTTTGATAAGTTTCCTGACTGTATGACCTGAAACTAGGGAGCTGTAATGATAGTTGTTGAGGCTTGTCTTCACAATATGCCGTTGTTTCACATTAGTTTTATTTATCCAATCTTTCTACATTTTAATAAGTTTTCTGACTGTATGACCTGAAATTAGGGAGCTGAAATGATGGTTGTTGGGCCATTTTTATGCCAGTGCTTATGCATTTGCCCTCTCAGTTTATCTGGTCGTTCCCCCTTAATTTCTGGTTTGAAACTGAGCGTCTTTTGCTGATAAAAAGAAAACATTTTAGCTTTTTTCCATCCTATTGAACGTTTTTGGGATTTTTTATCTGCTCTCCTCCAATGCTGCAACAAAATCCAGTTTTCTTATGATTCATCACGTGTTAAATGATGCACTTTGGAGCAATCATACATCCTGTAATCTTAATTAACATTTAACAATACTCTTAACTTATTCTTGATTGGAAAAGGATCAATATACCAACTAAAAGCCCCTGCTCTGATAACTGAAAATTTGTTTAGTTAGGAAGAGTTTGTGCATTATGTTTTTTAGGAAGAGTTTGGCTATTCACGGAGTTGAATAATTTAGGTACTTGTGTTTTTTTCTCTAGGAATTTACTTTATTGTCTTTTGGTACAGCTCTAAAATTAATATAGTAATGGACGTGGTAATAAACAGAAAACATAGTAATTGAAGATAACTTTTCCTTCCTCAACTTAAACTCTACAATAAACTAAAAATCATTGTTATAATGGACATGGCATCAGATTAACCTACTATTTGTTCATTTTCACATTATGTAGACCTTTTGTTTATTCCTCTAGGTTCCATTCTCGTATCTTCCATTTATCCTCTTTAGTTTCCTTGTTGCGGCAATCTATTGACGGGGAGAACCTTGAATAAGGCCTTTATACTTCCATTCCTATGATGTTATCTTGCTAGCTTCTTACGTTGCTGTCTTCAGGGCCTCAGACCTCAAGTCACCTTGGGTTTGGGCATAACCTCACGTCATTTTCCCTGTTAGTCTAGTTTCTCAGCTAAAGTTTATACGTTGCTCAAGCAATTTTTTTGCAACTTTTTTGGCGGTGGTTTCTAAGTAGAGGAATTTTAGGAAAACCCTTTTCATATAAAACAGGAGTATAAGTTGCTAAAATTCATTGAAGTTTGGTTTAGATTTGATTCATAGTAAACTTATTCTGTGCCCTGCCCCTCTTCTCCTCAATCCTTACTAATTGACTACAGGGCAGACTGGGCAGTTACTTGGTGCTGTGCTGTCTGAAACTTTGACATAGTTGGTGGCATCTTAACTAAGAATTACATGTTATTAAAACCTTTTGTGTCATCTTTTTTTAGTCATTGGGCAAACATCTTATCAACATGCTGGATTTGGCAGTAAATCATGGGTTGATAACTTTTTCCTTTTTTTGAAGCATCGTGTCATGTGTACCTTTCTTCTTTTAGATGTATTTTTGTCTTAAATTGGCATATTTCTTAATGAGTTATTTATTTGTACATTATCTGATGAACTTGTTGGAGTGCAAAGAAAAATGATCTTGGTCAAGGACTTAACATGCTGCTGCCCTTTGTCTTTCATGTGCAGAGGGAAACAACAAATAGCTTCACATGATAAAGAAGAGATGTCAGTTTAGTGGTTTCTCTAAGGTATATTACTTCTCCTGCATGTGTGTTTGTTTATCAGCTGCCTGCTGCTTCCTAAATGTTCTCTTCTTTCCTTTTTTAGTACAGGTTTATGTTATTTTATTTAGGATTCAGTAGCTTTGGAATTTTGAACTTTTGTGGTTAGTAAATATGTTTCAAATGAATCCTAATTGTTCAGTTAATCCACTTTTACCATTAAGCTCTTGGGAGTGAGTTGTTGATGGGTTAGTTATTCTTATGCTATGCTTGTTGGGGATTGGTCATGTATTATTAGATACTTTCTGTAAATTAGAACTGGTCACTGGTGAGGTCATATAAGAATATGTGGCAATGATAGTAGTAGTACGAGCACGCCACATGCTTTCTTCAACGTAGAGAGGTGATGTGGTGCTGTTATTACTATGATTAGTTAAAATTTGACTTTCAAATAACCGTGCTACTAGCTGCAGCAACACGTTTTTGTCATCTTTTATTGCTTTACAAACAAATTGCATAGCATTCAAATATTATTTTTTCGTCATAATAAAACGAGATGGGAATTGCAGATTTCTTTGTTCATCTGTAAACTATCTTTCATGTTTTCTCTATTGCATTGGTAATTAGCTAGTAATTGTGCGTCATCTTGGTGAGGCAAGTCATTTAATGAGACTAGCATTCGGTAGAGTTTCTGTTGGTTTGTTTATTTATACTTTGATGTCATGACGTACATATTACTTGATTATTTTTTTAATGTCAAATACTTGCATGAAGGTGTTGGAGACAAGATTGCGTCTGAGGTGCAGGAATTCCAGCATCATACACATTGGTTATGGTTATTTGGCTGATGATGTGTGCTGTGGTTGATCAATGAACAAATGAAGCAGCTGTGGTTAAATATTCAAATGTTAGTTTTAGTTTAGCTAGGCCATTTCTCTACTGCTCCATTTTTGCATGGATTTTTTGTAGAGGAAACAAATTTGGAGATCGTTGCCTTAAATTTCTCTACTGCTCTTTCAGATTTGTGGGATACAAAGGAAAGCTACTAATTATTTAGAGATATTTTAGAATTATATTTAATTGTAATTCTAAATTATTAGTTGTTAAGATATGAAATATTCTCTCATTAGTTGGAATATTCTTTCATTAGTTGGAGATATTCTATCTTAGTCTGTTCTTCTATAAATTTCATATTGAACCGATAACACAAGTACGCTCTTTCTCTCTACTCTCAAATCTCAATATTTCAGATATAGTTCTTGATACCTATTCGTTGCATATGCTTGGAAGGATTTCAGTTGTTATTTTCTGCTGATTTTTTAGTTGGTCAAGTGTACTAGATAACTGCAAAGACAGGCCGGGATTCTGGTTGAGCTGTATATTGCGCTGTCTAATACAAGTTCCCTTTAGAAGCTGAAGCATTCTTCGTGAAGTATTCTCTATTCTCAAGCATGTGCATGTAAGAACATATATTGTGGGGAGAATAAATTCAGTCAAGTGATTGATTTGTGACAAAATGTTGAACAGTAGATAATGTTGCCAAGTTGGCAGAAGTTGACAATATATTGGTGCTTGCCCATATTCTCTGTTCGTTCTTTCATCTCTGTGACATCTAAAAGAAAAGCACAGCCACTATATGCCTGACGTTTTTTTGCTGTACGCGCGACATTTTGTACGCCATAATATGACGTACGCCATGTCGCGGCGTACGGATATAAAAATAAGCCAAAAGTGGCAAGGAAAAAAATAAATATAAATACGTATTTTTTTGTACGCCATAATACGGCGTACAAAAAAATACGTATTTGTATTTATTTTAAATAAAAAATAAATAAGTTGGGCCGACCCAACTCGGCCCTAGCCTGTACACCATAACATGGCGTACGCCATATTATGGCGTATAGACTAGGTTTTAAGAGGCCGAGCGCGGCCTCTTCTTCTTCTTCTTCTCTTCTTCTTCCTTCTCTCTCCCTGCGGCGTCTCCTGGCGTATAATTTCCGGCGGCTCTCCCCCTCCGATTCACTCCTTCCTTCTCCTCCTCCTCCATTTCTCTCCTTCTTCTTCGTCTTCTTCTTGTTCTTGTTCTTCTCCTCCTCCTCTTATCTCCGACGATGGCGAACAGTGGCGGTGGTGGTGACCCCTCCGGCGAGGCTCGAGGCAGTGCGATTGGCGGACGAGGAGGCGATGATGGCATTCCAGGCGGCGTGGAGAGCTGGGCGGCTGGCGGCGGTGCTCCTGTTGCTGCAGAGGTGGCCGGTGGCGGTGCTGATGTTCCTGGCGGTGGCGGCGGAGAGGTGGCCGGCGTCGGAGATATGGCCGATGGTGGTCCGGATGGCGATGCAGGACGAGGTACTGTCCGGACCCGATTTATCCGAGCGCGGGGCAGACGAGGAGGGGGACGCGGACGCGGAGACGATCCTGCGACACCCGGTCAGACTTCTACCTAGGGTAGACGAGAGGTATGAACGGAATTGAAATTTATTTGAATTAATGAAAATTTACAATGTAATAAATATTAAATTTAGAAATAGGTATTGCATTTAGAAATAGTTTATCTGTATTTAATTATAGATTTATGTATAAAAATTTATAGTTATATTTTAATAATTTATAGTTATGAATTTTAGAAATTTATTTTAAATTGATGAAAATTAAGAATAAAATAAGTATTGAATTTAGAAATAGATATTGCATTTAGAAATTGTTGATCTGTAATTAATTCTAGATTTGTTTCAAAAAACGAATGTTTATATTTTAGAAAATATTATTTATGAATTTTAGAAATTTATTTTTAATTGATTAAAATTTAGAATAAAATATGTATTGCAATTAGAAATTATTGATCTGTAATTAATTGTAGAATTGTTTAAAAATAATATTTAGATTTGAGATTTGTTTATAAAAATTAAGGTAGAAATTGTTGATTTGAAATTGTTGATATGTAATTAATTTTAGAAATTTATATTTATGTTATAAAAATTGAATTTGATTTTAGGTATTGAATTTTGGATTTCAGTTATAATAATTTAACTTTAATTTAGAAAAACAAATGTGTATATGAAACTAAAATTTATGATATGAAATTGACGAGTTAATATGTTATTAAAAGGCTTTGCAAGCCTCGATGTTGTCTGTGAGACGGCCCCGACGTGGGTCCCGTCAGTGGCGCGGAGGAATCCGGTCACAGCATCGGCTTGTCGGGCCGCTTCAGTGGATCTGCTTCCCGTCCTAGACGCGACACAGGACGTCGCAACGGGAGTGCAGGTGGGCATGACCAGGTCTGACCCGTCGTTGTCTCTGTCTTCCTCATCGACCTCGTCCATGGATCTGGAGGAGGAGGCAGTTGTCGTTGCCGACGCGGCCTTCCAACGCGACTATTATGATGGACCCGCAGAGGACTTGAGGATGGACGAGTCTCCCCAGCAGGCGGATCCGGCTCCCCAGCAGGGGGATCCGGCTCCGCAGCACGTGGATTCGGCTCCGCAGCAGGCGGATCCGGCTCAGGAGCAGGCAGATCCGGTTCCCGAGCAAGCGGGTCCCGTAGAGCCTTGGATGCCAGGAGGGCCCCTCGTTCCTCACCTCCTGGGTACGTATACGACCCACGTCGCCAGGGTCCTATGGGACATGACATTGGCGTTGACACTTCCGGAGCCCCCACCACCCGTTGCGCGCGTGGATGATACGGTACGTCTTTGATGTAATCTAAGATTTGTAAATGAAAATATGAAAATGTTATATATAAATTTATAAGTATAATACTAATTTTGTTATTTCTTTTTCAAATGAGGAAGGTTCTGAAGACGTACACCAGGAAGCCGTGGCATTGGCAGATGAACCAGCACATTACAGCGGCTCCTGACACCTGGTGGGATTTTACGCAGCGGAGCCGTATCACCTCTATGAGGGAGGTGGACTTCAGGAGTGTCGACGACGTGCTTATTTATGCGTTCGTCGAGTGCTGGCATCCGGAGACGAGCTCGTTCCATTTCCCGTGGGGCGAGATCACTATCACGCTCCACGATGTCGCACGCATCCTGGCGATTCCCATCGACGGCTTGAGCGTCACCACTGATATGGCGGACCCCGTCGTCAGAGATCACGTCTGCGCTGTTACTGGGGCGAACCAGGAGTTGGTGTCCCAGTGGTTCGGTGGTGGCGGTATTCCGATAGAGTCCCTCTTGCTGAGGTCGACTGAGCAGCTATCCAGTCTAGAGAGGGATGACCGACGCATAGCATCCATGTACTTGATGATGCTCCTCGGCTGTACCGTTTTCCCGGACAAGTCGACGAACGTCGTCAAGTACAAGTACATGGCGCTAGTCTATGACCACGACCGTAGCGGTTGTTATGCCTGGGGAGTCGGCGTATTGGCTGTCCTGTATCGGAATTTGGGTGAGGCGTCACGGGCCAGGGCGAAGGGCATTGCAGGGTGTACACTTCTTCTGAGGGTAACTATTAATTTATTTTTATAATATATGATATTATATGCTTACGAGTTTTTATATATATGTAGACCTGGATTTGGGCGTACTTTCCTACTTTCTGAGGTCACGCTGTCCTTGACCTGGAGGCCATGGTGGATACGAGGGCCTCTCGGAGAGACGGGAGGGAGGCTCCTCAGGGACGGAATCCAGAGCGGCTCATTGCTGTTCGCCGCATTTTAGACGCCGTGAGATTTGACGAGGTAATACTTTACTGTTTTATTGCGTTTCGTTTAGGAAATTTAAATTATGAATATACGTTTTGAATTTAGGTAATGATCCATTTTAAATATACGTTTTGAATTTATGAAATATATATGTTGACATTTTAGGTTGCCTGGACACCGTGGGGTCCGTTAGGGTTTACGACCCCTCAGTACGCTCCTTCTTTGTACCGAGACATTATTCAGTGCCTCGATATACAGGAGCCGTACATGCCGGACCGAGTCCTCCGACAGTTCGGTTACAGGCAGGGGGTTCCTGAGGATCCACCAGCGCCATGCGAGGTGAAGAGGCGGGTCGACTTGAGGGCGTATGATCTTCAATACGCCGACGAGCTGTGCACATGGGATGCCGACCCAAGACCGACGATCGAGCTTCAGGACATGATCCATACCACCTTCGCCTGGGACACTGACGATGCGTACATCGACTGGCTAGAGCAGATGTCACATCCGTATGTGGACGCATGGTCTCCTAGACAAGATCGTCCAGGTCTGGCTCCTGTCGTCCCTCCAGCTCCACCGGTGTCTACTCTCATGGTATGATACATTTTATTTATCGCTTATCATTTTTTACGTGCTTAAAATCAGATTAGTTGTAATGGAAATCATTGTCGTGTACTCAGCGGACCCAGATTATCGCCGGTCGGATGCGGCGTTTTTTGGAGGAGAGGGACGAGCTTCCACCAGATGTTACCGCTGCGATTATTTCGTGGATTCATGATTTGATAGGTCACGAGGCGCCCATGGCTGATCCCTTACCGCGTGCTTCCCAGAGATTTACTGATTCACAGCACGAGAGAGGAGAGGGTAGCGGTAGAGTCCCTGATGATGACTAGATTGTAAGATCATGTATTTATGTGGATTAGACACTTGTGTTTTGGATCATGTATATATATGTTTTGGTTGTTTTGGTTAAATTGCATGTTATTATATATAAGTGTAACGGAATGAAATATAACCAAATACTATAGTATATACATGAAATATAACGAAATACTATAGTATATACATGAAATATAACGAAATACTATAGTATATACATGAAATATAACCAAATACTATAGTATATACATGAAATATAATGAAATACTATAGTATATACATGAAATATAACCAAATACTATAGTATATACATGAAATATAACCAAATACTATAGTATATACATGAAATATAACCAAATACTATAGTATATACATGAAATATAACCAAATACTATAGTATATACATGAAATATAACCAAATACTATAGTACATACATGAAATATAACCAAATACTATAGTATATACATGAAATATAACCAAATACTATAGTATATACATGAAATATAACCAAATACTATAGTATATACATGAAATATAACCAAATACTATAGTATATACATGAAATATAACGAAATACTATAGTATATACATGAAATATAACCAAATACTATAGTATATACATGAAATATAACCAAATACTATAGTATATACATGAAATATAACCAAATACTATAGTATATACATGAATTTCTCATATTTGGGCCCAATTTCTCATATTGGGCCCAATCCTCCCTATTGGGCCCAATCCTCCCTATTGGGCCTATTTGGGCCCAATTTCTCATTTTTTCAGTTTTCACCCGTTTCTTCTACAATCCTCCATATTGTATTTAATTGGGCCCAATTTCTCATTTTTTCAGTTTCTCACACTGAGTTAATTGAGATTACACAAGTAAATCAGACACAAATGTGAAGTTCATCTGCTCTTCAAATTGAGATTACACAAGTAAATCTACATCTTCAACTAATCTACATCTTAAACTACACCGGAGGATCTAGAGGACGGCTATATCTAATGCGATAATCCCGAAATTGTTGAATCCTCGACTGAAATTGATAGTCCCAACCATCGACACTTGGGTGTTTGAATCGACGCCAAGCGTACGGAGGGGGAGGTAGTGGACAACCATCCTTCAACGACACCTACATAGAAAACACAAAATATGATCGAGCTTTGTGTTTTAGGGTAAGCACAAATATTACTAGCTATTTAAAAACAATAACTATACTGGTACAAAGTGGTTTCGGTTTCCTACGAGGGCCATCGTCAATATCTGTGTTGGAGGGTCGAGGCTTTCGTAAGAGGCCCTCATTGGTAAGCACAAGCACGGGCCATCCCAGGATAATAGGACAAGAGCAACTTGGTATAGCGTGTCAAACACTAAACCAATCATCGGCATGTCGAGCCAGTACTCCTCACTGCAAGGACAGATGACATAGTTGACCCGAAATATAAGGTCCTCGTAAGTGATCCCCGGGTGTAGTACGGGCAAGATGGGCATGTACAGATCTCTGTTGTCAATCAACTCACCCGCCATCTGCATTCGAACCATAGGGTATGTAGTCTCTTCTGATCCCAACAATACAGCCAATGTCCGATATCCACAATGCCCGTCTGGAGATACATCTCTGGCCCCGTTAATGTATGGAAACCAAAAGTAATCCACATTCTTAACCCCAAAGTTCACCCCCATATAAATCACGGGTTGTTCAGGGAGCTGCTGCGATCTTGTCCATTCAGATTGGCTCCCTTGGGTCCCAATGCCCGGCGAAGCTCCACTTGGTCTCTTCTTGCCACGACCCCGACCTCTACCTTGGCTTCCACTGGCCTTGTTCTTCTCAATCTCATCTAACTCAGCCCTCCGATGCTCAAACAAGCTCGGATCCCTCTTGGTGTCGTACTTTGTCGAACCCTTTGGCCTTCCTTTTGAAATGATTCCTGTGGGCTCCTACATCAAAGTTTCACGCGGGTGCTGCGTGTTCCAGAACAAGTCGGTGATTTGATCTACTTGGTCCTTGCTCAATGTTTTAGCGTGCCACATTTCATCCATTTCCTTCCATATCAACTCGTGAGCAGACATCTGTTTTGTGTCATCAACTGGCTCTTCTTGTGTGTAAGCCCTATCCCATTGCAATTGCTTCCAGAAGCGGTGTATCTCACTCGCCATGATCGACGTCTTATCAATGATGGCATTTGCGATTCTGTGGACACATGGCAGGCCGAAGCAGTCTCTCATCCAGTGATCATCACACTCATCAGGGAAATCATCCGTCTCTATCTGCTTATACAGATCAAACAACATTTCCAAGCACCTATCCGACACTTTGAAAAATAGCCTTGAAAACGACACTCTTATTTCTGGCGGCATACCATCAAACATCGTTGGTGTTTTGGTCCGTGACATCTCCATGGTCGCACGCACCTGCCCAATTTGACCCTCGATCGCATGGTGTATCCTTACTACCATTCTATTAAAACCACCAACGCTAGAATTCAGAATTTGCTTCAACACGTGATGCATACCCTCAACCCTATAAAAAAACATGAAAAGCATTGCGTTACTCCCACATTGAGCCATGAACAAGCAAACTACTGAACATCGTACAAGGATTACCTGTTTGAAGTCCTCGTGAAGAAGTGAAGATGATGATCAGTCCACGCTCTCACTATGCTTTCCTTGTGAGGATTCGTCCACGTCTTCTCAATGTATCGAACAAGGCCACTCTTCCACGATGTCCTCAATTGCACAAGCCTCTCTTCGTAGATTTCCTCTGTGGTTGAACACCAAAGTGCCCAACATTGGCCGCAAAACCTTTTCACTTGTTTTTTATCCTTCAATATTGGGGAAGCATATGCTTCTATGTTGTGCTTAATATGCACCCAACACAAAAGGTGTTTTACTTCATCTTTGAAAACTATCTGAATTGCATTAATGAGGGCCTTCTCTCGATCAGTCATGATGGCGGCCGACATAACGCCCAAATCTTTAAACAAGCGCAAAAGTTTCTCCATTATGAACTTGTAATGCACAACTTCTTCTTGTCGTGTAAATGCATACGCAATGTTGAAGGTCTTGTGCGTGCAAGTGAAACCGACAATCTCCACCAATGACATTTGATACCTATGGATGAATGTAAGAAAACAAATGAATGTAAGAAGTCATAGAATATAACATATAATTCATATCAATGCTATAAATCACTACTATTATACTGTGTTGAAAATGTAACACAAATCCAGCACGTACCTATTTGTCTTGTATATGGCATCAATAATTACCACGTACGGGAACATATTCAATAGGTGGAGCGAGTCCGGGTGAGCAAAAGATAGGATATCAGTCTCTTTCGTAGACAACTTTGTAAGAGGAAATACCCGATAACTATTTTCTTTCAAAAAGTTCAGAGTTCATTGCGTAACCGTCAATTCCCCTTGATCTTCATAACGCACCTTTTGCAGAAAGTTGGAAACTTGTTTCATGGATGTAACATTTCCGGGGAAGAACTTCCTCAACTTCCCAACAATAGTCCTAGGTGTCACGAACGCTTCGCCCAAAGCTTTGGCAATGCGCTCCTCACCCGGGGTCATTATGCCCTGTATGGATGCCCAAGAAAGGTAGTCGAAAGCTTATGGTTGTGGCATCCATCTATCACATTTATGATCCATTTCTGAGTCACTTCCCCTGGCTTCTTCTTCAATCTAACACCACACAACTCAAATGTGCATCCGGACTTCTTCGAATGGGATTCACGAATTACTTCAACTTCCTCTTATGAGTCACTACCTTTCTTTCTCCCCGATCTATACTCACCAAAATTCTCGCACGTCAAACTAACACTTCTGACATTTGACTTCTGAATGACTAAAACCATCATCAAATCTTTGCCCCTATTCCTAACCCACTCAACCAATTCCTCTCGGCTATCCCAACTCAGATTATTACGAAATTCATCTCCATAATCTTTCCCCTATACATGTTTACATCATCAATAATGTTACAATATATGGATTGTAATTGTAATATATAACTAAACTATAATTGTAATACATAACTAAACAATAATGTTACAATATATGGATTACTATATATGGATTGCAATTTGTTAAATTTATATGTTTGTAGCTAACCAATATTAACTATAAAATAAAACTATAATTGTAATACAAAACTAAACTAAAGACAAAAACAAATTGATAGCTTATCTCACTAAACATAAGACTTTTAACATATATCAAATTCACAACAATAATCAACTTCTCCACTACTATTAATTACTAATCTTTTAACATATATCAAAACAAATATAGGCATCTACAGCTAAATCGTCATCATCTTGTCCAGTACAACTAAATACTAATCTATCTTTTAACATAATAAAATATAGGCATCTACCGCAACACCGTCAGCATCTTGTCCACTATAACTAAATACTAATCTATCTTTGAACATAATAAATATAGGCCTCTACGTACTTAAGCTATATTAATTATAACTAATTTCAATCTTAATCATTCCATACACACTAACCTCGAAATTGCCATCGTCGAAATCTTCATCGTCGAAATCTTGATCGACATAATCTTCATCATCTTCTCCACTACTCCAATATGCCATTTTTTGTAAAATTTGTTGTTTCAATCTTACCATTCCATACAAACTTAGAAAGCTATTTATAGGCACAAAATAACCGTTGGAATAACGGCTACTTTTGTACGCCACTTCCGAGCGTACGCCATACCATGGCGTACAGGCTATTTCCAACGGCTATTTTTTGGTGGGTTTTTGAATTTAAATGAATTTCTGTATTATTTTCCTGTACGATGTATTCTAGCGTACGCTAAAATACAGCGTACAGGAAAATAATACAGAAATTCATTTAAATTTAAAAACCCACCAAAAGTATAATAAAATAGTCTGTACGCCACGACATGGCGTACTCCATATTATGGCCTACAAAATGTCGCGCGCACAGCAAAAAATCATCGCGCATATAGTATCAGCCAAGAAAAGAGGATGCTAGTTGTGATCTATAAGGAGTCACTATGAAAGGCAGTGGCGGATCCAGGCGGGGGCTTGGGAGGGTTGTCGCCCCCGCTTGGACCCAAAATAATATGTATATTAGCATAGAAGTTTAATGCATATCATAGCTTAATCGTAGTTCAGCTGGCGCTTGGGAATGTGATTTCAATAGTTTCTTCCTTTTGTCCAGTGTTCAATTTTTTTTGATAAGGTAAAAATTAGACTGGAAATCACAGAAGAAACGGTTTATCAGCCTATAGCATCCTTGCGGATGAGAACTACAAGTTCTAAATTATCTCTAAAATCTTCCAAGGGACTTTGCTGCACCAGCTTCGCAATGTAGTCCGCAACAACGTTAGTTTCTCGAAAGACGTGATAAATCTGCACTGAAGAAAACAGTTGTAATACACAAAGGGTATCGGAAATTAAAATTTCAATATCCCAAGGACAGTGCCATATTTTGTTTAGGACGTTTACAATTGTAAGGTTATCGCATTTAATTTGGATGTTGTTAAAGCCTAATTCATAAGCTTTAAACAAAGCATTCCTGAAAGCAATGAATTCTGTTTTTAGTGGGGTTGATAATCCGCATTTATCACCAAAGATGAATAAGGGTTCTCCTTCGCTATTCCGAATGATATAGTCATAACTAGATTCTCCATTAGTCTTAGTGGATTCATCCGTATTTATTTTTATGATAGTATCTGGTGGTTTTTTCCACTTCTTCTTTGGTCGCCTTCTGTTTGTATTGATATTTTTTTGTATTTTATCTGTACTCAAACAGTCTGGGTTTCATTTCTTTGTTTGTTTCCAATTATGAATTTGATTTTTGATGTAAACTGGTACATCCTTAATAGGGTCTATGTCATTGTTTGTCCTTCCAAAACTTTATTGGTTTCGGTAGAACCATAATCCCCACCAGAAAATAAGTAGTTCTAAAAACTGTGAATTATCAGTTTTTTGTCTGATTTCTTCAACAAGTTCATATGTTTTTTTTTATTTTCAATGTTAAGTAATTTGATAATCCCAAGAGTATGAAGATTAATTTTTTCAATGGTTTTCATAGTATGGTTACAGCGGAATAATATATGATTAGTATCTTCAATTTGTGCTCTACAACGAATACAACCTGGAGGAATTGAAACTCCTTTTTCAGCTAGTCTTGCTTTTGATGGGAGTCCATTTTTCATGATTTTCCAAAGAAAATTTTTTACCCTTAGGGTAAGTGTCAAGTTTCCATATCCAAGAGGAATCATGTGCTGTATATCGTTTACTTTCATTAATCATGTTCATGGCAGGTTTTGTAGAGAACCACCCGTTTTTACTGGCTTACGAGTACATCCTATCCTCAATATTATCAATTGGTATTGGTACGGATGTTATTTGTTTAGCTATTTGACGCGGCTAAAGATGTACAAGCAAATATCGTTGATTAGCCTTATCAAAGTAAATTATCCTAACCAACCTACTAAACAAAGTATAGCAGACAAGTAAGGGTCGATCCCACAGAGAAGGTATGATGTAGTATGCAAACGTGAATGACGAGTAACAAGTAATTGGGGGGTTTTGTAATCAAAAGAACACTAAGCAAACAAAGCAAGTAGATTGAGTTGAGAGAATATTATGAGGGAAAGTAGTTCCACTAGACCGAAATCCACAGTACAGAGATAGAGTTTGATCACTGAAATCTATTTCTTCCAAGTTCGTTTATTTATCCTTATAGTCGTTCCCACCATGATCATAAGTACTATTGATTCTCACAGTTGTCAATAGACTTATTACTATGCCAGTGATAATGTGATACCCCGTATTTTTGTAAGGTTATTTTGGAAATTATGGAATTTTCCCGAGTACCCGTTGTGTACGTCGGATTTAATTCAGGTAGCTTGAGACATTCTGTAATGTGCTCTGTATCTGTAATATTTTTCTCAGTGAAATAATATATAGACAAGGTGCCTTAGATTTTAATTGTCGTTCGCGTACGATAATTTTTATCCCGGTTTAATGTCTTATCCATTCAAAGCTGAACGGGCGGGAAAAAGGGTCACAGCGACCGCCGTAAAGTCGCGGCGACCGCCGTCGTGAGACCCAAGCACGGCGACCGCCGTAAAGATATGGCGCCCGCCGTTCCAACGCCCGAGGAGGCAGCTGATGTGTCATCCCGCGGCGACCGCCGTAAGTGCCGTCATCGTTGCCCATCAGTCATTGCCCGTTGGTCGCCGGCGTTGTTTCTGGCAAGCACCGCAGTAGCTCTAGGCCCTCGTCTTCGAACTCCAGATGTGTTGGCTATAAAAGGAGGTGTTGGGGGAGAGGTTTTGAGCCATCCAAGCACCAAACCTCTGCCAATTTCGCCTCTCGCCGGAGTTGTGCCTTCGCCGGAATTTTCGAAGCTTTCGTCGGTGTTGTAGTGGTGTTTCCACAGTGCCTTTGTGAAGCTTTTGGTTAGCCTTGGAGGTTAGAAGCCAAAGCAAGTCGAAGGAGGCCAAACCACTCGTGTTTTGGGGTGAGTTTTCTCTCGTTCTGTGTCGTCTGAGTTCGTCACGGCGACCGCCGTGATGAATACGGCGACCACCGCCAAGAACAGCGACCGCCGCCAGTGCCCAGAATGCCTTCGTGGCTTTGGCTTGGTCGGTTGTCGTCGTGGCGTCTTTCCTTTCGTGTTCTTTCGCCGTGTTTAGATTCGTACTGTTTATGTCGGATCTAACTTAGGGTTCCTTTTATGGGTCGACTCGAAGGTTGTTGTGCTGTCGGAACTATACCGTGTCGAGCCCGGAATCCAGTTGACGTCTTTAGACTATTCTGCGGAGTAAGGCAAGTGGCGGTTCGCTCTTGCTCTTTCGTTCCATATTGTAGTTTATCTGAGTAATTAATTTGGAATGAATATTCTGTTTGTCTGGAAACAGTTTTGATAAACTGTTTTGAAAATCATATAATAGGTTGTATATCTGTTAGAACAACGCTATTATCTGTGATCGCCTTTCGGGCCTTTATGTGGATTTATCCTGTAAATGTTGTGGTGCTGTAACTGTTTAGTTAGCACTGTTAAATAGGAACGTTACTCGGACTCTATCCAGTCGTTTCTTTATAATCTGGTATCGGGGTGGCTCGTCCCCATCTGGTACTATTCTATGATCATGATCGGTCTCTTTCACAAGTGTGTAGAGACAGGACACTTAGCTGGTGTCACAAACCTTTCGGTATACGTCACTCTCGACGAAACGTATACTAAGATGTGTCGTCCCACTGGTGGGGTACACATGTAAAAGTCTATAACGTGATGTGTGTTTTGAAACATAAATCAGATAAGTGCTACATTGACGCACATAATTAATACACCTTGGGCGAGTAGCGCAGCTAAGTTCAGTGCAGCTAGGAAAACTCGTCTTGACTTGAATGTAGTACGTTCTCTTTCCAATCTGGATTCGCTGTAGGCGATGAGGTTGGTCGTGAACCGAAGCATCTCAGTCAGTTTTAAATCATTGTTGTTTAATTCTGTAACTCTCCAGATTTGTCATACTTCCTTAAAGACTCATTTCAGTTGGAGTCTTCCTTCGAGTCGATTTCTGTGAAGATTCAGTCTTCAAGAATCTTCTCTTGTGCATACCTCTTGTTTATTCCAGTAGGAGTATGGTGGTTGACAAGCGTACTCGATTATTATTCGAGGGACGAAGAGTCTAACCTAATACAACTACTTCGAACCAGTCTGCTTTATACCCTTGCTAGTCTATTCGTTTAGACTAACCAACCAATATTTTCCCTTGCATGGTTGGCTGGTGTCATCCGTTCGATTCGGCACATCAGTTAAGAAGTAGCTCAGAAGATTAGAAGGACTATGGAGTCGGCAGTGGTTTTTGAATGTTTTAATTATTTCTTTAATCAGGTTATGATCCTTTGGACAATAACTCCGATTGTAATTTACTTTCTTAGTCTTCCGCTGTGTTTGGTTTAAACTATGTTTTGACCTATTCGGGATTGGGTTGTAATCCCGTAACTCTTATTTCCTTGACAATGTTATGTTTTGGAATTTAATGCTTGATCTTTGTATATCAATCGCATTTCATAAATTGTATTTATATGGTAAAGCCTTGGATGATCTCGGTAAGGAACACTGGGGTCACTGGCGGTAATACCTTTCCAAAAGGGTTAAGTTTTGGGGGTATTATAGATAAAGCACAACTGATTCTCACAGTTGTCAGCATACTTTATCACCAACACAGCAATAGCAATGCACACAAGGATATAGGATACATGCAAGTAGAAAGACGTACAAGTACTCACTCCCCTACTTAACATGCAATTGATTCTCACACACAATTGTACACTCGGAACCCCTATACGTACAATTGTGTTTGCCACTAGATATGCACTCGGAACCCCTATATGCAATCCTAGCAATTGATAAAAAGCATTCAACCTTGTTGATCAGGCTAAGAAGAACAACAAGAAATCAATATCAATATAACCAAGAGAATCAATCCGATATAAATAAGGATAAGAACAAGGAATAGAAATCTCACAAACACATCAACTGTACTACTTCAATCGTCTAGCAGAACAAAGGGAAGTTAGTTCTCCATCAAAGGGGATGAAAAATTCTAATTAGAAATTAACGATGAAAACAACAGACGCGATGTTATTGATGATGATTCTAATTCTGATTTGGAGGTTGTGGGAATTAGGTTAAATAGAGTTAACCTAAAGCCCAAGATCACAAACCATATCAAACAAGGAAATAAAATAATAAAACAAAGGAAATCTGACTAATGCATACAAGGAAATAAAATAAAATAAAATAACTCTGGCCGCGAGGTCATTAAGCACAACCACCGCGGGGCGGTGAAGATCCACCGTGGGGAGTCGAACTCTCCACCGCTGGGCGGTGGCTTCCTCTGGCGCGGGCTCCATTCTTCACTGAGAGTCATTGCCGGGTCGCGGCGAGGATCGCCGCGGGGCGGTGAACTCCAGTCCTCCAGCTCTCTTCTTCTTTTCTTCTTCTATTGCTCTCCAATACTACCAAGTGTTGGTAGCCTTCTCCATAAATGCTCCAGCAGCTCCATCTAAGCTGCAAATCCTTGGATTTCTTCACTTCTCTCCATAACATCTGAATTGCAGACTTAGCACCAAAACTCCTCCAAATTATGCTAATAGTTGCTAGTAAAGGTGTATGAAATAACACCTATCAAATTCCTCCATACTTAGACCTTTACTCGTCCCGAGTAAACTAAAGAAAAGCTCACCCTCTCAATCGACACCAAGGCCTCAGGAAGTACAAGAAAACGTGACACTAGCAACTACAACATATCAACAATAAGCTCTAGACAACCAAAACAAGTGATGCAAAGATAGTCTAATCCTAACTCCAATCTAGCTCCTTATCGTTCCATGAGTGGCCTACCCGACAGTCCTTCTTTGACTCCCTTCTTATAACGCCTCCACCAATATATGAAGAGGAATCCTAGAATCACTCTTATTCTTTTACGCTCATCTTGCCTAGGCGCCCTTTCGGGTTTTCACCTAGCCACTCATTTTATTTTGCTAGATATCTCACCAATACTCACATCACTCCAGTCCACTTTTATCCTGGTCTATACCAGTCGGACTACCTACTTTTTACCTGGACCGCCCTTTCGGGTTTTCAGTCCATCCCAAGATTTTGATTGCCTTTTTATTTCTTTTTGGCTTTTTTTTTAATCCGAAAACAGAAACGGAAACAACAATGCAGAAAACGAATGCAGAAATAAGCTATGTACACTAGCTAGCAAGAAAGCAAGTCTATATCACTCCCCCATACTTAAACAGAACATTGTCCTCAATGTAGAAAAGAGAACATCAAATGATAGGGGAAAGAAGAAATAAACTCACTATGGACCGAAAGGTGGTGGTGGGTACATCCCAAAGTAGTCCCTCATATGAGCGTCCATAGTGTCCAGACGCTCATCTATCTCCGCATGGAGCTGGGTCTGCCACGTCTGCAGACTGGTCTCTACTCGGGAAGTCCACCGATCCTGGCGCGTGGAGAAAGCGTCCCATCTAGAGTACATCTCCTGCCATGGTGCGACAGGTCCGTACAAAGACGAATGCTCCTCGAACTGTGAAGAACCGGGGTCGTCCCCCTCTACAGGATCAACGACAGCATATCCACCACTAGGGCCCTCTCCAAACGGACCTGAAGGAGCAACGGCAGGGGCATCATCGGCCGGCATCCGGCTATCGCTCTGAATCCACCAACCCGCGTATGAAGGCGAGTAAGTGAACTCTCGCGGCACAGTCAAAATATGGCCCTCATAAAATGCCCAGACCAAATTGCCATCCTGCCCCAGTGGCTTCATCATGGAGCACACCTTCATGTGTGCTAAATCATATACTGTGCAGGGGACCGGCCGAGGAATCTGATCGCAGGCAATCACCTTGGCACAGAGGAGTGTAATAAGACCACCCCCACAAATATCACGCGCCTCGCCATCACGAATCCTCTTCAGGGAACCCAAGAAAAGTGTAGCCCAACACGGCGTGTACTCTACAGTCCCCAGGATGCTCATAAACCACTGGAAGTCCTTCATGGGGACCTTCCCATCATCCGCATGGCCGAAAAAATCTCTCATCATCACCTTGTGGATCAACCGCAGACACGGATTCACCAATTTGGAATTCACTTCCTGACCCTTCCTGAAACTCCTTCATGTGGCCGCACGCCAGAAGTCCATCATCTCGGACTCATGAAGCCCACCAGACCACCCATCAGTTGGGTCCTTCGTAATACCCAAGGCTTCATTCACCACCTTCTTAGACAAGGAATACTCGTGCCCATTGTATTTGAAATGAATCTTGCGCAAGTGCCTGTCCCCCGAGTTATTGGTGATCTTCTCGAAGGAAGCAATAAACTGATAGCACAGCTCGGGGTACGCGGGGGCAGTCTTGTCCAGAAAGTTTCCTAACCCACACTGTGTCAAACACATTGTCACACAAGCGAGTAAACCCAGCTGCTCCAGAGTCTGCTTGTGGAAGAACTTCGAAGCCAACACCTTCCTCTCCTTCACAATGTTGTATACCTCACTCTCATCCCTAGTCGACACTTTCTTCTTGCCTCTCGATGCCATAATAGAGAATTGAAATGCTCAAATCAAAAGACAGACAAGGAAAACTCACAAACAAGCAAACACGGATCCGGGAGAGACTCAGTGCGGGGCGGCAGGGTCGCGGCGAGAAGCTGAGAACAGGCACCGGGTTGCGGCGAAGTCGGCGCGGGGCGGTAGCAACAGTGACGCGGAGCGAGAGCAACGCGAGGCGGAACTACGGCGGCGAGGTGGAGTTGTGTTTGGGCTTGGTTGTGAGGCTAGACTCCAATTTGGGGATTGAGGGCTAGATTATGCTCAAGGTCGAAAGGGGATTCAGGGAGAGAGAGGGGAAATAGATATGGGGCTAAAGGGAGGCATTGGAATGGGGGTTAGATAGTGGGTTAGGTCAGGAAAAGGGAAAGGAAAAGGGATGCTGGGCCGGTCATGTACCATGGCCCAAAAGAGAAATCTTGGCCCATAAAGAGGCCCAATCCGTCAAAACCTTAGTGACCACTCAAGAAATAAGCTTTTACTCACACGTTTAAGGTTTTTTCGGGACCCATTATTCTTGCTTTTTTTTTAAAATAAAAATAAAAATTGAGAAGTTATACCTGACCTTCACCGCGGGGCGGGGAGCTCCACCGCGGGGCGGAAAGGGGGCGCCGCGGGGCGGTGAGAATGGCTGGGTACCACATCTCTTCTCGGTTTTACTTTCGCACCTGTAATGTGAGTAACAGGCGAACGAAACAAAGCAAACTAAACTACAAAAATAATCTAATAAAAGAGAAAAATCAGGGAAAAACTAACACGGGTTGCCTCCCGGATAGCGCCTTGGTTATCGTCGTTGGCTTGACGTACTGCAAATCAACTACCATCTCGAATAGGATCCCTTCGGAATCCTCCAACTCGTCTCTTCCTGTGGAGACCTCTCATGGAAAGGTTTGAACCTTAGACCATGTTCCTGCCTTGCCATCCACTCCATGTTCATTCTCTTTGGAGTGTCTCCCCCATACTTAGAACGATGCGGGGGCCGATACGGCTCAATCTGAATATGCTGCACGTCACTAGATGAAGGCTTATAGCCTTGTATGGTTAGTGCAGGGGGGCAAGTGCCCAAAGCAGAGGAAATGGGGTCTCCTATATCATCTAGCAAGACATCATCGATATGCAATTCATGCAAATCACGCAACTCAATAGGTCCATCAGGAATGGGACACTCAACTACGGTCTGTACTGCATCAATTTTAGCATTTCCATGCACAGAATCATCAATATCATTAATGCAGAGAGGAACGGGTAATTCAATAGAAGTGGCATTATGAATATCATGTCTGAAAATTATTCCATCAAATTCCATAGTCAGGGTACCACTATCAACATCAATCTTAGTCATGGAAGTTTTCATAAAAGGTCGCCCTAGCATAACAGGGGCAACTTGCTCATCATAATCCATATCCATAACAAAGAAATCAACATGGAATATCAGGGGACCTATCCTAACAAGGACATCTTCTACAATACCCTTAGGGGGCACACAAGAACCATCAGCAAGCTGTATAACAATATTAGTATCATGCAAGGGTCCTAATTCCAATTTTTCAATCAATGAATAGGGTAGGACATTAATTGAGGCACCCAAGTCTAGCAGTGCTTTCTCAAAAAGATGCCCACCTATAGTGATAGGAATTGTAAAAGTACCTGTATCCTTGCATTTCTCAGGCAGACGTTTCTGAACCACCGCTGACACTTGTTCACCCACTGGACTCTTCTTCTGGGTCTTTTGTTTCTGAGCCCTCTTCACCGTGCATAGCTCCTTTAAGAACTTGGCGTACCGCGGGATAGCCTTAATAAGCTTCAGCAGGGGGATTTTCACCTCACAGTTCTGAAATGTCTCGAACAGATCCCTGTCGTCGTCGACTCTTCTAGCCTTTAGCGCCTCAGGAAAAGGTGTTGGGGGCTTCTCTGAACCTAGAGGAGGGAACACGGGCCGAACGTAATTATCAACATAGGTGTCTTCATCAGGAACAAATTTTCGAGGATCAGGTCGCGGCGAGCCCACCGCGGGGCGGTGAGGTCGCGGTGACATCGACCGCGGGGCACTCAGTGACTTCTTTCTCCGGATTCTCGTTCTCATCTTCAGCAATAGGAGCAACGACCGTCTTACCACTTCTTAGCGTGATAGCACTCACGTTTTCTCTGGGGTTCACAGTGGTCTGGGATGGCAGGGAGTTTGAGGCCCTTTGGTTAATCTTGGTCACCTCATCGGCTAACTGGACAATCTGTCTCTCCATGTTCTTGATACTCGACTCAGTGGCTTGTACATGTGTGGCAAAGTGCTGAGTCAACGTCTTTAGCAAATCATCAGTCGAAGCTCCAGAAGTTTGACCGTGAGGTCTCTGTTGGTACTGAGCTCTTTGCTGGTACTGTTGTTGCTGAGCCGGCTGGTATTGCTGTTGTGCCGGTTGCTGACCGCCCTGAGGGTCACTCCATCTGAATCCTGGGTGATCACGGTCTCTCTGGTTGTAATTAGGCTGTCCACCATATTGTTGTCTAGGAGCGCCGTAGCCTCCTACAGCATTGACTTCGACAACACCGTCCTCTTGCAGCTGAGGATAAGCATCGGTGTGGTGGGCCCGATTAGAGCAAAGACCGCATGCTCTGGCGTGTTGAGGGGCATTCTGATTTGCTATCTTCATAACTATCTCCTTTAACTCGGCCAACTCAGTCAACACCGGGCTTGGTCCTGCAGGGGTCACAGCATTGACCGCCTTCCTCTGGTATGTCTTCCCGAAATTCCGGGTGCTCTCACTCATCTCCTGGAGTCTATTCATAGCGTCATCCGGTGTCAGGTTCAGAATACTTCCACCGCATGCAGCATCAACCATTCTTCTTTCTTGGTCCAGCAGACCATTATGCAAATAGAGAACAAGATCTTGCTTGGCATACCCGTGGAATGGGCAGCTGGAACAAAGCCTCTTGTACCTCTCCAAATAATCATAAAGTGTTTCATCACCAGCCTGCTCGATGTTGGTAATTGCCTTTTTCAAAGCATTCGCCTTCTTCGTGGGAAAATATTTGTCCAGGAACGCTTTGTGAAGCTTCGTCCATGTATCTATGGTTCCTGGCGGCAGGTGATAATACCAATCGCTCACAGAGTCGAGTAGAGAAAAAACAAAAGCTCTCATCTTGATTTGATCTTCGGTCACGTTCCTGGGCTTCATGGTCATGCAGACATTGTGGAACTTGCCTAGGTGAGAAATCGGATCCTCTCCACTCAGACCGTGGAATTTAGGGAGGTAAGCAACAACTCCCGACTTCAATTCAAAGTTCACCCCTTCTCCTAGTGCAGGGATGATGACGGCTAGGGGTTGAGCCCCAATATTCGGCTCAGTAAGCTCTCTCAGAGTTCCAGTTCCAGCCATTGCAATAGCTGGGGTAGTAGCAGTCTCAACGATTCCAACTGTATCTACTCCTTCTTCTCTGTCTTCTCCTTGATTGCGCAGGTCCCTAAGGAAAGATCTGTCAATCTCTGGATCCAAAGCTAGAAGGGGAGAGTCAGTACTACGGGTGTCGACCATAAGATAGGTCTCCACCAACAATCAATCACGAAAACACACAACAAACAAAAACCTTCCCCGGCAACGGCGCCAAATTTGACGCGGCTAAAGATGCACAAGCAAATGTCGTTGATTAGCCTTATCAAAGTAAATTATCCTAACCAACCTACTAAACAAAGTATAGCAGACAAGTAAGGGTCGATCCCACAGAGAAGGTATGATGTAGTATGCAAACGTGAATGACGAGTAACAAGTAACAAGTAATTGGGGGGTTTTGTAATCAAAAGAACACTAAGCAAACAAAGCAAGTAGATTGAGTTGAGAGAATATTATGAGGGAAAGTAGTTCCACTAGACCGAAATCCACAGTACAGAGATAGAGTTTGATCACTGAAATCTATTTCTTCCAAGTTCGTTTATTTATCCTTATAGTCGTTCCCACCCTGATCGTAAGTACTATTGATTCTCACAGTTGTCAATAGACTTATTACTATGCCAGTGATAAAGCACAACTGATTCTCACAGTTGTCAGCGTACTTTATCACCAACACAGCAATAGCAATGCACACAAGGATATATGATACATGCAAGTAGAAAGACGTACAAGTACTCACTCCCCTACTTAACATGCAATTGATTCTCATACACAATTGTACGCTCGGAACCCCTATACGCACAATTGTGTTTGCCACTAGATATGCACTCGGAACCCCTATATGCAATCCTAGCAATTGATAAAAAGCATTCAACCTAGTTGATCAAGCTAAGAAGAACAACAAGAAATCAATATCAATATAACCAAGAGAATCAATCCGATATAAATAAGGATAAGAACAAGGAATAGAAATCTCACAAACACATCAATTGTACTGCTTCAATCGTCTAGCAGAACAAAGGGAAGTTAGTTCTCCATCAAAGGGGATGAAAAACTCTAATTAGAAATTAACGATGAAAACAACAGACGCGATGTTATTGATGATGATTCTAATTCTGATTTGGAGGCTGTGGGAATTAGGTTAAATAGAGGTAACCTAAAGCCCAAGATCACAAACCATATCAAACAAGGAAATAAAATAATAAAACAAAGGAAATCCGACTAATGCATAAAAGGAAATAAAATAAAATAACTTTGGCCGTGAGGTCATTAAGCACAACCACCGCGGGGCGGTGAAGATCCACCGCGGGGCGTCGAACTCTCCACCGCTGGGCGGTGGCTTCCTCTGGCGCGGGCTCCATTCTTCACTGAGAGTCATCGCCGGGTCGCGGCGAGGATCGCCGCGGGGCGGTGAACTCCAGTCCTCCAGCTCTCTTCTTCTTTTCTTCTTCTGCTGCTCTCCAATACTACCAAGTGTTGGTAGCCTTCTCCATAAATGCTCCAGCAGCTCCATCTAAGCTGCAAATCCTTGGATTTCTTCACTTCTCTCCATAACATCTGAATTGCAGACTTAGCACCAAAACTCATCCAAAACTCATCCAAATTATGCTAATAGTTGCTAGTAAAGGTGTATGAAATAACACCTATCACTATGTCGCCTAGTACATGCTGTGAAATCTTTTCTTTGTTCCATGTCTTGTCTGGCAGAATGAAATCTGCAACCAAGGCATCAATGTTCTGAATTTGTTGTATGTTGTTTATGCTGTTTAAGGGACTTTTTGATAACCAATTATCAGTCCAAAATTTTATTGTTATCCCATTTCCTACTTGCCAAATGAGTCCCTTTTTGAAATCATCCAAGATTTCGATCATTTTGGACCACTGCCAAGATCATATGCCTCTTTTTTCATAGTGTAGAAGGTGTTGTGTTTTTAGATGTTTTTCATTTATAATTTTAACCCAATAATTATCAGATTATGCCAGAATTTTTCATAGTAATTTGAATTGTAATGTTTTGTTCATGTCTTTTGATTTTCGTAGTCCTAGGCCTCCTTGTTGTGTAGGTTTGCATATTTTTCTCCATCCTATAAGGGGTTTATATGCTGGATCTTTGTTCCAGAAAAAGGTTCTGTTTAATTTGTCAAGTTCATTATGAGTATTTGTAGGAAGCATAAAGCTTTGCATTATGTAGTTTGGTCTGGAAGCAAGATTGGTCTTAATCAATGTTGTTCTTTCAGCCTGGGATAGAGAGTTAACTTTCCATTTTGTTAACTGTTTTTGTGTGCTTGTTAAGAGGTCAGAAAAAGTATTTGAGTTAACTCTACCATTAATGATAGGGCAACCCAAATATTTTTCAAGTGAGGTCATATTTGTGATTGTAAGAATTCCTTGGATTAATAATTTTTTGGTGCTTGTAACTTTCTTTGTTACCTGAAAGGCTGATTTATTATAATTAACTTTTTGTCCAGATATTTTGCAGTAATCATCCACAATATCCTTAATTTCCTTACAATTTTCTGGAGTTGCTTTTGAGAAAATCATGATGTCATCCGTAAATGCCAAAAAATGGATCTGTGTTCCTTGTCTACAAATTCCAAAACCAATTGGTTTTCACGGTCTAGTAGTTGCTTCTTGCAGTTTTCGGGCTAAGATTTCCAATCCTAAAATAAATAGAAACGAAGATAGGGGGTCTCTCTGTCGTAGTCCTCTTGTTTGTGTAAAGATCTCCATCGGCCCCTTATTAACAAGAACCGAGAACGAGACCGTTGTTATGCACTCTTTAATCCAGTTAATGAATTTTTGGTGAAAGCCAAACTTTTCCATAGTTTTAAGAATGAAATTCCATTCAATTCTATCGTAAGCTTTTTTCATATCTATTTTAATGGCTATAAAACCTTCCTTTCCTTGTTTTTCTTTGAAAGAATGAAATATTTCATGTGCAATTAAGATATTGTCTTGTATAGCTCTATTTGCAATAAAAGCTCATTGTAATGGGTGAATTAGTTTTTTCATAGCTTGTTTTAATCTTGTTGTCAAAATTTTTGAGATAATTTTATAAATTGTAGAACACAGACTTATAGGCCTATAATGGTTTGTTGAATTCGGGTTATCATATTTTGGGATCAGAGATATGAATGTATGGTTAATTTGTTTGAGTAATTTTTCAGATAGAAAAAAGATTTTCACTGCTTGAGTAACCGAGGGACTTACGATATCCCAATATTTTTGGTAAAATTCTGCTGTCATTCCATCTGGTCCAAGTGATTTATCTGAACCAATATCAAAAACAGCCTTTTTAATTTCTTCGTTTGAGACATTCTTAATTAGGTTTTCATTATCTTTAGAGGTGATTTCATCTTGAATTAAATCAAGATTTTCCCTTAATAGACCATCGTTCACTTCTTCACTTTTAAATCTTTTAATGAAATCATTTCTGATTTTATTTCTAATATTTTCTTCTCCAATTATATTAGTTCCTTCTTGTGTTATAATTTCTTTTATAATTTTTCTATTTCTTCGGCCACTAGCTATTTTGTGAAAATAGCTAGCATTTGTATCCACGAATTTAATATGTTTAACTTTTGCTCTTTGGTTCCAGAAAATCTTTTGGAAACTAAGGAGTTTTTCCTTTTCTTCAATAAGCCTTATTTGTTTCTGTATTAAATAATTATTAGCATTTGTGCAAATTTCAATTTGGATGTCAGATAGTTGTTTTTCTAAATTGTGTAATTCGGTAAAAACATTACCAAAAGTGTTTTTATTCCAACTTTTTGCGTGTTTTTTTAATAGCTTTGTTTTGGAAATGAGATCGAACATCCTTGATCCATGATAATTTGTTCTCCAGACTTGTTTAACAACATTCCTGAAATCCTTTCTTGTCATCCATATTTTTTCGAATTTAAAGGGTTGATTTTTGAAATTAGTTGCATAAGTAAGATCAACTGAAATAGGACTATGATCAGAGCTAGTAAAAGCATAATTTTTGGTACATATGTTAGGATACCATTGTAATATTTGGTGGTGAACCAAAACTCTATCCAGTTTTTCATAGATGTTATTTATTTCGGTTTTGTTTTTTCGCCAAGTAAATGCATTTTCCGTAAAAGGGATATCCATTAATTCGCATTCATCTTTGAAGTATTTTAATCTAGTGAATTTTGTCAGTGGTGGGGTTAAGCCACCCATTTTTTTAGTATGGTCTTGAATCTCATTAAGATCCCCCATAACTATACAAGGATAAGCACTATTTTTTATAAAACGAATAATGGTATCCCATAATTCATTTTTGCCCGCTTCATTGGGAGGTGCATACGTAAGAATAAGCAGGATTGTAATGTTTGTACACAAATCTTTGTATTTAATGCTCACAAAACGTGAGTTTATTTGGTCAATTTCAAGGATTTCATTCGTGAGTTGATAAGATTTCCACATAACACAGATATCGCCAGAAAAATCATTTATCAGTCTGTAGTGAAAGTTGTCAAACCCCGCTTTTTTCCATAATTTTTCACTTGACTCTTTGTTTGTTCTTGTTTCAAATAAAGCAGTGTTCGAATCTCTTGATCATACCTATGCTCCATTTTTTTTTTCAATTTTGCGTGACCCTATCCTTTTTGCTTTCTTTATGTCTTAACTTTAACATTTTTCAAATAAAATGAAATATATATATATATATATATATATAACAACTAGGTATTTATTTAACTATTATTTACTTTTAGCTAATGTAAAAAGAATAAGAAGATCTAGATTTTGGAATTACCAAATAAAATATATTAAATTATTTTACCAAATAGTTTAAAATGTTATCAACTTATTATATATTTATTTTTAGTGTATTTAATTAGTATATATGCTTCAAAATAAATAGTAAATCATAATGAAAATAATGACCTTGATAAATCTTAAAAATAAATTAGTATTATAAGTATTTAACAAGCAAACTTTTATATCAAAATATATGTTTACTGGTATAAAAGTGTCAACTTTTTAATTTTGGGAAATGTTTATTTTTGTATGAGCTAATATATGATTTCATGTTATAATAAATGTTTGTAAATCATTGACATGTTATGTCTCTTTTGTTGAGGGAGTCGAGGGTTTTAGCTCGTCGACCTCTTCAATAAAGGCCAGCCCCAACTCATTTATTGGGTCATTGGTGACTCCACTCTTATGTTGCAACTCCCTCAAACAAACTACAAAACTCAACCCTAGAATTTGTCAAAAACTTTGCCCCTCCTTGAGTAAAATCTTGGATCGATGAAAGGGATGACAAAGAGAAGATATCCTGTCGATTCCAAAGATTACAAGTTGTAAGAGGAAGTTGGAGAAGGTGTTAGCGCTACTGTATATAGAGCGCTTTGTATCCAATTCAATGAGATAATTGCTATTAAAGTTCTTGATCTGGAGAGGTGCAATAATGACCTGATATGTTTCTAACTTCTGTTGCTATATTTTGGTGTGTCACTTTTATCGATATTGATCCTTTATCATATGTGGATAATCATTCCTTTGTCCCTTCTTGGAAATTTGGATTTCTTTTCAATCTCCCAAAAATGATAAGCTCTTTCTACCTTAAAAAAAAATCCCAACACAAGTTTTTTCTATAAACCAAGAAATAAAAAAAAGTAACACCCAATGGAGTGGCCATCATCACTCGATTTCTAAGATTACATATTCATGCTTAAATAATAGGATGATTGGATGCCTTGTTACTTGATTTGTTAAATGGCCTGTAAGTCAATGCCTTGTGGAATTTATTGGATGTGATTATTGATTTTCAGGATGACATACGCCGGGAGGTGCATACCATGACCTTGATTGATCATCCTAATCTTCTTAGGGCTCATTGCTCATTCAATGCAGGACATAACCTTTAGGTTGTCCTCCCTTATATGGCTGGAGGATTTTGTCATTATATTATGAAATTCTCTTATCCAAAAGATTTTAAAGAGTCTATTATTTACTTTTAGCTAATGTAAAAAGAATTAGAAGATCTAGATTTTATAATTACCAAATAAAATATATTAAATTATTATATATTTATTATATATTTAAATGTTATCAACTTATTATATATTTATTTTTAGTGTATTTAATTAGTATATATGCTTCAAAAAATAGTAAATCATAATAAAAATAATGACCCTAATAAATCTTAAAATTAAATTAGTATTATAAGTATTTAACAAGCAAACTTTTTTATTAAAATATATATTTATTGGTATAAATAAGTGTCAACTTTTTAAATCTGAAAAATGTTCATTTTTGTAAGTTATTTTGCCTGGTACGTAAGTGAAATTCGCAAGATATAACAAAATTTGTGACATGGTATCCCGAGTTCCGGTTTTTTTTTTCCCGCAAAATACCCTTCCGTAAAATAATATAACAGAAATCGTTAATTAAAAAAAAAATCGAAAAATCCAAAAAAATAAACCAAAAACCAGATCTCTCGTCTTCTTCCTTGTTTCTTCTCGCGTCGTGGTCTCCTGTCTCCTCCGGCGGCTCCACGTCCTGCCGGCCCTCGACCCGGCTCGAGCCCGCCTCCACCGCTCCGCGACGAGGTCCTTGTTTCTCGCCTCCCCTCCGCCTTCGAGCCCGCCTCCCCTCCGCCTTCGACCCGGCTCGAGTCGCCTTTGCCTCCGCCGTTTTGCTGCTCGGCTCCCCTCCGCCACCTCGCCTCCACCGCCCTCGAGCCCGCCTCCACCGCTCCACCCAGGTAAGCAACAAAACGAAGATGTTTTAAAACTTGTCGACGCTCCCGCCTCCGCCGTTAGGGTTTCTGAACTTGTCGACGCTCTTTAATGGGCATCACATGATTTCTGTTCTGTACAAGTCGACGCTCTTCAATCCAAGATGATTTAAAACTCTTTCTGAACTTGAAACTATGCTATGACCCATCTAAAAAAATTATGAAATCAAAAATGAAAGATGAACGTTTAAGTTGAAATTGATTCTTACATTATCTAACTTGCATCCATCTAGGCATCTATAGTCATGCTGAATTGGATTGATGAAAGATGAACGTTTAATTATCAGTCTAAGACATTGGATAGCATGTTTCCTTCCGAGATTGAGTTTAATGAAGTTCAGTTATGTAAAAGGTTAACATACGAACAAAGACATTGTCAAGGAAGAAGAAGATGAAATCTGGTTTTTGGGTTTTTTTTGGATTTTTTTTAATTAACTATTTTTGTTAGGCTATTTGACGGAAGGTTATTTGGAAAAAAAAAAAAAAAAAAAAACTCAGGGTACCATGCGAAACGGGTCAAATTTTGGGATACCTTGCGAATTTTGCCGTACCCAGGGGTATTAGGCGAAAAAATCGTATATGATTTTATGTTATAATGAATGTTTGTAAATCATTGACATGTCATGTCTCTTTTGTTGAGGGAGTCGGGGGTTTTAGTTCGTCGACCTCTTCAATAAAGGCCAGCCCCAACTCATTTATTGGGTCATTGGTGACTCCACGCTTATGTTGCAACTCCCTTAAACAAACTACAAAACACAACCCTAAAATTTGTCAAAAACTTCGCCCCTCCTTCAGTAAAATCCTGGATCCGCCACTGATGAAAGGGATGACAGAGAGAAGATATCCCGTCGATTCCCAAGATTACAAGCTGTATGAGGAAGTTGGAGAAGGTGTTAGTGCTACTGTATATAGAGCGCTTTGTATCCCATTCAATGAGATAGTTGCTATCAAAGTTCTTGATCTAGAGAGGTGCAATAATGACCTGGTATGTTTCTAACTTTTGTTGCTATATTTTGGTGTGTCACTTTTATCCGTATTGATCTTTTATCATATGTGGATAATCATTCCTTAATCCCTTCTTGGAAATTTGGGTTTATTTTCAATCTCCCAAAAATGATCAGCTCTTTCTGACCATACAAAAAAATTCCAACACAAGTTTTTTTCTATAAACCAAGAAATAAAAGAAAGTAACACCCAATGGAGTGGCCATCATCACACGGTCTCTAAGATTACATATTCATGCCTAAATAATGGGATGATTGGATGCCTTGTTACTTGATTTGTTAAATGGCCTGTAAGCCAATGCCTTATGGGATTTATTGGATGTGATTATTGATTTTCAGGATGGCATACGCCGGGAGGTGCATACCATGACCTTGATTGATCATCCTAATCTTCTTAGGGCTCATTGCTCATTCACTGCGGGACATAGCCTTTGGGTTGTCATGCCTTATATGGCTGGAGGATCCTGCCAGCACATTATGAAATCCTCTTATCCAGAAGGTTTTGAAGAGCCTATCATTGCTACAGTGCTGCGTGAAACTCTGAGGGCTCTTGTTTATCTCCATGCCCAAGGGCATATCCATAGAGATGTTAAGGTGAGATATCTTGTCTTCTTATGTTATTTTTTTGTTATCGTACTGATTTTGAGATATCAAATCTGTTCTAGGCTCTGACAATAACCTATATTTCATCATTTCTTCTTTCTGCTAAGAACTTCCTGACCCATTCAGTTTTTTTCCTGCCAGTTGTTCTTCATTCAAGAAAGTTCATTATAATATATGGATTACAATTTCGATTTAAATTTGCTATTCCTTATTGCGTTTATAATGTTAGAATTAGGTTTCTATGTTTAACTTTTGGTCAAGTATAAGTACTAAGCTTACTTGTTAACTCTTTGGCGTAGAAATAGACACTAGCTGATAGCTCCAGAGGCTTTTAAAATGTCATCCAAATCAAAGTCTGCTAAATACTATATGGGGATAAAAGTTTCTTACATGTATTTTGTGTAGACTGGTAAATGCTTTCATTTTGTAGTGTACCAAGTGATGGTTTTAGGCTGATAATTAATATTTGCTCATCAAGGAAGGTATTAAGAAAATATATTATTTTTGAATTTTTCTTACATTCTTGAACATCCGGAGCTGGATATCATGTTCTTCTACAGGGAGTTTCCCATGTATTATAAAATAATATTACTTGATGCTTTGTGCACTGTGCCTAGCTGATCTGCTGATGCCTTGCCAGACCAAAAGAGACAGTGAATCTATGATCTCTACTATCCTTATACTGTCATATCCTTTTCCTTGTGTACTGACTCTGTCCACATATCTTGATTTCTATTGAAAATTGTTATACTCCTGAAGTAAGAAATATAGAGGAAAAATGGCACAGTTAATAACTCTTTTGTTGGTCTCTTTAGTTGTTACTTAATTCTACTGATCTCGGCATTCTTTCTGTTATATTATTTGTTACAGGCTGGTAATATTTTATTAGACACCAATGGTACCGTCAAATTGGCAGACTTTGGAGTATCAGCATGTATGTTTGACGCTGTTGACAGACAGCGATCTAGAAATACCTTTGTTGGAACTCCATGCTGGTAATCATCCTGTTGCACCTATTCTTTTCTCTTGGGTATGGGCGACATGTTTCTCAATCACGGAAAAACGATATCACAATCTTTGAATTAGTGCATCATCTTTATTTAATAATTATAATGATAGTATTAATATCTCTGAGGGATGATCTTTCTATTCTCCAACTGCGTGATAATGAACATCTATATCTCATCCTACTATGTATGATGTATGGAACATCCTCAAACCTTCCAAAACATTTCAAACTTCCAACAAGAAGTGATCTGCCAAGTTCATTTTAGTTTCTAGTGCTTGAAAGAATATTATAGTTTCTATCTGAATCTTCTTAATTGCGCCTATTCTTGGTTGCCATCAGGGTAGATCTAAACATAGAGTAATATGTTCATCGATTATGCAATTCAAATAGCTTCCATTATGATAACTCCAGCTGGCTATTGTCCCATTTTCTTGCTTAAAACTAGCAAGCCTTAGTTTCACATGTTATGTTATACATGTAACAGCTAAACAGTATTTCAAAATGTGGTCAGTGTTCTTCACTCTAGCGTTTTTTATAGATTTTTCCCGTCTCTGTGTCTAACTTCTCATATTGCTTGACATCTTAAGTGCATTATTAACAATTACATAATTCTGGAAGTGAGTACACTATTGCATTCACTTCTAGAGTTCTAGATACTAAGTGCTTCTTGTATGAACTTCTTTGATAATACAGATTGCTCATGTTATATCCTGCTAGAGAGCAATTTGTTTTCTTTCTGTGATTCTGTCACTTTAGCTTACTAATATAGGGTGATACGTTGAATTTTTCCTTATTTTATATGGTGTTTCAGGATGGCTCCAGAAGTCATGCAGCAGTTGCACGGCTACGATTTCAAGTAAGAGCTGAAACTGGCAACTTTTCGTGTTTACGTCTGTTATCCTGTTACATAGTGGTTAATTTAAAGTTAGCACCAACTGACTTCTTGTTTCCTTCTCTCCTTTTCGTTCCTGCTGCACCAGCAAGTTATTGGAAATATAGGAGCCGATCTACCATATTTAGTGGTCTATGCACACTTGCAGCTTAATTTCTTTAGGGTATTCATCTATATATGACTCACTATTGATCATTCTGGTAAAACAGAGCGGACATATGGTCTTTTGGAATAACGGCACTTGAGCTTGCTCATGGTCATGCCCCTTTCTCGAAGTATCCCCCAATGAAGGTACCTCTTTTTATTGATTACTAAGAGGTGCTTAAATGTCTTGGCTTACTGGCTGCAGTAGAGTTTACCGTTTGTTTTTTCTCTTGAATTTTTAGGTCCTGTTGATGACTTTGCAAAATGCACCACCTGGTCTTGACTATGAAAGAGATAAGAGATTCTCAAAGGTTGTTTGTTATACTTCATTTCTTTTTGTCATTTTTGTAATTGTTATCAATTTGAAGCTTAAATTGAGCTTGGAGTTTGTACATTGTGCTTATTTATGTTTGTTGCAGTCCTTTAAAGAAATGGTGGCTGCTTGCTTGGTGAAGGATCCAAAGAAACGTCCTACATCGGAGAAACTTATGAAGCATAATTTTTTTAAGCATGCAAAAACACACGAATATGTGGCTCGCACCATTCTTGAAGGTCTTCCTCCTTTGGGTGAAAGGTTCAGGATACTGAAGGTGATTTGCTTGTCTCATCCCATTTTCATACCTCTCTTGTAGCTTCAAATTTAACTACTGACTGCTGCAGCTGCAACAAAAGGCTTATCCATACTTCTTTATATTGATTAGGCAAAAGAGGCAGATCTCCTGGACCAAAACAAGGCTTTATATGGTGATAGAGAGCACTTATCCCAGGTAGGTAAAACAATTTAGGTTATATCACCCAATATAAACAGATTCACTGATGCTGTTGGAATCTAGTCTGTGATAGCTATTCACTATTGTTGCCCCGCCGGGAGGCCATGGCTTGCTTCATATTGACGTTGGAAGTTTAAATTACATAGTACGGATACAAGCAATTTTTTGTTAACTATACTCACAAACATAATTTTGGTTTCTGAAGATCATGTACTTGAAGATTGGTAGAACCGTGAAATGATTGCTGATTGAGTTTGCTTTAGCTTTCTACATATTGGAAGACACATCCTTGGTGTCTTTCAATATGACTTACCAAAAGGGGTGGGGTAGAGACGTAACTGCATTTGTTATATCTATATTATTGCATCATTATAACATAAATTGTGAAGTTCATCAATCCATGCATAGGTTGTATCTTTTGTACATATCAAGTTTCGATGAAAAATGGTATGTACAACAGTGGACATATATAATGGCAATAGAGAGTGACTTCTTATCATGGGTACTTGCAATGCAGAGTGACCTGTGCTGTGTAGTGTGACATGTAATGGCATACAGAGTAACTTCGTCTGTTGCAAAAAAATAAAAAAATGATGGTGAAGTACGGAATGCAACAATCAATTAATCATATAAATAATCCTATCCGTATCCTACAAAAAATGTTATTTATATTTGTAACTTTTTTCTTCCTGTTTCTAATGCGTCAGTTTTCCAATCTTTTTCTAGTATAGGTAGCAATCTGTACTCAGAGTAGAGTCTTCTTAATCAGAGCATTGTGTACTCAAAGTTTTGCTTCTATAAGTTCATGTGCTTCTATATTCAAAAGTCTGTTATATCGTTCCAGCAAGAGTACATACGAGGGATAAGTGCCTGGAATTTCAACTTGGAGGATTTGAAGAATCAAGCTGCCCTTGTAAGTTCCCATCGCGTCTGCTCTGTCTCTGCCTATGGGTGGGCCGGTGCATTGGTGTCTGTTTATCTTTTTTTTTCTCTCTCTGGACTTTTATTGGAGTTATCTTTTTTTCCCTGTATGAAGAATTCATCATTCTCACCGTGCCTTATGGATTCTGATGGGAAAACTTGACATGTGCTTCTTTTTCACCACCTCCATGTTGTTAATAGATTCCGGATGATGACAGCATTTCGTTCCATGAAGATATAGACAGGCGTGATGATGTTGCTGCCACTGTAGACGGGCCTTCAGCTGAGGAGACTAATGAGTCAGATTCTGCACCGAATCATGAGGTAATGTGTTCCTAATAGTACTCTCAGTCCTTGATCGCTTACGTTTCAAAAAAAAATCGTTTTGCTTGATGGAATATTTCCTTTCATTTAGGATGGATTTATGATAAAGATATCTTATCTTAAGCTATAATAACTTCGCTTGACTGTAATTTTCTGTTGCATTCAGGATGGATTTGATGATATGGATAGCTTGGAGGATTCACTTGCTTCATTTCCTATTCAACCCTTAAAGGCACTGAAGTATGTATTCATACTTTTCTGTCAATACTACTGGGGATTGAAAGGGTCACACCTAAGAAACATATAAATCAGTTTTCTTCACATTTATCACTTCATGTCTGCAAAGTGTGCTGCCACTTGTGCACCGAATTTTCACACTAGGAAGGAGTCTAATTTGCGTTAGATGAAATGACGTAAATCCAACTAGTTTTGACATTTTTCCCACTTAATGTAATAGGTTTTAGTTCATCTGGAAACATATTGGTGTAACTACCTGTTGATAAGTATCAATGTCAATTTTCATTGTGTATAATGTCCCTTCTTCGTTAATCCTTAATACAGAGGTTACTTTGATGTTGGGGAGGATGATGTGAATGCTAAGAGTCCAAGTAAAGCATCTGATATGCAATCACCACCGCGAGTAGAGAACCATCAAACAGGGAAGAATGATGTGTTTAACTTGCCAAGAGTCAGTTCTGTGCCACAATATATATATACTGGGCAGAAAAAGGTTCTTAGTGGCCCTCTATTACCAGAGCATTCCATTTCAAAAAGAAATGTTGGTGAAGGAGATAGGTAATTCAACTTTTGCTTCCCTCTTGAGCTTTTTTCTGTGGCTATGTACATTCCCCTTGTCAAGCCATCTTTCACAACACTTCAAATTTTTGCGAGCTACGTTTTTTTCCCCACCACCTTAGAGTTTAATTTCTCTCAAAAAATGTGATCAAACGATGACTTTTTGAAGGGTTGGAATAAGAGGACTCTACTGTGATTCATCCAATCAAACTGTATCCTTATCAGAAATATGACGTATTAGATCAGTAATTTTGAGAATGAAACTTCCTCCAAAATGAGTTTTTTTTAGTTTCTCCATCATCAGTAGGTATTTTATTTTTCTCTGCTTCTGTCTGTTACCATTATCATCAGTTGGCATGAATTCACAACATAGAGCGCACATCATTGACCTTATGTTATTGAACTTATATAAAGGGACGGTTTGCAAGCAAGTTGCCCATCTGACCGGAATTATAGTGGTACACTGTTCTTTCGCCAAAAGAGGGATACAAATAACCTCACACAAGGTATCTTCTATTTAAATCTGCAATTCCTTTAATGGACATTCTCGATTATTAATCTTGCAAGGTTCTTATTGTGCTTTTTATGTTATTTCCAGTGGAGGATTCATCAGATGGAGCTGTTGTCCAGCGCAGGGGTCGTTTCAAAGTTACTTCAGCTGATCTTAGCCCTAAGGTGTATTGAAAAGCAAGATCCAGTATTTTACTAGGAGCTTCATTTATGTTGTAGATTTTTCGTGAGATTATATCACAATTATATATTTCCCTGGAAGGCAAAACGAGCATGTTCTTTTCTAATATGATAAGCTAATAAGTTGATGAGACCGATTTCTGCTTTTTATATCCAATATTACTTTTTTTCTTGTGACGCTTTGATAATATACTTTCTAGGTATTTTCTGAAGTTTTCTATATCTTCTCCAGTAAATACTTATGTTATAGAATAGATTGCTTAATTTTTGTACCAATACTTTCTCCGTCTACCTTGCAGAATTCTACTAATAGCTTCTTCAATCCTGGAACTGGAAACTCAGCTGGGCAAGGCGCTCAGAATATCCCTGCTGCATCCGTTCTTCCATCACTTCAGTATATATTGCAACAGAATAATATGCAAAGGGTATGCATTTTTTAAATATTTCTAGGGAGAATGCTTTCGTTTGATTTCTTCTAAATTCTCTTCTGGTCTGGTGAACTGAACTCTGACAGGAAGAAATAATCAAATTGATCAAGTTTGTGGAGCAGTCTTCTGGTAAGAACCACATTGCATTCTTGTATATTTCAATTGTTTTCATGTGCTTTGTGTGATTTGCTATTTTTTGGCCCAATACAGGAAACTCAATTGAATCAGCTGATGCTGTGAGTAACGACAGTACTCAGGTAAGATAACATTTAAACGATCTTTGGAGTGTAATGCTGTTGTGCAGTGATCATAAAACAACACTGGAATGGATACAGACTGTCAGGTGTATTTTTTCCAACCAATTACGCTATGTATTAGTTTATAATTTATACCTTTCTCCCACTTCTCCATGTTTGCAATATTATTCCAATAAGTGTGTTATAAAATTTCTCCAGAACTTCTTGTTCATAGATGGGTTGAGAAGCCTATAATGAATCAATTACGACTTAATTGTTTTGCTCGAGTCCGGCTTGTTACTAGTTGTAAATTCAAGCTCAAATTGAACGTGCATTGGTTTTTAGTATATGTATGCAAATCAGGCCTGATAAAAGCCTCATTGTATCTGTTAAAGCCATAAAAGAAAAGCACCTCCCATGGATGTGAATTTCATCTGGATAATAATGGTCAGTCGGTCACATTGAGCAGAGAAAATTGTGCAACCGATCATTTTATTTCATCGATCTGCCGTGCTCAGGTGACAGATTCTTTTTAGATTTTCCTGTAACATTGTAGGCATCCTCTGTTTCTTCTCGACAAGGAGAGCTTATGGCGCAGGTCATCCATATGCAACAAAGGTATGCTTTATAGCCTCCTTTCCCTTCACCTATTTCAAATCGGGCCGTCGATTTATTGTTATGACTAACCTAGTTTATTGGCAGAATCGGAAGCCTAGTCGAAGAATTGCAACGGCAAAAGCTGAAAAATGCACAGGTAAAAACATGATCTTTGCCATTTCTTGCTGCTGATGTTTTGATGACATATCTGGAGTTTTTGTGATTAGGAACCTCTAGTATATAGTTTCATATTCGTTCTGGGCTCAGGACTGATCTTTTCTTCTCTGTTTTTTGTAGTTGGAAAGGCAGTTGAGTGCTCTAGCCAGGAAACAATAGCAAGAAGTGTACTTCATCCCCTGGCAGCAAAAAAAAAAGACCAAAAGCCCGGAATCCCTGCTTACATCCGGTGCCAACGGTTGTTGAAAATGGCGATAACACTGAAGAGGATGCAACAATTGGTGTTAAGATATCTGCTTGGTGTGAAGCGGTTGTTTGAGTAAGCATATTTGTGTTGGTGTAAATGTGTGGGATGGCAAAATTTTGAGAGGAACTTCTTCCTTCATACACAATGTATTCTGGTTGTAATTTGGGATACGAAAGTGGACCTAAATTATAGTGTAATGTAAGTGTTTTATTGCCCTTGTTTTCGTACCTCTCTTCTTGTCAAGATGGGAGGGAAATTCTGTAATGGGGGCTTACTATATCTTTGGTGAATATTTCATCAAAATTTCATTGTAGCACTAAAGCAATAAACAATATTGAGGTAATCCTATTAATCGAGTTGGGGTTACAGGTCAAATTCAGTTTTGCCCTAATTCTTTAGTATTTATGTTGGGTCATAGACTCGTAGGTTAAATTTATTTGATTAGGCTTATATTATTTTAGGCAGCCTTTTTTGAGTTTTGGGTTTTTTTCTATTGTATTTGAGCTATATTACATCGTTTATTAATACTTGTTATTTAGCCAAAATTTTACAATTTTTTTCTGAAAATTTACAATTTAATAACTATCCATCTCATTTTTTTACCAATGAATATATAAAATTTGTATAGAAAATGTCAATATGTGCATATTCAATAACATGCTCTTAACTGCATATTCAATAACATGCTCTTAACTCTTAAGTTGTAATTCACTAATAAATTATTATTTAAAATTTTAAATTGACAAATATTACTTAACCAAAATAAAAAGTTAAAATGACACTCAAAGCATGTTATCAAGCCAAAAAATATTTTCATAAAATTAATAAAATTTAATTAAAATGGGTGTCTATGAATAACAAAAATACATATAATATTATGATAATATTTTTTTGTATTTAAAATATCCAATTTTATTTTAATTCGAAATATCTCGAAAGTTCGATGCTTGAAACACATATTCAAGCATCCTAAATATGATATGCTTGGAAAAGTTCCATTATTCTAAAATGATACTTATTACTAAACACATGGAGTATTACATTTCAAGCTAAATTATTCTAAAAAAAATTCTTTCCGATTTTTTAGGAAAAAATGCAGAAAAACCATCATTATTTCCACATGTTTGTAGAATACCACCCCTTATTAAATAGTTTGCACAAAACCACCCAATAAAAAATTCCATAAAATCATCCCCTATTCACACTTTTGTTTTGTTTTTGATAAGGTAAGAATTCGAGTTACCGACATAAAATGTCGGACAGCTCGAGAGGCCGATAAATCGGCAACTGAAAAAACCAGTTAAGAACAATACATACAAGCAAATGAAAATACAACAAAGCAAAAGCGAGTTATAAGACTAGGGAGAGAAGTGAGTCTAGTACAAACGAACAGTGCCACCAGACGACGGGTCAAACATGAAAACAATCCTCGGAAGAGTTGAATGGACAACCATGACGTTGCCCCCACCTAGATGAGGGATCTTTAGGAGTCTCAACCACCATGACGTTGCCTTCAGGATCTTCAGGAGCCTCAACACAACCACGACCACAACTGGAACAACTCGATCTCCACCCTGAATCAGCTCAACAGAAGCAAAGAAGTACAATACACAAGCTTGCACATAAAACACGGAAAAAAAAATGGGAGCCAAAAACTACAACAAATCCGGGAGCGATTGAGTAGGGCCTCGGAAGGGGGTCCGGCGTCGGCGGGGGCTCGGTCGGAGCGGGAGCTCAGTGCGGAGCGGGGGCTCGGTCGGAGCGGGAGGGAATGGTTCGGAAAAAGTCCGATGGAGCTTCTCGCTCAGGGGAGTAGCCGGAGCTACTCGGTTCAGGGGAGTGTCGTTGGAGCTTCTCGCTCGGGGTTGACCGGAGCCCTTCGAAGGACAACTACGGGTTTGGGTTGTTGTTGATCTCTTTTTTCCTACTCATTATCAGATCACCAAAACTCTTCGACGGAATCGAAAGAGTAGTTCTTGCGACGAGAGCTTCCCCAGGTGGCGCCCTGCTTGGCCTATCGCGGCCTCGGACGCCAGCGCCGGTACATCGACGGACGGCAAATCAACACCGCCAACCTCCACAGCCACCTCGCTCGCCATCGTTGTTTGTGGTACCGTCTCTTTTTCACTCCGTCGCCATTGTTTTTTGTGGAAGCGCACCAACAACGATGGATATGCGTGCGTGCCATGGTTCTCAAACGTCGGCGGCGAAGGCGGGTCACGTTCGCCGGATCTGGGTACGGTGGAGGCGCACCAGCAACGGTGGATCTCATCGGACCTCATCAGGGGTGTTGTTGCGGTGTGTGAGGGGTTCGCCGGATCTGGGTGCGGGGGAGGCGCGCCAGCTCAGAGGTGGTCCTTGTCAGGGCAGTGCAAGCCGGATCTAGAGTGGTGGACGGAGGCTGGTGTGTAGGGGTAGGCGGCGGAGGCCATGGATTTTTAGGATTTTGCTGGGTTTCGGGACGGTTTTGCTGGGTTTCGGGAGCGTTTCTCTCTCATCGGTTTTGCTGGGTTTCGGATTTCCTCATGTTCCCCCTATTCACACTTTGTTTGCAAACAACAACCCCAAATCCTATTCTTCTAAATTATATGTTAGATTATTTGGTAATTTGGTTTGAATCAAGTATGAAAAACTGAATAGATAAATACTACACCCTAAGATTTATCAAAGCCATAAATTAATTTGATGATCCGTTTTGATTTTGCGTGGTTATTGCAATATGAGTAGAGGCAAAAGGAGACTAGAATGCTCTACCAAATTCGGGAATTTTGGATTGGTCCAGATTTTTACCAGAAGCAAAAAATATAATTTCATAAACCAAAAAATGTACCAACATCCCCTAGCCTATTAACGTTCACGTCTCTTTTTGATAAATAAAAACGTAATTTATTGTTCCGAATAGAATGAAATAAGTACTTCCTCTGATTAATAATACATGTCATTGTCATAGTTGTTGATGTAATGACATTTGAGGTACAAAATGTAATTGTAGGAGTTATGGGGGCTTGGTCGTAATTCCTATAAAAGGGGTGTAACAGATTCTGTTGAGATTACGCAAATTACAGAATTCATCTTCCTTCTCTCTTTCTCTTCCATGAACTTTTCTTCCCTTCTTGTAAACCGGAGCTTCCACGGAAGCTTTCCTATCTCAGATCCTCTACATCTATTATACGACCAAGCCCCCGTAGCTAGACCATTGTTCTACATTCATGGCTTCGGATTGAAAAGGGAAAATGTGACTCCCTTATCAATGAGATCTCTATCCACATAGAGCTGGAGTCGAATTTTATGCACTCGAAATTTTGTGCCATAACTCAATCATCTTGTTATTGCAAACTTGATTCACCATATATGGCCCGAAGCAGCTTGTATGCTCGCTATCCGAAAACATTTCTGAGCGGTGATGAAAGAACATTGTTTTGTCTATTTTCTGGAATTCAATGAGGTTTGATTTGTGGTGCCATTTTCTCTATTCTTCTTTGAGCTTCAATCCTTGGAGATTCTACTAAGAGTAGAAGGAAGATGTTTTAGTCCAACCTCAGGCATATTCTTCTATTTAAGATTATCGCTTTTGGCTCTTGCTAAAGCTTCTCAACTTTAGACAATCGAGGTGAGGCTTCAACTTTTCTTCAAGGAGTTGGGAACTTGAGGATACATTCAACCATTTATCATCAAGCTCATCGGGGATCATCAAACATGTTTCACCAAGATCCTTCAAGTAATATCTCACAAAGTCCTTTACTAGATGGTCAATAAAATCAACTCTACACAATAAATGCTCAAAGATTGATATTTAGTATTTATATAATTAAATTCAACTCTTTATTCCCCCAACATTCAAGAAAAATTTTACCACTTTAACATCAATAATGACGCATGCCGTAGCAAGAAAAGTCTTCAAAGAATAATGGGAAAATTGACATCTTCATCCATTTCAAATATAACAATATGATTTGAAATGTGGGTTAATCTTGTTATAGACAAGTGATGGCAAATGATATGGCGTAATATGTGAATGATATGTGAATTAGTCTTGTTCTCATATAATATTATATGTAAATTAGGACTTCATAAAGGTGAGATAGGCCGACCTAAAACATCGGAATAATACATTTTTAACTTCTCACAAATGTATATTTTTAAAAAACAATGTGCTTGTACTAATATTATGGTATCTTCCAATTCTTCTACACTGGTCCGCTTAGACAAATGCACCTCTCCTCGGACTCCTCCTGTGCCATGTCAAATCCTCCTCGCGAGCGGCCAAACTCACCATCAGCATGTGCAAACATTTTTAGTGCATAGGGCCTCATTTTAAGATGGCACTTTTATTTACATAAGTCACGCTATATACTGTTGTAAACAAAATTACTCCATACCAAACTATTTACCAATAAAATTAAATATTATTTCTAATAAAAAAGTCACTCAATTTATAAAACAGTTTTACATATGGAGGAGATTTTGTTACTTCGTTATTAAAATAGCTTAAAGTTGTTCATTTAATATAATTATAACATTTTTGTTTAACTTTTACAATTTCCAACAAGTAAATAATCTTCATACCTCTGGTGAATCTTGATACCCTTCTCACCTTTTTATGGATTTTTTACCAAAATTAATATATATGTTTATTTATTTTTAAAATTGGTTTAAATACTTTATACTCTATCCGTTTACTTTTAGATGACTTTTTAGCCTTTAAAATTTGTTCATAAATATTTATCCTTATATGATTTCAAGACAATTCATCACATATAAATCATAGAATTTGTATTGGAATTTGATTATGTTGATTATTTTCTCTTCATCTATTGATTCTAAACGACGACGAGTGATTAGATTGAGAAAAAAAATACTTTCAAAACTTATTTAATGACTTCCTTAATATATGTGTAAAACTTTAAAAGGACAAGTAAAAATGAACATAGGGGTATAAAACTTCAAGTACCATAAATAGAGATGGTCTTAGAGCATCTTTAATGGATGCTTATTGATTTTTTTGAATAAAAAAAGGCAAGCTCCCAATAAGGGTTTAAATTTTGTTCTTAAAGAGAGGCTTATTGGTAAGGGTGTGTTTGGTTCGTTAAAAAAATTCCGCCCGCGTTGTTGCTTGCTTGCTTTAAGCAGCGCCCGTTTACTGGACCGCATTCGCCCGCCCAATGGGCGACGCGTGGCGCCCGATCGGACGACCAGGAAAAATAATTGGCATATTTTTATTTTCTTATATTAAAAAAAAAAACTATAATTCTAACTGCATTTTTCTCTATACATGGACAGTTGGACACCCATTATGATTATGTTTCTAATATTTTTGAAAATTATTATTGTATTTTATATATTATTAATTGAAAACAAATCATTTTAATATTATTTATGGTGGTTTAAAATATAAATATACACTAATTTAATTTATTTACATTAAAATTACATTGTGGATAGTTAAAACTATAAAAATGTACTAACTAAGATTATTTAGACAAGTTTTGATATACACTAATTTAATTTCTTTATATTAAAATGACATTGTGGATAGTTTAACCTATAAAAATGTACTAACTATAAATAAAAATATACACTAACTTAATTTAATTCATGTATGAATTAAATTAAATTAGTGTATATTGCAAAACTCACACATTATGGTGGGGATTGGGTAAGATTATTTGATAAGATTAAGTAAGATTATTTATATTAAATTATGGTGGGGGATTAGGTAAGATTTTTTGGTAAGATTAGGTACGATTAGGTAAGATTATTTATATTAAATTATGGTGGGGATTAGGTAAGATTATTTGTCTATAAATAAGATGTAGTAGTCATTGCAAAACTCACACATTCTCCACTCATTCCTCTCTTTTTCTCAATATCTTATATCTCTCTTTTCAAGCTCTATTTTTTCTCTTCTAAATCCCTCACCATGAATCCAAACCAAGGTGACTATCCAAATAAGTTTGAAGATTTGTCCTTAAATTCATATGATCCGAGTATGTCATTTTATGCGAGTCTCCTCTCTCAAGGTCAAGCCACAACTGGAAGTGGATATCAATCCATGGATGAACCAAATTTCAGTACACAACCCACAACTATAGGTGGATATCAATCTATGGAGGTACCAAATTTCAGTACACACCCCGAAGATCTCGACGATTTACCCCAAAAAACTCAGCATAATGGTCGTGGTCGTGCTCGTGGAGGTGGCTCCATTAAACCTTCAAGAAGCTCATGGGGTCAGGCTAAAGATATGATCCTCATCGGTGGGTTTCTAAAATCTTCGAGTTGTGTACTGAAATTTGGTACCTCCATGGATTGATATCCACCTCCAGTTGTGGTTTGACCTTGAGAGAGAAGACTCGTATAAAATGGCATACTCGGATCATACGAATTTAAGGACAAATCTTCAAAGTTATTTGAGTAGTCATATCGGTTTGGATTCATGGTAAGAGATTTAGAAGAGAAGAATGAGAGTTTGAAAAGAGAGATAAGATATTGAGAAAAAGAGAGGAATGAGTAGGGAATGTATGAGTTTTGTAATGACCACTACATCTTATTTATAGACAAATAATCTTACCTAATCCCCCACCAGAATGTGTGACCCTAAGGTTTGAGTTTGTTTGCTTCGTAATCAAATTTTTTCATGTTTGTACCATTCCAATTCAAATTTATTAAATCCTTAGGGTCACCAACCGGAAAACTTAATAATGAAACACCAACAGGAATAACTCTAAACTCATGGGCACCAACATGAATTTCCCAAAAATATATCGATAATCTTCTATATACTGCTACTAAAGTCGTAATCATCTTTCTTACGTGTCGTTCATCTAAGTATGTCACATCATCAAATAATTATGTACATTTACTTATTCACCCTTATTCTATTTACACTTTATTTTATTTTTTATTTATACAAATTTTCTAAATTACCACCCCAAAATATTTCTCATTGTACATCATAATTCTGAACTTATCGAAAACATTATTATCATACTTAATTAGTGTCCATAATATAATATGTATGTTAGTGATCCTTAAACTCTATTATAAAGATATATATATATATAAATAGATGCCTTGTAAATAATTAACGTTATACGGTTCATCCACCGATATACATATAATTATACACTTTAATTTTCTTATATAATTCTCTTTTATATTTTACATACTATAAACAAATTTAAATTCATTATTAAAATATATGACCATATCATGGACATATGCTAGTTTAATATGAATAAAGAATTATAATTGTAATTTAATATACTCCAATAAACACCTATAATAAACTCACCACTAAAATATTAAATAAATGAGTGAGAATTATTAAAAAAAGCTTAATTTTAAAAAGTCCCCAATAAACCATTAAACCCCCTCCACGTCGTGACTATTCAAACACCCTTTTGATGATTATTTTATTAAATTTAACCTAAAAGCCCTAAAATTTATAATTTGAAATCAAAAGTTTAGGGCAAATTTTCAGCTTTGAAGTTGACGTGTATTCAACGCTCTTTAAATTTGAAAAACAAAATTGGTTCGGAATTTGGAAAATATCGTGTATCATATTTGGGATTTTGATTTCTTGAGTTTGTTATGGAGGGCCCAATCATGGAATTTTTTATCAAAATGGGCACTATTATAAAACTTATTCTGAAAATACGTTCGTTTATAAACTTATTATCAAAATAGGCTGGATTGAGTAAGTTTGGGGTAAGTCGCTGGTTAGTACAACGACTCACCTAGAAAAAATCGCTATACCATTCAGCGATTTTCTCCGAACCACAAATTATTATTTTTTTTTAAAAAAAAAAGGGAGAGTCGCTGCATGGTGCAGCGACTTTGGTTTTAAATATTCAAAATAATAATCCAAAATATTTAATTTGCAGGGAGTAATTCAAAAAAAAAAAATCTGAGTCGGTACAGCGACTCATATATAATTTTTTTTTGTACCATATATAAGTTAAATACTACTAATAAAACTTAACAAAGTAAAAAAAAAATTAAATACTACTAATAAAACTTAACAAAGTAAAAAAAAAAAAAACTAAATATGAGTCGCAGCATAGTGAAGTGACTCAAATTTTTATTTTTTAGTAAATTAATTATTTGATATAGTTTTTACTCTTTTGAAGGAGTCTACTTTGCACAGCTCGTTGATGAATCAAATGAGGTCCAAATGGGATATGATCAGCGGCTATGGGTTCGTGTCGTCGCAAGGATTCATCGAATGTGAGTCGCAAAAGTTGTACCCTTTCTCTGGAAGCACACGGGTCGCGCAAACATGGTTCAAGGCGCATGCTGGAACATGGTTTAAGTAGACTCCTTTGAAGGAGTCTACTTTGCGCAGCTCGTTGATGAATCAAATGAGGTCCAAATGGGATATGATCAGCGGTTATGGGTTCGTGTCGTTGCAAGGATTCATGGAATGTGAGTCGTAAAAGTTGTACCCTTTCTCTGGAAGCACACGGGTCGTGCGAACATGGTTCAAGGCGCATGCTGGAAATACATATAACAAAACACCCTTGAACCATGTTCGCGCGACTCGTGTGCTTCCAGAGAAAGGGTACAGCTTTTGCGACTCACATTCGATGAATCCTTGCGACGACACGAACCCATAGCCGCTGATCATATCCCATTTGGACCTCATTTGATTCATCAACGAACTACGCAAAGTAGACTCCTTCAAAGGAGTCTACTTGAACCATGTTCCAGCATACGCCTTGAACCATGTTCGCACGACCCGTGTACTTCCAGAGAAAGGGTACAACTTTTGCGACTCACATTCGATGAATCCTTGCGACGACACGAACCCATAGCCGCTGATCATATCTCATTTGGACCTCATTTAATTCATGAACGAGCTGTACAAAATAGACTCCTTCAAAAAAATAAAAATTATATCAAATAATTAATTTCCTAAAAAATAAAAAATAAAAATTTGAGTCGAGCGACTGATATTTAGTTTTTTAGTTTTTTTTTTTAGTTTTTTTTTATACCTTGTTAAGTTTTATTAATAGTATTTAACTTATATATGGTATAAAAAAAATTATATATGAGTCGCTGCACCGACTCAGTTTTTTTTTTTGAATTATTCCCTGCAAATTAAATATTTTGGATTATTATTTTGAATATTTAAAACCAAAATCGCTGCACCATACAGCGACTCTCCCTTTTATTTTAAAAAAAAATTAGTTTTTTCCAGATGAGTCGATTAACTAACCAACGACAAACCTACTCAATCTAACCTATTTTGATAATAAGTTTACAAACGAATGTATTTTCAGAATAAATTTTATAATAGTGTCCATTTTGGTAAAAAAATCCCAATCATACTAGTTATGCTATATACTTAACACAAGCCTATCAATAGGTTATAAAAGGGAAAACAAAAAATCTCTATGTAAATACCGTGATTGTGAAATAAAAAACAACTTTACAAAACAACAATTCTTCAAATTTACTAAAAAAATTAGTAGCCACTTTGTTTGTTTTTATAATTTTGGACAATTTAATTACTTTCGAAGAAACAATTCTTAAAATTAAAAAAAGAGGAAGACAAATGGAGATGAATGTGCTAAGGCTTTACCAGACAAGCTTCACAGAAAAATCTCAGCAAGTCAAAACAGCAAAACCTAAAAATCAATCTACGAACAGTTAAACACCTCCCTTGCCAATGTTAATTGTCTTCGCTAGGGGGCTGCCTGAATTACCGCTCGATTCGATTCCCCAATTTCAAATAAAATTTAAATTCACTTGAACAGAAAAAAAATCAGAGGAAACTCAAAACTGTAGAAAGAAAGAGGAGCTCAGAGGGTAGCTTTATGTGCTCAGCGAAGAGCTTCCGAAAGAAAGCAATTCTCATACAAGAGGTGTCAGAAATTAAAGCGTTGTTCATCTTTGCTCATTCAATTCCACTTCAAAGAAAACGTAAATTCACAGAAATTCGAAAAGAACTGACAAAGAAATTCAGGATGTTGATAGAAGTTTTCTTCGGGTATTGGTGGTGTTAGTAAAGAGTACATCGCAAATTCGTTATATATAGAGAGTATAGAGAGGCGAACTCACGATTTACGAGGCTTCTAGGGTTTCTACTACCAACGAAAGTGAGGAACTATTTGTTGGGCTCCAAATAAATATTTGGGCCGGGCCACATTGTTTGGCTCCAATTATTTGTTGAGCCGACGATAAGCATCAGAAACAATAGGATCCATTGTCCCTTTTCTCCTTCTAAATCTGAGAAGCAACCCATAAAATAAACCTGATTGAAAATTGACCCCTATCACTCGCCCGTGTCCAGTCTCCTCACGTTCCTCTATCTCACAGCTCACTTACTGTCGATTTGTCTCCTCCTCCTCTTTGCTTAACCTCTTCCAGATCTGGAAGATCTCATCGGAATCGAGAGCCTCTCATCGGCCACCCGCACACCTCGTCGTCGCCGGCAGGATGGAACGGCGTCGACACATCCTTCATCTCTGAGATGATTCGTATTGCTAGGGAGTTTTTCGCCTTAGCTCCTGAGGAGAAGCTCAGATCCCTCACTCCCCAAATCGCCCTCCACTGCTACGTCGTCGCCCTCAACGGCTCCGACAACCTCGTCTATGAGATGGTTTGTCTTGAGATTTCGGATTCAGTAGCTGCTTAACGATTCTCCGACCAAGACTTGTGCTACTGATTCGTACGACTCCAAGCTCCTCCTCGGCGATTCTCCGGCATGGTGGTTACTGTGATACCCCGTATTTTGTAAGCTATTTCTGGAGTTCCGGGATTTTTCCCGAGTACCCGTTATGTACGTCGGATTTAATTCAGAGAGTTTAAGACGTTCGGTAATGCTCTCTGTATCTGTAATATTTTTCTCAGTGAAATAAAATACAGACGACATGCTTTGGATTTTAATACTCGTTCGCGTACGATAATTTTATCCCGGGTTAATATCGTTTTCGTCTAAGAGCTGAGGAGGCGGCAAAGCCAAGGGCGGCGCCCGCCGTCGCAAGGCTCGAGGAGCAGGCTGGGTCTTCTCCTAGCTGGGGACGTCAGGCCTATGGCGGCGCCCGCCGCATTTATGACGGCGCCCGCCGTCGTTGTTGTCCGGAGGTCCTTGCCCGAAGGTCGCCGGCGTGGCTCTGGCAACGCCGGAGTAGCTCTTCGTAGGGCCATGATTGTGTTTCCTGGCATTTGGCTATAAAAGGAGGTGTTTGAGAGGGGTTTTGAGCTCAATACACGGCCCAATCTCTCCCAAATTCTTGCCTCACCGGAGTTGTGCCTCGCCGGATTTCTGAAGCTTTCGCCGGAGGTCATTTGGTGGTGTTTCCAGAGTGCCTTTGTGAAGCTTTTGGTAGCCTTGGAGGTTAGAAACCAAAGCAAGTCGAAGGAGGACGAGTCGCTCGTGTTTTGGGTGAGTTTTCTCGCCGCTTCTATCGTCTGAGTTCTTCACGGCGACCGCCGTGTTCTTCACGGCGCCCGCCGTGATGAACTGCGGCGACCGCCGCCAAGAACAGCGACCGCCGCCAGTGTCCAGAATGCCTTTTTGGGCTTTTGGCTTTGGTGGTCGTCGTCGAGGCGTCGTTTCCTTTCGATTTCTTTCGTCGTCTTTAGATTCATACTGTTGTTATGTCGGATCTAACTTAGGGTTTCTCTTGTGGGTCGACTCGAAGGTTGTTGTGCTGTCGGAGCTATACCCGTGTCGAGCCCGTAATCCCGTCATCGTTAGGCTTGTTTCTATTCTGCGGATTAAGACAAGTGGCGGTTCGCTCTTGCTCATCGTTCCATATTTACATTAATTATCAGTTGTTTATCTGAGTAATTAATTTGGAATGATTACTGTGTTTATTTGGAATTGGTTTTATAAACTGTTTTGGAAACTGTAATAATGATATTATAATAGGTTGTATATCTGTTAGAACAACGCTATTATTTATGATCGCCTTGCGGGCATTTATGTGGATTTATCCGTACTATTGTTGTGCTTGAACTGTTAGTTAGCATGAGTATTCGTAGGAACGCCTGGATTATGAGAGGTCCATTCGTTTATTTATAACTGTTAAGGGCGAGCAAGACCCTGTGATAGTAGAAGCTTGGACTCTGTGAGGTTCATTCTTTCGATATAGATGAGATTTGGACTCTATGGGGTTCATTCCTTAGATATGTGTTCTGCGTGACATGGCATATATATTTAAAAGCTTAACGTGTTGTTTATTTTGGAATCAAATAAGATAAGTGCCCGAGCGCACATAATTAATAAACCTTCGGCGACTAGTGCAACTAGGTAATAGTGCAGCTAGGAAAGCTCGTCTCGACTTTGATCATAGTACGTTTTCCTTCCAATCTGGATTCGCTGTAAGCGGTGAGGTTGATCGTGAACCGAAGCATCTCAGTCAGCTTTTAAATCATTGTTGTCTGATTCTTAAAACTTTCCAGATTTGTCATATTTCCTTAAAGACTCAATCTCTTGGAGTCTCTTTTCGAGTCGATTTCTGTGAAGATTCAGTCTTCCAGAGTCTTCTCTGGTGCATACCTTTTGTCATATTCCAGTAGAAGTATGGTGGTTGACTATCGTACTCGGTTATTATTCGAGAGATGATAAGTCTAACCTAATATGACTACTTCGAACCTTCTGCTTTGTTCCCTTGCTAGTCTATTCAAGTAGACTAACCCACGAAATTTGTTCTCTGCATGTGGGCTGGTGTCATCCGTTCGATTCGGCACATCAGATAGAGTGTAGTTGAGAAGACTAGAATGACTATGAAGACGACGGTATTTTTGGATGTTTTAATAATTATCTTTTAATCAGGTTGAGATCCTTGGGCAGATGATCATTACGATCACAACCCTTTTTGTAATATTTCAAGAAAGACTTCCGCTGTAACTTATGTACTCTGTATAGTGTTGTGTTTTATTTAAAGTCTTCCGCTGTATTTGTTTAAACTCTGTGTTTGGCCTATTCGGGATTGGGTTGTAATTCCGTAACTCATGTTTCATTTGATTGATGTTTTGATTCGAATACTTTGATCATTATGTATCAATTGTATTCCATGAATTGTATTTAAATGGTAAAGTCTTTGGTGATCTCGGTAAGAAACACTGGAGTCACTGGCGGTAATACCTTTCCAAATGGGTTAAGATTTGGGGGTGTTACAGTAACTCTGCTGATATTGGAGGTAAATGGTAGCTATCGATTCGACTGAATCACTATTCTTTGATGTTGGTTTGCTGAGTTCCCATGAATGGTGATTGATGTTTATCCCTGCAAGTCCTCTTTTGCTGACTGGAAACCTTATGTAGATCTTTGTTTGATATCTATTAATTGACTATAGATCTTAATGTTCGATGATTTGGTATTTCTTTAGCTAAAATAATATCTAAACCTTGCACTCCACATGTTCGATGAATTGTCTTCTTTGTTTAAATGATGGAGCTAGCAGTTCTAGTGTTGCCTATTCTTATTTATTATTCTAACCCAAATTTTTAACAAATACATAGCCTTCTAAACATGAAATTGAAGGATTAGAGCTACTTTTCTGATGAATCGCAAAGTCACTCAGTGGATACTTGAAGTAGGACTTGAATAGTCGAGACTAAGTCAGATGACAAACTTATATATGTTAAAAAACTACCTACATACATTAATATGATGTAAATATGTCAATAAAGGGAACATGAAATGCATTGTTAAATAAAATAAAGTGGAAATAAACTAACCTAAGTAGTATGCCTCAGGAAATGCATAGCCATCTGTGCTGAGCATGACATGCAAAATTGACACCCAAAATTAATTAGATTGGAGTTTTAATGGGTTGAAATAAGCTGTAGAACCGCAACTTTGTTTGCTAATACCTTTGGTATCTAATATTTGAGCACCAACAAGGATTATGCATGGAGAATAATTAATCCATGTTTCCATGACTAAATTTGATTATTTTTTAATTCCTTATGTGAAACAAGTGAAGGTATTCATTTACATTATCAGCTTCTCGATGACGCTTCGAACGCGCCATCGACTAGCCTCGGTGACGCTTCGAACGCGCCACCGACTAGCCTCTCGGTGGTGCGTTCGACTAGCCTCGATGACGCTTCAAACGCGCCACCGACTAGCCTCGATGACACTTTGAAAGTGTCACCACTAGCCTTGATGACACTTTGAAAGCGTCACCGACTAGCCTCGATGACACTTTGAAAGTGCCACCGACTAGCCTCGATGACACTTTAAAAGTGTCACCACTAGCCTTGATAACACTTTGAAAGTGTCACCGACTAGCCTCAGTGACACTTTAAAAGTGCCACCGACTAGCCTCGATGACACTTTGAAAGTGTCACCACTAGCCTTGATGACACTTTGTCGGTGACACTTTGAAAGTGCCATCAACTAGTATCGGTGACACTTTGAAAGTGCCACCAACTAGTATCGGTGACACTTTGAAAGTATCACCACTTATTAGCCTTGATAGGGGTGTGCAAATTCGGACCGGATCGGAAAATTGGACCGGACCGGATCGAAAATGCCCGGACCGGACCGAAAATGCCCGGATCGGACCGGGGGAATTACGGTCCGGTCCCCGGTCCACATATTTGTAAAATTCTGGTTCCGGTCCGGTCCAAACCCGGCCGGTTTTCGGTCCGGACCGGATGGACCGGTTTTTTATTGTTTTTAATTTAATTTTATATATTAATATCTCATAAATTTTTTTTTTTGATAATGGTAATAATTCGAGTAACCGACAAAAATGTCGGACCACTCGAGAGGCCGATAAATCGGCAACTGAAAAAACCAGTTAGTACAACACAGACAAACAAATAAAAATACAACAAAACAAAAGCGAGCTACAAGACTAGTGAGAGAAGTGAGTCCACCACCAGACGACGGGTCAAACAGGAAAACAATCCTCGGAAATGTTGAATGGACAACCATGACGTTTCCCCCACTCATGATGAGGGATCTTCAGGAGTCTCGACCACCCTAACGTTGCCGTTTGGATCTTCAGGAGCCTCAACACAACCACGATTGTGTTGAGGCTCCACTCATGATGCGAGCCGGCTCCCGTGAAGGGGAGCGTTTCTATCTCATAATATTATTAAAAAATAATTTTTACTATAAATATAAATAAATAACAAAATATATTATCTAATATTATACACAATAGTTATAAAAATAAAAAAATAATTAATTTTTCATTTATATAAAACTAAAAAATATAAAAATATATTTACCGGTCCAAGACCGGACCGGACCGAATCATACCGGTCCGGTCTCCGGTCCAAGTTTTGAAAAAATTACGGTCCGGTCTGGACCGGATGCACAACCCTAAGCCTTGATGACACTTTGAAAGCGTCATTAGATGACACTTTGAAAATGTCACTAATTACTAGTCTTGATAACACTTTGAACGTACACTAACTAGTGGAGGTGACACTTCGTAAATGCCACCAACTAGTGGTGTCATCAAAACGAGATTTGTATTGTCATCAACTAGTTGTGATGACAGTTTGTGACATTAACTAGTTGCGATGACAATATGTGTCATCAACTAGTTGCGATATAGTTTGTATTTGATGACAGTTTGTGTTTTGATGACAGTATATATCATTAACTAGTTGTGATACAGTTTGTATTTGATGACAGTTTGTGTTTTGATGACAATATGTGTCATCAACTAGTTGTGATACAGTTTGTATTTGATGACAGTTTGTGTTTTGATGACAGTATGTGTCATTAACTAGTTGTGATGCAGTTTGTATTTGATGATAGTTTGTGTTTTGATGACAATTTGTGTTTTTTATGACAGTTTGTGTTTTGATGACAGTTTGTGTTTTTTATGACAGTTTGTATTTTGATGACAGTTTGTGTTTTGATGACAGTTTGTATTTTATATGACAGTTTGTGTTTTGATGACAGTTTGTATTTTTTATGACAGTTTGTGTTTTTGATGACAGTTTGTATTTTTGATGACAGTGATTGTCATTATTTTGATAACAGTTTGTATTTTGATGACAGTTACTGTCATCAAGATGATGACGTCACCAAAAATAATTTTTGGTGGAAATTTTTTTTATCGGTTGACCGTCGGTCAATGACCGTTGACCGATCAATGGTCAAATGTGTTAATTTGTTTGACTTATGGTGATGTCACCATTACATAATGATGACATCACCATGGATCATGAATTTGGATGAAGTTTATTGAAGGATATTTATCTAATTCCATTATATTAAAATGGTCATTTAACCTAAACAGGGTAAACATCATATTCATAAAATTCTAGTTGCATGAGAATTGATTATTATGTCAAATTTGGCTTGTAATTTCAATACGACCATAAGTATCATATTCATACATTTTTCTTATATAATATTCATATTAAAATTTAAATAAATAAATTCATTTATTTATTACATTAGGCTAACTTCATTTGTGTAAATGTATTAAATTTTTTAACAACTTTAAATAATTATCTCATAAAAGAGTGAAAAAATTCGAGAAAAGTAATTATTGAATTAAACTAATTATGATAACATTTTAAAAATTAACTTAGAGTAAGTGTCTAATAATATTGAATAAGAAACTTAAATACAAAATGTTAGAGAGTGACAAAAAGCTAACTTTACTAGTAAAAAAGAGGATTCAAACTATATCCGGATCGGATACAATATACTTATTTAATGGCTAGAATATCCCACTCACAAAGAGGATTCAAACTCGACTATCTGAATATAAAACCTAACACTATAACTACTATACTAACTTACGATTGGTCCAAAATAATTTACTTTGGACAATGAGAATGTAACGTCTTGCACCTTAAATCCAACCTCCATAAATCCACATTTCAACATCTATCTACACATCATTCAACAACTCATTATTCTTCTAATCAATGAACAACTGATAATATCTTTCATTATTAAAACTTACGCGTATATGACCCAAAAAACCTCTTCGAAAATCGTATCGAAACTAACAATGTCAGTATGTCACTCATTGTTTTCTTAAAAAAAATTTACTGTATATCAAATGCTCGTTTGGTTAAAGGCATGGTTAAAGAGGAAGTACAATTCCCTGAAATTTACTTCCTATGAAATAAGTTTATGAGATTTACAATTCCTAGTAATTAAGAAATTATGTTTGATTAACATTTTAATCATGTGATATTGAAAACTACATTTTGTTTGGTTGAATATGAGAAGTTTACAGAAATTTATATAAAATTACTACTATAATCCTATAAATATAATGGGGGAAGAAAATCTTGAGAGAGAGTAATATTTTGAGAGAGGATAATTAAGTGATTTGGGGATTGAAATATTAGAGGAAGAAAATCTTACCTACCCCTTGTAGATAAGTGTACTTCATGTATAATGGAGGAATTAGAAATCCCATGAATTTAATTTTCATGAATTTGCTTCCAAACCAAACAAACACTAAATTAGTTAGAAATTCATTAAACTTCTTAAAAACCATATTTAATGTTGAAACTCTAATCTTTTATAATATTAAAAAAATATAATTAATAATAGGTGTTTGAATAGTTTACAAGACTAATGTAATAAGGGGAAAAATCACGTGAGGATAAGGGCTTAAGAGATGAGTGAGGATGTATCACATCCGTCAGATCAGAAGAAAATGAAGCATACAGATCGCGCGTAAAAAATCCGACATGATTGAATTTTACACAAAAAAAAAAACGGATTCTAGTGCACACACAGTACAAATTTGTGTACATATGAAATACACTATTGTGTGCATGTGCAAAAACTCATACTTTTATATGGAATAAACAATGTGTGCATATGAAAATATTGTCTTGTGCATGTTAAATGACATATCGTGTGCACGTGAAATGCACTACGTGCTATATGTGCATGTGAAACAACATGTGTGCATGTGTACAAAACCTACGAATATAAACCTATGTGCATATGAAAATAACGTATGTGTGAATATGAAAATAACTTAAGTCTGCGTACGAAATAACATGTGTACATATAAATAAAAACCTATGAAAATAACCTACGTGTGCATATAATAAAAATGACCGTTGTATGCACATGAAAAAAACTTATGTGTGCATATAAACAATATGTGTGTGCACATACATAGTACGTCTTTTTTAAACATAAAATCCGGCACGACCGATTATTTTTATGACTTTTGCCTTTTAATGAAAGCGTTCTTGGATGTCCGTTTTCTTGATCCAACGATTTACAACCGTCCTCACTCCTCTCCTTACTCTTATTCTCACGAGATTTTTTCCCATTACCATCATCCAAAAAATAAATATTCATTTAGTCTTTATTTATTTATTTATTTAAAACTAATAACTACTCACCTAATACCACCATTAAAGATATCCTAAAAAATTTTAAACATCAATCACTCAATCATAATATACCCTTAAACATTTTGGAATAATCACATGTGTGACCTATACTACTTTATAAACGGAAGGGTCAAATATTATTTTTGTGTAGTTTATTTTTAAATGAAGGAAAGATTCCCAACTTCTTAATTTGTCTTACAAAACACACAGCTCGAGGAAATGTAATACTATTTAAATAGAAGATTCTCTACTTAGTTGTTATGGTGTGGAAGATCTACTTATTACAGTATAATACTCCATCCCTAGAAAAATTAGAAGTATTATTTATTTAAGGACTTGTGTTTGATATAATTTATTGGTTAGTTGTGAGATATGTTATTGAAAGTTGTATTGATATAATTTATATAAGTTTTTTTATCTATTAAATAAAAATAAAATGAGTAATTGTTAAATTGTAATATTTTTCTTATTATATTTCTTACTACGATCATTAAAATGTATTTTTTTTTAAAATTGGAAAAAAAGAAGAAGAGAACTGTTGCAGGAACGAAGACTCAAGTGTGTGGAAGTTGCTGAACAAATGGCAATGGGCATTGGGCACTGTCTGATTAGCCACCACACTCCCTCACTCCTCACATTCTACACAAGCCCGATGCACTTAACCTGTTTGTGAAATTGCTTCAAAGACTCCCCATTCTTCTTCTTCTTCGGCATCCCCTGAAGCAGGCAAACGACGTCGTTTTCTTAAATCACAGCATTGCCACAAATCAGCTCTGTTGCTGCATTCAGTTTGGTGGGTACCAATTCAATCTGTACCAGGAGATTCTCTTCTCTTTCTTCCATGGATGCATGGAATTTGAGAGGTAAGTCCTCTTCCTCTTTTTTTTTTTTGGCCCCCTTTTCATCTGTTTTAATATTCTTTGCTTTTCATGCATAGTTTTTCTTCTGCTAAGCTCCAGTTTTCTATGTTTGGGCTGGTCTTGTATAAATGTTTAGATGATCTTCTTATAATATGGTTTAGTACTAGTCTTTTTTGCAAAACAGAGTAGTGTAAGTGAGATCTGGACATGATTTCTCCAAGTTTGAATCCCATAAGCCAAAAGTTTAATTCTTCGGATTTGTGTAAACCCAAAAGTTCAATTCTTCTTGAAACTTTATTATAATTTGTGATAGAGTGGGTATAATCCTGGCTTGAGCTGGACTAGTAGACAAACCTTGGTAAATTTAAGGTGAGTTAGGTAAATCACCATTTGATAAACCTTTTTTAAAACTAATGAATTCTTAGTAAAAATGGACTCATCTCCTTCTCCCTAAACCCTACTCCCTATCCCTTAAATCCTAAAAACTAGTAGGGATCTATTTTATTAATTAAAAACTCTTAAAGGGCCAATGGGCCCAAAATCCCCGGTAAACGGACATAATTTTCTCTGGTTGTTACCCGGATTATGAGCAGCCAAAATTTGAAGGGTTCTAGATTAAAATTTCTTTAATGATTCATTGTTTAATTACAAAATAATTGGCACTTTGTAAATATACATAATTTTCTTGTAATGATTATAACTTGTTTGCTAACAGGATTATTAGCTTCGTATGATCTTTGTGCACTTTAGAACTGAAAGTGAGATTGGAATGATGCAGATACAACACTTTAGACAAATTTATTTCCTCATCTCTTTTGTTGACTGTACTTCAACTTAGAAGTGTAGGAAAATTTTAAAATGTGAATGATAACTATGTGTTAATTTTATACTTCTTGATTTTCAATAAAATTTTGGTTGTTTAAACCTAGTAACTAAAATTCAATTACTATGTTTTTCTATTGGGTATGATTTAGAATTCCCCTCTTCTATAATACTATCATAAAGGTATGTACTATGTAGGTGTCTTTTCATCCATTACTTTAAGAATACGTGTCTAGTACCTGTTGAATCATGGAAAGATCAAGGTGATAGTCCAAGCAACATCAATTCAGTTAGAGATGAAAAAGTTTTTACCCCCTCCCCTAAAAAAAGTTGTACTAATTTACTAACCAATAAGACAAAGGAGTCGAAATTTTCAAACCATTTTAGCCTAGGAAAAAGAAAACAAAAACTGGTGAAAAGTTACAAGAAAATACAGAAAGAGGGGAAAAGAGCTGACAACACTCAAGATTGGATAAATTTTAGAGTGCCCATGTCCTTCAAATGCTTTTGCCAATCTTGTGCAAATTTTAGGGCTTTTTTGCCACAGAATATAGGAAAGATAGGGATGATGGGTGTTGTGTTAAAAATTGTTTGATCTTAATTCTTAACCCTGAAATTCTCATTCTTGAAACTTTGGGTTATTTAAAGTCAGAGTCATTTTCAAGTAGGATCATTTGGCTTAAGGATTTTTAATAGTATTGGATATTGGATTATGGGTTGAAAGTGCTAGATCCTAAGCTCAAATTCTGACATTGTGAGCCTAGTCTTTAGAATGCTGAATTAGGCATCAAACATGTAGGGACAGCAACTATACAACTCTCCAAGGGCAAAGCACGGTCTCAAAGTTTTTCTGATTTGTCATGAAGTTTTGTGTTTTCTGATTGGAAGGATTAGATGTATGAATCTTTGGTCAATCTAGTCACATTTCCACTTGGTAAGGTTGTTCTTCTTGTGACATACCCACCAAACAAAATTACCCCTTTCTTTTTGTGAACCTACTATGACATAGTTAGTATTTATGATATGTCTTGATCTGAGAAAATGTCTTAACTCTTGAGTAATATTGAGGTTTCATTCAAATAAACTCCTACTTCACTTTCTTGTTGTAATTAAACTGTTAAGCAAGTACCACTTGAATTCACAAGTTTTACCTCTCTGAAGTGATCACAGTTGGATGAAGAATCCTTTTCAAAACAGTTTATCTTCCTGTTGGGAGGAAGTGGTGGGGGACCTTAAAAAGCAGTAAAGAGGTCTTTTGATTTTGTTTGGCCACATACATACTCTGTTTCTCCACCTCTCTCACCAGTAAATGCCCTTTGTAGTATTCTACCCTTTGGGAATTACCAAGGTTAATTGCAAACGGGGAATAATTCCATTGCTCTAATAATAAAACTCTAAAAAGAGCCCTCTCCTCACTCTTTCTTTCTTTCTCCTTTCCTTTTCCACCTCCCTAGTCAGAGGCTGTTAAATACCAGCCTTTTTGTTGCATTATATATGTGAAAGAAAAAGACTTGTTTCTTACCATGGCTTTTGAACTCAACTGGCTTTCTTGTTTCCTCTGCTTTCTTGCAGGGTCTTCTTCTTCAATCATCTAACCCACATAAAAGGGTGAATTGTTATCAACAATGGAGGAGAACCCACGTCGCCCCCGGCTCAAGAAGAGGGCCCACAAAGCCCAATCAACTTCAAGATCATCATCACCACCAAGAGACCTTGGCAGGTTCACAGGAGCAGCAGAAACAGGGGAGTGTTCCGTTGACTGCTCGGGTCAAAGTTGCCGGTCGTGCTCGGCTGCCCTCGTGGCAGATTGCGTGGCACTCTGCTGTTGCCCGCTCGCTGTCGTCAGCCTCCTCGGGCTCGCTCTCATCAAGGTGCCATGTGCCATGGGGAAGAGGTGCTTGGGGAGGAGGAAAAGGAAGGAGAAGAAAAAGGTGTGTGTGAGTAGTAGAAAAGAGAGTGGTAGGGGTAGTTTTGGGAAGGAAGAGGAATTTGGGGTGAAAAGTGTAAAGGGGAAATCAAGAGAGGCAGTTGTGGAATTTGGGGAGAAAGAGGGTGAAATTGTGGAGCAGAGGAGTTTGTGTGCAGCAGAGGCTAATGAAGCAGATAATGTGCTGTTAGAAATGTACCAAGTTGGGCATTTGGGATTTGGGGGAGTTTCATACACTGAAACTCAGCAGCCAAATGGCGTTGGTAACTGAGGGAAATTGGTAGTATTGTTTTTTGGGGTTCCCCTGTTTTTAGTCTTTTGAGAAATTATATGGTTTGGGGATTGGGAGATGAGTGATTTGGTCTTCTGTTTTTTGGCACATCCAATAGAATAGGGATATCTTGGTGGGTTACTTGCCCTTGGTTTATGTAAAATATTATTATTGCAGTTATCATTGTAATTGTAAACGATGATTCTTCCAAGTGGAACCATGGGAAATACAAATTGGAAAAGTTAACAAGACTAATCAACTTAACATTCAGTATATGCACTTTGTATCTCTAAATTAAGTTGTATGGTTGCCTATGAGAATGAAAAACACTTCATACACATGAAGTTATAATCTGTTTTGCCTACGAACGTATATACACTCGATAAAGAACTAGTTCTCAACATATTCGTCAATGGCAGAATACAGGATGTTTTTGCTTTTTTATTTGCTTGTGTATGTTGAATGTTGATGATGTAAAAGAGAGGTTTTTAATGTACTCATTCCTCTTTATGCCGGGGTACCAAAAGTCTGAATTACAAATATTTTTAACACATTTGAATTGTCCCGTCTATATATGTATATATATTTATATTATTTGTAACGATCATAATAATAAAAAATTAGTTTGGCAATGTGCATATAGTGAAAAGTGAGTACAGAATTTTCCAATTGAAAATTTGGAAAAATAAAGTAAGAAAAACGCTAGAAGGAGGGGTTGAACCTCCGACCTTGTGGTTAACAGCCACACGCTCTAACCAACTGAGCTATTCCAGCTTTGATGTCACACAAACTTATTGTTTATTATTTGTTCAATGATAGAAGTTGATGAGGATCCATCATCGTCCACACATCCATTGGATGAGAACTTATTGTTTATTGTTCTAGATTTGCTAGTTTGTGTTCACTTAAATTATCTCCCAAACACTATTGTCAATATACATTCCAAGCACTTTCTTCTTATTCTAATTCATCAATATGTTTTTACCTTATAATTGAACTTATTAATATATCTTTATCAACAAACGGTATCATTATATCAACATGACAAGTCAAACATACAAGGACAATTGTCCCACTTCAAAGATGTCTTATTTGCCTCCCATTCTTTACAGAGAGTCAATTTTAATACATTTCAACTGTTATGAATATTTTAATTACATCTACATCTAGAACATGTTATATAACACATGTTTAATTTAGTATGAATACAAGTGTTGTATAAGTTTGACAATTTAGGTAGATTATTGGAGATAAATAATAATGAAGAATTATTCACCTTCTTTACCTTGATATTAGTCAAGATTTGTATGCTATCATTGGCCTATAAATAGAGACCTCAACCATTGTGAACGATACACCAACAAAGAGCAAGAATACATCTATAAAATTATTGATCTCTCTCCCTCTCTTCTAATACTTAAAGTTATTTTAAGTGTTTCTTTATAAAGGTTTAAGTGATCTTGCCTTAATCACTTCATAACACGTTATCAGCACGAGTCTCTAAATACCGCTTGAGCTTCGGGAATCATCAAGGTACAAATCTCCACCATTACAGTAGTTTAATCATACAAGAAGATTATTACAAAATCGATTTGAGGGGTATGCTTTGTAGTTGCCCAAATCGGGATCTTCTACATCAGAAACTCGATTGATCTTCCTAGATCTAAAAAAACGTTTTTACCAAAAATGGAAACATAATATCTAGATTCATACAAGGTACAAACAAAACACTAGATTTGTTTACCTTCTTTTGATGTCTAGCCTTGAACTCTCTTTGTTAATCCTTGATTTCACCACTTGAAACGTAAGTAAGTTTTTGCAAATAATATGATGAGAATGATATTGATAATCATGATAAGAACAAGGCAAATGAAAAGCTTGATTAAGAACCGATCATTACTAGCTCTAAGGCGGCGAAAAATCTCATCGTCGGCCATGGAAATGGTTGAAAGAAAATGGAAGGGGAGATCGAGAATGGAGACGAGAAGGAGAAGATAAGGATGGTGAAAAAGGGTAATAATGGATGACCATAAATAAAAGAGGGTAAAAGAAAACGGTCGGGTTTTATTTGTTCCCGCCAAAATTATATTCGTATGATTTTTTACTTGCATTATGTCTATACAGTATGGTCACTATTCTATTTCACGCCTTCTGATTGCATACTATACGCATTCTTTATATAAATTCTATCTACATGCTATACACATGCTATCTACATACCTATGTTGATATGAAAAGATAATATGACATGACTTTAACAATTATTCAGCCATATCGTTTCACACATGACTCATAAATCATTCATGCATAATGTTGAACATGCTAATTAATTTATATTATACAACTCTTGATTTCTAGTAACTAAACGACAAGCATCGCAAAGAGGAAATTTGACATTCTCGAGCTATCAGGCCAGAAATACCTCGAATGGAGGGTTGATGCCTTAGCTTACCTCAAGGCAAATGGCCTTGAGGGAACGATTGTGGAAAATAATAATACCACGCCCCAGGAGAAGGCGAAAGCAATTGTGTTCCTCCGCCACCACATACATGAAAGTCTCAAAACTGAGTACTTGTTTGTGGAAGATCCAAAAGAATTGTGGGAGAGCTTGAATGAACGTTATGGACATTAAAATGAGGTCCTGCTCCCACAAGCACTGTACGAATGGAACAATCTAAGATTCCAGGACTTTAAGTCCATATCTGAGTACAATAGTGCTATACACAGGATCACGTCTCAGTTGAGACTATATGGTAATGTGATAACCCAACAAGAGATGTTGGAGAGAACTTTCTCCACTATGCATACATCTAATGTTGTGTTACAACAACAATATAGAGAAAGAGGCTTCAAGAGATACTCTGACTTATTGAAAGTCTTGTTGGTTGCTGAAAAGAATTGTTGAGTATGCTTGAATTCAACTGAGGGCCGTCGCCGGGTCGCGGTGGATTTGGACGCCCCGCGGTGGACAACTGAGAATTGCCGAGTGTTGTCGCCGGGTCGTGGTGAGGCTGGCGCCTTGCGGTGGAAAGGCCACCGCCCCGCGGTGAGGGACACCGCCCCGCGCTGGATGGATTCATCTCGCGGTGGGCCATGGGCCGGTGTCATGAGGCCCAAATCTGTCAGGGTAGATTAGCACTATATATAGTCGTCTAATGTAAACCCTAATTGTAATCTGAAATTTCTGCCTCCTAATACAATCTGATCTCACTCTGTTCGTGGACGTAGCCAATTTGGTGAACCACGTAAATCTGTGTTCGTTTGTTCTTGTTCTTTCTTGTTTGTTTGTTTGTCTCTCTCTCAATCCGCACAACAAACTGGTATCAGAGCTTCGGGTTAGATCGGTGTTTGTAATCAGGAGAGAAGGATGTCTGCTATGAACATCAAGATCGACAAGTTCACGGGAAGGAATAGTTTCAGTCTATGGCAGATCAAGATGCGGGCTTTGCTGAAGCAACAGGGTCTATGGGGGCCGCTGAAGGTAAAGGCAGGCGAGGACGTCACCGCTGAGATGGCCATTCAGGAGGAGAAGGCACACTCAACGATTATGTTGTGCCTGGCAGATGATGTTATCACCGAAATTTCGGATGAAGATTCTGCCGCTGGGTTGTGGTTGAAGTTGGAGAGTCTTTACATGACGAAGTCTCTCACCAACAAGCTACTTCTGAAGCAACGTCTGTTCGGCATGCGTATGCAGGAAGGTACGAAACTCAGGGAGCATTTAGAACAACTTAATACTATTCTGTTAGAATTAAGGAATATTGATGTTAAGGTTGAAGATGAGGATGCTGCCTTGATTTTGTTAGTATCTCTGCCCAGTTCGTATGAGAACTTTGTTCAGTCATTCATAGTTGGGAAAGATACAGTAACTCTGGAAGACGTCAGGTCTGCCCTTCATTCAAGGGAACTACGTCATCAGGCGAATGGTACGAGTTCAGATAATCAGGCCTCTGGGCTGTTTACCAGCGAAGGCAAGGGGCAAGGAAAAGGGAAGAAGAAGGAAAAGAAGCCGTCTTCTTCAAAGGGTCCTAAGCCGAACGATGTCTGCAACTACTGTAAAGAGAAAGGGCATTGGAATAACGAATGTCCTAAGAAGAAGAAACCGCAGGATTCTGGTTCTACAGCTGTTGCAGAATATGATTTTGCACTTGATGAGGATATAACTCTGGTTGCTGGTGGACACACTAATCAGGATGATGTGTGGGTTCTTGATTCCGGGGCTTCCTATCACATATGTCCTAAGAGAGAGTGGTTCGAAACCTATAAGCAGGTAGATGGTGGCAGTGTTTCCATGGCCAACAGTTCTGTCTGCAAGGCGGTTGGAATTGGCTCTATCAAGATCAGGACACATGATGGCAGATTCTGTACATTGAACGAGGTCAGGCATGTTCCACTTATTACCAAGAATTTGATATCTCTGAGTCTGCTGGACAGTAAGGGGTTCTGTTTCAAGGGTGAAGGTGGAGTTCTAAATGTCTGTAAGGGTTCTGATGTTATCCTAAAAGGTGTCAAGAAGGGCACTTTATATTTCCTGCAGGGTTCTACTGTTTCTGGGTCTGTTTCTGTTGCATCTTCAGAGATTCACAAGGATGATATGACTAAGTTATAGCACATGAGACTTGGTCATATGGGTGAAAAGGGGATGCAAATTCTGGCAAAGGAAGATCTTCTTGGTGGTCACAAGATCACGAGTCTGGACTTCTGTGAGCACTGCGTCCTTGGGAAGCTACACCGCAGCAAGTTTCCAAAGGGTATTCACAGGACAAAAGGCACACTTGATTACATCCATGCGGATTGTTGGGGCCCGGCTAGCGTTGAGTCTCTTGGAGGCCAGAGATATTTCTTGACTGTCATTGATGATTACTCAAGAATGACTTGGCTGTTTGTCATGAAGCACAAAGGAGAGGCTTTCAAGAACTTCAAGGAGTGGAAAACGTTAGTGGAGAATCAAACAGGGAAGAAGATCAAAAGGCTGCGAACTGATAATGGTCTGGAGTTCTGTTCGTCTGAGTTTGATCAGTTCTGCAAGGATGCTGGAATTGCTCGTCATCACACAGTCAGGCATACACCACAACAGAATGGTGTAGCTGAGAGGATGAATCAGACACTACTGGAGAGAGCGAGATGCATGCTCTCTAATGCAAAACTAGATAGGAGATTTTGGACAGCAGCAGTGACTACATCATGCTACTTGATAAACCGTGGACCTCACACTGGCATAAACTGCAAAACACCTTACGAGGTGTGGTCTGATAAGCCTGCTGATTACTCGAATCTGAAGGTTTTTGGCTGTACAGTTTATTATCATGTAAGTGAGGGTAAACTAGAGTCAAGAGCAAAGAAGAGAGTATTTGTGGGCTATGGAGATGGTGTCAAGGGATACAGAGTTTGGTCTCCATCTGAGAAGAGGGTTATTATGAGTAGAAGCGTCATTTTTGATGAGAGTTCTATGCTTAACTCTACTGTGAAGTCCATAGAAGAAAGTAGCAGTGTTGATAAACAGGTGGAGTTGGAAGTTCCTCTACAAGAAGAAGAGGAAGAACACCACAGTAAAGCTGAGTCGCCAGAATCTACACCATCAGATTCTCAACCATCAGAAGCTATTCATCAAAGTTTAACTGAAGGTCGCTCAAAAAGGGTTGGAGTTAGGCCACCACAGAGGTATGGTTTTGAGGATATGGTGAGCTATACACTACAAGTTGCTGAGGAGGTGGATACGTCTGAACCATCCACCTACAAAGAAGCTGTATCAGGGTCTGAAGCTGCACAGTGGTTTGCAACAATGGGAGATGAGATGGAATCACTTCATAAGAATCAAACTTGGGAGTTGGTCTCAATGCCTGCAGGGAGAAAGGTTATTACTTGCAAATGGGTTTTCAAGAAGAAGGAAGGGATATCTGCCGCTGAAGGAGTCAAGTTTAAGGCTCGAGTTGTTGCTAGAGGTTTCAATAAGAGAGAGGGAGTGGACTACAATGAGATTTTCTCACCTGTGGTCAGACACACTTCAATCAGGGTGTTGCTAGTAATAGTAACACATCAGGATTTGGAGCTTGAGCAACTTGATGTGAAGACAACTTTTCTACATGGAGAGCTAGAAGAGGAGATATACATGACTCAGCCAAATGATTTCCAGGTTTCAGGAAAGGAAAAGTTCGTCTGCAAGTTGAAGAAGTCCTTATATGGACTTAAGCAGTCTCCTAGGCAGTGGTATAAGAGATTTGACAACTTTATGATGGAGCTCGGCTACAACAAGAGTGCATATGATTGTTGTGTTTACTACAACAAGTTGAAAGATGGCTCTCTCATCTACTTAGTTCTGTACATAGATGACATGTTGGTAGCTGCAAAGAGCAAGGCAGAAGTTCAGAAGCTGAAAGATCTCCTAAGTGGTGAGTTTGAGATGAAGGATCTGGGAGCAGCTCAAAAGATTCTAGAAATGGAGATTCTTAGAGATAGAGGTCAGAAGAAACTTTTCTTATCACAGAAAGGTTACACAGAGAAGGTGTTGTCAAGGTTTGATATGTCAACTGCTAAGCCTATCGATACACCTTGTGCTGCTAATATCCATCTTACTATTCTGTATGCACCTCAGTCAACTGAGGAGAATGAGTATATGTCTAGAGTCCCCTATGCTAGCGCGGTAGGGAGCTTGATGTATGCTATGGTCTGTACAAGACCAGATCTGGCACAGGCTGTTAGTGTTGTGAGCAGGTTCATGGTTCAACCAGGAAAGGAACACTGGCAAGCTGTGAAGAGGATATTCAGGTATCTGAGGGGAACATCTGATATTGGTCTCATTTATGGAGGTGATACACAGTGTTTGGTCACAGGGTATTCAGACTCTGATTACACTGGAGATGTTGATAGCAGGAGATCAATGACTGGTTATGCTTTCACTCTTGGTGGTTCTGTTGTTAGCTGGAAGGCGACTCTGCAACCTACTGTGACTTTGTCTACAACGGAAGCAGAGTACATGGCTTTGACGGAGGCTGCTAAAGAGGGAATATGGCTGAAAGGACTGGTTAGTGATCTGGGTCTACATCATGATCAGGCAACTGTCTACTGTGACAGTTTGAGTGCTATATGCTTAGCCAAGGATCAAGTTCATCACGAACGGACTAAACATATTGACGTAAGGTATCATTTTCTGAGAAGTGAGAAGAGGATAAAGGTGAAGAAAGTAGGTACTGCTGACAATCCTGCTGATATGTTCACCAAGCCGGTTCCACATAGCAAGTTCCAGCACTGTTTGGACTTGCTAAACGTCAGAAGCTGTTAGTTTGCCCTGTGGGGCAAGTCTGGATCTGAGAGACAGAGGAGATAGTACATATGGCATTGCCTAATGCATCTGGTACATCTGGGAGAATTCAAGTCAAGGTGGAGACTGTTGAGTATGTTTGAATTCAACTGAGGGCCGTCGCCGGGTCGCGGTGGATTTGGACGCCCCGCGATGGGCAACTGAGAATTGCCGAGTGTTGTCGCCGGGTCGTGGTGAGGCTGGCGCCTCGCGGTGGAAAGGCCATCGCCCCGCGGTGAGGGACACCGCCCCGCGCTGGATGGATTCATCTCGCGGTGGGCCATGGGCCGGTGTCATGAGGCCCAAATCTGTCAGGGTAGATTAGCACTATATATAGTCGTCTAATGTAAACCCTAATTGTAATCTGAAATTTCTGCCTCCTAATACAATCTGATCTCACTCTGTTCGTGGACGTAGCCAATTTGGTGAACCACGTAAATCTATGTTCGTTTGTTCTTGTTCTTTCTTGTTTGTTTGTTTGTCTCTCTCTCAATCCGCACAACAAGAATAATGATCTCTTGATGAAAAACCACAATCTAAAGCCTACTGGCTCCACAACAACTCCAGAAGCAAATGCTGTGGAAAAAAGGTTCCCAGATGGGGATGCCAACGAATATGGGCAATAGTCACGACGCGATAATGGTCGTGGTCTTGGCCGTGGATGCCGTGGTGGTCGTGGTGGCTATGGTCGTGGTCAAGGCCACAACAAGGGCCATATTAATTATCGTGGTAATTATGGCCACCGGGGGAATGGAAAGCAAAAGGTCCAGAAGGGTCAAACAAGACTCTCCCATAAATCGAAATCCACTTGCTACAGATGTGGCATGATTGGTCACTGGTCAAGGGTATGCCGTGTAGCTCCACACTTAGTGAAGCTATACCAAAATGAGAAAAATAAAGACAAGGCTACCGAGACCAATCATATTGAAGGTGTGAGTAATTCACACGTGACCAGTCTGGATGTCGAAAATTTCCTCAATTTTGATAATTACGATGACTCTGTCTTAGAGGCTTAAATAATGACCTCTAAATATCTATGTTATTTGTTGTTGCATGACGTTATGTAATGTTTTCTATTTCCTTGCACTATGTTTTCTCATTCTCTCGTTAGAATATTGTGTAATATAACTACCCATGTGTAATATATATGAAGTTTTTCTTACTAATGTCTTGATTCATCCTTTCCCTCTTTATCTAGAAAAGATGAACTCACTTGAAGTGAAATTTGATGAAAAGGAGCAATGTCTTCTAGACAGTGCAACAACACACACCATTTTGAAGAACAAAGAGTTCTTTACTCATTTGAAAGCCTATGAAGGCAATGTCACTACAATATCGGGTGTGTCTAAACTAATTGAAGGCTCCGGAAGAGCTATTGTTCTACTCCCAAGAGGAACAAAATTATTGATAAATGACGCACTATATTCGAGTAAATCTCGAAGGAATTTATTGAGTTTTAAGGATGTGCGTCATAATGGGTTTCATATGAAAACCATGAATGAAAATGGGAGAGAATATTTGTGCATCATAAAGTATGAATCTGGCTGAAAACAGATTCTAGAAAGGATGTCAGGGCAAACCTCCGAATTATATCATACATATATTTATCCGTTTGAGGTCAATGCAACAATACGTAAAAGGTCATATGACCAAACTGCATTCACATTATGGCATGACCGTTTGGGTCACCTTGGATCAGTAATGATGCACAAAATCATAAAGAATTCACTTGGACATCCATTGAAGAACATTAAGGTTCTGTCGTCCAATGATTTTAATTGCACTGCTTGCTCACTTGGGAAACTTATTATAAGGCCTTTAAAAGGCAAAATTGAAAGTGAAATGCCTGCATTATTGGAAAGAATCCAAGGAGATATATGTGGATCAATTGCTCCACTATGTGGACCATTTCGATATTTTATGGTGCTAATTGATGCATCCACACGTTGGTCACATGTAAGTCTATTATCGACTAGAAATGCGGCATTTGCTAAACTCCTTGCTCAAATAATCCGATTAAGGGCGCAGTTCCCGGATTATGCCATAAAGAAAATTCGGCTTGATAATGCAGGAGAATTTACATCCCAAACTTTCAATGATTTTTGTATGTCGATTGGGATTGATGTTGAACATCCAGTAGCTCATGTTCACACACAGAATGGTCTTGCTGAATCATTGATAAAACAATTACAATTAATCGCTAGACCATTGTTAATGAAATCCAGATTACCACCATCTACGTGGGGACATGCTATATTGCATGCTGCAGCCTTGGTTCGGTTGAGACCAAGTGCAAACCATGAACATTTCTCACTGTAATTAGTATCTGGTAAGGAGTCGAACATTTCGCATCTAAAAGTATTTGGATGTGCTGTTTATGTTCCTATTGCTCCACCTCAGCGTACAAAGATGGGTCCACAAAGAAGATTGGGAATTTATGTTGGTTTCGAATCCCCATCGATTATTAAATATCTCGAACCAACAACTGGTGATTTGTTTACATCAAGATTTGCTGATTGTCATTTTGACGAAAGTACATTCCCTAACTTAGGGGGAGAAAAGAAAAAGGTGGACCCATGTATGAAAGAGGTTACGTGGAATGCAACTGCATTATCTCACCTTGATCCAAGAATAAAAATGTGTGAACAAGAAGTTCAACGGATCATTCATTTGCAGAATGTTGCAAATCAGTTACCTAATGCATTCATCGATACAAAAAAGGTAACTAAGTCACATATACCTGCATCAAATGCTCCTGCAAGGATTGAAATACCCGTTGGACAGCCAGAAGCGTCCATTGCAAATGAGTCTATAACACGCCGAAAGCGTGGTAGACCACTAGGTTCAAAGAACTTGAAACCAAAGAAGCCAAAGAACCAAAAGGGTATGGCAGGAGATGCCACAATTGCCCTGGAGAGCAATGATAAAGGTAAAGAGATTGAAAATGAAAATATCTCAAAGAAAAATGATATCTTGGATGAAGATCGAAATATCGATAATTTTGAGATTTCCATAAATTATGTATACACGGGTATACAATGGAATAGAACTGATATCATTGTTGATGATGTATTTGCCTACTCAGTGGCTATAGATATTGTGACTGAGGATGATGACATTGAGCCAAAATCAGTTGATAAATGTCGTTGAAGGAAAGATTGGCCGAGATGGAAAGAAGCCATTCAGTCAGAATTAAAATCGCTTGAAAAGCGAGAAGTCTTTGGACCTGTAGTCCATACACCAAAGGGTGTAAAACCAGTCGGATACAAATGGATATTCGTCCGAAAAGAAATGAGAAAAACGAAATTGTCAGATATAAGGCTAGACTTGTAGCCCAAGATTTTTCTCAAATCCCTGGAATTGATTATGAAGAAACATACTCTCCGATAGTCGATGCAACTACGTTGAGGTTTCTAATTGACATGACTGTGCTTGAAAAACTACAAATGCGTCTTATGGATGTCGTGACTGCATACTTATATGGGTCACTTGATACATACATCTACATGAGAGTCCCAGAAGGATAAAACTGCCTGAGTCCAACAACTCTGAACCTCGAGAAATGTTTTCTATAAAACTAAGGAGGTCGTTGTATGGATTGAAACAATCATGACGAATGTGGTACAACCGTCTTAGTGAATATCTTATGAAAGAAGGATATAAGAATGATACCACATGCCCATGTATTTTCATCAAGCGATCCAAGAATGGATTTGCTATTATTGCAGTCTATATAGACGATTTGAACATCGTCGAAACTTCTCATGAACTTCAAGAGACTGCGAAATATTTGATTAAAGAATTCGAGATGGAAGATCTTGGTAAAACCAAGCTTTGTCTTAGCTTACAAATTGAGCACCTGAAGGATGGAATTTTTATCCAACAGTCTAATTATACTGAGAAAGTCTTGAAAATATTTAATATGGACAAGGCTCATCCTTTGAGCTCTCCCATGGAAGTTCGGTCTCTCAATGTAGAAATGGATCAATTTCGCCCTCGAGAAGAGGACGAAGATGTTCTTGGTCCAGAAATACCATATCTAAGTACAATAGGTGCTCTTATGTATTTAACTAACAATACAAGACCAGATATTGCTTTTGCTGTGAATCTATTGTCCAGGTTTAATTCTGCGCCTACAAGGAGGCATTGGAACGGGATCAAACATATATTCCGCTATCTTCGCGGCACACATGATCTTGGGTTATTCTATTGCAACCAAAGAGACGCTACCTTGATCGGATATGCAGATGCACGATACTTATCAGACCCACATAAAGCCAAGTCACAAAATGGCTATGTATTCACATATGGAGGCACAACTGTCTCATGGAAATCAACAAAGCAAACTGTGACTGCCACATCATCAAATCAAGCATAGTTGATTGCTTTATATGAAGCGGGAAGAGAATGTGTAGCACTACGAGCAATGATCAAATTCATCCAGAAAGAATGTGGAATGAGGCCTATCACTGACGATCCAACATTGTTGTATGAAGACAACTCCGCATGTGTTGCTCAGATGAAGAAAGGCTACATCAAGGGAGACCGCACAAAACATATATTACTTAAGTTCTTCTCTACTCATGATCTGGAAGAAGCTGAGAAAGTTGATATCCAACAAATCCGATCGAACGACAACTTGGCAGATATGTTCACAAAGTCATTGGCTCCTAAGAAATTTGCAGAGCTGGTATCCAAGATTGGAATGTGCAGACTCCGAGACATATGTTGATCTCAGGGGGAGCATCATACGCACTGCACTCTTTTTCCCTTCGATCAGGCTTTTATCCCACTGGGTTTTGCTTGACAAGGTTTTTAATGAGGCAGCATCGACGACATATAATGAGATTCATAGTTGTACTCTTTTTCCCTTCGATAAGGTTTTTATCCCATTGGATTTTTCCTAACAAGGTTTTTAACGAGGCAACGTACATCCATATCCCACAACAGCTCGAAGGTGAATATTCAAGGGGGAGTGTTATGAACATTTTAATTACATCTACATCTAGAACATGTTATGTAACACATGTTTAATTTAGTATGAACACAAGTATTGTATAAGTTTGACAATTTAGGTAGATTATTGGAGATAAATAGTAATGGTACCTTCTTTATCTTGATATTAGTCAAGATTTGTATGCTATCATTGGCCTATAAATAGAGGCCTTAACCATTGTGAAAGATACACCAACAAAGAGCAATAATACATCTCTAAAGTTCTTGATCTCTCTCCCTCTCTTCTAATACTTAAAGTTGTTTTAAGTGTTTCTTTATAAAAGTGTAAGTGATCTTGCCTTAATCACTTCATAACACCAACAAATAAAAAGTGTCCAATCTCTCAATTTTTCACTCAGGGCGATGCTCGCTTTCTTCAACTGGGTGAAGAATGATCCGGGTCGGGTCTAAGACCCCACCCGCAGGCACAAGCACTGACCAAGGTTCATATCTTAACCTTATCTCTGGTCAACTAATTCCTCCAAAAGCTATGGACTTGCTTCGTAGATTGATTCCATGTATGTCAGAAGTGAGAAGCAAGTCAAACGTGTCTGGGGTTGTTGGATGCATTGTCCTCAGGGGTGTGATTGGGATTCTCTCCATGTCCCAATTTCTAGGCTCATCAAGGTTTGAGTTATGCCATTGGTTTAGGATAGATCCTAAATCCTAATACAATCCCACCATTGAATTCGTCAAAATGTGGGAAATCTGACCCTCAAATCCAAACTCGAGTATAACCCATACCACCAAAGTGTAGCTTGACACCACTATATACATCAAATTTGTGCCTAGCCATCCATCTCAAGAACTCTTACCAAAAGAGCATTGCTCAAACCGAAATAGAAACTACTATATCCATCAATTATCTGAATTCGAAATTAGCCAAACACCATTGACAAGTCTACCTTAGCATCACATTCAAAAACATAACCTGCTCCAGCATCATACCTCTTCCTAGCCTCGCAGATTAAAATTTCATATCAAATTTTAGTTCAAGCCTCCAAAATTCAAGCATTTCAAGCTACTCTTAACACAATAATACCTCATATGTTCCTAATTGTTTATGCTGCTCCTATTCAAAGTTCAATGATGTAAGATGGTCGGCTGGAAATAAACAAAAACACCACCACCAGAATGCAATGCACAATGATATAGCATCTAATTCACCATTTCACAGCTACAATTTCGTTTTTGGACCTTTCCAATTACTATACCAGCAAAAGGCGGTAGAAACTGAGAAGACACAGATTGTTTCAACAAATTCCAAAGGAAGAAGAAGAACAGCAAAATTGAAACGAAAAAATTACCAAAATCATCAAACAATTGAAACCTTAGCACCGGCCGCTTCGAGCTGCTTCTTCGCCTCCTCGGCTTCTTCTTTGGAAATTCCCTCTTTGAATTTCTTCGGCAAGCCTTCGATGAGCTCCTTCGCCTCCTTGAGCGCCAGACTCGTCAAAGCCCTAACGGCCTTAATCGCTCCGATCCTGGCATTGCTCGGCACCTCCTCGATGACAACGTCGAACTCCGTCTGTTCCTCCACTACGGGTGCTTCAGCAGCTCCAGCGGCGCCAGGAGCGGCGACGGCGACGGCTGCGGGCGCGAACGAGGCCGCGGAGACGCCGAGCTTGTCCTGGAGCAAGTCAACGAGGATCCTCGCTTCCTCGAGAGTGAGATTGGAGAGCTCAGAGCCAAGCTTCTCGATCTTCTCCGGCGCTTCCACGGCGGCGAGAGGGCGGACGTTGGCGGCGCGGTGGGAGGCTGCGAAGGAGGCGTGGCGGAGGGGGAAGTGAAGAGGTTGGAGTTTGGCGGAGATAGAGGTTGGGGGAGAGGAAGAAGAACGAAGGGTGAGGGTGGAGAGAGCGGTGGTGGTCGCCATTGATGAAGAGGAAAGCGAGAAGATAAGATTAGGAGAGAGAACGCGCGCGGGGAAAGACGGAAAATGCAGGCTAAGCGAGAGTGGATATGTAAAACCGAGATGAGGTAGATCGGTATTTGACGTTTTTGCCCCTTTTTTGTATGAGATATTACATCACGAGAGGGTTAAAAATTGGTAAAAGAAAGAAAAAAGACGGGGCATTCCGAGAATCGAACTCGGGACCTCTCGCACCCAAAGCGAGAATCATACCACTAGACCAAATGCCCACTTGTCAAAAAACAACAAAATATTATATCATGGCAGTTAGGATCTTGCTCCTCAGTGCTCAGTGTCAACTAGGTTTGGACAAGGAGTCAAATCCACCAAGAATTCCTTCACTGTAAATCAAGTTATGGTCCAACAAAATTCAGAGCAAGTTATTTGATCATTTCAGAAAAGCCAATTTCTGCTTCAAAACAGGGAGTTAATAGGAAATTATCTAACTACTGACCTGCTATGTTTGCAGTTTGCTGAATCAGAAGTGAGATGGGTAAGTTGTAATCCAGCTGAACTAGATGCCTCTGACTTGAAAGCAAGTTAACAGTGGAGTGGAGATTTGTGTTGGTCTATAAAAACATGTTAACAGTGGTCTGGACTCTGACATTAACCTTGGGTACTGAAGGATGAGGAATGCTATACCCACAAAATGATACCCTTGGACTGCAACAAATAAAGATATCGTCGTCAATCACACTGAATACTACTTCATGACATGACAGAAAATTAGATAATGACAAGGCACACTACTTAGTACTTACTCCTGATTGAGGATAAACAGTAGAGAATTAGCTGAAGTGTGATTCTCGTCCGTTGTAGAAAACCTTTCTGATTGAGTTAACGTGAATGGGACTTTACAATATCTCATCTTAGAAGGCTATACTCAGGTTGGCTTGTAGCAACAATCTAGCTACTTGGTTAGTTGCTTTTTATTGTGAATCTCGAGTCTAGGCTCGCTACTTAGTTATTGTGAAGGTCTGAATCAAATGGGCTTATCAATCTCATAGACAAGTCAAAATATTCAGATGACATGCTATGATCCATTATTTCTAGTACCAGCAAACACAGTAACTAGTCATCAACACTAGTTTGGAGTTTGGACAAAATTCAACTATATGAAGAGCTTGCTCAAAGTGTCTATATTGTTTGGGTACATCATGCTCAAAACAAGCTAATGCACAGCAATGACACCATCAGTTTAGGACACATAAGGGAGAATAAGCCCTCAAAAGTGTCCAATTTGAGGAGACCTAAGATAGAGAGTTATTGTTTATTTGAGACCTCAGTCTGAAGAATTAGTCAGACTACTTAGCATGAGATCAAAGAATCCAATTACTGTGACACTTATAAGCTGGTTCTGACTAGTTAGCAACCAACCCCTCAAGAGCCACATAATTGCTATACAAAAATCGTTTGTTCAAGGAGACCTAGCAACAGTATACTGGTACCATATGGTATTCATTGCAACGTGGAATGATCGTTCTCCTTAGTTTCAAGATACTCTTCATCGGACGACGACGCAGGAGGGCTAGGAGTGTAAGGTAGAAAGGGTGATCCCAGATAGTTCCCTAGAGGTCCAAGATCTGCACCCAAGTAAAAGAAAAACTCATAAGATCACTCGATCATTAAAAAGAAATATAAGATTCGAGGTGAATTTAGATGTAAGAGATCATCATAGAAAGTTGTTTGATCATTTAAAATTGCCAGTTTTTGCTTCAAAACAGGGAGTTCATTAAAATTGATTGATCATAGAAACTTGAGGAGCTAAAGCTCTAGGATTTGACTCCACGTACTGACCTGCTAAGTTTGTTGAATCAGAAATGAGATCGGTAAGGCCCAAGATCCGAGGAATGCTAATCAAATGTCTGAGTTTTGCTCTAGGATGCCCAGAAGCTCCAGCAGAGGGATGTTGTGATCCAGCTGAACTAGACGCCTCAGACTCGTAAGCAGCATCAAATGCTGTCGTACCACCGCAAGGAGTAATTGGCATCAAGTTGGCTGCACAGTAAATGAGCGTTACATGTTAACATACACATAAAATGGATTCTTACAACTAGAGAAGAAAAAGAATGTGCTAACATCCACTAAAAGGGGTTACAAAGACTATGGTGAAGCCACAGGGCGACAAAGACTTGCATAATCCTCCTAAACAATGCTGATTCCAAACAAATCCTGGAAAAGTCGTCGTGTATTACACTTGAAATTAGTAGAAAAATCAATCACTGGAAGACATCAAACTCAATCCACCATCTTAATAAGTTCGTTTTAAAAAAGGTAGATCTCCAAGGTAGTAGCAGTTTGATTAGATGTATATACAAATTCATTGCACTACCTTCTAATATCATAGACAAGAAGAACTTACCAGGCTCAGATGTCACTTGACCTTTAGGATGGGCAGGATCTTTCATCATCTCATATTGTTGCTTAAGCAAGCTGTTGAATGTATTGATCTGGTCTATCAATTTCAGGCTTATGTAGTAGTTCTTAAAAAATTCAGCATTTTGTTCCTCCAACTTCTTCCACACTGATCATAAAGCAGAATAAACCAGAACTATCAAGCCAGCTCCATAAGATCAGAAGAGTGTTCAGATGAACTAATATATTTATGCTTCATACATCTTTCTTAGACTGGAAACGGGTGGGAGCAAATTCAAGGACATATAACCATCATTGAACATACTATTTCATTATGTTCTCATTCCACTGAAGGCCCTGCCTAGATAATAGCACATTATTAATAATCGAATAGTTATTCACTTATAAAGCTTGAAGTAACTATGAACTTGAAACCCTACCAAGGGTTGTAAACCGAGGATCAATCCTATCCCGGTTCTGGAGGGTCTGAACCACCATATATTGGTTCATGAATGACTTCAGACATTGTTCTATGAGACTCTGTACCTGCAGCAGCCACATGACAGTATTACCGGATTTGTTGGGCAATTCATGACAACAGAAACCGAACTAGACACGGATATTGTGCCACAAACTCAACAGATATAAACAAAGTGATTATCTTACAATTTTTATATCCTCTTTTAAAATCCTCTTTTCATTGCTGGAAGCAGAAGCTGGGCCTGTGTCTTGATCAGAAGGTACTTCACTGGTGTTCTTACTCTCTTGCTCACTCTGAGACTCATCGGACACTTGCATTGATAAGTGAATTCCAGATACCTGTTTGGACTCCTGCACAGCATCGTATTTGTTTGCAATTCATGGAAAGAGAAACAAAGATAAACGAAAGATAAACCAGACTAAACTGATGTTGCAGGCATGTTGACAAGAAGTCAGATACATATATGCAGAGAAGGCACACAAACAAATCCATGATCGTATCAAGTTAATAGGCAATCGGCATAATTAACATGGTGAATTAAGGGACATTTATCTTCCCCAATTCCGAACAAACATACATGTCTGAAAACATTCCTTGAACTAGAAACTGCAATATCTCAAAAAATGATGATGCGTGAAAAATATAACTGAATATTAAAATATTCTGATACATCCACTGAAAAATGTTGGTATGCTTATATGTATTCACATTCAATTCATGTCTTTTAGAACTGATAATTTGAAGGGTAAAAAACAAGATAATAAGGAAATGAGAAGCCCTGATGCAAGAACCTTCGGCTGCGAGAGCTTCATTTCAGAAGAGGCTGACACGGAATTCTGTAATTCAAAGGCAGAATATCAGTTCCATAAGAATCATTACAATCCGTTAAAAGCTTCTCTGCTCAAACAATCATCAATACATAACTGTTCTTGCTTTAATAATGAGGTTCTTGGAAAGTTCTTCCTTATTCCAAAATTTAAAAACTGGAATCCATTCATCTCAGATTTCAATTCTCCCAACTGAACTCAGCACTGCCCTAGAAGATGAATTTCATCAAGATCGTACAGAAGACACAGTCATTATAGGGATTCACGCTTGAAGAACTATAAAAATTGCAAAATGTAAATTCAAGAGAGCACTAAACAGTACTGACCGGTTAACTATGGAAGTTTTACTATCGAGGTTCTTGGGAAGATCTTCACTATTCCAAACTTAAAAACTGTAATCCGTTCACCTCAGATTTCAATTTTCCTAACTGAATTCAGCATTGTCAGATGATTTTCATCAAGATCGTACAAAACACACAGTCATTATAGGATTCACGCTTGAAAAACCATGTAAATTGCGAAATGTAAAGTCAAGAGAACGCCAAATCGCACTTACCGGCTAACAACGTAACTGCGGAAATGTGCAACTCGGAAACTCGCCCTCTTTCTGCAAGAGTAAGAATACTTGTCTCTCTTTCGACCAAAAAAAAAAAGAATACTTGTCTCTCTCGCTATCTTTCTGTGATTACGTAAATGGAGGATGCGAATTAAAAGAAATCATAAACGGAGGATGCGGATTTTGAAGGGATTCGTCGCTCTTCAGTTCAAGTGTTACGATGGAGTTGAGAGAGAAAAAAGGAGGGAAGGAGGGAGGGAGAATGTGGGCCAGCGTAGAAAACGTGACGAGAAAGTCTTTTATTTTCCCTGAATACTTGAACCGCCCTTTACACTTTCACATTTTCAGACTTTACTAGGTTGAATGCGAAGCACCGTAAAATGAAATCCCCAGATTATAATATCGATTATTATAGAAGAAAAAACATGTTCTGAATATATATATAGTTGTAAACATAAATATAAATAAAAAATGTGTCTAAATAAATTTTTATTATAATTATGTTTAAATATAGATGGAAATTGTGTTTTGAAGAAATCAAATCCCTTTTCAAGAAGTGTTAGCCTCTTATATTGATTTGAATTGTATGTTATTGAAGGACACCCATTAGGAGAATTGCAGTTTCTCGTAGGGCTGTGCAGATTCGGATCGGACTGGAAAAATGGATCGGATCGGACTGAAAATATCTGGACTGGACCAGGGAATTACGGTCCGGTCCACATGTTTTTAAAATTCCGATTCCGGTTCAAACCCGACCAGTTTTCGGTCCGGATCGGATAGACCGATTTTTTATTATTTTTAATTTAATTTTATATATTAATATCTAATAACACTATTAAAAATTAGTTTTTTCTATAAACATAAATAAATAACAAAATATATTGTCTAATATTATACACAATTGTTATAAAAATAAAAAAATAATTAATTTTTTATTTATATAAAACTAAAAACTAAAAGAATATGTTTACCGGTCTAATCCGGTCCAAGACCGGACCGGACCGAAATCGGATCGGACCGAATTATACCGGTCCGGTCCGATCTCCGGTCCAAGAATTATAAAAATTCCGGTCCGATTTAGACCGGATGCACAGCCCTAGTTTCTCGTCATCTACAATTATCATATTATCGTGAATGCAATTGTAATAACATTTAAAAGCATAAGAATTGCCTTAACGGAAGTTCTTTTTTTATTGTATTTTTAGAAAACATTATGTAGTTAAGTGCCATGACATAATGTTAGCCAACACCTCTCCATTTGTTAAGACTATGCTTTTCAATGCCAGACTAATTGTATAGAATTCATAGTTCTTTTGAAACAGAAATAAATAGGGAGAGAACATATAAAAAGTTTAAGTACCATCGTCAAAATTTGGCCCATTCTTTCTTTCAAAGGCACGATATAAGAATCTTGTGCTGGATGAAGGGTTTGGACCAATTCAACCATCGAGTAGTAAGATACAATGTTCATGCACATACTATTTAAACTCTAGATAGACAATTTAGTGGATGCTCTTTTGGGATATGTATCTATAGTATTATTTTGTCAGCATACTATTGAACTTCCATTGAATTATTGAACGTAGCCTAAGGAATATAAATGCCTCCATAAACCACAAAACTAATAAAAAAGTTTAACCAATCTAATTGATCATAAATAAAAAGGACTATCCTGTTGGAAGCAACACGAGCTCGTCACTTGCTACCTCTAACGACTAGCTACCACAGCAGAAGTCATTTGCAAAATTGTTAATAGATCAGCATACTACAAGTAACTTGTAAAATATTAGTTCAGAGATTGATTCAAGAAAGCAAAGTAAGCAGAAGCAGCTTAATGACTAAATAGCATAACTTCATAATTTCGTATAAATACAATTTTTTTTTAAAGAAGGTAAATCATTATATAAATCAGAAAGGAGATACAGCCTGCGCACACAGCATAATTACAAAAACACTACATTCCGCAGTGGTTAGAGTTAAAAGGAAACCTCCCCAAATAGAGAATCAGACCAAAAGGAGCCAAACAAACAAGCTCAAGAGTGCAAGATCACAAAATATAAAGACGTCTAAGCCAAAGCATCATCTTGCTGTCAAACTTCTTCCAGTTGGCGAGAATTTCCTTGGTTACTGTGTTAGTAACTCTGTCAAAAAGGGAGTTCACAGATACCTGAATACCTTTGAAGATGGCACTATTTCTGTTGCTCCAGATGCAATAAATAAAGGTGGTAATAGCCAGCTTACGAGTTTCAAATTCAGCACACTTGTATCCGGGGGTGAGGGCGAGGTCAGTAATGCACTGATAGATGCTGAAAGTGTTGTTTCCAGGAACCCAATGCAGCCAGTAGAGAAGCTTGCGGAGGAAAAGAGAAACATACCTACAGTGGCTCCAGAAGTGCACATTTGATTCATTGTCATGCAAGCAAAGAGGGCACATTTCATCAGAGATAGGAGTTCACTTCTTCACACGGTCTTTAGTAGGGAGCCGTTCATTGAGCGCAAGCCAAGAGATGAAGGACGATTTAGGGATGCGCAAACCTTTCCAGATAATTGGACTCCAGTTGACAAGATCACCTCTGGGCCGCAGAAGATCATCAGCAGCTATAGAGCTGAACTTGCCAAAAGGGAGAATAAGCAAAGAGGCCAACTGTTGCGGCTGCCCATGAGAGAGCAAGTCATCTCTTATCCTAAGCAAAGATTTCCAGCTCCAACTATCAGTGACACTCACATGGCAATCCCAAATAGAGGTGCCCAGTAAAAGCTTGTTAGCGCCCCAAAAGTACCAAATACTACTACTGGGAGTAACAATATCAAAGAGAATATAAACAATAGAACAAGCAGACAAGCGTACATGGGACAGAAAAAATAGGACATGAAAACTCCTGATCCGATTTTGAAAAATGATCAGAATTTCACAAATTCCAGTCAAATAGTTCAAAACTAAATCTGAAACCTAAATGACAAATCCGAGCAAAAAACGGTAGACAATGCACAAAAGGCTACAACGAGAACAAAATCCTAGTCTAAATGGCAAATCCGAGTAAAAAAAAACTAAATCTGAAAATTAGGATGATCGAGCACAAAACACTACACAAGATGCACACAAAGCTAACCCTTGGATGCTTTTCCCTTTCCTTTCGAATCATTCTCTCCTTTCGCCATATTCTTCGAAATTTAGGGCTTTGGAGCGATCTGTCTAGCGTTTGGAGGGATCGTTGTCGAAGATGAGTTTTTGTGAGTGTTTCAGGTGGAGTGCATGAGAAGATTGGGAAGGGTATTATCCGTGCATGAGAAGTGTATGATTTTTTGTATAATTACACCATTGCCACTCTAATTGAAGCACTTGCTTTATTTCCATCTTGCTTCAGTTGGCTGATGTGGCTCCATCCAAGCCTTCTATGCTCCACATCCAATGGCTAAGAAAATTCCGCACTTTATACAGTAGGGAGCCTCCATACAGGAACCACACTCATATAACATATATGGATTATTAGAAGTAAGTCGAGTGTATTCAACAAAAAAAGAAGCAAGCCTAACGCATATAACATTATGTTTACATGCCAAAACAATATTATCCTCGATCAATATAAAACAAAATTACATCATGACAATTTGTAACGTATTCCTAATAAATGTCACGACACACGTGTAAAATACTAAAAATTCGCAAATTTAAGAGGCCAAAAATAGTATTATAAATTAAAAGAGCCTAAAAAACAAAATTAAAAGAATACGGATCTGTTTGAATTACGCAATATCTTGTATTATAATACTAAAATTGGTATTATAATGTCGTTTCTGATATTATAATGATAACTTTTGATATTATAATATCAGATAATACGTAATTCAAACAAAGACCCTACATGTGTAACTTACAATGGGGTGGATGGAGTCGAGCACATGCCCTAAAGCCCCTCTTGTGTCAGTTACTCGCCACGCATCATAAGTATGGTCACTTTTTACTTAAACAGAGGAAAATTAAAATTAAAATTTTTAGATCAAGTTGACCTAATGTTTCCTCGCGAAGACCTTCCTCGCGAAGACTCTCCTCGTCGTATCGCAGAGCTCGATCGTGCTTAGCTTTGTAGCGAGCCTCGGGGAGGACAAGACGCTTCCTTGGACATCTCTCTGGAGTAGCTGACTCTGTTGACTCAGTAGATTCCCCAGACGAAGAGCGCTGACGCTGTTTACTGGATGTACGGACCTGGTGTTTAAAGTTCATTGCCCCCTCCGATGGAAAGATCCGACCCGAGCTTAACAAGAAGATAAAAGAGAAAACATCAGCCCCAATTAGAGGAACTAGGCCAAGGAATAGGAAGACCAAAGCAGGGAAAAAAAACGCCGCTTGCCTTAGAAAAACCCTAAGACGACCAGAGAAAAGAGACGAAAAGTTACACCCTAGAAACTCAGAAAGGGAAAACTTAGAAAGTACCTCAAAAATGGCAAGTCCACCACCGGAGAAAGGCTTGGGCCAGATCTGGGTCCCGACGACCGAAAAGGAGGGACCTTTGCCCTTAAAACGATACAACCTCCGCACCCCCCTCGTTAACCCAGAACAAAAAAGAAGGCAAGAAAGAAGAAGTGGGAAGAGAGAAAGGAAAAAAAGTTACCTGGTGAAGTGTAAAAACCGCCGGAGATCCGAGATTGACAAGAATCAGCCACCGGAAAATCGCCGAAGGAAAAACAGTTTTGAGAGAAGATAAACGAAGTAGAAGGGAAACCCCAGAGGAAAACGGTTTATAAAGGTTTACAGGTTAGTATGGCAGTTGAAGAGACATTTTAAAGAGCCACGTGGATCACCCCGGCTGAAGCACTTGGCAACCAGAAAAGTCCTCGCTGAATATTCAAATTTTGAATCCAAAAGAGTAGGCGGGATAAGAAGTCTACGAAACTGCCCCAACGTCTAAGACAAGAAAGCCTACGCATGGAAAACCCCGAAAAAGTTCCACAAACTCCCACGAACCAAGCTTTCGCTCATTCTTTGTGAAAAGCTTGGGGGGCTGGCTGTGGGAGGCAGATTTTCCCCCGCGTAAGAAGGTCCACGTATAGAACACCCACGCATGGGACGCTGAGACTACCAGAATTCTGTTATAGAGAGAGGGTGTGTCAGAGGAGAAGAAGTTTCCGTACCAGTTGAGGGATTCCTTCAATCGGCAGTCGACACTTGACAACACAAGAGTGGGCACCGATTCTTATAAATACCCTTGAGATCCTTGAGCAAGAGAGGATTTTTTCGGGCAAAAAAGAGAGAGAAAGAGAATCTGAAAGCTCCGTTACTGTGCTGGGTTTTGAGGGTTTGAGCTCTGAGGTTTACAACCATTGAGTGAATCCATCCACATCTTCTCCCTTTTCATCTCCTTTCTCTATCATTAAAACTCCCTAATTATGTCACTGACTTGGGCGTCGGAGGGTGTTCTCTCGGAGAAGCTCTCTCCGGGATTTGCAGGCCAACGTTGGAGTCCAACCGAGGAGAGGAGGTCGGACTGGTGATCCCAGGAGCTAGCCGGATAGAAGTGAAGTCGAAGCCAACAACGGGTTACAAGGTGGGGATTCTAGCACTCTCCGATGGTAAAGCAACCCATTTAGAAGGCTGGTCTGAGGAGAAGATCGGATCCCAGAAAAGCTCAACTTAGTAACTCAGATCCCACGCGAAGATTACCAGAAGAAGCATAGATTGAGGATCTCCTCCGAATCAAACAAATCTCAAATACATCCGGGTTGGGGGTGTGTTGACCTCTAACTTCTTCACGAAGGGTTGAAATAGATTTCAACATTGGCGCCGAACGTGGGGACATCCTCGCGCAGCTAGGCTCGACGTAACAGAAACAACAACTATGAACAGAGATCCGTCGGTGGCAACTGAAGGGGAAATGTCTTCATCACAAGGAATGCCCCATGATAGTACGCGAGAGGTGTTGATAAATGATGAAGAGTGGGAGCAATTCCGCATATTCCGAAAGTGGCAGGCCAGTCGAGAGTTCCCCGCACCAGAAGCAGCGCCAACACAGCGTCAAACCATGCGATCCCACCTGGAACCATACGTCCCGCTAGATCCTCGCGAGGAGTATGGGGAGCATTACCAGGGAGACCGGGCCTCCATTACTCACGACCACCCGCAATATTCACCCTGGAGAGAGATGCACAGGGGGCGACACCTAGAGTACGAGCCTCAGTATTACCCAAGATACGTAGCTCCGGAGGTGCCACTGGCATTATTCGGATCCACGGCGTTCGCGGACCACATTCTCCTAGCGCCCCCGCCCACGGACTTTAAAATTCCCGCGTTTAAGGAGTACGCCGGAGATGAAGATCCCAAGGACCATCTGTCCAGGTATCAGTATCTAATGCTCGCGAGCAAAGCAGATGAAGCTACCATGTGCAAATGCTTTCCAAACACCTTGGCTGGGTCTGCCCTAACGTGGATGATAAGTTTGCCCGCGAAGAGCATATGGGGGTTGCAGCAGCTCGCAAACTCCTTCATGGCTCACTTTGGGTGTTCTCGGAAGCTCAACATGCAGGAGGTTTTGAATGTCAGACAACGCGAAGGAGAGTCACTCGTCTCCTTCGTCAAACGGTCCACAACAGAGGCAGTCCAGGCCCACGATTTTGACGAAAAGGTGGCACGCATGACATTCATTCAAGGACTCCGAAACGGGCCATTCAAACTCAGCGTCTGCAAGAAGCCACCCGCCTCATACACCAAGCTACTAGAGAAGGCTAACCAACACATAGTGGCGGAAGAATTGGCACGCGGGAGTACAACGGTAGCTGCCCCCCCCCCCCCGCAAGCGGTGGAAGAAGGAATGAGCCCGCTAAAAGAGACACTGCTACGCGGGAACCGCGCCGACACCAGGTGAACAAGCAGAGAAAGGCCTCCGAGAAAGCCTTGATCGCTGTAGAGATGAACAGTAGGGAACAAACCGTTGCCTACTCGCAGAGGCCGCCCCCTTCACAAACCAACAGACCACCATCACCTCCCACCCGACCAGGAAGGAAATTCTGCGTTTATCATCAGTTGACTGCGCATGATGAGCGGGAATGCCAGAGGCATGGACCCCCGCGAGGGAGGGTAATGTCAAGGATGGGGCCAACGCCACCTAGGCAAACGCCGAGACGACCCACATCCTACCCGCCAATCGAATAGAACTTTCCCAGGCCAGATGGGCAAGTGGGGACCATTTCAGGAGGGCATGAGCCAAAAGGGCCCCAGTAAGAGAGAAACGAGGAGAATAGCCAACGCTCCCCCACCGGTCGGAAAACCTGTCATGAGCATCTCGAATTCCTCGCGACAAGACCATAAGATGACATTCAGTTCAGAAGACATCGCCGAAACCTGCATCCCCAACACCGACCCTCTAGTGCTCCACGTACAAATGGGTACAAAAATAGTAAAAAAGAGTGATGGTGGACACGGGAAGCTCAGCTGACATCTTGCATTGGGAAGCATTTTAGAAGATGGGCCTAGATCCTACAAGCCTAGCACCCACAGATTGCACCCTAGTCGGCTTCGCCGGAGAGCGGGTCAAGCCCATTGGGGTAATAACCCTCGATTTAATCCTAGGAGAAGAAGGAGGCCCGCGTAGATGCGAAAAAGTGGAGTTCCTAGTGCTCCAATCACCTTCCGCGTACAATGCCATCCTGAGAAGGATCTCTCTTTGTAAGTTTCAGGCCGTAGTCTCCATCTATCACTTTGCTCTAAAGTTTCCTACGCAGGTGGGAGTAGGCATCGCCAAGGGACAACACACGGAGAGCCGCACTTGCTATCTGGCAGCACTCAGCGACAAATGTCTGCCAGTACTGGGCCTGAGAAATGAGCTTGATCAGCCTGAGTCATCAAAGCAGGGAGAAGAGGCGGAATTGGAAGTCAGGTGTAGAATGGAAGCCACATTGTCGGAAGGAGAGAAACTGTCTATCTCACCATTTGCCCGTGAAGAGGAAAAATTGTACATAGGGCAGACCCTGAGCGTAAGCACGTAAGACGAAATCAGGGAGTTGCTGGGGAGTTCGCGAGATGTATTTGCATGGACTCCTAAAGACTTGAAAGGAATCCCGGTGACCCTTATGACTCATTCGCTCAACAAAAGCCCAGAGGTCAAGCCGAAAAGGCAGAAAAAGAGGAAACAAGCTGGGGACAGAGCCCAAGGAGCTAGGAAAGAAGTCGAGAAATTGCTAAAAGCTGGGTTTATCCGTGAAATCCAGTATCCACAGTGGCTCGCAAATGTGGTAATGGTCAAGAAGGCTAATGGGAAATGGCGGATGTGCGTAGACTTTACCGATCTAAACAAAGCCTGCCCGAAAGACAGCTATCCCTTACCCTCAATCGATCAGCTTGTAGATTCAACAGCGGGGCATGAGGCTTTGAGCTTTCTTGATGCGTACTCCGGGTACAACCAAGTCAGGATGAATCCAACAGACGAAGAAAAAATTGCCTTCATCACGGAATGCGGGACCTTCTGCTACACAGTCATGCCCTTCGGGCTCAAAAATGTTGGGGCTACCTTCCAAAGGCTAGTGGATCTAATATTCCGAGGCCAGATCGGCTCCTCCGTGGAAGCCTACGTGGACGACATTGTGGTGAAAAGCAAGCAAGAAGCAGATCACGTAGAAGACCTTCGCGAGGTGTTTGCCACGTTACGAAGACATGGGATGAGCCTCAACCCGGAGAAATGCATTTTCGGGGTCAAGGCATGGAAGTTCTTGGGATTTCTCATTAGCTCAAGGGGGATAGACGTAAATCCCGAAAAGGTTGAAGCCGTGTTGCAAATGACCCCGCCACGAAGCGTCAAGGAAGTTCAAAGATTTGTGGGATCCATCAACTATCTAGGGTGTTTTTGCTCGAAGCTCGCGGAGCGCAGCCTCCCTTTCTTCTCCATTCTAAGAAACCCCCAGGGCTTCCAATGGACGCCCGAATGTGAGTCGGCATTCACGGAGCTCAAGGCGCACCTAGTCGGCCTTCCTTGTATCTAGACTTCCATGTCTCCTTCCCATCGTCTTCATTGTCTTCTTTACCACCACCTTTCTGTTTCCAACTTCTTTATTTCTTTCATATTCCAACACCTCATCACCCTCTTCTTGAACTTGTTCCGACGTATCACCCCTTGGAGCTTCTTTATGACTCTCCTCTGCAATACATTTTTTCTTCAGTTTTTTCCCCTTCTTAGCAGCTTTTTCTGGTTGATCTTGTGGAGTATTTTGTTCTTGTAACACAAATTGTTACTCTTGAACATCTTCACTATCCTCATCTTGTGTAGTGCATTTCCTCTTCAATGCCCCCACTTTTTTTGCTGGAGCTTTAACTCTAGGTTGCACCTTAGCCTTCTTTACTAGTTTGTTCTCATTCGCTTTTTTTTTCATGTTGCACTTGCTTTTCTGGTGCAGAGGTTGTGTTTTGAGTATGAGCAATATCTTCTTCCATTGCGTTATTATCTTATGCGTCTTCTTCCTCCCCATTCTTATCTTCTCCCTCTTCTTCACTGACATTGTTCTGCCTAACATGTTCTTTCTCAGGTTGTACTTTAGTCTCGTTGTCTTCCTTAGTCTCCTCTGTATCATCAATCTCAATGTCATGCAATTCACACTCTTTTTCTGAGCTATATGTGTCATCAGGTATGAGCTTCTTCCTTTTATGTGCATCAGTGATTGGAGGCAAACGAAATTGGTTGAGTTGACCCTTTGGAGATGGTACTGGTGGCAACTTCAACTTGACTCTTAAACCCTTTGGAGATGGTGTATGGCTTTTCTCTTGTCTTGGACTCTTATTTTTATTTAGTTTCTCTGTGTATAGGAACAAAAAATTAGTCTTGATGATAAAACAACAATAATTCATGCACATACATATCTTATTTAAGAACTCTTATACATAATTTGAGCACTTCAAAAATCAATTCAATAAAGTCTTTTTAACAGAAGAATTGCTTTATACACATATAAATCTTAAATATGCACAAACAACTCTAATTCCAACACTGCTATACATAATTCATGCACTTTAGAAGTCAATTCTATAAAGTATTTTTTTGTGGAAGATTTTGTTTATGCACAGATATATCTTAATTATGCACATACAACTCTTCTTAAAGCACTACAATTGAAATAATAATTACTGAGGTAAACTTTAAGCAATGAATGTAGAAAGGCAATACAATTGATTGATAACTCAATACTTCACTACTGCTATTACAATGTGCACCTGCAGAAGGGGTCCGTAAATGCACATAGCTACTCAACTCACCAGTAAAAACAAAGCTCATAAATTCAAGGACTTCAAATCTACTAAGATTTCTTGTTGTCTATCAGTCTCTAGCTACTCAACTCACCTGTATAATATGTAATAGCTTGTACCTTCAAACATGCTCTTATTCAAGCACATAATGCTATTATTCAAGAATATAAAGCTCTTATTCATGCACATACTATTTAAACTCTAGATAGACAGTTCCGTGGATGATCTTTTGGGGTATGTATCTGTAGTATTATTTTGTTAGCATATTATTGAACTTCCATTGAATTATTGAACGTAGCCTGCAACTGCAAGGAATATAAATGCCTCCATAAACCACAAAACTAATAAAATAGTTCAACCAATCTAATTGATCATAAATAAAAAGGACTATCCTGTTGGAAGCAACACGAGCTCGTCACTTGCTACCTCTAACGACTAGCTACCACAACAGAAGTCATTTGCAAAATTGTTAATAGATCAGCATACTACAAGTAACTTGTAAAATATTAGTTCAGAGATTGATTCAAGAAAGCAAAGTAAGCAGAAGCAGCTTAATGACTAAATAGCATAACTTCGTAATTTCGTATCAGTACAATTTTTTTTAAAGAAGGTAAATCATTATATAAATCAGAAACCACACTCATATAACATATATGGATTATTAGAAGTAAGTCGAGTGTATTCAACAAAAAAAGAAGCAAGCCTAACGCATATAACATTATGTTTACATGCCAAAACAATATTATCCTCGATCAATATAAAACAAAATTACATCATGACAATTTGTAACGTATTCCTAATAAATGTCACGACACACGTGTAAAATACTAAAAATTCGCAAATTTAAGAGGCCAAAAATAGTATTATAAATTAAAAGAGCCTAAAAAACAAAATTATAAGAATACGGATCTGTTTGAATTACACAATATCTTGTATTATAATACTAAAATTGGTATTATAATGTCGTTTATGATATTATAATGATAACTTTTAATATTATAATATCAGATAATACGTAATTCAAACAGAGACCCTACATGTGTAACTTACAATGGGGTGGATGGAGTCGAGCACGTGCCCTAAAGCCCCTCTTGTGTCAGTTACTCGCCACACATCATAAGTATGGTCACTTTTTACTTAAACAGAGAAAAATTAAAATTTGTCAAATTTTTAGATCAAGTTGACCTGATGTCACGAGTTCGATTCTTCTCCTTGTTATAATAGTCTAACCGTCTCTTATGAAACAAAAAACAATTAAAATCTCACGGGGGTAAGATAGATTGTAACATGTTATGATAGCTCTGCCAGCAAATATTACCCAAATGGTGTCCATGTAAGAAATGGAAATGTGTGCAATTAAGGTCAAAAGTTTGTAACGCTCTCTGTAACACATGCACCTGCGGTTTCACTTACGTATATAAAAAACCCACATCCGCATCTCCCCATACAACAACATCCTTGTTATATATATATATATACCTAATTGTTCTTCGTCACCCTCCTCTATTCATCATCACCATCGAGTTTTCCCCTTTCTCTTTCCCTCCCATTACTCTCAATCAACACCATGCAACGATTTGATCTCAATCGTTCGCCTCACATCAACTCTCCACCAACTTCAGCTCTGTCAACTACAAGCATGCAAACCTACAGCACATTCCTAACCCTAGCTCCGCCAAAGTCTTCCACCGACGTCAAACCACCGAGAAACCTATTCTCGGAGCTCTTTATCCGACAACCCGTCAACAAGGCCCAGGCCCAAAATCACGGCCCAAGGAGGGAAAGGAGGGGGAGGCGCCGGCGAGGCCCGGATTCCACCCAAGAACCCAAGTGCAGAGAAGTACCCAAACGCTGGACTGAAGAAGAGGACAAGTTTGTGACGTTGAATCTACATTTTTCTCTTAATTTAATTCAGCTTCTTACTAATTAATTGTTTATTTAACAGGGAGCTAAGAGATATAGTGAGAGATTTGGGAGAACAATGGGCAAAGATTGGGAAGTTGATGAATGGTAGAAAGGGAAAGCAATGCAGGGAAAGGTGGAACAATCACTTGCGCCCAGACATCAAGGTTTTTTTTTTAATATATAATATATCTATTTTGTTTAATTATTTCTCTACTATAGTTTTCTTATGAAACGTCCCAAGAAAATACTATAGTTATTATGTTATGAGATTATAGATCAATAGTATACATTGAATTTGCATAGATCTTTAGTAGTAATTTTTATAAGGAAATATTAGTACATTAGTTTTAGTTCTAGGGGGGGTGTTTTTCTTATGGCCAATGCCAAAATATGAAACCTTTAGTGGAACATTAATGAGCCCTTACTAAGATAGGAATGCTATATTATATTATCATAACTAGTTGGCTTTGTGTTCAATTAATCAATTACAATTAGCTACTTTTGAATTATAGATAAACGATTGGATGTATGTTTGGAGGAAAATGAATTATACATGGCCATAAATTTGAAGTCTTAGATTTTTATTTTTACAGTTCAAGTGGATTACGTACTATTATGGTCACATTAACTTTAACCTGTCTTGCTATAATCAATGTGATGATTTTGAAGTGATATTGATTGCAATCTTCAAACTAGTACTCCGTATGATTTAGAAGATTGGCTAGGGTCATTAATCCCCTTTTTAAAGGTACACTTTGAGTTATTCTTTATATGAAAAAGGGCAAAAATGCGCATATTTGTGTGGTTTGTCTTTCATATCAAAACTGAATGTAATTTATTATTTATAATTTTGTTAGGTTATAATTTTGGTTGAGTTGAGTTTTGGTTAAGGCGGTTTTTAGGGCTTATTTAATCAACCTTACGTGACACGAGTATATATATTCTCCTTAATTAAGGGTTTGTGCGTTTGTATTTCAATTAAAATGTATTATTTTATATTAAATTGATGATTTAACGCAATTTAATATAAGATAATATATTATTGGAGGGAATCCAAACGGACTCTAAAATTCATCTAAGTATAAGTGCTTGTTTGGTTAAATGTGGAAAGTGTAATTCCTAAGAAATTATTTTATGTAAAATCAAAATATGAGAATTGGTAAATTATGTTTGATTAAAATCTAAATCATGAAAAATATGGAAAAAAAAATCTTAACCACCCTCCCTAGGTGATTGCACTTCCTTAGCTCATGCTCGCTCAAATAGGACCCCTTGCAGTAATGTTTGATGCTTCCTTATCATTAAATTTGTGGTTTAATATATATTAATATGTTGATGCATTAAATTTGTGGTTTAATATATATTAATATATGTTGATGCGTGTGTAGAAAAATAGAGCATGGAGCAAAGAAGAAGAGGAAACGATGGTGCAAATGCACAAGAGAGAAGGCACAAAGTGGGCGAAGATCTGCAGGAGTCTGGCGGGGCGCACGGAGAACTCGGTGAAGAACCACTGGAACTCCACCAAGCGAAAGGTGGTCTTCAACGGCGTCTTCCTCGAGTCCTCCCCGCTGCAGCGCTACATTGGACTCAAATACGGCGCCGCTCCTCTCAAACTCCCGGCTGCTGATGAGCCTCCTCATCCTAGGAGGGCCACGTCGACTGACAAGGATCATGGAACCGTCTTGATCAACTTCTTTGCCTGATCGATCGATCAAGCTTTTCATTTCTCTGATCGAATTGCATGTAGACGATATATGCTCGGGTGTTTAATTAGGGTTTTTGATTGTTTGATTTAAGGATCTAGCTTGTGTTTGAGTTGATCGAAGAAACTTTGTACTAGAGGTTATAATTTGCAATGCATGTCTAATTTCGTGCTATGTACTTATATGTCCGTTACTATATTAATGTAGTTAATCTAGTTTGCTAGCTAGGATATACGTACACTACTTCAAGCCATGGCTCCACTATTTAGAATTTCCCATCTACGTAAATCCGGTAATACCGTTGCCCATTTGACGGCTAGACTAGTGCCTCTAGAGGGTGACTTGCATAGTTGATCTTCTTATTTTCCCACAGGGTCGTTTCCCTAGCGCACAGAACCTTTATATAAATGGTTTTTCTAATAGGATATAGGTTAAGAATTCATATTTAAGACATAGGTTACATAAACTGATATATAAAATAGTACACAATCAGATTTCCTTTCAAAAATAGACAGTCGTTATAAATACGGGTTTGGGTGAGAATGAACACTTATCTACAAAATGTGAGAATGCCCGTTTTTATAAACACGTGTTTCATAAACACGTAATAAAAAGTTTATGAACACAAGTTTTTTTAATAGATTATTGATGCATATATAGTACATTATTATACACACAGTACAAATTTATGAACACACATTTGTAATAAGTTCGTGAATACACACTCTTGGATCGTTAGAGTTACATTTGAGGGAACAAATGCTTTGTTCCCACAGAAGGTGCAACGGAATATAATAACAAAAAAGATAAAGTAAAGAACTCACGATGTATAGTGGAAACCTTAATCAGTCAAATAACTAATCAAGTAAAACCACTACCTTCAAGCTTCTCGCTTGAGAGGATTTTGAAGCATCTACTCGTCTTATTGATTTCTTGTTCGATTACACTTGTAGCCTGGACTCCAAACCCTAGACTTCCCACCTAGATTTGAATCTCTTCTACAACGGTGGAATACGAACTCACTCGACTAAGACTCACAAACACTTCACTCTCTTTTTCTTCTCAATTAAATGCTCTGAGTTCATACATAGAAATGAATCTCACAATCCTATAAATACAACTCGACTAAAACAATCGTAACAAGATTAAGTATCTTTCTAAAAATCGGCAACAAAACGATATTAATTTGAAGAATATTATCTTAACCGTTTATATATGTTATCTAAGGAATAATTTCCTAATATAACAAAATCGGATAAAGATAAAATCATTATCTCTCCAAATATATTATCTTAGGAAATATTTCCTAAGATAACACAATCAGATTATCTCTCTCCAAATCTTCCCTTCGGTGTGAATGCATGATCCATCCAGCCGATTTCCTTTTCTGTGACCGCGTGATCTTCAAAGATAATCTTCATAATCTTCACGCTGATTATCCTTCACTCCATTCGCAGCTTGAGTTTTATTCGTCACTGATGTTCCTTGAGAGGTAACAAAGCATGTGGAGAAAGCTTTCTTCCCTCTAAACTCCTTCGTTGCTAATGGTTCCCTGTGACAACTGTGTGGTTGCTGAAACGCTTAGTAACCAAATTAGTGAAATATTTGTTATCATCAAAACCTAAAAAATTCAAGACACTGCAAGTATCATGAACACAGAGTACAAGTTATATGAATATTTATAAAATATAAGATTTATAAACCTACAAAGTACAACTTTTTTTTTAATATGACCGTGTCATTTTTTCTTATACGTGTTATGAAAGCGTAACGTGTCCTCAATATATATACAGAAAGGGAAAATATCAAAAATAATCCCGATTATCCACCTTCAAAATATAATTAATACACGCAAATTCATTAATTAGACTTTAATAATGTGTTACGACATATTATAGACGCTCTAAGGTGAAACTTTCCTAGTCCACTGCAACGACGGATATGTTAGAAAAATTAGTTTAGTGCTCCTGTCAAGTACGGGATTTGATTATTATTTTTTATTAAATTTATAATAAATATTAGACATGTCTTAAATTAACTGACTTGAAAATTCGACCTGATGAGAATTTTTTGGATAGAGATCCAATCCGAAATTCACCGGGTCAAGAAAGACCTGAATCAAAAAGACCCGAACTCGACTCGGACCCGACCACAACGTGAATTCGAGCTCAACGGACCCCAATATTTCATTTATATTATATATTTTAATATACTATATTAAATATTTATATAATATGAATAGAGTGTCGTTACCCACCTACAACAGCACAAAAAGAGATGTATAAAAATTCTATTTAAAAGGAGAGTTGTATAATTTTTTTATAGTTTAATGATTATGAACTCATTATTAATTTAGATTCTCATAACTAACAAATCTGAGCTGGTTAAACAAATAATTCAACGATTTTGATATAAAGATACAGTTGTTTTGATAACAATCCAACTTGTACAAATTCTATAGAAATTTTAATTGAAATTCTTTTACATATATGTTTAACAGAATTTATAATTTTAATTTTTAAATATGAATCCTTATCATCTATCTTTACTCCCTTACTCTATATAAAAAAATCCAGATTTACAATATTTTGAACAATAAATTACCGAAGTCATATATATTTAATAATCTTTTGAATGAATTCTCAATAAGTTGTTTTACAAAAAAAGTATCTTACGCAAATACATTGCTAAAGGATATTGTTATAAAAATAAGTTAGTTTTTTATCTGTTTACTCATGGAGATTTGGTGAGATTTTGGGTATAAAATTAGTTAATTTTAAAAATAAAAAATTAAAAAATTAATTAACCACAAATAGCTAACTTAAAAACGAAGTGAAGTTTATAAATAGTTCTTAAAATTAAAGCACATGTCGTAAGTAAATAAAATTGAAACACAAATCTGATATCTTTGAGTTTTTTTAAATATTTTGTATTATTATTACATTGAATAAATATTTGAAATATTTCTTAAAATTGAAGCACATGACGTTTGAAATTTTGGAAATATATAGTTCTTAAATAAAACATAAAAAAATGATTGTCAACTAAAAAAATGAGTTAAAACTTAAAACCAATGTAATTCATATCAACTTGTTAAAAAATTAAATAATGGCTCGTCAATAAATATTTTATGAAAGTATAAGTATTTTTTGTTAACATTTTACAAAATTGTATCAAAATATATACAATCAATCTTGATAAGGATGCGATCAAAACAATCTAAAAAAAATTAACCTTAATCTAAATAAACAAAATAAATAATATCTCTAGTATAAAAATTATTTCTAAATATAATTATAAATATATTCCATTAAAAATGGCTTATTATATACTTCAATAAATATACGTAAATTGAATAATATAAAAATATATTTTTATTTCAAAATAAAAAATGTAAAAGAAAAATAAGATTTGTTATGATATGGTAATTGTAGCAATCCATTGTAAATATATATTTAAGATTTTGTTTTAAGTTAGGTTTAAGGAAAACAAAATATAACTATGAATCTAAAATCTGTTCTAAAGATTCAAATATGACAGAATAAAAAATCCAAATCTAAATAGTGTAGTCCTAACAACTTTATTTGTTTAGTCAAACATTTATTTCAGTTATAACAACATTGATTTATCTAATTGAACCCACAAAGCCAGTTTTTTAATAAAAATATCACAAATGGAAATACCAAATCTAATAAAATATTTATATGAAATTGTGATAAAAAAAGTAAGACAGTTTGTTAAGAGATTTAAATTTATAATTTATTCAATAATAGCAGCATTTACAAATTTTTAATAAAAAGAACAAAAATTTAAAAATAATTAAGATAGTTTGTTAAGAGTTTTGAAAAAGAAAAAAACCTTAATCTAGTTTTGAGGAGAATCTGGTAACAAACCACGTAATAAACTACAAATTATTTCCGGTAACAAATAACAAAATTATAGTTGATAAGCATTTAAAATTAATGTATATAGATGGACCATGAAATATGTATGTTCAATAATATAATATAGTGGGCTGAATTATAAAAGCACATGTACTATGAGTTGGAAATTGTATACATTGTATGCTTTTAGCCCATAAATTTATATATGTCAAATTATATATGCAAACTCATGAAAATAATATTACTAATTACATAACTAATATAAAATGTATTTTATATATAAGTTTAGTAGGAAATTTATCATATATTATTTTGACATATATTATAAGGTTATTGTATATGTAATTTGTAGAAATCAAATTTTATAAAAAAATTATATATAGTTTTTGTATATTTGAAGTTAGTTGTGATTAGATATTGTGATTTATAATTTTAAATATTTAAAGTTAGTTATGATTAGATATTGTGATTTAAATTGAATAAAAAAAAAGTGAATTAATCACAAATTGACACATAGGATTTGTGGGGCCGGAATCAATATGATGACTCTAAATTCTTTTGCTTTAATATATATATAGATAAACGATGACATCAATTTACAAGGTTCTCTCTTTCTTTCTTTTTATACAACAAAAAAATTAGACTCATCTTAATTATAAAAAGAAGATCAGTCTGGAGTATTTTTATGAATGATAACGTGATGTTCTGTTTTGAAATTCAATTCAGATATAAAGAATGAAAAACTGAATTTAATAATTTTACCAGTAATTCAAATCACCCCTCAAAATACGTGTTTAATATGAACTTTAAGAATAAGTCCAAATACCTTCAATTGAGTTAATAAAGCAAATGTTATCTATTTCAATTTTAATTTTGGAGTTCAATTCTCTCTCTAGTTTAACGTGATTTCTATGATAAAAAAGTAAGGGAAATTAATATCGAAAAGCAGTCCTCTTTTAGTTCTTAGTAGGGAAGGCAAGAGGGCGTGTTCGATTCCTCGTCCCCGTTTTTCCCCCATTTCCCGTCCGTATCTCTGAATGAGGATAAAAAACTTTCATGTCCTTTCTCCCGTTGAAGATTTTCGATTCCGTTTTACTATACATAATTTTTTAATTTTGTATTAATTTATATATAATTAAACTTTAGGGTATAAAGAGTTTGAAAATATAACTAAACATTTAAAGAGTACGAGGTTTAGAGACTAAACGTATAAATTTAATAATTTAAGGTTATTTTTTTTAAAAAAAAATAATATATTCAATGAGAGTCCCGTAAAATTCCCCGCACGGGGATGGAACGGGACCTCTATCCCAACCCCGCTCCCAGTCCCGCGCGAGATTTAATTTTTCCCAGCCGCCATCTATGCCCCGTTACCCGTAGGGGAGAATGAGACACCCCACGGTGAATGGGTTGTGTTTGAGACGATCGCGATATGCATACATACAACACTCGCAACTAAAATTATCCGGATGAACCTTCGGGCCTTCTTAAACCCTACCAACAATTCATCTATGGCGGTTCACCTTCGGTCCTCATTTTCTCATCCTCTCCCCTTAAACCCCATAACTTCGCATTCCTAATTTCCCACCCTAAATTCAAACCAATCACATCCGATATTCCAATTACAGCAGCAGCAAGACTCAGCAACAATGGGGGCTCTTCCCCAACCCCACGCCGCGGCCGGAAGAAATCCACACCCAAAAAGACAGTTCAAGAGTCGGAAAATGGGTCAATTGGGACCCAGACAAGCTCCGAGAGTCCTCAATTGTCTGAGAAACAGACCAATTCGGGTCTTACCGTAGGCAATTCGGATCCCGAGCCGGAGGCGGAAAATTTCGACGACGGAATGGAAGGTATGCCCTATCCAGACTCGCCACTCGTATGCTGCTTCGGCGCGGCGCAGAAGGAGTTCGTTCCGACGGTTAGGGTTTCTGATGTTGGTGATTTTAGTGTCATCAAGAGACCGTTCCCATATAGGGAACTATGCCATTTAGTGTGATCGTGATTCATACGACACTATAAGATCTCACTTAGCTACATCACGGTTTTGGAGGTATGGAGTACACACTCGTGTAAGCATACTTGAGATTCTGAGTGAGACACTAAGGATATGTGACGTTACCCATATGGGAACAGTGCATCAGAGATATTAATTGTGTCTTTAAGACAGATCGACGTTACATAAGGTTGAACGAGTGGTCGTTCCTTGGAGGGATCAACCATTCCCTAGGTGGGAACGTCAAGTTCCCTGAGGCATGGTTAAAGTTTCAGTACGTGATAAATGTGTTGTAACCGCCTTGGTAACCGTCAAAATAACCGCCTCTTAACTACCTTAAATCAGTTGATAATTGATAGAAGTAGTTGAATATTCTTGAATACGGTTGGTGGCAGTTGGAAAGGTTGATAACCGTTAGTAACCGCTTGTAACCGCCGTAACCATTCCCTGTAACCCCTGAAAGCCTATATAAAGGCATTTCGGTGATAGTGTTGGGTGATCAGATAAAACGTACGAGTTCTCTATCTGAGTTGAAGTCATACTCCACAAATACTTGAACATAGTTTAGTTCCCATCAGAAGGCTTGAAGGGAACTAGAAGATTTGTCTTATCTCACTTCAGATTTTGCGGATTCCCTAAGGCTTAGTAAGGGGCAAAATTCTGATTTCGGAAAGTGTTCTCACGATTCAAATCTTATCCGAGTTACAACGTTCATTGATCGTTCCCTATTGAAGTCGAAGTCAACAACAAGAGAAGATCAAGACTTGCAGGGAACAATCCCCTCAACTCACACTGTTCCCTTATTCAGCATACATTGGTCTTACAATCGAAATCATAATTTTTGGATCAATGACGATTGTTTGTGAGATGACGACGAAGTTCCAGAAGTTGGAAAAATTCGAAGGGATGGACTTCTGCCGTTGGAAAAAGAAGATGCATTTCCTCTTGACCACCCTCAAGGTGGTATACGTCCTATCCACTCCCATGCCAGAGTTAGTCGATGATGAACCACTTGCGGCCGTGAGGAATAGGAGCAAATGGGAGAAATATGACTACATTTGTCGGGGCCACATCTTAAACGGTATGTCCGACTCCCTCTTTGATGTGTACCAAAATGTTGAATCCGCCAAGGAACCTTGGGACTCTCTAGAGTTGAAGTACATGGCTGAAGACGCTTCAAGCGTAAAGTTCTTTGTGAGCAACTTCAATACATATAAAATGGTTGACTCAAGACCGATGATGGAGCAATATCATGAGATACTCCGTATCTTGGGGCAATTTGCTCAACATAAATTGAATATGGACGAGTCCATTTCTGTGTCAAGCATTATTGACAAATTGCCTCCATCATGGAAAGACTTCAAGCACACGTTGAAGCACAAGAAGGAAGGTATTTCCCTTATGGAACTCGGCAGCCACTTGCGTATTGAAGAGGGCCTTCGTTCGCAAGAGAAAGAAAAGGAGAAAGAGACTCCCAATTCTTCCACCATTAACATGATGGAAGAAGGTTCCCATAAGGGTAACAATAAGAAGGGCAAGAAAAGGCCGCACAACAACACAAACGCCGGTCCCAATAAGAAATTCTCTCAAAAGGGGTGTTGGAACTGTGGGAAGCCTGGACATCTTAAGAAGGATTGTTGGGCTGGAAAGGGCAAGAAGGACAACGTTCCCAACCAGTCTGCTCAAGGTTCTAAGGACCAAGGGCATAAATATCATCAAGATCAGAAAGGAACGGTTCCCTCGAACGGAACTGTTCCCTCTTTAGTAATATTTCCTGGTTTGGACTTTCTTCCTAATATTTCTGAGGCCTTATTTGTGCAGGATGATGAGATAGCATGGTGGTTTGACTCGGGTGCTACCACACACGTGTGTAGGGACACGTCAATGTTCAAGATCTCCGTTCCCTTGGATGATGGACGTGTCCTTCATATGGGAAACGAGTCAACTGCCCTTGTCTTAGGCAAAGGCCAATGTGATACCCCGTATTTTTGTAAGGTTATTTTGGGAATTATGAAATTTTCCCGAGTACCCGTTGTGTACGTCGGATTTAATTCAGGTAGCTTGAGACATTCTGTAATGTGCTCTATGTCTCTAATATTTTTCTCAGTGAAATAATATACAGACAAGGTGCCTTGAATTTTAAATTGTCGTTCGCGTACGATAATTGTTATCCCGGCTTAATGTCATGTTCGTTCAAAGCTGAACGGGCGGGAAAAAGGTGTCACGGCGACCACCGTAAAGTCGCGGCGACCGCCGTCGTGAGACCCAAGCACGGCGACCGCCGTAAAGTCACGGCGCCTGCCGTCCCAACGCTCGAGGAGGCAGCTGGTGTGTCATGCCACGGCGACCACCGTAAATTACGGCGCCCGCCGTAATGGCAGTCATCGTTGTCCGGCAGTCCTTGCCCGATGGTCGTCGGCGCGATTTCCGGCGAGCGCCAAACTAGCTGTAGGCCCATCTTCTTCGTGCTCCAGACGCTTTGGCTATAAAAGGGGGTGTTGGGGGAGAGATTTGAGCCATCCCAAACACCGAACCTCTGCCAAAATTGCCTCTCGCCGGAGTTGTGCCTTCGCCGGAATTTTTGAAGGTCTCGCCGGTGTTGCTTTGGTGTGGTTCCTGAGTGCCTTTGTGAAGCTTTTGGTTAGCCTTGGAGGTTAGAAGCCAAAGCTAGTCGAAGGAGGCCGAACCGCTCGTGTTTTTGGGTGAGTTTTCTCTCGTTTCAGTCGGCCGTGTTCTTCACGGCGACCGTCGTGTTCTTCACGGCGACCGCCGCCAAGAACGGCGACCGCCGCCAGTGCCCAGAACGCCTTCGTGGATTTGGCTTGGTCGGTTGTCGTCGTGGCGTCTTTCCTTTCGTGTTCTTTCGCCGTGTTTAGATTCGTACTGTTTATGTCAGATCTAACTTAGGGTTCCTTTTATGGGTCGACTCGAAGGTCGTTGTGCTGTCAGAGCTGTACCGTGTCGAGCCCGGAATCCAGTGACGTCTTTAGACTATTCTGCGGAGTAAGGCAAGTGGCGGTTCGCTCTTGCTCTTTCGTTCCATATTTACATTAATTATCAGTAGTTTATCTGAGTAATTAATTTGGAATGAATATTATGTTTGTCTGGAAACGGTTTTGATAAACTGTTTTGAAAATCATATAATAGGTTGTATATCTGTTAGAACAACGCTATTATCTGTGATCGCCTTTCGGGCCTTTATGTGGATTTATCCTGTAAATGTGGTGGTGCTGTAACTGTTTAGTTAGCACTGTTAGATAGGAACATTACTCGGACTCTGTCCAGTCGTTTCTTTATAATCTGGTATCGGGATGGCTCGTCCCCATCTGGTACTATTCTAAGATCATGATCGGTCTCTTACACATGTGTATAGAGACAGGACACTTAGCTGGTGTCACAATCCTTTCGGTATACGTCACTCTCGACGAAACGTATACTAAGATGTGTTGTCCCATTGGTGGGGTACACATGTAAAAGTCTATAACGTGATGTGTGTTTTTGGAACATAAATCAGATAAGTGCTACCTTGACGCACATAATTAATACACCTTGGGCGAGTAGTGCAGCTAAGTTCAATGCATCTAGGAAAACTCGTCTTGACTTGAATGTAGTACGTTCTCTTTCCAATCTGGATTCGCTGTAGGCGATGAGGTTGGTCGTGAACCGAAGCATCTCAGTCAGTTTTAAATCATGGTTGAATGATTCTGTAACTTTCCAGATTTGTCATTGCTTCCTTAAAGACTCATTTCAGTTGGAGTCTTCTTTCGAGTCGATTTCTGTGAAGATTCAGTCTTCCAGAATCTTCTCTTGTGCATACCTCTTGTTTATTCCAGTAGGAGTATGGTGGTTGACAAGCGTACTCGATTATTATTCGAGGGACGAAGAGTCTAACCTAATACAACTGCTTCGAACCAGTCTGCTTTGTTCTCTTGCTAGTCTATTCATTTAGACTAACCAACCAATATTTTCCCTTGTATGGTTGGCTGGTGTCATCCGTTCGATTCGGCACATCAGTTAAGAAGTAGCTCAGAAGATTAGAAGGACTATGGAGTCGGCGGTGGTTTTTGAATGTTTTAATTATTTCTTTAATCAGGTTATGATCCTTTGGACAATAACTCCGATTGTAACTTACTTTCTTAGTCTTCCGCTGTGTTGGGTTTAAACTATGTTTTGACCTATTCGGGATTGGGTTGTAATCCCGTAACTCTTGTTTCCTCAACAATGTTATGTTTTGGAATTTAATGCTTGATCTTTGTGTATCAATTGCATTTCATAAATTGTATTTATTTGGTAAAGCCTTGGGTGATCTCGGTAAGGAACACTGGGGTCACTGGCGGTAATACCTTTCCAAAAGGGTTAAGTTTTGGGGGTGTTACAGTTGTGGTATCAGAGCGAAAGTTTTAAAACGGGTTTGGAATTTTTATAAACCAGTTATTCATTTTTAAAATGCTTTAAAGAGGGCTCTGAATTTTCATTCTGAAAAGAATTTAAAAACACCGTTCATAGTCATGTCTTCTTTATAGTCTGATATAGTAAGCTTGCTTCTATGTCTAGAAAGACTAATTCCTTCCTTATTGTTCGATAGGATGGGTGTCTGCTTTTCTATTGGTAGGGGGTCGGAAGACGCCAAGTCGGATCAGCCGAGGCTAGATTTTCCGTTACCTCAGCGATGTTTCGAGGTTGGAGGCCCGAGTAGCCCACCCGAAGACGTCAAGCACGTTCTCCCCGAGTCGATTGTCCTTGTAGCCAGGAATGCTATGGTCCCTAGATCTGCACCTGTGCCGCCACCAAGGGTGGAGGGAGTACAGGAATGGGAGCAGGAAGACGAGTTGTCAAGGTATGAACAAGGGGTTTACCAAGATGACTTTCTACTAGGACCAATTCCCGAGGAGATCGAGTACGAGGAGGAGGAAGAGGAGATGCTTGAGCAAGATCTTATCGAGGACGAGGAGATGATCGAGGATGATTCCGAGGATGAGGATCCCAGCGAGGATGATCCCGAGGAAGAGGATCCCATCGAGGATGATCCCGAGGAAGAGGATCCCATCGAGGATGATCCCGAGGAAGAGGATCCCATAGAGGATGATCCAGAAGAGGATCCAGAGTTGGACCTTGGAGGGCAGAATCAGGAGCCCGGTACAGGATTGTCACCAGTGCCAGAGTACGCACCCATGTCAGAAGCTGATTGGGAGGCACTGTATACCGAGTACGGTATTGGGAGAAGTGACAGGGAATCTCAGCCTATCCCTACTCCAAGGAGATGGAGGTCAGAATCCGAGCTGCAGGAGATTCTCCGCCAGAGCGAGGAAATCTCCGCAGAACAGCAGCGTCAGAGGGATGAGCTGATCGCCAGTACTCAGAGGAGGGCTGGAATAGAAGGACCAGTCATGGACGACCCATACTTTTCTATGGCTGAGCTAGGAATATGTGCTTCAGGGTCAAGCAGGGTGCGAAACCCACCGCCAGAGCTCGATGGTGAGCCTAGCCCGAAGAGACCATGCATGAGTAGCCAGTCGTATGGGAGACGTTTTGGAACGCCTTGAGGAGGAGTGGCGTTGCCTATCGTAGTAGTTCGTTTCTTAGTTTTCCAAGTTGTACTTTGTGTAATATTTCAGTATTGCGGCAAGTACTTTGAGAAACACTTTTATCTTCGAGCAATGTTGTCCTAACGCTCGAATGATAAACTTATGTGTAACTTGTGTAAGAATTCGAAGGTTCATCTATAAAATGCCAAGTTGATCTATTCTAAGTGATTTATTTACATTGATATATTGCATAAGTATGTTGCATAATATTAATGTATTGAATGCTTGGAATTGGATCGGTAAACAGATGGTGAACCCAAGAAGCACGAGAAACTCGACTCAAGCCGGTGCTGGGACCAGCCAAAACCCCAGACCAGCAGGAAGAGGTGTTCAGGATGAACACGAGTCTGAGTCTCGCGTCCAGCAGAGGCGTGAAGGTCAGGATCAGACCCAGGCGCCGATGCTGTTTGACGCTGCAGTTGTTGAGGCGATCCGTGGGATCGTGATGCAGGCTATTACAGATGTCTTGAGACCAAGTGCGCCTCAAGCACAAGAAGTGCCTATTCATGCAGCGGTTCCTGATGTTATGGAACCCAGAAACCCTGTGATTCAGGAGACTGCCGTTAGGGCAAGGGACAGCTATGGTCGCGCTCTTAAGACCATTACTTCCATGAGACCCGACTGCTATAACGGGAAAGGGGAGCCAGTGGCAGTGACTCATTGGTTCTCCCATATGGAGAGGCTGTTCAGGAACGTGGAGTGTACAGAGGCCGAGAAGGTCCATATCGCTTCTCTTCAGCTGAAGGAGGAGGCTAGCGAGTGGTGGGAGAGCACTGGTTTGGCTGAGAGCCCAGTGTTGACTTGGTCGATGTTCAAGACCAAGATGGTTGATCGCTTTTTCTCTCGTGCTATGAGAGAGGAGAAGCATAAAGAGTTCTTGTACCCTCAGACTGATGGTCTGAGAGTGACCGAGTTGGCATCTAAGTTCAACCATCTTCTACAGTACGCCACTGCCGAGATCACCAGCGAGGCTCAAAAGATCTGGTACTTCCATGAGTGGATGAACCCGGATATCAAGCCATTAATGGTGCACCACACATGCTCTACCTTGGAGCAGTATGTGGATTGTGCCTATAAGCTGGAGGTAACTCTCGAGGAGTCGACCAAGAGGCGCAACCGACAGAAGTCGATGCAAAATCAGAACTAGGGAGGTGGTTTTAAGCGCCCTGCGCCACCGTCTAACTTCGCCAAATCCGGCAGAGCTAAGACGGAGATGACGCAAGGAGGATCGACTCAGCAGTCAGGGCATACCAGGAGTTCAGTTCAGTGTTATAACTGCGGTACTGCTGGACACAAGAGCACTGAGTGTCGGAAGGAGAGGAGGCCATGCTTTGGGTGTGGACGTGATGGTCATCTGCAAAAGTTCTACAAGCAGGGGAAGCAGAAGGGAGTAGAGTCGCAGCAAGGGTCCGTTCATCAGAGCAACCGACCTAGGTTTAAGCCTGCCGAGACTCCTAGCCCTTCAGTGCAGACGACTGCTCAGAACAGGGGAAAGGCCCCAGCTGCTTCTGGAAGTCAGGGCCAACGCTTGTACGAGATGCGTGAGGCAGATGGACCCAACGCTCCGATTGCTCAAGGTACTCTATACCTTCACTCTACTTCAGTGTGCATTCTGTTTGATTCAGGTGCTACGCATTCCTTTATTTCGGATAGCTGTGTTAGCAAGTTAGACTTAGTGTGCAATGATTCGTGCGACCCTTTTGTCGTTAATCTTCCTAATGGAGAACGTTTGGTGGGAACCAAGCATTTGTCTGACTTTCCGATTACCATTCAGGGTAAGGAATTCGAGGCAGATTTAATCTGCATAGCCATGGCTCCATACGACATTATTCTCGGTATGGATTGGCTGACGCGTCACAAGGCGGTGATCGACTTCAGTTCAAGAACGGTGACGGTGTCATCCGGGGGCCAATTCGTGTGCAAGTTCAAAGGTCGAAATGACGCTGATAACGGCAAGCTGATCAATGCGATGGCTGCGTTTAAGCTACTACGACAAGGATGTGTCGGGTACCTTTGCTACTTGGATTCGCCTGAGAAGGATGGACCTGAGGTTCTTGATATTCCTGTAGTTAGGGAATTTTCGGATGTCTTTCCGGAAGAAATTACAGGATTACCCCCAAATCGTGACGTAGAGTTTTCTATTGATCTCGAGCCTGGTACGGCGCCGATTTCCAAATCCCTGTATCGGATGGCTCCAGTTGAGATGCAAGAGTTGAAGAATCAACTTGAAGATCTTCTCGATAAAGTTTATGTCAGACCGAGTGCATCGCCGTGGGGTGCCCCGGTTTTGTTCGTCAAAAAGAAGGACGGATCGTTCCGACTTTGTATCGACTATCGAGAGTTGAACAAGGTGACGATCAAGAACAAGTATCCTTTGCCTAGGATTGATGACTTGTTGGACCAGTTGCAAGGAGAAAAGGTGTTCTCCAAGATCGACTTAAGATCTGGATATCATCAACTCAGGATTCGGGAGCAGGACATTCTGCGTTCAGGACCAGATATGGTCATTACGAGTTCGTAGTGATGCATTTTGGGCTTACAAATGCTCCAGCTGTCTTTATGGATTTGATGAACCGATGTTTTCACCAGTACTTGGATAAGTTCGTGGTGGTCTTCATAGACGACATCTTGATCTATTCTCCGAATGAAGAAGTCCACGAGGAACATCTACGGATTTCCTTGTCGATCCTTAGACAACATCAGCTTTATGCTAAATTGTCTAAATGTGAATTCTGGATGAAGGAAGTGGCTTTCTTAGGCCACATGATCAATAAAAATGGGGTTATGGTTGATCCCCAAAAGATTGAAGCTGTGGCTAAGTGGACACAGCCCCAGAGCATGAAAGAGGTGCGCAATTTTCTTGGACTTACCGGGTATTATAGAAGGTTTGTAGAAGGATTTTCAAAGATCGCTCTACCGATGACCAATCTACTTCGCAAAGTCCACAAGAAGTTTGTCTGGAATGACAAGTGCGAGGTCAATTTCCAGGAGTTGAAGCGACGGTTGACCTCGGCATCCGTGTTAGCACTCCCAGAGGGGAATGACGATTATGTGGTCTATAGTGATGCTTCCAAGTGTGGTATTGGTTGTGTTTTGATGCAAAGAGGCAAAGTCATTGCTTACGCATCTAGACAACTCAAGACTTACGAAGAAAACTATCCGACCCACGATCTTGAGTTAGCAGCGGTATAAGATGCCAAGTCTTCACCGACCACAAAAGTCTGAAGTATATATTTACTCAGAAGGAGTTAAATATGAGACAACGCCGCTGGCTAGAGTTGCTCAAGGACTACGACATGGAGTTGTTGTATCATCCGGACAAGGCTAATGTAGTGGCTGATGCGCTAAGCCGGAAGACAACGCACGAGACTGTGGTTGCGTTGCTTACTGCTCAGACCAAGCTAAACCAAGAGTCATGCGACATTGAAGTCTTATATGACCAGCGTAGAGGGTACCTGAGTATGATGGAGATTCAGGCTACATTGCTGGATCAAATCAAAGAAAAGCAAGTCGATGACATCATCTTGGTAAAGTTAAGCAGTGAAGTGATGGATGGGAAAGCTCCCAGTTTTGTGGTTCAGGATGATGGATCACTTTGGTTTCAGGATCGGATCTGTGTGCCTGACACAGAAGGTCTTCGTCAGTTGGTGATGAGAGAAGCCCATTCATCTGCTTATTCTGTGCATCCTGGCTCTAACAAGATGTACAAGGATCTCAGGAAGAAGTTTTGGTGGCCAAACATGAAGTGGGACGTAGCAGACTTTGTGGTAAAGTGCTTAACTTGCCAAAAAGTCAAGATCGAACACCGCAAACCAGGTGGTGAGATGCTACCTCTCCCCGTGCCAGAATGGAAATGGGAGGACATTTCCATGGACTTCGTCACTGGGCTACCCAAGACTCGAAGTCAGAGAGATGCTATCTGGGTAATTGTGGATAGGCTTACGAAGAGTGCTCATTTCATAGCCATCAAGACCACATGGGAAACCCAGAAGCTAGCCGAAGTTTACCAGAAGGAGATTGTCCGCTTACATGGCATTCCTAAGACCATCGTATCGGACCGAGATGGCCGTTTCATGTCAAGATTCTGGAAGGAACTTCATAAGGCTATGGGAACCGAGTTAAGGTTTAGTACAGCGTTTCATCCTCAGACAGATGGCCAGTCTGAAAGGACCATCCAGACTCTGGAGGATATGCTTAGAGCTTGTGTGCTCGATCGTCCGACTAGCTGGGAGGACAGCTTGAGTCTGATTGAGTTCACGTACAACAATAACTGGCATGCTACAATCAAGATGGCTCCGTTTGAAGCTTTATATGGTCGCAGATGCAGATCTCCGATTTGTTGGGACGATAATACCGACAAAATTCTGCTTGGACCAGAGTTGGTCGAAAGGACGGCTTCAGACATTGCTTTGATCAGACAAAGGATGTTGACCGCTCAGAGTCGACAAAAGTCCTACGCAGATCGGAAGCGCAGGACTGTCAAGTTCGAGGTCGGTGACAAGGTTTTTGTCAAGGTGTCGCCTTCCAAAGGAGTTTTCAGATTTGGTAAGCGTGGGAAGCTTAACCCTCGCTACGTGGGACCATTCGAGATTTTGGATAGAGTGGGATCTCTAGCGTACCGTTTGGCGTTGCCACCATTAGCTCACCCGGTGCATAACGTGTTCCACGTGTCTTTACTCAGAAAGTATGTGCCAGATGAGTCTCATGTGCTTAGTTATGAAGACATCGAGATTCAAGCTAATGGTACTTATGAGGAGTTGCCCGTGCGCATTTTGGAGCGTCGGGAGAAGCATTTGCGCAACAAGATTGTGCCGTTGGTACGAGTGCTGTGGTCCAAGTCAGGGACCGAAGAAGTTACTTGAGAGACGTGGGAAACCGAGTCAGATATGCTCAGGCGTTTTCCTGAGTTATTCTCGACATAAGTTTCGGGGTCGAAACTTCTTGTAAGGGGGAGGAGATGTGATACCCCGTATTTTTGTAAGGTTATTTTGGGAATTATGAAATTTTCCCGAGTACCCGTTGTGTACGTCGGATTTAATTCAGGTAGCTTGAGACATTCTGTAATGTGCTCTATGTCTGTAATATTTTTCTCAGTGAAATAATATACAGACGAGGTGCCTTGAATTTTAAATTGTCGTTCGCGTACGATAATTGTTATCCCGGCTTAATGTCATGTTCGTTCAAAGCTGAGCGGGCGGGAAAAAGGTGTCACGGCGACCGCCGTAAAGTCGCGGCGACCGCCGTCGTGAGACCCAAGCACGGCGACCGCCGTAAAGTCACGGCGCCCACCGTCCCAACGCTCGAGGAGGCAGCTGGTGTGTCATGCCACGGCGACCGCCGTAAATTACGGCACCCGCCGTAATGGCAGTCATCGTTGTCCGGCAGTCCTTGCCCGATGGTCGTCGGCGCGATTTCCGGCGAGCGCCGAACTAGCTGTAAGCCCATCTTCTTCGTGCTCCAGACGCTTTGGCTATAAAAGGGGGTGTTGGGGGAGAGATTTGAGCCATCCCAAACACCGAACCTCTGCCAAAATTGCCTCTCGCCGGAGTTGTGCCTTCGCCGGAATTTTTGAAGGTCTCGCCGGTGTTGCTTTGGTGTGGTTCCTGAGTGCCTTTGTGAAGCTTTTGGTTAGCCTTGGAGGTTAGAAGCCAAAGCTAGTCGAAGGAGGCCGAACCGCTCGTGTTTTTGGGTGAGTTTTCTCTCGTTTCAGTCGGTCGTGTTCTTCACGGCGGCCGCCGTGTTGTTCACGGCGACCGCCGCCAAGAACGGCGACCGCCGCCAGTGCCCAGAATGCCTTCATGGCTTTGGCTTGGTCGGTTGTCGTCGTGGCGTCTTTCCTTTCGTGTTCTTTCGCCGTGTTTAGATTTGTACTGTTTATGTCGGATCTAACTTAGGGTTCCTTTTATGGGTCGACTCGAAGGTCGTTGTGCTGTCAGATCTGTACCGTGTCGAGCCCGGAATCCAGTGACGTCTTTGGACTATTCTGCGGAGTAAGGCAAGTGGCGGTTCGCTCTTTCTCTTTCGTTCCATATTTACATTAATTATCAGTAGTTTATCTGAGTAATTAATTTGGAATGAATATTCTGTTTGTCTGGAAACGGTTTTGATAAACTGTTTTGAAAATCATATAATAGGTTGTATATCTGTTAGAACAACGCTATTATCTGTGATCGCCTTTCGGGCCTTTATGTGGATTTATCCTGTAAATGTGGTGGTGCTGTAACTGTTTAGTTAGCACTGTTAGATAGGAACGTTACTCGGACTCTGTCCAGTCGTTTCTTTATAATCTGGTATCGGGATGGCTCGTCCCCATCTGGTACTATTCTAAGATCATGATCGGTCTCTTACACATGTGTATAGAGACAGGACACTTAGCTGGTGTCACAAACCTTTCGATATACGTCACTCTCGACGAAACGTATACTAAGATGTGTCGTCCCATTGGTGGGGTACACATGTAAAAGTCTATAACATGATGTGTGTTTTTGGAACATAAATCAGATAAGTGCTACCTTGACGCACATAATTAATACACCTTGGGCGAGTAGTGCAGCTAAGTTCAGTGCAGCTAGGAAAACTCGTCTTGACTTGAATGTAGTACGTTCTCTTTCCAATCTGGATTCGCTGTAGGCGATGAGGTTGGTCGTGAACCAAAGCATCTCAGTCAGTTTTAAATCATGGTTGAATGATTCTGTAACTTTCCAGATTTGTCATTGCTTCCTTAAAGACTCATTTCAGTTGGAGTCTTCTTTCGAGTCGATTTCTGTGAAGATTCAGTCTTCCAGAATCTTCTCTTGTGCATACCTCTTGTTTATTCCAGTAGGAGTATGGTGGTTGACAAGCGTACTCGATTATTATTCGAAAGACGAAGAGTCTAACCTAATACAACTGCTTCGAACCAGTCTGCTTTGTTCCCTTGCTAGTCTATTCATTTAGACTAACCAACCAATATTTTCCCTTGCATGGTTGGCTGGTGTCATCCGTTCGATTCAGCACATCAGTTAAGAAGTAGCTCAGAAGATTAGAAGGACTATGGAGTCGGCGGTGATTTTTGAATGTTTTAATTATTTCTTTAATCAGGTTATGATCCTTTGGACAATAACTCCGATTGTAACTTACTTTCTTAGTCTTCCGCTGTGTTGGGTTTAAACTATGTTTTGACCTATTCGGGATTGGGTTGTAATCCCGTAACTCTTGTTTCCTCAACAATGTTATGTTTTGGAATTTAATGCTTGATCTTTGTGTATCAATTGCATTTCATAAATTGTATTTATTTGGTAAAGCCTTGGGTGATCTCGGTAAGGAACACTGGGGTCACTGGCGGTAATATCTTTCCAAAAGGGTTAAGTTTTGGGGGTGTTACAGCCAAGTGGAGTTAGAGTTCTCTTCTGGGAAGACTTTAATTCTGAAAAATGTGTTGTATGTACCCAGAATAAGGAAACAATTAGTCTCTAGTGCTATCCTTAACAAGTTAGGCTTTCGGCAAGTGTTTGAAGCCGATAAATATATGTTATCTAAGGGCGGTGTATTTGTAGGACGTGGCTACCTATGTAATGGTATGTTTAAGCTAAGTATCAATAAAGTTATGAATTCAGCTTACATGACTTGTGGTCAAAGTTCTATTTCTTCTGAACATGTAGTTTCCTCAGTGGGAATGACCCCTTCAAAGGGTGTTGTTCCCTCGGAGGAAAACGTTTCCTCTCTATGCATGCTCGACTAGGACATGTTCATTATAAACGCATGCTTGATATGTCCAAAAATGGTTTAAACTTGCATGCTTACTAAGATAACAAGACAACCGTTCCCTAATGTTTAGAGAAATAGTATAGTGCTTGATTTGATACATAGTGACTTATGTGATTTTCATGTTTCTCCGTCCTTGGGAAATAAGAAATATGTTGTTACTTACATAGATGATTATTCCCGTTATTGTTATGTATTTCTATTGTAGGCTAAGGACGAGGCCCTAGATAAATTCAAAATTTATAAAACTAAAGTGGAACTTCAGTTGGGATCAATGATAAAAAGATTGCACACCGATAGAGGTGGTGAGTATTTTGACCCAGAATACTTCCAATCTGTTGGAATCATTCATGAAACCACGGCTCCCTATACACCACAACAAAATGGTGTGTCAGAGAGGAAGAATCGAGTTCTTAAGAAAATGGTCAATTCCATGCTTTCCTAGGTTTGAATGACGGGTTTTGGGGTGAAGCCATGTTGATAGCTTGTTACCTATTGAATAGGGTTCCTAACAAAAGGAACAAGACTACCCCATATGAGCTTTGGTTCCAAAGGAAGCCAAATTTGAATTATCTTGGGGTTTGGGGATGTAGGGCGGTTGTAAGACTACTGATGCGACCCTACCCTCCATGACATCCATAGAAGTAGTAGCCATGACTGTGAGCTTAGAAGAGCCAAGTACGAAGACCGCGATCTTCGTCATACTCCTCGCATCAAGTACAGAGTCCACGATCTTCATCATACTTCTAGCATCTGGCACAGAGACCGCGATCTCATTCAAGCGACTCCAGCTAAAGTCCAGAGATCGCGTTCTACCTCAAGAGACTCGCCATCATCATTGCACGCGTTCCACGCGTGCTACATCAAGAGACTCATCATCATCATTTCACGCGTTCTATCTCAAGATCCTCGTATTCAATGATGAACGCGTTCTTTGAATATATTTGTAAATGTTTGAACATTATTTATTTCTAGTGTTTTCTTTTGGGGTGTGTGTTCCACGCGTGTCGCGTGGGCCATCCCATTAAGCAAGACTCGGCCCATCCGAGTCTCGCTATAAAAGGCCAACTCAGCCTTATGTTTTAGGTTACGTTCATTTTTAATCAAAGCCTGAGTATTGAGAGCCATTTGCCTCCTCCCCTTTGATCGAACGTCAAACACCTCTCTATCTTCTCAATCCCTTCCTCCGCCGCTGACGCTACGGCCACCACTCGATCTTCATCAATACTATCCAACCCGCTGCCGACGCTACGGCCAACGCACTTGATCTCCTTCGAGTCGAACCCCCCTCCGTTGCCGACGCTACGGCCAAAGAACTCGATCTCTTTCGAGTCGTTCTCCTCCGCTGCCGCCCTCTAAACAACGCGTTCCATGCTATCAACCTCAAACCAGACGCGTGCGACTTTCCAAACAAGATCCGAGATCCTTCATCACTAGTAGGACCGCATCAACTGGCATCAGAGCCACAGATCTTGTAAGTCGCTTATCAAGATTGTCATTTGTTCACAATTTTTTTTTCTTTACATCATCCTTGCTTCCGCCATTGTTACTCGAAAATTTTCTTTCCAAACTTCCTTGTCCATTCGGTTTTCCAAGAGAATCTCTTGCCGAATTAATTGCTTGATCCTATCCGAGATTAGTGTGATTTGTTTGCATTTAATTATCCGAAATTGCATGCTTAATTTGTGTAATTTAATTGCGTGATTTATGCTAATCATATCTTGCCAAATCTGGAAGTTATTGACCAAACAAATCTGCATATCTTTCTCTCTCCAATCACCATAAATCTCATGATTTTCTTTCTCTTAGTTACTTAGCCGATTTTATTTTATTTGTTATATCTTATCCGATCCATCTAAAGTCAAAAGGATCTCGGATTTGAATTTCAAAAAAAAAAAGTCGAAGTCGCATTTCAAAAGAACGCGATAATTAAAAAAAAAAAGTAAAGCCAAAATAAGGCAACCTTAATCCCTCTCGGCTAGGCTCATCTTCTTCACCCCTCCACCGTCTAGGTTCACGCTTAAAGTTTTGGTTTGTGTGCTTGTGTGGTTGCGTAGTTGGTTCACAATTACTCAATTGATTTCGCTTGGTTTCGTGCTTGCATATCACACTAATTTTATGCATGCCTTAGCCGCCCTCACGGCCATAAGCCTTAGCCGACCTACGTGAACTTTGCTTTCTTGTTAAGTGCTTGCTTGTCTTTGATTTTTTGGTGTCTTTGTTCATTTTTACTCGCGATGTCTGGTTACTTTATCTTAGGAAATGAGTACGCATCGCGAGACAACCGATCGCGCGTTGTATTATACACCGCAATGATCGCTACGACGCCCATAGTGCGACGATCATCGCGTGAGCAAAACTGCCCCACCATCCATCCCGTACGCCGTCCGTGACCACTCTGGCCACCAGAGTACGCGCACACCACGCTATGGCTCAGAAGGCTATGGCTATGCGATGCCGACGATCCATCCTACCTTTGAGGACTACGACAATAAGGAATTTGAGGACTCATGTATGACACATTCTAGCTCTTATCACCTCTATCTTGGAGATCCAGATGACTTGCAGGACCACCACGAGGATTGGATTCCTCCACCGCATCTCCAACACCAAGGAGATCGTGCTCATCACATTGGCGGCGAGCGCCGCGATGTGATGCCCAGATATGTTCGCCGAGCAGACTACGAAGCCCAGCTGCGAAGACGCCGACCAACGGCCCCCTCCCAGGACCATGATCGCGATGACGACATTGAAGGCTTCAAGTGTGGAGGACGCGGTCTCTACCAAAGGGATTGTCCCAAACAGAAGCAGGTCCTCTTCTCCACTATTGCCGCGGAAGATGAATCTTTCGAGGAGGAGACCCCGCGTGAGACAATTGAAGGATTCAACGACGACACCGAGGAGGCCGACACATGTGAGGCTACCGCGCTCCATGCAGGCACATCATCGAGCCTCGTCACGCGGCGCATTCTCAACGTCAAGGAAGGCAACCTTGTCGACCAGCGCGAGACTCTCATCCACACGCGTTGCATGGTTAATACCGCGTCGATAAGTGTCATCATCGATGGTGGCAGCTGCTTAAAGATCAACAACGATAAGGTGGTCAACCCTCTCAGCCTGCCAACCACACTTTACCCACAACCATGTGACCTGAAAGAGATATCTTCAAGCTCAGGTAACACTGTCTCACGGCAGTGTCTTCTTCCCTTTTCCATTGGTCCATACAAAGACACAATTTTTTTGTGATGAGATTGCACTGGACGCCACCCATCTCTTGCTTGGGCGTCCATGGCAGTCCGATCGTCGCGTACTTCATGATACGTATCTAAACATCTATGTGTTTACATACCACGGGAAGCGCATGACTTTCTTACATATGTCTCTGTATGAGATTTTCCAGGATCAGGTCGAGCGTGATCGAGACAAGACTCTAGAAGCAGACAAGTTCGCGTCAACGCGACCCCACTCAGATCCTGGAGATGCTTCCAACACACCTGACCCCAGTAGTAGGACAATGCGTTCTTCCAAAGGGCATGAAGTCGTTTACAATGACCGGGAGCCCAACGCGCGATCTAGAGGCCAGGACGGTGCAAAGACCGCGTTACAAGGAACCTTAGAGCACAACTTGCTTCTTGGACCTCCTCACGCCCTCCATGCTACCTTTCAAGACAACGCGCCATGTTTCCTGTCGGTGCCAATGCGGTGCACTCTAGAGATCCCTGATAGGTGTCATTTCATGCACCTTAACTAGCAATTATTAGCATCATTTGGAGGAGTTTAGGATGAGATTTGAGGCTAAGTCTGTGATCCAGAAGTTGTGGAGAAAAGTGAAGATATCCAGGTATTTACAGCTTAGACGGAGATGGAGTTGGAGAAGATGAAGATGGATGAGGTTCTGCTAGAGTTTATTGGAGAAGGCTACCAACACTTGGTAGTAATGAAGAGCAGAAGAGAAGAAGAAGAGGAGCTGAAGAAGGAGTGGGCGATTTCACCGCCCCGCGTCAGATGCCACCGCGACCCGGCGGTGGGTCTCAGAGAAGAGCTGGTCGCGCCAGAAGAAGCCACCGCCCCGCGGTGAGGCACGTAACTCCCCACGGCCAGAAGGATTTTATTTCCTTTTATGCATTTCGGATTTCCTTATTTCTATTATTTTATTTCCTTTGTTATTTCCATTAGGTTAACTTATTTTTCCTAAGCCTATTTAAGACCCTTTTCTAGGTTAAGAAGAGACTACACTCTCTGAAATCAAGAGACACTACTTTTACATTACGCAGTTTTACTTTTCATTAGGGTTTCATTCACCTCTGAATGGAGCACTAATTTCCCTTTGTTCTACTAGACGTGTGAAGCAATACAGTTGATGTGTTTGTGAGATTTCTATTCCTTGTTCCTATTCTTATAAGTGTTGGTTTGATTCTCTTGGTTATATTGAATACTGATTTATTGTTATTCCTCATAGCCTGATCAACTAGGTTGAGTAATATTTATCAAATTGCTAGGGTTTGCATATAGTGGAATACGAGTGCATATCTAGTAGAAAACATAATTGTTGCATATAGTGGAATACGAGTGCGCAATTGTGAGTGAGAATCATTTGCATGTTAAGTAGTAAGGTTTTCTTCTATTTGCATGTATCCTATATCCTTGTGTGTATTGCTATTGCTTTATTAGTGGTAAGGATTTCTTCTATTGATATTGTGATAAGTCTATCAACAACTGTGAGAATTGGTAGTACTTAAGATCAGGGTGGGAACAACCATAAGAATAGTGAAAGAACTTGGATTGAATAGATTTTAGTGATCAAATTATATCTTTGTATTGTGGATCTCGTTCTAGTGGAACTCTTTCCCCCAATCATTTTCTCAACTCAATCAAACTTGTTTGCTTTATTCTCCTTGATAACTAAAACCCCCCTTCCTTGTTACTTGTCAATCATAATTGCATACTTCATCAGATCTTCCCTGTGGGTTCGACCCTTACTTGCTTACTATACATCCATTTAGTAGGTCTGTTAGGACATTTACTTTGACTAGGCCATTCAACGATATTTGCAGTTCATATTTCGGCTACGTTAATCCCCTTCAGGGAAGCTTTGCCAGAGGCGCCTCCCCAAGCTCTTCTAGCCTTGCGTGGCATTCAAATCACATTTGACGGGGTGTCTGGTGCCTATCCACCATACCAGTATACCACGGCCGCCAACGATTGGTGTTCGACACCGGAGACCCCGCGTGGGTGCACTTGCCCGAGTATATCCAGCACACCTTCGACGATCGTGAAGCGGGGACGCTTCATAACCAAGTAGGGGAGGATGATGCGACCTTGCCCTCCATGACAGGCATATAAGTAGTAGCCATGACCGTGAGCTCAGAAGAGCCAAGTACGAAGACCGCAATCTTTGTAATACTCCTCGCATCAAGTACAGAGTCCGCGATCTTCATCATACTTCTAGCATCTGGCACAAAGACCGCGATCTCATTCAAGCGACTCCAACTAAAGTCTAGAGATCGCATTCTAACTCAAGAGACTCACCATCATCATTGCACGCGTTCTATGCGTGCTACATCAAGAGACTCACCATCATCATTTCACGCGTTCTATCTCAAGATCCTCGTATTCAATGATGAACGCGTTCTTTGAATATCTTTGTAAATGTTTGAACATTATTTATTTCCAGTGTTTTCTTTTGGGGTGTGTGTTCCACGCGTGTTGCGTGGGCCAGCCCATTAAGCAAGACTCGGCCCATCCGAGTCTCGCTATAAAAGGCCAACTCAGCCTTATGTTTTAGGTTACGTTCATTTTTAATCAAAGCCTGAGTATTGAGATCCATTTGCCTCCTCCCCTTTGATTGAACGTCAAACACCTCTCTATCTTCTCAATCCCTTCCTCCGCCGCCGACGCTACGGCCACCACTCGATCTTCATCGAGACTATCCAACCCGTTGTCGATGCTACGGCCAACGCACTCGATCTCCTTCGAGTCGAACCCCCCTCCACTGCCGACGCTACGGCCAAAGAACTCGATCTCTTTTGAGTCATTCTCCTCCGCTGCCGCCCTCTAAACAACGCGTTCCATGCTATCAACCTCAAACTAGACGCGTACGACTTCCCAAACAAGATCCGAGATCCTTCATTACTAGTAGGAACGCATCAACTACCCGAATCCAAGCGAAAGACTTTGGGTAAAAGAGGTGTTGAATGTATCTTTATTAGATATGTTGAGCATTTCAAGGCATATAGGTTCTATGTTATAGAACCTAACAAGTCTATTTTGGTTCACTCCGTTATAGAGTCAAGAGATGCCATCTTTGATGAAAAAAGATTTTCATTGACACCTTTACAAAAAGTCATTGTTCCAAGTAATAATGGAGACAATGATAGTGTTCCCAGTACAAGTGGCAACATTGATATGGATGTCCAACCTGGGAACATTGAACCAGAGATCCGAAAGAGTAAGGAAGGGAACGTCCTTTGGCCCTGACTTCCATGTTTACTTGGTAGAGGGAACAAGGGATGAAGTTGGATCCCAATACTTGTATTGTTACAATATTGAGGATGACCCAAAGACTTTTACTGAGGCAATGAAGTCTCAAGACGTTTCCTTTTGGAAAGAGGCCATAAATGATGAGATGGATTCCATCATGGGGAACAATACATGGGTCTTGGCTGATCTTCCCCATGGATGTAAGTCATTGGAAAGTAAGTGGATCTTCAAGAAGAAGATGAAAGTGGATGGAACCATAGATAAGTTTAAGGCCTGATTGGTTGTTCAAGGCTTTAGACAAAAGTATAGAACCAACTACTTTGATACCTATGCACCGGTTGCTAGGATTACCACCATTAGACTATTGATTGCCTTGGGTGCTATTCACAAGTTGGTTATACACCAAATGGATGTGAAACCAGCGTTCCTTAATGGGGACCTTGAGGAAAAAGTTTATATGAAACAACCTGAAGGGTTCGTTATGCCCGGACAAGAGCATAAGGTGTGCAAATTGGTCAAATCTTTGTATGGGCTTAAGCAAGCACCAAAACAATGGCATCAAAGTTTGATGAGGTTGTGTTGTCCAATGGATTCACACTGAATCAATCCGACAAGTGTGTATATAGCAAATTTGATAATTCTTGGAACGATGTTATAATTTGCTTGTACGTGGATGACATGTTGATCTTTGGAACGGATCAAAGACAAGTAGACCTTACAAAGACATTTTTGTCATCACAATTCTCCATGAAGGACATGGGGGAGGGGGGATGTTATCCTAGGGTTTAGGATAAGGCGGGGAACGGAGGGCTTACCGTTGTCACAATCTCATTACATTGAGAAAGTATTGGAGAAATTCAATTGTGATATGTACACTCCTTTGAAAACACCATATGATCCGAGTGTTAAATTGTTCCCTAACAAGGGAAAATCAGTTATGCAACTTGAGTACTCAAGGGTTATTGGGTGCTTGATGTATGCCATGACAAGTACTAGGCTAGATATTGCTTTTGTTGTAGGAAAGCTTAGTCGCTATACTAGTAATCCTAATGCATATCATTGGCAAGCGGTTCGACGAGTACTTCAGTACCTTAAGGGAACAATGGACTTTTGTCTTACTTATAGTGGATCACCATCGGTGTTAAAGGGATATTCGGATGCAAGTTGGATCACAAATGAAGAGGATCATTCTTCCACTAGTGGGTGGGTGTTCCTTGTTGGTGGGGTGCCATCTCATGGGCTTCCAAGAAACAAACTTACATCACGAGTTCCACCATGGAATCGGAGTTTGTTGCCTTAGCCGCTGCTGGGAAAGAAGCGGAATGGTTAATGAACTTGATATATGAAATTCCATTATGGGAAAAGCCAATTGCACCTATATCAATCCATTGTGATAGCGCTGCAACTTTGGCTAATGCATATATCCATGTATACAATGGGAAATCACGTCACTTGGGTGTGAGGCATAGTGCGATAAGAGAGCTCATTACGCATGGGGTGATTTCGGTGGATATTGTTAGATCACAACAAAACTTGGTTGACCAAGTTTTCTAACGGTGGGATACCCAATTCCTTTCCAATTAACGTTGGGAACGAATTCAATGTGAAAAGCCTACACCTAGAAACTGAGAGCACAAAGGAACAGTCCCCATGTATGTGCTCTGTTCCTACAAGTTTAGAGGTTGAAAGCAATTTCTTAATAGTTTCTTTGAAAAAGTGTAGATTGTAGGTGCACGATTAAGGATGCGTTCCTTAAAAGGATCTACCTATATGGGCGTGAAGATTGGCCGCTTCATGAAGTTTGGGTTGACTTCAAAACGCTCACGAATGGATAAGGACTCAAGGACATTAAGAGAGTCAAGTTAGACTATGTAATTGTATAGTAATTCATGTGTGTGTTATCTTCATGCATCCAAAAAGGTTGATTGGTTCAATCCTTAGGACACCATGATTCCCGGGTGTTTGAAATGTGTAATTACATTAAGACATAAATTCAATCATTTCGATATTTGTGTTTATGCATGAGTTTGGGATGAAGACTTGCTTATTTTGTGAATCAAGGATTACACTAAAATGGGGGAGGATTGTTGGTGATTTTAGTGTCATCAAGAGACCGTTCCCATATAGGGAACTATGCCATTTAGTGTGATCGAGATTCATACGACACTATAAGATCTCACTTAGCTATATCACGGGTTTGGAGATGTGGAGTACACACTCGTGTAAGCATACTTGAGATTCTTAGGGAGATATTAAGGATATGTGACGTTACCCATATGGGAACAGTGCATCAGAGATATTAATTGTGTCTTTAAGACAGATCGACATTACATAAGGTTGAACGGGTGGTCGTTCCTTGAAGGGATCAACCGTTCCCTAGGTGGGAACGTGATAAATGTGTTATAACCGCCTTGGTAACCGTCAAAATAACTGCCTCTTAACTACCTTAAATCAGTTGATAACTGATAGAAGTAGTTGAATATTCTTGAATACGGTTGGTGGCAGTTAGAACGGTTGGTAACCGTTAGTAACTGCTTGTAACCGTTCCCTGTAACCGCCTGGAAGCCTATATAAAGGCATTTCGGTGATAGTGTTGGGTGATCAGATAAAACGTACGAGTTCTCTATCTGAGTTGAAGTCATACTCCACAAATACTTGAACATAGTTTAGTTCCCATCAGAAGCCTTGAAGGGAACTAGAGGATTTGTCTTATCTCACTTCAGATTTTGCGGATTCCCTAAGGCTTAGTAAGGGGCAAAATTCTGATTTCGGAAAGTGTTCTCACGATTCAAATCTTATCCGAGTTACAACACATTGATCGTTCCCTATTGAAGCCGAAGTCAACAACAAGAGAAGATTAAGACTTGTAGGGAACAATCCCCTAAACTCACATTGCTCCCTTATTCATCATACATTGGTCTTACATCTGAGGTCCAGATGCATCCGGATATGTACTCCCAGTGGAAGATGTTGCAATGGAAACCGCCGGAGTTCGCACGTGCTCTCGGCGGGCCGCCGTCCAACGTAGCTATCTCCTACGTCCGGCTCGGCCGGCGTGCGGCGTTCATAGGGAAACTTCGGGGACGAGCTGGTTCACATGATGAACAAGGACAAGGTTCAAACAAGGGGAGCGAAACTGGATCCGAATTTGAAGTCGGCTTGCACTAAAATATAATGAGGACTGAGGTGGTGAAGGAAGTCGCAGAGGATTCTTTGCTTAGCTCGAAGCTGAATTTGTTTGTGCTCAAAGAGGTATATGATATGTTCAATGCTAGATTAGAATTTGGTTTTAGTTATACATTTGTTCATACCATGTTGCTCATTATGAGATGATTGCTGGTTAAGTTGAACACTGGCATTTGGTGAATCTAATCGGGGTTTGGAGGTATCTGGTTTGAACCCGGTCGATGATTGACATTGTTTTTGGTTGCATTTAGGAGTCTAGAGAGTGATAAATTGGAGAAATTGAATGTTTGTGGAGTTGAAGATAAAACAAAACCAGCCAAACACACCCAATTTCTGATTATCCATGCCACTTTCTTACAACAACTAATAGAATTGTATTATGTAGGAGAGAATCATCGTTGAAGCAATTGATGATTGGATTGCTTTAACTCAATGAACTTAAATTAATGCTTCAAGCTTTGAGAACTTGAAATCCAGATGTTTCTGTGATTAAAGTTGTTATTAAATATTCACAGGCTAGGATCTTCCACTTCAACTCTGAGGTGCTGACATCACCCACACCACAATGAGTTCCACCCTCTTCAAAGCAATCAAGCTATCCAAGAAATCTGTTGGGCTCGTATTCTTCAATCTGAACCTCTCGTTGCCTTTGTGGAAATCACGTGATGAGACAAGAGAGCTGATCAAGAGAGCCTGGGATGAAGCAGACGTCGTCGAGCTGTCAAGGCAAGAGCTAAAGTTCTTGGTGGACGAAGATCATTATGAGAGGCTGAGAAACTACAGGCCACAATACTACTCTAATAACTACTAGCAGAGCAAGAATAGGAGAGATTGTTACCATTACACTCAGAACCGGAAAAATGAAAATCGGGACCGGAACCGAATCAGAGGTTTCAGTTCCGTCCGATTCCGATTTCAATTTTATCCGATTTCGGTTACAGAACCGAAAAAACACACACATTTTTTATATAAAAATAAAAGAATAAATTATTATTTTTGTTTAAAAAATATAAAAGACATTACTTTTTTTAAATAATGATAAAGTGAACGTTTCTTTAAACTTAAAACTTTAACTTATAAAATAAATTGACAAAAATAAAAATAGAAAATATATATATATAACTTGAGAACTGTTGAATTCCTTAGGTTTTGATAGTGACAAACATTCAACTAATCTGGGTACTAAGTGTTTCAGGAACAAAGACAATTGTCTCAGGGAACTATTGCAGCGAAGGATCGAAGAGGGAACAAAGCTCTGTTCATATGCTTTGTTATCTCTGAAGGACCAACAACGTCGAACAAGATCGAAGCTGCGAATGGAAAGAAGAATCCAGCGTGCCATTTATGGAAACAAATCAAACGCAGAATCATGCATGCGGTCAAGGATGAATGACTTCGGCTCCAAGGATCAAACCGATTTGAGAAGATATGGAGAGAGAAGCCCGATTGTGTTATCTTAGGAAAGCCTTCCTAAGATAAGATAATTGGAGAGAGAGTACTCTATCTTATACAAATATATTAATTTACGGAATCCTTCCTTCAAATTAATATAGACGGCTGGGATATTATTCCCTCTACAAAATCATATCTTCTTGTTGCCTTATTTGGATAAATCTTATCTTGTTACATTTAGGGTCTGCCGAGTTGTATTTAATAGAGGTGTGGATTCATTTCTATGTAACGACGACGACGGAAAATAGAGAGAACGAAAAGAAGAAAGAAAAGAAGTGAGGTGTGTGTAAGTCTTTGAGGGTTGAGTTTGATTCATCGTTGTAGAAGAGGTTTCGAGTCTAGCTGGTTGTTTAGATGTCGAAGTCCAAGATACAAGTGTAATCAAGCAAGAAATCAATAAGACAAGTACACGCTTCAAAATCCTCTCAAGCGAAAGCTTGAAGGTAGTGGTTTTTCCTTGAGAAGCTAGTTTTGCTAATCAGGGTTTCCACTATATATCGTAAGTTCATTCGTTATCTTTCCTGCTATATTTATCCGCTGTAACCTCTGTGGGAACAAAGACTTTGTTCCCGCAGACGTAACTCTAACGATCCAACAATTGGTATCAGAGCCTGGTGCTCTAGATTGTTTGTTTTAGCTACAGATTCTGCAGGAAAGATGTCGTCAGGAAATGCCTTGGATAGAGACTCTCAAGAAGGTGATGTAGATGTGGCTCTCATCACTCAAGCCATGAAGAAGATATGGTCTCGAAGCAAAGGCACTAAAGGTTCGGTCATGGTTCACAATGACATGAAGAAGGTTGTCTGCTCTCACTGCTATGACAACGGACACTTCGCAAAAAGGTGCCTCAACAAAGCGGCAGGTTCTTCTCAGGTCTTCAACGAGGAACAAACGAGGATTGCGAAGTGGGGTGACTGCAGCTCAGATGATGAAGCATCTCCTCTCTCAAAGGATATCTGCTTGATGAGCTCAAAAGGTCACAACGTATCAGAAGGTGGTTCTCATAAATCCGAGGAGGAAGCAAGGAAAGGCTCTTGGCACCTTGACAGTGCATGTTCAAGTCACATGACAGGGAACAGTGAATGGTTCACTTCTCTTCAGCCAGCCTCAGGGGCATCGATAACTTTTGGAAACAAGAGTAAGGGTGAGGTTTGTGGTATCGGTATGGTAAGACTCTCTAAACACATCACTGTGAATAATGTGAATCTAGTGAATAATCTCAAGTTTGATCTGTTTAGTGTGGCTCAACTATGTCAAAACAGAAAAAATAGGGTAGTCTTTATCACTGATGATTGTCATGTTGAGTGTCTAAGTACAGGGAAAATCTTACTCAAAGGGATCTGCGATAACAATGTCTATAAGGTCGACCCTGCTTTCATCCCTGACAAGGACCTATGTCTGCCGTCTATTGCTGAGACGACAGACTTGTGGCACAAACGCTTTGGACATGCTAGCCTTCAACTCCTATCCAAACTTCATAGACAAGAGTTGGTGAATGGCCTTCCCAAGGTTGAAGCAATGAGAAGTGACGTGTGTGACGCATGCATTAAAGGAAAACAAGTGAGGTCTTCCTTCAAGTAAAAAAGGGATGTAAGTACTACACGTCCTCTGGAATTAGTCCACGTGGATCTTTGTGGGCCTATGCACACGAAGAGCCGTGGGGGAAATGCATATGTCTTTGTTATTGTTGATGACTATTCCAAGTACACATGGACTCTATTTATCTCTACAAAGGATGAAGTGTTCGCGGAGTTTGAGTCTTGGCTTAAGGCAGTCGAAAGGAGCACTGGACATTCCTTGAGGTCTATTCGCACTGATCATGGAACTGAATTCGAGAACTCTTAGTTCCTATCCCTCTGTAGGAACAGAGGTATCAACCACAACTTCTCTGCTCCCAGGACCCTACATCAAAACAGTGTTGTTGAAAGAAAGAACAGAACTCTGGAAGATATGACGCGTACTCTTCTCATCTCAAGTGGTCTTCCAAGGAGTTTCTGGGCCGAAGCCTTGAATGCTGCGTGCTACATTCTGAACAGAGCAACCATCCTTCCTCTTCTGAACAAAACTGCCTATGAGCTTCTGAAGGGAATGAAACCTAATGTGTCTCATTTGCGCACATTTGGTTGCAAGTGCTTCGTCCACAACAACGGGAAAGATTCTCTTGGGAAGTTTGATCCCAGAAGTGATGAAGGAACTTTTGTAGGATATTCACAGCAAAACAAGGCCTACAAAGTTTTCAACAAGAGAACCAGAAAGGTAGAGGAAAGCGTTCATGTTGTATTTGATGAAACTGTTATGGCTGGTAACAATGTGCAGGAACTATCAGGCAACATCGAGCTTTCCGAAGATGATTTCTTTCAGCTTGTAGATAGCAATGTCAGCGGTGGGACCTCTGAAGATCAAGAAACTCAAAATGATCCCTCTACACCAAGAACTCCCAATTCTGCCAACTCAGGGGGCAATGAAGAAAATGCTTACCTCCCTGATGTATCTCAGGCACCTCAGGGGGAACAAAGCCCAAGTCACGGCACAGCGGAGCCCTCTGAGGATTGCACTTCTGCTAAAGGAACGAGGGATGTCAATCCTAATGCTAATGGCACAGGAGGTGAAGGCTCAAGTGTTGGGAACGCTGATTCAGAGGAATTCGACATCAACAATCTCCAAGTTCCCAACTACCAGCAAAAGTGGGCTCATCCAGTCAAGCTAATCGTCACTGACTATAGAAAGGGAGCACCTCAGAGCACTCGTTCCTCCCTACAAAATTTATGTGCTTTCAATGCTTTTCTCTCTTTGCAAGAACCCAAAACTGTAGGAGAAGCATTGAAGGATCCTGACTGGATAAACGCCATGCAAGAGGAACTTCACCAGTTCGAAAGAAACAAGGTTTGGAGGTTAGTTCCTCGTCCAAGGAATAGAACAGTGATCGGAACCAAGTGGGTGTTCAGAAACAAGTTGGATGATCAAGGTCAGGTCACAAGGAACAAAGCTAGGCTGGTGGTGAAAGGTTACAACCAGCAGGAAGGCATCGACTATGATGAGACCTTTGCTCTTGTTGCCAGGTTAGAAGCAATAAGACTCCTAATTGCGTATTCTTCTTCCCATGGGTTCAAGCTGCAACAGATGGATGTCAAGACTGCCTTCTTGAATGGAGTTCTTAAGGCGGAAGTCTACGTGGAGCAAACACCCGGCTTTGAGGACACCACTCAACCTGACCATGTCTACATTCTAGACAAAGCTCTGTATGGTCTCAAGCAAGCCCCGAGGGCCTGGTATGAAAGGCTTTCACAGTTCCTTCTGACACACGGATACGTTCGAGGAAAGGTCGATAAGACTATGTTCCTTTTGAAGGAAGGGAAGCATATTCTGGTGGTCCAAGTCTATGTGGATGATATCATCTTTGGATCCACTGATGATAAACTGGTTCAGAAATTCTCTAAGATGATGGCCAGTGAATTCGAGATGAGCATGGTTGGAGAACTCAAGTTCTTCCTAGGTCTGCAAGTCTCTTAGGGAGATGAGGGAACCAAAGTGCACCAACATAAGTATCTCAGCGAGTGCGTCAAAAAGTTTGGTATGAATGATGCGAAACCCTTCACCACTCCCATATATCCAAACAATCCAATGGGAAAAGACGAACATGAGCAAGGAATTGATCCATCTCTCTACCGAGGAATAATAGGTTCGCTTCTATATCTCACTGCCAGTAGGCATGATATTATGTATAGTGTATGTCTTTGTGATCGTTTTCAGGCCGATCCCAAAGAGACACATCTTAAAGCAGTGAAGAGGATCCTGAGATATTTGAAGGGAACAGATGATCTTTGTCTGTGGTATCCAAGGGGAGGAAGCCTTGATCTTGTCGGATACACAGATGCTGGCTTCGCAGGGAACAAAGTGGATAGAAAATCTACCTCTGGAATGGCTCAGTTCCTTGGGCCGTGTCTGGTTTCCTGGGGGTCAAAGAAGCAGAACTCCGTGGCTCTCTCCACTATGGAAGCTGAATACATAGCCGTTGCTGCTTGTTGCACTCAACTCCTATGGCTCAAACAACAACTCAACGACTACGGTATTCTTCTAAACTCCATTCCCATTCTCTGTGACAATACAAGTGCCATAAATATCTCCAAGAATCCAGTGCAACACTCACGTACCAAGCACATCGAGATAAGACATCACTTCTTATGTGACTGTGTGGAGAAAGGGTTGGTGACAATGGACTTCTGCGGAACTAAGGATCAAATCGCCGACATCTTCACCAAGGCACTAAACAGGGAGCCATTCGAACAGTTTCGTATGGAACTAGGTATGATCTCTCTAAACTGACTGTCTACATGTTGTGTTCCCTCGATGATTGGCTAATATTACATGGTAAAGTGTGAAGGATGAAACATCATGTCCCGGTCTGCATTTATTCTCTTGATCACTAGTTGAATGACCTGCCTAGACTCATGCTAATATTTCACTTATGTGCAACATTTCATGCATGCTCTCTATGCTATCTTGCTAATACATGAATCAGATTTCCTTCGGCCTAAAAGAGTCAACTTGATGCATTGATCCCTCATTATAAGCCCAAATGATTGTTGACTCTACAGCTTACCTTAGCCATCATGTTTGATGCTTCCTATGAGCCCCTCTAATCATTCACATCTGAGAGCCTCTCATTCATGATTACACATTATTAAAAAAAATTACATATGGTTTGTGTGATGCTATTTGCACCCTCTCTGGTAACATTACCCCCGCATCACATTCTTCTACTTTTTCGGAAAGTCGAGATTACGAATTATCGTCACTGTGGTCTGTGGATAGGGTTCGACAGGTATGTGTGTGATGCTTGCTTACAACTGCCTAAGGAAGGTTCGTGCTCGAAAGCTAATGTTACGCGTGAGAGGTAGTGGGCTCTGAATGAATCCCTGGTGAAAGAAGGCAAGCTGAAGTTTGTGATGTTCAAAAAAAAATAAAAAATGAACATCACAAGACACACAAAGAAGGGAAAAGACGACACTACAGATTCACTCCTCTACAAGTTGAGACTATGGTGGTTGCTGACGCCAATGAGGAAGCAACAACTCTGAGTGGGAACAAAAGATGAATTCCATTGCTAATCATACTTCTGCTCTAGCTGCTAGCCCCAGTGGTTCTTAATTCGTACTTCTCTTGCTAACCCATACCTCTTTTGTTCCCTAGCACATCTACTCCTCTCTTTTCGTACTTCTTTGTCTCTGATTCTTGTGTTTGCACTGACTGGCATGTTGATCATGAATGTTATCCTTGCATATCGTGTTGTCGTCTTAACATGCTGTCTGCGTTCGTGTGTTTCAATCTACTACGATTGAGAATGATGTTCATCTGGCTGTTATCTTTCATCTCTAACTCTTCACTGTGTTTTTGATGATGCCAAAAGGGGAAAAATGACAGGTAGCTTTGGTTGAGGGGGAACAACACATGGTTTCATATGTTGCTGTGTTGAGGGGGAACTATTATGGTCTTGTATGGAGAACCTTTCCCCATACAACTGTCTTTATCTCATATGTATATGCTTTATTGTCAAGGATGTTTGTCACCATCAAAAAGGGGGAATTTATTCCTTAGGTTTTGATAGTGACAAACATTCAACTAATCTGGGTACTAAGTGTTTCAGGAACAAAGACAGTTGTCTCAGGGAACTATTGCAGCGAAGGATCGAAGAGGGAACAAAGCTCTGTTCATATGCTTTGTTACCTCTGAAGGACCAACAACGTCGAACAAGATCGAAGCTGCGAATGAAAAGAAGAATCCAACATGCCATTTATGGAAACAAATCAAACGCAGAATCATGCACGCGGTCAAGGATGAATGACTTCGGCTCCAAGGATCAAACCGATTTGAGAAGATATGGAGAGAGAAGCCCGATTGTGTTATCTTAGGAAAACCTTCCTAAGATAAGATAATTGGAGAGAGAGTACTCTATCTTATCCAAATATATTAATTTACGGAATCCTTCCTTCAAATTAATATAGACGGCTGGGATATTATTCCCTCTACAAAATCATATCTTCTTGTTGCCTTATTTGGATAAATCTTATCTTGTTACATTTAGGGTCTGCCGAGTTGTATTTAATAGAGGTGTGGATTCATTTCTATGTAACGATGACGACGGAAAATAGAGAGAACGAAAAGAAGAAAGAAAAGAAGTGATGTGTGTGTAAGTCTTTGAGGGTTGAGTTTGATTCATCGTTGTAGAAGAGGTTTCGAGTCTAGCTGGTTGTTTAGATGTCGAAGTCCAGGATACAAGTGTAATCAAGCAAGAAATCAATAAGACAAGTACACACTTCAAAATCCTCTCAAGCGAAAGCTTGAAGGTAGTGGTTTTTCCTTGAGAAACTAGTTTTGCTAATCAGGGTTTCCACTATATATCGTAAGTTCGTTCGTTATCTTTCCTGCTATATTTATCCGCTGCAACTTCTGTGGGAACAAAGACTTTGTTCCCGCAGATGTAACTCTAACGATCCAACAAGAACCAAAGGTTTACCCGGTTTGAACCTCCGGTTCTCCGGTTTTGGGTTTTGCCAAACCGGAACTGAAACCGGATATAGGAGGTTTATCCGGTTTCGATTCGAGCCGACTCCGGTTTCGGTTTCGGTTTTTTCGGTTCCAGAACCAGAGGTTCTCCGGTTCCACCGAACCGCGAGCCATCTCTAGGTTTACGTGCATTCTATGTGCTTCAACTGATTAGAGCACTCACTTGTGAATGCAATAAACTCCACTATAAGTCATCAAATTCTGTTTCTAACTCTTGTTTTAATGCATGTTTGCACGCCGTCAATGCATGAGAGATAGGTGAATATGAAGATTTTGCTATTTGTAGAGGTCATCAAGTAATTAGCCATTAGAGGGTCTATTTGTTCCTTTCAATCATCAATATATATTTAAAAGTTAGCTTTCTGGTGCATTGAAAGCTAACTTTTAAATGGCAAACAATATTACCTATCTGCTGAAACGGGCATGCAGGCCTTATGTGGTATTCTTACAAGGCCCAGATGTTGAAACGGCCCATTAAAGGCTGGGATAATACAACTCCAATTCAGGAAGAGACGACGAAGAGGCTGAGAAAAAACCTGCAGTTATGAGAATTACTATATTTATGCGGAGACGATGAAGAGGCTGACTCTTTCACCTACACCAGCATTAATGTTATTGCTTTACCTTTAAACACTGTTGGTGGTCCAAATCTCCACTCCTGCCCTCCTCCGCACCCTCCTCATCGTCATCGGCGTCATCGTTCTCCTCAGAATCCCTCTTCATCTCGGGGGCACCGTCCCTCTCGTCGAATCCGTTCTCAGCCCTGGAAGTCTGCGCGGACTGCTCGAGCAACTGTAGAGGGATCGAGGAGAGGTGGAACGAATTTTCGCGCAATCGGGAATCGATCTGGATGGAGATCGTCTTGTCTTTCATCTGCGGGGTCCGATTCAAGTTTCGCAATGTCACCGTTGGCGGCGTTGAAGAGTGTGACGATTTGAGGAGATTCACCCATTTTCCCCTTGTTAGGTTCCGCCTTTGAGTGCCCTTTTCTCCGCTCCAATTTCAGTCGCAATTAACTTCAACATCTCACCCAGATTCACCCCTTTTCCCCCCAAAGTGCTTCTCTATGCTATCTTGCATTTTAGGGATTGTGGGTTTTTTCTTTCTGGGTGATAAGATTTTCCAAATCTGTTAGTTCTATTAAATCAAGATTGGGGTTTGAGAAACTGAGCGGATTGATAATCAAGGTCTGTTTCGTGATTCTATTCTGCTCTTGAATCAGAAATTTTAAGGATTCTATTTTAGGAGTTTATGTACCTGAATACAAGATATCTTCATGATTCTCTATTATTCTGAATCATGAGGTTTAGTGGAGTGCTGTATTTTATAAGTGTGGCTTCTGTGCAAGATCTGATGAATGAAGATGGAGTTTTGATTTGGAGGATGTTGTAATCGCACTTTTACAGCTTTAATTAAGGATAAAATGCATCCTCCTCCTTTGGTAAGTGTATATGTGCTTTTGTGATTGTTTTTTAATGTACCAGGAAACAAATGCAATATTTTATGTTTTCTTACTATGTGATTCTCTCTATCTATAATAATCCTGAGCTTCCTACTGTAGTTTCAAGATATTTGCTCTATATCTTCCATTCTCCTCTTTCGCTCTCATCCTCCAAATCAAACCAGGTATTGCAATCTTTTCCACTCCTCATGCGAAATTCTAGGGTTTTTGTTTTGACTGTGCATAGTTTTGTGATGTTTTAGCTCTGGAGATGCCAAGGAGGGAGTGAATTCGGGGGCTCCAGCGAAGCGCGTCTCATTCTCCGATTACCTTAATCGAAGGCTACACAACAATTCTGTGCTTCCCCGTGCTCTTCAGGTTCCGTTTTTTCTTCTACTTTCAAATTTATAAATTTGTGAAGAAAAGTGTGTAGTCTTTCTTGATGCTGCTTAGTGGATGGTGATTCAAATCCGAGAGAGATAAGAGGAGGGGGCAAAAGAGTAACCTAAACGATCCAGATGGCTGTGGTGCCGGCGGCAACGCCCCAAGCGGCAGCGGTAGGTTAGAGGCGCATGGAAGGCTTAAGAAACTTCATCATTCTCGATCCGGTTGCCTGAAATTGGGATTATTAACCGTAGGGGAAACCATAGAAATCGCAGGAAATGAAATCAGATTGGAGAGAAAGAGCGAAGGGAAGGGAAAGAGAAGATGCTTTTTGATACTTTGAGGCTATATCATAGACTTGGTACTGTAGGATGTGAGTACCAGATTTCTCAATATCTATGTACTCATTTTGTTGTGAGATCAAGTAGGAATTTCATCTTTTGGACCTGTTTTGATTCAAACTATAAAAAGTTGACTGGAGAGTTTACGAAGAAAGAAAATATTTCTTTTGATGGTGGCCAACCGGCTGAGGTATTATTGGCTAGAGACGCAAGTCCAAGTGGGGAAGCTCTCCTTGAAGCTGCAAAACAAGAATTTATGTTGCCTCAATACCCATAGAATTTAGTTTGTGCAAATTATTTGCCTTGTATGAAACCTCATTCTGCTTGCTTTTTGTAATCTGTTGAAGGGAATCTGCTCAGTTGTTGGGACAATTTTCCATGATATGGGCATTTTAACCTCCCCTCAATTGCATTGGTTGGTTCATGCAAGAAACAAGGGCAGAAAAGCAAGTTGTTGAATTCCTTAGGTTTTGATGATAACAAACATTCAACTAATATGGATACTAAGTGTTTCAGGAACAAAGACAGTTGTTATAGGGAACCATTGCAGCAAAGGATCGCAGAGGGAACAAAGCTCTGTTCATGTGCTTTGTTACCTCTCAAGGAACATCAGTGACGAACAAGATCAAGATGCGAATGGAAGGAAGATATCCAGCGTGAAGATTATGGAAACTTTCCTAGAAGAATCACGCAGTCAAAGGATAGGATTTCAGCTGGAAGGATCTCGCCGAAAAGAAGATTTGGAGAGAGAATCTGAATGTGTTATCTTAGGAAAACTTTCCTAAGATAATATATTTGGAGAGAGAAGAATCTTATCTTAATCCGTTAATGTTATCTTAGGAATTATTTCCTTAGATAATATCGGTTGTTAAGATAATATTCTTCAAATCAATTAATATCATCTTGTTACCAAGTTTAGGAAGATAGGATTATCTTGTTATGATTAGGGTTTGGTCGAGTTGTATTTATATGGGAATGTGGGATTCATTTCTATGTAACCACGACGACGAAGAACGAAGAACTGAGAGCCTTCAATTAAGAAGAAAAAGAGAGTGAAGAGTTTGTGAGTCTTTGAGGGTTGAGTTCGATTCATCGTTGTAGAAGAGGTTTCAAATCTAGGTGGGAAGTCTAGGGTTTGGAGTCCAGGATACAAGTGTAATCGAACAAGAAATCAATAAGACAAGTAGACGCTTCAAAATCCTCTCAAGCGGAAGCTTGAAGGTAGTGGTTTTTCCTTGATTAGCTAGTTTTGCTAATTGGGGTTTCCACTATACATCGTGAGTTTGTTTGTTATCTTTCTTGCTATATTATTCCGATGTGCCTTCTGTGGGAACAAAGCCTTTGTTCCCTCAAACGTAACTCTAACGATCCAACAATTGGTATCAGAGCCTGGTGCTCTAGATTGTTTTCATTACAGACTTTGCAGAAAAGATGTCGTCGTCAAGCAATGCCTCCGTCGATAACCACAAGATGGACAAGAAAAGAGAAGAGAAGGCTCAAAGCATTGCTTTAAAGGTTGTTCGTGCCTTTGACTGGTCTCAAGTCGAAGACGAAGAGGAGGACGGTGATGAAGATGTGGCTCTCTTCACTAGAGCAATGAAGAAGATTTGGTCTCGAAATAAGGGCACCCCTCGTTCCTCCGAAGAGAACAAAGACATGAAGGATGTCGTTTGTTACCACTGTCAAAACAAAGGACATTTTGCCAAAAACTGCTTCAAGAAAAAGGCAGGTCTTCCTCAGATTCGTGAAGGGGAACAAGCAATGATTGCTACATGGGGTGATTCCGACTCAGATGATGAAGAATTCTCTCGTTCTAGGAATGTCTTCTTGATGGCCTTAGAAGACCATGACAAATCAAAAGGCGGCGTGAAGGGAACTGAGGTAAGTGAATCTGAACTCATCTCTAGCCTGAAAAGGAAGTCAAAAGAAAGCTTAATTTTTTTCATTAAGAAGCTTGTTCATGAGAATAGTCTTTTCAGTGAGCAAATTGAAGAAAAGGATGAATCGATCTCAAGTTTGATCGAGGAAAACAAAGGGTGGGCAGAAAAAGTGTTCAAAATTATGAAAGCTTTATCCTCTTCTCCAAGTCCTTGCAATGAGTGTCCCAAACTCACTGAGAAGATCACATCTTTGGAATCTTCTGTTTCCTCACTTGAGTCCGAGTCTTTAATGATAAAACTTGGAAATGCAAAACTGTCTAGTGATCTAACCAAACTCAGTGAGGAACAGAAGGACAAGCCAAAATGTATTGTGTTTGTTGCATCCAAGAATGAAAAGAAGACATAAAAGAATGAAGTACATCGCTTTGGAATTGGGTATCAACCTAAGCTTCCTGTTGATGGCACTAAGTTTAAACGTCCTGGAGTCGAAGGAAAGCAGTCAACGCAAGAAAAGGGGGAAAGTTCCTCGAGGAGGAACAATCACAAAGATTGCTCAAATTCGACTGATGGGAACAAGGCTTGGTACCATGGACAGAAAGCTCATTCCATTTGGTTGAAACAATCTCAAAGCGGTAAGTCCATTCATATTGATTTTCATTCTAGGATTGCTAACAAAACAATTTGGCCTGGACAGAGCAAATATGTTAATCTAAAGTGTCAAAGAGTATGTTGGTATTGTGGGCACTCTGGTCACTACAAACAAGAGTGCCTCCTGAAGAAACACAATGAGGAACTTGCTCGAACCACTAGGGAGAAAATGAATGCTAAACCTCCAGAAATCAAATATGTTGCTCCCACACCCAGAAAGCATAAGCTTATCTGGGTTCGCAAAAACTAACTCTTTCTATACAGGCTGAAGTGAGGAAGGTTCCCGGTATTTTGATTGTGCTTGCTAAAGTTACCTGACAGGGAACAAAGGATGGCTCACCTTGCTTCAACAGGCCTCCGGGGGTTCAACAACCTTTGGATTTAAGGGTAAGGGAAGAGTTCGTGGTCTCGGTAAGGTAAGGTTTTCTAACCATATTACTGTGGATCATGTGACACTCATGAATAACCTCAGATTTGATCTTTTTAGCGTGGCTCAACTGTGTCAAAACAAGAAAATAGGGTAGTCTTTACCACTGATGATTATTAGGTTGAGTGCATAAGTACAGGGAAAATTCTACTGAAAGGGATCTGCGACAACAACTTCTATAATGTTGGTCCTGCTTTTGTCCCTGAGAAGGAACTATGTCTGTCGTCCATTGCTGGGACAATAGATCTGTGACATAAGAGAATCTATAGCTGTAGGAGAAGCATTGAAGGATTTTGACTGGTTAAACGCCATGCAAGAAGAGCTCCATCAGTTCGAAAGGAATAAGGTTTGGCGGTTGGTTCCTCGACCAAGGAACAGAACGGTGATAAGAACAATATGGGTGTTCAGAAACAAGCTGGATGATCAAGGTTAGGTCACAAGGAACAAAACAAGGCTGGTGGTAAAAGGTTACAACCAGCAGGAAGGAACAAAGCTTCACAGGTTCGCTTCGTTATCTCACTGCAAGTAGACCTGATATTATGTATAGTGTGTGTCTATGTGCTCATTTTTAGGCTGATCCCAAAGAGACACATCTCAAAGAAGTGAAGAGAATTCTGAGATACTTGAAGGGAACAGATGATCCATGTTTGTGGTATCCAAGGGGTGGAAACTTTGATCTAGTTGGATACACAGACACTGACTTCGCAGGGAACATAGTGGACATAAAATCTACATCCGGAATGGCTCAGTTCCTTGGGCCGTGCTTGGTTTCCTAGGGGTCAAAGAAGCAGAATTCAGTTGCTCTGTAAACTGCAGAAGCCAAATTCATAGCCTCTGCTGCTTGTTGCACTCAACTCGTATGGATTAAACAACAACTCAGCGACTATGGTATTCTACTCCCATTCTTTGTGACAATACTAGTGCAGTAAATATCTCCAAGAATCCTGTGCAACACTCACGTACCAAGCATATCGAGATAAGACATCACTGTGAGGAGAAAGGGTTGGTGTCCATGGACTTTTGTGGAACTAGGGATCAGATCGCCGATATTCTCATTAGGGCACTAATTGGGGAACCCTGCACTCAGTTCCATACGAAGCCTGGTTTGTTCCCTTCACTATATGTCTATCTCTTATGTTCCCTCGATGATTGGCTAAATTACATGGTAAAGTGTGAAAGGTTAATCATCATGTCTTGATCTGCATTTCTTCTCTTGATCATTAGTTGAATTACTTGCTTAGACTCATGCTAATACTTCACTTATGTGCAAAATCTCATGCATGTTTTTCTATTCTATCTTGTTAATACATGGTTCAGCTTTCTTTCGGCCCAAAAGAGTCAACTTGATGCATTGATCCCTCATTATAAGCCAAAATGATTGTTGACTCTGCAGCTTACCTTAGCCATCATGCTTGATGCTTCCTATGAACCTCTCTTATCATCCACATCTGGGATCCTCTCATTCATGATTAAACATTATTAAAAATTCTCGTATATATTTATGTGTGATGTTCTTTGTACCCTCTCTGGTAACATTACCCCCGCATCACACTCCTCTACTTTTTCAGAAAGTCGAGAATACGAATTGTCGCCTCTGTGGTCTGTGGCTGGGATTTGACAGGTATGATGTGTAATGATGGCTTGCAACTGCTTGAGAAGTGTCCGTGCATAAAAGGTGATGTGGTGGTTGCGTGATGGTTGTTGCGCTTGAGATTTTGTGGGCTTTGATGGATTTGGACATAATCTTTTACAAGATTTATTTTTGGAAAATATCTTCTTGGCTGTGATCTTTGGTAAAAGAAGGAAAAAATAAGATTGGGATCATTATCCTTAATACTTGAAAAGATATGAAAAAGGATTCTTGTGTTTTCTCCCCTCCTATCTATGGCGTTTTCTGCAAAGTTGTCATGTTACTCCCGTGTGCTGTTTCAAAAAAAAAAAAAACTGGAACACCACAGGGAACACAAAGAGGGGACAAATGAATTTTTCTTCTACCGGCGGTTGGATGCTAGTAAGCTACACAAGAAGCAGTTTGTGTTGCAAAAAAGTGATGGTTGGGTCTGAGGGGGAACAAAAGGTGGAATCTGATTTGAGGAAGGACCGTGAGAAGTTTGTCTCGCGCAATATCTCTGTTGGCAGAACAACAAAGGCGTCTTACGGAGTAAGTGAATGCCTAAATTGCTATTCATATTTCAACTCCCTCTGCAGGCACCAGTGGTGCTTGATTCGTCTTTCTCTGGCTAACCAATCCCTCTTTTGTTCCTAGCACATCTTCCCCTACTACTTTGCTTTTCTTTGCTTTTGTTTCATGTGTTTGCAATGATTGGCATGTTAATCATATGTGTTACATGTGCTCATTTTGTTGTTGTCTTTACATGCAGTCTATGTTTGTGCGTTTCAATCTAATGCAAAAGGGGTTATTTTGCTTATCCTGCTGTGGTCTTTTTCTCTCTATCTCTTTACTTATGTTTTTGATGATGCCAAAAGGGGGAAAATGACAGGTAGCTTTGGTTGAGGGGGAACAGAACATGGTTTCATATGTTGCTGAGTTGAGGGGGAACTATTATCGCTTGCGTGCGGAACTTTTCTCCATACAATTGTCTTTATCTCTTATGTGAATGTTTTATTGTCAAGGATGTTTGTCACCATCAAAAATGGGGAATTTGTTGAATTCCTTAGGTTTTGATGGTAACAAACATTCAACTAATATGGGTACTAAGTGTTTCAGGAACAAAGACAGTTGTTATAGGGAACCATTGCAGCAAAGGATCGCAGAGGGAACAAAGCTCTGTTCATGTGCTTTGTTACCTCTCAAGGAACATCAGTGACGAACAAGATCAAGCTGCGAATGGAAGGAAGATATACAGCGTGAAGATTATGGAAACTTTCCTAGAAGAATCACGCGGTCAAAGGATAGGATTTCGGCTGGAAGGATCTCGCCGAAAAGGAGATTTGGAGAGAGAATTCAAATGTGTTATCTTAGGAAAAAATTTCCTAAGATAATATATTTGAAGAGAGAAGAATCTTATCTTAATCCATTAATGTTATCTTAGGAATGATTTCCTTAGATAATATCGGTTGTTAAGATAATATTCTTCAAATCAATTAATATCATCTTGTTACCAAGTTTAGGAAGATAGGATTATCTTGTTATGATTAGGGTTTGGTCGAGTTGGATTTATATGGGAATGTGGGATTCATTTCTATGTAACCACGACGATGAAGAACGAAGAACTGAGAGCATTCAGTTAAGAAGAAAAAGAGAGTGAAGAGTTTGTGAGTCTTTGAGGGTTGAGTTCGATTCATCGTTGTAGAAGAGGTTTCAAATCTAGGTGGGAAGTCTAGGGTTTGGAGTCCAGGATACAAGTGCAATCGAACAAGAAATCAATAAGACAAGTAGACGCTTCAAAATCCTCTCAAGCGGAAGCTTGAAGGTAGTGGTTTTTCCTTGATTAGCTAGTTTTGCTAATTGGGGTTTCCACTATACATCGTGAGTTTGTTCGTTATCTTTCTTGCTATATTATTCCGCTGTGCCTTCTGTGGGAACAAATCCTTTGTTCCCTCAGACGTAACTCTAACGATCCAACACAAGTGAACATGACTACTTTCAGCATTTGTCATACTCTTATAGGTATGTATTCTGTATTGATTCTTCTAAACAACTATAGTCTTGTCAACGAGTTAATTTGGATGGATACACTGATATGAAACTGTATGACTGTTTCAGATGCCTGGTAGACTTGATCCCTAAAGGTGCTACAACTGACAAGGTTGGTGAAAGTTTGGTTGTTGATGGGGCCAACGGTGTCGGAGGAGATAAAATTGAAGCTTTAAAGGATCTGTGTGATGGTTTGGCTATTGAGATATGTAATGCAAGTAAAGGTGGTGGCATACTTGATCAAGGAGTGGGTGTTGATTTTATTCAGGAACAGAAGATTGTTCCATCAAGATTTGGTTCCAGTGATGCAGGTTTCAGGTTTGTCCACTGTGATGTCATGACTTCATGAAGCATTTTTTTAGATGTGATATTATTACTTAAATGATAAAAGCATTTCTGTGCATTTATTCTTTGAACCTGCCTAATCTACTGATTACTTATTGGTGGAAAGGGTCTGATTGAGCCAAGATAACCAAGTTCGTTTTCTTAACTATTCCTTTTAATTTTAAAATTATTCTCCTAGGATCTCATCATCTATGAACTAAGAAAGAGAGAGCTTACAATTATAATTTGGTAATTTAATAGACATGATTTGATTGTCTTCATCTTTTACAAGTGGAGGTGAGGAATATGATTTGTAATTGGTAATTAGTAGATACTGTCTTCATTTTTTTATATTAGAACTTGTCAAAAGAAAATAAATAACTACTAATATCTGTTGGGGTCATGGTTGTTCTTCTACTAGCCTTGTAAGGTTGATAGTTGGAAATGGTATATTCCTCTAATTTGTTTGTTAACATTTGAAGTCGAGGTATTATGGTAATTGACTAATTCGTCTGCTATAAATCATGTGTTAATTACCTCCCTTCTGAATATAATTCCTTACACAGTTCATTTTTCGGTTTCTACTTCCTGCTAAACAGTTTTTCTATTGAATGGCCACAGATTTTCTGTTATAAGAAAGTGAATCTGCTCAGTTGCTGGGACAATTTTCTGATTAAATAGTCGTTGTGGTTTCGGTTTGATTGCAGACTGAGAAGGCATTTCTAAAGCAGCCCAAGGTTTTCCTTTCGTAAGTTTCATACAGTTTCATATTGCTGAGTATTTTGTTTCCCATGTATCAAACTTTCTGGCAGGCCCTTGTCCAAGACCGTGAGATTCAATGTGTTGAAGGTTATCCTTGTCGGGTCAGCTGCTGGTGGAAAGAAGGCATTTACGGGCATGTAATCTTCTTTCCCGGTTTTGTTCGGATTATGAAGCTTTAGCTGTTTGTAGACGAAAATGTTGTTTTTTATGTCACTGTTCTGGAGTTTTTTCTCTTCCCATTCTCACATCAAACAGAATCTACTTGAATGTTTTTTTTCCTTCTATCCCTTGCTACTTTCTTTTTATTGTTTTTGATAACATGTTTATGTAGAGACGTGTTATTTGCTGATGCATTTGTTTCTTTCATATGTAGTTAAATGATGGTTGCGCACTTGGTTGAATGCTCACCTTCTGTTATTAATGTTAACAGATCAAAATGGAGTTGGTTGGTGGGATTATGAGAGGGAAGGTGTTGATAACGATGAAGTTGTGGCTACTGAAGTATTGGAGGGTATGGGTTCCACAACAATAGGAGAAATTATTGACTGTCATTGAAGTTTGTTGCGTACTTTAAACTGTCTCTTTTCTGTAATTTTGCATGGACAAAGGGGAAGTTTGTGTTAAATGTGTTAACCCTTCTGTATGATATTTGTCAGTTAATGGATTTTCTATGAAATCTCTTACCTTTCATTTTATGTAATTGACAAGTTGACAGCAGCTCTGAATCCATGTAATCTCCCCTAAATAAAGCTTAAGGAATCTCTTCAGAAAATATTTTGCCACGTATCTCTTTATCCAAATTACACGTAGATAGTATCTACCTTTAACTTAGGACAATTACATCATTAATATATTTTTTCTTAATTTGTCATTTCAACGATTAATGAAATGGAGGTTACAAATCATTACATTAATTATCAAACTTTTAAGCTTCTAAACGGCTAACTCCAAAATCCAAATTACACGTAGTATATTATCGGCCATTAACTTAGGACAATTACATCATTAATATGATTTTTCTTGGTTTGTCATTTCAACAATTAATGAAACGGAAGTTACAAATCATAATTATTGCATTCAATAAAAAATTTATCCGCCTTATATAAAGACCCTGAAATAGCTTCCGAGAAAAAATACTCTAAAATAGCTAAATAATTAATCCAAGCTTTAAAAATAGCTTATATCTTTATTATTTTTATAAATAAATGCCTTTTGTTTTCTACAGTATGAACCATAAACCATTCACCACAATATATACATTCTCCCAATTTCACTCACAATTCCAAATTCCATTAACAACAACTATATCAATATCATCGTATCAGACTCACCAACACGATGAAGAGGTACGTCGTATAGCACATTGACATTTACACTCATCGTGTATATATACTAAATTTAGCCTCATTTGTCTTGGTCTAGAGGAATTAATCAAGGATGAAAGCCAAAATAATAGACATGTACTCACTCTCACATATGAAATATACAAGGAAGAAGTTATGAATTATACTTTCGCTAAGAAGAGTAAGCATGTACCGATAAAATAACTAATGTACTTTTATATCAAATGTAATAAGGTTTAAGAATATGCAGAGTCACCAATTATTTCTATTACTCTGTATTTAATAAGAATAAGAAGTAATGACTAATATATTTTAATAAAAATGATATTAATGTCTAGGAATATGTAAAGTCCATGTGACTAATAAAACGATATATATTCCAGACAAAAAAATAAAATAATATATTAATGAATATTAATAACTAAAGCATAACAAAAAAAAATAGTAAAAGGCAATAAATTTGTAAGATAAAGGCAAAAAATTAGAAATGTGGAGGGTAGTAGAGCATGTAATAAATGAGAGTTGAAGCAAGTTTCTTACAAATATTCCAGTTTAAGCATAACATATAATTAGATAGGCATTTCTAAAATATTCTCCAGATATTTTCAAAGAAAAAATTCGAATCCCTACAAAAAACAACTACCACCTAATTCAAGAATTAAAATGAACTTCTTACAAGAATCAATAAATAAAATTGTACTTCGTACAATCATATCATTTTATACCTAAAATACTTAGATATTACATTTAAATACATATCAAACAATATATCGTCTAAGATAAAACATGCAATAACAATCCATATATTACAAACTCACAAATATACCGTGACACTATATATACACAAAAGGCCCGTGCGAAGCACGGACTTTGATTTCTAGTTTGCTTAAATGGTTGGCTTTACATGCTAAAATAGAAATATAGAATGCATTCATCATACTATATCTTAATCCATTGTGGTTGACCTGTAATAACTCAACCCGGCTCGCACTTGAGCCAAATCCCAAGTGACCCGAGGTCACAGGTTAGGCATTTTTATGAATGAGATTATAAAAAGCATTGTGATTTTACCTATGAACCTTTTTAAGGATACAAGAAAGTATGCTAATTATGTCTACGAGGATACAAAGTAATCATATCCTAATACATTCAAGAACCAAGATCACAACATGAATCTTAACTGAGAATAGAAGAATTGGGGTGAGTTACACAAGAACCACCCACAAAAGAGGGGTAAATATATTCACAAGTTACCTGTAAAATTAAAATTACACAAAAATACCTGTTATTGACGCTTGTTTCCGTAACACCAACCATGAACACTTCAACATTTTGAAATTGTTTGTTAATTTCTTCGTTTTGTGTGATAAATTGATCATTAAATTGTTTAGTGATGAATTTATAACAAAAGTAGTGCACGTGAGTTGAGTATACGGTGTACATGTCATCCAATCCAAATGATTTTTTTTTGTAATATTTTTTGTTCAAGTTTGGTTAATTGAAGACGATTTTTTTTCCAAACTATGCATATTCTGAGACTTTATTCTCTAAATGGGCTCGGATTAGACCTATAAAAAACCGACTCAATCTGAAAATCCGACCCGAAAGGACCTGAATCTGAACCCGACCCGAACGTCATTGGGTCAAGAAGGACCCGAACCCGACTCGATCCGAACGCAAATTCGAGCTCGCGGGTCCCCTTCATTTGGTATATTTTATTTCATTTATATTAAGTATTTTAATATACTTTATTAAATAATAATATAATATTAATTATATTATTATAATTGTTTTATTAAAATTAAAAATCATAATAATAATCATAAAAAGGGACATGTTCGACCCGTCGGGTCAACCCGAACCCGCCCGACCCAAAAATTTTACCAACCCGATCGACCCGAACCCGATTTGATCCGAATCCGACATGACCCAAACCCGATTAACCCGACCCAGTTGACAGGTCTAGCTCGGATACAAAGAAATTCTAAAAATAGGTTGTACATCTAGCTTCGGGATAGGGATAAGTCATTGCAGTGCACAAAGACTATTTTTCAAAGAGTCGTTGACAAATACAACCACTTAAGACAAAGAGGCGAAAGTGTATTATTTTTTTATAAAAAAAAAGAGTCACCGGAAAACAAAATGATTCACATTTTTTAAAAAAGAACTCACTGGTATAGACAACTACTCACATTTTTTTTTGATAAGGTAAGAATTTGAGTTACCGACATAAAATGTCAAACAACTTGAGAGGCCGATAAATCGGCAACTGAAAAAACCAGTTAAGAACAACACTGACAAGCAAATGAAAATACAACAAAGCAAAAGTGAGCTATAAGACTAGGGAGAGAAGTGAGTCCAGCACAAACAAACAGTGCCACAAGACGACGGGTCAAACATGAAAACAATCCTGGGAAGTGATGAATGGACAACCATGACGTTGCCCCCACCTAGATGAGGGATCTTAAGGAGCCTCGACCACCCTAACGTTGCCATCTGGATCTTCAGGAGCCTCAACACAACCACGAACACAACTGGAATAACTCGATCTCCACCCTAAATCAGCTCAACAGAAGCAAAGTAGTACAACACATAAGCTTACACACACACACACACAAAATGTTGGCGGATGAGATTCTGGAACGAGATGCAATTCTGGATCTGGGCGAAGCAGATATTGCAGTCGGAGGAAGAGATGTCGGAGAAGCACGGGGAGAAGGCGTAGACGGAGAGGCTGGCAGAGCCGTAGAGTGTGGCGGCGTAGCGGTGGAGGGCGAATTGGGGAGTGAGGGAGTCGAGGGCGGCGATGAAGTCGGAGACGAATTGTTGGCGGTTGGAGAGAGGGTCGGTTTGGTTGGAGCAGACGTGAAGGGCTTCAATGGCTCTTGGGTCGGATTGAGAGGGGTTGGGTGAGATTGCGAGGAGAATGATGAGGAAGAGGAGTGGTGGGTTTGCCATGGCCGGAGCCACCGGCGGAAGTTGGGTGGTGGGGTTGGGTGCTGTTTTTTTTTTTTTTTTGGTTGGTAGTGTTTCAACGGCGGCGTCCAGAATCCCCGGCAACCGCTTCACGGCGCTCTCGATCGACACAGCGCAAGCCGAGCAGGTCATCCCGGTGACGGAAAACACCGCCTTTGATTTCGGGCCGCCCATCTCCGCCCTCGGAGGAGGCAGCGGCAAGCCACTCGGCCTTGCCGACGACCCCTGCAGAGAAGCCGACTTAGCGCAGATGCACGCCAACGAGCTGAGAAGCATCGACTCCGGTGGTGTGCGGTGGTGGCTCATCTAGTGGTGGGGGTGGCCATGGCTTTCTAGGGCCGACTCCCATGGGAGCAGTGTGCAGTAGTGGTTCATCTAGTGGTGGAGGTGGCCATGACTTTCTAGGGCCGGCTCCTTGGGAGCGTTTCTGATTTTTGGATTTTTTAAATTTATCTTTTAAAAATGAGAATCGCTTTGTAACACAACGATTAATTGTTTTAAAAAAAGAAGGGTTGGATTTGACGTGGCAAAAAAAGAAGCAAAAGAGACTAGTTGTGGGGCAGAGAGACTCTAGTATCTAGTAAAAATGCAATATTTAAAATAAAAAATGAAAAAAAAGAGTCGTTGTATAGAACAACGACTCTTACATGTTTTTCATTTTTTAAATGTAAAAATGCACATTTTAAATTTAAAGAAAAAAAATGAAAGTAATAGTCGTTGTACACATTAAAGACTTACATGGTTTTATTTTTCTAATGAGAAAAATCCACTTTTCAAATAAAAAATATTAAAAAAAAGAGTCGCTATACGGAACGACTCT